>OZ059829.1:38983489-41383489 GCA_964057195.1 Orthosia cruda
AACTAGCTTCTGCCAGAGGCTTCACCCGCGCGCAGGTCGAAATTTATCCCTAGTGGACATTACACCAGGGTAAGTGGCCTATGTGCTGTTCCGGACTGTGATCTGTCTTTGTGCCGAGTTTCAGCCGGATCCGTTCGACAGTTCTGGCGTGGTTGGGTGGTGGACATGCATCCGTCCGTCCATACTTTCGCATTTATAATATTAGTAAGGTTTCCGATCTGTCTGAAATGACAGTTGCCTACTATTCTTCAAAAAGGTTGAGCTGCTGACCCTATCAGGTATGTACATTTTTGAGAGTGTAGTGGTCGTGAAAACAGATTTACACCATTGCATTTGGAACATCCTTAATTATTTTTGTACACAGGGCATAAAAAATAAAATAAATATTTGTACAAAAGGGAGTTCAGCTCTGGATTCGGTTTTCTACTATCAAACTTTTGTGTGGTGGAGAGAGTTTGTAAAAGAGGGTAGAGGTAGTCAGGTGTAAAAAGTCAAACTAACACAGAAGGAATAAAATAAATCAAAAATATACTACGTACATAACAATACCCAATATATACAGTTAGGCTGTTTGATTCTTGACCCATCCGTTTGTAAACTTCAAAACATCAGAGTTTACTTACTATATACCAGTCATCTCATGGTGGATATAAGACCGAGTTATGTCAAATTATTTTAGATTCAAGGCGGGTCATGTTGTGTAATGGTGCCTATTTCATGTGGAATGAGTATTATGAAGGCCAAACTCAATATACGTAGATAACGATATGATTTAAAGTGGTGTACAGCTTGGAGAGCGCGCTGGATCAGAATAGCCATATGGGCGCAAATCAATTAAAACTACCAAGTGCACTGCTGTTATAAAAAGATACCTCGGGGACCAGACAACTATCGAAATGTCAGTTTTAACAAAGTGCCACATCGATAGCCTTTAAGTTATTTAGCTGTGAAGATATGCAATGTTAACGTTAACACTGAACTGTTTTTGTAAAACTATAAAGGTACCTACATAAACAGTTTCGTAGGTGACCACACTCGATTGGTGTGGAGGATTGTCAGATTTCCAATGTCACGAAATAGTACTCAGTTATAAATAAACATACTTATGGTGAGGAAACCGTATGTCCTGGAGCTGGTAATTCGGGGACGTGTGACGTCTGCCGGGCAACGCTTAGCTCATGTGATGGATTGAGGCCTTGTCTCTGTCGCAGAGGGGAGGTTCGCTTTCCGGCGAATGGAGCATTATAGGCTGATTATGCTTATAGAAATAGGTGGAGTAAAAAGACGCTGCCATTTAATTGGTTGGTTGTTCTGCCATTAAATTGGCGGGTTTTGCTGCCATTAAATTGGTGGGCTTTGCTACCATTAAATTGGTGGGTTTTGCTGCCTTTAAATTGGTGGGTGGTTGCTGCCATTAAATTGGTGGGTTGCTGCCATTAAATTGGTAGGCTGCTGCCAATAAATTGTTAAGTTGCTACCATTAAATTGGTGGGATTTGCTGCCATTGAATTGGTGGGTGGTTGCTGCCATTAAATTGGTGGGTTGCTACCAATAAATTGGTGGGTTTTGCTGCCATTAAATTGGTGGGTGGTTGCTGCCATTAAATTGGTGGGTTGCTGCCATTAAATTGGTGGACTGCTGTCAATAAATTGGTGGGTTGCTACCATTAAATTGGTGGGTTTTGCTGCCATTAAATTGGTGGGTGGTTGCTGCCATTAAATTGGTGGGTTGCTACCATTAAATTGGTGAGTTTTGCTGCCATTAAATTGGTGGGTGGTTGCTGCCATTAAATTGGTGGGTTGCTACCATTAAATTGGTGGGTTGCTGTCATTAAATTGGTGGGTGGCTGCTGCCATAAAATTGGAGGAATTGTGATTTCCATTAAATTAGAAATTTGTGTACATACATCAACTCACACTTTTTTTTAAGTCCCAGTGACAATCTAAATAATGTAACAAAATACGTATGCAACTAAAATCTAATGTCCACGTACTAACAAAATAATTATATAAGTGGAACACTGGAAATTACAGTTTTCAGAGATTTTGGTGATAGCTTTATTTTCTCTCATTAAATTGAAGAAAAATAGGAGGGTAAAGGATATTGAGAGCGTGAAAACAAGACATGAATCGGTCACGTGAAGAACAAATAATATAATTATGATGACATTAAGCATACCAAAAATACATTATACAAAATGAATTAATATTAAATATATTCTTAATAAAATCATTAATGAGGAAGGGATGTAGTGTATCTATCTCACTCGCACATTCACTTTGCCATCCCCACTTTCCCCCACACAGACATACACAATCTCGTGCGCATCGCGTCAGTATTACGAGAGCCGCTGGCCAGAGTAGACGTGTTGAAGTGTGGTCATTTAGTGCGTGAACGAGCCTGTGAATTGCCCCATAGAACCGGTCACTACAATAAGTATTGTAAGTCATAGGTTGCTGTGTATAGTCATGCTGATATTAACAATATAGGTTATGTATTTAATGTAATTATTGCGTAACTGATGTCGATTTCTATAAGTTACCAGGCCATCGCTGCCAGCCGGCCATTAAAGAGGATCCCCAAGCGATAGGTCCAGACGAATATGTGGGAATGAGTTGGATTATTTTTAATCAAGACTGGTCCTCAGAAGCTCCTCATAGAGAAGTATTAACGAGAGGTTGCCATGGCAACCTTGCCAAACCGGAATTCAATCACGAAAATCGACAATATCATTTGGTCAAAAATCACTATTCTGAGCTTACACTGTATCAATGCAAATAGTGGTTTCTTCTGGCTGGGTATTTACTTTTTCCATCTATGTTTTCAGTCCTACAAGTATGAACTCCTTTCTACGGCTTACATAAAGTCCACATAGCAACATAGATATTATGTAAGTAACATCTTAAGTAAGGATGTTAAACTAATTATCCACTTGGCTCAAAGTGGTTAGCGTCAGAGTTATTCCTCTCATTTCTTCAGTACAAAAGTGTCAGAGAAACAAACGAAATGAAAGACTTGATGTGTCCTTTGTAGTTGTAAAACGCTAACAATTATATTAAAATTAATACAAAAACACGTTTCACAGTTAGTGAGTAAATACTTGTATATAAGTACTTATGAAGGCACCGACTCTCAGAAAATCTCGCAACGGTGTTACCTAATGTTATGCTGATATTTATGAGGGCTTATGAGGGTGTGTGCCTAGCGTTTTAGCAAAAAAGTAAGCATTTGTGTTTTATTTTGGTTGAATAAGTTTGCTTGGAAATTAGTCTGGATTTGCTGGGAAAAAGGTTCTTGGGTTTTTTTAAGTGGGTGTAAACTTCTAGAATATATTAGCCGCTGAAGGAAAAACCAGGGGTTTACTTAGGGTGGCGCTAATTTCTAAATAGTACAAAACTGTCGTTGTCTGCCTCTGTCTATTTCGCCGCTTGGTTCTACTAAATCACGAAACGGATTTTGATGCGGTTTTCAATCATAGAAAGATAAGGTTTGTGTGTGTAATTTGTCCCATGCGAAGCACATAGCTCATATTCATGAATAAATAGCGGCCATGTTTTACAAAGTTTGTATAATTCATTACCAGTGCAGAAATAGAAAAGTTCATACATTTAACTGCAATCTAATCAAGACCTTTAATTCGCTACCATCTTCTTCTTTTTCGTTTCGATGGTACATTTGATCAAACTATTTGAGCCCAGTAGGTAGCCACGTTTATTGCAGCGTCTGATGCATTATACAGGTCATCCAAGGTGCAAGTGAATGGACAGTCGGGTCTCCAGCAAGTGGGGCATGGTCTGTACAGGAGCACCGCACTCGCGCCCAGCGTGCAATGGACCAATAATCCCCCATTTTGGCAAATTAAATTTGCATCGGCCTACTTAGGTGCGCAACCGATTCAGTGCCTTCCATACGGGCCACTGCAGTTCATGATCGAGGGGTAGATGCTCCTTGGGCTTAATGAAGTCACAAGGTGGTGGGTACTTCTCTAACCACAGTTTGCTCCTCTCCCTAGACGGCCTATCCTGGATCGCCCGTGTGGTTCGCAGGAAGCTCTTTCGACTTTTTAGTCTACCCCGAGTTGTTAAGTGGTCGTATAGGGGATGTCGGGAATCGGATTCCTGGTTCTTCTTATCCATCGCGCATGCGACATCCCTACCATGACCTGAATAAATTAATTAAACATAAGAGATAAGTTTCTAATAAGCACACATTATTCTAAGAGCATAATTTGTAGCATTAAATCTCAAAACAGGAGCCAATTACAATGTTAAATGAAGCATCTAAGTATGTACGCACTTCACGTTTTCGATCAGCGTCTTTTATGTGGAGATGGACCAAGCAGTCGGAAAAGCTGGCTATCCTTCCACATTTATAGTCGGCGACTAGTTGCCAATAAGTCGGCTAAGATGCCTACTAGACGGCACTAAATAAAAAAGAAACTGGAAATAAAACAAAATAAGTCTGTACTTACTGCACGTTTTATATTTTAAGAATTCAATCTGTCACGAGAACGCCAAAAATATGATTAGTTAGTAGAGATACCTACTATTCCTACAAGTCGCAAAATTTATTACCCGGCCTCATTTATAGACGGCAATTAGTCACCAGACTAGTCGGCTAGGTCCATAGTCGGCCTATCTCTACATTCTAGAGAAAAATCACCTGGGTCCTTGTGTCTTAAAATCAAACCTAGGGCGTGGCTCTATTTGTATGTAGAATATGTAGATAAACCACTTTATTTGAAAGAGGGAAAGTCATTTGTGCGGCAAAAGTAAACACGGGTAAAAAGAAAAAGGCGATTATGCGCGATGATGTTTACGATGTAAACAGTGTTCGGGCTTTGGGTCGCCTCGCCTCAATCTTTGCTTTGCAAATACTGCCTCAATGGAGATCGACTGGGAGGCTATTCTGTAACTGCTTTTTACATGAGTATGTTTTGTTTTATTCTTTAAAATGTTAGTTTATTCGCTCTTATTGAAATTATTGTAGTTGATTTTGAGTTATGCAAGTCCTCCTGTCCTGACTCCTGAATATAAGTTTGGAAATATTGGATATACGTATAAACGACTATACTATTTCAAAACCTTATTTTAATTTATGCTCTAATTAAATAAGCATAGGCGTTGATTTGCAAAAATGTAAAAAAATAAATCTACTTATTACCTACACTGAACTTACACCTACTTAGAAAAACACAAAATGTATCCAAACCAAAATTTTATATAATAATTTGTGTATTTCCCCCATTATAATCTCATCCACAAGGTACACAGTTCTGATATTTCACAAAATATCACGAAACATATTTCGTACGAATACTACAGAGATGCATCTTTCAATTCCATCTATTTGTCAAGCATACGTCGGTTTCCATTCCCAGCCATCCACATTCCAAAAGGGATTTTTCAGTGCATGGCTCGTTGGCCCTCTATCAATCAATATCTGCTGAACGAGAGATACTCGACGTGTTCCATCTTAACAGAAAATGATGATTGGTTGCATACGAGAACTTTTAACGAATTTCCACCATGTATTTTGCAGTGATAAACGAAAATTTTAGGGAAGTTTCCAGCATGTTAGCGAAGTTTCCAGTGTTGCTGTCGACCTGTCGTATCATATTCTCTTTTAACTGCAAATTTTCAAATGTGAAACGGATTTTTTCCTTATCTTTTATCCGAAAACTAGTTAGCTGCCTGAATTAAGAGTACCTCTACCTCATTTTATTTTTCATAAAATCTTTTGCCGAATTATTGTGACCTGGAAACCTATTTGAGTACAAATAAAGGATACTACTATGACTATAAGTCTAGCTAACGTGTAAACTATTGTATATTCTACAGAGGAATGTCTTTATGTGGGTGTAAATGTTTTAATCGGTGCTGAATCTGATAGCATTGTATTCGGAATCTAGAATACTGTACCGATATGAATAGGTACTTAACGCCTACTTGTTATCTGAATAGCAAAGTTGGTGCACGCTTTCCATAATACTTATTATAAGCTCGACGTTCCGCCATTCCTTTCTGTTGATAAGATTGTTAGGTATAATGTTATCTATGATGCACTACATCAGCATGGCTGCTTCTAGGCGTTTCCATTTGATGGCTACATCTTGTGTGAGATCAGTTTTCGAGGGGCGTCTCTGAGTGTCGCATTGGGACTTTTATTACCTTGGGTTCTACCTGTAAAAAAAATATGAGTAAATAAATAAATCTTTGCGCCGTAGACGAGATTTTAAAGATAATTTTTCTACTGATTATGGAACTCAAATATTGTATTGAGAGTATCCGCAAAACAAAGATAATTTTCTTCTAATGTATCGGAACTTTCCGACTTTGGTATAACACTGCCCAGTAATTTCTAACCCTGGCTTATAAGACCGTCCATTGTGTCACATTATGACCCTATGTTTCGTTTCCATCATTAATCTTGTCTGTAGCTTGAAACCTATGGAGTCAAGAGTCTATGTATCTACGAATTCCTTTCGACTTCACTCAAACTATATTTAGCCATACGTGGGGGTAATGTAAGCACTTTACGGAATTGAATGGGTGGGCCTCCGTCAAAACGGTGTATCATAACATAACGGATAACTGTTAAAGGGTTTGCACGGTACGATATTATACTGTTGTTAACTGTTATTATAAGGAAAGGAAGGACATCACTGCTTACTCTATTGATCGCTTATGCGAGGTAGCATGTGCAGAGGTCGAGGGGCATACTATCTTGTGTGTTTACAGATTACCAGCATCAAACTTGTCATTGTTATTAATTACAATGGAAAAAATATTATGTAAACTTTCAGAGATAATAAATTAGTTTTTGTTGGTACTTTCAATTTATTATTTGTTTCTGTTCTATATAAGTACAATAATATTTACAAACTAATATTAAAACTTAAAAAAGAATAAAAATATGTACAATTACGGGGCGTCAAAAAATTCGTCTACATCGCTGTCAACAGGAAAAGTGCCCAGAAGGCTGGCAGCATTGCCACGTTGGATGGCAGTGCTGATTCTTTGGCCAAAAAAAAGGCCAGTCCTCTGGTCTCGTGAAGAGTCGACCAACCGCTTGGCGATATCCCGAAAAATTAGGTGTGCACTCGGACCCCATGACCCTAGTGTTTCAACCCCAAACGGCTCAAACACATAATTACCAATCAAGTTGTTGTATTTGCGCCGTTTGAGGTTTTCAGCACCTGCAGCAGCCGCCCCAGCGCAGCCCACCGTGCTAGGAAGATGGGATGGTGCAAGGGTGTCGACACAAGTTGCATCCCACACCAAAGACCTACCCAACTTCCATGGCATTATGGTCATACCATCTGGTCTCTTCCCATCGACGCGAGCCAGGCCATTGGGTTCTAAGACAGCTGGCACCCCGGCGGTGGCAAGAGCACGACGGATGAGATCATTAATGCTAGCGTGCCGCGCAATCCGACCTGCACTCTTACTACAAGAAAGGCCATGGTGACCGAGGCAGTCGACTGCTTCACCGCATTGACAGCGATGTGGAGCCCCACAAGGAGCGCCCAAACGCAAGCATATAGCGAGCCGGAAGGTTGTATCACCTAGCATAGTGCCTATGTTAGGCGACGGTAGTGCCTGAAGCCAGAGGCCTGACTCCCACTCACCCACAGCCAGCAGGCGGGCACGCTCAGCAGTATTGGTAGACGTATTAATTAGGTTATTCCGTACCAACCTGCAATACGGCTCATCCCACTGTCTCTAGGAATATGGGTTCTCGGGCCGATCCGTATCCGGGCAAGCCACTTTCCAGGCGTCCTCTGCGTCTGTCAAGCACGGCACTTCCGAGTCAACCAGGGAAAGAGCTAAAATTTTCCTGGTCAGTTTTTCAGTGCTGTGGACAGAAGACAGGAACGCTGGTAAGCTTACACTCGAAATTTTGCGGACGCCGAGGCCACCAAAACGAATTGGTAGGGTGGCTTGCAGCCACGCTCGGTCGTCCAAGGCCACATTAAGAATGGATGTTAATGTGTTGCGAATAATTTGGTCAATTTTGTCCAAAAGTTCAGGTTTCTTCCAAAGAGGAGAAGAACGGAGAAAATACATAAAATTTGGTCCGAAATATCTGATAAGGGTGAATGCCGAATGTAAATTAATTTTTGAGAGTCTATCCGAAATATCATTAAAATGTTTGATTTTGTCTTCGATGAAATATGAAAAACTTTCTTCTAAAATAGGGGAACCTAGGAGGTGCAGGGAACTTTTGTCTAAGATTTTGATTTGCGGGGCTATTGAATTAAATTTATCTAAAGTCGATCGTCTGTCGGTAACGTCAGAGAGGTAAATTTCGCACTTTGAGGGGTTAAGTTCCAGGCCGATAGATTTAAATTTCTGTTTGAGGAGTTGCAGGTCATTCAAAACGGTGTCAACATCACCTCCTAGAGTTCCATCATCTAAATACCACACGTTAAATTTTGAATTTAGTTGTTGGATTATGGGATGAATAGCCAAACTGAAAATGACAGGCCCGAGAGGGTCACCTTGTTGGCAACCAACTGCAGATTCCAAAATGTTGTCCTTATACAATAATTTTGATGGATGTCTATAACATTGCCACATAAAACCATAAATTTCGGGTAGTACTTTTTTGACTTCAGCCGACAAAGTGTCCCTGTTCACGGAGTTGAATGCGTTTTTGACGTCAACCTTGAGAATGACCTCACCTTTTTTTGAGTTAAGAAATGAGGATAAGGCATGTACGGCAGCCTCACAGCCCCCTCTGGAACCAAAACCAAGTTGAAGGGGCTGGAACTTAGTTGCAAGCGATTCACTAAACATCTTGCAACATATTTTGGCTGCCAAACGCCTGTAGGTGCAACCGACAGCAATGGGACGGATGTCGCCGTCCTTCTTGCACAGGGCACACAGGTTAGCCCCATACAAGACATCGACGACGGCATCGTTCACGCTGCCGGAGAGCATTAAGTTGATCAGAACCGCAAGCTCCTTCAAGAGCGACTCACCAGCTTCCCCGGCGCCTGAACTCAACAAATCTTTCAAATGCTGTGGAGTCAGGCCGTCGAGGCCGCCGGCAGAACCAGTCCGGAAAGAGCTCACGGCTGCGATCAACTGCGGGGCTGTAATTTGGAAAATTGATGAATCCTGAACGAGGGGGTCGGGGTGGACGGGCGGGTCGGGGAAGGTGAGATCATCCGCAGGCGCTGGGTGTTTACTCTCTAGGGCTGCAAGAGTCTCTGGAGAGTAAGGCGCCACCACATCACTGCTGAACAGTAGTCTGGCCGCCCCCCTTATGTCACCCTCACCTAACTTGGATTCCACATGAGCACAAATGCCTTTCTGAGAAATATTAAAAAATAAGTTTCTTCAAAAGGTGTTGATGTCGGAGATGTGGCTGGGGGGCACAAAGGTAAACTATGAGGTTTGTGGACCTTGCCATAGTGAATCTTAAGTCCCCTTTCGCCTTTGAAAAAACGAGCCTGGGAGCAATGTGGGCATCTTACCAGCTGAACATCCAGTGATGTGATAGGTTGACTGGCACTAATTATTCCGGCGTCGCTACAGCCGGCGACGGCGCCAAACATAAAATAGAAAAAGAGTAGATACACTTACACAAGACTTACCAACAATCACAAAAGTATAAACACTAATAATTATAAAATGCACTCAAAAAAAACATAATTGATTAAATATAAACAAGACGAAAATGTCTCTGGTTGCCTAGCGACCAAGTGCGGCGCAGTCGCGCTGGCGGCCGGGAGCGCCGCGCCGGCTTCGACGTCATTTTAGCGCAGCGCAGCCCTGGTTACCGATGACAGAAGGTGTCGCGTTGCGAAACTAAGCCGCTTTGAAGCGTGTGAGGCGCACAATAACCCTCCAACTGCTGAGCAGAACACAGATCGGTAGAGAGTACATATATTCCTTGACACAGATGCACTCTCTAAACTTTTCACGGCAGAAAAAAAATCGCGTCCATCAAAGGCACCATCCACGTAGTTTTTAAATTTGAACGCAGTCCGATGAATACACCAAAATTTCACGAAAGCAAAGACTTTTTGATGTCTTTTAATGTTCTGCACCGAATTAGTCACTATATATACAGTAATAATAATATTATTTCCTTTTAGGAAAAAAATCAATACATTGACGTGCGCTGTCGTTGTCTTCAGTTCGCTGTAGTTAAAAGAATAATCATTGTTTTTGTTTGTGGTGACTTAAATATAGATCTGTTAGTCAATTCACCTGAAAAATGTAAGCTCATTTCATTGTTCAAATCATTTAACTTAAAATATTTATTTAATGAACCGACAAGAATAACAGCAACTTCAGTTTCGTGCATAGATAATGTATTTACTAATTGTAAAGTAAAAGAATCGTTTTTAATTAGTGGCGTTAGGTCAGACCATACTGGTGAACTAGTATCTTTTGAGTCAGATAAAAAATTAAACCAAGCTAAATCAATTCGATTAAGACCTCTTACTAAAAATAAATTAAATTCTTTTAATAATAATGTTTTTAGCAACCTTTGTAGCGCCAGTTTTGATTCAAAAGACCCCAATATAAATTACGGCACGTTTTTTTCTACAGTTTGGCAATAATTCAATAAAACGTGTCCTGTAAAAACAGTTAAAGTCAACAATTCCAAATCGAAATTTAGTGAATGGGCCACTGTGGGCATAAGAAAAAGCCGAGATATCTTATATAATTTATATTACGAAAAATCTTTGACTTCCGATCAAGTTTTTTACACTTATATTAGAAACTATTTCAAAATATTCAAAAGAGTCTGCGCTCAAGCAAAATCTCAAATAATAATTAACAAGATTGGTATTTCTAACAATAACATAAAAACTGTGTGGCAAGTAATTAATAGAGAAACTGGAAAGACACAACAACGCGATCAGAATGAGTTGTCTTTGAAAATAACTAATTAAACCATTTCTGATAAGCAAGAAGTCGCTGAGACATTAGAAAATTTCTTTACCAACATTCCGTTAGAGGTTACGAAGTCTCTTCCCTCCTCATCGAAATTAGCTGAAGCTCTTCTTAAAGAAAACCTTACTAAAGAAATACCAACCTTTAAATATAAACCAATATGTCTTGATACAATTAAAAATGCGTTCAATTGTCTCAATATAAAAATTACTGAAGACTTATGGGGGATTTCCGTTAGGGTTCTTGTAGATATTATTGATTCGTTTGCTCCTGTCCTTACAGGCATATTCAATCAATGTTTGGACAGCGGCACGTTTCCTGACTTAATGAAGCACAGTAAAGTAGTACCAATTTTCAAATCAGGCTGTAAGAATGATCCCTCTAATTATAGACCTATATCCGTGCTTGCAGCATTGAGTAAAATCTATGAAAAAATCATGCTAGACCAGATGTTGTCTCATATCAATTATAATGGGATCCTGCATAGTCAGCAGTTTGGTTTCACGAAAGGTAGGTCGACAACGGACGCGGGAGTAAAACTCATCAGCCACATCTTGGAATCTTGGGAGAAGTCCCAGAATGCCATTGGCGTTTTCTGTGATCTCTCAAAAGCCTATTTATCAAACAGACAGCAAAAAGTAAATGTTAATGGGGCGAAGTTCTCCGAGTCTCTCTAGTCAAGATGGGCGTGCCCCAAGGTTCAATTCTCGGCCCTTTCCTCTTTCTTGTTTACATTAATGATCTCCCCTTTATGATGGCCAAATTATCGGATATAATTCTATTTGCTGATGATACTTCGCAAATTTTTAAAAAAGATAGGAAAGATACGGATGTCCTACATGTCAACGAAAGTCTAATTATTCTCTTAAAATCGTTCGGTTGGAATGTATTTTGTATGTCCGCAAAAATAGAGGGCTTTTCAAAACTAGAAGCGACTTCCATAATTTAAATACATGCAGTAAGCACGAAATTGTAATACCCAAATTCAGATTAACTAAAACTAGCAAGTCTTTTCTTATAAACAGTATAGCTTTTATAACAAGTTGCCAAAGTCAGTTATAGAACTAACGGATAGAAAGTTCAAAAATCTCATCAAACGTGTCCTTATTAAAATATTATAAAATCAAGGACTACGTTGAAGATAAAAAAATGGCTTTAGCTCCTGCGCATGCGGCTTCCCTGGTAACTCATAAACGGCACAAATATGTGGATGTCTCTAACTATTATCAATCTTATTTTTTCTATATATTTTTTTTGTTTTTCTTCTTTTAATTGGACTTTTTACAATAGTTCGCAATCATCTTTATAGCCCTTTGCTAAGAATAGTTACAGCACTGATAACAACATTTGTGCCACATGTTAAATTTAGTCTTTTTTTTTTAACTTTGTATAGATTCTTTTACCGATTATTTTGTGAATGTGTAAACATTGTAGGCCTTCTAGATGTTAGTTAACATTTGTTAACTTTGTTATATATTATATAAACTTTTTTTTTTAGTTTCTTACGACTTATTGTCGGGCCTACGTTGTCCCCCCATAGAATTAATGCTGTAACATGGAAATATTGTAAAACCAAACCATTTTTAAAAGAGTAACCATGGAGTTTCTTGCCGGTTCTTCTCCATAGGAAACGACCAACCCGAACCGTGCACCTTTTGTCGACGTTTTATAAGTGCTCATGTAGGCCTATGTAAAAAAAAAAAAATTGATTTGATTTGATTTGAACACGAGTATCATTCGGAAGCATCAGTTATTTAATTATATGAATTATTTTTATAGCTGTCAAATCCAACTTCTTATATTATCACGACTTTAATAAGTAAAGAGACTAGCTTGTTTTCGGGTTCGGCTCTACCACATTTTACCAATACCCATTTATTAGTGCAAAGTTATTGTTCTCAAAATGAAGAAGCGCAATTCACATAGCAACAAAAAATACAGATTTAATCACCCAACTTTGATTCTAAATAAATCCATATATTTAGAGCAATAATAGTTACTCTCCCTATCGCCTGAGAAATGTCGATCACATACCTCTGCACAAAACTGAGATGGCTGTATGCCTATTGATCACTTTTGATGTCTTCATTTCCTCGACGATTGCCAAA
Organism: Orthosia cruda; assembly: GCA_964057195.1. NCBI lineage: Eukaryota > Metazoa > Arthropoda > Insecta > Lepidoptera > Noctuidae > Orthosia > Orthosia cruda. The sequence goes on from OZ059829.1 coordinate 38,996,514, forward strand.
GTTTTCACGAATTTAACGATTTTCTCACAAGTTTGTGTATTTAATTATTTTAAATTAGGATTTGATTGCCCAATGTTTTTATGTTAAGATTTTGAAATACAACCCAGCTTAAGGAAATATATAGAATTATACTTATATTGAAGACTAGCAGATGCCTCGCCGTTTCAACCGCGTAGTTCCCGTTCCCGTGGGAATACAGGGATAAAAAAGTAGCCTATGTCACGGGGATAATGTAGCTTCCCAACGGTGAAAGAATTTTTGAAATCGGTTCAGTAGTTTTTAAGTTTATTCGTTACATCAAAAATATAAAAATACAATTCTTTCCACTTTATAATAGTATACTATAATATGTATAGTATAGATATTTTAATCACAACGTCCATGCAAAAATAATAAGTAAAATTATCACAGTATGACAGAGTAATCATATTCTATATGACAAATTCCTTGGATACCTTTTTTCACACTATCTCAAATCATACGAAACGATTGTTTCAATTCAGTGTGGAAGACACGGCGCAGCAAATTAGGATTTTGTATGCTCTACGCACGGTATTCGGACTTATGCAAAATTATTATTGAAATCAATGTCCTGGTCACCATAATAATAACATAAGTTGGAGGGGTCAACAGCTTCTTGGCTCGTCGAAAATTATGACTGAAATTATTATTAGAGGTGCGGGTAGACTTGGTAGTGGAAAATCATTGTTGTAGTCTGTGTTTCCCAATTGTGTTAACCTAGAAAACTTCTGAGCCCAAATTTTAAGTCCTTTTGAAGGAGTCTTCTCTACTCCAACCAACGCAGTCGCATTGACAGAGGATAACGGGCTATGCTTTCAATTTAATTGATTCGAGTGGAGGAAATAACTTAAAATAAAACGATTCGTTTTTTAATATCGAATTTAAAACTAGTAAGCAAGTTCTAAGCAAGTTCTATACTCGATCACATAATTGCATTATATGAGATAGTCGTCAAAACCGATGATAAGCTATCCAGCGGCATAATTGAGCTAAACTACAGTTAATTTCAAATGTACCTAGTGGCAAAATTCGCTTTGAGCAATACGAGCAACATTAAGCAACTACGATTGCCTCTAGTACGTACAAAAAAATAACCACACCAGTGTAAGAGCACCCTAATGTTGTTTGCGACTAACCAAGCGATATTACTTCTCGTTTTTCTTGAGACACATGTAAGTGTTAGCTTACAGGACTTATAATCAAGTTTCTTGCTCCGGTTCTTGTTGTTAATAAGTTATAGCCGGGTAACTGGGAAGTGGAACCGGGATAAAAAAGGGAAACGTGGTGGTCGTTGAAAAGTTTGTTAAATTAAATATTTGTTCTGTTACTGCACTAAATAAAAATCTTTTTAATACAGTTTTTCTGATACGGTCGTCAAGAATAAAATGTTTCATTTCGTTGTTGTGGCAAACAAAGGAAAGCAAAAGGACGCAAATTAATAGCCCAAATCAATTCATCATCATAATTTCAGCCGAAAGACGTCCACTGCTGGACATAGGCCTCCTCCAAGCGTCGCCACACTGATCGGTCCTGTGCGTTTCGCATCCAAAGGACTCCCGCAGCCGTAATCAGGTCGTCGCTCCACCTAAAGGGAGGCCTTCCAAAGCTGCGTCTTTCAGTACGCGGTCGCCACTCCAGAAAGTTGCCCAAATCAATTAATACTTCAAATTTCTGGTTGTAAGACAATTTGGTAGTAACCTTAAAGATATCAAGAGATAGAGAGAGGGAGAGGAATTCAAGAGATAGTAGCAGTGAACATATTTGGCATATATGTTGAAGTCTCTATGAATCAATTTGACAGTAGACTATAATCAATTGCGTATTGGGAATAACAATTATGATATCAAAATATGTAAAGGTGGTTATATTCTATACTAAAGAGGGATATACATCGACTCCGAATCAGATGACCCACTGAACCGAAATGCCATCTGATGCGAATTTGACAAACGAAAAACTAATGGCTTAGTATATCTATCTTCCATATATACCTATGTTATTTACCAGAATGTCTATCTCGTAAATAAAAACACCTGCACGGGTAGATCTTCAAGGTTATGCAACGTTTGCCGAGGTCGGTTCGTGGATCATTCATTACATATACAAGACTCTACCGCGCCTTGTAAAGCTCGTTAAGGCCGTACCCTGACCAAAAAATCAGCATGAGATATGAGCATTCCTATTGGCCTAGCGGCACTGCGGTGGCGCATGAATTACAGTAGTGAATACGCCCAGATTTTAGAATAAAATCTTTTTAAAATCGAATACTGGTCTTTTGTAAAAAATACAACTTACAAAATGTTCGTTATCAAATTGTCTATCCATTAGTGTTAGTACAAAAAATTATTAATGAACACTTTACGAGGAGATGCATGCTATCAATCATTATTTCTCATTTTTATGGTTGTGTTGGAAGGAGATTAGTGAAACATATACTTCATAAAAAAAGAAATCTACCATTTTGGAATTAATAATATGTAGAATTTTAATGTATTTTTATAAGTTGATATTTCATTTTAAATAATGAGTATGTAGCTCCTAAAAACTGCACGAAAAACGGCTAGCGCGGCGTTTTGCTCGGGGGGCTTTTAAGGCGCTAGCTTTAAAAGCCATAATTCGAGTTTTGGCTCTCGCTTATTTTCTTCTTCAATATTCGACCAATTTAAAAGATATTCCATAAACTGAAAATTAAAGATATATATTATGCCTCTTTGCTTTCCTTTTTGATGACACATTATCTTGAGAAATACTAGAACCTTAAAAAAATGCTCAAAATTGCGCTGTCACCAGAGGCTTTGTGTACAAATTTGACAAATATAAATGAAAAAGGAAAACATAGGGACATAATATATATTTCTTACTTTTCCAGTTTATGGAATATATATTAAATTGGTCCATTATTGGAGGAGGAAATAGATAAGAGTCAAACCTTGAATTATGACTTTTTACTAAGGAAATTCAGTCGGCGCTCTCTGCCCATATTTCCTCTTAAACTGCTGGTACCGGCTGTAAATTGTAAATCTTCGACAGTCTTTACGGAATATCAGAAACCAGAAAGTTTAATATCAGTTTTGCCAAGGGGTATCGAGCTATCGTGCTGGTTTGTGTCAGATAGAAGAAGATATAAGTCAGTTACACGGTTAATTATTTTTGCAAAGATATATTTTCTTTCTTTAGTTTTAGTTCTCCATCACAAAAAGAGGGCAAGTTCTATAGAGGTAAAGGATTGGCAAAATAGCCATAATAACTCAATTTAAACATTCGTGCTGTTTGTCGTAAAGGAGTTCGGTTGTATGTTCCATATCTTGAAACCTACTAAACCAATTTTGATGAAATTATAAAAAAAGGAAATTATTATGTTCTGTAAGTTGAGAGATATCTAATCCAATAAAAAAAGAATTATCACGATCCGATTACTAGTTTCGGAGATGTACGTGACAAAAGATACATACATACATACACTTATGAAATTTGGCACATTTAGAAGTTAAGAAGCCCACATAGAATAACATATTATTTGAATATAATATTATTATGCAGTTCCAACAATATGACATGTACATGTATCGAATTGATAACGTCCGTTTTTTAGAAGTCGGTAAAAAAAACTTTAAAAATCTCTTGAACTTTAAAAAAGAACAATTGAAAATTGTATTACCTCAACAACAGTGATTCATCAAATCTTTATTTTATGCTATATTTTTAGTCTCTCATCTCTTCATCGATACGTGTCAGATATCTTATTGTTATTATTCGTATTACTCATTAGTATGCAGAATTCATTGATAAAAATAATGAAAGCAATATTTTTGCCTTGATTGTGCATTCCGATAAGGCTTACAAATACTAATAAAGCTTTGAAAAATTCACAATGAATGAATTCACCAAATAATAAAATAAAATAGAGAAAAATAAAATTAAAAATGTAGTACAGAGAGAAATAGACTAGAGTAATAATTCGGGCGTACACACACTGGGGGGCATTTGCTCTGCACTTTATCACGGACTCTCACATTATATTTTATTAATGCGTTATAAAACGCCTCGCATACTGATATAAACCCGTGTGTCGCGACATCGCGACCCCTCGTGGAGTTATGCCATTGTGTCTTTTGTAACGTAAGAGTATTTCATATTAAGATAATATTAAGAACTGTATTTTTTCTCAACCGGCAGATTAATAGTTAACCTCACTTTGTTCTTTTGGAAAAATATTGTACAGACAGTTTTTATGTCTCGATTTTAACCGTGAAAACAAGAACGAATTGCTTTGTTTCTGGGGTAATAGTACATACTTATCTACTTATAAGATGGTCAAACAATCCTATATTCAGTTATGTGTTCTTTAGACTAGGTTATTTCGAAAACAAATACTATTTTTTTTAACTTGTTTTATTTAAAAGATGCAAATGCGCGCATGAGATTTGGAAAATTGATTTCAAAATAAAAAATAATAATAATAATAATCATTTATTTCAAGTATCACAGCCTCATCAAATTAAACATTCATATACATAGTCACATTAAATAATCAATTACATAGTTCATTACAATATAAATATAAATTATGAAATAGTACAAACAACAAATTATTCAAACAAAACAATCAATAACTAATAGACTTGCAGCAGTATTTCCAAGTTACCTGCGCTCAATATGTAACCTACAGCAGTGATTAATGTAGGCGCAATCTAATCTTTCCGCTAGTGCAGCCAGCATGCTGTTGGAGCTCCCCCGCACTCGCCGCACCAGCGAGGTGCCTCTCTTGCGCATTGTTGTATAAAAACAATCTACGCGCGCCACCGCAAACATTGTCGAGGCGCTGCAGTAACGGGGGAGACCCAACAACATCCTGAACGCATTATTAAACTGGACTCGAAGGGCGCTGTACGACCTTTGCGTGTAATTAGTCCATAAGCTGCATGTGTAAAATGTAGTGCAGTAGGCTCTAAAGAGAGTAATTTTAACTTCTGTTGAGCATCGTGCGAACCTACGGATCACCATATTTGCTCTGACCGACAGCGCCCTTCGCTCCCGTTCAATGTCTGCATCATCTTTCAAGTCGGGAGTAACTAAGTGGCCTAAGTACTTAAAAATGTCTACTCTTTCTAAGGGTGTGCCATTCAGCTTTATAGCTGGCATTTCAATAACTTTTCTCTGCCCTCCCTCAAAGACCATACACTGACTCTTCTTTACATTATACAACAGCCCGTGATCAGTTGCATAACGCTCACAGATACTCATCAGCTTTCTGAGTCCACAGACCGAGGCACTCAGCAGCACCATATCGACCGCGTAACTGATGTTATTGAAACAGACGCCATCTATGTGACAACCAATATGCTGCTCGCTGAGCGACCCGATCAGCCCATCAATGTACAAATTAAAAATGGAAGGCGAGCTCAAACCCCCCTGTCTCACCCCACATTCCAACCTATACGGGTCCGACAATGTGCCCGCCCACTTGACATGGTTCACCTGGTTCCCGTACCAATACTTAAATATGGTAATAAGTTCATTCGGTATACGAGCTGCTTTCATTTTATCCCACAGTACATCATAACAGACCAGGTCAAAAGCCTTGGAAAGGTCGAGGAAGCAGGCGTACACAGATGTTTTCCTCTCAGTGTAATATTTGACAGCACTCTTCAGACACAATATCGCAGCTTCCGTGGACAGTCCCGGTCGAAATCCAAACTGATTATTTTAAATAAATCACTTTGTAAAGTTCGATCCCTCACCCGTGACAGAACACCTCATCCCATAAAAAGGACAGTTAAAAAAGACGTAAACTGTTCCTAACCCTCATTTGACATAGGTAAAATGGCTTACCGCGCCTTTGGAAATCCTTTGCGCACAATACGTTTAGCAAGAGGTCGTCAATCACGATCACAGTTCGTCATGATACCTACATCAGGCGGTTACGGTTTTTTTTTCCTTTTTCAAATAATTGCTGAAACATTTTTAATCTTTTTACTCGACTTCGGCAAAGCCACAAGGAAGGCTTCTGGATTTAGCAGAAGAACCAAATAGGTGAAAATTCTTAGTACAAAACTGTAAATTAGTACGTGTAGATAAAATATTAAAATATAACATGTAGCAGAAAAAAATGCTAAGCTGCACTGGATACTAAAGTTCTGAATGTCAATCGTAGATTTTACCGTACTCTGGTTGTAGTTTTTAGGGTTCCGTACCAAAAGGGTAAAAACGGGACCTACTACTAAGACTCCACTATCCGTCTGTCTGTCTGTATGTCACCAGGCTTCTTCTTCTTTTCGTGTGAGGTGTGGCCACCTCTGGTGTCAGAGTTAATTAAGCCGCTTCTGGGAAACCCCACAGGCCTCTGACTTGGCTATTTCAGACTTACATTATAACTATATAAGTCCAGGTTTCCTCACGATGTTTTCCTTCACCGTTGCCTGTGATGTCCAAGATAAACTTAGAAAGTACATATGAATTTGAAAAAGTCACATTGGTACTTGCCCGGATTCGAACCTACGACCTCAAGCACGACAGGCGAGGTCTTAGCCACTGGGCCACCACGACACCAGGCTATACCTCAAGAACCGTGATAGCTAGATAGTTGAATTTTTCATAGATGATGTATTTCTGTTGCCACTATAACAACAAATACTAAATACAGAATATAATAAATATTTAAGTGTGGCTTCCATACAATAAACGTTATTATTTTGCCGCTTTTTTGCAATAATGATACGGAACGCTTCGTGCGCGACTCCGACTCGCACTTGGCCGGTTTTAACTTTATGTTTCTTAATATTGTTACAGGATTTATTTGATTTCACTTTTGTCTCTATTTGTGTGTATGTAATAAAAGCTTGTAAGTTAAATTTGACCCGTTGCCCGGTGTTCGGTAGAGCTGAAGTATTGCATACATTTTTTTATCGTGGCAGTGAAACTTAAAATATAAAAGCATGTTTAAAAATTACCTTGTTTTTTAACAAGAATTATTTTTCCGGTATCGAATGTTATCATAAAAACCTTTTAAATTGTTAACCTCCTTTATTGATACAAGGTGTGGTCAAATATGAGTCAGGAATTCAGCAGAAAACACACATACCATTTGCCTGTACTTATGTAAAAACGAATTATCTTTACCGATTTTTTTGTTGTTGTAAATATCTTAAAACTGGTTAAAACAGATGATACGATCATTGTGAATGTTTAAAGCTTGGTTGTCTTTGTTTACAAATATGGCATATTACATTATAAAAAGTACAGTAAGCCGCTAAAAATATTGACCGAAATAATATTTTGACCACAAGTTTGCTTCACGTAATACATCAAATAAGGCCGAATGGCACGCCAAACGTTCGGTCACGCACGGACCAATTGTTCAATGTGTTGAGAAACCCTGCTGCTCTTAAAAACTACAACAATAACGTTATACTCATACCTAGCGTAAATATACTAAATATATGGTTATACCTATAATACTCGCAGTGGATCTTTGTGTCTCTAAAGTTGGTTCTGTCAATTAATGCGCAAGAAACAGTTTAACTGCATAGAGTAAGCGACATAGGATAATGCAACAAACGTAAGCGAGTGAAAGATACATTTATACAATGATAACTTCACTTTCAATATGGTCACAAAAATAGCTACTGCGCAGGCTCTTGCAGCCAATTCAGACACACAAAGATCCGTTGTGAGTATTATAGCTATATATTTATGTAAATATTGTACAAAATATTACTATTTGATATGTTTTATTTTTTTAGATGTATGAATGTGAGTGAAGCAAAATAAGTATGTTAGGATCGTAGCCGGTGGCGTTCTGTAGTTTCTGTCTACCCCCATGGGAAAATGGCGTGAGTTTATGTATGTAAGTTTTATAATTGATAGGGTCGCGTTTGATCACCATTTCACCTTATGGTATACGATGACGTGGTGGACGATGGACCACTTTTTCCTAGAAGTAAACTATTCACCCTTGGCTTAAGGATCCCCAAGTTGCATCTATCTTCCGACTCCGGCAGAGTAATCTATTAGGAATTAAAGCGGTAGGTAGTGTTTTAGACTGGCCTCAATCAATATATCCAGTCTGTAGCTGTCCTATTGTACTGTAGGGTTTTATCATATACAAATAACTGCGCTATTTCAAATTATTTTGACTCTAGATTTCCTTTAGGTGCTTTCCTGTACCATTAGTCAGTTTAGAGTGCCTAAGATATATACCTAAAAGAAATCCTAGAACTAGTAAGTAAGTAGTAAATTGTATTTATTTTTAAATGAAGATAAAACCGCGGCCATTTACCGCCCGTTAAACTTATTTGACAGTAGGCTGAAACTAAAACTAGTCCATTTCTCTGGAATAATCACTTAGTTCCTTTTTACGATACCCATAGGAAGCGTGGTACGGTCATATACGGTTAATTTCGAATTCGCGTATGAACAAAACATTGCCCTCTTTTTGTTTTACTTTTTTAAGTCGGGCAAAAAAAGTTAACACCGTTTTGCGAAAGATGGATTATTATGTTCTGTGTTCTTTTATACCTATTCAGATGTAAGTAATCAATCAAATGAAATGGATGCCGTATATTCGTTTCATTTAAATGGCGTATAGACCTTTCTCTTGGTCTCTGGGTTGGCTAAATAATAAGTGACAGTCGTTTTACGTTTGAAAATGTGGAAATACCTAATATAAAAGCGGGCCTTAGAATACCAGCGCGTCGTTATTTATTATTTTAAATATCGCTGCACAAACTGTGCTAGGAGCCTTTTTGGTCTCGCACGGAGTTTCTATTGTATTTTTTTATCTCTCGTGTCTCCTGTGTGGGCCACAAATAAATATATTTTATTTCTTTCTTTCTTTCTATATGTGGATAATTTGTGTTTGAACTTTTAAAGTACAGTTTTAAATGTTTTATCTTCTTTCGAATGTTTAATCTCGTTTTGCTTTCTCATGGGACTAAACAAAACAACTGGTTCATAACTTTGCTCGTTATGTACGTGGACACTGTTAACGCGTTAAAAAGTTATGTCGGCAACCATTATATAAATAACTATGATTTAACCGACTTATACAAAAACTAACTTGTTACCGTGAACATCTAATTAGATTCGATTTCGTTGTATCATTATGTCGAAGCAATTCGATCTTATACAATCTTGCAATATAAAGAGTTAGTTATTTTTTCATTATCTTTTGTATTAAAGATGGAGGTGGTAAACGCTCTTTTATCGTTGAAAATATCGTCACCGGTGAGGGGAATTAGGGAACTCGTTGCGCAGCGAGACGAACCCTTAAAGTCTTAAGCTAAATGTATTTTTTATGAAGGCGGCGTACGATATTAACTTCCACTATGCTGGTGTCTGTCACATCAAAATTTCACTATGAATAAATAAAAAAATGTCTAGAGTTCAATTTGTGGCTGAATCACGAATACCAAAAAGATACACAAGGTAACAAATTGCCAATAAAAAGCTAACAAAATGCTGTGGGTAAGCATTTCGGTCAAAGCTGTAAATCCCCGGGTTGGAGCAATAAATCCCGGGAAAAATTTTGAAAGCTGTGTAATACAGTTAGATTCGTATTGTGCTTAAATAAGGGCCGTAGGGATACACCGACCATATTTGTGGGGAGCTTATCCGTCTATTCTGAATATTGGAAGCGAGTTTGATGATCGGGCTTCTCATTTGATTTGTCAATTTGTTTGATTTTGCGGCTATTGTTTACATTTACCGGTTATTGCGAGGTTTCGTGTGGCTTTCGTTTTTTATGCGAAGGTAAATATTTTTTGACGGAATCTCGAGGCCTAACACTATTTATGCAATTAATTTCCTGACATATTTTATAGTTATCTGATATACTAAAGACACAAATCACCTGTATCTAAGACCTCCGTGCAAAACTAGTTTCAAATCCAAGAAAGCGACTTTGAATCGCAAGCAGTACGAAAGTATTACTCTGCACTCTCCGTGTCATCCAAGGCAGGGCCCTTGCCCTGCCTTGGATGACGTATGTGACCAGTTTCAATGCCACAGGCTACGACCCGCTGTAACAGTTAGCTCTTTAAGCTCAATTTAGTTTCTCTAATTTGCTTACGACCCTTTTGTCTTGAAGGATATGTTACCCAGCTAAGATTTACGTTATTCGTTGTTTTGTGCAATCTGCGGTGAATTCACTAATTTAATGAGGGCATTGACCCATAGTGTCGTCAGTTGCCTTTTTGACCCGTTGCAGTAAAAAAACCATAATAGGTAGGTACATAAATTCTTAATTGAACACTATACTTCCCCGTTAAGTGCCAATATTCATCAAGTCTTCAATATTAAGTTTGCCCTAGGCGACGTCACGAACTATTTTGTGCGCGGGGTTAAAATGCGTGCTATCTTATGAGCGGTAAGAAGCTAGTTGGCGTACGAATTAGCACTTTTGCAAATTTGTAGTGAAATGGTTGATGATTTAGGACGAAAACGAGCGCGAAATTTTATAAACAAACCTTTGGGAGTTTGGATATCATAGAAAAACGACTAAATGTATATATTTAAAAAAAAATGCATTGTTGAACTACTAATCTATCCCTGAATGGTGACTGTTGTTTTTCTTATGGTATTTATTTCCGCCCAAAGATGCGTTAAAATTAGTGTTGAAATATGGAACTTTAGATGGCCATAACTTTCAAATAATTATTATTTTTACTTTTTTGTTTCCATACAGGGCTAGATAATCATGAGACAAATTATATATAAAATATTTTTTATTTTATTTTGAACGTACATCGTCAAACAGTGGAGTAATCGCCATACTACGTTTGTATGGAAGAATGATCGACTAGGGCAACCATACTTATAGTTAATGGATCTTGACGATTCTTGTAAAATGTCTTTAATATATTTTGCATTTAACCTACTGTCAAAATAAATTCGTGTAATGGAACACAGGCTGTTGCTATTTGGGCCATCAGAAAACCTATTCACTTTATGAATTTATTAGATTGTCTTCCGTTGGAGGCAGGTCTTGTCCGTTCTTCTCCACGTAGGCTTTTCCGAACGGATGGTAGAATCACTTTATCAGATCCGGCCTTTGCCATCCCCCAAGCGACGCCCTGAGCCGAGGTCCGACCCCAACTGGGGTAGCCCTTAGTGCTGTCGCTTTAGGTTTAGAAACTTTAAGCCTGGCCGGAGGCTACATAGCTTAGTCTCCACAGGTTAGTCCGGTTAAGCAGAGGACGGCTACTTTGGCCGAACTGCGAGACGCAACGTATTAAAAAAAAAAAGTTGGAGGCAGGCATTATAATTTTACAGTCCAAAGAGGTTACACCTGTTTCATGTAATTAGTTAGCTGCGTAATTATACTAAATTAATTTTAATAAGTGTCAAGATTTCTCTATTGAAATGCTCAGTGAAAATATGTTACGAGTATTATGTGTAAGTCTTGTTTTTGTAGGCCATTAAATAAAAATGGTTCATGTGTCAGACAAGAAGATTGTTCTAGTAAATTTTATCGTCATTAACGTGGGTATTATAATCTAAAATGAAGGTTAGAAGATTATTAATAAAATATCATTTATTTTCTTTGTGAAAATGTTCATCGCATTTAATAACTGTCTAAATTAGTCTAGGTTTGAATTTTTTGTGTAATATTTTCAGAATCAAATTAGATTCTGAAAAATAATCTGTAAGAATTTTTACTGGTATGACTATAAAAAAGCAATTTGATTTTTAATTGAAAAGTCGTTTAAATTACTTTTTGTTACACTTGGATGACACACGAGAGTCGTCACCGTGGTAGGCCTAAAGAATACTGGCGTGATGATTTGGACCCGTTCTTGGCAGATTGGCCGAAGAAGGCCAGAGATAATGAGAGTTAGAGTAGATTTCCATTAAATTAAACGAGAAAGAAATGAAGGCGCAATTGTTTAAATTAGAACGTCTAGTAAACCGAAATATTAACAAAGCGACAGAAAACAAAATGTCCTTCTAAGTGTTGAGTAAAAGCCAACAGCGCTCAACTATGACATCTGTAGGGTTGCCAGGTGAAATTATAATCTGAAAAAAGTTCTAAAGTACAGTTATTTTTTTTACAGTTACTGGGCCTATTCCGCACAACTGTAAGGTACTTAATGCATCTATTTAAAAAAAAGTTGGGGAATAATCTAGGTTATATTTATTTTATTTTTCTCTCCTTTTAGTTTATAATTATTATTTCAATCCTAAATTTTTTACTAAGGAAATAACGTAACCTGGTCATTGTCGGGAATAAAGGTAATATTCATCGTAATTTGAGTGCCCAATGTAGTGAAATCACTGTCTAGATTGTAGTTCCGTACCATTTTCGCAAAAAACGGCAAATATAACACTTTTGTTGTATGCCCCTCTTAAATATTTATTTTATTGTGTTTTTAGTATATTTTGTTATAGCGGCAACAGAAATACATCATCTGTGAAAAATTTCAACTATCTAGCTATCACGGTTCATGAGATACAGCCTGGTGACAGACAGACAGACGGACCGCGGCGTCTTAGTAATAGGGCACCGTTTTTTTTTTAAAGTTAAGACGTTTGACTGACACTCAAAAGTCAAAACGCAAATGCTTAGATACTATCAGTTTAAGCTGTGTTCTGACATACTATTCAAGATTCAACACAACACCTGCTCCGTTTCAACAAAAAATCATCACTACTTTGTCTAATAAAACCAGTAGTTTCAGGTTTGTGCCGAAGTCAAAAGGCTAATCAATAAAACTGTACAAGTCCAACAGTGTACAATGCTGCTGTCCTTAAGCTAAAATGATACTATCTAACACTTGGCCGAATTTTCGATGCCACCGTAATCAGCAAAAAAAAATCTATCGATCTATCTAAGCATTATTTTCTAATCAATAGAATACGAATTCAGAAAATAGAACTTATGACCCCCAAATTTGTATAAATTATCAATATACCTAACTATTCGAAAGTGCATATAATAAAATATATTTTTTGACACTGAAAGCTCTCGCATATGTTTTATAGCTGATAAACTGCATCGATTTATTTCGCAGGTTTTTGTCTTTTGACTTTATCTGAAAATATGAGTCTGTTAGATACTGGTATTATAGCTTGAGTACGACAAAATGGCGTACATAATTCGTTTGCGTGCTATCCCTGTTGGCAAGTGTGGCTGTGTGGCACTCGTCTCTGGTTTGAGCAATTACCGCTATTGGGCTCGGCCAGAGAGCGGAGAGACCCTTGTTTGTCTAACTGTACATAGCGCACCGAGTCTATTGCCTTGTATGTGTTGATTTTACTTTGTGCCACGCGACTAGGGATGTACCTGGACTTTTAATTATAGGCAGATCTGTCACGAATAAACTCCTGATCCTGGCGCAAATAAACTTTTTTCTTTCCTTTTAAATATGTGAAGATATTTTATGAACTGCTCTTAAGAAAATCTTTAAAACTAATATGCGAAGATTTAAATACTGTATTCGTGCTGGCATTTTTGTCCTCATGTATTGATCTATTTATTTTTATGAACAATAATGGTCACAATAACTGGTTGAAGTTATTAATCCAAAAAAGTCAAAAACCATGATCCAAAATTAAAATACTAAATATAATAATATAAAAAGCCTATTTAATAAATCATTGGACCGACGAAATAATGAATAGAAGAAAAAAATAATTTTGATCTAGCATTTTGACTAAAAGTTTTTTTTTATATTTTGCTTTTTAGTTCGTCAGTCCATTTTTTTGTAAATAAGTTTTTGTTTCGCCTTTCAGTTTACTTAATTGAAACAGAATCAGTTCAGAATTGAAAATTCAGTGGGAAAATTATCAATAACTGTTATAAAATAGTATTTAGAACCTCCTCCTTTTTTTTCGTCGGTTGAAAATACTCCTTACTATTTATTCAATGTAATTATAATACGTATAGTATAATTATGACAAATCTACATGAACAACCAACTTTTCGACTAATGTCCAAAATATTAGTGACCCGACTGCAGCATACATTTTATTTTAGTTCTGCTCGACCTATATTTTAATTTAGTAGTCAAGCTAATTTAGATCGAATTCAATGGTTGAATAAAACATAGAGATTTTTATCACGTTTTGTATTGGTATTAGTGCAATTTCATTTGGAAATTTTTACACAGTACTGATGTTGATTATGGAGAATGGACAGCATTCGGAAACAATGCTCCATGTTACAAATGTGGTTTAATACATTTGAGGATATTTGGTAAGTGCCTAAACTAGGGGTTTTCTAATTGTTTGTTACATTCGTGAATCTCATTTATTTTTTGCTGAAATAATTTGATAAAACTTCAAAAACCTTGATGAACAGGAAATGACGTAAAAGAACCACAACTACTCGTATCATCAAAGTATCATCTTAGAATGGTGAATAACATTTTTTTTATTCCGTAACGAATTAAATATTACCTAGGTTATGTATAAAGCTTAGAAGTGTTGAGTTAATAGATAAAACCAACCTACAAATTAAAACCGCAACTGTGGATATTTTCTGATCGAATATATATTTTTGTTCCAGGTAATAAATGAGAAGCATTTCAAATCAGGCTACCAAGAAATCAGGTAGGTATGGCACAATACAAAAATAATGGTGTAATAATACGACTTTTGGTCTCTTGTGAATTTGAATAGCAAAATGAATAGATGACTATTCTTTTGTATTTTTGAATTCACAAGGGATTGATTGCAGGGAGAAAGGTTGACATCTAACCTCTTTACCTCAGAAATAATTTTTCGACCAACATTTCGTTTGCATAAAGTTAAATTTTACAAGAACTGTGTCTACATTTAATACTAATAGTATATACAAAGTATACTTTGTATCAGTAAGTCTGTGCAGGGGTGTTAAATTCACTGACATTTAAGCTGCCGACGCGACGTCCTTCGCTGATTCTATGTTTAACACGAAGTTAATTGTTGACTTCGTTTTGAAGTATATCGGAACCGTTCCTTTAAATAACAAGGATTTAGAGCTTTCGAATTACTTTTGATATGCTTTGGAATTGGACTTGTTTTGTTGTTGTTTTAAGGTCTAGGCTTTTAATCAATTAAGTTGTGTTACTTTATTTAAATTTCAGGTGTCAATATAAATAATACTGGTCGGTGACTAATTTTTGTCACGTACTGTCACCTAACCAAAGACTGACCTTGGTATGTGTTGCTTACTCTGGCAGGGTCAACTATCCATAAACAAGGGATCCAAAAAAAAATGGTCACCCATCCCAAGACTGACCTTTTTAAGTGTTGCTTTCCCTGGCAGTGTCACCCAGCCAAAAACAAGCGAAACAAAAAAAAGCGGACACCCATCCAAAGACTAACCTTGGTAAGTGTTGCTTACCCTGGCTGGGTCAGCCATCCAAAAACAAGCAAACCAAAACAAACGTGGTTACCCATCCAAAAATCGTCCTTGGTAAGGTTTGCTTAACTTGGCAGCTACACCAAGCCGCTCTAGATAAAATACTATTTAAAGTTACTGATTACGTTATAGTTATGAATGAAATGAATGAATACTAGCTAGAGTAGCCAACCGAAACAAATTATTTAATGTAACAAGCGATTACGTAATTTCTCGATGATGAAGTGTTGAGAAACTCACTGACAACTGAGGGCTGGTTAATTTGTGACAAATTGTTAGCGGATTTGAGATGTGACGTCTACTTCAGAAACCGGCCCTTGGTGTTGAGAAACTGAAAGTAGATTTAACCGGCGATTATTCGTCGATTACGTTAACAGCCCGATAATTGAGAGCTGAGAAACCGAGTGTTAGGTTCGTGAAGGAAATTTAATATTCAATGATTGACATTGACATAGATAAATTGACATAGATGAATTATTCTGACACTATGGAGAGGGACGGGTGATGCAGGTGAGCCACTGCTGATTCTGACTTTCTGAAGTTGTTTTGGTTGTGGAATAGTGTGGTGGGCTTGTCCCAGTAAACCGTATTATGCACTTTCTAACACGCTAACACAGCAATCCTTCAAACGTAATTATATCATGAAATGATCGATCTTCATGATCGTTTTATTTTTCAAATGGCTGATTCGAAAATTAAACACGGTTTGACCAGAATTCAGCCAGATGTTCATGTTGACAGTACTGACAGTCAAATAGAATTTATATTAAAGATAACTTGTTTACTAATGTATAACCAAAGACGAAGATATTTTATTTCAACTAGGCCACCAAGCGGCACTTTTGAACGTTAATACATTAAAATTTAAAAGGAATAAAAATTGATTCTACCGTGCATTCGGAAAGTAGCTTGTTATGGAGAAGAACGCACAAGAAACTCCATACTTACTCTTTAAAAAAAAATGTTTTTTACAATATTTAGGTACATAATAACATACATTAATAAATTCGTATGTGTGAGGACAATCCACCCAGAATCACTACATACTATACTACGTACAGGTACAAAGTATTAAAAGTACTCACACATGTACCGTGCCTGCACGGCGTGCAGTTACATAATAGGTACTAGAAAAACATTAGCATCCGAAGCAGTTAAGTTAAGACCAATCCCAACTGACGGCGCCCGTTCACGAACATGACAGTATGACACATGAATCGGCACCACCCAGCTCAACCATCATGAAGGGAACCGAATCATCCAACACACGCGCCACCATCAGAGAGACATTTGAGAGAGCATGACACACTCAACTGCCAGGGCACACATAAGTCAAAGAACGACACAAAGGTACAGCAAATATTAGATCTACAGTTGGGTACATAGTACTCACACACGTGCTGCGCAGTTATACAATACTAAAATAAATTGAGTCTATATAATTCAAATATATTCATACAGTCTTCAGCAGGTCCAACAATACTTCAAAACAATAATGTTGCAGAATATTATTGTTAAACACTAGGGCGCAAAAACAAGAGATATGCAGATATCTCTTGTTTTTGCGCCCTAGTGTTTGTGGAGCAAGACTAGCATTGAGCCAAGCATTTTTATCAGTGATGTAATCCCCCAACTTATAATATGCCTGCCAGCATAGTGTGCGTTTTATACAAGTATTAAATTTCGTCTCATTCAGTTCTAGAATGTGGGGAGGAATTTTATTGTAACATTTTGTACAGTACTCCATGAAAGATGAGGCTACTTTAGCCAATCTGAAACCTGGTTGAACTAATTGGTCCCTATTTCTAGTGTTGTAATTATGTCTATCTCCGTTTTTTACTAAAAAGATGTAAATTCTTTCTCACGTACATGATGTTTTCATAAATATATTGACAAGGAACTGTCATGATGTTAATGCCCTTAAACAGTTCCCTTAGAGAATCGCGCCGGCGAAGATTGTATATCGCTCTGATGGTTCGTTTTTGCAGAATAAAAATTTACTCAATGTCTGCAGCCCTTCCCCATAGTAAAATACCATAAGACATTATACTATGAAAGTAACTAAAATAGACCAGCCTATATAATGTCACAATCAGTATTTTTGACATTCGGCAAGGAAAATTTTACGCACTTGGTTTTTTTACCATTTAAAACTAAATGATTGGCAGTGAACCAATCCTGAACCTGCCGTAGCGCGTTATTTACGTCGTCAACCTGACAAGTACGTCTATTTATTTAAAAGATTAAAGATGTGTCATCAGCAAATAACACCATGTTTAGTTTGTTTTCCAATAAACGGGGTAAATCGTTTATGTATATTAAAAATAAGAAAGGACCTAAACTTGAGCCCTGGGGTACCCCCATTTTCACGTTTAACCCCGACGAATTCACACCGTTTATTTGAACTAATTGCTGTCCATTATTCAAATAAGATTTAACCAAACTTAACTTTGGTGAAACCATACTGTTTATTATCCAAGATGTTATTCGTATTAAAATGAATGAGCATTTGATTTACCATTATCTTCTCAAATACCTTGCTGAAAACCGGCAACACGGATACTGGTGTATAATTATTTGTTTCTTTACTGTTCCCGGATTTAAAAAGTGGCTTAGTGGCAAAGTGGATTTAACCTTACTATATTTCATTAGATCCAGAAAGACTCCTTGATCCACACACAAATTGAAAATTAAAGCTAAGTACGGCGCTATAGTCTGAATAATGGAGGTACAAGCTTTGATAGACATTTCCCACAGATCTTTAGTCGGTTTGATCTTGATTTGCTTAAAAGCTTTTAATACATTCGGGCAGGCTGAAACGTTCGTGTTTAATAAACCAAAAGCAAGCGAGGGCGAAGAATTTAAGGTTTCCGTAGTTTTAATTGGGGTGTTGGTAAAGAAATTTACAAATTCTTGCGCAACTTTTTTGTTATCTCTAATAAGTCCGTATGTGGTCTCAAGCGTGTAATCAATATTATTTATTTTATTTCTATTCGTTTCATTATTTATAATTTTCCAAACCGTCTTGATTTTATTTTCTGCTAATTTAACCTTATTTCTAATGTACCTTAGCTGCCTTACATGTATTTAAAAAAATTCTTGAGTAAGTAGCAACATACTTATTAAACGTTTCAGTGTTATACAAGGCTTAACGCCATATAGCTTGTAAAGTCTTTTCCTACTTTTCTGTAGTCTGTCCTATAGTCGCCCAGTCACTGAATAAAATCTAAGAGCATATAGTTTTAGTTATCTTCTTAAAAGTGTTATTGTACTCTTTTTGAACTACTGATAAAACGTCATCATACAAAATATTACCATCATTCATTGTGAGGTCCTCTTACCGATTAAAGTACTGTTAAATTTATTTAATTTACCGGATGTTATTGGTCTGAATTGAATATGCACTTGTTTTATTAGCATAATGGACTCAAATGTCACCAGTAGCCCACTATGATCCGAAGGCAGATAATTTATAATGGCCTTGTCCAAGTAGTTGCAGCAACAAAAAACATTATCAATACATGTAGCAGAAGTCAGTGTAGTTCGGGTTGGTTCCGTAAACACATGTGACAAATTAAATGATTTAAAGAGATTTAATAACCTACTGCTATCTGAATTATCTTCTAGAATATTAATATTAAAGTCACCACAGACAATTACTAGTTCATTACCCATTGCAAGTTTTGCCAAAACATCTTCCATTACTGACTCGAATATAAAGTAGTTCTTATAATTAGGGGGTCTGTAGACGCACACTATGACATGCTTATCCAGCTCAACACAGGACAGTTCAACACTATGCTCAACTGAGAGGTCTACTATATCTTTACGAGGTGTATATAAATACCATTTTTAATTAATATAAGTGAACCCCCACGCAACATAATATTTCTGTTAAAACAACTGCCCACAGTATAATTTTCATAATTGGTTAGCATTTCATAATCTTTCAGCCAATGTTCAGTGAAACAAACAATTTCAAACATTGTTTTTCTAAAAACAGTTCGATTTCCAATTCCTTTGAAGAAAAACCCTGAATATTTTGGTGGAATAATTTCAGAGAATTCTTCTCAGACTTTTTTTTGAAATTATTTTTTTGCGAGCAAGAAGGTACCTTTTTGATGGTGAATATACTCTTAATTATTCCGTTATTGGTACCCTCCCTTGTCCTATTTACTAGTTTAAAGAACAAATATTAATAGCATGTTTGCTAACGTTATGCAAGGTATTGACCACCTTTAAATTAGTACTATTACTAATATCAATAATAACTGAATACTTCGACATACTACTTTTGTCTGAGTTTATTGTATAAGATAATAACCGAGCTATTTGATGTCTTACCCTAAGAGGCAGATACAAAGTATCGCCTGTCGACTTTAATTTATCAACAAAAATGTTGATGTCAAAAAAAAACAAGTTTGACACTATAGTGACTCACAAGAAAGTGCAGATGCTTATTAAGCATGTGAATGTGATTATTTTGTCTATTTGACAATTTATCCAATTTTACTGCAATTTAACTTTAAGAGGACCCTTGTCGAACCGTCTAACGGCAACGCGAGCACGGTCGAAAAGCTTGTTATTTCATCCAGCGCAATGCTTGAATAAGAGGCAAAGCGAAAAGAGAGAGATAGCGCCTGAACGCTCGGTTGTCATTCGGTAACTTCCGCCGCTCACTTGCGGGCGATCGCCACTGGCCGCCGACCAGCCCATTCATTCATGATAATAATATCGGATCGCGCGTGCGCTTAAAGTTTTGTAAATTGCCTTGCATGTAGGTATAAAAACCTACATTTAGTACGGACGTACTCTTGGCCCCCGGGGATGCGTGTTTGTATTTTTACCAATCTAGGTACCGTACCGTACATGCGCTAGTTTTACTGTATGGAAATTATTTAAAATATATTAGTTTTTTCGTAATTTATGTAGGATACCTACATAAAGTACGAAAAAGTAAAGGTACCTATATTTAATTAATTATTATATATAATTTATTCTGCTGGAATAGCACAAGCAGAACACATTATTATTTATCTTTTCAGTCAGTATTGAGGCAGCTAAAATTAGTAGGTATAATAACAATGTACAAAAAAACGTAGGTACCTACGTCGTACAGGCGGTTGATCAAATAAAGTAGTCTGGATACAGTTTGGCATAAATATTTTTTTATTTTATAGAAAAATATTTTTATATATATTTTACATAAAACCCGGTTATCGAGAAGATTCTGATTTCCGAAAACAAAAATACCTACCCACAAACATATTTTTTTTACCTTTTGAAGTCGTTATGAATGTCCTCCACCCTTGGGCAAACCAAGGAGTTTTTTTAATCGATGTCCTACTCTATGAATTTCTTCCTGTATCGTGGGTGCGTTTACAAACATCTCACATACATAAGACCCCCAGATCCGGAACAACTATCTGTAGACCATACAAATATTTGTTCGGTGCGGGAATCGAACCCGCGACACGCAGCACAGCAGTAGATCGCTCTACCACTACGCCAACCGTGTCGTCAATTCGACACGTATGTAAGGTTCTGTGTTACTCTATGTGGGCTTCTAAACATGTGTGCCAAATTTAATTTATGTTTATAGAACTTGCTCATTTTAGTGATAGTGTACTACAACTATAAAGAGAGAAATAATAACATTTTCACAATATAAAAAATCTACTTCAAAAGCAAAAACACTAAAAGGGTAAAATAACTTTAGTTTCGGAAGTCGGAAGTAATTATAATTACAAATTTTAGCTTCCTCTAAACGGACTGGATAGATAAATAATAATGTGTTCTGCTTGTAAATCATTCAGGTACCTATACTTTTTCGTAAGTTATGTATCCTACAAAAATTACGACAAACTTGATTGTTCTGTAAGTTGGCGAGTGGTTGAGCGATCGGCTGCTGCGCTGCGTGTGGGCTACACGCAGCGCAGCGCAGCAGCCTTTCCCGCATGGAAAAATATTTGTATGGCCTATAGATAATAATTGTTCCGGATCTGGGTGTCATTGACAAAATACCTGTATTTACACATTCGTGCTGTTTGTTGCTAAGGAGTTCGGTTGTATGCTCCATATTTTGAAAACTGCTGGACCGATTTTGATGAAATTTTCTTTTATTCTAGCACTAAGTATTCCCTAAGTTGAGAGATACTCAATCCTACACAAAAGGAATGATCACGATCCAATAAGTGGTTTCGGAGAAATGCGTGTAAAAACATACATACATATACATACATACACTTATGACATTTTGCACACGTGTTTGTGCCCAGATAGAGTAACATATTATGTGAATATTGTGCAGTTCCAATAATATCACATACATACATGTGGAATTGATTATCTCTTTTTTTTTGAAGTCGATAAAAAAAGAAATTCTGTTTGTTTTTTGTTCGTTTTAGTGGTCTAAAACCATCTTCTGCCATAATGAAACCGGTTTAGGTCACATCGGTTTGATGGTTTCAAAGTCTGTAACGGACATAAGTAGAAACATTTTTAGTGTTTTATATAAGTATTAGGACAACTGGCTACCAAAACTTTTTATTTTATTTTATATTGGCCAAAACCGTCGCTTTGAGTATGCAGACGACAGCACAATTACATAGAAGTACTTGTCAAACGCAAGGGCTACTAGGGTGAAATTCGGTCTCTTCGTGAGACTATGGTGAAGCGCTTGAACCAGTCCTTGACGACGGGGAGGTCAACACGCAGGACCACATCGTATGCGAGATCTCGCAAAAGATTTTGTAAAATTGACCCCTGCAAAACCCCACAGCCAGAACCCACGCTTGGCCAGGGACTTCATCCGTGTCTGGTGCGTTTTATCCCTACGTGCATTATTCGCGAGCGCGAGCCAATTGATAATAAAAAGAGAAAAAAAATACCAGTCACATAAAATAAAAAAGCAATAATGTAATAATCTGGGCGCACGGTTGGCGCAGTAGTTGAGCGATTGACTGCTGCGTTGCGTGTCGCGGGTTCGATTTCCGCACGGAACAAATATTTGTATGACCTACAGATAGTTGTTCCGGCTCTGGGTGTTGTTTATGTGAGTTTATATGTTTGTTAACGCACCCACGATACTGGAGGAAATTCCTAGTGTGGGGCAACGTTTTATAAAAAAAAAAAACTAAATCGAGTAAAATCGCGTATTTTTAAAATGGAAATGGTTGTGTTTTGTAGGTAGGTACTTACAAAACATAACCATTTGTCGGTAACTCGATGAAGACTCAGGATCCTGTTTAACAGATAATGGTTTAACAATATTCAAAAAATTACAAAATTCATACCTACATTTTACAACTGGCGTTAAGTTAAAAATTTCTGAAATAAACTTTTAAAATAATTTTACAGATATACTGCAACCTGTCGGTTTTTATTAAATAAGTCTATTGTAGACTCAGTTTTCAAACTATTTGCTACGGAGCTATAGACCATTGTTTAAAAACATAGACATGAAATAAGTAACGTGACAACTTCAAAGAATACAGTGTTCTTAGCCTCGTTGGCTCATCGTCGCAGAAAACAACAATAAAGTGTAAGTTATGTTTTATTTATGTGAACCATTCATGAAAATTGCGATTAAATTGTCTTCAAAACTCACTGTGCAGTGTGCAATGGTGGCTGGAAGACAAATTAATGTTTATATGACATTCTCTCATGCTGTAACTTGAGCATTTTAAAATGTTAGGTTTTTTATGTTTCAGTGTAGTCATAAAGCGACATCTCATTTGATAAAGAGTATAAAAATAGTAACTTTTGATATAAGACAGGTACAGCCGACACGTTTAAGCGTTGCAAAAGCGGTTATTGGCTCACCTACATTTATTGGCAGTCCTAACTTTGAACTTGAAAATAAATACATTAACCCGCAGGCACTAGACAAGTGGCATTCGGTGTCAGTGAAGGCGATAGTCGAAATGTCAAAATGTGATTGATCACATGATTTTTCGATATGGCTTCACAATCCAATACAATTTTGCCTTTTTGATAATCGCTATCGCCACGCTTTCAATGATAGAATATTACTTGTCCAGCAGCCGAATTGCGCAAGTGAATTCGGCAAGGCGAAGGGTTTGACCACCATCAATCTCGACCAATCACATGCGATGATACGAGATGAATGACGCGATGTGGTTTTCTGTCTGTGTGATTGGTCGATTGATAGCGATAAACCCTTTGCGTTGCCGGTTTCACTTACGCACTAAGGCTGCAGAGTCTCCAGAACAGTTTTTACTAAAGAAAAATATATTTTTTTGGGATCCTACGTAGAGATATAATATGAAGGGCAATGGCCGCTATTGCCACGCTAAAACGAAATAGCTATAGCCAAATTCTCATATGATAAAAGTTTACAATTGATTTCTATTAGCTCAAAAATTTACAAAAAAATCGGCAAAGTCCGAGTCGGACTCGCGCACGAAGGGCTCCGTACCATTTTAGCAAAAAACGGCATAAAAATCACGTTTGTTGTATGGGAGCCCCACTTAAATATATATTTTATTCTGTTTTTAGTATTTGTTGTTATAGCGGCAACAGAAATACATCATCAAAGCGAAAGTATACTCTGTCTGTTCGTTAACTTTTCACGCTTGAACCGCTGAACCGATTTAGATGAAAATTGGTATGGAGATAGTTTTAGACCCTGGGAAGATATAGGATGGTGTTTTTATTTCGTGAATACGTTTTCTTGGGATGATAAAACACTTTTTACGCGGGTGAAGCAGCGGGAAAATGCTAGTAAAATATAAAGTAAAAATAATTGTTAACACACTGAGCAAGCATTGTTAGCTTAATTTATTGCACCATAGCAACAATCTAAGAGGTTACCTCAGTACCTATATTTCACATTCGCAGATCAAGATCGTAACGGTACATATCCGGACGGTATAGCTGTCGATGGCTTTTTAAGCGCACGCTCACTCTAGGGACCGACTCTTGCGCAGAACTCAACGGTACCGCATTTTTCTTGTTACGGGCTTGTTTATATTGATTTAATGTACTGAGTGTTGGCAGTACTGTATTTAGTTAAGTGGTACCCTTAGCAATGATAAGATCGCTGATGGTTTTGGTACAAAAGCTTGCATTAAATACTAAATTATGATATTGTATAGCTAGGTACATTAAATAGCTAGGTCTTAGCGGGTTATCAAAAACCAAAAAACCTAACATCAATCATCTAGGACGATCGTGTTATCGATTGTGGGTAAAATACTGGAATGCAACCGCATCCGATTAGACTGCAACACGAACCCGACGTAGTTGAGAAAGTTATTCATAAAAAAACTTCTTTTTAAAACAAGCTTTTTTCGTATTCTTCTCAGCAAACCCTTTCATTTGTTACCCATAATTATCATGATAGTGCACAAAAAATAACTTGCCCGTCTCTTGGGCCGTCCGCCATATTCGATTTAGAATGACGTCGCTTAGCTAACCATGCATTGTCATCAAAACTAAACGTGTTTGCAAAATTTTATCTTAATCGGTGGAAGATAACTGCTTTAAAATTTAGTTGCATGATTTGACTCGAACACACATACATACATACATTGCAAGTTAAATAAAGCTTGTAAAAAGGCTAGTTGGTGATCATCCAGGTATTTGAAAATATATCGGTTTATCGCAATTTTCATAAATCATGTCTCTTTTATCAGAAACTAGTTTCTGCCAGCGTCTTCGCCCGCGTGAAGGTTGAAAATTAGTCCGAAGGAACATATTCCTGAGATAAAAAGTGTGTGCTTGTTATTCCTGACTATAATCTATCTCTGTGCCAATGTGTGGGACTGAAACTGTGTCAGATCCTAAATGATTTACTATAAACTATAAGTGCTAACAATTGCCTACAACGGGAAATAATTGCAGGAAACTTGGTAATTAGTTCAGAACCAATCTACAACAACAAGAGTGTTTTAACTTGAAACTTACGATTCTGTTCGTATCCGACTCAGAACAATAGCATTTTAACTATAGTCACACTGACCCCATATTAGCATTTATCGACCCCAAAAACCATGAAAATGACACCTATGACGAAAGTTTCAGAAATGTTGGTCGGCGCCATCTTGTATTTTCATTTTGACCCCATATTAGCACTAAGCGATCCCAAAAACCATGTAAATGACACCCATGACGAAAATTTTAAAAATTTCGGTCTGCGCCATCTTGTATTGTCATTTTGACTCTATATTAGCAAATAGTGAAAAAAAAAACCATGAAAGTGACACCCATGACAAATATATAAAAAATTTCGGTTGGCGCCATTATGAATTTTTATTTTGACTAATATTCGCAATTATTATTTTTATTTTGACTAATAACCCAAAAAAAACAAAATAAAATACACCCATGACGAATAGTTCGGTCTTCTTTGAAGTCTTTTAAAAAACTTTCTTAACCTACTGATTCTGTTACACTGTGGTCTCATAATAAATCGGTCGATAGATTAGCGAGAAATCCAGCACGAGTAAAACTGGCATATGTCCTGCCTTGTCAAGGCCTCGCGGGCGACTGAAGAGCCGTACGGCGGCCGCTGTGTTATATATAAATTTATTATTAAAACAATTAAACTATTTTATAAAGTCTACTCGGAGAATAAAGTTCTACAGGTTGTTAACTTTTTTTAGGTATGTGTATGGTAGTGAATCTTTCATAATCTGCCAGCTATATAAGAAAATGATAACAAAAACAGCGTTTTAGAGGCCTTTTCAGTTTTTTTTTTGATCGAGCGTAGTTTTCGATATCATGTTTTGAATCTCAGAGATGAAAAGTACATGTAGTCAACTACAATATATATATATTTTTTTTGCATTTAAACTGTCACTATTTGTATGTTTAATAATGAATCAAATAGATGTAAAAGTGAGATTACCTGCCCTTAACACCATGGATTGGACGAAGGGTCAATCACGCCGCCCTTCCCATGTCTTAGTCGCTGGTGAACTGGTACCTTATTTCCAATATTAATTATGTATTGTACTAACGCAGTCTTACCTATTTCAGCATGATTTTATCAAGTAAAAATTATTTTACTTGATAAAATCATGCTGAAATAGTAAATAATAATAAAGCGAGTAGCCCAATGCCGTTGAATTCAGGACCGCAGCAAACCCCGTTCATTTAAATTGTAAAAGTTGTAGAAATTTTTGCTTATTAATAAAGTTACTAAAAATATAGATAGCAGATATATAGTGAACGTGTTATTCTATTGCACAACATAAAATTTGAATTATATGCATCATAAAGCAAGGCTTTCCTTTATTAAATATCAATTCCAAATCAATCAAATCAAAGCCAGTTTAATCTTAAAAAAATATCACAAGCACAAAAATGATTTGAGCAAAACAGACGTTTCACAGAAAAAACTCTTAAGCTTACAACAATAATAACATATTAGGCATTTTTTATTGCTAAACTGACACTTTACAAAACGTGGCGCCTATGTCTTAAAAAAAAATTGTGTACTTGTTTTTTTGTAAGCGATACGGACGTATTCCCAAATGTGGCCCTGTTGCCCAAAATATTCACTCACAACATAGGTAACTTTTCGTGTTGTGGCCGTTTATCACAAAACTGGCGTGCGCTTGCGCTGACTGTCAGGTCACAACTCAAAAGATGGCCGCTTTGCTCGGAACTTAACCATCGATTCGTGAAAATGCTAAAAGGGCGCATGCATAAATTTGTGATAAAGAGGCTGATTTTGACAGGTGTCTTCGTGAAATATGAAAATAAGGATGATTTTGACAACATTTTTTAATTAAAAGCGATTTTCAAAATTTAATTTTGTGGCACTTTAGTTTATAAGCAGCGATATGATGGTAATAAATGTATACAACTAGGATTTACTAGGACCAGTGGACAGTCAGCCTTAATGTACGTTGGTAAAAAATAATCCCTAAACATCATCCTTGACAAAAGGTTTGGTTACGCGTCATAATCATAATGCTATCGTGTTTTGTTTTCTTCCATTCCCGAAAAAAAGGTGGCGTATTTTTAAATAGACAGCTCACATGTGCGAACATAATATACGCGTACATATTGTCACATCACGCCTCGCAATACCAGAGGCAAACATTACCATACACCATGTATATGTAAACATGGCCGTATAATAAAGTATTCAAAGCGAACCTACGCGTCCGTAACGAATTTTGCCGTTTTCCGCACCGCCGCTAAGCTAAATGAGACTTTACCTATCGTAATCCCGACCCACATAATCCATGTCATATCCATTTAAGACTGCGAATTTGAATGGACTAATAGTGTCAAATATAAGATTTGTATGCCAAACACCGTAATCCAAGCCCCTGCGTAATCTGTTGGATTAGGACGAAATGCAAAGTTTGATAGTTAAAATGACGACCCAACTAGTGGGTGGATGTCGTGGGTTACCTGACATAGCTGACGCAGTATTTCATCATGATAGGTGCGCGCCCGGAAGATAACGAACGTATCCTCTTATGAGCGGTAACTCTGAAGGGTATCTTTTCATAATTACGGTTGCTTGATGAACATGGTATAATTTTACTAGTATCCGCGTAGATAGTTACTTCGTAGCTTTTATATTTAGTGTACCTGTAATATTTTAATTAATCCTTCTACCTTATATATTAGATCTATAAAAGAGTTAGCTTGAGGATTTCGAGTTATGAATAAAGCAAATTGTTATGGCTATTTAAATATTTGAAGCTCTGTTTATTCCTTCCTATCCAATTTGAAAAAGCAATCGTATTATATATAAGATTTTTTTATGATATAACGAGGACATGGTAGAGTTTGTTTCGTAATTGTATACAAACGTGACTGTTTTTCATTTGTAGGCCTGAGTGCCTGAGGCTTGGACCCAGTATTTATTGCCGAAAAATGACGTGTTAATTGGGATTTTATTAAAGTTGATTTTGTTAGAGTTATTTTGGAAAAGGGAATGGGTGAATTGTGTAAGAGATAATGAGTGTTGATAGAGGGTGACTTCTGAGATGACGACTAACTGAGAAGAATGGACAAAGAAGTCATGTGGCTCAGTTTCCAAATAAATCAGTTTAAGGGCAAGAGAATGATTATGATTTATACAAAACCAACTATTTACATCGAATCAGAATTGAAGGCATCCGCAAGAGAACCAGGGTTACCGACATAGCCCCAAGAATTGCCAAACTTAAGTCGCAGGGGCCGACAACTTCTGCCGGGCGATCACGACTTCTGTGATAGGCTTTTTTTGCTCCCAAACTGTGATAAAATAGGTGACTCAAGCCTGTCACAGTAGGCCGTGCTCGCTCGCCTGGAATGGCAACCGTGTACCGGAAGACTCAGCGTTTGAAGGCCTTCCTCTAGGTGGGGCGACAACCTGGTCAAGACCGCGCGGGAGTCCGGTGAATGCGAAAAACTCAGGATCGATCAGTGTGGCGTGGCGTGTGCGACGCTTGTGAAAGGCATATGTCCAGCAGTGGACGTCTTACGGCTGATATGATATTTTTAGCTGATATTATAAAAATCCTAAAGTTGGACTGACTAGGTCACTTGCAGGATGCATGGGGAGCGATGGGCCAGTATTGTCACACAATAGGTGCCTGAGGACGAGCGTCGTTACCGAGGCAGGACTAAGAAACGCTGGCGTGACGATTTGGATTTGCTTTTGACGGATTGGCCGGAGAAGGCAAAATTCAAAGAACGTTGGAAGATTATGGGATAATGAATTATGGCTTGTCTAAAAAATAAATAGAAATCATAGAACCAGATAAGTTGAAACAGAGTAGGTATGTAAAAAATGATGTTTATGCTTTAGCAGAGGAACTGTATATTCTATACAAAACTGACCTGGAAACTGTTTTAGAGTCATTTGATATTAAAGAGCACAGTGTAAAAGAAAATTCTAAAGCTAGAAGTTCAAAGCAGTGTCAGGTGGAATTGCCAAAAATAATTATACCTGTATTTTCGGGAAATTATACCGACTGGGTAACCTTTAGGGACCTGTTCTTATCACTGATCCACAATAATATTAGTTTAGATAATGTGCAGCGTATGCAGTATTTGAAGGGATATTTATCTAGGGAAGCAGAACAACTTCTTCGACAAATTCCCATTTCGGATGCGAACTATGACCGATGTTGGGAACTATTGAATGCGCGTTATAACAACGTTAAACGATATTTGTCACATTTCATGATAAAAAGGTTTCTTAGTCAGAGAAATCTCAATAATGAATCAGCTGTGGGTTTAAAAGAATTACTGGACAAAACCACCGATTGTTTAAAGGCGCTTTCCAATCTTGGCATTAATGTTGAGTCATGGGATATTATAGTTATCCATATAATTACTTTGAAGTTAGATCCAGAATCACGAAAGCAGTGGGAATTTAAGATAACTGAACATAACTCGTCGGAAGAACTTCCTTCACTCATTCAGTTTACCGAGTTTTTAACCAATCGCTATAGAGCTTTGGATTTTTTGGATAGTAAATCTAATTCTGGATCTAGAAATTTTGGGATGGGTATGGGATCTACCTCCTAGCGGTCCATCTCGGGCACGGCCCGGGTTCCGTTGCCTGTGGTACGGCTGAATGATCCCACTTAAGCGGTGGTAGGCTCCGCAAGGGGCCGCCTGGCTCGCGACCACCATCCCACCGGAGTCCGGCGCCAAGCAGCTTGCTGTGTTCCGTCGGTGTGTGGGACTGCCAGTGCTTTTGGGGGAGAAGGAGGATGTCAGTTGCGCTGTTCAGAACCGGTCTTGGTCTCTGGGCTAAACTTGCCGGGTAACTCATCTTGGAGGGTAGCGGGATCCGAAGCACGGTGCCAGCCGTTGGCCGACCGCAGTCAGTAGGGAACCCAAGTAGCACGCCAGCCACGTGCCAAAGACTGCCCCACCAACTCGCGAAAAATCCCGGTATGCCCCACCGTGCCAGCTGGCGACTGGATGGGAGGACCCGGTGGCCATATCCGGGGGGGTTCGGGCGTCCCCGCAGTCTCCAAATGAGTTCCCCACAGGTTGGGTTAGCTCCAGTGTTCCACTTGGTTCACTGAGCAGCGCCTCGACAGTTTAACTTCTTCCCCAGCAAACTCTAAAAAAAAAAATTACCAAAGCGAAGAAGAATATGGTGAAACAACGGCTGCACTTCCTCCCACTAAAAGTGCACTTCACTAACATCAGGGGGTTGCACTCTAATCTCGATCCGGTCCACTACCACCTTGAGACCGAGAAGCCGCACCTGTTTTTCCTAACGGAGACGAAGATAACAACCCCGTCGGATGTGGCGTACCTCAACTACCCGGGTTACTCTCTTGAACACAAGTTCAAGAAGCAAGCTGGGGTCTGTGTGTACGTCCGCGATGACATTTGTTGTCGTCGTCTCCGTTGCTTTGAGAAATCGGGTTTTTCTGCCATATGGCTACTTGTGGACACTGGCGTGGAGAAGTCTCTCTACATCGGCGTCTACCGATCGCACACCGGTGACCAGGAGACGACAGCGCTCTTTAACTGCCTTATGGAGTCGGCCGACATGGCCCAGCAACGGTACCCAACAGCGAAGCTTAATTTTCTGGGGGACTTTAACGCCCATCAGAAGGAGTGGTTGTACCCGTACCGGAAAACTGACCATGCCGGGTTAGAGGCGCGCAAGTTTTCTCTATCGCTAGATCTAACCCAGCTGGTGAATGTGGCAACGCGGGTACCGGATGTTGACGGCCATACACTCAATTGCTTAGACCTACTGCTGACAACTGATCCGGACAGTCATTCGGTTTCGGTCTCAGCCCCGCTGGGAACGTCTGACCATTGTCTGATGAAATCCGTGTCGACTTGCTCTCCTCCAGATGAGAGTCCTAGAGGCACGAGGCGAGTATGGCGATACGAGTCAGCAGACTGGGACGAGATGCGGCACTTTTTTGCGTCTTATCCTTGGCGGCATGTGTGCTTCGCCTCGGGTGACCCCTCGAGCTGTGCGGACGCGGTTGCGGATGTGATTCGGCAGGGAATGGAGTATTTCATTCCATTCTCCGACATTCCGCTCGGTCACAAATCCCAACCTTGGTATAATTCAGAATGTGCCCACGCTGAGGCCCAAAAAGAGTCTGCCTGCCAAGCCTGGGTCGGGGCCCGAGATCGCAAATTTAGAGCGCGTAGGGTTCGTGCGAGGAAAAGAGCTTTTAATTCTGCCACCAAGTTCTGCAAGCGGGTTTTGCGTCGGGCACGTTTTGACCATATTGGACGTATTGGGGCCAAGCTGGCATCACACCCTCCGGGTAGTAAACAGTTTTGGTCCCTGTCTAAAGCTGTTGAATCGAATTTCTGTCGTCCCACTTTACCTCCAATGCTGAAACCTGATGGGTCGTTGGCTCACTCTGCAAGTGAGAAAGCAAATTGATTTGCATCTCTGTTTGCTAGCAATTCACGTCTGGACGCTGGATCCAAGCAACCACCTACTGTCCCTCATTGTGACTCTTCGATGCCGGAGATCGCTGTGCACACCAAAGAGGTCCGAAGAGTATTGTGCAGTCTAGACGTGAACAAGGCCAGCGGGCCTGACGGCATTCCAGCAAGAGTACTGGAGCTGTGTGCGCCCGAACTTTCTCCTGTGTTGACACGCTTGTTCCGCCTCTCTCTTGTAAAAAGAACGGTACCAAAGTCCTGGAAGCTTGCAAATGTGCAACCAGTGCCCAAAAAAGGCAACCGTGCAGACCCTGTCAATTACCGTCCAATCGCCATTACCTCCATTCTGTGCAAAGTTATGGAAAGGGTACTGAACAGTAAGTTGCTGACCTACCTTAAAGACAATAATCTCCTCAGTGACCGTCAATATGGCTTTCGCCGGGGACGGTCTACTGGCGATCTTCTTGTGTATGTCACGCACTGCTGGGGCGAAGCCATCGAGAGACACGGCGAAGCACTTGCTGTTTCGCTGGATATCTCGAAGGCCTTTGACAGGGTCTGGCACGCAAGTCTACTCAGTAAGCTTCCTGCGTATGGCATCCCCGCTGGTTTTTGTAGCTGGATATCAGATTTCCTTTGCGAACGGTCGATCCGAGTAGTCATAGACGGCTGCTCCTCTGACCTTATGGCTATTGATTCCGGAGTTCCTCAGGGGTCTGTTCTCTCTGCAACTCTTTTCCTGCTGCACATCAATGACCTTCTTCAGCTTAGTATTGTTGGGTACGCAGATGACAGTACTGTTTCAGAGAGATACCTGTCCAGCGCAAGAACCAGCGTGGATGAAGTTCGTTCCTTGAGAGAGACTATGGTAGAGCGGACAGATTTGACCTTAAGCCTTGTCTCCCAGTAGGGTGATGACAATCTGGTCTCCTTTAACGCCACCAAAACACAGGCGTGTCTTTTTACCGCTAAAAGGAGTCTTTTTGATCGGGCGCCTATTTTTCGTGGTGCGTCTGTTCCAATGACTGATCGGATTGAGCTCCTAGGCATGGAGTTGACATCCAGTCTTAACTTCGGCGCCTCCATTGAGCACAAAGCCCAAATTGCGGCCAAAAAACTGGGCATCCTAAATAAGGTGAAGCGATACTTTACGCCTGGACAGCTTCTAACCCTGTACAAAGCGCAAGTCCGATCCTGCATGGAGTATTGCAGCCACCTTTGGGATGGCTCAGCAAAGTATCAGCTTGCCGCGCTTGACTCGGTGGAACGCAGAGCTAAGAGACTCATCGGCGACATTGAACTGGTGGATACCAAGCTTCACAGCTTGGCTCATCGCCGCAAGGTTGCCTGCTTGTCGGTCTTCTACAGACTGTATTTCGGTGAGTGTGCTCAAGAACTCCACGACCTCATCCCACCAGCCCCCTTCTACCATCGGACATCTAGACGCACTGCAAGTTACCATCCTTACCTTGTTGCCATTCCACCAATTCGCACCAAGCGCTTCCAAACATCCTTCATAATGCGCACAGCGAATGAATGGAACTCACTACCTGCATCTGTGTTTCCGAACGCATTCAACCCGAATCTCTTCAAAGTTAGAGTAAACAGGCTCCTTCTGGGTAAGCTCACTCCATCGTTGACTCTGTCTCTGTCACCTATGACTTAGACTAGAGTCAAGAGCAAACCCATCTCAAATAAAAAAAAATAAAAAAAAAAGAAGTCAAGGTCATTCAAATAGTAATACGAGTGCAAACAAAATAAGTAGTTTACATGTTGCGGACATTCAGTGTTCCTTTTGTTCTGAGCCACATAGACTTAGTTATTGCAAACAGTTTGTACAAAAATTTGATAGTGACGCTCGTCGTGGTTTTGTACTAGAAAAAGGTATATGTTTCAATTGTTTGGGTAATAACCACTCTGCTAAACTATGTAACAGTACCGTCAAATGCCGAATTTGTAAACGCCGTCATCATTCTTTACTACAGCCCTCGAACAGGGTTGCTTCCATGGGTCCTAATATGAATACTCAGGCAAACACGGGAATGTTGGCAACTAATGAAAATATACTCACGGAGGAAAGCATGAATAGCCCTATTTCTACAGAAGATAGGAAAGGTAACCGGTTCGTTACTTGTTTTTCTACAGGAAAATTGTGTAATATAGTTTTATTAGCCACGGCTTTAATTAGAGCTGAGGCGAAGGCAGGTACTTATCAGGTGGTCAGAGCATTAATCGACCAAGGATCGCAAGTTTCTTTAGTTACTGAAGCTACAGTGCAGTTCTTGGGATTGAAGAAAACCTATTCAACCCATAGAATTAAAGGGATCGGAGGGGACAAAGAAATAACCTCAAGGTCAGATTTCACCTTAAATCTAAGGTCTCGAATAAATTCGAATTTTAATATTCAAATCCAGGCGTATGTCTTAAAATCTATAACAACGCTGCTGTCTGTAACGACAGTAGAATGGGTAGATCTTCAGGAGGAAAATTTGGCAGGTCCACAATATAATACTCCGAATAAAATAAATGTTTTATTAGGGGCTGATGTTTATACCCAGATAATTGAAGTAGGTTTGAAAAAGAATGTGGATGGGTCAATAGTAGCCCAATGTTCTAAATTTGGATGGATAATGTCTGGGATAGTTGATACATCTGCTGGGGTTTCTTCGAATGTTGTGGTGATGCATGCTATTCTGGGAGTTAGAGGCCGAACCCACTAACCAAAAAAGATTTTTGTCGGAAGAAGAGAAACAATGTGAAGATTTATTTTCGGCAACTACCACTCGAGATGTAGATGGAAGGTATGTGGTTAGACTTCCGTTCCGTGAAGCAGGCGAGTTTGAAGAGATAGCTGAAAAAAGATTGAATGCATTACATATAAAATTGAAGAAAAATACAGATTTGAAAGAAAAGTATAAACAAGTGATCAAGGAATACTTACAGTTGGGCCATATGGAGAAAGTACCTGTAAAGGAAAAGGAAAAAAATACCTCTATATACTTACCGTACCACGCAGTTATAAGAGATGATAAAGATACCACCAAAGTACGTGTGGTGTTCGATGCGTCTTGTAAAGGTAAAAAGGGTTATTTATTGAATGATAAATTGATGATTGGACCCCGCTTACAACCGGAACTTCGGCACTTATTAATGCGTTGGAGAAAACATCCCATATGTCTTGCAGCGGACATTGTTAAAATGTACCGGCAGGTAAAGGTAGCGACGGTTGACATCGATTGTCAGAGAATACTGTGGAAGGAAGAGCCAGAAGACGTAGTAGAACACTATCGTATGTTGAGAGTCACATTCGGCACTGCATCAGCTCCTTACTTGGCGGTAAGGGCTCTCCAACAAGTTGCTCATGATTACGGTGGAAATTATCCGGCTCGAAGGACCAAAATGAACAACCGTTCACTAACCGGCACTGTTTCTGTAGCACTCGCGACCGTAACAAGGATGATGGTATAACAGTAAAACAACAACACTGTGTTATAACTGTATGTATATTGCTTATTTTTCTAATTACAATAATCGTGAGCCTAGTCAAATCACGGAGAATCTTAACACCGCGATTAAAAAATCACGGCTAAACTAACAACGCCATCTATCGGCATAAAAGTAAACAATATTTCCA
Source organism: Orthosia cruda (assembly GCA_964057195.1). Classification (NCBI taxonomy): domain Eukaryota; kingdom Metazoa; phylum Arthropoda; class Insecta; order Lepidoptera; family Noctuidae; genus Orthosia; species Orthosia cruda. The sequence goes on from OZ059829.1 coordinate 39,031,874, forward strand.
ACTGTTCTATTACGCACTAGTGTGTAATGTTATTACAAACGTGTGTGTTATAGCTCGGTTTATGGCCCTAAAAGCGATGTAATAAGGCCCACTTTACGAGCAAATGTCTTGGATTTTTTTTTACACTTCAACTTCCCTTTTGACCCGAGGGCTTAAAATAAGTGACATTATGTCACTTATTTTGTGATATAATGTCACTTATATATATACGTGATATATGTATACACGTATATACATATATCACGTATATATATGTGATATATGTATACACGTGAGCGATTATGATTGTGAAAAAGTTAATCCGAAATTCTGCATTCGCGGGTAGTATGTCACTCTTTTTGGATATTTTTATGATACCTACTATACCATAAATTTGGCACATCCAGTTACAGATGTTCGGAAGTGGACTTGCTCCGTGCTTCAGCCGTGGCGAGCAGACGTGCGCGCGGAGCTCTCTCGTGCGCTCCGTGCATATTGCCTCGAGTGACGCAATATTTTTATAAGACCCACATCAGTTTGCGCTCATATGAGTGTGGAGACTAAAGAAGGCCCTAACCCTCCCGCAAACAGTGAAACTAGTGAAATGGACACGGACAGTGCAATTGTAAACAATAAAAAAAACAGTGACTATAAATTAGCTAGTGTAAGTGAACTTTCCCCGGACAATGAAGGACAATACGCATTTGCTTGTTGGCACTGCGCAAAAACTAACGTAATTAAAAAAATCCATGAGTGGCAGGGACCCCAAACTAAGTGAATAAAAACAATGTTTACTTTGACAAAGACCTTTATTTTACTAAAAACCCAAAGAGGTCATGTTTCGGCTGCAACTCTTAACACCGCGATTCAGCATAGAGTGCTAAAAGTACAACGCCATATATCGATAAATCAGGAACTAAAATAACTAAAATATCGTTTAAACTATCGTAATAACGTAAGATTGTACATTCCGTCCACTATGGACAGAATGTCCATTGTTCCAGCCCACCATGAACCAACCACATTCGAAAAAAAATGGACTGTATTATAAAGTTAAAAATTAAAAACAAAACTGAAAGTCAGTAAGACATGGTGGCTAAGAACGAAATACAAATTATAGAAAAAATAAAACAGTTTACAGTTCAAACAAATTAACAAAATCTCTATCAATGATTACATACAAATATAGCCATTATTGAGCGACAGGTAAAATACACAGTTTAGTTACAGGTCGTTTAAATGTGACACCTTTACATTTTAGAGTGACTACCCTCGTAATATTGTCCAAGCCAGGGTGTTTCGCAGTGATTTTGCCTAAAAGCCATTTGGCTGGAGGGAGGCCATCCTCCTTTACTAAAACTAAATCTCCGATCTCGGGTTCGGGAGTTTTATTTGCCCACTTATAACGATGTAAAAATTGACTCAAATACTCACTTGACCACCTACGCCAAAATTGTTGCAGCATTTTTTGTGTTAATTGCCAACGTTTTAATGATGAAATACATGATGTTTCGTAATTATGCTCTGGTACTAGAATTATTGATTCACCTATTAAAAAGTGCCCCGGAGTGAGGGGTGTTGGGTCTTGCGAATTTTCGCTTATTTGGGATAGTGGTCGTGAGTTCAGGCAGGCTTCAATTTGGTACAATAGAGTCGAAATCTCTTCGAAAGTAAGAGTCACATTGCCTACGCGTATTAGATGATGTTTGGTGGACTTTATTCCAGCCTCCCATAGCCCGCCGAAATGCGGGGCATGTGGTGGAATAAAGTGCCATGTAGTGCCGTTGTTTGCCAAACACTCGGCGATTTCCATCGTCAAGGTTGACGTTTCTTGGACGAACAAGCTTCGGAGTTCGCGAGCAGCACCAACAAAATTTGTTCCGTTATCGCTGTATAAGTCAGCGCAATGGCCACGTCTGGCTACAAATCGTTTAAAAGCAGCAATAAACCCTTGGGATGTGAGATCACTCACCGCTTCCAAGTGTACGGCTCTTGTAGCCATACATACAAAGAGGCATACGTAACCCTTGTAGGCCCGGTGGCCTTTACCCTTTGAAGTTCAAATCTGTATGGGACCAGCGTAGTCCACACCACTTCGATAAAACGCTCGAGTTGGTGTAACTCGAGCTGAAGGTAATTGTCCCATCAGTTGGAGCCTAGTCTGTGCAGCATGGCGTACACAAACAACGCATTTACGGACAACCATTTTTGCTTGATTCTTAGCATCAATGACCCAGTATTTAGTTCGCAGATAATTAATCATGAGCTGTGGTCCGCCGTGTAACGTATTATGGTGAGTTTCAACTAAGACTAAATCAGTGAGGTGAGATTTTGACGGTAATATTATTGGGTGTTTGATTTCAGTTTTTATTTCAGCTTTTTCTAGACGAACACCAACCCTTAAGATGCCCGATTCATCTAGGAATGGATTTAATGATGTAAGTTTGCTTTTCTTTTGTACTTCCTTTTTTTCTTTAATATATTTTATCTTTTGCTGAAAACTCACTGTTTGACACTGTTTCACACAAATATAAAGAGCTTCATTCAATTCTATACTAGTTAACCATACAGATAAGTTATGGTCATGTACATGTTTCAACTTTTTGATGAATCTTTTGCAATATGCTACAACTCGAACTAATTTACGAAGAGAAGAGAACTTGGTCCATAACTGGAATTCATCATTCTGCATAATATGACAAACTTTTTTTGTCTTTTCTTCTAAATTTGTGTCCGGTATTTCAATTTTATCATAAGTTTCAGTCCTATGTTTCAACCATAATGGTCCTGTTTTCTACAGTTCCAACATAGGTAACTCAGATGGGTTAATTCCCCGCGACGCACAGTCTGCCGGGTTGTCAGGAGACGATACGCGTGACCATTGATTCCTGTCCAATATATTTAAAATCTCCGACACCATTAAAATTTCCAACGAATCGGGTGGCTACTTAACCAAGCCAGTACCACTGTTGAGTCGGTCCAAGCGCATAGGCTAGTTTTTGGAAGGTTCAACACTACTGAGACTTCCTGTAACAATTTCGCTAATAAGACAGCCCCACACAATTCAAGTCTTGGGATGGATACTTGCTTAATTGGAGCTACTTTGGTTTTGGAAGTTACCAAATTCACGTAAACGTTTCCCGAGTCATCAACAACACGTATATAGACCACAGCAGCATAAGCCATACTAGATACGTCGCTGAACCCATGAAGTTACATGGTGCTGTTTTCCTTGAAATTAATCCATCGTGGAAGTCGACATTTGGTAAGTTCAACAAGTTCTGCACGGTGGGTAATCCATTCATTTAATAGTGTAGGTGGTAGTTTATCATCCCATTCTATTCCCGCAAGCCATAGCTTTTGAATCATGATTTTAGCTTTTATAATCGCTGGTGATATCCAACCCACTGGGTCAAACAGCTTAGAAATACTTTCCTTTTTGTTACCGGTTCCGAGATTGGTGGTAGCTAAACGGAGTACTCAAAGTCATCGGTTCGTCGATTCCAGGTAAGTCCTAATATTTTTATTGTTTCACTTTCTTTCAGTTCCAAGTTGCTTTTACTGCTTATTACTCTGCTGTCTTTGCTAATTTCCTTATGCAATTGATCATCATTGCTTGCCCATTTTTGTAGTTCAAAACCTCCTATGCTTAGTAGTTTAGTCATTTCTGAGAATATTTGTTTTCCTTCTGATACACTTTTACATCCTCTAATCAAATCGTCAATGTAAAAATCCTGTAATACTCTTTCAGCTGCTAATGGGAATTGGTCTCCTTCATCATAAGCGACTTGATGTAGCGCTCTTACCGCCAGGTATGGAGCTGAAGCAGTCCCAAACATTACTCTTACTAAACGCAAGTGTTGTATATCTTTTGAAGAGTCAGATCTCCACACTACACGCTGATAATCTGCATCTTCAATCAGTACGCCAAAGCTCTTGTCTGGACGGACGTGTGTTTGATTTAATATTTTTGAATCTAATTATTGTTTTCACAATCGAAACTCTGTTAATGTGCTATACGGTTGTTAATACACTGTCAAGACATTCATTAAGCAAGTGAGAATTCTAATTGTTTATTTGCGTCGTGCGGTGAATGTAAAAGTTCGTAATACGTGGGAACGGGACATCCATTGTTTCGTCCTAATTCGCTGCTTGGCGATACCGCAGTCAGTTAGTCACTGATACCTCCAACTTTTCTCAAGATCTACCTACTTCTTGGATATTGTCTGCAGCGGCATAATGAATGCCCGAAGATCTCCTCCCATGGTAAGCGCGGGGTCACAACCAGACCTTTCCAAACTGCGTGATGAATCCATTGGCGCTACGTTTAGAAAGAGAAAACATACCGAATGTAACTGCGATCACTCGGAGGTATTACTTGAATTTCAAAATAAAATTATGCAGACGATTACATCCACTCTTGAAACTCAAAATCAAAACATAATTACCACTTTGGAAGAATTGCGTCAGGATGTAATCGGGTTTAGACATGATTTGGAGACGGTAAATAGCAAAATTGTTATGTTATCTGAAGAACAAACATGCATTAAAAAGGATGTGAGCGATTTAAAGTCTATAAATACCGCCAACAATAGCAAAATACATACTGTATCACAGGATCTTGTAACACTTCAGGCGACCGTTACAAGCTTATCGGATCAGCTGCGTGTCAAAGAACAGCAAGGAAGAATTAATAACCTTGAAATCGCTGGAATTCCTGTCACAAAGGGTGACAATTTAGTCAGTATCGTACATAACATAGCTAAAAAGATTAATTTCCCCATTACAATGACGGACATCGATTATATCCACCGAGTTCGACGCTTTAAGGCAAATATCTCTGGTGTAAACATCGGTGAGTCAGCTTCCAGTGTTACACCCATCCCGAATATCATCGTCAAGTTCACTCAAAGGAAACGCAAAAGTGATATGTTAGCTGCTGTCCGCGCGCGACGAGGTATGACAACAGCTGATGCTGGATTGGACGGTCCGGTGAAACCCATTTTCATAAATGATCATTTAACTCCACAGAATAAACAATTATATAAGCAAGCCCGTCTTCTTGCAAAAGAAAATGACTATAAGTATGTATGGTTGTCAGAATGTAAAATCCTACTACGTAAAAACGATACGTCCAAAATCATGTATGTGGCTAGTGATACTGATTTAGCTAAAATAAAATGACTACCCACTCATACTCATTATATCTGCATGTTTACTCTATTACTAACTATGATATTACTTGTAGTACTTTACTGTAAAATACTTTGTTGTTTTGATATTAGGAAGGAATGTACATTCATTAGTGAAACTCATTACCGTTCGTCTTTAACATTTAATATCCTTAAATGTAATGTTAGTGGAACTTGTTTACTCATAGCGGTCATAATTATCAATATTCGATAACAATAACTTGTCCATTTACTACCAAAACGTGAGGGGATTACGCACTAAATCACACGTATTTCTTTCCGAAGTCTTGCGGAACAATTTTGACGTCATAAGTATCACAGAGACCTGGCTTAATGATAACTTTAACAGTAGCGAATATGTTGATAACCGATATGAATTATACCGCTGTGACCGTAATCACCAAGCGACCGGCAGTGATCGCGGCGGAGGTGTTATGATTGCCGTGCGTCGAGAGCTCTGTCCCTGGCAGCGCAACAACATGCGTGCGACACCGCTGTCGGACGAGTTATGGGTTTCTCTGCCCCTGCGCACACACACGCATTCGTCGGCGGGCCAAAACAATATCGGTTCTTCTAACTACTTACATATTATAACTACCTATATACCGCACGGTACTAACCATGAATCATTGCTAGCATCCTTTTACGACAGAGTGAGTGAATTTATTTTACGTAACCATAATGATACATTTCTTATACTAGGTGACTTTAATGTATCCCACGCTAGTTGGTCTTGCAATTATGACTCAAATTCTATGGATACTAATAATAACAAACTAGCAAGCCTCACCGCCGATTTCATGAACTTCTCTTCCTTATTACAATACAATAATCAATTTAACCATAATAATAGAATATTAGATTTAATTTTTAGTAATGAATTGTGCCTTATCTCATTGTGTAAACATCCAATTGTACCACAAGATCTGCATCACAACCCATTAGAAATTGACTTAAAATTAAACTTTTGTCCCGCACTCAAGCTCCCGTCTACAATGAAAAGGCAGTATTATAAAGCAAACTATGACTCAATTAAAACTGCCCTTGCGTCCGTAGATTGGGAGAACATTTTTTCTAGTATGACCCATGTAGACTCCATGATTGATTACTTCTATAGTATCCTCCAAAACATATTGGACGAATTTGTGCCAACCTGCAATCTAAATTCTACACAAAAATTTCCACCTTGGTACACAAAACCACTCATTAAGTTATCTAACGAAAAATGCAAGTATCACCATAAATGGAAAACATATGGTAACCTTCACGACTACCACACGTTCTCGTTATTACGGAGTAGATTTAAAAAAATGTCTAAAGATTGTTATCAAAATTTCATTGAGTATTCTGAAGATAATATAAGAAAAGATTCAAATACTTTTTGGTCATTTGTCAAATCAAAAAATGCATTAAATACAATCCCTGAAAGGATGATGTACAACGGTAAAATACTCTCTACTGGCGAGGAGATTTGTGATGCTTTTAATCAGTACTTCAACTCAGTTTTTGTTTCGTCCACATCTCAAACCTACCCTAACAGCTGCAATACATCTTCTACTGTAGATATAGGCACAATCAACATTACTTCTGAACAAGTATTAAACGAATTAAAAAAGGTTAATATTAAAAAAGGTGCTGGACCTTCATCCAGTTTTCATATCCAGGTGCGCTGAGGTACTTGCTCGACCAATAACCTTAATATTTCGAACGTCTCTTGAAACTGGGGTGTTCCCTAGTAAATGGAAAAAATCAATTATAACCCCTATACCCAAAAACAAATGAATAGATATTGTAACTGAATACAGACCGATCTCTAAATTGTGTGTTCTAGGAAAAATATTGGAAAAAATTGTAACATCTCAAATCTCATTCGCTTTTCGTAATCACATTTCTCAGCAACAGCATGGTTTCTACAAACATCGCAGCGTAGATAGTAACATGTTAAATTTCTCAGAATTTCTAGTGAACGCTATGGACAAAAATCTACAGGTAGATGTCGTGTACACCGACTTTTCAAAGGCTTTCGACAAAATTAACCATGATATGCTTATTGAAAAATTGGGGAAGGCCGGTGTGCATGGCAACTTACTACGATGGATCCAATCCTAAATACAAAATAGAAGTCAGGCGGTCTGTGTTAAAGGTTACTCATCTCAATTCCTTCCTGTTCCCTCCGGAGTTCCCCAAGGTTCCCATATGGGACCCTTGCTCTTTTGCCTCTACATTAATGACATAGGAACCATTTTTGACCACAGTAATCACTTACTTTACGCTGATGATACGAAAATATTCCGAGTGGTTGAATCCGTTAGAGATTGCTCTAAATTACAAAGTGACTTAATAAACTTGCATAATTACTGTACAGCAAATCAACTCTATCTCAACATAGATAAATGTTTCATTATGTCATATACGCGGAAAACTCACCCATTAAATTTCAACTACGCCATAAACGGCTTAAACCTTAAAAGAGTTTCCACCATTAGAGACCTAGGTCTCGTTATGGACTCCAAATTAACATTTACCCATCATATAGACCACATCGTCAGCTTCGCATTTCGCAGACTAGGATTTATTTTGCGAATTAGTAAACCTTTTAAAAATGTTATCACTCTAAAAATTCTTTATTTTTCATTCGTCCGCTCTATTCTAGACTTTTGTAGCATTGTATGGAGCCCATGTTTTAACATACATATAAATAGGATAGAAAGGGTACAAAAAAAGTTTTTAAAATTACTTAACTATCGCAATAATATTTACGACACTGCATATGAAGATGCATTGCGTAGGCATAAACTGACAAGTCTATGTAACAGACGTAATATGTTTGATATTATTCAATTGTTCAAAATTTTAAACTCCTTAACCGATTCGCCATCATTACTAGGTAAACTATCACTAAAAGCGCACGCTCGCCTACCCGTACGCCCCTCACGTTCAAAACCACTTTTTGTTCCTCCTCGACTAAATAAAACATACACTCGTAACTCATTTATATACCGTTCCACTAACAATTATAATAGAGAACTTACAGACATAGATCTTTTTAACATTTCTCTTAATAGCCTTAAACAAAAACTTAAAAGTAGATATATCACCTAATTAAAACTTACCTTTTTTTATTACATTGTCTACCTTCACTTTACTTTGTAAACTGATAATGATGTTTCGTTGAACTTATGTTCTGATACAAAAATTAATATGTATTTCTTGCACGTCTTTCTTTGTTAAGAGTTTATTGTACTTATTTTTACCATTATATCATATTGTCGGCACTATAGGTCTTTTGTAAGTAACCAATTTTCTGAAGAATTATATTGATTGTATATGACTGTTTGATGCCAAAATAAAAATAAATAAATAAAATCTTGGTCAGTCACCTTCACCTGTCGATACATCTTTACGATGTCAGCTACCAAGCAAATAGGGTGAAGCCTCCACTTCATAAGAATGTGCCTAAGATCATCTTGTAAAGTCGGACCTACCATAAGATTACTGTTCAGTGAAACACCATTGTTATCGCGACTAGAAGCATTAAATACGATCCGAAATTTGGTGGTGGTTTTATCATCTCTCACTACTTCATGATAATGTAAGTAAACTGCTTCTGGATTGTCAATTTCTTTTGAAGGTATCATTTGCATATGACCGAGCTTTAAATATTCTATAAAAACATCTGTGTATTTAGTTTTTAACTCGGGTGACTTTAAGAAACGTTTTTCTAAGGATAGTAATCTTTTTATAGCAATATCGCGTGAATTGCCATGTTTACAGCTCGGATCTGTAATGTCGGTATCTGTATAATTATTTCTATGTGTCAGTTCAGTATTAAACTCAGTACCGTGAACACGTTGTTTAATTATTCAGCCTACCAAATAGTTCAGTGGCGACGAGGACAAAAATAAAAAAAATATATATAAAGTATTCGGCGTGCGAAAATTAATAGCAAGCACAGTAATGACGATCGGGAAAATAGCAGAATTCGATGTGCATAAAGACGATTGGCGGTTATATATCGAACGTTTAGAACAGTATTTCATAGTGAACGAGGTGAAAAGTGAAATATTTGTACCGACGTTAATAACGATAATGGGCGCGGAAAGTTATGAACTATTAGTAAGTTTGTGCACACCTGACAAACCAAAGTCAAAGACGTTTACGCAAATAGTGGATATCATGGGAAAACATCTGCAGCCCAAGCCAAGTGAGCTGGCTGAGAGGTACAAGTTTAGGAAGAGGACTCAACAAGGTGGCGAATCAATAGCTGAGTACATCGCTGTTCTCAAGAAAATGTCCAAAACATGCGATTTCGGGGCGTGGCTCGAAGAAAGTTTACGGGACCAGTTGGTATGTGGTATAAGCTGTGAGACGATTCGCCAATGGTTATTCGCTGAACCTAAGCTAGATTTTTCGAGAGCCTATAGCTTAGCGATTAGCTTAGAATCAGCGGAAAAAGATGCGGCGGCCGTAGTTCAAGGTCAGAAAAGGGCAAGCGGGGAGGTGACAGCGGCCGATTGTCTAGCAATAGAAGGCACAAGATGGCAAAGGAGGGACACCGCGAGTGGGGCAGGGGAGAAGACAGCCACGCGGTATGCAAGAGGTACGACGCGGGAGCCCTGGGCGCGCGGCGGGCACGGGGCGCGCGAGCGCCGTCATGGTAGTGGGGCGAATGCACCGTCGACGTCAGCGGGGGCACAATCTGAGCGCCGACATCAATGTCAAGCTTGTGGCGGAGCACATGAAACGTCCACTTGTCGATTCGGCCGTTACGTATGTCGTGTGTGTAACAAGATGGGTCATCTTCGGCGTGTGTGTCCAAATATAGTATCGAACCAATCTTACATGGGATCTAAAACAACAGATAGCCGTGTTGAATGTGAAAGTGATCACAGCGAAGAGGTAATTGACATTAATTTAAATCTTTTAACGTTGAGTCAGTGCAAACCGTTTATGATGTCATTAAAGGTACATAATAAAGTTTTAAGCATGGAATGCGACACAGGTAGTGCGGTGTCGTGCATTAGTTATAAAATGTACCAGCAAAAATTTAGTGATTTAACTATTAGCAAATGTAACATTACACAAACATAAGTCTTGAGATATTATACGGGCGAGCTAGTTTATCCTGTGGGGGTAATAACACCGTCAGTTATGTATAATGATAAAGTTGAAAAGCTCGATTTATACATTATCAGAAAAGGCAAAATGGCCTTACTCGGTAGGCAATGGATGTTAGAGTTAGGTATTCAGTTACCGACTGTTAAATTAACGTCAGTAAATAAATTGTGTGGCGAGGAGTTTAACGTAGAGGAATTCAGTTCCAGATACTATAATGTGTTCGCGGAGGGACTCGGCGGCTTCACCGGCCCGCCGGTGAGCATTCACTTGCGCGAGGGGGGCGCGGCCAGTGTTCATGCGCGCTCGACCCTTGGCGTATGCGCTGCGCGAGCCGGTGGAGCGAGCTATGCAGCAGCACGTGCGTGACGGCATATTCACACCTGTCGAGCGTTCCGACTGGGCGACGCCGATCGTACCAGTAGTTAAGAAGGACGGTAACATAAGAATTTGCGCAGACTACAAATTGACGTTAAATAAAGTTTTAGAGGTTGATCGTTATCCTTTACCACGTGTAGAAGACTTACTAGTTCGCTTGCACGGCGGCCAAAGATTCAGTAAAATTGATCTGTCACAGGCCTATGCACAATTTTTCTTGGATGAGTCTAAGAAGTATACTGTTATTAATACCCACAAGGGATTATTTATGTACAACCGTCTCGTATACGGACTGTCATCTAGTCCTGGAATTTTTCAGCGACGCCTGGAGGAATTGTTTGCAGATTTACCGCGAGTGGGGGTATTCTTAGATGACGTTATAATAACAGGATTATCGACAAGTGAACATTTGGAAAACTTACATAAAGTTTTCCAACGCTTGGAAAAGTATGGTTTAAGAGTTAAAAAGGAGAAATGTGACCTTTTTGCAAAGTCGATTAGCTATCTAGGATATGTAATCAGTGCAGAGGGCGTACATACGAGTCCAGACAAGGTAAAGGCAATTGTCGACACGCCCGGTAAAGGTAATAGCAGAACTCCGGTCGTTTATAGGTATGATTATGTATTACGCAAAGTTCATAAAAAATTTAAGTACAATACTGCTGGTGCTAACCTCTATACGAGTTGCTAAAGTCGGGGTCGAAATACGACTGGAATGTTAAATGTCAAGGGGCATTCGGAAAAGTTAAGGCCATGCTAACGAGTAGTGAAGTCCTAATGCACTATTCTGCCGAGTTACCACTTATACTAACGGCGGACGCCAGCAGCGTCGGGGTGGGCGCGGTACTGTCACAGCTAACGCCAGCCGGCGAGCGGCCGGTCGCATACGCCTCACGCTCGCTTATACCTGCTGAACGTAACTACGCGCAGATAGACAGAGAGGCTTTAGCAATAATATATGCAATACGCAAATACCATCAGTACTTGTACGGAAGGAAATTTACTATAAGAACTGATCATAAACCCTTGACATATATATTTGGTAACAAGGTAGGTATTCCGGTTATGTCGGCGTCTCGGTTGCAACGTTGGGCTGTGCTTTTATCTGGGTACAATTATGATATTGAATATGTGTCGTCTAAAATAATTGCGCCGACGCTTTATCGCGATTACCTTCCAGAGTTGCTAACGAGCGACATACGAGTATTAAAGAGATAACGTATGCAAATTTTACGGCTAGGGATGTATTACTTACTAAAATTAAAGTTTACATAGAATCAGGCTGGCCGCATTTTTGTAGCGAAGAGGAGCCAAAACCATTTTTCAATAAGCGAAATGAGATATACATTGAGGGCGGTTGTATTATGTGGGGTTACCGAATGATTATACCAGAGTCCTTGAGGCAGACGGTATTGAAACAGTTACATTGTAGCCACATGGGCATAGTTAAAACGAAGAGCTGGGCTAGAAGTTACGTGTGGTGGCCGCGTATCGATGACGATGTGGAGGCGCTGTGCCGCGCCTGCGAGACGTGCGCGCTCGAGGCAGATGCGCCGCCTCGTGCGGCACCGCAGCACTGGCCGTATGCCCTCCAACCGTGGACACGCTTACATATTGATTTTTTAGGACCGTATAAGGGTAAAACATTTTTAATATTGGTAGATTCGACATCGAAGTGGATCGAGGCCTTCGAAACAAAACAAACAAATGCAACAGCCATTATAAAAATTCTGAGAGCTACTTTTGCGCGATTCGGGCTTCCGAGGGAACTAGTTTCGGATCAGGGTCCTCCGTTTACAAGTAGGGAATTTTCGGATTTTTTAAAAAGCAACGGTATTAAGCAGTCTTTCTCACCAGCCTACCATCCTTCTTCGAATGGGGCAGAGGAGAACGCCGTCAAATTATGTAAGCGTACGATTAAAAAAGCGTATAGGGATAACGTTGATGTAGATCTAGCCCTCCAAAACTTCTTATTAATCTACAGAAACACTATACATAGCACTACAGGGGAAACCCCAGCCATGTTGCTACAGAAACGTAGATTACGCTCACGTCTGGATCTGTTAAGGAACGATCAAACCTTGCTGGACAAAGTACGTTCTGCACAAGATAGCCAGGCACAGTATGCAGGTGGGGTTAAGCGTGATTTTATGCAAGGCGATTCGGTATGGGCGAGAGGCTTTGGCCAACAAGACAAATGGGTTAAAGGGCTTATACGGAATAGAGATGGCTCCCGTAGGTACATAGTGGAAAGTGATAGCGGTCAATTAATGAAACGTCATATAGATCAAATGCGTCGTAGATCGCGTTTTTCAGATGTTGCCTGTCCTAAGGTTGATACGGGCGAATCATCGACGATAAGGGGTGAGAATGCCGTTCCGCAGGTGAAGGAAATGGGGAATGAGAGCGAGAGTAGTGGTGCGATAAGTGACCAACAATATGAACAAACAGTAGAATCACAAAATAACGTACCAACTCAAGACGTGGTCCCGCCCGTCGTACGAAACGATATTGCAAGTAACACCACTACACTCTGTTCACCACTTCCAGAACTGTCACAGTCAAGTCCTAAGCGGATAAGAAAACCCGTGATTAGATATGGGTCTGAGTATGTTTAGTATTAAGTACTTATTGTTAGTAATTAAGATCCCCATGTATCAGTTAATTATAGCTTAAATTTAGTGGTGGAGGTGTAATGTCGGTATCTGTATAATTATTTCTATGTGTCAGTTCAGTATTAAACTCAGTACCGTGAACACGTTGTTTAATTATTCAGCCTACCAAATAGTTCAGGATCCTTATCTTTAAAAGGTAATTTTACAATGTACCTACCAGAATTATCGCGTTTTGTGGTTTCCTCAAAGATTTCTTCGCAACGTTTTTCTTCCGGAGTGAATTGATTTTTGCTCAAATTGAAGTTATCAGTCTCGAGCTCCCAAAATTGTTCAAGATTAAAATCTTCATTGCAAATGTTAGTATGCATAGTGATGATAGTACTATTGCAGCTCATAGTATTGGACACTCTCACCACTCACTTTGCCAGATAAAATCCAACCCAGCTTGGTGTTCTGTGCTATCGTGGTTCATCAACAGTGACGAAAAACCGGTGCCACACGAAGTCCCCCAGGGCTCTATCCTGGGTCCGCTCATTTTCAATCTGTACGTACACGACGTCTGGGACAAACGGGACCATATCCGTACTCAAGCTCTTCCAATACGCCGATGACCTGTGCATCCTTAACAGGTCTCCCGACCCGGACTGCGCGACACACCGCGCGGGCTGGGCCACCGACACCGTTATCGACTACTACCATCGCTGGGGGCTAAAATGCAACGTAGACAAAACGGAGTGTGCTATGTTCACTCACAAGAGGAACTACCGCAGAACCATTCGCATCAAAAACGAGATAATCGAATTTAAAAATAGCATAAAATATCTGGGCGTACACTTAGACAAGACCATGACCATGGGCAAACAACCCATCATAGGATGGCACACCAAGACGGATATAACTGTGAAACTTGCTGTCGTGCAGGCCTGCCTACTTCCTATATTGGATTATGGCGTGGTACAACTACTCTCACGTTACAGTAAGAGCAACTTATTAAAAATAGAACGCGAATTTCGAATGGCTCTCAAGACCAGCGGACAATTCCCAAGACGCTTAGAAACCTCACTACTCTAAGATATGCTCGATTGGGATTCATGGCACCTCCGTGCACAAGATTTAAATGAAGATATGCTGCGCCGACTACGCGAAATGCATATCGAGGATCTAGATACCCCTGGTGACGCTTACCTCGGATACGGACAGCACAACCCCCTCCTAACTAATACTTGATTAGGTGAAATAGACTATATACCATAAAAAGACAGGAGTCGGCTGCTCAGCAAGCGAACGGCCGCTCCACGTCCCCATAAATTGTAATTAGCTGTAAATAGGATAGGACAATATAGAAGAAGACTATAAATTTACATAAATTTATTCCGTACACACTAACAAGCGCACAGCACACACTAAACGACACTTATATAGATCTCTTTTTGAGACAAGCGTAGGTAGACTGTAAGTAGCTGCACAACCACAAGCCGAATACACCATCGACCTGTGGACATAATGTAACATATGAACTAGGGAAATAAACATCTTTCTATACTATTGTTCGGAAGTGTAGATCCTCGTCAATAACACCCGGTTTATGAATTGAGTATTAAGTCGTGACAAACCCTAATTTAATGCCAAAGTTTTCAGGCAGAAGTAGACTTTTACAAATACTCAACAAATACTCAACTTCAAATTCTTAATTCTGGATTTCAGACTAGGTAATGCTCTATCAGTCCAGTCCTCCATACATGTCTGTTTGAGTAATCGAGACCCAATGTATCATAATAACGTTTTGGTACTGTATTGTATTAAACCTTTTCCCTCATGAGTGGAATTTAGAATCCACGTGCTCCATGATTGAGTGAACTCATCAACTCGTCGTGGGGAAGTTGTGCCGCGGTCTGGCACATATTTGCGCCAAGCTATTAACTGGCAACCACATGATTAAACTTGTAACAGCCGAGGAACGCCGCCATATATATTTCGGCCAAAAGGTTAATTATTGAGGTATGTTTTTATAATACCTATGCGAATTTAACATGTAAAGAGAAGGCGCCGTTTGTTTGTTTATTTGTACTAGGTAAGCTTGAGAAATACGTACTGGTTCTATTACAATATTTGTTTACTGATAGAAACTGTCACTGTTGCTAAGTGCCTTAAGCTAAATAATTTTATTAATAAATGTACAGTTCCTGTAGGACAGGCCAAGAGAGCAAAGCCGAAAGAAAAGGCTGGTTTTTAGGGTTCCGTTGTCATCAAGGATATAGAAATATATTATACCGGTTTCGGATACGGTTACAGTTACAGATATTAAATTATTTCGGATTATCCGTTAGTTTCGGTTACGGATATTTTTTTTTATAATAAACAAAAATGCAAGTGATGCTTGCGGCTAGTGTGCCGGGCAGCAAAACCTGTGATCACTTGTCTATCTTGTTATATCGTTACGGTTACGGTTACGGAGCTCCTTAACACCCCTACTCTAAATTGGTCAAAATACGAAACACGCGAGCAACCCTCTCCAAGTGTTTTAGACTGCAATAATTTTCTATCTAAACATATAATATATACACTCAAAACTTGACGCCATGGTTCACAAAATCCACATGTGAATTTTATACAAATCCGATAAGCTTTAAAAATGTTACAAACAACTGACTCACACACAGTTTTGCCATTTACCGTTCGCTTTACTAAAATATACTTGAATAAGTTCGTAAATGAAAAGCGCGGGAAACGTTCGAAGTGATAGGCGCGAATATTTTACCTTTTGCAAAAAAATATTGTTTTATATTGTAAATAGTGGTCAGGAGGGTGCAGTTTGTATATAATTATCTTATTTTTGTATTTAGTTTAGTATTTCACCTTTTTCATTGGTAAGTCCTTGATTTTTCTTTTTTATTATGGAGGAGCCCCCTGATCCAGGGGGCTCAGTTCCCCAAGCAACATGCTTTATAACATTGCCGTCAAATGAATCAGGCATGGAAACAGACACTTCAATTGCGTCTAATAACACAGTTACTGTTAATTCTGCACGCAAGTTAAAACGTCCCCGCACTCACAAAACATGTCGCCATTGCAACAAACGCCGACGAAAACGCAACTCTACTGCGGAATATAAAGAAACGGATTGTACATGTGACTCAATTGACATTATAAATGAAAAGAACCAGATTCCGATTCCTCAACTCTCTCATCAGATGCAAAATGTCTTACCAGACCACCATCAAAATGAAATTTCAAAACCAACCCGCCCGCAACCTACGCCAGTAGGACGGCTAAACTACGAGCATAGTGATCTAGCTCCCTACATTGTCCACATTCAAAGAGAACACATTAACTCGAATGATTCCGTATCCTTGCACCCGGTGGCCTTTGGAAAATTCCTCAGGAAAGAAAATTTCCAAGGTATAGTTAATGGCAGTTTAAAAAAAATAGGAAGGAATCGAATGTCCCTTGCTTTTACAGACTTTGTCAAAGCCAACTTATTTTTGAATCATGAGAGCCATGAAAAAAATGGGTTTAAAACATTTATACCTACATTTCACATCACTCGCATGGGCCTTGTTAGGGGAGTTCCATCAGAATGGTCTCCAGAAGAGGTCTGTGACAGCATTTCAGTGCCTATTGGTTGCGGAAAGATCCTGAAGATCAGGCGTTTGAATTACAGGACTGTTGTAGATGGCTCTCCTGTGTGGAAGCCATCACAAACAGTAGTCCTGACATTTGATGGCCAGGTGTTGCCTAAGAGAATTTTTATGTGTTACAACGCTCTCCCAGTTGAACTTTATACATACCCCACAATACAATGTTACAATTGTGCCAGGTTTGGACATACCAAAGTACAATGCAGATCTTTGCCCCGCTGCTATAAATGTGGTCAAGCACACACAGGCGAAACTTGTCATATCAGTGAAGATAAGGCTTCCTGCTGTCACTGCTCAGGGTCTCATTTTGCGACAAGCAAAAGTTGCCCAGAGCTTGACAGACAAAAGCGCATAAAACGATCTATGGCTGAGTCCTGCATTTCATATGCTGAAGCTAATAAAATAAATCCACCTGTTATAAGATCATATGCTGACATTACATCAAATCATACTTCTAGTGTAGGGCGGTCTGCTAACAACTTTCCTGCCTCATCCCCCACACTGTTATCTCCAGTTAAGACCACTTCATATAAAAAGACAGTTACTAGACAGCCCAGTCTACGTCAACATCATCCATCCAATAACCTGTCCTCACATAAAGAACTCACCAAAGACTTTCAAATCCCCTGTCCAGCCAATGGCTGTGCATATAAAGATCAATTAAGCCAAGAAAATCCTCCATCTATAATTGATGTTATAATAACATTAATTAGCTCCCTTTCACACTCAACAATTATTAAACCTGACCACGTTGCATCCATTGTTGAAACTTTGAACAAACTCGCACACACTCATAATGACTGCAACAAACAATGTTCCAATTAACTTTAACAACGCTAGCTCTGTATTGTCTTCATTGCATTACCCCCATGTGGTGATGCAATGGAACTGCCGCAGTGTAAATGACAAAAAAACAGAACTTTCACACCTTTTGAATAAACACTGTCCCACAATAATAGCCTTATCAGAAACCTGGCTCAGGCCAGGCTCTGTCTTCAAAATAAAAAGTTACTCCTGTCTTAGAGAAGACAGGAGTGACCGATATGCTGGAGTAGCTTTACTAGTTAAAAACAATATCCTGTATAAACCTATTCCTCTGCCTTCTCATGATGATTTTACAGCAGTTGCTGCACTTATTACTAATATATGTTTTGTTTCTATATATATTACTAAGCCTTCTGCTTCTAGTTTTCAACAACTTAGCAACATTCTTCAGACTCTTCCTAGACCTCTCATTCTATTAGGCGATTTTAACTCTCATCACATATCTTTTGGCAGTACAAAATCAGATAACAATGGACAGGAACTTCTCAACTTACTTCACGAACACAATCTTTGCCTCCTTAATACAGGTTCACCAACACGCCGTACAAATCCTTCCCAACATCTTAGCTCCGTTGATCTATCCATCTCATCACCTTCCTTGGCTTCTTCTCTTACTTGGCACACCCTCTCTTCTACCTATTACAGTGATCACTTTCCTATAATTATATCATTCCCTGGCAAGAAAGTCAAAGCTACTCCAACTAAACCCAGACTTAAATATAAACTTGTAGATGACAATTGGCCTAAGTTTAAAAACTACATGGACACTAACATTTCAGATTTATCCAAAAATAGTGACACAGAAATATGCTCTAAAGAATTTACAAAACTAATGATACAAGCAGCTGATACATATTTTCCTATAAAAAATGCTTCTAAGGGCCAAATACCTTCACCCCCTTGGTGGGATAATGAATGTACATTGGCTATTAAAAAAAGGAAAGAGGCAGAGGATATATATAAATTAAACATGACCAATGAAAACTTTAATAATTTAATGGATATAATGTCTCATACAAAGAATCTCCTTAAGAAAAAGAAATTTACGAGTTGGCGACGTTTCTGTGCTTCTATCTCTCCTAGAACACCTCCATCAGTTATATGGACAAATATAAAACGTTTCCGTACTGGAACATCTCCAAACACATTTAATATTATTCCTTCATCCTTAACCGAGGAATTCTTAACGAACTTAGCTCCGCCTTTTGTTCCACAACAAGAATTAGTTTCTGCTCCTCCTCAAATTTCTTCAAATGTAAGCACTTCATTCCTTGATGGACCCTTAAGTCTGGCAGAACTTAAAGGTGTCCTATCTTATGTCCGGGATTCTGCTCCTGGACAAGATGGAATTCCTTATTCATTTTTTTCAAATCTTGGTGATGATAGTTTACTTTATTATTTAGAGGTTATAAACTCCGTAATTCTGACAGGTGACGTTCCGGAATCATGGAAGTTACAAACAGTGTTGCCCATTCTAAAACCTAATAAGAATCCATCAGAAAGTACATCTTATCGCCCCATAGCTCTATCTCCTGTGATAGCGAAGTTAGCTGAACACCTTATAAAAAATAGATTAGAATGGTTTTTAGAAAACAATAATTTACTACCAAATTCACAGTTTGGCTTCAGAAAGGGAAAGAGCACCATGGACAATGTTGGTTTACTCATTACAGATATACGTCTCGCATTTTCAGGAGATGAGTCTGTCGTAGCCGCCTTCTTGGATATAAAATCAGCTTACGATAATGTTTGCCTTGTAATATTAAAGAAAAAGTTACAAAAATTACAAGTTCCACCAAGCCTAATCCGTTTTATCATCAATCTTTTGTCTGGTCGTAAAATAACGATTAATGGTTTGACCAGAATGCTATGGAAAGGGCTCCCACAGGGATCCGTGCTCAGCCCTATTCTCTATGCCATATAT
Organism: Orthosia cruda; assembly: GCA_964057195.1. Taxonomy (NCBI): domain Eukaryota; kingdom Metazoa; phylum Arthropoda; class Insecta; order Lepidoptera; family Noctuidae; genus Orthosia; species Orthosia cruda. The sequence continues at coordinate 39,051,540 of OZ059829.1, forward strand.
ACATTTGACCTTGAAAGCTCGCTGGCTGCAACATGCAAAATTCTGCAGTACGCCGATGATGTGGTTGTTTACAGTACTGACAAATCTATTAATATCGCTTGTGCCTCTTTGTCCAAAGCTTTAGATCTTCTTAAGATCTATTTGGACAAAGATGGACTGGAACTCTCTGTATCTAAGTGCTGTGCGGTGCTCTTTTCTAGAAAACGTAAGCCTCCTCCAATTATTCTAAAATACAATGGAGAGATTATTCCGGTTAAATCTCATGTTAAATTTCTAGGCCTAGTTTTAGACTCTAAACTCACTGGTAATCCACATTGTGAGTATATTGCTGAAAAATGTGAACGTGCTCTGAACATTCTCAGATGTCTGTCAGGTGTCTGGTGGGGTGCACATCCTTTTTCACTTAAATTAGTTTACAATGCACTGATAAGGAGTGTATTGGATTATGGCACTTTTTTACTGGAACCATGTAGCGCTGCTGGTATGAAGAAACTGGATGACGTCCAGGCCAAGTCCCTTCGAATCATAACTGGTGCGATGAAATCTAGTCCCATAAACGCTTTACAGGTCGAATGCGCTGATCCTCCCCTCAAGTTACGTCGACAGTTCCTGGCTGACAGATTTTTCTACCGCATCTTTCAGTTTTCTAAACACCCTTTAGTCATCAAAACTCATCAACTTTCAGATTTCATCAATTCATCCCCATACTGGGCACATAAACCATTACCGCATCTAGTTATTAGTTTCAGAACACACACAATTATAACTACACCCACACACTACTCTTCAATTTTTCCTATTTTTGAATCTGATTTTAAAGCGTTAATAATTTCACCTGAAATATATTTGAATAATGGTATCATAAAAGGTGATGCTAATGCCAACTTCTCTTTTAAAGCTGTAGTAGACGAACTTTGGCCTGGTTGGCACCATGTTTACAGTGATGCCTCAAAACACGCAGGCAATCAAAATGTTGGTGTCGGCATATTCCATTCTCAATATAAAATAGTTCAAAAAATTAAACTTCCTCCAGAAACTTCAATTTTCACTGCCGAATGCTTTGGTATTTTTAAGGCTCTGGAATACGTCCTTATAATGAAACTCTCCAAAACAGTAATTTTCGCAGATTCCATTAGTGCATTAACGGCTTTAGCAAAATTTCCCTTCAAATCAAACAATCTTTCCCCGGTAACTCTAATGTCAAGAGATTTACTACTAAAATGTGAAAGTAAGGGATATTCGGTATCCTTCGCTTGGATTCCTAGTCATAGTGGAATCATTGGAAACGAAAAAGCGGATCAGTTAGCTAATGAGGCCATTGCGTGTGGCGATACCTTTTATTTTAAAATCTACCCTCAGGACTTGACTGCTCTTCCCAGGGTCCGCCTCAAGGAATCTTGGGGGGAGGCTTGGAAGAGCAGCAGTCAAGTGAAAGGCAAGTATTACTTTTCTATTCAACCTGAAGTCCCTATTAAGCCTTGGCTCTTCAAAACAAAGTTCGGTAAAAGAGTTACTTCAGTATTGATACGCATGCGTTTGGGTCACGTGTGCAGCCCTGCACATCTCGCTCGGTTTCGCATTATCGACAATGATACTTGTGAGTGCGGGGAAGAGGATGCTAACACGAATCATATTATTCTTAGATGTTCACTGTATGATCATACTCTTCTATATACAAGACTATCGATTTTAGAAGTCCCATTTCCAACTAGCATACCGTGTTTACTGTTTAATAACTCCATTCCGATTTATAAAGTCTTAGCTTCATTTATCGAAGATAATGACATAAAACTGTAACATATGTAAATATTTACTAATTTTAATTTGTATTTAAATATTACTAGATAATTAATTTGTTTATTTTAATTTCATTTCTTCTTCAATCCCTTTCCATTGTTCCTTCCTTGATCATTTTCTCTGAATGTTATTCCCGCCTGTCCGCGATCTTTATCCTACCCATACGTTTCCCCGTTTTATAATAAAAAATAAAAAAAAAACTCCAAATCTCTTCCCTTCATTTTCTCGTTTTTCCTACCTACTCATACAAGAGATAATGTTACACAAGCCCGAGAGATCAAGACCTTCACATGAAGAAATTATTAAAAATATAGAAGAACTGATAATGAGAGACAACCCAGAAATAACTTGACTCTGGCAAATGCACAAGATGTGCGAAGCCAAACTCCTCTGACGAGGAAAAAAAAAAAAAAAAAAAAAAAAGTTCGTAAATTGTAGCGAACTGTGAATCCGAAAATGCTTCCAAAAGTATTAAATGGGTATTTATTATAGTAGGTAGTCATTCTTCTATAAACAACAGCAATAGAGTTCAAATGCCTATGCTAATTGCATATACTAGTAATAATAAAGGAGTATTAATCTCTCTCTCTTTTTTGTTTTCTTTTTTTTCGTGCCATATTCGCTGTACAAATCTCTAGCAAGAAAAGTCAAACGCTTTTTTTGTGTTCCAGCCAGCATTTTATTAGGTTTTAGTAAAAATATTTTTGTAAATATTCTTCTAAGCCTCATACTTCCTCATTAGTCAGAACGGAAAGCACAGTAATATTTTATGCAAAAGCGAGCAAATTATTTATGAATTCATTTTTGTTGCAGATAAACGCTCGGACAGGCTGAATAAAAGGTAAGTTAACTAAGTCTGTTAACAAAGAAAGTTTTGTGCACTATGGTTTGTGAAGGAATAAAGACTAAGTAGAAGTAACATACTATATTCTACTACGAAAAAAACGATTGATATTCAGAATTGTTTTTGGTGTATTTAATATTTGTACAGATATTTTTTTTTGGATTCAGAATTATCTTATCTTTCATTTAATTCTCCACTCGATATAAAAGCAAAACAAATAAGTATTCAGTGTTCGCCATGTTTCTGGATGTATGATGATAAAAATACTGATAATATAACTAAAGACGGTGAAGGAAAACATCGTGAGGAAACCGGCTTGTCCTAGAACCAAAAAATCGTAGACATGTTACATTCGCCAACCCGCACTGGGCTCGCGTGGTGGATTACGGGCCATTCCATCTCACAGAGAGAAGGCCTGGTGTCCCTGCAGTGGAAAGATTAAAAGGCTGATGATCATGATGATGATGATCTACCAAACTGTTATTTTCGAATAAAATGTAGCTCAAGGTGGAACATACGTTAGTAAAATCATAACCCATCCTTTTGACGTTACCGTAGTCGGGCAAAACGTCCAGCTATAAATTATTGTCGTTGGATTAAGCGGAGCACCCGCTGACAAGATCGACTATTTGTTAGGCTTCCAATTAGTCGAGTTGGCGTTCTAAAATCAAATGGAATTAATCGTAATGAAGCTCTGCTTTGATTCGTTTGTTTTTCCCCCGGCTCATTGTTGTCGCGCCATTCGTAAATAGCTCGTGTTTTTTTAAAATAGGAATTTATAAATATTTGAGTAGCTAGTTTATTTTTAATTATTATATTGATTTGTGCTGCCAATGCAGGGTGGCAGTTACTAACAAGTCCACACTTGTATTTGAAATTAATGGGAAAAAATATTATTTACGTCTGACCGTCTGAATTCCGATAAAGAATGCGTTCTAATTTCTTACTCCACACCATCATAATTATTTTAATTATAGGTTCATTTATCAATTATAGGTTCTGGCAGGCGCGATGAAACAATGCGACAACGACGCGACGATAATTTTTAGACAAATTATTATACGGATACATGTCACACTATTTGCGGGAGCCTCTATGTAGGTACATGACGATAAATTTCCTTTAAACGACTTCACGTTGTTATCACCTGCATAACTGCTAATGACATCCGCAAATAAGGGAAAGCGCTCCGTTGACAAACGACACGGCGACGACGCACAGTGTGGGAATCTCGCAATCTAGGGGGATTTAAATCAAAATATAAATTGTAATAATTGCTAATGTAGTTATACCTAAGACCTTATTTGTCACAGCTATATATTAGAAATTCTTGTAGATAGGTTAAACAAATTAATAAAAAATGTTGAAGTGGGTAGATAATAATCGTTGTACCCTTACAATACAAACATTAAAGTGTCATCTTCACATGAGATAACTGATCAAATTAACGTATAGTCTTGTTTATTGGTTTGTTATTGTATTGTGTGTATCTTTCTAGAGTGTTGTAAGAATTTTTTAGAGACGATTTGCAAAAAAAAAAGGTGTATAAAAAAAACCGGCCAAGTGCGAGTTGGTCTCGCGCACGAAGGGTTCCGTACCATTACCGCTAAAAACGGCAAAAATCACGTTTTTTTGTATTGGAGCCCCACTTAAATATTTATTTTATTCTGTTTTTAGTATTTGTTGTTATAGCGGCAACAGAAATACATCATCTGTGAAATTTTCAACTGCCTAGCTATCACGGTTCATGAGATATAGCCTGGTGACCCGACGGACAGACAGACAGACAGACAGATGGATCGCGGAGTCCCGTTTTTACCCTTTGGGTACGAAATCCTAAAAACAGAATTCACCAACCACAATTTTACTAAAGGCCGACAAATTACCAATTTTGATCTAACTATTTAAAACTTGACCAAAATCAACGAAGTTCCCACAATGAACATACCAACATGCATTGTGATTCCATATTCACCATACATATAAATTCCACATCCATCACTCCACCACGACCTAAGGTAACCCGTCGTCGTCGTAAAATATTTGAATATTCATCATGGCCCAACTCAGTCATTTACGTTGCATATAGCAGACCAGAAACTATAATTGATACTATTCCAGCGTTTAACTGTTCCGTCCTGTCCCTTTTCCTCGAAAATTGCAAGATTTACCTGAACTTAAAACACCAGAGATAGCTTATACACATGCAGACAATAACATATCTTACTAATATGTATGTTTGTTACTCAATCACGCCAAAACGGCTGCACTGATCTGGATGAAATTTGGCACAGACATAGATTATAGTCTGGAATAGCAATTGCACATATATATAGCCCGGTTTAATGTACCCTTGGTATGATAAAACACTTTAACGGGGGCGAAGCCGCTGACAGAAGCTAGTAGGATATAATTTATAAAGATATTGGGTGCAGAGCTAATTCTACGGGGATGGAGACGCGAGCGGCGACCAGTGTCTACCATAGTTGATCCTACTCTAAAATTAAGCTTTTCAGTGTGCACCTCTTTCCTTAAATCTTCTGAAAATAGCAGTAAACGTCAATATTGTGGTATTAAAACTAACCAACCAACAAGTGTAATTGTGTTTTGCATTAGGAATTTCTCAATTTTATTTAATGTTCCCACTGCTGAGACACAGGCCACCTCACTGTAAGAGAGAATGGGCCATAATACACCACGCGGGCCCAGTGCGGGTTGGTGGATGTCACATGAATTCGAATGTTTGGTTCTAGGACATGCCGGTTTCCTCACGATGTTTTCCTTCACCGTTTTGGGAGCAGTGGTGATGAAATAATTTACACAAAGTATAGCGGCTGCCTGGGCTCAAACCCACGACCTACAACTTGTATGTTGGGGCCACCACTGCTCAAGTGAAGAGTTTTGTGCCCGGTTGATGGCAATAGGCTTGCCCCCATACATGGGACTTAAACATATCAGGTGAAATGTGGCAGACATCTGCCTAACTTTTCGGGCACACGGCGTAATGTTATGTTTCCTTACTTTAAATACCAAAATGGTATTTAAACCATGTTATCTGTTGTAGTACATCTCTTTTTCCCAGAAAATAGATTTGCCGCCTCTGTGGTCTACGTACTTCAGAATATCTGAATATTCCAGCAGCTTGATACACGCTGTTGAATAACGAAAGGGCTTCAAATATCATAAATTGATATAGCTCAACACTCTAGGGAACATGTCGAGTATGAATGAGACAAGGCTTTGACTTGGGTAACGTCAACTTAAGTATCCCAAGCCATAAGACAAGGGCTAGACCCATAACTTAGACTTGGATAACTTGGCAAATTAAAAATCACAAGCCAGTTAGGCCTATCAACGTCGATCATTGTTACTATGTTGTAGAAATTCCTAATAAAAAATTCAGTTGAAAACGAACAGATGCTTTAAAAATTTATTTATTTTCAAACATCTTTGACCTATAGCCAAAAACTAAAGCATTATTTCTGTCTGACTTTGAGCAAAATAATAAAAATCTGTATAATTTAGAACTGATTTTTATTACTATTCTCAAATACCTACGCTGGCGTACCGGATACAAAAATAAACACTTAACATTAAAGTTCACAAGATAAGTCCTGTCATCCGTTTATGGATTTCTTTTTGAGTTAACAATTCAATCATCCATTACTGGTTAATAAATAGTTTCAATAGCCCTGATACAATCTAGGGGTTTTCAAGTCAAGAGGGAAAAGGTAATTTCTAGACAAGCTTCATAGGTGTCGCCAAGGGGGGAGCTGGGAGAGGCAGTTGAGATTAAAAAAGATGTAGCCAAATGCAAAGAAATCTAAGACCAAATCCCACTCACTGGCTTGTCCAGAAAGGGCCCATTCGCCACGGTTATTTCGAGCATATTTTGCGTGATCGTTGTATCCAGAAAGAGCGTACAGCGTGCATTTGGCGATGAACGACTTTTCATTTGAAAAAAAAAACCATAATCAGGTGATTCCAAATCCCATATCGCCGGTCTTTTTTCTACTTCTTCTATAAACAATTCCGTATCAAAATGTTGAAGCATTGTATTAAAATTAATACTTTTCCCATCGCCAATATATCAACTCCCTTAGGCCACCGGCTGGCGATGCCCTTGGCAAGCGTGCTTCACCGTCAACCACATAATTGCTTACGTCAAGGGAGACGTGACATAGTGGTCAAATGCGTGTCTATCGTTAAAAAATATCAGTAGTTTGTCTCATTCGTACTCAAAAGTCCAGACACTCTCGTCTAGGTCGATGAGAAGCGGGTATTTCTCGGTAGACTCCAGATACCGTGAAACGACTGTATTTAGTTGCGGCAGCCCTGTGGATGTTGCAGCAGCCATCCGAATCGGCCGCAAATTGATTTAGCCCCTTTATCTCAAGAATAGCATGGCGACTTGATTTGAGCTGTACGTACTTGAGATTGGGTTCTAAATCGGAGAATAAAATAATGTTAGTGATCGGTAGCTTGTGAAGGGAAAGTGAAATAAAACATCTTCATTGCAAAGGACATTTTACCTAAATTTAGGAGAAAGGTTTTTGTTGATAAGCTTTTTTTTTGTTTTTAAGACGTGTATCCACGCGGACACAATGGCTATTCTATTGTTTCGTTAATAACGGGCACACGACCATTTAAGGTGCACATTCAAACAAATTATCGGGCTACAAACACAGCTATTTATGAAAGACTTTTGTCACAATAAAGTAAATAGCCATTCACAGTCCAGATTGCGTAGAGAAAGTTCTGGAACTGAGTAGTTAGATTCACAATCATAGTTTAGAGTCCAAATTAATGTAGTTTAACCAGTATAACTCCAGCTATGATTTTTGTAACGTTCTGTGAAATGACCCAGTTTCATTATGGTTTGCAGTTCTACGAAAAACCATCTGGTTTGTTCAACTGAAGCTTTCTGAACAAGCTCTTTCATAAAAGGCTTTTTCGATGGTACGATATTGATGTGTGGGTGAATATGTGTGATATTTTAGAGTTACCATTTGTTAGGCTAATAATTAAAATAAAACTTAATAGGTAAATATTTACACAAACATTACCGACTTCTTTTCCAAGGCTTTATAGACTTTATCTTGATGCCCGTCATACCAACGAAGGCAATTAGGAAAGCCAAGAGCAAGTTTGTAATTGAACTGAAAATTAAACTGACGAACCATGAAGTTGTGTAAACAGGCATTTTGACAATTAGATAGCGTCTTTCTGATAATTCAAGTTTTTACTTCGGGATAAGACACGATAAACTGCCGTAACTAGATTTTATGATGAACTTTATCGAAATAAAGCCTGACGTTTTTGGGAGAAAGATCTTTGGCTAAATAAATAACAACCAACAAACAAAAATATAAGGAAAAATACCTTAAAAAAATATAAATAAATTAAATTAAAAGTAGAACATTGAAAGTAATTAATTTCTAGGTTCGATCGCGCTTGCCGGGGTCGTTCTATAGATGGATGAACATGTACGGAGCGAGAATTCTCCGAAAGGAACTGGCTTTGTGAATGAGGGTCCTTGGAAAGTGCGTGAAGTATTGATCCCAGCTGTCACTTGTAGATCAAAGTAAGGTCATTACGGCATTTAAGGATAGACGAAAGCCGGAAAATCGGACATGAGTCTTGCCCACTTACTAGGTTGTAGAGGGCAGATAGGCAAACGTCCCCCCTCCCCTCGATGGGTACCCGCATTGTCGAGGCGGGGCGCTCAGTACCCGTGGCTTGGCCACCCACTGTGAAGCAAAGAGGAACCCGAGGCGGGGCCGCTCGTCAGGGCTTTTGCCGACTAAGCCGACGACGTAGCGGCCAACAAGTAGATTGCGGTGCAGCTTGCGCGAAATTGCAACTGAGGCTACCAAAATTTTGTGTAGGTCCTCCCATACCCATATGATATAGTGGCTGAGGGTGGGTGACCGCGGCTGGAGAGGTGCGCCGCTCTCCCTACCTTCCGCGGCCTGGACGGGGTCGTCACCGCCTAATAGCGGACACAGCGGGGCTGCAGGTGAGGTCCCTATCTCCTGCGGCCGAAAAGTTGTAGGTGGCGGTGCACTATCTCTCCATGGAAGCGAAGTATGCATGACAATTTCTTTAAGATAAAAAAAATAATACGCAGACGCTCGATGTAAAGTACCTGCTGCAGCCGGTTATCCTGGAAACCAACTCCACATAGTTGGGAAAAGGCTATGCAGATATTTTTACACGCTTTTATTAGCTTGGTATGTATGTATCTATGAATCTATGTAACAGAATATTTGAACGTGATTTTCACCCCCTTCAAAATGGCAGATTAATTTGAAACTTTGCACACTTATCAAGTACCGATGACAATACAATAATTTAAATAGTTTGTGCTATTATCCTTAACAGGATCTTCAGGATTAGCGATTAAACAAAAAAGTAAAAATAAATAATAGTTAAAAAAAACTAAAAAATACGCTTTACTAGAAAACCAAACTAGAAAGTAATTTACAATAAAATTAAGTTAAGAATAGTGTGATTAACAAAAAAAAATATGTTATTGTAAAAAAGCGTGGGGCAAAACGCTCGCTGGCAGCATTGCCACGTTGCTTAGCAATGCTGATTCCCAGGCTGAAGAAAAGCCCCCCTCTGGTCACGTGAAGAGTCGACTAACCGTTTACTTATATCTCGAAACACTCGATGAGCACTCAGACCCCATGGACTTAGTGCTTCAATCCCTAAGATCAGATTAATTTGTTTTGGTCTTAAGTTTACTTTGTATGTTTAAGATTAACATATAGTTTTTACAATGAAATGAAAATTCTGTGGTTTAAAATTAAAATAGTTTATGCTCATCAAAACACAAATATTAAAACTTTTTAACAAAAAATCAAACCGACTTCCAGAACAAAAAAACTACAATGCAAAAAATAACTTTCTTTTCCGAAGACGGTGTCTTTTGTACCCATTTTTTCAGTTTTTCGACACCGACTTTAGCTTTAGAGAGAGTTTTAGTCGTAAAAAAATATTCAAGAATATCATATTTAAGTGGCTATAAGGACAGGAACACACCGAGCGAAGTCTAATGCGATTTTCACGGTGAAAACTGAACCGGTAAGGCTACGAGAATATTAAAGTGGCCAGTTTATTTTAGAATATTATTTATTTGGTGGTCGATATCGCGCTATGAACGTAGCGTTTCAACACGTGTATTTCGGCACTTATAGGTTTTAAAACGTTCTATAAAAGTCGTATCATTTTAATATATAAAATATGCTTAAATTAAATCGTATTCTGTGAATCCTTATGAAGAGTTTTAATTTATTTTTAATTAAATATATCGGGTTTAGTAACAATGACAGAGTGAAAACTTAGTGTAATTTCTGAAGGCGGTTCATAACTATGCCGCAAGTAAGATTTCTTAAGAAATTACAAGAACGTATAAAAATTGAATTAATTTTTACTTGTATTAGAGTAAACTGACTTTCTTTCTTTCTTTTCCTCGTGCTTTGGGCGAGATAGAAATCATGTTATTTTTCCCCTTTATCGGTCAAATTGTGTTAGCCTATTGGTGGTTAAAGTAAGTAAATTCTAAGGATGAAGCTCCCACTGAGTTTCGTCCTTACGCCGAACGAAGAATAAATCATTAATACAAGCCAAAATTAAAAAGAAAGAACTAAAACCTCCCGACACATTTCTATTTAATGCTAAATAAGTTATCTAGTAGTAGACACACTTCGATCGACAATCTATTGAATACGTAATTATGACATGATATTTTGCGAAAACAGCCCGATTCAAACAGTAGAACGTGAACGCCCATAACTTTTGAACAGGTGAACCGATTTTGAAATCGATAACGAATTCAAAATGGGTTCATCCGTTTGTGAGATATGATACCACAGCCAGACCCACAAATACATAAATACACAAACAGACGTACACACGTCAAACTTCTAATACCCCTCTTTTTCCGTCGGGGGTTAAAACCCTCAACAAATTGGAAATAACTCAATTAAAATATTGAAAAAAAATCTATTACTTTATTTGGAAAATATGTAATGACCTGTATCCACCGCTTAAACAACTTGTTGTTAGTCTTTAAACTCAATACAGATATACTCCCAATCCAATCACCTAAAAATAAAACAACATTAAGAAAATAACCATTACAATAAAGCGAGTTGTAGAAACAATCAGGCTAAGTGTGGCTGACGACACAAAATATGAACAGATATAAATTCTATTTACGCCAGATTTGAGCTGCAATACGCTCGGGTAGCTGAGCCAACGAACTGAAAGGTATAGGATATCTTATGAAATATATTGAGACTTGGAGACTGACTTATGGACCAAGTTTAAGATTTTGGTGGCAAATTATTGTTGTTAAACGATATGGATTTCCAGATTATCGTAGGTTCAGTTAAAAACCAACGTCAGGCATTAGTTGTCTGGCATTTTTGCTGAACTGGGCCTTTTTGGCGCACAGGCGCAGCCGTGAGGCACTTTTTCCTGCTAACTGCTTACTTGTAGTCAGACTTGACACTTTTTTATTTTATCTCTTCTTTTTTCTCTTTGCCTTATCCCATTATCTGGGGTCGGCTCTCCTCGTTCTGATGCGCCAGGATGGTCTGTCCTGGGTTGTCTGTTCTGTTGGGCTCGTTCCAAGTCGCGGGTTACTGTAGACCACCATGTGGCTTGAGGTCTTCCTCTTTTCTTTGTTGTGTTCGGTAGTGCCAGGGCTTGCCAAACCACGTAGTTTTCAGGACGTCTCATCACGTGGCCATACCAACGAAGCCTACCCTCAGTTAGTTTGTCTGTGATGGCCGCAACTTTGTAACTACCTCTGATGTGTTCATTTCGCACTTTATCAAGTCTTGTTACGCCCGCTGCCCATCTCAGCATCTTCATCTCAACCACATGCAGCCTCTGTTCATGCACCTTTTTTATGGCCCAGCATTCGGCACCGTACATCATTGCGGGTCTTATAGCTGTTTTGTAAATTTTGCCCTTAACTTTGATCGGCATTCTTGTGTCGCAGAGGACGCCCGAGAGAGCTCTCCATCTTTGCCAGGCCACGTTGACTCTGTGGGTAACGTCGGTTTCAATGTTACCATCAGCCGTCAGCATCGCTCCGAGATATTTGAACTGAGATACCTTTGGAAGTGGATCTCCTTCGATATAAATCGTGTTTGTTATGGTGGTATCACCACCAAAGTTGCATTCCAGATGTTCGGTCTTACTTCTGCTGATACGGAGTCCATTGTTTTCCAGGGCACGCCTCCATTGCTCGAGAGACATTTGCAGTTGTTGCGCACTTTTGTCAATGAGCACGATGTCGTCTGCGTATAACATACACCATGGTAGGGGAGCCTGGATATCTTTGGTAAGATAGTCCATTACCAGATTGAAGAGCAGTGGGCTCAACGCAGAACCTTGATGAACGCCAACTTTAACTTCAAAGGTTTTACTCACTCCAGCCAAACTTCTCACTTTTGTGCTACTCCTGTGGTACATGTCCTGGACTAGAGCCACGTAATATTCCGGTAGACCCTGTGCTCTCATCGCTTGCCATACTAGGTTTCGTGGCACTCGGTCAAACGCCTTCTCAAGGTCTATGAAGATAAGGTGTAAATTTTCACTGTTGGTCCTATGCTTTTCCATGATGATTCTGACTGTTTGGATGGCATCGGTTGTGGATTTTGATGGCGTAAAACCAAATTGGTTTTCGGAAATAACAACATGGTTCAAGAAGCGGTTGTTTAATATTCTTTCCCATATTTTGAGGGTATGCGAAGTGAGTTTTATGGCCCTATAATTCCCGCAGGCGCTGACGTCACCTTTGTTCTTATAAAAGGGCACCAGGTAACTTTAACGCCATGATTCCGGGATAATATTGGAGTTGAGGACAGCATTGAAGAGTCCCGTGAGCCACTGTAAACCTATAGGTCTTATCTGTTTCCAGATATCAGAGGGTATTTCGTCGGGGCCGACAGCTTTATGGTTTTTCACCACCGAGACTGCGGTTTTCACCTCTGCAACCTTGACTTCCAAGATTGGTCCAGAGATTCCTTCCGAGATTGAGACTTTTTTATTTTATCTGATGTATATTAATATGTATCTAGTATCTTTTATGTGTATCTTTTAGTCTGTGCTGAATAAATGTAGTTTATTTTTTTTCCATTTAGTTTTGAAATCCCCTTGTATATTTATAAGAATAAATATACAAGGGGATTTCAAATTAGATCAAAATCCTGATAGATACAACCTGGGAGTATTTAAGTCAACAGTGAATAGGTTACTTCTAGGCAAGCGTGATTCACCCACGACCACATCATCGCTTACCACCAGGTGAGATAATGGTCAAGCGCGAGCTTATCAATAATAATAAAACATGTTTTACTGTATAGTATCTAAGGGAAGTATAGTATATTCATTTGCGAAAACTCAATAAAAGTTTATTTCCAGTCAACTAATTGAAAGGTATATATAGGATATCTTAAGAGACTTGGAGACGGACTTATGGACTAAGTTTTAGGGTTTTTGTGAGAAATTATTGGTTGTGGAAGGCTCTTAGTTGTGAAAGTTTGGCTTGGTGCGATAAAGGCATAAAATAATAATGCACCTCTGTGTAAAGTGAAATGTGGCTTTTTGGAGTGTCGGATATATGGTTAAAATTGAGTCTAATTCTCACTACATACTAGAAAACATAGCAACTTATGGTCCCTTGGGACAAAAGTGGGCGTCTAGGTAGGTATGTATTTATGAATTAAAAAAACTAGCCACTTACATAAACGAATTTGCAGTGTAGGCGTTATATACAAAGTACCGCTAAATCCATGTGCAACTTTTAATCGCAACATAACAATGGTATAATATCTAAATCGTGATAGGTTAGTGGAGAGAGAGAGCAAGCCTAAAAACGAAGGCACAGATAAAATAATACTAGCATACATATGCCTCATCCCATACAAAGAAACTGTCGACGTAACTAGCGTTTTTCATCTGATTATACGATTATTTTTTGTAAATTGATCGCGTTCCACGGCGATAGATATATCACCATCTATATCTGTGGAACGGAACCTCACGCGATCGTTGTACAAAAATAATCAGTATTATCAGTACAGTACGTCGGGACAGTTTCTTTGTATGGGATGAGACAATACACAGGTACCCAATAATGTTGTTATTTTCGTCCTGATTCTATCCGTAACGACTGTCAAAGATCTTCAAATTATAGCTCAGACCAATCGCTTGACGTGCTTTTAGAGGCACGGAGGAATCTTGCTATGCAAAGATGGTCACCCATCTACGGGTCGACATCAGCAAGCGTTGCTTAACCTTGAAGATTTAGCACGCCAAGTCACGATTATTTAATTACAGCATAAGAATGGTACAATATGTACCTAAATCACGATAGTAATTTCTAAAACGTTTAAGTCGGTTAGTATAACAACACAACATACCGTACCCGTATTGTTTGTTGTTCCTCTCCAACGTACCGTCCCTATTGCCAAAAATAAAAGAGAAAAATACACTGACTCCTTTAAATCCGCCCACATGGATCCGTAACAGATGTTAACAGAATCATAAAGAAAACAAAACACTGTCCACGACAAAGGAATGCCGTAAAACAATAGAGGAACAAAAATGGATGCCAGTATCGGCATATTATTGCAGTATAGGTTATATTTCTGGCAGGCTGCTTGTACAGTCAGCGTCAGAAGAATGTGGATAAAGTTACTTCTAAATTAAAATGAACAGAACAAAAAACGCTATTGCGATTAAATAAAGGTCTTAATGACTGTTGTCGTGTCAGCAACAGGCGTTATTGTGTTTATTCTGAATTTCTGAAATTCATAATTTTTTTTTTTTGGTTTTTTATATCGGGCCACAATCTAATTGTGTAACACACTCTTAAAACATACATTATTTGATTTCGAATATGGAATGTTTATAACATAATGAGGAAAACAAATATGTTGTAGATATTATCAAAATACTTTGTTTGTGATTGTGAGTTACGTATTTCGTGGTCATCTGTTTGTCCTTTTTTATCGTGTGGAAATCTTTATGGATATCCGCCACCCTAGGGTGGGCAGACGGATCGGTCAGACTCTTAGGCCCACTTGCGCCAAAATCTTAACTCAGAGTTAGTTGCCACACGAGGTTAAATAACAAATACGCCATACATAATTACTAGGTTAGCTACTAACTTGGACTCCGACCACACGGTCTTCAGCAGCTACGTCCCTTTTTTTTGCAGCTAACTGTACCTAAGCCTGTGTGTGTGTTACAGGCTTGTCTACCCGTCAGCAATACAGACCCTGTGGGAGACACCGTTCGAAATTGAAAACTGAATGAATCGTACTTGTCGCATGGCGGGAAAATTGCACATCCAAAGCATTTTGTGAACTTGTCTTTGCCTACGAAGCACATGATTGTGATTGTACGTGTTGGCGTGCCTTAGATTTTATTGTTTTATAGATTTAAGGAGTGTCTTCTATGGCTAATATGGCTATTCTATGGCTCGATGCGGCTCGCATTGTGAGGAGGTTCCTATCTCTGGAGTCCTAACCACCGGTAGCTTGGACCCTGCTCCCGAAACCGATGGACAACCATTTTTATTATATTTTAAATGTTTTTTTTTATGATTAGTTTTTTATAAAGAAATATTTAAAAATGTAAATATAAAGTGTGTAAAAAATTTAATAAACGATTTAATAATGTATCATGCCAGTTTTATTTAGCTATGATCATAAAAACATTGCGTTTGTATATTCAGAAAAAAACACTTATTTTCGTTATAAAATTTAGAGCAAAGGTCATATATTATTATTGGTATAAATTTAAAATACCCATAGAAGAATATTATTTTGCAAAAGTAGAAATACGATTCTTATTGTAACGAAAATATTATAATCAAAATATCGTACACTTCCTTTTTCAGGGTCAAAAGGCCACAAAATGACAACTGTAACACGTTTTCAACCTTTGTTTGGTGAACTTGAGTAAGCATTTAGAGACCACTACGTTTGACGGAACAGTTGCGGTCTTTTTGTTAGTAAAGCTTCTCCACGCTTTTCTAGCCAAATTCGAATGTTAGATAATGTGGCTTGTTAGACTTAAATTCGCTAAAATTCTATCATTATGACTTGACTTAACCATGTTACCAACGGTTCTGATATGTTTCTTGATAGAAGGTTTTTTTCAGTATATCCTAATGGAGATTTAATAAAAATAACCGCGGATTTCTGAAAAGATAATTTGAGGTTGAGTATTTCTCAGACGTTTGGTACTTTATTTATTTATTTAAAACTTCATGCACAAAGATACAATGGCGGACTTAATGCCTTAGGCATTCTCTACCAGTCAACCAAGGGTGGTGAAGAGATAACATGGCACGTGCATTATTTAAAAAGTGACAAGCAAAAAGAAAAAAACAATACTAATAATACGTTGTTTAAAATACACATACATATATATTTTATATAATACATACCTAAATAAATATATATATATATATATTAATAAAGTAATGAATAGAAGTTATCGAGATGTCCCCTCTCCCTATTGAATATAAAACCGCAATTTCCGCTTGAAAGCATATTGACTGGTGGCCGTCCTGATTTCGAGAGGAAGCGCGTTGCAGAGAAGAATAGACTGAATATGAAAGGAAGAGTGAACAAAATCAGTAGTATGAGAAGGACAAAGTAGGAGAAGATTATTGGAGTAACGCAGATTCCTAGCGTGTGAAGAACTTAAATATTGAAAATGAGTCATAAGGTAAGAAGGTGGGGTGGGAGAGTTGAGTAAGGAAAAAGGCGTAGTTAGAGCGCGCAAACTTCTTCTCTGGCGAATGGACATCCATTTGAGCTCAGACATGTAGCTCGAAACATGGTCATATTTCCTCAAATTAAATATGAACCGAATACAATGCTTGAGGAGCCTATCAAGCTTATTCAACAGAACCGCGCTCAAGTCAAAATAACACACGTCACCATAGTCGATTATAGGAAAAATTAAAGTCTGCACAAGCAGTCTTTGTCTTTGCGGGCAAAAAGTTCCTCAGACGATACAGGTATCGCAAAGTGCCGTTGACTCTTTGACTGACACTAGCAACCTGGCTATGCCAGCCAAGTGTCGAATCAAGATGCAAACCGAGATCTTTTACGCTAGGGCTAATGGGAATAACGGTACCATCGAAAATAAGAGGAGGAAGAGAGCTAACCGTCACTCTACCCATCATACGTGAGCTACCTATTACAATGGCCTGACATTTAGAGGGGTTTACAGACACTCCAAATCTATCAGACCAGATTTTAATGGCATCCAAGTCTCGGTTTATTTCTTCTATAGCGTCCGACAAACCTTCTACCCGCGCAGCGGCATACAGCTGAAGATCATCGGCATAAAGATGATACGAACACCGAAGACACTTAGTTATAAAATTAATGAAGATAGAAAATAATAATGAAAGAAAGAATACCGCCTTGTGGGACACCAGCATCCAGATCACGCCAACTCGACGAGCTTTCGTCAACGCGAACTGACTGCTGACGTCCTCGAAGATAAGAAGAGAACCATTCCAGCGCCTCGGAAGAAACCATAAGATTTGAGAGGATGGATAAAAAATATCGTGACTGACAGTGTTAAAGGCATTGGAGAAATCAATGAGTACCAAAACGGTAATCTTGGTATCCTCCATCGCCTCTCTAATGTCACCAGACACTTTGAGAAGAGCGGATGCAGTACTGTGCCCAGGCCTAAACCCAGACTGGAAAGAGCTGACAAGGTTGTTACGGTGAACGAACCCCGAAAACTGCTTGTGAACGCAGGCTTCCAGCACTTTTGACAGGAAAGGGAGAATGGATATTGGTCGAAAATGATTAGGTAGAGAGGGATTTGAAGTTTTTGGAAGTGGACGGACATAGGCCATGCGCCACAGGGATGGAAACTCACCGGAATCTAGGGAAAAGTTTATTATATGGGTAATCGCAGGAAGAAGAAAGTCAAGCATCAAGGTGACCATATAACGACTGATGTCGTCAAGACCCACAGCCTTGGACTTAATAGAAAGGATCATCTTTTTGATTTCATCCTCAGTAGCTGGAGAAAATCGGAATGGTTCTATGATAGGACCGGGTAGCTTGTCTTGTCCTCTCAATGGAATCGACCGTCTGAGACAACATTTGGGATTCCAAATGGCAAGTGGTTGTGAAGTGACAGTTGATTTCATCCAGGCCAATCGTCTTGGGAAAATCCACATGACGAGGCCTACCGATCCCGGGGGTTCCGAGGAACTTCCAGATATCGGCAGGAGAAGAAGTAGAAATGTTTTCAAGAATATAGCGGCGTTTGGCGTTGCGTATCACCTGATTACACCGATTCCTTGCAGCTTTGAACTGGTGCCTATTTTCCTCACTGCGATCCTTTTTAAATTTCCGAAAGACCCGATCCCTGCGCCTCATCGCCATACGGACCCCTGTCGTCATCCAAGCGTAAAAATCTATCAAACTTTGGCAATAAAGTAGGGTTTGACACGTTAATTAACTCTGAATATACAATTCAGAAACCAACCCTATGCTTGATTGTTCTTAATTATGGTATTTTTTAAAAAAGCTGCCCAAAAATGTCATGCTAAATATTGCGATCTGGCCACATTTTATTTACAACTAACAACATTAATGTTTACAATTCCAGTAGTTTATGGTCTATCATAGATATTTACGACGTTCGACACCGAATAGCTAAAAACGAGCTGCTTGAATGAAGGCTAACGTGCTT
This sequence comes from Orthosia cruda, assembly GCA_964057195.1. Taxonomy (NCBI): domain Eukaryota; kingdom Metazoa; phylum Arthropoda; class Insecta; order Lepidoptera; family Noctuidae; genus Orthosia; species Orthosia cruda. The sequence continues at coordinate 39,069,946 of OZ059829.1, forward strand.
AAACGAAAAGCTTTTACTTCTGAATGTTGGAACCCTGCCATCATCCCCCACCTTCCACGGACCCGTAATTACGTTCAAGGGGGTGACTACAAGCTCTTAGAGTAAGGTTATTTTGATATCGAGTAAGTGACAGATGTATACACGTCATATACATCTGTCCCTTACTCGATCTCAAAATAACCTTACTCTAAGAGCTTGTGGTCACCCCCCTGTTTACACACACAACAAAACCTGCAATTAGAATAAACAAGAGTAAAATAAATTGTTTGTTTTTTTTAAACAAAACAAGGTTCGGGACTACGGACGGAGGTAAATCGCGTTACAAATGTTACACTGCTAACGAAATTTTTACTTCATGCAAAAAAAGTTGATTCTCTGTTTGAATTTGTATGAGTGAGTTGTTGGTATACGTAGTCTTTTCAAATGTCTACGTAAAATTGTATTTATAAAAAAGTCATTTTTGAATAAATACAATTTCGACATTTAATTAATGGGACGTCTAAAATGGAAATAAGTTATGAAGTTACGTCTAGGCCGATTTATTTTGAAAACATAAAAGATTGGAAGACTTCTTAACCTTTATATAGCCAGAGGATAGATGTTAAAGTAAGTGATATTGAATTATTATCTGGGAGACATTAAGTCGGAACTTGCTGACCTTAAACCTAGGATGATTCGCAACTGAAAAGATAGGCCTATGCTCAGCAATGGGCAAATTTCGTCTCTCGATGTTGATGAAAGTAATTTAATAAGCCCAAGAATAATTTTAAGCCTTTAAATAATCTATACTTACTTCTATACTAAGATTATAAATAAGAAGAATGATTTGTATTTTTGTATGTACGAATAAACTTAAAAACTACTCGACCCATTTCAAAAATTATTTCACCGTTGGAAAGCTACACTATCCCCAGGTGACATAGGCTACTTTTTATCCCTGTATTTCCACGGGAACGGGAACTTCGCGGGTAAAACCGCGAGGTATCCGCTAGTATGTGTATACAAATAAAATATGCAAAATAAAATTATCAACAAACTTACCTAGGTCCCTTCGGAAATACACTAGGGGTAGCAAATAGCACGCCAGCAACATTATCAGCTTTTAATCACTTACAGTCGCTAATTCCGATAAAGCTCCCCCAAGGTAGCTTAAGCAAAAACAGATTGCGATTGCAGCAGACAGAGAGATACAGCCAGAGGATAGATGTGAAAGTAAGCGATATTGATTTCTTATCTGGGAGTAATTACATTGGAACTTGCTGACCTTGACCCTAGGAGGATTCGCATGGGAAAGATGCTCAGCAATGGGCAAATTTGGGCTCTCGATGTTGATGAAAGTAATCTGATAAGCCTAATAATAAGTTAAAGCCTTTAAATAATATGCGTATACAAATATAATATGCAAAATAAAATTTACAACAAAATTACCTAGGTCCCTAGGAATAAGCCTAATAATAAGTTAAAGCTTTTAAATAATATGCGTATACAAATATAATATGCAAAATAAAATTATCAACAAAATTACCTAGGTCCCTAGGAAAATACACTTGGGTAGCCAATAGCACACCAGTTTCTTCATTAAAAGCCTTTAACCACTTAATGTCTCTAACCCCGATAACACTCCCCCAAGATAGTTTACACAAAAACAGATTGCGAGTGTAGCAGACACAGAAATACAGCCAGAGTGCTGAGTATAGATGTCAAAGTAGGCGATATTGAATTCTTATCTGGGTGTCATTACGTTGGAACTAGCTGGCTGGCTTGCTGCCGATATTGCGCTACCGATTGCGATCCGATACATGTACTGGCGGCAGAAGAAATTGTACATTGTACAGGAACTGCAATTGGGGGTGATGTTTAGAGTGTGGTCAATGTGTTAGTATGCGATGAACATTTTGTCATCAATCATCAATGAATTATTTATTTTAATTACTCATTTTTATGTTTTAAAAAAGAGTAATTCACTGATTTTAAATAATTAAAAAAAAATTGATTTCGGGGAAGCCTAAAATTTCTTCGTCAGATTTGCCTTATTTTGTGTGTCAAGCCGTACATAATCAAATAAAAATCAGTGACTCTTTTTTTAAAATCTGAAAGTGGAGCCCTGACTATGGGGCTACTTTTCAAATATATTCCCGGTGTTGTCTCAGCAAGACGTACTGACTCAGCTATCAACTTTTTACCCTGAATATGCTTGCTCAAACCCCTGTCAGCCTATAGTGCCGACTGCCGCCACGACATAGAATACTGCTCGTATGATCGTCTTATTACACACAGTTTGACAGTTTCCAGCGTAATGCAGAGGTTAATATTGAATCAATACCTGCATCTTATTTCTTTTGCCATGTGTACTGGTATCGGTACTTGTATCGCATGATTCGAGCGCAATATTTTCAATGTTTGTTTTATTCTCGTTCGTACAAAGTTCGGAACAGGGGGGTGACCACAAGCTCTTAGAGTAAGGTTATTTTGAGATCGAGTAAGTGACAGATGTATACACGTCATATACATCTGTCCCTTAATCGATCTCAAAATAACCTTACTCTAAGAGCTTGTGGTCACCCCCCTGTTCCGTTTTATACGACTTTATCGTTTGCAATGTGTTTCTGATTAAGTAACTTCGGTGCCCTGGACCAAGCAGCTTTACACAAGCAGAAAAACCTTTGTAATTTTGAATAGATTAGGCTTGATTACGATCTTCAAAGCCGTGGCATACGCTTCGATAATCACAATGAGTACTTAAGGCGTCTTCGTGGAAAATATAATATATTATAACTGATGATCATTTTCCTTTATATATTTTAAATGTCTTGTTTCAGTAGGACTTTGACTTTTTGATATCTCTTCATACAATCAGCTATTTATTTGTTCGCAAGTAGACAATGCTTTCTCATTAATGACCGCCCGCAGGAAATGGGTGACGGGGTTGGCCGCACAACCAGGAATCGCAAACCATAGGAACAAAATCTGAAAAGTAAGTAATAATTCTATCATGTCATAAAGGAAATTAAAACAAACGATATCTCTGTCGACAATAAATTAACTTAGGGGTTTAAATAACGGAAAAGTTAGAAACAAATGTTTCCACGGTGTCCGTGAGAAAGTAACAAGAAAGGAATTATGGACTATCTTCAGCCAATCAGCCAATAATTAGATCTTGGCAGGCAAGTCGACTCCTTTATTGATGTTCGTTCGTGGGTAATAGAATAAGTACCTGACGGAATAATTGACGTTTGAGCTTTCTTTGACAGACAGATAGATTGATTGAATGGCAGATCGTTTGTATAATGTAGGTATATCTATCTCATCATCATCATCATTTCAGCCGAAAGACTTCCACTGCTGACATAGGTCTCCCTCAAGCCATTCATTTTTCTGTTTGGGGGGGTTTGTTGTAGGTAATCAACTCGCTTGGTAGGCGGGTTGACGATCGCAGTTTGTTGTTAAAGTGCACAAAAAACGCTGCTGTCCATTCTCTGGTAAGTCCCTTAAGGTCTATCCACACATATCAGGGCCGTGCCCGGGACGTGACAGGGCCGGGCCCAATCATTGGAGCTTTATCACTGGCCCGTGCACGGCCCGTGCACGGACGTGTGTGAACGAGTTCATATAAATTGTACACAACGATATTTTTTTGAGCCACTGACGGGGCACGGTCCGTCCACGTCCCGGGGACCTTTAGTCGCCTCTTACGTAATCAACTGTCATCATGTATAAGAAAAAAAGAATAACATTTCTTTGACGACATTTTAGGTATGCGGAACTGGATGGGTAATCCCGCAGACATTCATTGAAAAGAAAGAATCCTCGGACCAGACTGGTCCAGGCAACTGCCTGTTGGTTGTCGTCGTAAAAGTTTTCCCGCTGTCCCCCAGGGGTTGCCTGGTATAGTGTGCCGCTTTCCATAACGTAAGGTTGGTGAAGGAGGCCACTATAGGAAAACTCAGTAGACAAATAGGGGTATGTCCCCCAGTAGTGGCCAACCAAGTGGTGGACATCGGGAATAATCGCAAAATATTATCAAAAGATTATACAAAAAATTAGCGAAGGAGAACATTATATGAATTTAGTTATTTATATTGTTTAGGGTCGTTTTTAAGCCCTCGGTAAAAGTAAATGATGAAATCCTAAAGCCGTAACAAATTGTGTGAGGGTCAAGCGGGGTTATTCGTTATAAAGAAGCGTACAAAATACCCGGTTATTACGCGTTATACCCGCTGAAAATGTGTTTAATTTCCTTTCTCGTTTATTTAGAATATCATAACATCAAATATGAATATTTATTATGGCTTTCAAACAAGCTGGGGAACGTTTTACTGGGTTTTTGATTTGATTGGGATAATTAAAGCTTTAAATTTGAATTGGCTCTGTGACAGGAGAAGAAATTGGTTATGAAGTAAATTGACAATTTATTAATTTTCAGGACACAATTAATAATGCTGGAGGATAATTGTACTGTGACTTGTTTTGATTATAATTTGATTTTCTGAATTTTATTGTCTCTACCCGGATATATTTCGTCAAATGAGTTTTCGATATTTTGACGCTGTAGCAAATGCTAGATCGGGTAGACCAATTTAAAAAAGAAAATCTAAATGTGCGCCTATCATGTGCCAATCAAGGCTTGATTTAAATGTAGTTTAAATGTGGTTATTGTAATTTTTTACCTATCAGGAACTTTGCTTCTTTACCAAGGGTGACAAATTACGTTAAAATACATTTTCATTATTTCATACTTAAATTTAGTTAAGATAAGTCGATAAAAATACTGCTTCGAATTGATTAACGAAGTATGTTATCTGTAAATGAAATCTGACCTTTAGGTTACTTCGAATTTTCGTATATTTACTTCAAAACTTGTAGGTACTGGTGGTGAACTCTTCATTGATTTTGAATGGAGGTCTCTATTCAAATTTAAATTGGAGAATGTTTGCTTAAAATTCAAGTATGTCGCATCAAGGGTAACCGATAGATACCAACCATCGAGAAGTCAGGACATATTCCCTTAGGTTAAGACATCGTGTGTGGGCAGGTAGTTGGGTAGAATCGTGAAAATGAAATCACAGAAATTAAAAAAAGCGTGCCAAACCGTAGTTGTTCTTGATTTGCCACCAGGTGGCGTGCTTGTGATTTGATTTGACGTCCGTACTATTGACTAAACTCGACAAGCACATCTATTTCCATTGCTTCTAACTTATACCACTTACGGTCAATTAAAATAACCTTCTAAGAGACCAAAAAGCCGATGATGAATTAGATAATTATCATAACGATATAGACTTGTATCTCCACACTGCGCATTCCTTAAATTTAGTAAAACAATATTGTCTCAATGATTTATAAATGATTTGAGTTCGGGGCTGCTAGGAGGGAACAGGGTCTTTCCAGGAACTCTTCTCCCTGGTCACCTCACCACAGCAATTATAATACAAATCATAAATACCTTCACATGAAAAGCCACAGCTTTTAAGCGAAATCACCATTGTATAGTTAATTATATCATTGGACACCGAAACGACATTATCCGGACAGCCAAATCTATTGATTGGCGACAAGTGGCCGAGTTCAGAGACTAAAATAGAGATAGAATGTTTTCAATTCTGGGAACACTATAATTGTAGCCTTTTGCGTTTCTATTTTAATGAACAGTTAAAGTTTTTGACTGAAAACAGATATTGATTTTAAGAGCAATCGGAAAATGCGCTGTCTGGCTTGTTTTCAGGTTCTAAGAAAATTCCTCAATTCAGATATTTGATCTGAAGGGCAACTTTAATTTTTGTGGGTGCTTTTACTAGATATAAATTACAGGATTAGAAAAATTTCAACAAATTTTCTTTTAAAATCGGCTAATTTACTAAAAAAAACTATTAACCGCGTTTAAATATCAGATATGGCCCCCTAATCCATACAGATACCCAATATAATATGTTATCATAATTTAAACAATGCACATTTTATTTACTTTTGTCTTTCTTTCTTCACATTCCATTTTATTTGATGAAACATATCCTTCTTTTAGCTTATGCTTAGCAGCGGCAAATCCAGCGTTGTATAAAACGACGCAAATCTGCCGCATGTTAGTTCTAGAGGTAAAAAATACGAGCACTTTAACACAAGTGCTGTTACAACACACAATGTTAGTGCCCATAAAAGTAAGAGTTCTTATGTAAAATCATATCGCTAACATAACAGTGTTAGTTCTAAGCTGTAACGTAGACGAGTTGCGTCGGGGGAAATATGCGGATTGGTCCATTTTGCACGGAAACTACAGACGCGGAGATGCTTAGTACTATTAACTTATTTATGTTACCTTAGTGGTGAATGTGCGGTGTAGTAATGTGTTTATTTATATTCGTCATATAAGATTTACGTGGGGGATATTCTTGCGTGCAAGAGTTGTCTAAGGCATTTGCGTCAACATACTGATTTGTAGTTTATGAAAGCGTTTGATTGAGTCTACTGTCAAGTCTTTGATTTGATTGTTTTTATTTTCAGTATCACAATAATCAAGAGATTAGACAGCATTTTTGCTAAAGGCGAAACATGACTAATAAAAAAAATTTTGCTCTTATGTTGAATATTTTTATAGGACGAATTTATCTAAAATTAGATGTCACTCCAAACATTCACCAGCTTGCAGCATTTTACTTAATTTAATGCAAACTACAGTTTTAATACTAATTTTATAATTGGTCCGTGATTAATATAGTATAGAAGGAGCAAAACAAACTTCGGTCTTGAGTCAAAGTTTTCCGTAACAGTTTCTGTTAACGAGGTTTCACTTAAGTTTGTAAAGTAAGACCGGCTAATGAAAAATGTTGATTTTTGTACGACGGAGGGATGAGCTGAAAGGCTGCGATGAAAAACTGGACGGGTGTTATTTTACCGTTATGGATTGTATTGTCGTAATGGAAGTAAGCTTAAATAAAATGTTATCAGTATAGCTTTGAAACAGCCGGTTAGAATTTTTTTTTCGAGATTCTTAGACAAATGGTTTTTTTTATCTATTATAGGCTCGCGCTTGACGACTATCTCACCTGATGGTAAGCGATGATGTGGTCGACGGTGAAGCACGCTTGCCTTGAAGTAACTTATTCACTCTTGACTTAAAGACCCCTAGATTGTAGCTATAGGGAAACACAGACTCCGGCAGGGAATTCCACTCCTTAGATGTACGCATAATAAAAGTATTCTCAAAACGTTTAGTGCGTATGGGTGGGATGTGACCATGTACCGATGACGCATCGCCGTACGTCTGGTAGTCCGATGATGGAACGGGCTGGGTGGAATTAAATCATGCAATTCCATCCCTCACTTCCCCCCCCCCCCTCGAAACTCCCCCCGAAATGTAACCGATAAAAAACCGACAAGCTGGCAACTCGGCGACGATGTTCAAGGCTCTGGAGCTTTGACTTAACCAATGCCTCATCGCTGATGAGCCTCTTGGCCCGCTTTTCGTTCGACTCTAGTGCATCAAGCTGGTATTTGGCAGATCCGTCCCAGAGATGAGAACAGTACTCTATGCATGATCGAACTTGCGTTTGATTCAAGCTGAGCAGCTGTTCTGGCGTGAAATACCTTCTCACCTTTGCAAGGATCCCCAGCTTTTTGGCAGCCAGCTGAGCCTTTGCCTCAATGTATGGGCCAAAATTGAGAGTCGATGTCAACGTAACGCCAAGAAGCTCAAGATGGTCAGCTATTGGCACGGTCACATCTCGGAAAGTTGGAGCCGGGTGAAATTGACTCTATTTTGCGGAAAAAAGACACCCCTGGGTTTTAGCAGCATTAAACCTGACCAGATTGGCTTCGCCCCATTCGGAGACTGCCTGCAAGGACAGGTTTAAGCGCTCCACCATGGCCTCCCGGAGAGACTGGATCTGAGGCCCGGTAGCACGAGCGTTGGACAAGTATCTCTCAGTAACAGTGCTGTCGTCTGCATACCCAAAGGTGCCGGGTTTTAGCAGATCGTTAATGTGCAGCAAGAATAAAGTTGCCGAGAGTACCGACCCCTGAGGGACCCCGGCATTAATATCCAAGTAGACCGACGAGCAGCCATCGATAACGACTCGAATGGACCGATCTCTCAGGAAGTCTGCAATCCAATCAGGAGGATCATCAGGAGGAGGAGGGGGCCGCGCGTCACCAGGATTCAGACGTGAAGATTCCGCAAAAAGAGAGGCAAATAAATTTGCCTTCTCCTCAGCGGAGTGGGCTAGTGACCCGTCGGGTTTCAGCAGTGGTGGCAGTGAGGGACGGCAGATGTTCGACTCGACCGACTTAGCCAGAGGCCAAAACGCTTTACTACCTGCTGGTTAAGAAGCAAGTTTGGTCCCTATTCGGCCAATGTGATCGCCTTACGCGATCGAGCGTCGACCCAAGCCAGATACGCCCCATGTATGTATAAGCGCGTCGGCGCGCTTACATTCGACGCCAAAGCATGGCCGGTCTTCGCTAGACATTGATACGTCAGAGAACGGAATGTAGTACTCCATTCCTCGACGCAACACATCCGTCACGGCATCCGCGCACGACGATGGTTCAGTCGAAGAAAAGCAAGTAGGCTGCCAAGGATAGCATGCAAAGAAAGATCGCATGCCATCCCAATCTGCCGACCTGTACCGACAAACCCGCCGGGTGCCCCTTGGGCTGGGATCGGGCGGGGAATATACGGACACAGACTTCACCAGACAGTGGTCGGAACTACCCAATGGTGATGCTATCGACACAGAGTATCTGTCTGGATCTGTTGTCAGCAGAAGTTCCAAGCAATTCGCCGTGTGCGAATCAACATCCGGTACCCTCGTTGCCCCCTGGACCAGCTGGGTGAGGTTTAGCGCTAGCGCAAGCTTACGCATCTCCCGTCCAGCATGTTCAGTGCACTGGTATGGGAAGAGCTACTCCTGGTGGTGGGCATTAAAGTCCCCCAGTAACACTAATTGGGCAGTAGGGTTGCCTCCTGATCTCCGCTGTGCGAACGGTAGACGCAGGCGTAGATAATTTTATCCAGACCTGTGTCCACCAGAACCCAGACCGTTGTGAATCTTGAGTCCTCAACGTTACGGAGACGCCGACAGCAAAGATCGTCACGGGCGTACATACATACGCCCGCCCGTGGTCTAAAATTATGCTCCAGGGTGAACCCTGGGTAAGACAGGTACGACACGTCTGACGGACTCGCTATCTGCGTCTCCGTAAGGAAAAACAGCGCTGGTTTCTCAGTCTCCAGGTGGTAGTGGACTGCAGAGAGATTTGAGTGCAGACCCCTAATGTTGGTGAGGTGCACTTTGTGGGGGAGGGGAGGTAAAAATATAAGAGAACACCAATTTGTCTAGCTCTTTGGGCAACATGTTGATTGTGGAAGTAATCCATAACCTTATGTTCATGGCTATAGTTATTAGGAAGCCCATGTTCAACATAAATCGTTTAGATATCATCTTTCACGTAACTAAAAGGCAAAACGATATAATTAACAGGTTTCGCGAAACTGAATGACTATAATTAATAACACAACACTTCCTATAATTTAAGTCTCAAATAACACAAAATAAAACTTTCTACCATTTCTATAATCTCAAATCAAGATGTCATCGACATCTAACAAACGGTTTCATCTCGAAAGCAGTTTTGAAGAAAAATGCCACGATTCGATAAGACTGATCGGAAAACCGGAGTAGCACGAGGTCCTACAATCAATTTGGAGAAGCTGGAACCGAAAGGACGAAGGATGGCGAGATATCGGCTCTGATAGCCGATCGGCCTCTTGACTCCGGTGACAAATAGAATCAATAAATCTCGCTTAAACTTTGAATGGAATAACAAAACAATTCAGCGCTAATAGTTGACAAAACCTGAGCGGGAGATAAACTTCGTTGCGTTGGTACAGTAATGTGGGATTGAGAGTGTGACATTGTCGAACACTTGGTAAAAAATTAGATAATATTAAATACGAAAATTATCAAGCTAGTGCAGCCGTGATAAATTACTATTTTTTATTGTAAATAACTGTTGAGAGCGAGACAGTGGGTAAGTATGTAGGGTTTCACCACAGCACATATAATATAATAAACTTCCGAGCAATGAAAAAGTTTCACCCACAAAATGCCGACAAACACCTTAATATCTCCTAAGACATAGAACCTAGCTTCATAAATTAAAAAGTATAATGAAATCTATTTTATTATGCAAACAAACTTAAACTCTTTTGAATACTGGTCTTTTTGAAACCATAGATAAAAAAAGTAGAAAAACAAAATTTTGGGGTTTGAAAATTTTGGAATACATTTGTTTAGTTTTTTGTTTTGCTCTTGATTTCATCTTTGTTTTCGCCGTTGTGAAAGAATTCTTAAATTGTAAAGTCTTACGGCTCTTGTACCCATAAATCATGCGTCTATCACCCGAGGATTGTACGAGAAACATCACTATGCTGGAACTGGGGACCAGCCAAAGAAATACGGCCAGAATAATGGGCGTGACACATACTACTGTCCGACGAGTGATCCAAAGGTTTAGAGAGACTGGATTAAATCTGAGAAGACCAGGTACTGGCAAGCCAAGGTGCACAACAGTCTGAGAATATCGTTTCATTGCGGCAACCATGTTAAGAAATCGTCATCAGACGGGTGTTGCGGTTCATCAACAACTTCTGCAAGTTCGAAGGGAGCCAATAAGCGAGTGGACTGTCAGGAGACGTCTTGCCAAAAGAGGATTGAAGCCTTACAGGCCAGCAAGGCCCAAAACTGGAACGGCATGATAAAGTTGCCCGATTGCGTTACGCCCGCGAGCCTACAGAATGGGGTGAGGACGAATGGGGCAGAGTGATGTTCTCTGATGAGTCAAGATTTATGCTGTACCATCATGATGGGAGGAAAAAAGTATACCGACGACCAGGAGAACGTTTTGCACAAGCATGTTTTGAAGAAAAAGTTTCACAGGGTGGAGGTACCGTTCACGTGTGGGCTGGTATCTCTGCAGAGGGTCGAACAGCGTTAGTTCCAATCGAGAACGGGAACCTAGCTGCTATGAGATACATCAATGAGTTTCTCAATGAACATGCTGGTCCATTGTTGACCAATATGGGCGATAATGCAGTGTTCATGCACGATAATGCACGGGCCCATACTGCTCAAGTTGTAAATGAGTATCTTCAGGACGTAGGAATCCACAAAATGGAGTGGCCAGCAAGGAGCCCCGATTTGAATCCTATTGAGCATGCTTGAGACGAGCTTGACAGAAGTGTGAGAAAACGAGTTCCACCTCCAATTACTCTTCGTGGCTTGAATTACGCGCTCATCGAAGAATGGGAGAACATTCCTTAGCATATGCTGATGAATCTGGTATTCAGCATGCCCAATCGCGTAGAAGCTGTATTGAGAGCACATGGAGGACACCAAGTACTGAGTTATCAATACCTACGTTTACACCTAATAAAACCCCTACTTAGAGATTTGGTTTTATTTGCCAAATGGCCCCAATTTTTTAAAACAATTTAAAATTTTAACACAATATTTACGTTTTTAGTTGGTAATATTCATATACTTCAATACTGCACACGGCGTCATTAAGCTAGCCTTTTCCGTTTAGGATTAATTTGGTGCTATGTCACTGGAACTTTTTCATTGCTCGCGAGTGTACTAGTATAAAGATGCCTCATCCCATACAAAGAAATCGTGCCGACGTAACTAGCGTTTATCGCGTGGTTAATCTTATTATTTTTATAAGTACATCAATCGTGTTCGATCCCGTTTCACGGCAATAGATGGTGTTAGCAGCGACTTGCAAGTAAAAGGGTTTACTAGGTTCGTGAATTTTTTTTCTTTAAATAGAGTGAAGGTTCGTTTTATAGTATTTTTTTGCACGTTTTTACAGAATTTTTGTTCCAAAATATGCAAATTGTAACAATCGAGTGGAATGCCTCGGAAATTTAGAAATGTGCCATCTATTGGCATCAATTTTAAATGATCCGTTCAAATAATCTTTGAAATGTGTATCAGGATCCCAATATTCCTTAATTTAGTACTTAGGAGAGTTGATTAAACAAGAAATTAAAATTTTTGTGTTCAATTCACAATCGCGCCATCTAGTGAGATTTATTTGAACCAAATTTTCTTTCTTAGCAATGATACCCCGTGACCACAGATTGCAGAAAGCTGAAATGATTCGCCAATTTTTTCATAAGTAGGTGCAGTAAAATGTACTGTAGAGGGCGTAGACAGAGGATAACAAATAAATAGATAGCTTACTTTTATAGTTTATATATTTTGCACGAATTTCGCAATATGCCTGCCTTCTGGGCGGCTACACTAGAATTGCCAATCAAAAACATATTCACTTATTTTCTATTCGAAATTCATTTACCTTTCAAGTAATACCAATTGCCAGTGTTTTTTATAGGCAAGTAGGTTGCCTTCTAGTTAAGCAGAGTCCTCACAGTACCTACCTATTCTACCCGTTACTGCATTATTGGTTCTCTACGATGACTATTGTTAGCCCAGCTAAACCCTGCAAAACACGCTTATTTCCAGCAAAACGTGTTTTACGACATACCAAGCACCTGATAATTATACTTGCTCATTTTTTATTTACACAAACCGCTGGCCCGTACTAGGGACAAAGCCGTTTACTACACATTTCCCTTTACAAGATCCTTCCTGACCAGTGACCGTGGTTCACCGCAACTATGAAAGCCTTCAGCGTATTGCTCGTACAAAGTGGAATATTTTCCAGTAAAAATACGACCTGACCGGCAAAAAACGCCGAGTTAAAATGGACGAGGTTTTGCAAAAAATTTTAGCTGTAATTTTTATAGGATGTGGAGCCGTTTCCCGAAATACAGTTTATTGCTTCATGAAAGTGTAAACTATATTGTCACAGGACTTTTTCTAAAATTATAGGTATTGGTATTTAGACCCGCACAGTAGACTTGAGAAATAAGCAAAAATAAAAAAATATACCAAAGCCGAAGTTTGACTGATTTTCAGGCAAAATTAGACTTTGACAAATTCTCATCTTTCAAATACTTAATTCAGATATCGGGGGACAACATTTCGATGTACCTACGAGCCTACAACACTACCTAACCCTTGAGGTTACAAAAGGAAGTACCAAGGAAAAAAATAATCACTGACTTTAGCGTATCATCCTCTTGATCTACTTATCTCCATTTCATCTCTCCAGTTTATTCACTGTCACTATAAAAGTAAAGCCACGTACACATAGTTCAGTAATCTCCACTCCAATATGTCTGGGGAGCGTAGCTAAACAAAAGACACCAATTTTCTAAAGAGACTCGACATCAACAATACGCTTATCTACCTCGGCAATGTTCCACCGACTCCGCCGTTCGTCCGAGGACTCCGAGGTGTATACAATTCTATTCAGTTAGGGTTGCCGATCGTACTTTAATGCAGAGTATTGTACTCTATATATTAAAGCAACAGAGTATACTAAAATACTCAATTTACTTGACTCTGATTTTGAATTCAATTGAATAGATTCCTGTCAATTCACTTGTCCTTTCTGTCTTAATTCAAAGCGATGGCAAGCGAAAAACATAAGACATGTTTTTCATAAGACATTGAAATTGATATCTAACAATCGTATCATTATTTTCAAAATAACATAAAATGTGTCATCGTCATCATCATCAGCCTTATAATGATCCCACAGCTGGGACACAGGCATCCTCTCTGTGAGAGAGGAGGGCCTCAATCCACCACGCGGGCCCAGTGCGGGTTGGGGAATGTCACATGTCTTAGAATTTTTGGTTCTAGGATATGCCGATCTCACGATGTTTTCTTTCACTGTTTTAAGAGCAGTGGTGATGAAATAATTTACACAAAGTAAAGCGCCTGCCTGGGTTCGAACTGACGACCTACGACACATAAGTAGGGGCCGTTACCATTGGGCCACCACTGCTCTATAAAATGTGTATTTTGAAGAAAAGTTATGTGTGTAAAAAAATCAAAAATGTGTTTTTTTTATCTGTACCCCATTTGAAATCAGATATTATACTTTATTTCTTCTAAAAATAGCTGGTAACCCTATATAGAGGGATATTTGAAAATAAATTGAAATTCGCTACTCTTGTGAGTTGTATTTGTATCGTTCGTGTATGCTATGTCTTTCATTGTTTTTGTATCATTGTTTCTTTTACTTTGGGTATGGAATAGTCTTTTATATGTTTTTTTTTCAGTGAAAATAGTCGAAATTTATGAAGAATTTTTGTATGCTTTTTACTGAAGATTTTATATTAATTTAAATGTTTTACAGGTACTTATTTAAATCCTAATCATACAAATGTAGTCACAGTTGAGTTTAAAACTTCTGATGTGTTTGTTTTAGACAGCTACTTATTTACTTGCGTATTATGACTACATACATCGAATATTAATAATAAACTGCCTGAGATTTCTGAAATTCATTAAACAAGGCTAACGTTGTATATCATTTATTTATTTGTTCACCCTCGCACTGGAACGCCCTGCAGCAATTACTTCAATGGAGCACAAAGTTACAAATACTAACTATAAGTCCAGGTTTCCTCACAATATTTTCCTTCACCGTTATCAGCGATGGCAGAGATAAACTGAGAAAGTACAAAAAAATTGAAAAACAACATAAACACACAAACACAATACATTGAAACATTGGTACTTGCCCTGATTTGAACCTATGAACTCAAGCACGAGAGGCGAGGTCTAAGCCATTAGGCCACAATAACAACAACAACAAACACAACAACATTTTATATCGTCCAAATATTCTGAAATAATGTCATCAGTTCAGCATTTTTTTCACATTGTGTCAGCATTCGTCATATTATTATTGTGTCAGTAGGTATTTGCATAGTCTCAGTCAATGTGTATTTAGGCAATGGAGTGCTGAACGGGTGATATCACGTTAAATACGCCTTAATCCTCTCTCAACTCAACTTGCTTGACCGCGTTCGCATTTGACTACACAAGGTAGATCTAAAGTAAACCTTAGACCCTGAAATAACTTCATTGTTAACATAAACTAAGACTTAGTCAGTGAATGAACGGGTCTTAAGGAACAATTACATGCGAAGATACAAAATATCAAAGGTTTTGTTATGAAAATACAAGATAGGCGGGTTGATAGGTGTATTTATATCTGTGTCATTCAGTTTGTTTGAGGTAATTTATATATTTTATTTGTGTCCGCAATGGCATATATTATCATTATTTTGGTTTGTTTGTAGAACATTAATTCATAAAACAAAATTGAAATAAATAAATAAAAATATCTTCGCTAGGCACGACGCATACCATAAAAAAACAAAAGGAAAAAGTTAAATACAAATACAAAGTATGGGTCACAACCACGAAAAACGGTTACGAACGTATTATATATAACCAACATGAAAATTAAGACATAATTTAAAAACTGGCCAAGTGCGAGTCGGACTCATGTACGAAGGGTTCCGTACCATTATCGCAAAATACAGCAAAAAAATCACGTTTGTTGTATGGGAGCTCCACTTAAATATTTATTTCATTCTGTTTTTGGTATATGTTGTTAGTATTTGTTGGGTTAGGTTAGACCATTAATAATAGGATCCCGTTTTACACTTTCGGTACGGAACCCTAATAATAGGGTCCCGTTTTACCCTTTGGGTACGGAACCCTAAAAAATTAAGTAATATAGACTAGATTATATCTCCTCTGAAAACCCGGCAAAATAATCATGACGTATTAAGCCCGCCACATTGCATAATACAGCAACCATTTTCTTCTCAAGTATGCACCAAACGCGGCATCTATTAGGAGTAGCTGGCCACAAGTCCACAACACCACAAAAAACCGTTGAAAATAAAAAAAAACATTTAAGTTTGTTTAAGCCAAGGACTGCGGCAACGCAGCTTCGTAATATGAAAATGAGTTTGAAAGTGCCTACGGGGCGGCGTCAACAAACTTTGATAAAGTTTCACTAGATTTAGATTCATAGCTTTTCTGATGGTATCCGGACTGCTTACTTATGCTTTGATGTTAGTTTTCAGCGGGTATCAAAAAATTGTGGGGATGAGTTTTTGAATAATGATTTTGGGTAAGAATCAGACACGCGTGGTAATGTACTACGGAATAGAATGGGATGAGCTATGGCTATATTTAAGCTTTTTTGAACTTATGGCGGACATGAAGACGACGACAGTCACCAACGACCTTGAGGGAACAAAACGCGCACTCATTTCAAACCCGCGCGACCCGAAAGTCTATAGTTTTTTTTTTCCTTATTCTAGGTCTTTAAAGAGCCTTAGATCAAATGTAGATAATTAAATTTGCTTTGAGATGATAAGAATGTTTGGCGGTTTTGGTGCGATTGCCGTTTTGTTTGTCCATGTTAGACTTAACTTTACAAATTATTAAACTGTGTTATACGAATAAAACTCAACAATTTTGTTTCGTCCCGATTTTTTATATTTTGTTGCAACACCATGTCAGTTAGCTGTCAAAGATTGACAGCTGACACTTGACAAAAGTCGAAAAAAATTTTTTTTTGTGAGCACTGTGGTATTCTGCTAAACAGAACCACATATTTTTTTAAGTCTATTTACAATTCATTACACTATACAAACCATACCTTCATATCTGTTGATATTTTATCAACTTTTGTAATTAATTTTTATGTTTTATTTCATACTGTTTGTACCTGAAAAGCATACTTTTAATTATATCTGATTGTTTTAATATCTGAATCTTAACTTATATTGATAATTGGTAATTCTTGCAATATTTTTCTACTGTGACATTTTCATCTGACATGACATCTGTCTGTCTATTTTATTTTTCTTAAAACCATAGACCGTAACATAGGTACCATGGACTAAACCTCCTTTAAGCTAGGTTTACACTATTATAAGGGTAGCGTAGACAGACCCCTTTGTGAACCGTTTTTATTCGTTCTGGTCTTTATTTCTTAATTTAAATTTGAATTTGACAAGTTTCAATTTGTCAACATTTTGAAGGAAATGGTGATAGAACACAGAACGAAGAAAAACGGGCGTCAATTTTTAGTTTCGGATCTGGACTGAACGCCGAAGGACGGTTGAATTCTTAATACTACCAAGTGTACTATCGTATCTGAAAACTCCTTAAACTATAACATATACGGCTATGAATGTTATCTAATCTTTTAGTGCAATAAATATAATTCATTCAGTGTGGCACTTAAATATGAGCATTTTTACTGGTTCATTAACCTCGTCGGTCACCGCTTCATCTTAAAGGCCTCGTTTGATCGGCGTATGAAGCAACAGCCCGGCCTCCACACCCCTTGCTGCCTGTGCCTGCACGCCTTGCTGCATGTGCCTGCACCTGTGCTACTGCCTACCTGCTCGTTAGCCTGACTATTAGTTCAGCTGCCTTCGACCATCTATCTGTGTGCCTGCCTATCCGCCCTGCTGTCTACTCTACATCCTGCCTATCCGATTGCCGTCGTGGTGCCTGCTCATCTGCCTACCCAGGGCCTACCACGTCTTCCTGCCTGGTTAGCTGCCCGTCGTGCGAAGCCGGACCATAGTTTTTATTATCTTTATCCTTTTTCTTAGTTTTAATTTATATTCCCTTTTATTTTTACTAACGTGGCTAACGTTAGCTCTCCGGAGCTTACGTTACGCTACAGTTTGGCGCCCAACTCTTTAAAATTGGGCACAACGTTTTTATTTGTACGCCCAATTTTTTTGAATCCACCCCATCACCCACACTCTACCTATTTTTTTAACGTGGGCTCGATTCCATATTCTCAAAATTCTAAAAACATACTTGCACAAGTATTATTAATAGCTAACTTTTGGTTTCTTTTCTAGGGCCTGCAGTCTCGACATAGTTTGCGATCGTTACGTTAAGTAACGATCGTTATCTCTTACCGACAAAATACGCTTGCCGTAACGACGCTAACGATAAACGCAAGTCTCGACAGCCGAGTTAGCGTGCAAAATCTGTCACTATATTGACTTAACGTTGTCGGTAGGCTAGCGATGTTCGTATTCATAGTGCGGTGATTTTTTAGAAAAATTATGGCAGTTGAAAAAAATCCTTGTATCATAGGGAAAATTGGTAGACAAGATATTAAAAAAAAACTATTTTCCAAGAAAATTGTGCAGAAGATAGGTAAACCTTATCATGTTAACAATTGTTTGAATCGAAACTTGTAAGTAGCTTATGCCGTTTTTAAAAATACGCATAACAAAGTAGAAAATTACACGCATAACGTTGAACATGGGAAACAAACTGTCAATTGTCAAGTTTGTTTGTACACAAAATACGACAATGAGACAGAATTTATTAAAAACTGGAAAAGAACCGTATTTCTATAGTGGAGGACAGTGACACAGGCGCAGGCCCTAGCCCGAGTGCTATCAAGCAGCGTGAGCGTCAGGTAATAACAACCTACAACAATTTACGATTCCTATTTTTGGTACTAAATTCAATTATTTGCATATGTCCGAAGTAGTTTGTGTTTACTTAATGAATATCTTAAATGTTTCAAACGGACTTCGGGGCATATTGATGCGCATTTGGCAACTATAGAAGCCCGTCCATATGTCCACACGGGCAAATTTTGAAACATGCTGAAAGAAGGTTCCTGAGGAACTCAACAAACTCCCAAATGGATCCATTAAGTCGCCCGAGCTGCGTTAAATATCAAGTTAGTTTATAAATGTAAGTACAAGCCACGTCAGTTTTATATATATTTAGTAAAATACATTAGGTAACCTAATTACAGGTTTGGAAAGACTTAAAAAGCTGCGCCTGCACTAAGGCAGCAAAATTAAAAAAACAAATCATTCAAACTGACAACCGAGGCATCATCACTGCTTCTTTGACTGAATTCGAGAGACGCATAACATCCTTAATTAGTGTAGAGTACACATTTGGCACTGACTGCCCGGATGCTATGCCATTTCCTTTTTTATTATTAGAATCACTAGCACACTAGAGCAATAAGAGACATTTTTAGTACATCTAATTTTTTTACAGATGGTGGCAGCTGCAACTCAAGTGCAATCAGACGCTGCCAGAGGCAGGCAAGGTACAAGCCGAGGCGTGGGTGCTATTTGCATAGGCTGCAAATTCAATAGTGGAGTTTTATAACTTTTGTAAATAAAAATAATAATTGATTTTATGTTTTTTATTTAAATCACAGAGGGTCAATAAAATAAAATTATGTAAAACTAGTATTATTGAGTCTTCTTATGCACTCTGCAACAGCTCACCCATTGCACCACACAAGTCCTGTATAACAAAAACAAGATTTTAGGAGTATTCATACAATGATACATAACGGCATAAGTCGGACTTGATGCTATAAGCCATTATATATCACCTTTGGGTCAAATAAATGGAGATGCTAATGAAATAGGTATAAAGATCTAAAGAAAATTATATGTTATGCAAATATAGGTATACTTAATTATTAAATATAGTTGTCTGTACGAGATTGCTCTGTGCGATAAGACCGCCCATTGTATACTTGCTTTTATGATTTTTTGTTCTGTATATATAATTGTGTAGTTTACAATAAAGAATATAAATAAATATAATAAAGTATAGAATGAATACCTTAAAATAAATCATTTGATTTGGTACCTGTAACTTCTAGGCCATCATGAACACTACCATCATTGTCCACTATTTGCATGGGTGAGGTGGCCTCCGGTTCATGTAATTTATATTTTATCTACTCTCATATCGTAATATTCGAATTATAAAATTCAAAACGAGTTTATATTGGCATACTTTATAAACACAATACCGAAATTTAAAAATAGAATCTTATTATAACACTATTTCTCTAACAAAATAATGCTATAAAACAATTTTTTTTCTATTACGATACAGGACAAATCCAAGAAGTTAATCACTAAGGAGTTTCCATTAATATTTTTTTTGTAATGCCATTTTATAGTACCTATTATAAAAAGATTTGATTCCAATTTTAAATTGTCTATGATAATGCCCGCTTTAGACTTAGCACGCACTGCGATTTTTATTCGCGCCAATTTTGTTTCCTTCTAGCTGTTCATAGAGCTCAAAATATTCGGGCGAATAAAATTCGCGCCGTTGTGCGGTGGATTCTGTGGCAAAACACGGATTTCTTGTGGTATTATTTCCGCACGACTTCTTTACCGCAATGCGAACAACTTCATACAATTCCATAGGTCGCAGAAAGGGCGGAAAAAATCGCGCGAATAAAGATCTCAGTGCGTGCTAAGCCTTAGCGCATGCGCGGTTAATGCGGTGATGTACTCGGTTTTGGCGCCATTCATACGTTTTGCAAGTTTTGCTGTACTGAATTTTATGAGTTATTTAAATTATTGTTTAAAAATGTCTGATATCTGAAGATATTCTGGTATGTGAAGAAAATTTGTCTCCGCCCGATATTTTAGATGCGGCGAAGGCAATTACTCTTAAATTATTACCAGCAAAGTCGAGAAAAGTATATGACAAATGCTATCACGATTGTATGGTATGGAAAATGCAAAAAGAGGTATTTAGTAGGTTAATCCCAATTTATGAGTGTAGATAAAGTAGTGTATGAAACTGCACATAAATAGGTATTAAAACATTCGTGTGAAAACTATTAAAAACCTCGCCTACGGCTCGGTTTTTAAACACACACTCATGTTTTAATACCCCTCATTATGCAACAGTTTCATAAACTACTATTATATGCTTGTTGTGTAACACTGCACATGCATTGAGTGGGACAGACCCCGTTAAACAGACTTCAGCACAGCAAAGCATCTTTTAACGACGGTCCTGGCTGAACAATGAGCATTTGTTTATTGATACTCCGGTGTCCCAGGGCGTTGATTTTTTAAAGGAGTCATCAAAGAGGATATCCATAATCACCTAAAAGATAAAACATAGAAAGTACTTTCAGCATTTTAATGGGCAACTGTTCAGACAGATTATAATGAACATTTATTATTTGTTACCAAGCAGCCATGTACGGTGGTCCCAAATGATAATTTTTTATATGTTTTATGGCTCCAATCACAACTGGGAATGGCTGTGGAGTATTTCTAAACTTTGCTTTAACTACACACTGTTCTTCTTCGGTCATAGGAAATTTGACATATCTTCTTAAAAGGTTTTCATTGATAGCCAAAGTTACAGCATGTACTAATCGGCTAACTAACTTTTAGCTTATGCTGCAGCCCCACTGCAAGCAAATATGTAGTTGTTAGCACCCACTTGACTATTATGAAGAAAATTACATTACATCTTGGATATTAGAAAAAAATAATAGAAATATGATTTAGGCACATTAAGTAGGTACCCAACGCATAGACACTCACTTGAAACTCCACAGAAAGTCCGTAAGGCCCTCATCTTTGAATAGATGGGCGAAGTTCACCAACGAGCTCATGAAACGTCCTTGTTTATTCGGTAAAGATAGATAAATTGGCCATCCTCTAAATCCAAAGGATTTTCACCTTCACGCCGGTTTCGTGCATTTTTCCGCCTCATTATTATATCGAGTCTGTGTTCTAGCACGACCAAAGCCCACGCTTAATACTATACAGCCATATTACTCTAATTATTATTTATTTATTGTTTTTGTAACCTCTAAAACCAATGATAACGATCGTTACGACACTTATCGGGCTGTCAAAAATGCTCGCTAGGAAATTCGATATCATACCGATAAATCGTTAACTTAGCGACAATATACGTTAAGTTTGCGATGACAAACGTCAAAAATCGATAGCTTTGACTGTCGAGACTACCAAAAATCGTTATCTTCCGATCGTTAGGACTTAGCGACCGATCGTTACGAGATAATGATCGCTATCTATGTCGAGACTGCAGGCCCAGGCCCTCATCATCTTATTCAATTTTGGTAGCAACTTTTTTTTTAATTCTTCACTATTTATACTTCTAAACATACTTGCACAAGTATTACTAGTAAGCTAACTTTTGGTTTCTTATTCAGGCCTTCATGTCATCATAATTTTTCCTTTGTCACTTTTGCTAGCACCTTTTTTTTTTTAATTCTTCACTATTTATACCGAACCTACTAGGCAATTTCTTTTAATCCCTCTTTGTTTTTATTTTTCTTTTAGAGCGGTGTGCACAACTCTGAAAGCCTTATGTGCACAGAGCGGTCTCGTAACTCTGAAAAAATAAGCCAAATGCGTGGAGTCTTGTAAATATGTTTTTTTTTTTTCCTCTCAAGCTAGTTTCCTCTCAAACTAGTTTTCTCTCAAACTAGTTCCCTCTCAAACTTGTTCCCTCTCAAACTAGTTCCCTCTCAAACTAGTTTTCTCTCAAACTAGTTGCCTCTCAAACTAGTTCCCTCTCAAACTAGTTCCCTCTCAAACTAGTTCCCTCTCAAACCAGTTCCCTCTCAAACTAGTTCCCTCTGAAACTTAGTTTCCTCTCAAATCTAGTTCCCTCTCAAACTAATTCCCTCTGAAACTTAGTTCCCTCTCAAACTTGACTTCCCTCTTAAACCTAGGACCCTCTTCTCTCTTAAACTTAAGTCCCTCTTCCCTCTTAGACTTATATTCTTTCTTTTCTTCGGGTTTTCAAACAGGTGCGGGTTACGACACCTAATTAAAAAAAAAAAGCCTTCGTAATCTTTCTAAATATTTCCTTGTGGAGTATGCGTCATTGAATGTGAACCATATCCCCTACGTGTGATTGAATGAGAGTGTTGAGTGTTGTGAACGGTTGAACTCTTAATACTACCAAGTGTACTATCGTATCTGAAAACTCCTTAAACTATAACATATACGGCTATGAATGTTATCTAATCTTTTAGTGCAATAAATATAATTCATTCAGTGTGGCTCTTAAATATGAGCATTTTTACTGGTTCATTAACCTCGTCGGTCACCGCTTTATCTTAAAGGGCTCGTTTGATCGACGTATGAAGCAACAGCCCGGCCTCCACACCCCTTGCTGCCTGTGCCTGCACGCCTTGCTGCATATGCCTGCACCTGTGCTACTGTCTACCTGCTCGTTAGCCTGACTATTAGTTCAGCTGCCTTCGACCATCTATCTGTGTGCCTGCCTATCCGCCCTGCTGTCTACTCTACATCCTGCCTATCCGATTGCCTGCCCTACTCTACAGCCTGCCTGCCTGATTGCCGTTGAGGTACCTGATCACCACCTGCATACCTCGAGCAGAGAAGAGTACCCGTCCGTCCTGCTGCCTGCCTAGCTGTCGAACGCAAGCAGCCAACGACGTCTGAAGCCGGTCCCTCAGTTTATATCCTTTTCCTTAATTTTAATTTTTAATTACTTTTTTATTTTATTTACGCGCGTTACGTTTAGCTCCCTCTGAGCTAAACGTAACGCTACAGCACACAGTGAATTCGGGTTCTTGTCGAAACATATCGAATCGAGATGTGTTTCGCCTATTTGTTATTGCTAATTGCGCCCGCCGTTCGCAATCGGTTTGTGGGGCGCCCGCGAAGTCGGTTTTGAGTATATTTTCACGCGCAGCGAAGTGCTTTTGCGGGAAACGTGTATGTGTCTGCCTGGAAGCCGGAGCCCGGCTCAGAATGCGTTTGTGGTCCCATCCAATCATTGTCCTTTAATATTATATATATTCTCCTATCCCTAATCTCCCGGCACGGCACGTTATTGATCGACCTCCAGGAGCCTACCGCAGGAATCCCAGGTAAGTGAATATAAACTAAGCGGTAGTAGTAGGAACCGGTATATCTCACAATAAGGAACAAATCCCTGGCTTTCCACTGCTGCGTTACGGCAGTTTCGTGGGATACAGGTTCATAAAGGGTCCAGGAGTCTCAACGCCGCTATGGGCCCCGGTGTTTAGCTCCTGGCTTGGGACCCGAAGACCTGTATTTAACAAACTTCATAGATCAAATTATTAAAAAAAAATGTCTTATGTAACATGTATTCTTTCTAAAAAATACGACTAGTCGTTTAGACATGATTCTCATTTTAAAACCAGCTGCTGAGGGGTATATGCGCGATAATCGATCGCCATATTGTAATCAGCTTTGGCCTTTTTGGTCTATATTATATCTCCATCGGGAACAAGGATAATTACCTGTTTAATTCTATCAATTCGATAAAACATACTACTCGAAACAAAGAAAGGATTATTTATCTGCTTTAACAATAAATAAATAAGGACTTAATTCATTAGCAATCATTTAAGGGTTGAAAGTTTGTTAGAATAGAGTTAGATCATTCAATTATAAAATAAATATAAAATCTCCAAAGTGTAAGTTGTTCATATTAATTTGTCTCTAGACCTATTTTACAAGAATTGGTCTACTTTAGAATATTTTTTTTATCGTCTTTAGGCTTCCGCTTGACCACTATCTCACCTGATGGCTTTCAGGCATTACATATCTATTGTATGATACCAATTGATAAGTTTTCATTTTCTTCATAACTGTTACGTTTCATTTGTTATATTTCAAATATTGATAGAAAAATACTCGCTGTTTTACTTATTTATAAATAGGTCACGGGTTCTTTTGTGTAAGACAAACAGTACAATGATTATTTCGATGGATTTTTTTATATTTTCAGAACTTATTCGAGATTATTTATTTACTTAGCATTAATAAGATTACATGGAGACAAACGAGACTTGAAAATGATATTTTGAGTGTAAAATTTCCTTCTTTTACTGGGATATATGCACAAGTAAAAATGACAAGTACAAAAGCGGTCTTCGTATCTTAGGCATTTTTTGCCAGCCGACCTTAGGTTGGTGCAGAGCAGAGATAGAAAAAAATCACAGCCATATATTTTTTGTGTTAAAATATAAAATTATGCAAAGTCTTATCGATTCAGTTAAATCAAAATTATTTACTGGAAAGTTTACCATCTCCTCGATTTTCACAGTATAAGCATCTTCTTGACCCAAAGCCATTTAAATTGTCAAAAAATATTTTTAAATGTTTATAAGATATTTGTAAATTAACACGACTGCGTTTCTGTGAATAAATATTTTTATTTTTTACAAAAGATTGTTTAATAAAGTAAGTTGGTACAAACTACTTTACAAAATATTATTTTATGAACGAGCGCGGGTAAATTCAAATTAAGGAAATGATAGGACTGTCAGTAAGTGATCATTTCCTTACATGTTTTTAAGGGGGTGCCCATCGACCTACCTATCGAGTGGGGTATCGTTGTTTAGGGCTCGTTAAGAAGTAGTTTAGAAAAATACAGTATTTATATACTGTATTTTTTATTTCAAAAATATATTGGAAAACACCGTACCGTACCGTATGGTGACGGACGTAAAGAATTTCACCATCCCATATCTGCCCGTGGGTGTCGTAAGAGGCGACTAAGGGACACACCAGAGAATGGGCAGCAGCGTTCTCTGTGCACTTTACCAACAAACTGCGATCGCCAACCCGTCTGCCAAGCGTGGCGATTATGGCAAACCCCCCCAAACCAATATGAATAGCACAACAAAAAAACGGCACCGAGTGCCTGGCAGCCCGTCTACCCTCGGCTAAGGTAGCGGTCGAGGCGATGGCGTGGCAAGGGGTGCAAAGAATCTCCGGAGTGGACCCGGCTTCTTCAATAAACACCGACGACTGGACCTGGCAACGTATAACACACGAACACTCCGGACCGACGAGAAGATAGCCGTACTCAAGGAAGAATTGAGCAGGTTACGATGGAGCATTATAGGGTTATCTGAAGTCCGAAGAGAGGGAGAGGACTCGATAATCCTCAAATAAGGTTACCTGCTCTATTTCCGAGAGGTTGACCGGCAGTCCCAGGGTGGTGTCGGCTTTATCATCCACAAGTCCCTTGTGAACAACGTGGTGAAGATCGAGAGTGTGTCGACAGGGTGGCGTACCTTATACTCAGAATATCCGCAAGATATTCACTGAAGGTCATACAGGTCTAAGCCCCGACCTCGGCACACCCCGACGACGAGGTAGAGAGCATGTATGAGGATATCTCTAGAGCCATGCATGGTTCCAAAACTTACTTCACCGTTGTCGTGGGGGACTTCAACGCGAAACTGGGCAAACGAGACGAGGATGAGCTGCAAGTGGGGCAATTTGGAGTTGGAAATCGGAACCACCGGGGTCACCTACTGGTCAGTTTTATGGAGAAGGAGGGCCTCTACATGATGGACTCCTTCTTGAGAAAGCGTGAGCACAGGAAGTGGACCTGGCAAAGCCCCGATGGTGCAACTAAAAACGAGATCGACTTCATCTTGTCAACCAAGAAGCAAATGTTCAATGATGTCTCTGTGATCAACTCGGTGAAAACCGGGAGCGATCACCGCTTGGTAAGAGGCACATTGAACATTAATGTCAAACTTGAAAGGTCTCGAATGATGAAGTACACGCTACGTCCAGCACAAATCCAGGTCCAAAACCCCGAGACCTTTCAACTCGAACTCCAGAATCGTTTCGAGTGCCTAGGGAGCTCCGTGAACGAATACAGCGATGGGTTCGTGGAAGCTGTCCATACGGTTGGGTCTAAGTTTTTCAAGACCCGCCGTACAGATAGGAACAGAAAGCTCTCTGGTCCTACTCTCAAGCTCATGAAGGAGAGGCGTGATATGATTCTGCAGTCTTCAGACGATGCGTTGAAATACCAGCAGCTAAATAGACGGATCTCAAAGTCCTCGAAAAGCGATCTCTGCCGCTTTAATACCGCAAGTATTAAAGACGCGATTGAGCGGAATAGGGGCCCCAAGGTCTTTGCAAGAGATCTATCTATTGGGCAGAGCCAGCTCACGAAACTAAAGACCGATGATGGCGGGATCGTATCCGCCAAACCGGAGCTTCTGAGGGAGATCGAGAGATTCTATGGGCAGTTGTACACGTCAACCAGTAAACCCGTCGGGAATCTAGCCAATGACCATAGAGCTAGATTGACCCGACACTATACCGAAGACATTCCGGACGTCAGCCTGTATGAGATTAGGATGGCTCTGAAACAGCTTAAGAACTACAAGGCGCCGGGTGATGACGGAATCATGCCGAACTCCTGAAGGCGGGTGGGAAACCGGTCCTTAAGGCCCTTCAGAAGCTGTTTTATTTTCAAGAGTCATCACGAATCGTCTCGCGCGCAGGTTTGACGATTTGCAGCCCCCCGAACAAGCCGGATTCCGAAAAGGCTTTAGCACCGTAGACCACATACATACGCTGCGGCAGGTTATACAGATGACCGAAGAGTACAACCTGCCTCTCTGTTTAGCGTTTGTGGACAACGAGAAAACCTTCGATTCGATCGAGACTTGGGCTGTACTGCAGTCTCTCCAACGGTGCCAAATTGACTACCAGTACATCGAGGTGTTGAAGTGTTTATACAAAAACGCCACCATGTCAGTTCGACTTTAGGATCAGACCTCGGAACCCGTACATTTGCAGCGAGGTGTGGGGCAGGGAGACGTCATATCTCCGAAGCTGTTCACCGCTGCACTGGAGGACGTCTTCAAGATTCTGGACTGGAGAGGGCTAGGCATCTACGTCAATGGCGAGTGCATCACTCACCTTCGGTCTGCCGACGATATAGTGGTTATGGCTGAGACCATGGAGGACCTCAGTATAATGCTCGATGACCTCGGTAGAGCTTCCGAAAGAGTGGATCTTAGGATGAACATGGACAAAACCAAGGTGATGCTGAATGCCCATGTTACACCCACTCTTATTAAGGAAGTAGATTATACACTCGAAGTTGTGGGCGACTATGTCTACCTGGGACAAACGATTCAGTTGGGTAGGGTCAACTTCGAGAAAGAGGTCAACCGTCGAATCCGACTCGGCTGGGCAGCGTTCGGGAAGTTGCGCGGTATCTTCTCGTCTAACTTACCACAGTGTCTCATGCCGCAAGCGTGCTAAACTCGCCACTGCTCGCTTCAAAACCGAATCTCCGACCATGACCTCCGCAACTCTGGGAACTCCGTCAGACCCATAAATCAAATCTACAATGCGTCCACGACGCCAATATAAAGGCAACAAATTAGGTTCTTTAACAAATACAAGGTCTCTGACTTTGGGAGGGTCAGTTTTGTCAGTCCACTCAACGCGCTGCTGCAAAATTTGCAAATATTCTAAAAACCAACGATGCCAGAAACTTTGGGCAATCTGTTGGAGCAATGCAAAACGCGTCAATTGCGAAGATTTAATTTCCCTGAAGGGGTATTCCGGCAGGGCGCTGAAGGGCTGACCAATAAAAAAATTACCAGGTCATGACTTCCAGGTCATTTGGGTCTGTGGAGATCGGACAGAGAGGTCGCGCATTGAGGACGGCCTCAACTTTACAAAATACCGTAACAAGTTCCTCAAATTGAATTGTGAAAATAGTTTCATCAACAACACGGCGGAAAAGCGGTTATGCTACTATCGCAATATTTACAAAAATGCCAATTAATTCCCATTTGCGTCATGGCAAATCTCAAATTCTGTTTATCCTTATTTAGATAATTAAAAATATCATTTAAATATCTATCAGCGCCTTTCTAATTAGTACCGTTATCAGAACGGATCAAAGATGGCAGTCCTCGGCGGGAAACAAATCTACCTAGCGCTGCAACAAACGCATCTGTGCTGAGGGCAGTTACAAGTTCCAAGTGAACCGCCTTGGAGGCCAGAGAAACGAACACACACAAGTAGGCCGTGACAGCCTTGGCGTTCCGAAGTTGAGAAGTGAAGACCAAGAAGGGACCAGCGAAATCGGTTCCGACCGAAGCAAATGGTCTGCTCTCCGTCACTCGGTCGGATGACAAATCACCCATTATGGGTTTAGTGGGAGCAGCCTTCAACTTATAGCACTGCATACATTTAAAGATTATGTCTCGAATAGTGCGTCTGGCCGACAAAATCCAAAATTAACGCTGCAAATGGCTACGAGGGCGTTGCAACCGGCGTGCATTATTAATGTGTCGATCGGACACCAACAATTTTACCAACGCTCCTCCTTTAGGGAGCAACAAAGGATGGCTAGCACCATAAGGCAAATTCAAATTCCGCAGTCGTCCTCCGACTCGGAGCAAACCAGATTGGTCTAGGAATGTCTCCAGATCAGTTTAGTCTCAGAGTTCTGACTCTGTACCTATCTATTCGCCACAAAAACCTCAAACGTATGAGCTGAGGCGCGAAGCCAACAAAGGACTATCCCATTATCAGTCCTTGGTCCTCAATCAGTGGGGCGGAGCCCTTCAACACGGGACCCGTAAGTCCAAAACCAAAAACCGTCGGTACAACTACTAACCTATCCGTCTGCAGAACCCACTTGGTCCCGGACAAAATCAAAACCAAAATATCCGTATCCATATACGGGTTCGGGTACCAACCACTTCGGGTCGGCAGGAGTTAGGTCCGACGTCAATTTCACCACTGCCGGCTAATAGTTACCTGCGGGTGTCTGCCCAAAATCATTCAAAACAACGGCCTTGGCCAAGATTCTTGGCCCACAATGAACAGGCGAAACACAAATTTCAATTTCTCCCCGTTGACCAACCGCTTCAATACCACCCATACGGTAGAAGGGTGGAATCTACGTAGGAGACCCAATCTTTCCGCTAAACAAAAGGATACAAGACAGCCTTGAGCACCCGAATCCAAAAGGGCACGGACTAACAAAGATTTAACCTTCGGGCCCAGATCCTTACAGAGACAGTTGGCAGAAGGAGTGTCTCTGGCTGGGCGGCTGTAGTGGAGGACAGGGAGGCGACTACCTACTGTTGATAACCCCTCTGGGGTTGGTAGTCGTCCTGAAAAGCGGACGCTTCCTCCAATTGAGGACGGGGTGGAGGGGTGCCCCCGCCTTTGCGAGGTATACCCCGTCGAGGATCCACCTGGGGTTGGTGGGGATGCGCTGCCCCGCCTATGGGGGAGCGTCCGGCATCACCAGGGCCACCAACACTATTTCGGTCCGGACACAACACGCGGTGGTGCCTACCTTGACAGTGCGGGCAAGGATTCGACCTCTGGCAATCCCACTACCCAGACAAGTGTAGCACCACTTGCGGCTGTTGGCAATTCCACTTCGGTCCCTTGTGTTCCGTTCTAGGAACTTCGGACAGGACGTGACCATATGGCCATCCGTGTTGCAATATAAGCAACGCATACTGCGATCCTGATTCGCTACAAATTTATGAGGCTGGCGTCGTGGCTCACCCAACCCACAAGTGGAGGGGCGCGCACCAACACAACGCTGGTCCGGAGAGGGCCACTCTGGGGCCCGCAAGGGACCTTCAACACCAGAATTGTCCAAAGGGCGACATTCCTCATCCAAAGACTTCAACAAATTATCAAAAGGGGAGGGGTGTGTGGCATCATCCTCACCATGTTTCCCATGTGCAAAACCCCTCACCATAACGGTTGCCTCAACAATATCATCCGAGAAACCGTAAAACTGCATGAAGTCTGCCTCAACCGCAGCGGCCAACTCAGTGTCCTCGGTGGACAATGGCGCCAAACACTCCGCAAAGCATTCATCCACCCTGGCTTGACGGGCCGAGAGTTCACTATAACAGGCCAACAAAGCCTCTGATCTATCAGATCTACTTATCAAAGAGGCCACCGAGGTCACCCATCTCAATTCCGCTCTAATCTTACAAGCAAATGTATAGGCAGTCATACTGTCAAAATGTAAGCAACGGTGATTAAATATTATTAATACAGAAAATGTTCAACAACTTAAATTAATTATATATGTGTGTAACCAAAACAACAGTTTGACAGTAATTATCTTACCAAATTAAATATCAAATCACAAAGTCTGTAAGAGAAACAACAAGTTAATTCAACAAATAGTACTGAACACTGTTACATTTACTTAGTTATTTTCCAGTATAAATTTATTATGGAACCCCAAATATCAATTTATAAATTATCAAAAACAAAATGGGTACCTCAAGCAAAATAAATTATCAACACACAAGAGGGTATTCAAAAAAAACAAAAATTATCAACACAAAGTGGGTAGGTTGATTTTACAATAGAATTCAATATTGAATTTGAATTTACTTTAATAGTTAAAAACAATGACTTTAACTAGAATCAATTAGAATATTACTGTCAAAATCAAACAAACTAACCAATTCTCTTATGTAATTGGTAACAATATACTTTACAACAATAACTTCTGTAGCGGGCTCTGAGTATGTTTATAATGTAAACAAACTTACAAACCCAAGATAGAAGATTCAAGGTCCAACAATAACTATAATTCAATTAAATACAATTAGGGAAGACTATTTAGTCTGCACCAAACCTATATTGTATACAACAAATTATATTTTCAATACAGAACTGTAACCTTCTATCCCGGAGTGACAATATTAAGTTGTGAGTTGTACACTTTATTTTAACAAATTGGAATGTAACTGTGGGGCTGTTTGCCCCTAACAAGACACAGTTAACTCTGAGTGACTCAAAATGTACCACTTTCCAACCCAGTATTCTCAACAATAAAAGCAAACGGACAAACAATACAGCGTTCACTGTGAACGAGTGTCCTAGCGTTTCCTTTGCTTGTGGAATGCAAACCACGCTCTTGCTACCAAATGTTAAATACAGGTCTTCTGGTCCCAAGCCAGGAGCTCACGCCGGGACCCATAGTGACGTTGGGACTCCTGGACCCTTTCTGAACCCATACCCCACGAAACCGCGATTCGCGGCAGTGGAAAGCTACGGATTTGCTCCTTATTGGTAGATCTCCTGGTACCTATCTCACAGGTGAAAATGGGACGACCACAAGATGTATCAATAGGACTTATCTTAGATTCCTGCGGTAGACTCCTGGGGGTCGATCAATATCGTGCCGTGAGGTAAGGAATAGGAGAATATATATAAAATAAAGGACAATGATTGGATTGGAATGACCAACGCGATCTGATCCGGACTTCGGCTTCCAGGCAGACACATACGCATTTCCCACAAAAGCGCTTCGCTGCGCGTAAAAATATATTCTAAACCCACTTCGAGGGCGCCCCACAAAACCGATCGCGAACGGCGGACGCAAATTCAATTACAAATGGGTGAAACACATCTCGATTCGATATGTTTCGACAAGAACCCGACCTCAGCGTGTTCACGTTACAAATTTTCTCTTTCGACTGTGTAGTGTCAGCTGTCAAAATTGTTGACAGCCCACCGACACGGTGTTGCAAGTAAATACCAAAAATCGGGACTAAACACGCTGGTTGCGAGACGCACGAGACCGGTCAAAGTGGCGACGCTTGGGGGAGGCCTATGTCCAGCAGTGTACGTCTTTCGGCTGATATGATGATAGGAAAACAAAGTAATGAGAAGCCACCAAAGTCATATTTTTTACTAAATTTTGTTATTTTAACTTTTTAACTTCCCATTGACCTATAAACTTGAAATTAGGTAATAATGTTTATTATTACGTATATTTGACCAACAAATACCAATATATTTATAAATTTGTATTTTTTTAAATGACATCATTTTTACTATTACAACCAACTTGATTTTGATGTTTGATACAGATCCCTTAAATATGCTAAGTCCGACACGCATTCGGTTGATTTTTACAAAAAACTCCGAAATTCCGAATACGAGTGAGTGCTCAAACTCGCTTATAATCACACTATTACAGTCAGAATCTCGGTGAGAATCAATATTATTGTTATAGTGAGGCTACTGCAACCGTGATATTGATTGTGCGTAACAATACTGCTCTTGTCAGCTCTTTGAATCAACATGCGAATATAACAATTTTGTTAAGTAGATATAGTCACATGCCAGTCATCTGTTGAAATCAAATCCAACACATCTCGGAAAATGGCTTCATGGTGGATTAACATTGGAGGTAGTTGATTGATAAGACCCTGAATATATATAGCATTTTCGGTACTCGAGAGATGATTTCAATAGGTTTCGATTAACAACTCCGCCAATTTGGATGTTTCTGAGAACACCCAATTCGGGTAACAATAGCAATTTTTTTATTGGACAGCAACGATTTCTGGGGCTATATTAAATAGGGACACATGGAACCGATAAATAAGTGTATGGGTAAATTAATAAATAAATATTGCATTCTAAAATTAATATGTGAATTTTAAATGAATATAAAATGTCAACACATTTTTGAATAATAGCTTCTGCCAGTGGCTTGCGTGCAAATTATTTTCTTATCATAAGGGAACATTACACCCGTATGAAAAAGTGCTGCAAAATAAAGCGGCTGAGTATTGAAATAAGAATGTTTTTTTTTTAATTTTAAATGACGAACGTTATAATTCGGCCATGTTTTTAGTCAATTTGGTTGTTGTAGGTAAGTAGTTTTAGAAATAACCATAGCCAAAGTTTAACTATTTTAAGACTAGCGTCGAAAATGAAAATTTGGAAGAGGGATGCAAAGTAGCTAATGTGCTATTCCAGAATATAATCTCTATGCCATATTTCGTTCAGTTCTGTTCAGCCGTTCTGGTGTGATAAAGTAATAAACATAAACCCATCCAAACTTTCGCATTTATGATATTAGTAAGAAGTGAGATTAATATTAAAAATCACTACATATTATAAAATAAAGTCCTCCGCCGCGTTTGTACTCGATAAACTTTAAAACTACTGACCGGATTTTCATGCGGTTTTCACCAATAACGAGAAAGAGTGAAAAACGAGGAAGGTTTTTGTGTATAATTTGTCACGGTCAAAACCGGGGTGGGTCGCTAGTTCATTATAAATGCGAAAGTAAATCTGTCTGTTTGTTACCTTTCAAGGTTTAACTAAGTAATCTGGATTACGACAGATATTTTTTATCCTGGCAGTTAGTTCCTTTTGAGTTACTTAATCACTATTCATGCGGGCGAAGCGGGGCGGTCTGAAGCTAGTAAGTTATCTGCTTCTTCCTAGCATTTCCTCACTTCAGGAAGCTAGTAAGATAATAACTCCCTAAAATATTTTTATTTCCAGTTATGTTCTTATTATGTTCGATATAAATACATCGTAGCTATAAATATTGCCTTCCTATTAACATAAACCGAATAAATCCTGTACTACCCACATACTCAAGAATGTTCGTAGAAGGATTCGAGCGGCGAAGGCATTCGCAAATTTGCAATAGACTTCGCCCCAGAATAAAGTACTAGGGACATACCTCAGGGGTGATGGGACCGCCATTAAATAAATTGGTCTATGGCAAGGGTTGGCAGATGGTGGAGACATTTGGGGAACCTAGTAAAGATAAATATGGAATGATAGGTTACCAACCTTTTATTTTATAAATATCACACTATTATTTTGAGTATAGTAGTAGTATTTAGAATATAGCTAATGAGGGGAATTCTCTGCTGGAGTGTGTGGTTCCTGATAGATATTATCTGGGGTCAATAAGTAAGAGTGGATAGGTTACTTCTAGCATCTTTTTACGGCTATCCGCCAATTACAATATAATATGACAAGATATACTGACATAATATTCAGTATTGATAGCGCCGGAGTCAAAAAAGCCTATAAAGCTGTCAACCAATTCAAATATTTTACTTACTAAGCACGCATGTAAACCATTGAACCAACATAACACTTCTTTCTAATATGAAGTATACTTAGTATAAGTATACGTGTCTTGTTAGTTCGTTTTCTACGTGCTACTACCGACTAGCCTTACGTATTGCTTGTCGAAGATATTGAGCGCCCGACCAACGTACGGAGATAGAGAGAAACAATTTTAAATCTGAATAAGAATGAGAGATTCAATTGTTTTTGTTTTGTGGCCACAGACTGGTCGGTCTGTCGGTAATAGCAACTTGTGGCTACTAGTGTCACAGATAAAAAATATTGAGAAAATCCAAAGCAGTTGTGTCCCAAGGTATCAATTGAAATTATAAGAAATGTAGGCACTCAAAGTGTGTAAACGAATTTATGCCCACTATGCTTGCTAGGTTGGGAGAAGGCGCTGGATGCGAGACGCACGGGATCGATCAATGTGGCGACGCCTGGGGGAGGCCTAAGTCCAGCAGTGGACGTCTTTTGACTGAAATGATAACGATGATGATGATGACTGCTAAAGTCCTAACAATTTAAAAACAGTTAAGGCACTTATAACTAACTTATAGTTCGGTTTAAAAGCGTATATGGTAGGAACGCACCTAAAACTGCACAAGCAAAAGACCAATGTTTTTCTTGGATTGATTGATGATATTCAGAAGTTTCTACAAATGCAAGTATTAACAGTCCAATAAACGTCAAGCCAATAACACGGTTTGAAATCCCCACAGAAATTGTAGATCGCCGGCATAAATGGGTCGCTGGCTCATACAGCGCTGCATCGCTGCAATCTACGGCTGCACTCAATAAGCCAGCCCGGAAGGCGAATGACGTGTTTATCTCTCGGCTTTGGATTTATAGGCGCAGTGATAATCAAAGGCATAGTTTTAAAAGCGCTGCAAGATAGAATGATTCAGTTTTGAAATGCGAATGCTTTTTTGAATGTTGAATGACGAACGGTTTTATGACGGCCATGTTTTCTAGTCAATAAGGTTGTTGTAGGCAAGTAGTTTTCTAATAGTCATACTATTTTAAGAGCAGCGTCGAAAATGAAACACTTTGGAAGAGATTTTACCTGCATTTAGTTTTGAATAAGAATAAGATAAAACTATCGCTGCCGTTGCATGAAGAGATTGTGCCACCTGCGTTTTATAACTTTATTTCTTCCCCCAACTGTAGGAGAATTTCCTGACATTGACTTCAAAATTTATCCTAAAATATACCCATATAGAGTAAAAATTATTTGTAATTTATTGCGATATATCTATACTTTTGGTTCTATGACTGGTTTTGATTTATAAATTTTACCAGCTGTTTTGAAGCAGGGCTTTTCCGGAACATTTCTGCTTGATTTACGTGCGCGATCACAGCATACGTCTGCTGTAAAGACGAAGGGTTTTGAGTGCGATTGAAGTTGAATGATGAACAGTGGTGTTAGGGTTTTCTGACTTTCTGTGTAAAAAAGAAATTAGGACTGGTTTTAGCTATTAACTTATTAATAGATCTATTAACAGTAAATCAAACAGTCCATTATCAATAAAAGGTGTGTGCCTCAGTGTGATCTATTTCATTGGCAATCCTTCAGAAGGTGACCAGGTAAAGGTGGTGGGTAAACTCACATAAGATATATAAAAACAGGTCTTGAGTACCTTTACTTTTGAGAAAAAAAAGAAAATAAGTCATTAGTGTGCATAAGTTAAATAAATAAAAGATTTTTGTTGCGCAATATCAGGGATCAACCCCTTGGTAAAGTAGTAATTATTACTTTGATCCCTTGAAAATTAATGTCGCCAACATACAAACCACATAAAATTTCATGTGTCCAACATACAAACTGTAGAAATTACATACAAATTTTCAACCCCCTTTTTACCCCCTTAGGGTTGAAATTTAGAAAAAACAATAAATACATTAATTATTTTTTAGCAATCAAGAGCGTAATGTAAAATTTCATGTGTCCAATTTGCAAACTGTAAAAACTTCATACAAACTTTCAACCCCCTTTTTACCCCCGTATGGGTCGAATATCCAAAAATATTAAATACATTAATTCTTTTAATCCACCAAGGGCGTAAATCTAAAATTTCACATGCCCAACTTACAAATTGTAGAAATTACATACAAACTTTCAACCCCCTTTTTACCCCCTTAGGTGACAAATTTCCAAAAAACATTTTTTTTTTATGATCCGTAAGAGTAAATCTAAAATTTCACGTGTCCAACTTACAAACTGTAAAAATTTCATGCAGACTTTCTACCCCCTTTTTACCCCCTTACGGAACGAATTTTCAAAAATCAATATATGAATTAATTCTTTTTATCAACCATGAGCGTAAATCTAAAATTTTAAGTGTCCATCTTACAAACTGTAGAAATTACATACAAACTTTCAACCCCCATTTTTACCCCCATAGGGTTTGAATTTAGAAAAACCAATAAATACATTAATTATTTTTAGCAACCAAGAGCGTAATGTAAAATTCATGTGTCCAATTTGCAAACTGTAAAAACTTCATACAAACTTTCAACCCCCTTTTTACCCCTTTAGGGGTCGAATATCCAAAAACTAATAAATGAATGAATTCTTTTTATCAACCAAGAGCGTAAATCTAAAATTTCACGTGCCCAACTTACAAACTGTAGAAATAACATACAAACTTTCAACCCCCTTTTTACCCTTTTTTTTTGGGGTGGAATTTCCAAAAATCCTTTCTTAGTGCTCACTTACGCCACATGAGGAACCTTTCTGCCAAATTTCATTCATCTAGGCCTAGCGGTTTAGGCTGTGCGTTGATCGATCAGTCAGTCAGTCAGTTTCTTCTTTTATATATATAGTTTAAGAAAGAGTTAACCTTGCCTTCCTTTGATCAATTAGAAAAACCAAAATAAATGAGGGAAAATTGGGACACCGGAAATTTAACCTCTTGAATGTCAAGCCACACCAAACCAAACCAAACCAAAGACAAAACCACAGAGGAAAGAACAAACCAAAGAGGAAAGGCGACCGGTAGTTCCTAACCTATGAGTTTCTGTTGACATTACGAGTGGTTTATCTTTCGAACGACTTAAAAGGTCAAGTTAATCCAAGCATAACTTAACGTAATCATAACTTGTTAATTCCTCCATCATAACTCATCAAGTCATCTAAATCTAATTAATCAGAACTGAACAAGGGTCATTCACCGGTGACCTGGCTTGTTTTCAACAGGTTCTCAAATGAATACCTTAGCTGAACCGTTGTTCAATCAGACAATGGCCGGCACAATACGCTGACGTAGCAAGAAGGGTGTGATTTGCCCTTTGCAGCGTCGCCAAATGGTCGACGGTATTTTGTTTTTAGGACACCGTTTAAATTTAGAACTAGATTTTAAATGAGTATAGTTGCGTTGAGTATGAGAATAATTGTTGAGTTTTAGAATGGCCATAGCGATCATTGACCCACCTATATTTATTGGCAAAATTAGTTTCTTAATCGGAAATAAAGATATAACGCGGTCTTAAACTGACTTCTAACGTGATTATCAATTG
This sequence comes from Orthosia cruda, assembly GCA_964057195.1. NCBI lineage: Eukaryota > Metazoa > Arthropoda > Insecta > Lepidoptera > Noctuidae > Orthosia > Orthosia cruda. Next base: position 39,107,936 of record OZ059829.1, read on the forward strand.
TTTTAATTTATAGAAAGTTACATAGATAGCTGTACAGTTTATTGCAATTACCACTATCACTATACTAAAACGAAAACAAAAATAATAATAAAAAGTTGTATTTAATTATGTTTATGAAAAGTCACCTTTGCGAAATAATTACCAATTTATAACTAACGTTATCAGCTCTTCCTCTTGACATACTTTTTAATTTCATCTAAATATAATAAGTAGGTGAAGTCGAGACAGAAACTAAAAAAACACAGAATGTTAAATTCAAAAGCGATAGTGCATTTTTTATAGGCAATGAAAAAAGTGCGCGTAGCTTCATTTACAAATTAAACACGAAAAATCAATTAGATTTTAAATCGAACCCGGCACCATGTTAGTTAGATACCGGTTATTTTAATTGTGGATTTACCGCTATCGGTTCGTAACGGTTCCATACTTTGAGGCAGAATGTCAAACTGGATTGACATTTGTGATTAATGGCTACTTTTTATTCGTTAATGTTTTTATTTGCAGGCAAAAGCGTATTATTTTTTAAAGGATATCGTAATAAATCCATCCATGTGATTAAACGGCTAAACAGATTTGATGCAATTTGGTATGAAGATAATTTGAGACTCTGGGAATGACATAATTTTTATCCAGGTAGTGTGTTGCCGCAGTGGACGTCTTTTGGCTGAAATGATGATGATGATGATGATGAGTGTGTTTCCTTGGTATGAAATACTTTTTTTACACGGGCGAAGCCGCGGGCAGAAGCTAGTTTGTAATAAACTTCTGTCTTCTATCTATATTTGTAGTAACTTTCAGGTCCGGTGTCTAATTGAAATGGTAACATTACTTGGTTGAAGGCATTGAGCGAACGATTCCCGGCATTATATTTTGAGAGGAAATAAAACTCCTTATTTGATGGAACCAGATCTAGCTATTTCTGCGCTAAAATTAGACACAGAAACAATTTTGTAAAGAAGTAGCTTCTGCCAGTGGCTTCACCCGTGTAATAAGTGTTTTATTATCCCAAGGAAACTTATATCCAAGATATATAGGATGAAAAGCTTTTCCAAGCTCTAATCTATGCATAATCGTCCGCAACTTCGTGTCCAAGCGCGTATTGAGTGACCAGGTAGGTTAAATAACTGAACATTCCAACCACCTCAGCTCCTCAAGGAATACCAGCAGCGTTTTTGTGATTATCACAATGAGGGTACCTGGGTTTCAGAAGTACTTTGCACTGTAGGCAGTGATCACTGGGCAGCTTAAGAGAAGGTGAGCTGCTCTCTCGTGATCTCTTCCCCATGCAGCCTCTGCAGAATGGGCTGTCTGTTTGTAACTCCTATGACAAAGAGGTGATGTTTTGTGTGCTTATGTACGCAACTGTAGTTTAGTCAGTCGCTGGGCCTGTTTTGTGATGTCAACAATAGTGGTAATTGCTTCCTGGGCCTGGTCTGTGGTGCGTTTCCTTACGGGAGTGCGTAGGTATCCGAAGATTTAGATCCCACCGCTACCTTACACTGCCTTACCCTTTCTGGCGAGTTCATCCACTGCATCATTGCCTCAAGAATCGCTGTGTTCTTTGATTCATTGAATGGTTACTTTACTGAGTATACCAAACCGGTGAAGGCGTTGGTGACACTGTGCTATCAGGGTTAACTGTGTGCTTTGCTAAGCGCTTACAGGGCGGCCATGCTGTCCGAAAGCATAAGGATAGAGTGGCCATTAACTTCGCCGGTTAATATGGATAAGTTTTTTTTTTTTTTTCTCAAACATGCATGGATATATTGTCATTATTTTCGAAAACAAAACACGCGAAGTATCGAATTTACGGAAAAAGAAAATGAAATTCAATGCAGGAGCGTTTTTTTAATTTAAAACATTACAACGCTCCAGCAAAGTTTTTGTAACTTTTAATAAATTAAATGTACAATATAAAATTATGTTTTATTTCCCTGCATTCTTTGAGAAAAGTACTATATATATACCTCGGCGGAAATGGCAATTGTCCGTCTCGTATTAGTAAAGTCCTCGCCTACGGCTCGGCAATCTCTTACTCGACCTGCAATTGCCTATTTCCCGGCCTTTGCAATAATGTGCTATTTTGTAAAACATGAGTACAGTATGAAGGTCTTATATAAATATGAGGTGGCTACATGTTTTGCCATTTATGGCTTACAAAATTAGTTGCACTAGACAAACAATACGATAAAAATACAATATCAAAATATGGCTGAGGGTCCAATCAATCTCTATACTAAAATTCAACGGCGTTTGTTTGTCGCAATTTTGGCGTGAAAATGTAACAAACATACAGACAGAGTTACTTTAATATCTAAAATATAAGTAGATATGGATGCTTACTGACTTACCGATTTTATTCCAGACAAATGCGTTTGTGGATTAATCGGATGAATGCCGTAATTACTGTAATAATTAAAAAGCCATTGTGTCTCGCGTGGATCCGCGTGTCCGGTAGTCAAGAGGCAATTAATTCAGATCAATTAAAAAAACTATTGTCAATTTATTCGTAAACAATGCAGAGGAAAATTTGTTGGCCCTGTAACATAAACATTTTTCTATACATATCTTAAAAACTCTGTATAAAATGGAAATAAGGTATAGACGTGTTTTATCTTTTATCTCGAAGCAAACCAATGAAATTAAGTTAATATGTTTCGCCAGTATAATATTTCTTGTGGATCGTGAAATCTCTGTGCAAAGCATTTTGTTTGCAATCTAATCTCGACGTAAAAGTTAAACAAAATACGTTTGATTTAAGATCTTGTGCTACAGAGTGAGCATTTTAGAAAATTGGATCTTTTTGTATTTTACAACACCTTAGGCTCTAGACTGGTGTTCCTATCAATAAATAAATAGACCTCAGCCTAATTGCGTAATGAATTCGGCAAGGCAAATAGCAAAGCGTTTAAAAAAATGACCAATCACATGCGAGATGAAAGACGCGATGTGGATTTCCGTCTACGTTATTGGTCGATTTTTTAAACTCTTTGCCTTACCGAAGGCTGCAGGGGTTGACTTGTCAACCCCTGCAGCGCTTGTGCAACGCTTTTACTATTTTATTACATACATTTGTAGCCATAACAGGAATGGTGGACTGATAGTAGGCAGTACATCACTGGCACCTATTATGGTCACTGGTACTTTGGTCGCTTATAATGGGCCTCATCAGAAGATTGAAAGCTCAAAGACATTTTTCGGCTGAAATTATGGTAATGATGATGAATGATTGATGTTATTATTAAAGGAGTAATTTACCACCTTACTCGTATTTAATAACAAACTATATTATGAGAGGAATTATTTACCTGAGTCATTAATAATTTGAATACCAACAATTAGTCTCGTGTACGAACGATAAAAATAAAGTGAAATACGGCTCGCAGCCGGAATAAATGCGAAATAAGTTTTATGTATGGGGCTTCAGTTAATCATCATTTTCGTAATTACATTTATCCTGCCATAAAGCGGAACATATCAATGATATCTTTGAAAAGGAAAAAAATAATAAGCTTTTCCGGTAGGTAAATTTTATTATTTTAAGTCTGTAAATTGACGTGAAGGTCACTGAACAATTTAATTTTAGAAACTCCAACAGCCTATACTAAACAATTGGAAAAAGCCTTCAAAACACTAGTGGGGTCCTATACATAATAGTAAGTACTTATTAATTCCATGTTCTGTCTATAGTCAATACACTTGACATAATTCAACGCAATAACGAAACAAAAAAAGCGCGGAATAAGAACACAAATTCAAATTAAAGAGCAGATTTAAAATGAGCGCAGCGGAAGCAGTTCCATCAAAGGATATAGCATCAAACACGCGGCGAGCGGCCGCGCTACCAAATCGATCACGATGACATCCTCGCAAATAGTTCTGACACCAGACTTGTGGGCGTAAGCACTAGATGCTTCCACACACAATATAAATAATGTCCTTTTAAAAATAGTGGGGTATACCTTATATCGAAACTTTTTCTTTTCTTATTATACTCGTGTTTGACCACTACCTGACACGATGGTAAGCAAAGATGCAGTCGAAGGTAGAGCACGTTTGTCTAGAAGTAACCTATTAACTCTTGAATTAAAGACAATTCATATTCATGGTCAGCTAAGAATTAATTTCCGTATGTCAGAATTAGGAGGTTTTTGACAGCCAACGGATTCCTTGTATCTTTATGCTCAAATATTTGATTCTTCCATGTGTAGTCCAGTAAAGCAAGGATACAGTAGAGTACTCAAGGATACAGTAGAGTATACAGGCCCAGATCGTCTGACCGGTCTCTGTAGATTCAGTTGGATCCACTGAGACCACTTACGCTTTTTGGAGCATGATTGGTCTACCTCATGGTTATTGAAGACATGTTGTCTGTGTTGGTGTTACTGTAAAAGCCCGAAATTCGGTAAAACCTAATATTTACCAAGTCTTACTAGTAAAAGTCCGAAATGATCTAAGTTAAACTAACTCGCTAATTTCGAGCTTTTACTAGCAATTCACGCGGTAAATCTTTTATGGAATTAAATCAGTGAAATCAAATTCAAAAATTGTCATGTCTATGACACGCTATGATGCGAAATGATGTTAAGGACTCATTGATTAGCTTCACTTATTCATTCATTAACAGTTAAGTACATTTTAAAATTTGTCTTACACATTTAGTAGTTTAATAATCACATTTTAAAATCGAGTTGGTATTTTTTTAAATTATTTTCGAAAATGACAGACATAACAATTTTTCAACATCTACAAGTCTCTGAAGGAAATTCTAAGATTTCCTTGTGATTGCTGGAAATAACCCAAAATAAGCGATTACCTTAGATCATTACGGACTTTTACCAGTAAGACTTGGTAAATCTTAGGTTTTACCAGTAAATCCTAGGGTTTACCGTAGTTCGGGCTTTTACAATAACATTGGTTATTTCAGCATCTTTAGATAGTTTACCTACTCACTATTCAAAATCTGAATAAAATCTATACTGATATGCCCGGCAGAATCGCTTAAAAGCTAGGGTATAAACTATAAATCAACGTAACAGTGGCAGTTCAATAAAAGGTCATTCCTTATCCATCAGGTTGATTCGCTTGTCCCGCTCGAATCGATCACTGACGGTCGCAAATAAATTCCATACAAACTATACTTTAAAATCTTACATGTTGAATTGGATTTTGTTTTATAACAACAAAGATTTGTGCAACATATAACTGGTTCTTTTTGGATTGGTTTTGTGTAAATCGAGTATAGTACTGTGTGGTAAAAGTAGTCTATCACTGTACTTTTGCGTGCGTAAGGACTTAAACAAAATAAATAAAAGGAAGAAGAAAAATATCGAGCGAATACTGGCATGTCCCAGAACCTAAAATATCAACAGACATGTGAGTGAGTGTGATGTCCAACAACGGTCTACTACCTTGCAAATAGTGTAGTATTGTGTTTTAACTGTGGAAAAGATATAGGCTGATAACTGTTTTGCTAAGCAAACACGTAAAGAATTGGTAAATATAGGCTGACAACCGTTTTGCTACGCAAACACGTAAAGAATAGTTAATTTTACGAGCACCAAGAAAGAACAAAAATGAAACAATATTTATTTGTGACCCGCACAGGACTTACGAAAACAATAAACAATAATATAAAAAAAGACGGTACGAGACCAAAAAGGCTCCTATCTAAGCGTATGCAGCGAGAAATAACAAAAAAAATAACTTCGCGCTAGTATCACGAATCAAACTAATGTCCGAAACTATAAGAATATTATTGACGAACGTTGTTTAGGCTAGATTGCCCAGCATTTCATATGTAAATACTGCAGGGAATGCGTTATTGAAATGTCGCTCTAATCTCACTGTAAGCTTTACACAGGCTGTTTCAATGCAAGATATATCTGTGCTTACGTCACCAACTCTAACAATACATCGGAATCATAACTCGATATAGTGGCTCCCGCATGACGAGACCCATGTGTGAGTTTGTGAATGTCAAGTCATATTACTGAATACTAGCTTTTTTCTGCGCATTCAATTCCGTGCGATTTGTATCGGTATTTTTTATGTAGGTAACCAACAAACGAGCGACGAGCAACGAGCGTATAAAAAGTAAGATACATAGGCATTAGTGCAAGATTGATGAACTGAAATCTTCTTTTTTAATCAGATCAGTAGGTGCTTCTAGGGATTACCTGCTTCAAAAAAATGTTACGGCTAGGGATTACTGTGGATTTATTCCGAGCTCGATCGCGTTAACGTAACGTCAATTTGTATAAGCGCTTTCTGGTGATAAGGAGTGGAAGCTGTTTTTAGGATTCCGTACCTTGAAAGGAATATACGGAACCTTTATAGGATCACTTTGTTGTCCGTCCGTCCATCCGTCCGTCTGTCGAGACCCTTTTTCTCAGGAATGCATGGAGGTATCAAGCTGAAATTTATATCAAATACTCAGGTCTACTGTCCCTTAAAGCTGTAAATAAAACTATTCTCAGCCAACGCAATCAAAAGATTATGCCGTTTATGCCGCAAATTTTCAACACTCGCAAGGGAATCAAAACCTACAAGGTACTTCCCTTGAACTCAGAATCTTGAAATTTGGTACGAAGCAACGCCTTATAGCACAGATAAAGCGATAATTGCGAAAACCATAAATTTTAGTAACATCATAAATAATAAAAATATTTTTAATAATTTTAAACTTACTACCCCTTTCCTCATGAACGAGTAGAGGTATTAAATTGAAATTCTTATCAAATACTCAAGTCTATAATACCTTTTAACTGAGGTTCGTACGGAACCCTCGGTGCGCGAGTCCAACTCGCACTTGGCCGGTTTTTTTGTATACGAATAAACAAATGAGAACGTTTACGTTTACGCGATTGAGTACGTTAGAAAACTCGTACTTTGGTAAAGTTAAAAGATGAAAAGTAACATGTAATCGTAGTTTATTTCAGTAGGAATCGGAACGTTTAGTCTAAACTGAACATCAGATCGCAATCATTAACACATCTACATACAGGCTGGTCCTTGCTTATTGAACTTTCGACAAAGCCTTTGAAATTGTAAACTATTATCTGTAACTGCTACCGTGATGCGTCCTCTGCGTTTGTCAGCAGCATAGAGTGAGTTGGCGGGGCATTGTTTATTAAAGGACCTCCATACAATGGCTTGTGTTTGTGCGATATGTCGTTTGTTAAAGCGAATAAGCTTCGGCCCCGCGGCTTAGCCCTCGTGGTATGTTGATAAAAAGAATCCTATGTCCTCCTCTAGGTCTTAGGCTATTCTATAGACACTTGGCCTTCAAGATGAATCATCAGAAATACAAAATTTAAGCTAGTATTTGGAGCTGTGTGAAAACAGTGACTTATCAAAAGCCAGGTACAGAATAGGTTAGTAGATAGGGTATCGGTAGACATAGAATAAAAATACATAACATGATTCTGCGGTCCTATTCTTAGGAGCGTAGCTCATGTAATGAGGTAATACTTCCTCACCTCTTTAAGGCAACTGATATTTAGTTTTGGATACTTAAGCATATTTAGAATGCTAGGAATATTTAAGAAGATATTCTTGATTCGTTTCGCTTGTCACTTCTAATAATAAAAATAAAAAACCATGATACCGTGAACATGTGATGAAAAAATAAATAAATTAAAGCAATTTTCTTCTATAATTTACCTCCTGCATCTTCGTCCCTCACAGCACCTAATTAGAAGTACTCTAGCTTTTGAAAAGTCTAGTAAAAGTCGCAACAGTTACATTGCAATAGTTGGTCTAACAAACTAGAATTGCAGAACAAAAGTCAACTGAAGCACAGATATATAAGAACGACTTACCAACTAAAGTATTTTAGTAAACATCACAAAAGCTGTATCTCCAAGAATTTATATCATAAAAGTCTGAAAATATTTCATAATAAAGTACATGAACGTAGTTATATCTGCAAGCTAAAATTCTACGCAAAATTACGGCCATTTCAACGTTCAGAAACAAAGTTTTAACAAGATTAGTCTCCGGGGCCTGATGGAGTTGAATGAACGAATTACAACTTAATAACAGTTTGTCTATATTTCTATCATTTCCGCTCTTTATTATAATAATAAAGAACGGAGATAAAGAAGGGAAATTAATTTTTAAATAGAACAGTTACTTAGATGGAATTTTAGATTATTTTTGAGTTTTAAAATGGTTGTCTTGTTGTTTGTTTAGAGGTGGCTTTGGCATCTGCTGAGCAGCAGCTGAAGCAGTCAAGCGTGTGTGTAGTGGCAAATTGACAATATGCTTGCCCAAATTACATATAAAAACGCTCTCCGCAGACAGGCTTGCGGCGAGGATGCGATAACGGATATTTTAAAACTGTTCTATAAATAAATCCATTTATACCAAAAAAAGGGTTATCGGTGAGAAACACCAATTTTTGAACTTACTTATTTAAAAACGTTAAAATTAATTTCGCAATTTGAAATCAGCGAAAATCAATGTCAAAATCTCGTCGATACGTAGGGCAATTACCCATCTTCTTTTTCCTCGTTTCTGACTGATTTAAAACTGAGATTATAAGTAAAATTTAAAACGAAAAATACCCCCGAGACATTTTATTTCATGCTACATAATTTATCAAGTAGTAGATACGCTTCGATCAACAATCTATTGACTACGTAATTATGTCACGATATCTTGCGAAAACACCCCGATTCCAACAGTAAAACGCCCATAACTTTAGAACGGTTGAACATGGCTAATTTCATTGAACATAGCTAAGAAAACTCAAATTCAAAGTTACCTTTGAAACAAAAAAAAAACGAAATCGAAATCGGTTCATCCGTTTAGGAGCTATGATGCCACAGACATATACACAGGTACACACGTCAAACTTATAAGACCCCAAAAATATGGGCATATTCCATCATTATTACCAAAGCATTTATAAAATTATCATGGTCTCGATCTACGAGTATTAAATCATACAAAAAGCCATCACGTTCAAGTGCCATCGTAATACACTTTTTCATCACACTTGTACGTAAACAGTATCTAAACATACAGGTTAACTTGGCTGTAATGCCCCATATAAAACCCTTGAGCTTTTTTTTGTCATGAAACCCAAGGGCGGTAAGTAATATATTTTTAATTTATAGCACAGCACACAGGTCATGCAAGTTCAAGCAAGGAAACACGCAATTGAAAAATTGTCTTAAAATGTTATCTAAACAGGTATTTCTTTGCAATCTCGCTACATGTTACTTAAATATTCAACTAATGTTCTTAATAATCGATTTTAATAGTTATTTGTATCAAAAAGTCAATTTTTTTTACATTCTGTCATGGCTAACTAGCTACGTAAGTATTTGCCCTTAACGTTTCTGAACGAAAAATTTTTATAATCTGTGGTGTGGGCAAAAACTCACCATCCGCTTAAAAAAAAGTTCACGTATTTCTTAATAATAGCTGTGCTGACTTGTGTATTAAAGCTATAATTCATAATTATTTCTCGCAAATGTGATGAAAAACATTGTATGTTTCACGGGCGGTACGGGAATTACGAACCTTGACTCAGAAAGCCCTCAGTCTTCGACTTCGGGCTTCTACTAGAGGCTCGATCGTAATTCCTTACTTACCGCCCTTAATACACAATGTACTATTATACGCCATACACAACGCGTTCGCCCAACTTTACAACGTCTAAACGTACTAAGCGTCTATCAGTATAGTTCGAGTAGTACTACAAAACCCTGTTCCGAGTTTAGTGCAGTTTTTACTCATGGCGCTGTTTTACGCAGTTTGACGGTTTATGTGAACGACATAGTTTTTTGTATGGTTTATGGCGTTTTTTAACACGGTTGAATGGACACTATAAGCTTATATAGGAGGTTTAGGTATGTCAGGTAGTTGAAACAAATTGCTTAAGCTTGCTAGCTTGGTACTCCAAAATATAAAAGAAATGTGCCTATCTATCTGAAGCGCTGTCAGTATGTAATTATTTATTTATTTAAAAAAAAAAACAGGGTAGTATAGGCTGTTTCAGTTTAAAATCAAACATCGTTATATAAAATAAAACAGAATGACAAACTAATTTTGTTAAATATAGATTGGTGCATTTTACAGAAAAGAAAAATTATTCTATTCGTAAGCTTTGCCAAACATAGTACGTATCATTTATGCATACAAAAAGTTGACAAACTCTCAAAGTCACTTGAATTTTGCCAGATTTAAAACATTGCGTATAAGGTAATCAAAATATTACTTGATTCTAGCCAACTCATGGCATAAAAATGAAAGAAAGTATATTTGTTTATCAACCACGACTACACACATGATACAGATGATATTTAGAACACGGGTAGGCCATAACATGGAACCGGAATATACTACGTTCCTGTAGGAAAGTTGCCAACTTTCAAGTCACTGGCGAAAGTTATCTAATAATAGAGCTTTGTAGATTGAACAACATTTGCACGCAAGCTTTACGTCCAATAGAGGTTAAGTGAATAAATACTGTAAATACAGTCTGTGTACTAGATATGCGGATAATTGTTCAGGAAGTGAGGCATATGTGGACTGTGCAGATAAGGCTGTTGTTAAATCAAATATTTGTTAGTTTTTGGTTTTAGAGAGTTAAAAGAAATATGTTTGTTACCCAAAACACGCGACCCGACCTATACGCTGCTACAAACCTTTTTTTTTGCGTGCAGAATTGCTCATGCATACTGCACTACCACGGGGAGATAGCGCAGTCATGTGGGCCTTCAAACCACTAAAACTGCAAGGTGTCCTCCTGTACCGTTTATGGCGGGCATTCGGGCACGCGTTAGCACTTCACCGCGAGCCCGCCACATGCGCTGCTAAAATGCTGGAGCGGTGGCGGCGAAGTATTAGACAACAATTAACTATACCATCAACACGACAATTATGCTTTTTATAAACCTGACTACTGAAATATGAATGAATTCTACATTTTGACTTGAATTACAATAGTTACTTATAAAAACCTGTGCAAGGAAAACTAAGCCATGTGGTCTCCTGCTAAAAATAGATAGCAATATCTATATTATTATAATATTAAAATGCAAAACCCACACACAGCTTTGAGGCTGAATTTTGATCTTAAAAGATAAAGGAATTGCTCGTAGGCTCACTAATGAGAGCGCTACCGAGTTCAGTACACATAATTTTATTCATTTTAATCGTTATGAGAAGGGGTAGCTGACTTCATAACTGACTGATATATCCATATCGGGTTCATAGTAACTTCTAATGATTCTTCATGGGGCTGTTATTGTTTTAAAGTTAGAACTTATTACTGGATTTTAATTATCTATAAATGAGGTTTACGCAAGTGCGATTATTAATTTATATTTAATTGAACTAATGATTTTTAATTAATGTTTAATTGGACTACGAAATGCTTCAATAGCACAGAATGCGGCAGCAAATCCAATATTTGTTCGCCATTAGTGTTGCAACAAATTAATCTGTCGAACGCGAAATACAGATTCAATATTTGTATTTCGAACTATATGCTGCCATAATCCATAGATTAAGTTCCGCTAAAGCAGTCTGCATAATGTTGTGTTTTAAACGCACTGGCCAGATTTAAAACTATCTTCAAGTTACAAAAATTAATTTAAAATTCGACTTAGATTCGCGGTTTAGAAACATTTTTGTCGGGAATGTTGGCAGATTTTGTGGTCGGATTTGTGGTTGTGAATCGATTGAGACGATTTATTCTTGTAATCGCATAGTAACAGTGTGCAGTGGAAATAGTGTGTCGAATATAAGTGTTTAGTTAGCTGGTGAATGATCTCTATGTGAGTGAGTGTTGAAACAGGTTGGTTTAATATTAAGTTTGTGAAGCTCGAGATTTGTTTTTCATTTATCAGACAGGTGTCGAAACTTATCTATTAATGAACATTTGCCACGGCTTCGATTCTGTGGCATTATCAAAAAGGAACCGTCCAATTTTGGATAAAATGTAGCTTATGTGGATACATTTTAGGGATCGGATCAGAAGACTTCTAGCAAATATCTTTCATAAACTTTACCAATATCTTCACAAATATAATATTTTGTGCAAAGAACAAAACGGTTTTCGGCCAAATAAAACAATTAATATGGCTGTTTTTGACCTTTTAAATAATGTTATGTCTGCTGTTGATAAAAAGACTCCTATCTACGATGTTTACACAGACATGACTAAAGCCTTCGATTATGTTGATCACAAAATCCTTCTAGACAAATTGCATTGCTATGGCATCAGAGGGAACATTTTAAAACTGCTAGAATCATATCTAAGTAATAAATTGCAATGTACTGAAATCACAAGAGTGTGCGCAAAAACAAAAACTGAACGAACTTATGTGTTGAATTTCAGGAGTATAAAATATGGAGTGCCTCAAGGTACCGTGCTTGGCCCACCTTTATTTCTCATTTACATAAATGATTTGCCAAGAGTGACACAACAACAAATGATTTTGTTTGCAGACAGCACTGCCATAGTAAAATGTAACGACTTAAGAAAACCAAAGTAATGCATTTCCAACAAAGAATTGAATCCCCTAAAATTTGTGTCAATTACAATGGCAACGAAATAGAAGAAGTAAAAGTAAGTGTGTTTTTAGGTATCCATATTGACAATAACCTTAATTGGAAAGCTCATATAGAACAGCTATGTAAAAAAATAAATAAATCTGCCTACGCACTTTTTCAATTAGCTAAAAAAGTAAATGTAGAAGCGTTACTTGTCTCGTAGCCTCACTTCTACGATACGAAATTATTTTTTGGGGTAATTCCACGGATAAGGGATAATTATTCAAGGCACAAAAAAGGTGCGTTAGAGCCATGTGTGGTCTGAAAACAGATGACAGCTGTGCACCGTAATTTAAATCATTGAAAATACTTACGCTACCGGCGTTATACATATTAGAAATCAGTATCTTCGTTAAAACAAATACAAACCTTTTTGAAAAATGACAATGGTACGAAATGTTCCAATTCGTAGTCAGTACAAAAATTCTTTGAATAATTATAAGCGTAAAACTGCATTAGTATAAAAAAGTGTCCTGGGTATGGCTCCATGTATTTATAATAAAATTCGAGACGCCATCAAAGAATAAAATTTTACACAATTTAAGAAAAAATTAAATTGTTCTTAATTGATAAATGTTATTATAATATTGACGAATACTTAAATGACGAATTAATTTAGAATTACAATTATCGTATAAAATATAGACATTCATTACTTTGACAGTTTTTAATTATTTTGACATAGATTTATTTTCTTTTGACATTTTAATAATTCCTCATTTAGGTCCGACTTAATTAGGAGTATTAAATAATATGTAATTGTTATATTTATTTACTAATTTAATATCATAACTATGCATGATTTTCAATTATTTGTAATCCTCAGCTAGATTTGCACACCATATTTGTGCGCCTCCTGGCATAACATAGCGCTCTGTTCATCAAACATAAGATCTGTATTTACTTACCTATGTTAACAAATAAATAAATTTAATTGAATTGAAAAAAAACATAAACACAAACAATTTTCCACTAAATATGTTAGTTTAGATACAAATTACAAGGTGTGAATGTTACTAGTTAACTTTGATTCAATGTTTCCATTTTTTTAAATTTTAGATGATGACTTCTACAAAATATTACACAACTATATATCACAAACATTTAAATATCGAAACAGACGCTCTTGGTCGGCAGTTCACTTACCCAGTTACAACTTCAATGCGCTTTTATGCAAGCGCATTCACCGTGAAACAATTTTTCGAACAACAACTAATTTATTGTTACATAGTCGTTACGAATATGCAATTACATCTATCATTATATAAGTAAAACATTGTTTAATAATGTTTTAGATTGTAGAGTAATGTAAGTTTTAATGTTTTTCGTGTTTCTTCATTGTTATATTGTATCGTTTGTTAAGAGCGTTTCCTTGTATAGTTGTTTCGTTTTAGCGAAGTCATAGTATGGCAATAGGGGTCATTGCTCTTTGCCTGGAAACCGAACAGTAAATTTGATTTATTTTTTTAACTTTATAACCTTCGCGTTTCATAATTGAAAAACAATATATCACGGGAATTTAACACGATGAAATTTCGATTGTTTAATTACCTATTGATTGGTTGCGATTGCAGAACACCTATTAGAAGACGGCAGCAATCACTGGATCGAATTTCATCGTCAACAAGTCCTCTCCACGGAACGCCACTTCCATTCAAGAATTGTGCGTGAAGAGATTGAAATAAAAAAACACAAAACGTTCAATCGGGATGACAGTTACAAATTATCCGCGGCGTGGAATCCAGTGATTCAAAAAACATTACCTCGTTTTGTGCAGTCGGCGAACTTACAGAATAAGGACACGGTTAGTGTTGTGTGTAGAAATGTGAGGGTAGAAGAAGAATTTTCTGCCCCAACGGAGCCAGTACACCGAGACACCGGTCTACCCAGGACCACGGTCGTTGCAACACGGCCGAAACGTGGGGTGAAATAGGTAAATAAACAATCAAAATTTCAATGCGTTAAATTCCCGTGATATATTGTTAGATTTATTTTGTTGTTTGTCCTGTGCGAGTAACAAATATAACTTATTGTTTTTTTAATATAGAAAATATCTAATAATGAAAAATTATTAATATTTAATACAAACTAACAATATAAAAGACTGTGTACCATGGGCTCTTAGAGCAAGGTTAACCCCCAGTTTCCCAGCTCTAAATTATCGGAGAATTAATGAGACAAATTGTCAAGCACGCGTTATCTGCTGTGATTGGCTGTTGAAAATTAATTCAACCAATCGCAGCAGATAACGCGTGCTTGACAATTTGTCTCATTAATTCTCCGATAATTTAGAGCTGGGAAACTGTGGGCAAATCTATTGTGCGCAAGAGACAGATGTAAAACACGTGTAAACGTTTTGTACAAGTCATATAAGATACCTCTGGCCCTTACGCACAATGTAAATATGCGAAGCCAAAATGTCTCCCCTAACTCAGCATGTGCATATTAAGAGGCAATATGGCCAGAGAGCTCCAACTGAATATCCTAAGAAAAAGTCGTAATTTGAGGTTTGGTTTTCGCCTATTTCCTCCTCCAATATTGGACGAATTCAAAAGATATACCATAAACTGGTAAAGACAGATATATAATATGTCCCTATGTTTTTCATTTATAATTTATAGTTGTTAAATTTGTACACTAGTGTTCAAATTTAACAAGTATAGCTTCTGTTGACAGCGCAATTTTGAGCAGTTTTTGAGGGTTCTAGTGCTTCTAACGATAATTTATCATCAAAAAGAAAACGTACGGACATAGTATATATCTTTATTTTTCAGTTTATTGAATATCTTTTAAATTGGTCCAATATTAGAGGTGGAAATGGACGAGAGCCAAACCTCGAATTACGACTTTTTACTTAAGATATTCAGTTGGAGCTCTCTGCCCATATTTCGTACATAAAATTTTATAAAGAAATATGTCTTATTGTAATTTAATGAAACTAAATATATAATTATGTCGTTGGCACAATGATTGCCATGCAAATATATTGGTATGCTAAAACGCATCAACAATAGTTTATTAACTTAAAATCAGAACTCATGCGTTAATATTTTTTTGTTTTCTACATTATTCTAGTTCTAGAAGTTTTCTTCCTATAGTTAAGAATTGCTTTCTGAGAAGTTTCTGCTAACTGATTGCATTATAGTGCGCGGTTATGACCGCTGGTGAGCTTCCTTATAATCGTAATAGACAGTTATGAAGGATTACTCCCATAATCAACGTGAATAAATACCGTGTGTTCCGCAGAGCACTGAGTTACCTTAGCGCCTAATGCTAGAAATGGAATGGTATTGTCAAAACTTTCCATACAACATGTCAATTGTCAATAGGTGTCACCGTTTACTCATAGAAATTGACCGTGAAAATGTTTACTATAACTCCATAGTCATAGTAAAAAAAAACACAGTCAAATTGTGCGCAAGTTCCGACTACCATTAGTCGGAACTTGCGCACACCGCAGATTCCTTGGGTACGAATATTATAATTATCATTAGGTTATGGTATGGTGTCCCTAATTGCTGTCGGCGAAGTGATTTCGCGCTCTATGGTGTACTCATGGAAACGAGGCGTAGGTAAAATTCTGGCTAAAACTGCCTATTAAAGTTGCCCTAGTCGACGGAATGAACTATTATGTGCGCGGGGTTTAAATGCATGCTATCTCATCCGACAATAAGTGGGAAAGAGATAGATGCTGTGATAAGCAGTAAGAAGCTAGTTCGCGTACGAATTATCACTTTTGCAAATTTGTAGCGAAATGGATGATGATTTAGAACGCAAACGAGCGCAATATCAGATAGCGTATGACGTACGTTCCTATTTATTTTTTTAAATATTTGCTATGTAAATTTAAGTTAGATATTTTTCAAACTGTATCTATTGTGTGTGTATATATGTATATTTTTAATTCCTGCCCAACTTTGGCTTTAAAGTAGGGTTTGAGACGTTCTTAACTAAATTATCAATTTGGAAATTAGCTCTAAAAATATCTAAACATCTTAAAACATACCTACTAGACAGACATTCACATTTTGTATGTAGTAGAATTAATACTGCACGTAAACTGCGACCAAGTTTTTAATTAAAATTTATATCAAGTTAAACCTTAGTGTGGTATAAATAATTTAGATTTAGCGTCAGGTGCATGAATACCTACTAATTCAGTGGCGTGCACACGTGCTTAATAAAATTGCATTAACTAACTACGAATTTAGATACTAAGAACAGACTCTAGTTAATAATAGTTGCCATAGCAAAATATTTTGACACATAAAAATTTATGTTACCATTACAATAAACAAAACTTTTCGAAATCAAGGCAATGGAGTGTCTCAGGCTACAAGAACTTCACTACTACATGCTAATGTGCATCAAATATTAGCCTAATGTAACCATTTGGCGTTGTCCCAGCAGATTTGGCTCAGCTACGTCGACTTACTTTATTTGTTGCAAGCGATGTTGCACACACCGAGTGTTGCCAACATTAAAATGTTTCTCCGGAGAAAATAGAAGTACCCCGAACGGTATAAAAGTTTTGTAAAATTTTGAATTTATGGCGATTTGTTTTGTGGGTTTATTCTTCGCCAGATAATGGCACTAAAATGAGTTAAGCGTAACTATTTTGAAATACACCGTGCATATGAATTAGATATACGATAATATTTTCTCTCGGTACCTATTTTTTTCCTTAGTAATCTCAGAACAATGATCAGATTATAAAAATATTGGATCCATTTTATTTTGTTTATTGTAATCTATATCTAATATAATCTATATCTATACTATATTTATAATAAAGAGGGAATATTTATATTTTTATATTTTTGTATGTAACGAATAAACTTAAAAACTACTGGACCGATTTCACTTTTGGGAAGCTAAATTATTCCCGGGTGACAAAGGCTACTTTTTATCCCTGTATTCACACGGGAACGGGTACGACGTGGGTGAAACCGCAAGGCGTCCGCTAGTATAATATATAATATAATATTATAAACTAGTGGACCACCCCGCAGGACCTGTTTTCGAGATTAAAATACAGCCTATGTCACTCAAGAATAATGTAGCTTTCTATTGTAGAAAGATTTTTTTAAATCGGTCTAGAAGTTTCGGAGCATATTTGGTACAAACAAACAAACTAATAAAAAGATCTTTCCTCTTTATAATATTGGTATAGATGTAAAAGTCGGGATGTTTAATTGCTGAATGGATTTAAATGAAACTTGGTAAGTTGGTACACAAGTACACGATGCGATGGTCTGAATTAAGATATAATATACTTTTTAACCGTTTTAATACTGACAAATACTGGTT
The DNA here is from genome assembly GCA_964057195.1 of Orthosia cruda. Classification (NCBI taxonomy): domain Eukaryota; kingdom Metazoa; phylum Arthropoda; class Insecta; order Lepidoptera; family Noctuidae; genus Orthosia; species Orthosia cruda. Next base: position 39,125,819 of record OZ059829.1, read on the forward strand.
ACTAAATAAATTATTATTGTTTATGAGAACGGGTTTTGTCATCTTAAAACATGCAGCTAAATACAATAAAACAAAGTTCAAAAGCATTTGTTTCATATCCCAGATTTCGGGGTAAAAATCGGATGCAGGTGACACTGACGCTCGCAACCCGCATAGTTTATGTTGCACAGCATCGTTGCGTTGTTACCCGCAACGTTGCGCGCAAGATTTGTTGCGCTGTCCTTTACTCTGAGTAATGGTCTTTGTTTTAGAATAGTTTCATAGCTGTGCGGCATAGTGCGGTGTCTTGAGTAAGATGCTGCGGATATATTTTAATTGTATTAGTGGATATTATTATGTGGGCAGTTTGCTCCGAAATCAAAGGTGGTAAGGAAATAATTTTAAATTATTTTATGTTAACTATCTCATTCAAAATTTTTTGGCGGTTTCAAGGGAAAAACTGAATAAAAAAATAACATGTATTATTTGTCAAACACTTTAGTTTGTAAACCTATCAAACCTTGTCATTGAAGTAGGGTTTGACACCTTCTTAAAACCTATAAGCTCAATTCAGAACCCAGTCCTTAATTAACAACTAAGCAGATTAAAAGACGTAGGTAGTCATCTAGTTAATCGTTGATCCTCTAATTTAAGCTTGAATCTTAAATAAACAAAAAATAAATAAACCCATTTCTATAAGTTTATTAATGAACTCAATCGTTGTTTTTACAAAAACAACTTCCTCACAGGATTGTTTTCACAAACAAACAGATAAGCCAGATCTTCCTCACCAAAGTCGGTGAGCTCTCAATAAATCCCTGTTTTTATTTACCACAAGATCAAAAGTTTAAGAACATCTTCTAAGAAAAGAGGTTGAAATTTATATACGGATGTATAACTGTGTTCGGAGAGATGAGAAGACGATGATGGCAGTGAGGAAGATGTTCCAAACAAACTATGCTAGTTTCGGACGCGATCGTATACACTTTTCACATAAATCGAGCTTAATTTACCCATTCGGAGTTCGCACGAAGATCGTTTTCCAGCTACAGAACACGGAGGGAATTTCTCATATAACGACGAGAGCTCCTCTCGTATTTCTGACTCAAATTATTACGGTGTGACACAGAGTCTGACACAGTATGTAATGGCGACGCGCCATGCGGAAACTCGTTAGCGGTAGAGCGAAGTATCGGAAAATTTTATAAGTTATTTATTTACTGTCTGTTGGGCATTCGACAATGTATGGATTGAGAGAATTTGTTTCAATAACAGACAATGAAAATTATTATCAGAGTTTGAAACACAGTATTTTAATTGTCTGAAGAAAAATTAATTGGATATCAAAGCGAACAAAGCGAAAAGTTAAACAATACGACTCAACAAACGTGACTTTCCAACTTGTAATTGTTGATCCACGTCAAAGTCAAAGTAAATTTATACTTATGACTAGTTTGCCTATTCATATAACAAAAAGTTAATTTAAAAATTAAAAACCCGACTGCTTAATAAGCGAACTAAAAAGATGTAAACAAGTAGAAAATCATGCTGTGCAAACGGAGGATACATATTCGCGAGCTGGCTGACCACCTGATACTCCGACTGCGCAGCATGATTTTCTACTTGTTTACATCTTTTAAGTTCGCTTATTAAGCAGTCGGGTTTTTGATTTTTAAATTAACTTTTTTTATTTACAAATTTTTAGTTATATTTTTTTTTGGAATCACATTTAAACATAAAAGTGATATATATTTTTGTAATCACCTCTAAAACTCCTTCATTTTGGTACCCCACTCGATGGGGTTCGATGAAAAAAAAAATTGAGTGCCCCCCAATATGGCGCACAAAATCCGCCATTTTTGTTTTTTTTTAACGTCACATTTATATTAATTTAATTATAAAAATCCATCTAGCGGTTTGCAAGATAAGAGGTAATAAAGAATATTACATACATACAAACATACATAACCCTTTCCTTGCAGCCGGGTAAAAAGTGAACACCCTTTTTCTTGTTAACCATCCAATTATCGCTTGCAGTCTAGACGATTCGCTGAAAACTTCGCAGACAATGTAATAAAAATGGCTTTTATCGCGAAATAAATTGTGGCAATTTTGAATATCTTACGTTAAACAAATGTGATTGCTTTGACGCTTTCAATCACATGCTTTTAAGGTAGACAGACGGGGCTGGGATGAATAAAACTTTTATAAACGCTGAATTCTATCAATAAATTTCGAATAGTAGCTTTATTGACTTTCGTCCTACTAATGAACGAACTGCAGTGACAAATAAATCGCAAATCAGATGAACAAATATAGAAAAGCTTATAAATTGCGACAGAATCCAGGGTAACGAACCAAGTTACTGTCTTCATTGCAGTCCATATTACATTTCCTGTACAATTCGCATTATTGCAACAAATCGAGCGTGTATATCGACTTCGACAGTCGCTAGAAAAGGAATAAGCCACGTAGATTGAACCCATTCGTATGAGGAAACAAAATTACTACTATTCCGTCTGAATGTACAGTATAGTAGTTTTACACATGGTGTTTGTTGCACAATATTTAATTTTTAGCTTTTGAAATTTTTGTGGACAAAATGTCTGGTAGCAATGAATCTTTTTTTACAAGAACAGCGCAGTGTTAGTCTCTTGGGCCTCGACTTGAGTCATCTTATTTTGAATGTGACTTTTTATATCGAACACATTCGGTATCTATAGGTCCCATAGTACTCACGGGCATCGAATTACATAATTGCTTAAAGTAACAAGAGCAAGCCCCCTTGTAACTATTCTTGGCACTTTGACATTGACACTATAAGTTAAAGTTAAACAGAACAAAGCATTAATTTTAAATCAATTGGTAGAAGCGTGAAAACCATAGCGTATGGAGTCGCCTCAGCCGGCATTGCACAGTCAACACTTGCCACACAAATCAAGCGTTTGTGTGGCAAGTGGCAATGTTTACTCGCATTACGACTCAAATGACGAATAGAATCAGAAAGATTTGAATTGCGAACATGACAGAAGTTGTGCACTTAATGCCTACCATCATGCGCTAGATGTTAATCTCAAATATTTTTATCTTTTGGTTATCGATATTGTTGAAATTACCTGTAAGTGATTTTGTCTAGGCTCTACGAATTATATTAGTACTGCCATCTTTAGATGCTCTAGTGCTCTGTGGCAAAACACAATTAATTGACAACTACGGAACTACGGAAGTCTTCTACCGTCTTATTGTCTTAACAGAAAATGTCCAGACAAACTTCGTCGAATTTCCTTTGTTGTTCGACATTAATCCCATAAAAAATAATACTAAATAAATAAAGGTCCTACCGTAAATTTGGTCGACGGCCTAGTTTACGAACATTTTACTTGTTTAGTACATTTCACGGGTAAGCTCCTAAGTAGACAATGTAAGAATTTGCAACTTCCCAGAAAAAATGTTAAACTGAGGTATATTTTTGACGAAAATTGAGATAAAGATTGACACGAGCACCAATTCCCTTTTCTTAAAAGAAATTAATGCTAAGACAAGATTTTTTGAGAACCTTTCATTTCTATGTTGCTGTGTCAGTTTAAGAATATACACTCCTCTTTTTACCCATCTGCCGAAGTAATGAGGGTGTTTATCAGTCTATGTATGTATGTTTGTTCTTATGTGGCGTTCTAGAGACCAAATACGTTGGCCGATTTTGATGATTCTTACGTCAATTGATTTGTCTTAACCTTGCAAGAGTCACTAGCAACATTCAAATTGGAAAATGTAAAGTGGGGGGCCAATATTTTTGTTTTCTTCCAAACCCATCGTGTGGGGTATTAAAATAAAGGGATTTTAGAGGTGATTTCAAAACTATATAAAACTTATATGTTTAAATGTACCTATTTCGAAAAAAAAAACTAATAAGATATAAATAAACAAGTTATTTCAAAAACCGACTACTTAAGAAGCGAACTAAAAATACGTAAATAAGAAGAAAATCATGTTGTGCAGTCGGTGGATACATCTGGCTTTGGTCAGCCAGCTCGCGAATGTGTCGTCTCTTTAGTTCGCTTCTTAAGCAGTCGCGGTTTTTTTTTCTTAGTTTATCTTTCAAACGATCTTCCTTATCTATTAGATATAGTTTATCAATTATATTTTGCGGTTGGTTTCTATTTCGTACTGTACGAATACCATCAGTGTACAAACAGTAACATATTAATTTGATAGATATGAAGATAGAATATACTTTACTGCTATATCAAAATCAAACACAAGTCTTGTCCGATATTAGCATTCCACAGCGATTTGTATTTTTTTATGTTATATTGTTGTTTTGCTTATGGAAATGACCTGCGATGGTTTCACTCGGAGCTCAAATAAAAAGTGTAAACATTGACTTATTGATACATTTATTTTTACGAGTGTATTCTTTGATAAAATATTTGTATGGGAAAGTTAATTACTTTGATAGAGGTATAAAGATAGAAATTGTATTATATTTCTCATCATCATTCAGCCGAAAGACATCCACTGCTGGACATAGGCCTACCCCAAGCATAGCCACACTGATCAGTCCTGTGCGTTTCGCAACCACCGGATTCCCACAGTCGTCGCTCCAACTAGAGATAGGCCTTCCAACGAGGCGTCTTCCGGCACGCGGTCGCGATCCTGAACTTTTCGGCCCAACGGCCATCCGTTCTGCATGCAATGTGTTCTGTCCACTTGGCAATTTTTGAGGCTATGTCGGCTACTTTGTTTATCATGCGGATATCTTCATTACTGATTCGATCACGAAAGGAAAATAAACATAATAAATACAGAGACTTTATTTACCTACATCTCAGTAGTTCAGTTCAGTTCTTGATTTAATTTTTCAGTCTTATCTAAATATCTTATACCTAGGTAAATAATAAATAACATTTCTACCTTTGAGATCATGTTGAGTTCTCAGCGTCATACTAGTAAAGTAATAGAAGGAATGCAGTATTATTTATTATAAAATAAATTTAATGTGAGTATGTGCAACAAACATGATTCTTGCAAACATTTTACTCCACATATTACAAAAACATATAAGTCCTTTAAAGGGTAAAATTATAGTTTTCTCAACAAACACTTAAGGTACTATATATACTAAACACTGTATGGAAACAAAAAAGTAAAAAAATATTTGAAAGTTATGAGCGTCGAAAGTTCCATATTTCAACACAAATTTTAATGCATCTTTGGGCGGGAATAAATACCACAAGAAGAAGGATAATTGCAAAACGGTCACCATACTGGGATAGATTAGTAGTTCAACAATGCAAATAATTTAATATTGAAAATATACATTTCGTTTTTTCATGATATCTAGACTACCAAAGGTCTGTTTATAAAATTTTGCGCGCTCGGTTCCCTCCTAAATCATCATCCATTTCGCTACAAACTTACAAAAGTGCTCATTCGTACGCGAACTAGCTTCTTACTGCTCATCACAGCATCTATCTCTTTCGCAAGTATTGTCGGATGAGATAGCATGCATTTAACCCCGCGCACAAATTAGTTCGTGCCGTCGTCTAGGTCAACCTTAATTTATTTTGTGAAACTAGTCATAAAAGTCCTGTAAATGTAGATTTTTGTTTCTAAATATTTAGGTATATTTAGCAGAGCAAGGCAAACGTGTCTGGGCTCTGATTTTGATAGGCTTAACGCCTATTAACACTTCTGTGTCATATGTGTCTTTGTGACAGATCTTTTAATTTAAGATGAAGTTACGACGGGCTCGTTCACACAGAACTTCCGTATTTCCATGATCGTTTTAACGGATCCGTCGCTACTAGAGGTAATGTTCACAACGCATTTACAGTACCGTTTTAACGGATCTGTTGCTACTGGGGGGTAATGTTCACAACGCATTTACAGTACTTTTTTAACGGATCAGTCGCTACTGGGGGTAATGGCACGCCCCGCGTGGCTTTGATCCGATAAAACGTATCAGTACTTTAATACCGTTGTGTGTGTGAACTCACTCATTGTAACTCCCTACGCCATTGCCGAATAAAAACGTATACGATAAAGCGGAGATTTAAAACGGACAGCTGGATATTTTGTCGGATCGTTATATTTTACTGGATCTGGAATACTGTCATGTGTGTGAACTCGCTCATACAACTCAATACGCTAGTGCCGAATAAAAACGTATAGGATAAAGCGGAACGGTTAAACGGATCTCTATGTGAACGAGCACTAATGTTACGGTGACCTTATTACCGTATGTAAAAACTCTTTGCTCTTTCGTTTATATCAAGCATCTTAGAAGCTTTGTTTACGTTGAAAACAATGCTACTTACTTATGTGAAAAATGCTGTGTGCAAAATTTTGTCTTGAAACTTTCCGACAATCGTTATCGGTAATTGAATGTACCTAATGATAAGATTGTCGAAAGGTCAAAAAGTAAACATTGATTGATCATTGATGCATTATTGTATCTGTTTTAAATTCGAGCCACCTTTGCTGTTTTCAAATGGGACGTCAGTCCGATGGAGTTCTAAATATCTCCCTGGAGATAAAAAAAACTGTGACCTTTCGCTTCATCAGAAGCAAATTGTATTTAATTCTGTATTACGGATAGGTAATGCCTTTGAGGGTTCCGTACCAGAAGGCTTCAACCGGAGCCCTATTGCTGTCACGCACGTGTCCGTCGGTCTATCCGTCTGTTCGTCTGGTCGTCTGTCCGTCAGTCCGTCGTTATTCACACGGGTTTTACGGCCAAATGGTTGGAGTCTTAAAATGTTCACACTATCTTGTTGACCCAAAGCCATGCAATATGTATTTATTTTTCTGGCTACCGTAAAGATAAAGGGGGGCGTAATAAAAATATGTTTGACCTACCCTATCGAGTAGGGTATCGTTGTTTAGAACTCATTGAGAAGATAAATACTATATCTTTTTGGTTTAAACATATTGAAAAATAAAGGAATGAGCAACCAACAAAATTTTGTTCCGAAGATATTTTTGAAATTCCCGTTGACCTATGAACTTGAAATTTGCTGCTAATATTTATTATTACGTATATTTTACCAACAAATACCAATATATGAATAAATCAGATTTTTATTTGAAATTCTCTCATTTTTCTTATTACAACCAACTTAATTTTGCGGCCCGTAACGGAACCCTAAATGTGCGAAGTCCACTTAGTCGTTTTTTTTATTTGTTTCAATTCGAAATATATTATACTCTACACCTATTTTTCTTTTACAAAGGTCAATATTTTAATGCACCATCATCATCAATCTCTTAATGTTCCCACTGCTGTGACACAGTGTAAAGCCCATTCCCTCTCACTCTCTGTGAGAGGGAATGGGCTTTAATCCACCTCGCGAGCGCAGTGCGGATTGGCAGATGTCACATGTCTTGGATTTTTTGGTTCTAGGACATGCCGGTTTCCTCACAATGTTTTCCTTCAACGTTTTGAGAGCAGTGGTGATGAAATAATTTACATTAAGTAATGTGCCTGCCTGTATGCTGCTGTGTTTTAATGCCTATTTGGTATTTATATCTTCCAGAAACATTTACGTATCACAAAGTTACTTAGCCCCAATTTAGAAGCTTAGAGACATACATATACATTTAATTATAAACAATGTCCATCTGCAAAACGAAGCACAAAAGAAAGACGATTTCCATTTGTTCACTACTGATTCATACAATTTTCTCAACATTTAAAAATAAACCAACAAATGCAACACGAAAACTGTTAAAATAAACAGCACAATTTTCACCTAATACGATTATACATGATAGATCGGTACAAATTAGTTTACATTACCGCGGTATGCGTATGATCTCTATTTGCGAGATCAACATGCGATCGTTCATGATCTGATAGGTAATGCCGCGGAACGGAACGAGAGACTGATTGCATGATTTGCTGGCTGTACTACTTCCAAATGTGTTTGCTTTTATTGTAGTTTTATCGTAATTGGTGGATTGTTTCCTTGTTTTCTGCGTTTGAAGTAAAAGACAGCCATTAAAAAATAACCGTTCTCCATTATGTCGAGTTACGTATGTAAACAAATGTATATTTAAATATGATTATGAGAGAACAGTTCTATGAAATTAATCTCTCTCTCTCTATATGAATGAAAAGGGGAAATTTCATAGTCTCATTATGTAATACCTCTGAATACATTATGAAGTGGATGTGCGTGAAAGGCAAGTTCCAAAGTGACAAAATTCATGAAATTATCGGGACATGTGTAACTCTTCAATACTTAGTAAATGTGGGACTTTTATGTTCTTGTAAGTACCAGAAACGCTTATTCATGGGGTTTTTTTAACTCTTATTCGATTACGAACGAACTAGCGTCTGCTAGCGGTCTATCCCAAGGGAATGGACTACCGATATAAAAGACTTATATTTCTTTAACCAGGACATGGCCTGGTCTACCCGGTTGCCAATCCATCCGACTCGGTAAAGCTGTTGAGGCATTATCAATTAGCAGACATCCAGTCTTTCACATTTATATTATTAGTAGGATAATTCTTTTCCCTCTTAGCACGACCTTTACCCTATTTGATGAAAAATTACTTCCATAAAAAGAAAACAAAGCTCTAGAACTCTCGTTAAAGAATCCTGCCATGAAACGATCAACTAAAGTGTCATGAAACGATTTTAATATAGACCGATTCTTATCTAATATGAATATAATGTCGGTCGCTTATAAAAGTAGTTTGATTTACCAAGTATTCGTATAGTTTTTGTGGAACTTTACTCGGACGAGGACAACTTCGGAATACTTTTATGTATGTCTAATGACCGATTCTATTATATTAAATAAAGTTTTCTGAAAGCATTTTGCGAAAGTTTTCATGAATACTAAGAGGTGTTTTAAGCAGTTTTGGTTGAAATGTTTTAGTTACTAACTGGATATGAGAAGATTTTTATTTAAGGACATGAGTTATTGTGTGATTAAATGGTGTTAAAGTCTGTAAATGATTATTTTGATGTTTGATGAACATATGTTCAGTATTTTCGAGCAAGACGTGCAACGCTAATCGCCCCGCAGCCGCGAGCTTCTCATGGTCTTCTGTCTCGCGTCTTTGTCTCGCTCGCGAACTCATACCCATACACAGCCTAATGACAAATAGCAATTTCGGTCGCCTGTTTCGGTTTCCAGTAGCTGTTGCGACGCGAACCTTAAGGAAAAATTCAAATAAAAAAATTACTGGATCTCCTAAGGATATAGGCGATCCAGTAAGCTTTTTGATTGACTATCCTGGTTAGAAATAAGGATTTGTAGTACATGACTGGAGTAAAAAATAACTTTGACATATCCTCAATGACCTAAAAATAACATAACTGGCCACACCCAGGATTGTAAAAGCAAACGTATCATGAAATTCATATCAAAATATACTCTATAAAATACTTAAACCACAAAAGCTCATATTACATATACTCAAAACCCTCACAACAAAGCCCAGCATCAATTACTTCAACATGTAACACAATCTGTATACCGCTACTCGGCTCGTCAAATATGGTGATTAGCTGATTACGTTCCATTAACTAGCAGTCTGTCTCGACTGTGGCAGTAATTCGATTACGAATACATCAAACAAGCTAATTGTCACTGTCTGAGGTGTCTCGGCACGAGTGCCTGACTAATTGCTATTCGTCGCTTGATTAGTTGAGTCGAGATTGTGGTGTATCAACTATTTAAAAGAATAACACAACAACAAGTAAGTAAACAAATAAGAAGTTATATTTGTTTTGTATACACACAGCTAAATCCACGTCTTGCCAATTCAGCGGGTAAAACCCAACTGATTGGTACCTACTGTGAAAATCATAAATAAATACCAAAAAAATGTTTTATTAAATACTTCAAGATAGCGTCACTTAGACTTTAAATGCCTTAAAGCGATAAATTAATTAAAATCATCCTTATACTTTTGTCAATCGTTTGAAGATGACACCAGATCGAGTGACGTTTAAAATACGATATGACTGTGATTGGTGTGCCAAAAATAAAATTCCATAAAGAAAATCGCCTTAATTTCAAATTATGCTATAGTAAAGACCAGTTTTTAGGGATTGAAAAACGTTCTTGCTAAAAGTTGAAGCATTAATCTATTCTATGACATGTCTTCACTTATAAAAACGCTAAATAAACTCTCAAGTTCAAAGTAATAATGCTATAAAAATATTTGTGCAAATCTCAAACTTTTCAGCGTTTCATAACTCTACTTTGTTTACTTTTAATAAAAAGTAAACAAAGTTGAGTTATGAAACTTTAAAAAAATACTTTTGTTTACTCGGGGCTTTCATGCTGTATGTAAAACTAGCTTCTGCCAGCGATTTCACCCGCGTAAAAAGTGTTTTATCATCCTAAGGGAACATTATGCCGGGATAAAAGTAGCGTCGACAATCTATCTCTGTTCCAAATTTCATTCATGTGATTGAGTAACAAACAAACATTCATCCATCCATCCAAACTTTCGCATTTATAATATTAGTAGGATAGCGTACTTTTTTCAAGGTTGCCCACAGTTATTGTAGTTAATAGAAACTTTTATAAGAAAAAGAGATTATTGGAAGAAGATAATAAAATCTCAATGGGCATTAAGATTATAATAAGCACAAAAAAACATTATTACAAATGAGGTATTAATTTTGTCTATTTTTCTCTTTATTGCTCAGCACACAAAAATCTTTTTTCTTCAAACCATAATTTCGCGTATCAACCTAAATCTTGAATATTATTTTTATGCTTACATTGGTACAGCTAAATCCCACACACAGGATAAATCTGTTTATAATTAGTTTCAGAATGTAAATAACTTTACTTGATCGGCATTCTGTTTGATATGTTTTTGGGAGATGCTAAAAAAAAAATATGTTGAGAAAACATATTTTTTTTTCTTAATTTTATCCTTAGCCGATACACTTTAAAATTTTCTGGCCTTGGCATTTCGTTATGGAATAAGTCGCTAAAAAAAAGGTCTTGTAAAAATACATAAAAGGTAAAATTATGGAAATCAATCTTTAATTTAATCTTTACTGGCTCGCGTTTATTAAAATAAAAACAAAAACTCGTTTGATTGGACTCAGTTTTCTAAGGATATAACAATAATTATTATTATTATGAGCATGATATAGCCTAGAAACTCATCCACCAACCCGAAGTGGTTTTGAGTGTTGGATTAAACAGCCAACTTCCTCTCGTAGGCGCTTTCCTGACCGAGTCGGTGCGTTTTCATTCCGTTTTCGTTTCTGTACCGAAAACCACGAGTACGCGCACGAAAAAGAATCTGTACCGAAACGACTCAGTCAGCTTTCATTTAATTACATGTGCTCATGCATGTATAGAATTTGTACAGACAAATTCTGTACCGATTCGATACAGAAACAATTACAAAACGGAAATGCACCGACAAGCGGCCTAATTGCGTAAGTGAATTCAGCAGGGCAAAGGATTTGACCCTATGAAATAGTATGACCCATGAGAGAGTCAGCAGTAGGAACGCTCTAGAATAATAATTCAAATAGTTGACCAAACATTAAAAAAAAACAGTTTATTAGTGCGCAAATACTAACGACCAGTCTTACGGCAGGTTCAAATTAAAACTACTAAACCAAACATGGCTTATTTGCATAGCTATCTGAGCAGTAAACATTAGAGTATTTGTAAATGAATATCTACTTTAAATTCATAATCTTCGACTCTCCATTCTGCAAACTTAGCACTATCCAGCGGTATTGTCATTGAGCACTTCAGCGAGTTCCAGTCTTTAGATAATATATTGGCGATCATAATTTCGGAAACTGTTGGACCTTTAGTCGGAGCACTCTGTCTTCGAGATTCAATGGTATTCACGCTAGAATCAACTTGGTCTTTAAGTTTGTAGTACGGGTTGTATGCATGTAAGGGTGGTTTTGTGTATTTTGGAATGGAAAATATTTTGAGTTAGGAGTTTTAGATATCAGATATATTTTTGCTATAGTTTGTGGACGGGACGATTATAATCTTTTGTATTAAACATCAATCAATTATCAATCTTTTTGAGCTTTTAAATTAAGAATGAGGCACTGGAAAGGTTAAAAATGCAGTAATTTGTAGATTTATCTCGTTCAATCAATACAAGTGAGTAGGAACTATTTCGGAAACCCACACTGACCTTTCCCTTTGACTGGGTTCCTAGTAAGTTATACCTGAGAAGCAGATGTTACACTTTTGTTTTCTCAGTAATAAATAAATAGGTCAAAATGTGTATCGTTACTGTGGTTTTCAGGTAAATAAACTCGTGTAGGTATAGCGAGTGCGGGATGCAGATATGATTGATCGTAGCTTTGTAATAGTTTACTATTTTACGCACATAGTTATTTAGAACGGTAGCCTTTGTAATTATCACGCGTCGGGGATAATAGTCTATATTATATGTAACGAAGAAAAGAGATAAACTATATAATTAATATAGTAAAATGGCTCAGTATATACCGTTAAATTTTGGTCGTTTAAATCCCGTGCAGATTCGATCCGATACATTAAACAGTATCGATTTGTAAGGATAAAAAAATAACTTATCTATTAAAAAAAATATATAATTTGAGGACACGGTTGGCGTAGTGGTTTTGCGATCAGCTGCTGCGCTGCGTGTCGCGGGTTCGATTCCCGCACGGAACAAATATTTGTATGGTCTACAGATAATTGTTTCGGATCTGGGTGTCGTGTCTATGAGAGTTTAAATGTTTGTAAATACACCCAAGATACAGGAATAAATTCCTAGTGTGGTGCAAAGTTCTTTAAAAAACAAAAAATTAATAAAAAAATAAATGAATAAACCGACTTCCAAAGCAAAACACTAAAAAGTGCAGAAATAACTTTTATTTCCGAAGTCAGTGTTGCAAAATGATAAAACAAGATGTACCAAAGACACCGACTATTTTTAATTTTGTCTTTACAAATTCATTTACAAATCCATACTTTCATTACTGGATCGACCCTCCACAGGATATTTTTTTTTTGTAGTTATAATCTAATTAATCGTTGTCGAAAATTGCAGCATCATGTCTCATAATGGGATCTATTTTATTTAACTGCCGTTTGTTTCTTCCCAGATCTTCTCATCTTACGGTCTTCCCCTAAAAGAACTGGACTTCTCACACAACAGCCTACGAAGACTACCAGACAGACTGCTGGCTGGAGTGAGAGGAAACATCACGAGGCTCGCTTTATCAGACAATCTGCTTGGAGACAACCTGAACCCTATCTTCTCTACTGCTGAACTCCATAACTTACCAGCTTTGGAAGAACTAGATCTGAGTGGTAATAGTATTCGAGGGTTGGAAGAAGGTCTTCTGATTGGCTGTGAGGTTTTGAAGGTAAGATAGTTCACTCTTGTTCCAAGTTTCTAATACATAAAGGTGTGGATGTGGAACTGTATTGCAGTCAAATATGCCACATACTTTGCTGCCCTATGTCTCCCAAAACTTAGAGTAAAAACAACTTATGCACTGCCAGTTACAAGGCCATGGAAGAAGCAAAGTATTTAAACAATATCTGTCTGTTTAACGTACTTGTGAATATTTTCGTTAAGACAATTGTAGTGGAAGTCTTGGCTGATATAATGATGTCTGATAAACATGTATTTGGTGACATATTGCATAGCCAGCTCAAGGGTTGTTAGCACCTGTAACTTTTATATCTGACCAAAGCCACAAAAGTTGGTAATTAAAATAGTTATCCTATCTATCTAACAAAAATTCATCAGTGAATGCTCCGTTTGTCCAAGAATGTGGTTTACAGAACCCGGACGCTAAGCGCTTCCTCCAACTAACTCAATACCAAACGTAAACGCAAAAGTTAAAGTTTGTTTAGTAAACATAAATTTTCTCCACAGATCTTGAGACTGGACCTTAATAACATGAACTATGTTCCTTCATCTTCCTTAAACGGACCGCAAGCGTTGAAAGTTCTGTCGCTCCGAGAGAATAGGATAGGTAAGATTTATTTTGTTTGTTACGAATGAGGTTTCTTAGGAATATTTCATGTACTTATGTTATCACTTTTAATTTATTGGAGATATTTCAGGAGATACTTATGATAGAGACATAGATTAATATGGGATGAACTCGAACGATATTAAAATTTTAGTTTTCATCACTCAAAAAAAAAACCATTTCGTCAGGGTCCCTTAGTTGTAATTAAAGTTGTATCGTTCCCTAAAAGAGAGCACAACGAATTAAAAGTCAACTAGTTATAACAAGCATTTAGAGGCATTTCAGTATTTTCACTTAATTAAAGAGAGACTTAAGTTTTGAATTTAAAGTAAAAGACCGTACCTCATTTAGTTTTACCGCAGATTTAATGATACCGTTTTGTTTGCCACGAAATTTATTCTGGTGTAAACTTCTCTGTACCGTATTATCTGATACTTTTAAACTTAATTGCCTATTTGAAACATAGAAAAGGCCTTAGAAACAGTACTATTTATCAACCAAAACCTAATAAGGTAATTTCTATTCCAGCATTAATACGACAAGGGTCCTTCGTGTCGCAAAAAACTTTCGAAGAAATTGACCTCCATGCTAACATGATATCGACAATCGAAGGCGGCGCGTTTATAGGTCTGGCAGATTTACAGGCCTTTGATCTTGGCCGTAACAGGCTCTCGAAATTCAACAGCGACGTTTTCTCAGGAGCAAAGAATTTGGAGAAATTAGATCTCTCAGAAAACTTTATAACAAACTTCCCAACAGTGGCGATGAAATCGTTCGTCGCTTTGAAACACTTGAATCTTTTCAGCAATATGATCACGGTGAGTCTCCTGCGAAGTTTTGAGCAGTTTGTTTTTGATTGTTATTTCTGTCCGCAGGTTAAACAATATTAGCTATAATAATAAAGAAGAATAACGTTAACAAACCAATCTGTAAGTATACATAAAGTTATTCAAATTATCCCCGGCTAATACGAGTAAATAGTCAATCTTGCAGAAAACGATCGTTGAAACTTATACAGCACTGCATCGCATTCAAGAACTGACATTACGCAAAGCTTATTTGCTGTCGACTACGGCGTAGCATTACTGCTACGACGTAGTATCTTTGCTACGGCGTAGCAACTGCCAAATCAATGCAGTGTAATTTTGCAATTCTTTATTGATTGAAATAAATATACGTGTTTTATACTGCTTAAAGCACAGATTAAAAAATATTAGCTATTATAATAAAGAAGAATAACGTTAACAAACCAATCTGTAAGTCTACATAAAGTTATTCAAATTATCCCCGGCTAATACGAGTAAATAGTCAATCTTGCAGAAAACGAACGTTGAAACTTATACAGCACTGCATCGCACTCAAGAACTGACATTACGCAAAGCTTATTTGCTGTCGACTACGCATTACTGCTACGACGTAGTATCTTTGCTACGGCGTAGCAACTGCTAAATCAATGCAGTGTAATTTTGCAATTCTTTATTGATTGAAATAAACATACGTGTTTTATACTGCTTAAAGCACAGGTTAAAAAAAAAATAGCTATTATAATAAAGAAGAATAACGTTAACAAACCAATCTGTAAGTCTACATAAAGTTATTCAAATTATCCCCGGCTAATACGAGTAAATAGTCAATCTTGCAGAAATTTGCCTCAACCGTAATTTCTCGTTAACAAGTTAATTCAGCCCTTTGACACTGGAACTAATATCGGCGTTAATAATTGATTGAACATTCATTCTCGAAATTTTAGACTTAATTGATGCTGTTACTAGGCTCTAGCTTGCTTTTTGATCATTTGTGATTTTTTTGTAGTGAGATTTGTTTTAATTTAATGTGTTCATATTATGGTTTTATATTCTTCAAATTTTTTTTATTTGAATAATTTTAATATTTACTAGAAATCCAATAACAATTCAATCAAATCATAGCCACAACGACAAGTCCTATTACTAGTCAAATAACCCGCCCCTAACTGTTCCCGGCGCAAAGGTATATAACGCTTGCTGCATCGAGTCACCCATTTTGTCACGGAGCTTGTGCCCTATGTCGTTAATGAGCTTCTTGACCTCAGTGCCCCAACCGCTGGTAGAATCAATAATTATTACTTTTGAATTTAAATTTTTGACGTTCAAAAGTCCCGCTTAATGGCCTAATTGAATAAAGAAATTTTATTTAACTTAATAAGATTAAACCGATATTTTCTTTGATATCCTAAACTTCCATCGTTTTCCATCAGAAGACATTTCGCTCAAAAATTAATCAATTAAAAATAAAATAAAAATGTAATTTGTGCAAAAAAAATACGTACCACTTTTAATGGGATTTCCTTTTCATGTTCTTCTTTTTGATATTTCGCAGACCATAGACAACAGTCACCTGAACTCCCTGGTGTCTCTTCAAGTGCTGGACCTCAGTAGAAATAACCTGGTGAAGCTGGCTCCTGGCACTTTCGTGGGGCTGGCTGAACTATGGTACTTGGACGTTGGGGCAATGCTTTACGTACTGTGAGTATTTAGTATGATTAGAATTATTTTTATAATACAATCATAAAGAGCCGAGAGTGGCCTAGAGGTTCAGAGCAGATTGGAGGTGTGGTGGCACAGACTTCACGTAAAGTTGGCTTGAAATTGAGCAGAACTAAAACAGAATACTTGTTCTGCGATTTTAGTGGTCTCTCCAGTTCTGTGACTATAGCTTTCACTGGAACACCCATACCGATGTGCTCCAACTTCGGATATCTAGGGTCGCTTGTCCAAGGGGATGGCGAGGTAGACAGAAACATAACGCACCGGATCAATTCAGGATGGATGAAATGGCGACAGGTCACTGGAACAACTTGCGACCCACGGATGCCCCTCAAGTTAAAGGGGAAAATTTACAAGTCCGTGATTAGACCTGAAGTACTGTATGGATCAGAATGTTGGGCTGTGAAATAGATGAATGAAAAGAGATTGCATGTAGCAGAGATGAGAATGTTGAAATGGATGTGCGGAGTGACGAGAATGGATAAAGTGAGAAATGAGTATATTAGAGGAAGTTTGAAAGTGGCGCCAGTGACAAAAATGTTCAAAGGAAATCGTTTGTCCTGGTATGGTCTTGTGATGAGGAGGGATGAAACGCATGTTACTAAAAGAGTTATGAATATAAATATGGATGGATGGAGAGCGAGGGGACACAGACAAAGAAAAGATGGATGGACTGTGTGAGGAGTAACATGAAAGAAAAGCGAGTCAGTGATAGCGTGACGGGGGACAGGGCGGTATGGAAGAAGAAAACGTGTTACCTCAAATAACATGGGACAAGCAAGCAGCGGCGGCAGGCTTATTATGACAATTAAAAAGGACGGCCCAGAAAGAGGCAGCGACATGATTTGGACGGCTTTACTATGAGGGCTGGTTCGAGACCTGTGAAGAATGTGTAGAAGGACTTCAGGCAGGCCTTTAACCAGTAATGGGATAGCGATGGCTAGCCAAAAACATCAAAACTTATACAGTAGAGGTACAGACTTCACACACGATTTTACACGCTACGATTTCTCAATACATGAACCATAATCGCAATTGTTAAGATACTAACAAAATAATTAACTTAACTTATTTATCCATATCTAAGTACTAATGCTGTAACATGGAAATATTGTAAAACTAAACCATTTTTAAAAGAGTAACCATAGAGTTTCTTGCCGGTTCTTCTCCATAGGAAACGACCAACCCGAACCATGCACCTTTTGTCGACGTTTTATAAGTGCCCATTTGAAATAAAAAAATTGATTTTGATTTGTTTTTATTTATAAAATAGCTCAACACGATCTAATATAATAAATAACAAAACACACTTTTGTTTTGGTTATCTACTGTTTTTTAATTTATAACGTGCTACCTAAGCTGGGCCAATACGTGTTCCATGTGGATGACAGTGGTATTTTTTTTGAATTTATCAATAAATATTCCATTTCGTTTCATGTTTGATCTAAATACAGATTAGATTGTAAAAATATAGGCAACGAATGACATGACGTGAATTCATTTGTATAAGGGCCACTTACGCCAAAAACTTAACTCAGAGTTACTTGCTAACACGAAGTTAAATTAAAATATGTCATACATAATGAAATAGGAAACCGGCATGTCTTAGAACCAAACATTGGAAGACATGTGACATCCACCAACCCGCACTAGACCTGCGGGATGGATTGTGGCCCATTCTCTCTTTCACAGAGAGGATTACCTGTGTCCCAGCAGTGGGAAAATCGAAAGACTTATAATGATAATGTTAGCTACTAACTCGGAGTTAGTAAGATAACCCAGGGTGGCGCAAGTGGGTCTAACTATTTCATTACTTAGCTTTAACACTTTTAACAAAAAATTTGTTTATTTTCCAGGTGGAAGATGACGCCTTCGATGGTCTAACAAGTCTTGAAACTCTTCTTCTGCGGGACAACAACATCTAACTCATTCCTGCCACAGCCCTCTCCCGATTACCCAGTCTTGTATCAGTACACCTCGGCTACAACAGAGTTATAGCACCATCCAGTGACATTCTCAAAGCCGTATCCGACAGGGTAACATATCAGTCGTGTCAAGAAACGTCATCCGAGAACTACCTCCCGCAGCATTCGATCACTTCCAAACATTACATCACTTAGATCTATCTGGAAATCTTCTAAACTCAATCAGTCCCGAAGTGTTCAGCGGACACTTCGGCACTGATTGAAACAAATACCAAAAACAAACAACAAATAGATAACAAAAACAAACAAATAGATAACAAAAACAAACAAAAGTGAAGAACAATCTCTCCAATTCCTGTCTCTAAGTCAAAACAGGATACTTGAGTTGGTCGGCGAACCGTTGAAGTTCATCAGCCATTGGTTCCTAGACATCTCAGATAATCAGATCTCTGAAATACCAGTCGATGCATTCCAGTTTATTTCAAGCCTAACTCATCTGAATATAAGTAGGAATGCCCATATGAGCGTACTAAATCAGAATGTGTTCCAAAATAACCAGGCGTTAATAAGTATTGATTTGAGCAACGTTGGCTTGAAAGCACTTCCGGTCAATTTATTCTCCAAGAACTTTAATTTAAGACAGATTTATTTGTCAAATAATCTTTTGCAAGAGGTTTCGGCGAATACGTTTAAAAATCTTAGGATTTTGACTTTTTTTGATTTAGGTCTGTCGTACAATAACATCGTGAATATTAGAACACCTTCGTTCGTAAACGTGATGTCTATACAGTATTTATCTCTGAAGGGTAACCAGCTGAACGCGTTCAAAATGGAGTTCTTCAACACCGGAACGAGTCTTGAAGTTATAGATCTCTCGTTTTTTTTTTTTTGTTCTTTATTAATAAGAACAAAATTCTTAATAATTAATTACGATCTAGCCTAAAAGACTAATAAGCAATTTAACTCTAACTTTATATGTTACGGTTTAGATTATGTTAAAACTAAGAATAGTGTCCATTTGCACTTTTACACAAGACCGTAGCACGTTCTTAGAGTCTGATATATTTGTAAAAACACTATGTTCATGTGTTATATATAAAGCACAGCATTGCCACTATTATTCATTCACTTTGTACACTACACTAATTCAAAAGGTTTAGTTCTTTATAGCCTACGCACTAAGTCTGTATTGTCTAGCAGCTGGATAGGCTCAATTCACGTGTCGATGAAGTCTGTGTTCGTGGGCTTCAGCAAATTTTTGGATGATGGTGGTGACGAATTCCATTTTAAGGTCAAGGTGAAGATCGTCATTTCTTATGTACCAGGGTGCATTCACAGCATCCCTGAGCACTTTATTTTGGAATTGTTGGATTAATTTGACATTGCTTTGTTTAGTATAGCCCCAAAGTTCGATACCATACGTCCAAATTGGCATCAGTAAATGCTTGTAAATGGTTAGTTTATTATGTATTGATAGACAGGATTTCCTTCCGAGTAACCAATACATACTTTTATAACGTATGTCGAGTTCCTGTCTTTTCTTTTTGACATGAGCTTTCCAACGCAACTTGGCATCGAGTGTTATGCCAAGGTATTTGGCTGTATTAGCATAAGGCACTTGCATGCCATTTATGTAGATTGGGTGATAGTCCATGCGTTTATTTGTGACGTCAATGTGAATTGATTTTAATTCATTCAGTTTGATCTTCCATTTTTGTGTCCAGTCATAAACTTTGTTCACAGCTAGTTGAACTTTTTCTACTGCTTCTCTGTGGCTTGATCCGGTAGCCATAATTGCAGTATCATCTGCAAAGGTCGCAATGGTGTTGTTTTCCAGTTCTGGGATGTCACATGTGTATAACAAGTACAGAATTGGGCCAAGCACACTTCCTTGAGGTACCCCAGCTTTAATAGCTTTTAGCTCGGAATATGCGTCTTCTTGCCGTATTCTAAACATTCTATTAGTTATATACGACTCTAGAATATCTGCAAATTCTGGTAGCATACGTCTGAGCTTGAATATTAGACCCTTATGCCAAACTTTGTCATAAGCTTGCGCGACATCTAAAAACCCGGTGGCACAGACTCCCTTATTTCAAGTGTTTTTTCAATGATATTGGTTATTCTATGTACCTGGTCTATTGTTGTGTGTTTTTCCCTAAAGCCAAATTGATGATTTGGAATAAGGTCTTTATCTTCTATTATTGGTTTTAACCGTTTTAATAACAGTTTTTCGAATAGCTTTGATAACACGGGCAACAGAGAAATAGGTGGTGATGATGCTTCATGGGGTCGTTTTCCAGGCTTCGCAATAATGACTTCAGCGACCTTCCATGGCTGAGGTACATATTTTAAGGTAAATGCAGCATTGATAAGCTTGGTCAGCTTTACTATGGCTTTGTGTGGGAGGTGTTTTAGGATTTCCCCTGTAATAAGGTCGAAACCCGGAGACTTTTTCGAGCTAATGTTATTTTGGATTTTTCTCATGACTCCTTTAGAAGTCACAAGCTTAATTCTATGGTTTTGTGGCAATCTTTCACTCTCAAGTATTTCTATCGAGCTTTCATTGGGTTGAAAAGTCTCTTCTAAGTGTTGAGCAAACCTTAACGCTTTTTGGTCATTGCTTATGGCCCATTTTCCGTCACTATCTCTGATGGGCGGTATTTGTATAATTGGCCTTTTTAGATTTCTTGTTGCTTTCCAAAGGGAGTAATCAGTTGATTTGTCATTGGTTAGCTGCAGAAGGTTGGTATTCAGAGATTCATCCTCAAACTGTAGAATTTTCCTCTTTAACCGTTTAGTTAGGCTATTTAGTGATGTTTTATCCCTCGTGCACCTTGTTTGCTGCCAAAGCTGCCTTTGTTTCCTTTTCTCAGATAGTAAATCTACAATTACCTTAGGATAGATAAACCCCTTATATTTACGTTTTAATTGCGGTGAGTTGTTCCACGCACATTGTTGGATATTAACAATATATTTGTTTACTTCTGAGTCAAGCTGATCTTGCATTTTTATCGGAGTTTTAAGGTCAATAATATTATCTAGATCAAGGGCAAAACCTTTCCAATCTGTAAACTTATTAACCAGGGTTAAGTGGCTTTCTTTGAGTAGGACTTTTGACTAAGCATTAGTATAATCGAAGCGTGGTCCGAGTTCATATGAAAACCTTCCTCAAAACTGACGTAGTTGGCGGATATATTTTTGCATATGAAAAAATCTATAAGATCCGGTATTTTCTGGTGGTCAGTGGGCCAGCACGTTGGTTTAACCGTGCTCATAACTTCTGAATGTGTTTCTTTAACTGCACTTAAGAGCTGCCTTCCCTTAGTTGTAGTAAGTCTTGATCCTCAATGTGTGTGCTTGGCATTAAAATCGCCGCCTAGGATAAATCTCTGGCCTAATAGTTCAAAGAGATGTAAATATCGCTCTTTTGTTATCATATGCCGTGGAAGACAGTATATGGCTGCAATAGACACATAACAATATTTGGTTTTAACAGATATTGCCACAGCTTGAATGTCTTGTTCTTCATATTTACACTGCACGTAGTGACTAATATTGTCTTTGATTATAACCGCGCTACCTCCTCTGGCAGAGTTGTCAGGGTGGAGCGAATTATATACCAAGTATCCCCTAAATTTGACAAAAGATTGCTTAGTGAAGTGCGTTTCGGAGACCAAACACACATCTATATTTTCTGTGTCTAGGACCGCCTGCAATTCATTTTGATGTTTGAGGAGCCCGTTAGAGTTCCACGCCATTATCGTGAGAGTAGTAATCATTTTGGATTATTTAAAACAGCTGTTTTAGTGCTGGATTCTAGTTTCTCTAATCTCTTGTCAAATGGGTTAATACACTTTAAGATCTGATTAATCTTGTCCTCTAGATTCAAGGGCTGTGATCTTTGTTTGCAGCTTCCGCATAGGATCCAGTGTTGGTTACTTGCAAGGTTTTTGCAGTTGACTGGGCCCTTTCTTTATGTGCCTGTTTCTCATGATTTTGTAGGGGAAGAGATTGCTGGGTAGTTGGTACCACAAGTTTCTTTTTAATATTTTTATTTTTCATAATTTGTATCTGTTCACACCCCCTATAGTTGGCAGGATGAGAAAGACCACAGTGAACACATTTTGGCTTCTTTTGCGGAGATTTGGTACAGTTGGCTGTAAGATGCTTGCCAGTGCATTTTACATACCTTGGCTCTTTTCTGCAATATTTATGAGTATGCCCATACGCTTGGCATCTCTTGCAATGGGGAATGAGTTTTGGATTTTTGAGTGGTTGTATTTCAATTTTACACCCTAAAATTAACTTTATGCCATAGATTTTGTTGACATCTTCATCATTATTAAATGATAAAACGAACATATTGAGTGGTTCTTTACTCTTGCAGCTCAATTTGTTGTCTCCTTTTTCTATTTTCAGTCCTTGTGATGTTAGATCGTCTTTGATACGATCAGGTTGGCAAGAGGAATGTTATTTCTTCACAACAACTCTAATTGGTCTAGCCTGCTTATTCTCGTACGAATGCCAATGGTGGTCTTTTTCTGCCAAAAGCCTGGCAATTACTCTATAAGAGTCTTTTGTTTTGGCGTTCACCTTCACACAATCGTCATTCATCATTTTAGCGGTAAATGATTCAGCTGGTATTGTTTCAGTTAGAGAGTCATAGAACATTTGGTAGTTCTTAACTCCATCTATTATGATTGGCGGTGGTCGGGGCACCTTTATGACGAAAGTCTCTTCGCATTTTTTTTTGTTCTTGTTGGGCACTTCAAAATCCACCGACGCTTGAGAGAAATCATACTTACCAACAACAAGTTCAACTTCTTTCCGTCCGAACTTATAAGCACTTTACAATATCTTGAATTAGTGGATTTATCTGGTAATGCTCTTAAGAACGTAGATGAACACGATTTTGCCAGGCTTCCAAAATTAAGGACCATCTTATTGGCTAGAAACGAACTTGAGTCAATGAGTGAAATGGCTTTTCATAACTCAACGCAAATCCAGTATTTAGACTTGTCAAACAATTAAATTGATCGATTGGGAGATAGACTGTTTGAGGGATTAATTCGACTAGAAGTATTGGATTTGGGCGGCAACCTTTTGACTGAACTGCCATAGAATATTTTCGAGCGATCAAGATTACACATGCTTGAAAACATTGATTTGAGTAGAAACTTGTTTGAGCACCCTCCACTTAGAGCTTTGCAGAAGCAGTATTTATTTGTTTCATCGGTAGATTTGTCTTGTAATCAGATAATCGATATACCAGCTGAGGACAGCGTAGTGGTAAATATCAAAAAGTTAGATTTGTCTTTCAATCCGTTGTCTGAGAAAACAATTAACAATGTTTTGACAGAGCCCAAAACAGTTCGCGACTTAAATCTTGCTGGAACCGGAATCAAATCATTCCGACAGCTTGAGACGCCATTTTTACACAACTTGAACTTATCCTTCAATAACAATTAATTAACTAGTATTATCTAACAATATTTCTGAAATAAAATGTTATGTAAGAATATTTTCTTGTTTCATTTTCTAAAGTAACGTTTTAATTTACAAAGTGTCTTGTGAAGTAACGTTACGAGTTCGTCCACGTGGCTGATCACAGTGGCTGCGTGCGTGTGGCATCGCTCACGCACGCATCGCGTCCTTCAAAGCAAACGGAATTAGGCAAAGCAGCCCCTCCAAGCATGACTCTCACTAAGCCTCAAAAGAAACGCTCCCACCCCGAGGGCACTCTTTGAGAAAACTGCCGACGCCCTGAGAAAACACAATCTTTTAATGTTGCTCTACATTATTAATTATACTATAGGGTTTTGAAAAAGATTTGCTTTCCCAGCTTTGTTTATGATGGGAATATTTGCATAAAATCGTGTGGCGTGTTGTTTTTTCGCCGGCGCGTAAATGGGAATAGGTCTGCTAAACAATGTAGCGGGCGCGCTTTGTGAGCGTATTCCAAAATTGAATTGTGCCGTTCGCGGCGCTGGCTGCATGTATTGTGTACGGACGGCGGTGTTGCCCACGACGGCAACGTGCGTACGATGTGGATGCTGCATAATGTATGTAGATATAGGCGCGCTAATCTGAGTATGACTGCTCTGACGCAATTGTATGGGGATTTGGAATATAGATTCGTGGAGTACAATAGGCATATTATTGTGCAACTTGTAGCAGTAGGTCTGTGTAGGTCTATGTATTGGGGCGTGAAATCTGCACAAGCAGATTAGCAAAGTCTGTTTCACTTTGATTAATCACGTAATTAATCGCCCGCATGAAAAGTTCGAGAGGCGTCAGTCTAATTGAGACAGTAACTGATTAATGAAAATAAATTTTCAAAGAACAAATGTAAATCAACGCAAAAATCACCAACAGAACAGTTCTAAAAATATATACGCCAAAATCACAGACAAAGAGAACACTTCCGTATTTATAAATGTTTCAAACAATCGGTTTCCTAGAAAACAAAATATATTACAGGAGTTACACAAGTGACTGATTCCTTGAAATATTTATTACATATAAGTACAATAATAACAGTTTGATAAGATTACCAAGCTGAAGAAAATTCGGAGAAAATTTCACAAAAGTTTATCTCAATTACCTACCCGGAAAAGCTTATACACGTGCGGACAGACAGTGTAGTGTGTTTAACCCAAGGTTTAACTTGTAGATAACGCCTTGTTACATTGATGCCGGTGCCACCAATATTCTTCTTCTTCATCGATACACTCTTGGCAGAGCGGTCGTGGTCCTCATATTGCACTAAGATTTCGGGCTGACATGATTCGCCTAAATTCATGTACCACTTAGAAGCGTTATGTACCTTAAACAAATAAATAAAAAATATCTGGTTACTATATTGTACAAAATTATTAAAATCCAATCAAATATCTCCCTTCCCTTTTATTCTTGCAACCTGATATGCAAATTGGTTTCATAAAATCGGCGTTAATCCTTGACAGCGATGAAACAGTTTATTGACGAACGCAGTACCGCTGACGAGGCACCATTTCCCGACACACAGGCCAATGTTATTCAAAAAATTCTACCGAAAAATCCTACGTGTATTTTTGATGGAATGCAAAATGGTAGCGTTGTTCAAACTCGACGGATTGCAGAAAAACATGGAATTTCAATTTTACATAACCTGCATCGGATAGAGGTTAGCTGTTTGCAGGCGAGCCGCTATTATGTTGCCAAACTATTTCAATATATAATTGAGTGTTCTTTGATATTATTTTAAAGTGTTACTGCATAGAAAAGGCAGGTAAAATTAGTGGGCTTATTTTTCAATAAAAATGTGGAGCTTTCTCTTTTAATTTCAATTTAACTTTTTAAACAGCATACAGAGTTCATACAGTAATAAAATTCGTAGGTAAAATTTTTCGATTCAATAAACGTAGCCGAACTGCAATCCTGTTTCGATAAAATGTTTACAAAACTATTGCAAAGCTATGTGAGAGTGGCGAAATCTGATTGAAGCAATGTGTTATGTATGGCTTCCAGATACGTATGAAACATGGGGAAATATATAAAATGGGCGTTGTAAAAGTTCGGATTCAAGGCCGATACTCCGTAGATATTTTACATGGAGTTACACTCTACTCCTTGGCAAGACTGTGGCACTAGTCTGACAAGATTAACTGAACTCTGCAATTGTTTAACCTTGAAGATCGACCCAAGTGGCTAATATAATTTAACCACGAGCTTCTCGAATAAATTGCTGACGTGGTTTTTTTTGACACAAGCCCCCTTGTGAGGCCCGTACCTGAATCAATGTGTTTTATTGATATAGATAATTAATAACTGAATTTAATACACATATATATATATATATATATATATATATATATATATATAATACACATAAAAAACTAAATTATCATATTTTTTTTATTTAAAGGTGACATATTTTTGTCAATTTAAGTAGAGTTAAAATTTCTATGGCAAAAGTTACTTGAGATCGGAAATCACTTTGTATATCTTAAAATGTTATACAAAGTAAATAAATTAACTTATATTATAAAACTTCTATAGTGTCTCTAATAATAATCAACTTTCGTAGGTACTACAATCGGAATAAAAACTGCAAGGCACCAATTTTCACGCCCAAACTTCATTTGCGCATTGAAGGCAAACGTTTTTTACACAAATAACATGTGTGAGTAGACTTCCTCTGAAGTTTCCGGTTGAATTACGTACTCGGTTTGATTTAAGGTTATTCAAAAAAGAAAAAAAGATAATATGAACATAACAACTTTATAAAAAAGTAACGTAAATACTTATGTGGGGTCAGGAAGGTCCACAATGTTTTTGGGTAATGGATTTCTCACCATAATTGCGCGTGCCGACACATACACCACTACTCACAGCAGTCACAGCCTCTAAATTACTAAACTCGAACCTACTAGAAGCACCGTATGCGTCGCGAAGCGTGTAATTCTAAATTATAACTTTCGCTAGGCCCGAGTCCTGAGGCCTACGTCAGCAGTCAAAGGTAAATAATTATGATCAGAAAATAAAGTACTATTTTTAATACCTACAAATGTTTGTCTGAAATATGACCAAACGGGTCTCGTAAGAAACATGAGACTGCGCTCCAAAACTAAGATATTTGATGTCCCTAAAAAGGCAGCCCATCTGAAATGAGAATGTGAAAACATATTTGCCTTAATATGCTGGACCAATTGTAGACCTCAATAGCACAGAACTGGAGCCTGGAGACAGCAGGGCGGAATAGCGACAGGCCACGAAGGGGATGGCGGGATGAACAAAATATGTTTAGTATTAACTGGCAGGTCTCGGGCAAGACGGTATAAGTGGTGCTAATACTACTGGTATTTGTTTCAACTCACGTTTATTTTCTATTCCGAACGAATACCATTGTTTAAACTAATACCAAAACAAGTACAAAGATATAAGGTACAGTCAGTAAAAATAATAACTACTCCAGATAAATTTTTCACAAAAAGAAATTACTTTTAATCTAACAATTGTAAAATATCATAGACAATCTGCTTTTTGTTTAATCATATCAGTCATGCATCACCTATTTATTCTTCTTTTTAACTTTTTTATTAATTTTTCGCTAAGTCTGTTGTCGTGACGAGATCTTTGAGTTTTAAATTTATAGCTATTGAATGTGCTAATATTAACTAATAACCATTGGTGTAAATTAAATTCGATAACGTCCATACAAAATCATTTTTCTTAGTTAAGAATAGAAAATAAACGTGAGTTGAAACCAATACCAGTGATATTAGTTGTTGGCATTAGAACGGAATAAATTGATAAGTAGGGCTCCCTGCTCTTTGTCCAGGAGTGAAACAGCGTAGACTAGCAGAACAAAGACCTAAGATCTTACTAAAAAGTATTAGGCATAATTAGTGACCCTATAATCTCAATGAACCTTTAAACATTTAATTATTCTAGAAAGCTTCAAAACACAGAGCCTACCTATTTAAAAAGTTCATGTAATTTCTGCAGGCGTGTATAGTAGTCAAAGTTTCGGCACCAAATTGACTGTTTAATATTTGAACTAGTCACCATTCTAATAATGCATAACAGTAGGTCAAGTCAGTACTTTTCTTTAGATAATTCAGCACGGCTTGATTGAGGCAAGCATGTGAATTTCACACATTGGGTCTGGAGTCTTTTACTATATTGTTCAATTATAATAGGGTAGTGTATTGAAAAGTATTGGTAGTTATTTTCTCCGTCAGGTAGATTAATAATAAATATTGGACACGTATTTTTCTTTTGACATGTAAACTTAAAGTGACGACGATATAATGCGTTGAAATATCGTGTGAAGTCACGCCGCTAGTACACATTATAGTGCCTTAGTGACGTCACAAGCACCCACTCCTGAACTTTGATGCGCTTTATCTTTGTCGCTTCTTACTGTTACAGCAAAAAATACGTCTGCAGTATTATTTGATAATCGCACTGACGGACTAAATATAATTATCAATTTTCTACCCAGGAAACATCCCCATTGGTTGGATATCGCATTAATTTTCGGATATTCCACTTGGTAGGAACCATAATGATAATCGTCGAGCTAGGATGGCGTGAAAGCAAGTATTTCTGTATCATATTCAGTAAGCGTGTACCATTTCTATTTAAGTTTACTGCTCTTATTTATTTACTGTGTCTAAGCTTAATCAAGAATATGTGTAACTTAATAATGTTGGAACACTGACATAGTTCGCTAAGAAAATTATTTTAAGGTACTTGTTACGGTGAAGCAGCATGTAAAATTGAAACATTCTACGACTTCTCTTACATTATAGAGTTACTATGTATCAACTTCTATGGTTTCTGTAAGTTTTTGTAATGTAACTCGTTTGTGATCCTTAAGAAAATAAATACTATATTCAAATTCGACTTCTATATTTAAATTTTTCAAAGATTCTTATTTAAATGAGATGAAAATTGATTAAAAGTCAGCCGCGAACTGACTGACCGAGCACAAAAAAGAGAGTAGGCTTAATCTTAACACTACTTAAGATCCTAATTCAATCCAATTGTATAAAATTACACTTGAAACCATATTCTGTAGGCTCGCAGTCTCGCGCCTGTAATAAAGGCGTTAGTAATGTCGCAATTAATTAGAAAACGAAGTTTTATTAGGCCATTTTTCAGCAATCATTCGCCTCACTGCACCCCATTGCGTATGATAGGTGATTTTTTGAGCAAGCACCGATATTCCGCCTACAGCTTGGTGACAGCAAAAACATAGATACAGAAGGTTGGCTCCGTGAAAACACACTCACCCATGGACACTTTTCACGTAAAACAAGGCCACTTGCGACTGGTATTTTTATTAGGCAGTTTGACATCACCACCATGATGGTCTGAGTGCGCTCGCCTATTTTTTTCACAAGCATGATGCCGCGCTCGTTCGCTCATGAACTACAGCGTAAGCCACACTGGCAACATAGCCTAACGTAGCGTTTGGTTACTACCTTGTCTTTTTATACTACATCTGTAATTCACGGTGTGTTGCAAGACACGATAGCTACATGAGCGTCACACACACATTCTTGATCATTCTCTAGCGATGCGTGCGCTTGGTCTAGTCAGCGAACGTGTGGTTCCCACCGGTGAGTCACTAGATTTCATTCATTCGGCCTGTACCGGGATGAAGCCAACCTTCTGTATCTATGTATTTTTTTCTGTGGTGTAACTAAAATTTATGGCAAAACGTTTTTATATGTTCATGGAAGATGTAGGCGTATTGTGGATAATGTTGGATTAAACGTCTTAAGGTCAGATGTGGTATAAAGATAAATGGCTCGGTAAGCTTTTGCAACTGCAATCGATGGGATGTTCATGTTGTTTATAGTTCGTGCCTTCTTACTGAAAATTTAGCGATTCATACTGGCATTATTAATTTTTTTAATCTTCATGTACAATGGTGATACATAGGCTGACTTAATACTGCAAGGCATTCTCTACCAGTCAACCTTTGGATTAAAAAGGACACAACAGTGGTAGGAGAACAAAATTAGAAAAAATGAACAAGAATTAAAGTCGGATATTAATAAACTACCTAACTAATAAGATATATAAATAATTCCTTAAACATAAGACTAAAAAATATTATTATACATACGAAATTCTAAATGAAACTGAAATTTAAATATAATAACTATGACAAATACCGAGCCATGGATAGGTCAAATAATAGTTCCGGATTCTATGCTTAAATGAAAAACGTTAACCGTTATGGTATTCGTATATCCTTCTTTTATTTTATTTTTTTAGCTTAGTAACTGTTTGATAGCTTATTATGGATACGAAATATAAAAATGCTATATCTATATAAATCAAAATCACTTGCCGCATGTATGAGAGAACATCACTTGAGAACGAATCTCCGATTTGTGTAACAGTGTGTAACAGACATCTGTTGGTCCGTGGTTTGTTCGTGAAACACAAACACGGTTAAAATATTTATGAACAGTTTTCATAAAGGGTTGAGTGGAACTACGTTATGCTTATTCGCGAGTTTGCTGAAATACTTAGTTATAGCATAAAATATGGCAAAATGATGTATAACATTTTGATCAAAATATAGCTGGGTAATTGAATAATATATAAATTCATGCAATCAATCGGAAACTGATTATATTTGTTATTTCAATAATATTAATTGCGTGTCCTATTTACGCTGTCGAGTAGTTAGATTTTTAAACCCTGACAGAAAAAGAGGGGAGTTATAAGTTCGACGTGTGTACCTATGTATGTGTGTATTTGTGTCTTTGTGTATCTGTCTGTAGCATCATAGCTCCTAAACGGATGCAACGATTTTAATTTAGTTTTTTTTTGTTTGAAAGGTGATTTTATCGAAAGTGTAAGCTTGATCAAAATCGGTTAAGCCGTTCAAAACTTATGGGCGTTTAACTGATTGAATCGGGGTGTTTTCGCAAGATATCGTGTCATAATTACGTGTTCAATAGATTGTTGATCGTAGTGCGGCTACTAGTAGATACATTTGGTAGCAAGCAATAAAACTTTGTCACGAGCTTTTTTTTAATGTTGCTTATTAAACATATGATGTATGTAGGGATTAGGAACTCCTTTTGTAACTAAAACTGTAATTTAGTGTATAAGTTTTCAGAGTGCTAAATACCATTAATACCGCTTCACTAACATACTACAAGTCGCTGTATGGTGCGAGAAGAATGTGGTGAACTGAGTCAATCTCCTTAATCCCGTTCACGGGCGTCAACACTCCGTCCCAGTTAAACAGTATGCTTCTGGAAAACAATTTAGTAAAGTGTGTTCCAAACTTAAAGTATTATACCTTAATCGAAACCATTTGTAGCTGACTTAATTTCCACATTAGCTTCATCGTAGTAATGTATCATATGCTACAAATAAAATGAGAATTAGGAGAATTTATAAGGTTCAGTAACTTCAATTCATTATGTTCTCAAAAATGTACACGCTCTCTTAGTCAGTTTGTCAGTTGTAATGGCCGTGTGTATCACGTGTTAATGGTGATCCATTTGTCCTAAATTACGGTGTATGGCATCCGTGTAACTTGTTTACACTTTCAAAACCCCGTCCAATGGAAATGGTTGTTAAATGACCTAAATTTGAATTGACTTCTCTTTTCATTTTCCGCATGAAAATTTTCTCTCAGGTTTTTTTGTAATGTAGATACTTATAGAATTCCGGTGTGCTCTTTTAAGAAGTCACAGGGTTCTATATGCTGATCTGGTGATCATGGTTTAGTGAGGTAAAAAGCCCACACTCTTTGGTCTTTTTCGTAAAAATCTAGGCGATTAGCTCCTATAGAAACAAAAAGATACTTATGAAGAGCGTTCAGTGTTCTGTTTGAGATAAACTTCTAGATGTATTAATTTGAATCTTATGATTACAGACAATAATTAAAAATTATTTTAAGCTATATTTTCAAAGATGCAGTAGAAAATTCTAAACAAATTCTCCTTTCCACTATCTACATTCACACCAAGCACAACTGTTTAGCAATTAAATACTATTCTTTTCAAAGTAAAACAAGTTAATATTGGTACGCCTGAAACAAGCTGAAGTTAAAAGCGACTACAAAAGAGCAGGAAAGATCTTGTTAAACAAGAACTCTTAAAGGGGGAAAAAGTTAAAATTAAAACTCATTCGTGAGGCAATAACTGTAGAGGAACGTCCACTGAATACTGAAGTAAAGAGTTTTGGAGTCTTTTACTCGTAGCAATCAGTAAATTGTAGCACTTGAAACGATGGTTTGAGTGAATGCTGTTTGTTGGGGTAGGTAGGAATGGTAAATATTATCAGAGCCCGGTTAAACAGTCAATATGACTTTATGACTTTTTGTCCTTGCTTCCGTTTTTCTATCTGCTTTCTACTAATATTATGAAAGAGAAAGTGTTTATATGGATGTTATAATGTTTAGAATAACGACCTTAGACAAAATTTGTACTATATACTAAACTAGATGTAGACTATGGCCCGTATTATAGAAGTAAAAAGGGAGGTAGTGTAGACAGAGGCTAATAAATAAATACATTAACTTCTATATTTGATATATTTAGTACAAATTCCACAATATGCCTGCCTTCTGGGCGGTTCCACTAGAATTGACAATCAAAAGCTTTGCAAAAATCATCTTCACTTATATTCTGTTCGAAATTCATTTACCTTTCAAGTAATACCAATTGCCTTCTAGTTAAGCAGAGTCCTCACAGTAGCAAAGAATTTTGAAGTTGTTAAGCAACCAGTAAATTGTAGCACTTCAAACGGTGGTTTGAGTGATTGCTGCTTGCTGGGAAAATTAGGAATGATAAATATTACCAGTGTCTGGTTCTACAGTGAATATCATTTTATAATGTTATTTCCTTACATCTTTAAAAGAGGTTTTTCTAATAAGGATTCATAGAAAGTAACTCTTTGGTAAACTACTTTTGCCAGACCTAACTAGCTCATCTGTTATGCATATCCTTATCCAAGATTTTAAGAGATTTTTCATTTTAGATTATTATTGTTGAAACATTGGGAAGACCTAAACTTTCGTCTGTTATTATTTTCTTTAATTTTACATAGTTTTTCAGTCCTTGGTCAGCGTTTTCTTCCTGCTTTTTAAACCTCAGCCTCATTAACGACACGGTTGACTGCTGCGCTGCGAGTCGCGGATTCGATTCCCGCACGGAATAAATATTTGTATGACCTATAGATAATCATTCGGGTCTGTTCGTTTGTGTATATGATTTTGTATGTTAGTAAATGCACTAACGATACAGGAGAAATTCCTAGTGTGTTTAAAAAAAATACATTCTTTAGGCTCTAGGTATAAGCACAAAAGTGATCCGCCGTTCTCAATTTGCACTAAAACGGGCCTATCCTCCGTTATGCCATAAGAAAATATACGGAGAGGAAAAATTTATGAGTTTTCAATGTCTATTAAATATAAACGAAGGACGATCAATCTTTGCTTCAATCCAGTCGTGACACATTTTTGCGGAAGTTCATTCTGACTTTAAGACAATCTGTTACACTTGACTGCTGTTATCTTTAAGTAGCCATTTCAAAATAACGTAACTGGAGGTCAAATTATAATATTCATAAAATAAAATAAATGTTCATCGCCATTTGTAGGTTACTCTTAGTTAAGCGTCACTTGTAGTTGTATACTTATGGCCTTGTATAATATATCATTATCATCATAATCAGCCTTTTAGTGTTCCCATTGCTGGGACACAGGCCTCTTCCCTGTGAGAGGAAATGGGCCGTTATCCACCACGCGGGCTCAGTACGGGTTGGTAGATGTCTTTCGAATTTTTGGTTTTAGTATATGCCGATTTTTTATATACTGATATTATAAAGAGAATATGAAAAAAAAGCTAAGTTTGTTTTGAATATGTGGAGGGTAATCTCCACACCACTGCATTTAATTGAAAAAATATTTGAATGATTTTTGATTTGTTGAAGCACATAGGCTATATCAACCCGGGCTAAACCAGGGTGGGCTATCTTTAGTAAAAAATACTAAACTTTGAATGAAAAGTTTCTTACGGAAAGTAGATCTGGTTAAATATGTAGGGAATATTCATGGCTTTTTATTACTTTCATCTTTCTGAAAATCCTAGATTTTTGCGATCATTGCCCCCCCTTTTTTTTTTTTTTTTTCGCGTTGAGAAATGCTCATGCATACTGCGCTACCACGGGGAGATAGCGCAGTTATGTGGGACCCCATTAAACAGATCGGGATGAAAACTTAACTCCCACCCACCTAACCATCTTGTTCGACTCCTCAAATTACGGTCTTTCCAAGAAAATATCTAAGTGAGCTAAACTCATTAAGGTCACTGAAGAAAACCAAGGTTAAAGGAGCGTCCTCACTGAGAGCATTCACGTGTAATGAGCATTTGACGTCGAATATTCGAGTGGTATGGACATTGAGCCGAGCGTTACAAAGCTTGCTCGCAAGCACGAACTTCGGCCGGTGTGGACGTCGCATCGATTTTCGCCGAAACGGCTCGCAAATAAAACGCTCGAAAACGAGCACACGATGCAGGAATATTACTGGCCACTTGTAAGCAAGGAACAGTTCCTTAATCTTAAGTATTTGTGACCTACTCGTATTATCGAATGAATGACGTTTAACGAGATCGTATTCGAATGCTCCAAGCTCGCAAGGGAATGGTTCGACTCGAACGTTCATAGTTTTGCTCGAAGGTGAATGCTTGGCTCGCTGGGAAGCATTTGTTGCTCGCTTACGATTGCTTGTTTACAAATGCTCGCGAAAGAATGGTCCCAGTGAGGACGCTCCTTAACCCTTTACAAAACAAGCGAGGGCCTAGTAATCATTTTCCAGGATTGATTTACATTGAATTCGAGCAATATTGTTTTGCAAGAAAGTATTTTCAAGGGGTAGATTGTTTTTGAAACGTAATTATAAAAAAAAGATATAACAATGGAAATCATTCTCGAAGAGTTAAAAACTCGACAACAACTGCTTTGGATTACCAAAAATCGGTAATTTTCATTTCATGTCAAGTTATTTTTGTTCGGTACAAAGATTTCTGTTTCGTCACATTTTCTTTCAAAACCTTCCAAATGATAAGGTTACGGCTGAGTGGAAATTATTTTTATTTTCCTACTCATCCGTTATTCTTTTCAGATTAATTTCGTTGCGGGATCCAAGACAGTTAAATTCATTCTTCGGGACTTCGTCGAGGTTCATTGCCTCGGCGCTTTTCTGGTGGTCGCTACTGTTGATTGTGGCGCAGTGGTTTGGAAGTGGTGCGGTGGAAATGTCCCATAAAAAACTGTTACGGCTGAATTTTGACGAGATAATGATGGATAATAATAAAATTTATTGCTATCCTAATCCTATCTGGTCTTAAATAATATAGAATTTTTGTAGTCCGATGTGTATGCTGAAGAAGAAAGTAAAGTAAAAAGAACGTAACTTGATTGACACATCGCATCCCCAGAAGGAAAGTGAAATAACTCAAAATTCCAGTTACCTCTGATTTTGCTAGAAACTGGCCTTTAATAGCGTTCTCTAAAGCCCTGTGTTAAAAAACCGCAGGTAGAAAAAAAACAGGGCAAAATAATCTCTAGTACTCTCAGTAATTTCCATGGAGCGACTACCTATCTGACCTGCACAACCCAGTAACTGGGTAACATGATACCCTTTTGCAAGACTGGTGTCCGATTGTCTGACTTTTGACATTCCGGAACAATTATCAAAAATCCGTTACTTTTTCCATTTCTTCCTTAGCTGTAAGCACAATGAAAACGTTCCCAAAACGTTTAGTGCGTATGGGTGAGATGAACACCATGTACCGAAGGCGCATTTGCCGTTCGTCTTATAGTCCGTCGATGGAAATAGAATAATAATACAAATTTTGTGCAATTTCATCGCACACACTCCGAAATAAAATCGATAAAAACCGATAACATAGAGTAATGTAGATGACCTACTTATAGATAAACCTCATCTGGAAAGAATACAGGCGATATTATGTTGTGTTATATTTAAAACTAAAATAAAACAAAAAAGTTGTATGTATTTAATTTAAGGAAACAAAGCACTGTCGAATTTAGATCGTTACTTTTGTTTGATTATTTTTATCTAGTTACATTAATACAATGTAAGATAAATACAAATATAATATAAAACTGAAAACACTTTTATTTATTATTACTGGCCAACCAACACTTATTGTAGGTATATACTGGTACATGTAAAAATAATGTTTACCTATATCTACGGTTAGTATTTCAATTTCTTTATAGTTAGCACGACATACCCCATAAAATAATAAATGTTACGAGTAAAATTAAAATCTAAAGTAATACAAATTTAAAACAAAGTTAAAAAAAAACAAATTAAATTAAAGTGGAAATTAAAATTACATTCAGAACCAAAATATCCCAAAATTTAATTCACAATTTAAAAAAAAACATTAAATATAACCATAAATATTATGAACAAAGGCCTTATTAATGTATAATTATTAATTTCATTATCATCATCATCATTTCAGCTGAAAGACGTCCACAGCTGGACATAGGCCTCGCTTGGCAAGCGTCGCCACATCGACTCTTCCCATGCATCGCATTATTCCTTTACTACCTATTATATTTTTGTCATACTTTATAAAAAATTATGAAGAACAGCTCAATGGCAATCAGCAGTTTAACAAATAACCCTTCCATCCATGATGATATCATTATTTCCATGTATTTCTATTAACGACCTTCTTCTTATTTTATTTGCATAAAAGTTATGCCACGATTCCCGATTTCTCTTTAAAACTATAAAAAAGAAGTCCAATACAAGTGGATTGAAATAAGTTAATGATTTTACTATAAATTTCACTATTTTGTTTGGATCCGATATATATGACAATAATAATATAACATAATCACACAACAATAAGACGTCACTCAATACAAATATCAAAGAGGCTGTATACAAACGTCGCAATATAACAGAAGTTGTATTTTTGCGCGTGAAGAAACTTCGACAAAGTGAAAAAACGATTATGAAGTAAAATAAACAATTAATTATTAGCGGTAGAATTTGCTTTCCATAGTATATGAACAACACTATTGCCTTGGGTAACTCTATTTCATCATGATACAAATCTGCAAATGTAAAAATAACGGTTACTATTAAAGACACACCCCAACCAAAAAGGGTACTCGTTAAGTATCTCCTTTGTAAATAGTGTCTTTTAAAAACTTTCACAAAGTCAATATAAAACATGTGACTAATAAGTAACAACCAGTGGCTCTTCGCTGTTTCAAAGTATTCCTTAATATAATGCAAAGTGTAAATTATCTCTATACTTGAGGAATAGTACATAATACAATATGTTGAACACACTAAAAAGTTCGATAGCATTCCATTAAGGAACACAAAGTTTCTGTAATTCCGAAACATGACCATGATACGCCATGATACTACGCCAATTATCAACGTTGCTAGGGTCAACACACTAATGAAAATGCAAACAATATTTTTTTGAGTAAGTGAGAGTCTCCAAATCGACCTGTCTGTTGAGTAGAGTTCCTCATCATTGTAATCCGTAGATTTAAAAAGTTTCTCAAAAAAGTCATCTGTCAAGTAGAACACTTCCTCATCCATGTCCTCTGTTGAGTTCAAGTTGAGCAGTTCCTCATTCAGTTCTTCTGTAGAATTGAATAGAACATTGGTGTCATAATCAGACATGGCGATTATCACTTTCACTTTCAATGTTTTTATTGAATCACTTTCAGTTAGTTCTTCTTCTTCTTAAAATTTTCTTAGACCAATACTCAGCCACGGCGATAAGTTTTGCGCTGGCCTCGCAAAGGTCTCTTATACTTCTTGCAGTTATAGATGATGGTGAGACGAGATTGAAATGACTTTGAACCAAAATTACTGGTGGTCATCAGTGAGGCCTCTGCGAAGCACAGAGATGATGCAGGCTGAGTAGCCAGTATCCAGGTCGAATTAAAAAATATCAAATTAAATTTTTTATGAATAGATTTATGTAAAACACTTAAAGCAGATGTGGCTTACGAAACATTTGCTCTAACAATGTTAATAATAGCCAAACGCTGATAAAAAAAACAACAATCATTATTTTTATCACTAGGTACACCGCAATCAGGACTAATTTAGTTAATTAAAAAATCTCTGTTTTGTTTTTGTTATCGCTCGTGATGATTACCGAAATATTTTTAAAACCTGCCAAGTGTGTATTGGACTACGCACACTAAAGGGTGTCCTCGTGGGCACCTGCCTCTCACTTTGCGCATGCACAGAACCAGAAGGATTTATTGACTGCAAAATTATTTCAAAGCATTTCGCAAAGAAATTATGGAAAACAAAGTTATTTATGCGATTATTACTGAAAAAGCGCAGGGGCCATGATGTGTTCAAACTATCATGGATCCACTCTGAAAAAGAGATAGTGCTATTTGGAAGTATTCCCGTTTGAGCACCTATTTTTAGAGCACCTATGCTTAGAGCACCAAAGGTATTCCCATTTGAGCACCAAAGGTATTCCCATTTGAGCATCAATCAATATAATAGCTTGGTGCTCAAAGGCGACCAATAAATAATATTTGACTTTATTCGCCATTGAGCACCTACGGTGCGGTAGCTTCTAGTGATAGGATGTAAAATAAAACATATCGATACAAATTGACAGTACTTTATTACATTAATTTTAGGAAATAATGTAATTATCTATATATATAAAAAAACATTTTAACAAAAAATACAACCGACTTCAAAATAAAAAACACTGG
This sequence comes from Orthosia cruda, assembly GCA_964057195.1. Taxonomy (NCBI): domain Eukaryota; kingdom Metazoa; phylum Arthropoda; class Insecta; order Lepidoptera; family Noctuidae; genus Orthosia; species Orthosia cruda. The sequence goes on from OZ059829.1 coordinate 39,164,512, forward strand.
AAAGTGAAAAATAACTTCAATTTCGGAAGTCGGTGTTCCTGTTTCGGGATCTTCGTTTTTTGACACCGACTTCCGAAATTGAAGTTATTTTTCACTTTGCAGTGTTTTTTATTTTGAAGTCGGTTGTATTTTTTGTTAAAATGTTTTTTATTTTTCACTTTTTTGTTGTGGGTACATAACGGACCAATTCTCCAGAGTGAAGCCAGATTAGATTAACCCAGAAACATGAAACTTAAACAAAAACGGTGGATTTAGAGTATACCAGGGTGAACTGTTCACACCTGCGTACCCCTTTCAAGCGTGCTAGTGTAATGTTATGTAATGAAATGATGTAAACAATAAACAGACATCCGATTGCAGCTATCCCGAGTGATCTGCTGTCATTTATTGAAGAGTTCTGATGTATATCTCCGAATTTCATCATCAGATCTTAACCAAATTTAAATGGGACCACATTACAAGCACCAGCTTTCAATTAAAAAAAGAATCATCAAAATCGGTTCACCCAGTAACAAGTTCTGAGGTAACACACATAAAAAAAAAAATACAGTCGAATTGAGAACCTCCTCCTTTTTTGAGAAGTCGGTAAAAAAAAAAAAAAAATACAGTCGAATTGAGAACCTCCTCCTTTTTTGCGAAGTCGGTTAAAAAGGCAATGTCCCGACTGACATATCCACGCCTAGCCTAAACTACTAATGATAGAAGTTTGAAATTTTGGGAGGATTTTGAATTTATACTGTAGGCGTCATTTAAGAAAGGATTTTTGGAAATTCATCCCCTAAAGGGGTAAAATATGGGTTTAAAGTTTGTATGAAACTCCGTCATTTTTAATTTGAAATGAATGAGATGTGTTATTTAGCGTCTAAGTTTAAAAAAATAAAATACGTCTTTCAGGATTTTTTGAGTTTCATCCCTTAAAGGGTTAAAAAGGGGTGTTAAAGTTTGTATGAAAAATATATTGTTTAATATCAAAATTACTTGAAATTTAGTATTTATGCTCTTCAATACAATTAAAGAAACACGTACTTAATGATTTTTTGAATTTCATACCTTAAAGGCGTAAAATGGGGTTTGAAATTTTGTATGCCAAATAAATTGTTTATTATCAAAATAACTAGAAATTTAGCATTTCTGCTCTTCTATACAATTAAATAAATACGTATTCAAGGATTTCTTAAACTTCATTCCTTATAGGCGTGTTAAAGTTTGAATGAAAAATAAATTGTTTGTTATCAAAATACTGCACAAAAATATTATAGAGGTCACTGTGATTACTGGATGTGCTGGAGGGAATCAGTATTTATTCCTCGAATACCACTGGTACCCTCTGACTATGTCTTTGAGTTTAAACGATTACAATCGAGGTCTGCTTTGTAATGATCATAAATGAAACTCAGGGTCAGTCATTAAGACAAAGATTAAAAGGAAATTACTTCTCATACGGGCAATTCTACTTTGTCTGTTCCAGAGTCAATACTAAAAGCAGCCTGATCATTTTGGCACCAGACAGAAAAACCACCAATGCGGTATACAAAGAAGTGCTTAATTAAATTCTAACTTCCTGATGACGACTTTGTTAGCGTGAGCAAATTGGAGTAACTATATCTAGACTGTACAGGATCGCGCAAAACTCATCACTCTATGGGCAGATGCTATAATTTTTGCTGGCGGCAAAATGTCAGTTCTGTTTCGATACTTGTGAAGTAAACTGTTGCAAAAAACGTTATTACAAAAAAAATGGATGAATGAATTGACTTCCAAATAAAAATACTACAAAATGAAAATAACTTTAATTTCAGCAGTCTTTGTGTTTCCTGTTTTTGTTTCTTCGTTATAGGGATACACCACTGCGCCCTTTTAAAGCGTACTGGCATGATTATATGTTATGAAATGGCGTACACAATAAACAGTCATGCAATTTCTGCAATCCCAAGATTTTTAGCCGTTGTTAATTGAAGAGTAGTGTTGTATATCTCTGAAGTTTTCATCAGGTCTTCACCAAATTTGAATGGCACCAATTTGGGAAAATACTATTTCAAAAAAAAAAAGAATTTTCAAAATCGGTCTGCAATTGGCTGAAAAATCGGTGAACATACACAAAAGAAAAAAAAACATACAGCCGAACATAGAACCTCCTCTTTTTTGGAAAGTTGGTTAAAAAAATATAGCTGGTAACCTCCAAGCGCGTGTAATCTATGTCAAGCCATTCTAAATCGCGACCACGAGAAAGGAAAATTTTTAATCGAAAATCATCACGAGCAAGCTCAGTGAATAAGCAAAATTATTACTTCTGTGGCACCGAAAATCTGCGAATACGAGTAATCCAGGAATAGTCACACTCGCTCAAAGTTGGCTCATGGTGTGTAGTTTGCGCTGGATGCGTCATCAGGCCACCAAATGACTACTGTGGTCGACGGGGTCACAGAGCCATGATCAACGTCTTTCTCTATCCTTAAAAGGAATAAATTGGAACTGGAGACCATGTGTTCCAACAGGATTGAGCAACGGCGCTTACTGCACGAGCCACAACCAAAATTCTGAAGGCTGTATTACCAGGGCTTTCAATGGCCGGTAAGATAACCTGATTTAACAGTTCCAGACTTCTTCCTGTGTGTTTTTTAAGTCATTAGTCTTTGTCAATTAGCATCAGACTCTTGAGTTCCTCAAAGATAATATCCGCCGCAAATGCCATAAATCGGGCCCGAATGTTCATCGAATATGGTGGCGGCCACTTAACCGTATTATTTTATCGATTAAATTTAAAAAAGAAAATTAAGAAACTAAATAAACATTATCCAAAAGCAGAACCAAAGTTTTCCATGCATAAAAAAAATTACAACCGAAGAACATCGGGTGATAATTTTTGCACCACCCTGTATTAATTTTCTATCGTGTCTTTCGTAGGTACCAATTTTGTTGCATTATGGACACCGACTTCAAAAAATAAAGTTATTTTTCACTTTGTAGTTTTTTATTTGGAATTCGGTAGTATTTTTTTGGAAAATGTTTTTTTTTATTTTCAATTTTTAGTTGTACCTACCTAATAGGCAAGTAGTTAAATATGGTCCCTATAATGCCAGAAAAGATTACCCAAATATAAGAAACTGAACATAACCGGTGAACTGTACACATTTGCGTACCCCATTAGAGCGTACTGGCGTGATGTTATGTTATGAAATAGTATAAACAGACATGCGATTGCAGTAATCCCGAGAGATTTGCCATTATTTATTGAAGAGTTCCGTTGTATATCTCCGAAGTTCTTCATCAGAACTTCACCAAATTAAAATGGGACCAATTTCGGAACATACTCTTTCAAACAAAAAAAGAATTTTCAAAACCGGTCCACAATTGACGGAGATATCGGTGAACACCCATACAAAAAAACATACATAAAGTCGAACATAGAACCTTCTCCTTTTTGGTAAGTCGGTTAAAAATTTAAAGCAAAGTAGCTTTCGACAATTTGTAACTCCCCATAGAAATCGATCCTTTTTTGACTCTGGAACAGACAAAGTAGAATTGCCCGTATGGCAAGTAATTTCCTTTAAATCTTTGTCTTAATGAGTGACGCTGAGTTTCATTTATGATCATTACAAAGCAGACCTCGATTGTAATCGTTTAAACTCAAAGACATAGTCAGAGGGTACCAGTGGTATTCGAGGAATAAAAACTGAATCCCTCCAGCACATCCAGTAATCACAGTGACCTCTATAATATTTTTGTGCAGTATTTTGACAACAAACAATTTATTTTTCATTCAAACTTTAACACGCCTATAAGGGATGAAGTTTAAGAAATCCTTGAATACGTATTTGTTTAATTGTATAGAAGAGCAGAAATGCTAAATTTCTAGTAATTTTGATAATAAACAATTTATTTGTCATACAAAATTTCAAACCCCATTTTACGCCTTTAAGGTTTGTATGAAACTCCGTCATTTTTAATTTGAAATGAATGAGATGTGTTATTTAGCGTCTAAGTTTAAAAAAATAAAATACGTCTTTCAGGATTTTTTGAGTTTCATCCCTTAAAGGGTTAAAAAGGGGTGTTAAAGTTTGTATGAAAAATATATTGTTTAATATCAAAATTACTTGAAATTTAGTATTTATGCTCTTCAATACAATTAAAGAAACACGTACTTAATGATTTTTTGAATTTCATAAATTCAAAAAATCATTAAGTACGAGTTTCTTTATTTTTTTAAACTTAGACGCTAAATAACACATCTCATTCATTTCAAATTAAAAATGACGGAGTTTCATACAAACTTTAAACCCATATTTTACCCCTTTAGGGGATGAATTTCCAAAAATCCTTTCTTAAATGACGCCTACAGTATAAATTCAAAATCCTCCCAAAATATATATATTATAAATTGATATAATAATAAATAAACGAAATAACAAAGCCTTTTATTCTGAAATCAGAGATATAAAACTGTAGTCTATACGATACATCTTTATAGTTTATAAACAGTCCCTAATCTCAGTGTGCCTCTTGGCATAGGGCTCCACTAACAGTTTCCACTGGGGTCTCTCCTGAGCTACTCGTCAACACCACAGCGTGCCATCGCTTACACTTTGTGCCCACATCTTGGACCAGCAGTCTTTCCCATTCCCATTTATTTCTGACAATGTCTTCTACAGCTTCTTTTCCCATCTCTTGGGTGCCAGTTTGGTACCATCTTCACTTATCACATAGTTCCTGTAGGATAGCTCTTGGTTTTCGCGCAGTAAAAGCTACTGGCGACCACAAACACAAAAACTGGCACATTTAAATATTTTTGTTGAAGATCTCACTCATCATCATCATCATTTCTGCCAAAAGACTGCTGGATACAGACCTTCCCCAAGCGTCACCATATCAACCGGGCCTGTGCGTCTTTCAAACATCGGATTCCTGCGACCTCAAATAGGTCATCGGTCTACAGAGGCTTCCCTCCTGCTACGTATTCCGCTACGCGGTCGCCACTCCAGAACTTTTCAGCCGCATTGACCATCCGTTCTTCGAGCATCTGAGATCTATCATGCGTGAAATATTTGCATGCAATCGAATGTTTTCGATAATTCAGATTCTGCCAGGCTTCTGCAACGCATCGGTCTTCGTTGAGGCATCTCTAAGGAAGACAAGGATGTATCTTCATCACTCGTTTTATAAGTTTTCATACATTATTTTGTATTTATTTCGCTTGATTAACGTTTGAGCAAAGGCTTGTCAACTATCAACTGCCAAATGTAACCAGTGTAGCCCAAGTCGCCGAAAATTTCGTTTTTCCATTTATATAAAACTGAAGACGACCACTATTCACTAAAACCACGAAACATTTTACGAAACGCAAATTTCCATTGTTGCCTTGAACACACTAGAAGCTAATATCAACTTTATTGCGTTTGACACAATAAACATTATTGGTTCCGCATAAAACATTTATCAGCCTTTCTTTATTTTCCCTGTGTTGTCGCGACTGAAGTATAATGAAAATAGTGATGAACTGTTAAAAGCATTTTGATTTCCAGTCGCCGATCGTAAAAATTGGTCGCTTCGGCCACCCTTCCGAGTCTAAGCCTAAATGGCGAAAAGTCGCCCAATCTGGCTACACTGATTATGTAACGTTGACAACGGTTTGAGAATTTGAGAATGATCAAATGAATTTTCTCAGTAGTGAAACCCAATTGAACGTCAATGAAGGTTTTTTGTATGACATAAGGTATACTTTGGCATGACTTGACTACTTATACTCAAACCATGCTCAGCATCGCAGAAAACTTAAAGTGACAGATGATCAAGAGTGACAGATGCTTAAATCGACTTAAGCACATACTTAGTTACCTCAGAAACCGGCCTTTAGACATTTGTCGGTAGGTGCCACTGACCTCTATCATACTAGTACGCTGGACTACATATTATCGATGACAAAATGAAGACATTTGATTTTCGCCATTTTGGCGCTGATAGCAACGTGACTTAACGTGAGAGTATATGGAACTAATATTAGAGATGGGACACAGCTTTCGTTAAAAAAATACTTTTATGGGCTTTATCGATCGTGAGAATAATTAAATACGTAAGAGAAAAAACATCCCAGTTATTTTTATTATGATTCATTTTTAAGTAATAGAATAATTGCTGTAAAGGTTAACTGAAAAATATTTTAATTCAGATTGCAAGCTATAAACTAGTGGTGCTAGTAAAGTTATAGCGCATTACTGTCAGATCAGTGAGATTTAAATATGGGGATAGGCTAACAACTTATCCTTAAAACTAGTATATTTGAGCAAGTATCTCCTCGCTCAAGTACACTAGTTAGATTAATACTTACAATCGTTCAGATTCACTCGGTTGGCGCTCATCGGATTCGTGAAGGGAACATCATTTACACAATAATAATAAATGAGATAGATAATCATTTACAACGGTCGTATTTCTCGCTCTCATCGCTGAGATCCTGTCTCTGTAGTGTTAAAGTGCAAATAATAGTGACATCGCATTCCAGCAAGGTGAAGACTTATATCAGTTTTCAACTCTGTTTCAGATGCAGATAATAAATTGTTTGTCTTCAAAACATTTGTTAATAAAATTATAATTATCATGATAAATTAATTACAAGAATTAATTCTAGGCTCAGGAACATTGAGTTAAATGTACTACAAGAAAGAAGAATAGAAGCTATTTCAAACAAAAGATTGCGCGTAGGTAATTCGGTGACAGCGAGGTAAGCAGGGGAGAGGGGAAGGGGGCGGTTATGTTCTCACAGATAGACAATCAATGCGCACAGATGAACTTTTTCTTACTCTTTGAAATTTACACAAACCTAGCCGCCCTCCCGCCTCCGCGGTGACGCAACGTCACGAGATACAATAAATTGATAAAATATAGTTATCAACTTACTGTTGAAAACTCATTCCTTGACTTTTATTTATATTTCTCGAGTTGTTTGAACAGTACTTAGTTCCAACATACTACGAGAAGTCAATACGGTAGATGACTGATACGCCTTGCCAAGTCTACTATTTTTATATTAGTGTAATTTAAAAATATCACTAATACTGATATATTAGTTACAATATTATAATATTTCCAGGCGAATATATTAGTATTACCTAATTTTGAGAAATATCGGTATTAACCTATCTCTAAATGTGTCAATTTTAGTTCCTAATACGCTCGAGCGGGGCGCTTTGAATCAGCACAAAAATCAACTGTCATTTCATATAGTATGTTTAGTCCGGCGTACTTGTATGATAGAGGTCAGTGGTAGGTGCTTAGTAAATATGACAGGTATGTATTATGTAGCAAACCATTGCGACTTGAAAAATGAAAATTCATGATTTAATGACGTCACACTACTTCAAATTCTAAGACGCGCGCCTTTCGTATTAGATTAAGCTCGTCTGTTTTTGTCAGGTCCTTATCGTCACCATAACTATCGCCTTTTTCAACTGCACAGAAACTGTGCATACCTACGTTACCGCAAAAGCGTAACAACACCACAACTCCTCCGCATTCATTTCAAAACTTCCTAAAAGTCACGTACAGTTAAAGTATAAAAGGCATGTATACATTTACGGTTTGCCAGCCCATAAAAATCTTAGTGAGTTTGTAAAAAAGTTCTATGCAGACGGGATGCACAAAGTGTCCTGTAATGTTAAAGGACTTTCGATTTATGGATCAAGTTGCTCGTTATGGCGAAGCAATAAATAAGTTCGTTCCATGTCGCTTATATACAATTTATTTGATGTTATTAATACAAAAAAATATTTTGTTTGGTGAATAAATCAAGTTCGGTAGATAATTTGAGAGGGTAGGATATGAAAAGCCACATTTTTTTCACGCGATTGTCAAGGATTTATTGTTGACGTGGGTATTATTGGAAACTTGCGCGGCATTTACCCATTGTTTATTTAAAAAAAGTGGTTGCAAGTTATCCTTTCAAAAAAACATTGCTACGATTTTCAAGATAAAATTATATTTAAACATTTTGGAGAAACTGAACCAAAATTACTTCTTCTATTTGAGTTGAAGGTTAACTTTCAACATAATTTGGGTACGGTAGATGGCCACCTTAGTATGAGAATATTCTAAGATGGCCACGTTAAAAGCAGGGTCAGTGGCGTTTATTAGATTCTTAAAGGTGCTGGTGCTGGGCCCCGGAGAACTTCAGCATGAGAGTATATTCTGATCATGGCCACACAACAAATCTCAAAATACAAATGTTTGGATATATGGATGTATGTATGTTTGTTACTTAATAACGCCAGAACGGCTGAACGGATCTGGATGAAATTTATGGTACAGTGATAGATTAAAGACATAGGCTACTTTTAATAGCGGTATAATATTCCCTTTGAATGATAAAACACGTTTCACGCGGGCGAAGCCACTAGCAGAAGCTAGTGATACATAACTTTTGAAACAATTGCAGGTACATTAATATTTTCGATAAAATATGACTGATAAATTAACCTGTAACAACAAATTCAGCCGAATTCCGTATGTTCACTCCAGTCAAATAAAACAAACAAAAGTTTATTTTCACATAAAGTACTGTATCAACATGTGAACGAGAGTTGATGCCATTGAATATGTTTGAGCGCACAATTATAAGTTTTAACATCACGTATTTTATTGTAGGAGTACGGCTAGTACGTTAATTTATTCTTGAAGATAAGTCAGATTGGAGCCTCTTAGATCATTGTAATTATGACTTCATATAAAAATATTGTGGTTTGTCAAAAGTCATCATCATCAATTTTCAGTTGGTGCTATTTGTAGAAGCCTTCTGTCTGTCCAGAGCTTGTTGAGTCTACTTTTTGTTTCCGCCATCAACGTGAAAACAAAACGAACATACATTCGTTTTTATTACTGTTTCACTTACACGTCCGTCGAACGTTTTCTGTATTCCAATTAAAGCTTGATGCAGAACGAAAAGCGAAAACTGTTGTAAATATACGGATGTTTAACAGAAGAGGTGATTTTACGTCGTATTTTATGTCGACCTGCCTGGTAAAATCAACTTATGGTTTTACCTCTGCTGGGACACAGACCTCCTTTGTTAGAGGGAATGGATGCTGCAAGTCTTTGAATTTTTAGTTTTAGAACGTGTCCGATTCGTCACGATATTTTCTTTCACCGTTTTGAGTGAAAAAAATCAAAGTAAAGCACCTAACGGGGTTCAAACTCTTAAGTCGGGGCCACCACTGGTATATTCACCTTTAAATCATATACCGGCTAAAAATAAACATAATACACTCCTTTTTCGGGCAGCCGTGTAAAAATATCAGCCTTCACAGAGGCTGATATATTTACACGGTTGCCGCGCGCTTCGCTCTCTCTGAAGAAAATTGTCGTTTTTCATTTATTTATGCTATTCTTTGGAGGATAATGACCTTTATTGTACAGGTGGCTCTTTTTTAGGCTGGGCCGATTTTTTGAACAAATAATGAAAAAGGGCCCGTCTGCAAAAATTCGCACGCGAGGACTCTGTAAATATTCATAAATAAATAATTTGAACAAAATTCGAGCAGCACCGAGTGAGCTACCTGTATTTTGGATATTTTTTAATTTTGGCGTATGTATGATAAAGATCATAAGAGTTTAATAATTAAAAGTTTAAACATTTAAAGTTATCAAATAACGTCGCGTCCACCGGCTACATCTGTCATATTTGATCCCAATTTACAAGCGACTAATAATTATACTTGAAAATATAAACAAAAACCTAGAGATAAAGTTGCTTCGCGGTAAATAAAATTTAACAAAAAACCGACATTTAAAATACAAAATCACGTACACTTAAAAGAAAATACACTAAAATTAAAACACGACAAGCGAAAAAAAATACAAAAATGGCTTTTGATTCAACGCTACACAATTTTATGGTTATTTTATTTTTAAAGTCTTTCAGATAGCTGTAATTAAAAGTGAACTTATGCGGTGAAAACCTCATTAAAATGGAGGTTGTATAAAATACGGTGAACAAGATAGAATAAACCTGCAGCGTTGAATGAATCTTGTAACGAATGCTCTGGATCTAAGTTCTATACGCGCCGTGAATTGTATGTCATTTTTGAATTCGTACGAGAAATGCTGCCATTTTATTACGTCAAAAGATCTTTGAATGCGGAGTTGGACAGTGGTCGGGCATCAACTGTATTTGTATAAATATCATTCATGCTTTTCAACCTGCGGCATTCGAATTGTTTATTGAAAATGGCCATCCTTTTCTGAAAGTATTATTTAAGTAATTGGATTGTATAGTAACATTCTCTTTGAAATACAAAAAACTTAAAGAAAGATCAAAAGAAAATTATCCAAACATCGTCAGGTATTCATTTCTCAGTGAAATCCGAGAATAATAACACCGAAGTTTACACAACATAACAGCACTTAGATAATAAGACGGTCGAGAGAAAACGAACATCAGCTAAGTACCTTTTGGCAGCGATTACGAAATGCGAAGAGAGATACTAAAAAATCCGTTATATTTTTGCACAACGGTAAAGAATATTTTGCGAATTGCTCGCGGAGGCATTTCGCGATTTCAAATTGTACGCATTATGTTCGCGAAAACGTCGCTATCTCTGTTATTACATTCCGTCGTAAGCTCCTCTCGAATATACTGAAGGAGCATGCGACATATTGCAATATTTGAGAATCTGCGAAAATGCGAATTATCATCGTTACGAAACAGCACAAACTGGAATCGAATAAACAAGGGATTCTGTGAGTAGGTACACCCCCTTACCTTTTGTAATTTATTCTTCAATAAACATTCCGGGCCTTGACTTGAGTGTTAATGAGAATCATTCCCATCAAAGTGATCGAGAAATGTTTTGCGTCAATGAGCCGAAATTAAAATTGAAATATGAAATTCAGGATTCGATTTCTTAGCCGGATTTACTCGTGTAAATACTGGTGTTTGTTCAAATTGGCCATTCAGACATATTTAATTAGATATGAGAATGAATTCAGATGGCATTCTTCTTATTCCCTCGTGCCAGATGGGAATCGAGAAAGCGCTGTCCTATATTGACCTCTCTTGGATTGATTTTACGTCATTATTGTTATTAAACTAAATATAAATAAAAGTTGTAAGTCAGTTATTTATGTATTTCTCTTACAAATTTAGTATTTGTACTACAAATTGTAAATGAATTCAATCTCAGAAGATGCTTCACATTCAATTAATTTTATATACTTAATGAAAAGCACAATTTCAATTAGACAGGCCAAAGTCTTGATAATGTTTAATCATTCTTATTAAAGTAATCGTTTTAATTCAATAAAATAATATTAACAGATTACCTATTATTTAAAGACACCAAAATAAATTGGCTTTATTATAATCTGATTAAAACATAAACGATACAAGTCCTTTAAAATACAAGAATTCTTAGTAAATTATCATAAAATGAAAGTTCTTTTCCAAGCGTTTCTTTCATATTTTCTTAAATAATCATTTATTTCGCATTTTGATCCCAGAAAAGGCTTATTTGAGAGTATATTTATTGAACTTTATACTTAAAAATATGTAATAAATATTTTAATAGTGTTGTCTGATGTTTTCAAGTGAATTCTATATAAAATTAATGTTCCCAAAGAAAATAGAAATGGACAAAAGTATGATATTATTTTTTGCTAAATTCTCTTTATTTCTAGTTCTGTATCTATAACGTATGTTTTAAGTAGATGTTTCTATATTATTATTAAAAGTAATAGTTGAAATTGTTAAATTTTGAACTTTTTTAGGGTAGAGTGGAGCAATATAGCAAATAGCTCCGAATTTTCGTAGCAATTTAAACTACGCAGAGATAATAAATGAATAAACGTCTCATACAACCTTTTCAGAGGACATTATCGTATGAAGAAGAAGATTTGGAGAGGAGTGATCTAAGACTAGTTTTTAGAAACAAAAAATAATCAAAAATAGTTGAATATATTTTCTAATAGCTTCAAATACGCAGATAACAAAAGAACATTAAAAATAAGGGTCCTCTGAAAAACTCGAACAAAAAAAGTTCACAAAAAGTATCCATAATATTTGGCCTAGGCAAAGTTCGTTGTGTGCCCGGGAGACTGAATGCATAGCTGTAACTGAGTATTTATGGAATAAGTTGCAGGACTATGTAACGAATCCTATGTTGGACTGAAAGTTAGGTTTCAGCGGGAGTCTGTAAAGGGGTGAATGGCTTGATACGAGTTTGTTGAAGGATAGTTTTTTGAGAGCGATTTGATTTGAAATTGTGATTTATTTTTTAATCATGTTACCTGATTGAGTGCTGATGATAAGCCGAATAAAAGAGATACAAACAATTTGCATGTTTACAAATGTATTTTTTTCTGTGGTGTAACTAAAATTTATGGCAAAACGTTTTTATATGTTCATGGAAGATGTAGGCGTATTGTGGATAATAAAATAATAAAAATAATAAAATCGTTTATTTATTTCTTAAAGTACAAAATTTACAATAATTTGCTTATGTTCTAAAAAGTGCTGATGTATAATTTGCCTGAACTGGATAATGTTGGATTAAACGTCTTAAGGTCAGATGTGGTATAAAGATAAATGGCGCGGTAAGCTTTTGCAACTGCAATCGATGGGATGTTCATGTTGTTTATAGTTCGTGCCTTCTTACTGAAAATTTAGCGATTCATACTGGCATTATTAATTTTTTTAATCTTCATGTACAATGGTGATACATAGGCTGACTTAATACTGCAAGGCATTCTCTACCAGTCAACCTTTGGATTAAAAAGGACACAACAGTGGTAGGAGAACAAAATTAGAAAAAAATAACAATAATTAAAGTTGGATATTAATAAACTACCTAACTAATAAGATAGATAAATAATTCCTTAAACATAAGACTAATAAATATACATACATACTAACTCATATTATTGACTAATATTATACATACGAAATTCTAAATTAAACTGAAATTAAAATATAATAACTATGACGAATACCGAGCCATGGATAGGTCAAATAATAGTTCCGGATTCTATGCTTAAATGAAAAACGTTAAACGTTAGTATTCGTATAATATCCTTCTTTTATTTTATTTTTTTAGCTTAGTAACTGTTTGATAGCTTATTATGGATACGAAATATAAAAATGCTATATCCATATAAATCAAAATCACTTGCCGCATGTATGAGAGAACATCACTTGAGAACGAATCTCCGATTTGTGTAACAGTGTGTAACAGACATCTGTTGGTCCGTGGTTTGTTCGTGAAACACAAACACGGTTAAAATATTTATGAACAGTTTTCATAAAGGGTTGAGTGGAACTTCGTTATGCTTATTCGCTAGTTTGATGAAATACTTAGTTATAGCATAAAATATGGCAAAATGATGTCTAACATTTTGATCATAATATAGCTGCGTAATTGAATAATATATAAATTCATGCAATCGATCGGAAACTAATTATATTTGTTATTTCAATAATATTAATTACGTGTCCTATTTACGCTGTCAAGTAGTTACATTTTAAACCCTGACAGAAAAAGAGGAGAGTTATAAGTTTGACGTGTGTACCTATGTATGTGTGTCTTTGTGTATCTGTCTGTAGCATCATAGCTCCTAAACGGATGCATCGATTTTAATTTAGTTTTTTTTGTTTTGAAAGGTGATTTTATCGAGAGTGTATGCTTGATCAAAATCGGTTAAGCAGTTCAAAACTTATGGGCGTTTTATTGTTTGAATCGGGGTGTTTTCGCAAGATATCGTGTCATAATTACGTGTTCAATAGATTGTTGATCGTGGTGCGGCTACTGGTAGATACATTATGTAGCAAGCAATAAAACTTTGTCAAGAGCTTTTTTTTTAATGTTGCTTATTAAACATATTTTATGATGAATGTAGGGATTAGGAACTCCTTTTGTAACTAAAACTGTAATTTAGTGTATAAGTTTTCAGAGTGCTAAATAGCATTAATACCGCTTCACTATCATACTACATGTAGCTGTATGGTGCGAGAAGGATGTGGTGAACTGAGTCAATCTCCTTACTCCCGTTCACGGGCGTCAACACTCCGTCCCAGTTAAACAGTATGCTTGTGGAAAACAATTTTGTAAAGTGTGTTCCAAACTTAAAGTATTGTTCTTTAATCAAAGCCATTTGTAGCTGACTTAGTTTCCACATTAGCTTCATCGTAGTAACGTATCGTATGCTACAAATAAAATGTGAATTAGGAGAATTTAAAAGGTTCAGTAACTTCACGTCACTTAGTCAGTTTGTCAGTTGTAATGGCCGTGTGTATCACTTGTTAATTGTGATCCATTTGTCCTAAATTACGGTTTATGGCATCCGTGTAACTTGTTTACACGTTAAAAACCCCGTCCATTAAAGAGTTGGTATGTAAATGGTTGTTAAATGACCTAAATTTGAATTGATTTCTCTTTTCATTTTCCGCATGAAAATTTTCTCTCAGGCTTTTTTTGTAATGTAGGTACTTATAGAATTCTGGTGTGCTCTTTTAAGAAGTTACGGGGTTCCATATGCTAATCTGGTGATCATGGTTTTAGTGAGGTAAAAATCCCACACTCTCTGGTCTTTTTCGTAAAAATCTAGGCGATTAGCTTCTATAGAAACAAAAAGATACTTATGAAGAGCGTTCAGTGTTCTGTTTGAGATAAACATCTAGATGTATTAATTTGAATCTTATGATTACAGGCAATAATTATTTTAAGCTACATTTTCAAAGATTCAGTAGAAAATTCTAAACAAATTCTCCTTTCCACTGTCTACATTCACATCAAGCACAACTGTTTAGCAACTAAATACGATTATTTTCAAATTAAAACAAGTTGAAATTGGTACGCCTGAAACAAGCTAAAGTTAAAAGCGACTACAAAAGAGCAGGAAAGATCTTGTTAAACAAGAACTCTTAAAGAGGGAAAAAGTTAAAATTAAAACTCATTCGTGAGGCAATAACTGTAGAGGAACGTCCACTTAATACTGAAGTAAAGAGGTAAGGAAGCAAAAAGTTTTGGAGTCTTTTAGCAATCAGTAAATTGTAACACTTCAAACGATGGTTTAAGAGAATGCTGTTTGTTGGGTTAGGTAGGAATGGTAAATATTATCAGAGCCCGGTTAAACAGTCAATATGAATTTATAATAGTTTTTTTCCGTTTTTCGTTGACAGCCATTCTATCTGCTTTCTACTAATATTATGAATGAGAAATATATATATGGATGTTAAAATGTTTAGGGGAACGACCTTAGACAAAATTTGTATTGTGTACTAGACTAGATGAAGATTATTGCCTGGATTTCAGAAGTAAAGAGGTAGGTATCAAAGAGTTTTGGAGTTGTTAAGCAATCAGCAAATTGTAACACTTCAAACGTTGTTTTAAGTGAATGCTGTGTGTTGGGGAAGGTAGGACTAGTAAATTTTAACATGGTCTGGTTCTGCAGTGAATATTATTTTATAATGTTCTTTCCTTTTAACTTCATAAGAGGTTTTTCAAACAAGGATTCATAGATAGTAACTTTTTGGTAAACCACTTTCTCCAGACATAACTAGCTCATCTCTTGATCATAGTTAAATGCATATCCTTATCCAAGATTTTAAGAGCTTTTCATTTTGGATTATTATTGTTGGAACATTGGCAAGACCTGAAAATACGTCTGTTATTATATTCTATATTTTCCATAGTTTTTCAGTCTTTGGTCAGCGTTTTCTTCCTGCTTTTTAAATCTCAACCTCATTTACGACACGGTTTGAACAGTGGTTTAGCGATCGGCTGCTGCGCTGCTTGTCGCGGATTCGATTCCCGCACGGAACAAATATTTGTTTGACCTACGGATAGTTGTTCCGGTCTGCTGGTTTGTGTATATGAGTTTGTATGTTTGTAAATGCACATATGATACAGGAAAAATTCTAGTGCGGGGCAACGTTTAAAAAAAAACATTCTTTAGGCTCTAGGTATAAGCCAAAAAGTGATCCGCCGTTCTCAATTTGCACTAAAACGGGCCTATTATCCGTTATGCCATAAGAAAATATACGGTGAGGAAATTTGATGAGTTTTCCATTTCTGTTACATATAAAGGAAGGACGATCAATCTTTGCTTCATTCCAGTCGTGACACAATTTTTACGGAAGTTCATTTTGACTTTAAGACAATCTGTTACACTTGACTGCTGTTATCTTAAAGTAGCCATTTCAAAATTACGTAATTAGAAGTTAAATTACAATATTAAATTAAAAAAAAATGTACTTCGCTCTTTGTAGGCTACTCTTAATTAAGTGTCACCTGTGGTTGTATACTTATGGTCTTGTATAATATATCATTATAATCATCATCACTCTTTTAATATTCCCACTGCTGGGACACAGACCTCTGTGTCCCAGCAGTGGGCTCTGGACTCTCTGTAAGAGGCAATGGGCCACCACAATCCACCGCGCGGGCCCAGTACGTGTTGTCCTTGTCACATGTCTTCGAATTTTTGGTTCTAGTTCATGCCGATTTTTTATATACTGATATAATAAAGAGCATATGCGAAAATTCTAAGTTTGTTTTGAATATGTGAAGGGTAATCTCCAACATCACCGCACCTATTAGAAAAAAAAAAATTGAAATATTTTTGATTCGATGGATGAAGGCTTCATCAACCCGGGCTAAACCGGGGCGCCCCTATCGTTAGTAAATAACACTTAAACTTTGGATTAAAAGTTGCTAACGGAAAGTCGATCCGGTTAAATACGTAGGTCATATTTATGGCTTTTTTTATTATTTCCATTATTATTATTGAACCTTAGAGATGGAGGGGGGCACCCTAGCCCCTTGTTTACTTGTTAAACGGTTCGTGATGAAAACTTAGCTCCGATCCACCTTACCCTCTTGCCGGCCTCCTCAAATTACGGTTCTTCCAAGAAAATATCTAAGTGAGCTAAACTCATTAAGGTCACTAAAGGAAACCAAGGTTCCTCTTGTTGCTACCTCCTAACCCCTTACAAAACAAGCGAAGGCCTAGTAATCATTTTCCAGGATTGAGTTACATTGAATTCGAGCAATATTGTTTTACAAGAAAGTATTTTCAAGGAATAGATCGTTTTTGAAACGTAGTTATAAAAAAGGTATAACAATGGAAATCGTTCTCGAAGAGTTAAAAACTCGACAACAACTGCTTTGGATTACCAAAAATGGGTCATTTCAGGTCAAGTTATTTTTGTTCGGTTCAAAGATTTCTGTTACGTCACGTTTTTTTTTGAAAACGATCGAAGTGATAAGGTTACGGCTGAGTGGAAATTATGTTTTTATTTCTACTCCTCCGTTATTCATTTCTGATAAATTTCGTTGCGCGATCCAAGACACCTAAATTCATTCTTCGGGAATTTGTCGAGCTTCATTGCCTCGGCGCTTTTCTGGTTGTCGCCACTGTTGATTCTGGCTTTCAGGAGTTGCAGT
The DNA here is from genome assembly GCA_964057195.1 of Orthosia cruda. NCBI lineage: Eukaryota > Metazoa > Arthropoda > Insecta > Lepidoptera > Noctuidae > Orthosia > Orthosia cruda. The sequence goes on from OZ059829.1 coordinate 39,181,935, forward strand.
GGTTTGGGAATAGTGCGGTGGGAATATCCCAAAAAAAACAACATAATGGTTACTACTGAATTTTGATGAGATAATGATGGATATAAATGTATTGCTATCCTAAACCTATATAATCCTAAATAACATAGAACTTGTGTAGTCCGAAGTGTAGGCTGAAGTCGAAAGTATAAGAACGCAACTTGATCGATACATTAAACTTTCATGATTATCTTGAAAGAGGTTTAGAGGTTACCTATTGAGAAACATTATGATATTATTAGGATATGATCGATATTATTAGGACGTTATTATTAATGGTCGTTATTGACGAGTATTCTGAATTTTTAATATCTGGCACTGCAACCACTACAGTAAAAACAGGACAAATGCAAATCAGTTTGACAAGCGAAACGCCTATAGTTTATCACCCCTACCGTGTTTCTTACCAAGAAAAAATAAAAGTCAGAGAGATTATCAAAGACTTGTTAAGTAAGAACATAATTAGGGAATCGGAATCTGAATACGCAAGTCCAATTTTACTGGTCAAAAAGAAAGACGGGTCAGATAGGCTATGTGTAGATTTCAGAGCTCTCAATCGTATCACCGTTAAGGACAGATACCCACTTCCTCTTATAGATGACCATATCGATCGCCTAGGGTCCTCTAAATATTTCTCTTGTTTAGATATGGCTTCAGGTTTTTTTCAAATCCCTATTCACGAGGATTCAATACACAAAACAGGTTTTGTTACCCCTGAAGGCCACTTTGAATTTTTGAAGATGCCGTTTGGCCTGTGTAATTCTCCAACCGTTTATCAGAGAATAATAAACAGTACTCTTCGGAGGTTGATTAAGGCCGGAAATGTATTAGTATACGTCGACGATGTACTGATCGTGAGTGATACCGTTGCTGAAGGCATAAAACTATTACGCGAAGTGCTCAAAACGCTCACCGAGGCTGGTTTCTCAGTCAATCTCCAAAGGTGCTCGTTTCTATCTCGCGAAGTAGAGTACCTTGGCCGCATTATATCACATGGTCAGGTTAGGCCGAGTCAGCGCAAAATCGTAGCCTTGGTTAACACTCCGGCCCCGAGTAATGTTAAACAAGTGCGGCAGTTCTTAGGCTTAGCTGGGTACTTTCGACGTTATATAGAAGGGTATGCGATTAGAACAGCAAGTATCTCGCGTTTAACTAAAAAAGACGTCAAATTCGAATGGGGACCTGAGCAGGAAACTGTTCGTCAAGACTTGTTAAAACTGCTAACAAGTGAGCCTATACTTGCAATTTTCGACCCTAGCCTGCCCACAGAGCTCCACACTGACGCTAGCAGTGCAGGATATGGGGCGGTGCTGATGCATGTATATAGCGATGGCACTAAACGAGTGGTGGGCTACTTTAGCAAAGTGACACAGGGCGCTGAAAGCAGGTACCACTCCTATGAACTGGAGACGCTGGCGGTTGTCAGGGCATTGCAACACTTCAGACATTATTTAATTGGATTAGAGTTCAAAATCATAACCGATTGCAATGCCCTGAAGTCAACAGAACGCAAAAAGAATTTGCTTTCCCCGAGTTGCACGCTGGTGATCTACCTGCAAGATTTTAATTTCACCATAGAGTACCGTAAAGGTGCACTAATGTCACATGCCGACTATCTGAGTAGGAATCCACTGGTGGCGCAAGTAAATCAAGTCGACAGGCCCCGCAATTGGGCGCAAATTGCGCAATGTGCAGATAATGATACCCAAGAGCTCATTATAAAGTTAAATGAGGGTAGTCTGGACTCGCGGCGTTATGTCTGTCAAAATGATGTGTTGTACTACCGTTTCTCGCCTACTGGGGAGGAAACTCGTCTATTGTGCTATATCCCCAAAGGGCACAGGCTAAGCCTGCTACGGATATATCACGATGAGCATGAACACATCGGAGTAGAAAAAACACTAGATCTTATCCTTAAGCATTTCTGGTTTCCTGGGCTTAAATCTTTCGTAAGCAAATATGTTTCCCACTGTTTTACGTGTATTTCAAAGAAAAGTATACCTCGGGCTCCACTACAGCCTATAACGTCTTGGGGAAAATCTGATATTCCATTCAACACTATCCATGCTGACGCCCTGGGCCCTTTGCCAGAATCGAATGGGTACAAGTTTATCCTAGTTTTGATTGACTCGGTTTACAAAGTTCTGTTTGCTCTACCCCATGTACCGACAGGACGCAGAGGAGATGAAGCGCGTTTTTCAAAACGTGATTTCTCTATTCGGTGTACCAAAATTAATAGTCTGTGACCGAGGTCGTATGTTTGAAGCGTCTAGTTTTGTAACTTTGATTACTGAAATGGGCTGTAACATTCACTATATCACACCCGAAATGCATCATGCAAACGGCCAGGCGGAGCGTTATATACGGACTGTTTTAAACATGATTCGTATAGAGACCAGTAACAAGAATAATAGTTGGTCTAAGTCATTGTGGAGACTTCAATTAGTTCTGAATATCACAAAACAAAAAAACTACAAAATCATCATCTTTAAATTTGTTAATTGGCACTGAAGCAACTACACCCATAATCCTTGCCTTAGTTCGCGACCTGGCCATGGAAGATGCTAACCCAAATCGCGAGGCTTGGCGTGAGATATGCAGAAGCCGTGCAAGTGAGCTTCTAAAAAGGAATCGGGATCAACAAGATGCTCGTGTAAATCGCCACCGCGGATCACCAAAGGTTTTTAAATTACATGATTTCGTGTTTGTAATTAAGTATTCACAGAGTACTGGGAAGTTGGACTCCGGGATGAGAGGCCCGTATAAAGTCACGAAGATCTTGCCAAGTGACCGATATGAGCTCCGCTTACTGACCGGTGCACGAGGCAAGACAACCCAGGCCGCGGCCCAATATATGGTGCCGTGGAGAGGAGAATGGTGTCCTGATACCTGTTCAGCCTTTTTTGAATGTGAGTAATGGTTTTGATTATGCAACAGATTGCTTTCCACAAGGGCGAGTGAGCCTTTTTGATGGTGTGCTGGCAAGCTGATCTGCATGGGATGGCGTGAGTGTGAACCTGGCAAGCTGCTGGCAGGCTACTGGCGAGCTGCTGGCAAGCTGCAGGCTGAATGCGCGCTGCGGTGCGATATTGCAGACTCGCTGCCATATATGTGTGGCGACTGGCGACCGGTGCTGCGGTGCTGGTTTGGAGGACAGTTGAGCGCTGCGGTGCTCCTGTCTTGAGGATGAATTAGTGCTGCGGTACTCTTTTGTCAGTTTGGGGGTAGGTGGAACAGGGTGTCAAGTCCCACAAACCTCCATAGAAAAGGGAGGATCCTCCGACCAGACGGGTGTTGTGTCTGGTCCGGGCAACTGCCCGACGGTTGTTGTCGGACTGTTGTATGTGTTCTAATCGCGCCGAAAACTTTACTTGCGCGATGCAGGATTTGTGTGACGTCATGTCATTAGTTCGTAAGTGGCGGCGTTGGTGCCGCTACATCACTCCCCTCCGGAGACCGGAGGTCGATATCAGGTTGAGTCGTCCGTACATCTCGTGATGTGTGCCTGGCCAGTGGAAGGTTGGTTCCCGTGAGTCGGAACCGGAAGTCGCAGAGTTCGCGGTGAGTCGGAACTGTATGCGATTGTGCCCCAGTGAGTCGGGGTGATGAAATCCCAGTGAGTCGGGCAAGTGTTGCTGGCTCCAGTAGTTCGGAGCGGTGATGATGTCCCAGTGAGTCGGGACAGAGCTGCTGGCTCCAATGGGTCGGAGCGGTGATGAAAGAAGCTGAGGGTGATGACCAGGAATGCGCGTCCGCTGCATGCTGGTGGTCAGGATACCCCCGTAGATGCCGTGGGTACTGGCTGGCTGTGTTACTCGCTGCTCGAAAGCTTGATAAAGTGATGATGACGTCATGACGAAGTAGCTCTGCACGAAGGCTGCGCTGACGTTCATACTCGGGGTCACCGGTTTGGGGGTATGCGGAACAGGGTGTAAAGTCTCACAAACCCCCACAGAAAAGGGAGGATCCTCCGACCAGACGGGTGTTGTGTCTGATCCGGGCAACTGCCCAACGGTTGTTGTCGGACTGTTGTATGTGTTCTAATCGCGCCGAAAACTTTACTTGCGCGATGCAGGATTTGTGTGACGTCATGTCATTAGTTCGTAAGTGGCGGCGTTGGTGCCGCTACATGGACATGCGCTGCGGTGCTTCTGTCTTGTGTGATGAGGATGAATTAGTGCTGCGGTACTCTTTTGTCATTTTTGGACATGCGCTGCGGTGCCTCTGTCTTGCAGACGCGACTCGTGCGCGTATTATCGTACATGTGCTGCGGTATCATGATCTCGATATTATGTAGAAATGGACGCGCTACCTGCGAGCCGAAGCAGGGATACAGCTCAAGGTACCGTTCAAGCAGACGTACCCGAAGACAGCGCGTCAGGCCCCTTGATCGAGTCACCTGCGAGCCAGGACTAGGATCCAGGTCAAGATACTGCCCCAAGCAGACGTGCCCGTGGACGGCGCACAGTCAGGAGAGGCCGTATTAGGATATGATCGATATTATTAGGACATAATCGATATTTCGAATAATTGTACAGCTGTCATCCCTGACGATTCACCCAACACCTATAAAAGCGGTTGCCAATCGGTCCGCGGCCCTTTTTCACCAATCAGCGTTCGCGCAGTAAGGTCGTTGGATTTCGTCTCGGATCACAGCTAAGTTATTAGGTTCATTTGGTTTAGTTTTCCTTTGATTATTGTGTGTTGTCGTAGTCAATTGTTTCCAATAAAATAGTGCGTAATTATTTCTGCAATTCGTGGGTTTGTAAATAAAATGTAAGGTAGGCTAGTCTGCCAGTTGTCTTTTTTATTTAAAATTCACTCCTGGTTCCTAAAAATATTATTTTGTATTAAGTACAATCATAATTTTAACGTAATACAATGTAACACATTACCCAGCCTGCGAATCTAATCCAAAACCTCATGGACAGATATAGTTTTTGTGACCACTACGAGGTACAAACATTACTTAAGTGGACAAAGCTCCAGAGTCTTGAACATCGACGCCGAGTTGCTAGCCTATCGGTTTTTTATCGGTTACATTTCGGGGAGTGTGCGATGGAACTGCACAATTTGATTCCACCTAGTCCTTTCCATCATTGGACTACAAGATGAACGACAATGTGCCATCGGTACATGGTGGACATCCCACCCATACACACAAAGCGTTTTGCGAATACTTTCATATTGCGTACAGCTATGGAGTGAAATTCCCTGACGGAGTCTTTGTTTCCTGATAGCTCCAACCTAGGGGTCTTTAAGTCAAGAGTGAATTGGTTACTTCTAGGCAATCGTGCTTCACCGTCGACCATATCATCGTTTTACATCAGGCGAGATAGTGGTCAAACGCGAGCCCACCATAAAAAAATTACATGAAAGCCAAACGAAATTATCTAAATATTCTTTGCAAAAATATAATGCATAGTATTCTTGAGTAGAGCTAAACTAACTGGAACTTAATTAAGTCTGGAGTTAAGCATAGAATTACGAAACTTACAGGTGTAGTTACTACTTAACTTTTCAGCAAGGAACTCGTGAAAACCTAAAGTAATACCGGATAAAATTAATTGAAAACTATTGTTGCTTTATTTCAATATTTGTCGGTTGGGGTCTAAATAAATAAAACGAACCTTTTTAGAGTTTTATACAAGGTGCGTTAACATGAGGGTAATCAAAGCGTGAGTAAATAGTCCTACCATCGTCCTTGGTTTCTAAACAAAGTAACAATATAGCAGCTATAACGATTGCTAAAAGTTCAAAATATTTCGGGTTGGCCACATTTCGCTAGCGCTTGTCAATCCCATACATTTTTCACTTTTCGACAATCATTTTCGCTGATAAGATGCCACTTTGTCTTGTTCTGTTTAAAAATCGAATGACACCGTTTTGATTCAAATCGGTCCAGACTTTTTTTATTGTCTATAGGCTCGCGGTTGACCAGTATCTCATCTGATCGTAAGCGATGATGTGTTTAAATAGAATTGCTATTTGTTAAACTATATCAGACTAGCTTCTGCCCGCGGTTTCGCCCGCGTATAAAGTGTTTAATCATCCCAAGGGAATACAAACCTATATACGATTTTGTGAAGTATTGTTTTTATTGAGACGCTTTATAAACACGCTTTTATTTTTTTATTAAACTGTAGGTGAAAAAAAGTTTGTAAAATGCTGCCAAAATCAACTATTTAGAATTATTTAGGCATACCTGGTATATAGGAGTTATTATAGCCGCATGAGGAGAGGTGAAAGTTGTGGGTAGAGAAGTCATCTGTCGCATGGTCGTGAATTGCAGTGGCCTATATGGAAGGCATTGAATAGGCTACGTACCCAAGTAGGACGCTACAAATATAATTTGAGAAATGGGGGATTATTGATTCGTCCAATACCCGGTGTGAGTGTGGTGCCCCTGTACAGACTATGTCCCACTTGCTGTAGTGTCCTGGCTGTCCATTCACTTGCACGACCTGTACAGTGCTTCTGACTCTGCAATAATCGTGGCCACCTACTGGGCCCAGACAATCTAATTATACGTGCCATCGAATCGAAAAGAAGAAGCAGTTATTATTTATTTAAATTTCCTGTACGAAGGTACTATGGCGGATTTAATGTATTGTGCATTCTCTACAATTCAACCAAGTAGACTAAACTAGACTGCTGGACATGGGCCTTCCCAATTATTGACTGTAACTGTGCTTCTCGCATCCAGACAATTCACGCGGCTGTCACCAGATTATTGGTCCATGTGGCAGGTTTCCCTGGTATAGTTACCTATGTTTGCCATATTTGTATGTGAAAACCATGTTCCTATTTATAAAATTAATGAATTTACCTGTAAATGCTTTTAATACTTTATACCTGTACGTAGTATAGTGTGTAGTGCTATTCTGGGTGCATGGTCCTCACATATATACATTTTTTAATGTTATATACTTATGTAAATATTGTAAGACACCTATTTTTAAAAAAAAGAATAAGTATGGAGTTTCTTGTGCATTCTTCTCCATAACAAGCTACTTTTCCGAATGCACGGTACAATCAACTTTTATTACTTGTAAATTTTAATGTATTTGACGTTCAAAAGTGCCGCTACGAGTAATTGGCCTAGTTGAATAAATATATTTGACTTTGACTTTAGTGTCTTGATTTTCTACGAAGCAGATGAGGCCAAAATGCGCAGCTAGATACCTTTTGTGTAAGATAAAGCTGGGCTGTTTTCTTCAGGTCTCCGTCGCCACCATAACTACCGCCTTTTTTAGCTGCACACAAACTGTGGAAACCTACGTTACCGCAATAGCGTAACCACACCACAACTCCTCCGCATTAATTTCAAAACTTCCTAAAAGCCACGTACAGTTAAAGTGTAAAAGGCATGAATACATTTACGGTTTGCCAGCCCATAAAAAACCTTAGTGAGCTTGTTAAAAAAGTTCTACACAGACGGGATACACAAAGTAAACAGAAACAGAAAAGAAGTAAACAGAAAAAAAGATGGCGCTAGTGCTACGATCAACATTGGCTCTACGACATTTAATTGTTTAATAGCTATTTATGCAACTGTTACGTTATGGACGGTCTTTTAATACGAGTGCCATTTTGCGAAATAGGTGGGCACGAGTTATTAAAAGACCAATAACGTACAGTTGCATACAAGATTTTATCTACGAAGGAAGGAATAAAACACAGATATAGACAAATATTGTTACGTTCCCGCCATATCACGAAATCTTCATAACATTTCTTATATACATGTCTTGATTTTTCTGATAGTATATTATTTGTAGCCGCAAATGCACTATTTGTCATATCTGGTGGAGTATTTTCAATATCACTTGATGTTGAAGACATTTTTAATAAAATTTGGCATACAATTTCACTCAGAAGATTTTGCCCGCGTCCACTTTTTTTTATTTTTTTTTATTTAGTCTTCACTAGGTATAAGGCTAAGATCTTGTAGCCGCAACAGCCAAATAGTATACGATACTTTTGTTCTAAACTTGTTCCATTTTTAAAAACATCATTTACATTGTCTCGATTTCGAAGTAATATTACAGGTACCTGGCTGTATGTTCAGAATGTATTTGCTTGTGTTTTAGAATTTATGACGATTCGCATAATGCAACCTGATGTCGTTATGGGTATCATAATGAAACCGCTGTCAATTTTATAATTCGAATATAACGAAACCGAAGTAGATAAAAATAGTAAATACACAGTTTATCGCAAAACAAACAGTTCAATATCATAATAATAGTCGAAATACCAAGTGACAGTGTTATCCTTTCGAAACTCTCAAAGAAAGTGCATAAATTACTCCAAAACTATGTTAAGTGCAATCGAGTAAAATGACAATAACTTTTCACAATCATAATAAATAAACAGTGCAGTGCATAAAACATTCCCCAATAAACATATCAAATTAAATTATTAAGATTTCTATAGTGACCTCGAAAAAACACAAAAAAAATTGTGATTACGTTATTTAGAAAAATCAACCTACCGCATTCTAACGTCCTAATAAACTCACCTTGAGACCACATCAGTAATTTCGACATTTAACATAAGTTACCAGTTGACATTGCGGTTAAGAGCGCGACATCGATTCTTGACCAAAGTGTCTCGAGTTCAAATCTGGGTTTCGAGAAGTCTTTTTGTGAATGTTTCTGGCAGTTATAAAACTATAAACATCAATGAATCTCTAACAAACATACAAAAGGGGGATTGCAAGTACCAACATGAACATTCTGGAAAACATAACATTTCGTCGCAATCGAACACGATCCGTAACAAGTGTAGCAACTGACGATGCCAGAGAGATTATGTCACAAACGTTGGAGATTACGGCAAACAGTATGCCCGACTTGTCCAATGAGGAAGACGAACAAATAAAATGTTTAAATGACAAGTTACTGGACCTAGAGACACAGTTACAAAGTGCGCACAGAGAAATTGAGTTGTTATCATCAGAAAATTGTGAACTTAGACAGACCAATGAAGAATTATTAAAGAAGAACAGCTTATATAAAAAGATAACGAGTAGTCCGGTCAAACATAAAGTCACATCTCCAATGAAGACGTCAAGTAAAACTATGAAAGTGAAACAAACACAAACCGAAACATTGGACCAGGAATATAGCAAACCATCCACAGCCTCCCCTATAATCCATTCTTCACAAAATTCCAAGAACAATGTTAAGATTATTAATCATCAGGATCAAAACGCCAAAACAAATACACGCCCGGTTGAAACAGTCACATCTACAAAAGAACCAAGACCCAGGCAGAACGCTTCAAAAACCAATAAGATATGTATCCTCAGCAACAATAATGTAAATAAAATTATGTCAATCTCAGACACTATTCTGCAACCCAAGTCAGACATATGTCACTACTTGATGCCACACCGTACGGTGGACCAAATGATGCAAAACATAGAAACCAAAGTGCAATCATTCACTATAAACGATTTCTGTATCATATTAATAGGAGAAGAAGAGATCAACTCAAAAGACTATCCTGATTTCATATTTAGTATACGAGCATCTGTAAAATTAAACAAACAAATTTTATTATCTGCGCACCGACTTTCAAATACGGTAATTATTCGAATCTATTTAATGGGAGGATAGAACATTTTAATAGTTTACTATACCGTGATATATTGACTCATGAACACGCTTATTTTCTCGACTCGAACAAGAACCTGTCCTATGACTACACAATGTTCTATAGACGTAACGGAAAGCTCAATAACACTGGCTTGCGAGCTGTTTTTCAAGATTTAAATGTTCTTTTAATTGAAATCAATCAATATAACGCAGACTCAATAGAAGCAAATATGGTACCTTATACACAAGAGGATGAAGATAACCTGACTCAACAATTTGTTGACAAAGATAAAGAAAACTTTTTTCAAATTAAGTACTATGACACGGTTAAAACTAAGAAAGTAAATAAAGAGAAGTTAACAAAATTTTTTCGTTACTAATAATATCTGTGTTATGCATCAGAATATTGCCGGTTTACTAAACAAATCCGATATGGTCACAGTGTGTTTGGATGAGTTGTCAGAAAAAGGTTTGAATGTAGATGTATTGTGCGTAACCGAACACTTCATTATGGCAGGATATGAATCTTATGTGACTATTCCAAATTATTAACTAGCGGCATCGTACTGCAGAAAAGAAAGCAAGAGAGGTGGATCATGCATATTGGTCAAAAACGGACACCACTTCATCGAATTAAAGAAGATAGCAAACATATCAGAACCCGGAGTATTTGAATGTTGCGCGATAGAATTACCTAATTATAATACTGTCCTAGCATGCGTGTACAGAGTTCCCAAGTTAATTAACCTGAACGCATGTATGGATAAATTACAAATTCTCCTAAAAGAACTGACTAAGAAGTGTAATCATAATATTGTCGTTGCAGGGGATTTTAATATCGATATTTTAAAAAGGAACCTTCAACCTATTGAATTTGAGTGCCTTTTTCATAACTTTAATTTAAAATTAGCTGTGAATCGACCCACACGCTTTAAAAGTAAAACTTGTATCAATAATATTGCTCATAATTTTCGCAAAGCATGTAAGTTTGAAGTCCTAGAACTTGCTCTATCGGACCATACAGCACAATTGATGATATTCCCAGTACAAAAAAAATATAACATTAAATACTGGCAGGTAAAAAGACGTGACTACTGCAATGAAAACATGACAAAATTTAAAAATTGCTTACATAATTTATCATTTTCTGACATTTACAAATGCAATAATCCTAATGTAGCGTATAATTCTTTTCTTGACATATTTTCATTATCGTATAAATTGTGCTTTCCCGAAATGAATGCTAGAATTAATACTATGAAAAAACCGAAATGGGTGTCACGTGGTATTAAACTATGTAGTAAAAAGAAAAGACAACTCTTATGGCAATACAGACTTAAACCAAATCAGATTAATAAAGGAAAACTTACTAATTATTCTAGGCTATTTAAAAGAATTGTAAAACTCACTCAAAGAGCTCATAATAACTACACAATAAATATTTCAGATAATAAATCTAAAGCTACTTGGAAAATAATAAATAACTCAAAATTCAATATTCCGAAAAACTACATTGACAGAATTCGTATGAACAATGAGTTTATCACTGACCCAAAAGACATTGCAGATGCCTTTAATAATTACTTCGTTGACAAAATCAATCCTATAGCAGGATCTGGGCAAAACCCTACAGCATTGATACATAAAAGAAAAGATTCTTTTTTTCTGGTCCCATGTCTGCCAATCGAGGTGTTTAAAATTATAAAAAACATTAAAAAACACAAATAGTGTAGGATACGATGGTCTATCAACAAAAGTTATAAAAGCAGTAGCGGGAGAAATATCAACGCATCTTAGCCATATAATTTATATTTGCATAGAGACTGGTGTTTTTCCTGAGGCACTCAAAATATCTACTGTTAAACCATTATTTAAAAAGGAAAATTAAGAGCTAATGCAATTTTATAGACCCATATCCCTTATTAGTATAATATCAAAAATATTTGAAAAGTATTTATATAAACAGTTATATGCCTATATCGAAAAAGAAAATATACTCGCTCATGAACAGAAAGGGTTCAGAAATGGGAAAACCATAAACTTGGCACTATATGATTTTTTACATAATGCCATGCCAAAAGTAGATACGAATATACCAGTATGTACGATATTCTGTGACATTACACAGGCTTTCGACCATGTCCGTCACGTTATACTAATTGAGAAGTTAGAAGCATACGGCATTAGAGGTTATGTCTCCAGCCTTATTAAATCTTATTTGAGCAATAGAAGACAATTTACAGAAATTTCGGCAGTAAATGGAGAATATAAGCATGAAGTAATTCATAAATCAGAAAAGCGTGTAGTCAAATTTGGCGTACCGCAAGGCACTGTCGTAGGCCTACTATTTTTATACTTTATATTAATGACTTACCCAAAAGTATTGACCACCCTATGATACTTTTTGCTGATGATAGTACCATTACGATCGCTTGTAAAAATAGAGACACTTACGAAGCTGACATTAACAATTCTATAGGTTCAATGATAAAATGGTTGGAAAACAACAATCTTAAGATAAATCTTGGAAAAACGAATATCATGCATTTTGCCCAAAGATTAACCATTCCAAATGTTAATGTACACTATTGTAATAGTAACATAGACAACGTTGACACTACAAAACTTCTTGCAGTTACTATTGACAGTAAATTAGATTGGAACGCGCATACGGAAGTCTTAAGCAAACCAATTAGTAATTCCACATATGCTCTGTATAAATTAGCACCGATGCTAAATGCTGATGCGCTGCTAACTGCTTATTATGGCTTAGTATCCTCTAAGTTAAGATACGGAGTAATTTTTTGGGGCAACTCAACAAATAAACATATAATTTTTAAAACCCAAAAGAGGTGCCTTAGAACTATGTTTGGACTTCATGTTACCGAAAGTTGCAAACCATATTTCAAAAAATATAAAATCTTGACCCTACCATCCTTGTACATTTTAGAGACCATTATGTTTGTCAGATCGAACCCACACTTATTTCCCCTATTGTCAGATAAATTAATTCGAAATAGACGCGACAATAGCAAACTTTGCGTGCCTAGATCTAGGACAGCACTATTGCAGAAAAGTATATTCTGTATGGCACCAATTATTTATAATACATTACCAAAATATTGGAGGGAATATACAACAGAAAAATTAAGAATTAGTTTAAAACGTCTTTTGTTAGAGAAAGTCTATTACAGCACTGACGAATTTTTGACTGATAAATTAATCTGACTAGTGTGAAATATCCAAATTTTCCTAATTATTTTGACATTTAATTGACTAATTTTATTTACATTTATTTGACGAGTTGATGACACCACTATGCTGTGGCATATTTTCAATTTTTATGTTTAAATTTGGATTGTTTTGTATAATGGATAAATTTATAATTATTCGATGTTTACTTGTTGTATTTGTACGCCGTTGAGGCAAAACATGACAGTGATAAATTTTATTGTAACATCTTGCATACCATGTGTGTGTACACTCAAGTTTTGGACAAATAAATGATTTTATCTTATCTTATATTAAAGTGTCCTGTGATGTTAAGGGACCCTCGATTAATGGAGCAAGTTGCTCCGTTATGTCGAAGCAATAAATAACTTCGTTCCATGTCGCTTGTACAATTGATTTGATGTTATTAAAACAAAAAATATTTTGTTCAGTGTATAAATCAAGTTCGGTAGATAATTTGAGAGGGTAGGATATAACAAAGCCACATTTTTTTCGCGTGATTACAAGGATTTATTGTTGACGTGGGTATTATTGGCAACTTGCGCGGCATTTTCCCATTGTTTAGTAAGAAAAAGTGGTTGTAAGTTATACTTTCAAGAAAACATTGATACGATTTTCAAGATAAAATTACATTTAAACACTTTGGAGAAACTGAACCAAAATTACTTCTTCTTTTTGAGTTTAAGGTTAACTTTCAAGATAATTTGGGTACTGTGGATGGCCACATTAATATAAGATTAGTCTAAGATGGTTAATAGCAGCGTCAGTGGCATTTATTCGTTTTTTAAAGTTGCTGGTGCTAGGCCCTTGGGGCACTTTAGCATTTGGGTCATATTCTGAACATGCCATACAACAAATCGTACTTGCAAATGCAAATGTTTGGATGGATGTATGCTTGTTATTCAATATCGCCAGAACAGCTGAACGGATCTAAATGAAATTTGGCACAGATATAGGCTACTTTTGATCCCGGTATAATGTTCGCTTGGGATGATAAAACACTTTTCACGCGGGCGAAGCCACTAGCAGAAGCTAGTGGTACATAACTTTTAAAACAATTGCAGGCACATTAATATTATCGATAAAATAATACTGATAAATTAACCTGTAACAAACAATTCAGCCGAATTCCGTACGTGCACTCCAGTCAAATAAAACAAACAAAAGTTTATTTTCACATAAAGTACTGTATCAACATGTGAACGAGAGTTGATGCCGTTAAATAAGTATGAGCGTACAATTATACGTTTTAACATCATGTATTTTATTGTAGGAGTTGTGGCTATATGGCTAGCAGGTTAATTTATTCTTGAAGATAAGCCAGATTGGAGTCTCGTAAATCTTTGTGATTATGACTTCCTATCAAAATGAATGTGGTATGTCAAAAGTCATAATCATTATTTCAGCCGAAATATGTTCACTGCAGGACATAGGCCTCCCCAAGCACACCACATTGACCAGTCCTAGTCTAATCTCACGGACTCTTGGGGCCCTCATCAGATCATTCTTATGGAAAAAGTATAGCAATAAAATCTAAAAACAAAAAGCCGATCCACTTTAGACTATTTTATCTTTTTACTCTTTTGCATGAACATACGGAACCTACACAATTTGTAGAAGGCTACAATCTGTCCAGGGCTTGTTGAGTCTACTTTTTGTTTCCCCAATCAACATGAAAACAAAACGAACATACATTCGTTTTTATTACTGTTTCACTTGTAACGTCCGTCGAACGTTTCCTGTACTCCAATTAAAGCTTGATGCTGAACAAAAAGTGAAAACTGTTGTAAATATACGGGTGTTTAACAGATGAGGTGATTTTACGTCGTATTTATCTCGACCTGCATGGTAAAATAATAAGCACATGGTATTATTTATTGAAACACATACCACCTTTGTTAGAGGAAATGGATGGTGCAAGTCTTTGTGTTTTTTTTAGTTTTAGAACGTGTCGGATTTGTCACGATATTTTCGTTCACCGTTTTGAGAGCAGAGGTGGTGAAATAAATTTCTCAAAGTAAAGCGCTGGTAAGTCGTTGTCACAGCTCGTGTATTCACCTTTAAATCATATATCGGCTAAAAATAAACACAATACACTCTCTTTTCGGGCAGCCGTGTAAAAATATCAGCCTTCACAGAGGCTGATATTTCTACACGGCTGCCACGCGCTTCGCTCTCTCTGATAGAAAATTGTCGTTTTCATTTATTTATGCTATTCTTTGGAGGACAATGACCTTTATTGTGCAGGTGGCTCTTTTTTAGGCTGGGCCGATTTTCTTACCAAATAATGAAACAACTCAGGGCGCCCCTCTGCAAAAATTCGCTATGCTTGAGGCGAACAAAAGGAAAATGGCCTTTGCACTGCTCCAGGAGCCGTACATTGGAGGCATAGGTAGAATGAAGGACTACAACGGTGTTAGGATCTACCAGAGCAATAAGACAGAAGACGGAGCCGTCAAGGCAGCAATCGCGGTCTTTGACGGCGATATAGACGTCGTCCAGTGCCCGGACTTTACCACACCCAACATCACGGTGGTAAAGATGAGGACAATTGCCTGGGAAATCGCGGTGGTCTCATTCTACTTCGAACCAAAGCCAGAACCGATAGGGCCATACTTGGAGCAGCTTAAAAGTATAGAGCGGAACTTCGGCCGGCAGATCATCATGGGAGGCGACGTCAACGCGCTAAACTCTTGGTGGGGTAGCCGTAAGACAAACGGAAGAGGGGAAGAAGTGGCTGGTGCCCTAGAAGAGATGGATTTGCAGGTGCTTAATGTCGGCGACACGCCAACTTTCCATACAGTGCGGGGAACCACACTTTACTCCAGTGTAGTGGACGTTACGGTGTGTACGGCGGGACTGCTCGGCTTGGTGGATGACTGGAGGGTAGATGAGGCAATGACGAGCTCAGACCATAACACCATCACCTTCAAGCTGGCCTTGGAGAAGGCAAGGGGTATACAAATAACTAGAACCACACGTAGATTCAATAGCAAAAAAGCAAACTGGAACCAATTTCGTGAGAAATTGGCCCAGTTGCAAACTGACCACAATATAGATGCCACAGAAATTAGAAAAATAAATAATACAGTAGATTTAGAAAATAAAACAAAAGCATTCCAAAACATTATTATAGAAGCAGCCAACAATAGTATACCCATTATTAAGCCAAGTAACAAGGTCAACTTACCATGGTGGTCAGAGGAGCTCGCCACGCTGAAGAGGGCAGTCGCCACCAGGAAGCGCAGGATCCGCTGTGCAGCACCCGTCCGGAGAGACGCCGTCGTCGCTGAGTACCTGCAAATCAAAAAAGAATATGAGGACAAGGCAAAAAATGCTCAAACGGAGAGCTGGAAGGGTTTCTGCGAGAAACAGGACAGAGAGACTCTATGGGACGGGATTTACCGGGTCATAGGCCGGACCAGGAAAAGGCATGAGGACTTGCCCCTGACCGTGAACGGAAAGGTACTGGACAATCTCCACTCTGCCGAACTGCTGGCAGAAACGTTCTACCCCGGGGACAGAAGGGATGAGGATAGAGAGGAGCATACGCGCACCAGAATACTTGCTGAAAAAGTGAACGCTTTGAGTCATGATGAACAACATGACCCGGCGTTCACCATCGAGGAGCTGCACTCCAGCATGCGCAGCTTCAACCCCAAAAAGGCCCCCGGGGCGGATGGCCTGACGGCCGACATCTGCCAGCACTCGATTAACCACGATCCGGGCACTTTCCTAGCGCTGGCTAACAAGTGCTTGGAACTGGGCTACTTTCCCGGGACCTGGAAGGAGGCCACAGTTGTGATCCTAAGGAAACCCGGGAAGGAGAGCTATACAGTTCCAAAATCTTACAGGCCCATTGGTCTGTTGCCGATGCTGGGAAAAGTTTTGGAAAAAATGGTCATAAGCAGAGTGAAATGGCACATTATACCGCAACTCAGTACTCGCCAGTACGGGTTCATGCCCCAGAAGAGCACAGAAGACTCCCTCAATGATCTGCTCGAACACATACGTGGGAAATTAGCGGACCACAAGCTAATCGTAATGGTGTCGCTAGACATAGAGGGAGCTTTTGACAGCGCATGGTGGCCAGCTATCCGAACCAGACTGGCTGAGGAAAAATGCCCAGTAAATGTGAGGAGAGTTATGGACAGCTACCTCGATAACCGAAGGGTCAGGGTCAGGTATGCAGGAAAGGAGGTCGTGAGGGAGACTACCAAGGGATGCGTACAGGGATCAATTGGAGGACCGATCCTCTGGAACGTCCTCTTGGATCCCCTACTAAAAGGGCTGGCGGAACGTGGAGACTACTGTCAAGCCTTCGCTGACGACGTGGTGTTGATATTTGATGGCGACTCAGCGATCGAGATCGAGCGGAAGGCGAATGACGCCCTCGCCCATGTTAACCAGTGGGGTGTTAGTAACAAGTTGAAATTCGCACCGCACAAGACAAATGCGATGGTAATAACGCGGAAACTGAAATACGACACCCCGCGGCTGAGCATGGGTGGGGTCGCCATTGGCATGACGCAAGAGATCAAAATCCTGGGACTAACTATCGACAACAAGCTTACATTCAACAAGCATGTAGCGAATGTATGCAAAAAGGCGATTGGTTTTTACCATCAGTTGTCGAGGGCTGCGAAGGTCAGCTGGGGCCTCCACCCCGACGTCATCCGCACCATGTATACGGCAGTAGTTGAACCCGTCATTTTGTACGCGGCAAGTGCGTGGGCATCAGCAGCCACAAAGAAGTGCGTAAAGAAAAGGCTAAATGCGGTCCAAAGGCGATTTGCACAGAAACTGTGCAAATCCTACCGCACCGTTTCCCTGAACTCGGCACTGGTGTTGGCTGGAATACTGCCCCTCGATCTCCGAGTGCAAGAGGCAGCTGCCCTGTACGAGGCGAGGAGGGGGGTACCCCGGTCAGCGCTAGGAGATAGGGACGTCGACCGACGTACCGCATTTGCCTCCACACCCCACCCGGCAGAGCATATGAGCCTGCAGTTCATTTGCCTGGCAGACCAAGAATCACTCAGTGACCACTGCGCACTAGCAGTGCAGATCTACACGGACGGCAGTAAAATTGAAGGCAAGGTGGGGGCGGCATTGTCTCTCTGGAGCAATGGCGCTGAAACCAAAAGTCTGAAGTTGAAGCTGTCGTCCCACTGCACGGTCTACCAGGCCGAACTGTTGGCAATATGTAAAGCCACGCGGGAAATACTTAAGAGCGCTAAAGAGACCTTTGGCATCTTTAGCGATTCTCGATCGTCACTCGAAACGGTCGCAAACCACCGCTCTTCTCATCCCCTTGCAGTCGAAACCAGAGAGAATCTGCGGCAGGGCAGATCCCAGGGCAAAGATATACACTTGTTCTGGATCAAGGCCCATGCGGGACTGGAAGGGAATGAGAGAGCCGACCAGTTGGCTAAGGATGCGGCGCTCAAACTGAAGAGAAGGCCGGATTACGACCAGTGTCCGGTTTCATTCGTCAAGCGGCAAATCCGAAAGGATTCGCTTGACGAATGGAACCGGCGGTACAAGATGGGCGACACAGCCGCGACCACAAAATTGTTTTTTCCGGATGCAATTGACGCTTATGGGCTTGTCAGAAAAATTCAACCGACAGGTGTAATTACACAGATTTTGACTGGCCATGGTGGGTTTTCCGAATACCTGCACAGATTCAAGTGTAAGGGAAGCCCATCATGCGCATGTGACCCTGACAAAGACGAGACGGTGACCCATTTACTGACTGACTGCCCGGCCTATGGCCTCGAGAGGTACGAGATAGAGCAAAGACTGGGAATAGAAGTAAATATTGAAAATCTAAATAAATTAATTAAAGGTATAAAATACAGAACAGAATTTTTAGAATACTGTAAGAAAATAGCGGAAAAAACGATTCACAACAATAAATAGGTGCATAATTATGCTCGAAATTATATATATCATATATAACAGGTAGCATTAGTAAATAGATCTAAAAAAAAAAGAGGATAACAGTAGATTAAGATAAAATAATAATAGATTTGTAATTATGTATGTATTAGTTTTAAAAATTTGAAAACTTATCATGTAGTAGTAAGTAAAATATGTAATAGTGAAATAAGAAAGTTTATAGTACCTAGAAATAAAGATAAGTCTCCATAGTCTCGGATTATGTCCGGGGAACTATTAGCTCGCAGACTCCGCCAAAAGCGCGGAGAGGTAGGCGCCATAAAAAAAAAAAAAAAAAAAAAAAAACCTACCCTACCCTACCTACCCTACCCTGCCTACCCTACCCTGCCTACCCTACCCTACCTACCCTACCCTACCTACCCTACCCTACCTACCCTACCCTACCTACCCTACCCTACCTACCCTACCCTACCTACCCTACCTACCCTACCCTACCTACCCTACCCTACCTACCCTACCCTACCTACCCTACCCTACCTAACCTACCCTACCTACCCTACCCTACCTACCCTACCCTACCTACCCTACCCTACCTACCCTACCCTACCTACCCTACCCTACCTACCCTACCCTACCTACCCTACCCTACCTACCCTACCCTACCTACCCTACCCTACCTACCCTACCCTACCTACCCTACCCTACCTACCCTACCCTACCTACCCTACCCTACCTACCCTACCCTACCTACCCTACCCTACCTACCCTACCCTACCTACCCTACCCTACCTACCCTACCCTACCTACCCTACCCTACCTACCCTACCCTACCTACCCTACCCTACCTACCCTACCCTACCTACCCTACCCTACCTACCCTACCCTACCTACCCTACCCTACCTACCCTACCCTACCTACCCTACCCTACCTACCCTACCCTACCTACCCTACCCTACCTACCCTACCCTACCTACCCTACCCTACCTACCCTACCCTACCTACCCTACCCTACCTACCCTACCCTACCTACCCTACCCTACCTACCCTACCCTACCTACCCTACCCTACCTACCCTACCCTACCTACCCTACCCTACCTACCCTACCCTACCTACCCTACCCTACCTACCCTACCCTACCTACCCTACCCTACCTACCCTACCCTACCTACCCTACCCTACCTACCCTACCCTACCTACCCTACCCTACCTACCCTACCCTACCTACCCTACCCTACCTACCCTACCCTACCTACCCTACCCTACCTACCCTACCCTACCTACCCTACCCTACCTACCCTACCCTACCTACCCTACCCTACCTACCCTACCCTACCTACCCTACCCTACCTACCCTACCCTACCTACCCTACCCTACCTACCCTACCCTACCTACCCTACCCTACCTACCCTACCCTACCTACCCTACCCTACCTACCCTACCCTACCTACCCTACCCTACCTACCCTACCCTACCTACCCTACCCTACCTACCCTACCCTACCTACCCTACCCTACCTACCCTACCCTACCTACCCTACCCTACCTACCCTACCCTACCTACCCTACCCTACCTACCCTACCCTACCTACCCTACCCTACCTACCCTACCCTACCTACCCTACCCTACCTACCCTACCCTACCTACCCTACCCTACCTACCCTACCCTACCTACCCTACCCTACCTACCCTACCCTACCTACCCTACCCTACCTACCCTACCCTACCTACCCTACCCTACCTACCCTACCCTACCTACCCTACCCTACCTACCCTACCCTACCTACCCTACCCTACCTACCCTACCCTACCTACCCTACCCTACCTACCCTACCCTACCTACCCTACCCTACCTACCCTACCCTACCTACCCTACCCTACCTACCCTACCCTACCTACCCTACCCTACCTACCCTACCCTACCTACCCTACCCTACCTACCCTACCCTACCTACCCTACCCTACCTACCCTACCCTACCTACCCTACCCTACCTACCCTACCCTACCTACCCTACCCTACCTACCCTACCCTACCTACCCTACCCTACCTACCCTACCCTACCTACCCTACCCTACCTACCCTACCCTACCTACCCTACCCTACCTACCCTACCCTACCTACCCTACCCTACCTACCCTACCCTACCTACCCTACCCTACCTACCCTACCCTACCTACCCTACCCTACCTACCCTACCCTACCTACCCTACCCTACCTACCCTACCCTACCTACCCTACCCTACCTACCCTACCCTACCTACCCTACCCTACCTACCCTACCTACCCTACCCTACCTACCCTACCCTACCTACCCTACCCTACCTACCCTACCCTACCTACCCTACCCTACCTACCCTACCCTACTTACCCTATAAACCTCATGGAGCCCGAGACCTTTCCAACGAATGCAAAACCATGGAAATCGGTTCGTGCGTTCTGGAGTTATAGCGTCAGGTTATTGTGACTGTCAAATAATAACAGACAAATAATTAGCAATAAATTAAAATTGCGACTATAATTTAAGATTTAAACTATCCTATCTCTCAAGTTGGATCGAACTGCACATGGTGTGCGAATTTTATTATAATCGGTTAAGTGGTTTAGGAGTACATTGAGGACAAACATTGTTACACGAGATTTATATATATTAAGATTATTTAAACAAAAATCGAGCAGCACCGAATGAGTTAACTTTATTTTGGATGTGTTTTAATTTTGGCGTATGTATATGATAAAGTTGATAAGAGTTGTCAAATTACGTCGCGTCCACTGGCTACATCTGTCATATTTGATTCCAATTTACAAGCGACCAACAATTATACTTGAAAATGTAAACAAAAACCTTTGAGAAAAAGTTGCTTCGCGGTAAATAAAATGTAACAAAAACCGACATTTGAAAATACAAAATCATGAACAGTTTAAGGAAAATACACTAAAACTGAAGCACTAAAAGCGAAAAAGAAATACATTTCCAAGATTAAAAAAGCGTGACTTTTGATTCGACGCCACACAATTTTACGGTTGTTTTATTTTTAAAGTCTTTCAGATAGCTGTAATTAAAAGTGAACTTATGCGGTGGAAACCTCATTAAAATGGAGATTGTATAAAATACGGTGAACAAGATAGAATAAACCTGCAGCGTTGAATGAATCTCGTAACGAATGCTCTGGATACTCAACGCGCCGCGGATTCTATGTCATTTTTGAATTCGTACGACAAATGCGGCCATTTTATTACGTCAAAAGACCATTGAATGCGGAGTTGGACAGTGGTCGGTTACTGAAACTGGGCATCCTATTCTGAAATTCTGAATACATATAAAAGGTATTAGTTAAGTAATTGGATTATTTTGGAGAGAATGTTACTCTCTCTTTGATACACAAAAAACTGGCCTTAGAGAAAGATCAAAAGAAAATTATCCAGATATCTTCAGGTATTAATTTCTCAGTGAAATCCGAAAATAATAACGCCGAAGTTTACACAACAAAACACCACTTAGATAATAAGAAGTTCGAGAGAAAACGAACATCAGCTAAGTACCTTTTGGCAGCGATTACGAAATGTGAAGGTAGATAATAAAAAATCCGTTATATTTTAGCACAACGGTAAATAATATTTTGCGAATTGCTCGCGGAGGCATTTCGCGATTTCAAATTGTACGCATTATGTTCGCGAAAACTTCGCTATCTCTGTTATTACATTCCATCGTAAGCTCCTCTCGAATATACTGAAGGAGCATGCCTTGTCGACATATTGCAATATTTGAGGATCAGCGAAAATTTAACATTATCAACGTTACGAAACAGCACAAATTGGAATCAAATAAACAAGGGGTGTCTGTGAGTAGGTACTGTGGGGAAGTAGACAGAGACTAATAATTAAACTAATAAATTACTTTATATTTTATATATTTAGCACGAATTCCGCAATAAGCCTGCCTTCTGGGCGGCTACATTATAATTGAATTGTCAATTCTAATGTAGCCGCCCAGAAGGCAAAAGCTTTTCAAAAACATCTTCACTTTTTTTTATGTTCTAAATTCATATTACCTTTCAAGTAATACTCATTGCCAGTGTTTTTTTATAAGCAAGTAGTTTGCCTTCTAGTTAAGCAGAGTCCTCACATGAACTACGTTCCTACGAATAAACGTGCAGAATCATATGAAGTGCTTCTATTCTATGTCTTTACCCTAACCCTAACATTTACCTAATAGAGGAATCATATTTACAATTGAGGTACGACCCTTAAAAGAGGTAGGCTTAATCATGACAAAGGAGTTATCGGACGCTCCGATATATGCTTTTAACTTCAGCTGACCTGCACATACGCACTAACAAATCAACGCCGTCATGCTTGAACCTCCTTGGCCAAAACCTCTAAAAAAGGCGTCCTCCCAACACTAACAAGAATGATGCGTCAACTCACATCGACCCGGATGGGGTTTAATCTCAAAAATTTGGATATGATACAATCTTTTGATCTCGTGCGTTTATCAGGCCAGATAAGGAAAGGCTGGATCGCATCGAATTTTTAATCCTATTCATAGACCTTGCACCAGGGTTAAACATCAGACATAAACTGGATCAATGATTCCAACTCGACATCCTTTGCAAAAGGATATGCCCCGTTAGCAAGTTCGGTTTCAGTTATGACTATTACTTTAAGAAACCCACTGGGTTATACTAATACTCTGGCTTGTGCCTATGCCTTATTCGCATAATCAATAAACATTTCTTCGATGCGTAGCCAACGTTGCCAGCCTCTTCTTCCACCTGCGGCTCACAACTCATCAGCACATCATCAGCACATGCAAAGAAAAGAACTAATTTAATTATATATATCGATACTATTTGAAAATGTCGACAAGAAAACTATCGATACATTTTTTTCTACTTTCCCATCCCTATTAACTTCAATATGTCAAATTTGATAGTTGTCATAAATATTTTTTTTTATTGACAACGGGCCTCTTCCTATATGGAAACCTTAATAACCTTAACCTACTCATTTATTCTAACCCTATGTCTACATTAAATGATCTTAACTTATTTACATGCTTCTATCCTAGGCCTATCTCTCCTATTGACCAATTTCTATCTATCTGGAATGGACCTTATAACTCTAATTAACTAATTCTATCTATGGTCCGGCCTAACTAATCTGTGGCTAATAGGGCGCAGAGAGCATGATTGAATTTAATTATGGTGTGAACACTATTCTTTATTATGTAGTTTATGGCACTATAATGTCAAACCAATTCTTATAATGAAAACTATGCTTTACTTTTGACAAAGTTTTGACACTGTCCTTTTTGTATTATCTGTGGGACTACGTGTCAAACCATTTCTTACAATGACATTTATGCTTTCAAAGTATTTATTTGCCTTAGCGGCAAGAATTTTCTATTATTTTTTTACTGTTACTAAAATTAGTTTTATCCTTATGGATATTAGTTTTATCCTTATGGATTTGTATTTGGACTTCGTCAGCAATTTCAAAAGCTAATCCTATTTAGTAAATAAAGACAAGACAGAGTAGTATTAAATTTCATCAAAACATATACAGATAAATCACTCAAATAATCAATCACATTTAGTTTCTTTCGATGCCCAGCCCGCATCGCAAAATCCTTCTAGGTTGGACCGTATTCATTTGCAAGACATGAAAAGAAAAAATTGGTTAATAAATCACAAAACATAAGTCACATCACCACAATCATAATTATAACAGTTTGCATAATACAATATTTACAACATTTTTCTAATTTTCTTTCTGTAAAACTTCCAGAACTTGCATTTTACAAGATTGAATAGTTTATTGTGATTACAATGCAAAGATCCTAGTATAATGTTACACCTAACACAAATATGTTGGGAATTCTTCTTCGCCACAATTATAGTAATCTTCTTTCTATCAAACTTTGCTCTCCAAGTAGTTTTATTATAAATTATTTTGTATTTAATTCGGATCATAATGTTTTTATTGATCGCCTTCTTTGAATTTATGTTGGCGCAATAAGAACCTTTTCTAAAGACTCTTTCAATTTTCGTACGGATCTCCTTCAATTTATTTCGAAAAAAACTTTTCTTAAAGGCTGTCAACTTCTTTATTTTCGAAATGACTTTTATAAAATTTTGTTTTATGTCAGATTGAGAAATTTCGATATTATTTTCAATTTAATGGTTGAAATCAATGGGATTCTTATGCATGTTAACATCCGAGACATATTGGTGTCCAGGTGGAACCACAACTAGTTGATCTGACTGAATCTCAACATGGTTCTCTGTAAGATAAACGGAATTACTGCAGTCAATTGGACTGGACTGACACTTTACTATACCCTCGTCCACGCATTCGCTGTTGGATAGGGAGCCCAACTCATCGTCACCACCGTCAGTGTGCTCGCCCAGGAACACTAATTCCGCTTCCAACTGGACATCGACGAGGCCGTCATCTCTGCTGGTCTGGTCACCTTCGTCCTCGAACATGCAGCTCTCTCCGTTGGAGTTATCGCCATTGCCATCAATTGTGTCGCTTTCTCCATCAACGTGGTCAGCGCTTTTCTCACTGCACTGTATATTTTTTTGTGTTTGTTCGTCCTTAATCACGATACTAGAAAATAAATGTGCATTAACATCCTCACACAATACATCAGGTTGTTTTTAATCTGCTTTTATTTTAGCGATTATGATGTGCTGTTCGCAATAACGAAATTTCCGGTGAAATATTGAGAATTTACTCCTCAAGCGATCGCATAACACTGCAAAGTCCATGTCATATTTAAAAATCATACGGTAAAAATAATATGCGGCCCCCTGCAGGAATCCTCCCAAGATCAGGCTGTAGTCGCTCTCTCTCCATTCATTTATTTTGGCCACTGAATTGAATTCGGTTAAGAATTCCTCCAAGCAATACCCGTCCGTGCCTGTATAATGATTATTCATCATGCTTGCTTTATGCTCAATTACACTAAATAACAAAACCACTTAGCTTTATTCCGACTTTTCCTTATATTTTCATCCGCTCATGGGAGGGAATGAGAGGTAACAACCCTCTCTGTTAATATTTATCTCACCTAATGTACGCCGATAGGGATTCGTGCACTGTATATCGCCATGCACACGCGAACTTCCGTCTTAAAACACTTTCCTCGTTTTTAACTCACTTATACGTATACTGTACACCGTATACACGCGTAATATACTTCATAACATTTATGATTCTCTGGGATTCTGTACCCGGCGCAACTTTACCAAATGTGGGGACGTAGATAGAGACTAATAATTAAATAAATTAGTTACTTTTATATTTTATATATTTAGCACGAATTCAGCAATATGGAGGCGTCTTCTGGGCGGCTACATTAGAATTGACAATCAATAGCTTTTCAAAAACATCTTCACTTATTTTTATGTTCTAAATTCATATTACCTTTCAAGTAATACTTATTGCCAGTGTCATTCCCATCAAAGTGATCGAGAAATGTTTTGCGTCAATGAGCCGAAATTAAAATCGAAATATGAAGTTCAGGATTCGATTTCGTAGCCGAATTTACTCGTATAAATACTGGTGTTTGTTAAAATTGACTCAATATAAATAAAAGTTGTAAGTCAGTTATTGACGTATTTCTCTTACAAATTTAGTATTTATACTACTAATTGTAAATGAATTCAATCTTATAAGATGCTTCACATTCAATTAATTTTATATACTTAATGAAAAGCACAATTTCAATTAGACAGGCCAAAGTCTTGATAATGTTTAACCATTCTTATTAAAGTAATCGTTTTAGTTCAATAAAATAATATTAATAGATTACCTATTATTTAAAGACACCAAAATAAATTGGCTTTATTATAATCTGATTAAAACATAAACGACACAAATCCTTTAAACTACAAAAGTTCTTAGTAAATTATCATAAAATGAAATTTTTTTTTCCAAGCGTTTCTATCATATTTTCTTAAATAATCATTTATTTCGCATTTTGATCCCAGAAAGGGCTTATTTGAGAGTATATTTATCGAACTTTATACTTATAAAGATGTAGTTAATATTTTAATAGTGTTGTCTGATGTTTTCAAGTGAATTCGATCTAAATTAATGTTCCTAAAGAAAATAGAAATGGACAAAAGTATGATATTATTTTTTGCTAAATCCTCTTTATTTCTAGTTCTCTATCTATAACGTATGTTTTAAGTAGATGTTTTTATAGTATTATTAAAAGTAATAGTTGAAATTATTAAATTTTGAACTTTTTTAGGGTAGGGTGGCGCAATATAACAACTAGCTCCGAATTTTCGTAGCAATTTAAACTACGCAGAGATAATAAATGAATAAACGCCTTATACAACCTTTTCATAGGACATTATCGTATGAAGAAGAATATTTTGTTTCTAAAAACTAGTCTTAGATCACTCTAAGACTAGTTTTTAGAAACAAAATATAATCAAAAATAGTTCAATATATTTTCTAATCGCTTCAAATATGCAGATAACAAAAGAACATTAAAAATAAGTATCCTCTTAAAAAATCGAACAAAAAAAGTTCACAAATAGTATCCATAATATTTGGCCTAGGCGAAGTTCGCTGTGTGCCCGGGAGACTGAATGCATCGCTGTAACTGAGTATTTATGGAATAAGTTACAGGACTATGTAACGAATCCTATGTTGGACTGAAAGTTAGGTTTCAGTGGGAGTCTATAAGGGGTAAATGGCTTGATACGAGTTTGTTGAAGGATAGTTTTTTGAGAGCGATTTGATTTGAAATTGTGATTTATTTGTTAATCATGGTACCTGATTGAGTGCTGATGATAAGCCGAATAAAAGAGATATAAACAATTTGAATCTTTGGTTTAGTGGTTGCAAGTTCTACAATTGAGCATAAGCTCGAGTAACCATGAGTCCTGTATTCGATTCCCGGATTGAGGCAAGTGGTTTAAGATTTTACCAGCTGACATTTTTCAGTAGTCTCCCCAAGTTTAAATGTTATTTTATAAATCTTTTTAAGGTTCCATACCCGAAGGGTCTAAATGAAGCCCTATACTTGTCAATCACGTGTCTGTCCGTCTGTCCGTCGTCTGTCACACGGGTTTTACAGCCAAACGGTTGGATCTAAATTCTTCAAAATTTCACAGTATAAATATATTGTTGACCCAAAGCCATATAAATTGTCCCATAAAAGAAAGGGGAAGTGCAAAAAAAGAATGTTGACCTACCCCATTGGGTAGGGTATCGTGGTTTAGAACTTGTTGAGTAGATACATACAGTGTTTTTTGTTTTAAAAGATATTGGAAAACAAAGGAATGAGAAGCTACCAAAGTCAGTTTATGTTTATTTATTTTTTACCGATTAATTTTCTAACTGCCCATTGACCTATGAACTTTAAATTTGGTTATAATGTAGTTTTTTGTTATGTTGTTATTATTACGTATATGTTACTAACAAAGATCAATATATGAGAGTTTTTCTTTGAAATTCTCTCATTTTTCTTATTAAAACCAATTTAAGTTTGCGGTCTGGTACGGAAACCTTAATGTGCCATGTCTGACACGCACTTAGCCGGTTTTATTTTAGTTTGGTAGAAATAGGCTCGCCAGACTTAAACATCACTCACGAAATATACCTAGATATACTACAAGGACACCTCTGCCTACCCCTTCGTACAAAACAAGCGTTATGTTATGTTTCAGCTAGGAATAAAGTAAAACGTGATAAGTTTTGTCTCATGGTTAGTTTTGTTTGATAGGTACCGAAACCATGTTTTCGAATTTTCCTATTATTCACGGTCACGACCAACATGTTCTTGCAACAAGCATTCTGTAACAACAAGTTTTGGTGTTTTTTTTTTTGCCTCAATTTAAGGCAAAGCTACCGAAACCATGTTTTAACGCGTGCCCCTAGCACCGCTCGTTACTGTGTACAGTTCGGTTATGTTTTTAAATAAGTTAATGGGTACTGGCCACCGCACCGGTACCGGTAACGTAATTTGGGTTTTAAACATAATTATTTAATAAACAGCTGATTGACTGTCGTTTAAAACGATTTGTACATCATTGGCTTGACTTGATTTAAATCGGATATTTTGGTTTTGAAAATTGTTAAGTATATCGCTGGTTTTATAGGTTTTTTTGGTTAATAAAGAAATTGAATTTACAATTATGAATAATTAAAGCCAAATTGCGTGAAGAGGCCTACCCAAAACTATATAATGAGGGTGTGTAACACATGGCATAACAACAGATAGTATAGTATATCACTTGAAATAACGTTCACATGATATAATTTTCGTATGCTTTAAAAACAAATAACCTAATTTAATGATCAAACCCTCTATAAAAATTAAATAAAGATTATAAAAAAAAACCTAATTTAATGTGATCTAATAATATATTTCATATAACCTTCATTTGCTCTAATAACATTTACTATAACTTTAATTTCATATAATTTTCAATTTGTATAATGCTCTTTTTATATAACGTTCATTTGACCTAATTTTCAAATATTAATTTTCTAAGGAAATGCACGGTGTAAATTACCTCTTGAGAAAAACAAATTATTATAACTTAACCTCAAAACACTAAAGTTGCTTCTGCATCGCTCTCCTCCTCAGCTTCGGTTTGCTCGTCGCCTCCGGAGCCCAGCCTCAGCCGCTACGGCTCTCACAGTTGCTTTGTTACAGCCGGCGGGGACTGCTCTCCCTTCGCGCCTCCTGTTTTTATACATTCTAGGAGTAGCAGCCAAAAGACTACGTGAAGTCACCAATTGTTTAATATATTTTTTTCTTCAATGCGTATATTTTTTATATTTTTATACTTATTGTATTTTTTTGTAGTTTACTTTTATAGTTTATTAACTTTCTTTGTTATTATACACTCTGTGTTAGCTCGTGGATGAAGAGTGGACTGTATAAAAAGGCGGTTCGTTTTAAAGCCGTTATATTTAAATTACAGTAAACTGTCCCGGACAAACATTTAGTTTTAAGGAAGAGGTGTCGACTGTTGCGGTGGAGTCCGTGGTAGCGAGTGTCCGCCGAGCCGCGCCGCGTCGCCGCCGCGCTGCTCACACACACCGATGCCGTGTGAGTCACGCAGATGTGTGTGCAGCGTAGACGGCGCGCTCCGGCCACCCAAAGTTTTGGGTAGAATTTCCAAAATGCTGGCCGGGTTGAAGCGATGGCTTCAAGAAATCTGGAAGGGGGCAGATATGAGAACATGCCCCTCAAAATGATGCGCCTCTTTAGTCTCCTTAGTGACTCACGTCACTTGAGCGCTCTTCAAATAAGGCTTCTCGTCGCCATTAGAGACCTGTGGATGAGAGTAGAATTAAGTGGCCGTCCAATGGAAACAGAAGGAATACGAGTAGAAGAGTTGTGGGGATTAGAGGACAAGAAGTAAGAGAATGGAAGTTTAAACTAGCTTTATTAGAGTGAGGCAGCTAGCCATTTCTCATACAGAGCAAGTAATATGAGCAATATTATGGTGGATCGTGTCTTTTGTAAGACTGATGGAATCAGCCTTCAGCCCACGGGAAACAAAATCCACCGTATTGTATAACGACTGTATGTGTGTATGTATATGCGTGAAGGTATAAATAAGGGACAAATTGGAATGAACTCACTGAATGTCTAAACCATCCACTGGATTGACGATGATCGGCAAGTTCTCTGTCCGTGAGACCGTGACTCGAACGTTCGACGGGTCCGAAGTCCGACGTTGGTCGACCTCTTGACGCTTTCTTCTCCTCTGGGTGTGTGTGGGTGTTTGGCGAAATCTCCTGAGCAAGATGTTGACTCTTACTGGAACTGCCGCTGCTGTAGACCGCAACTGTAGACGCTGCTTCGAGGTAGTCGAAATTGTTCGGAGACCGTTGAATTTAAAATAAACGGCGAGATCCTTGAAGGACCAATGTTAGATTTGAATTGAGAGGTCTCGACTGTCGCGGTGGAGTCCGTGGACGCAAGTGTCCGCCGAGCCGCGCCGCGTCGCCGCCGCACTGCGCACACACACCGATGCCGTGTGAGTCACGCAGATGTGTGTGGCTGCACACACATCTGCGTAGACGGCGCGTTCCGGCCGCCCAAAGTGTTGGCTAGAATTCCCAACACTCTGTATCCATGTTTTTTTTATTCCGACTGTCTTGTCGCAGTTCTGTTGGAAGAGATTTCTTTGCATATGTGTGTTCTTCTATCTATATTTATGATCTTTCTCTTTTAAGAGTTTTGTGTGTACATAAATGAATAAAGTCCGTTAGAAAAAACCGACTTCATCTAGTAGAAATTGACATAAACGTTGATTTGTAATAGTGTTATTTTTAAACAGCTTACAAAATAAAAATTATTTATCATTCGTGACTAAGGCCGAGTTTCTCACCTCTAAATTATCGCAGAATTAATGTGACAAATTGAATGAATTTTCAACAGCGAATCACAGCAGATAACGCGTGCAATTTTCACATTAATTCTGCGATAAGTTTGAGGTGAGAAACTCGACCTAAGGCCCAGGTTTTTGATCCGTAATTAATGCAAACCAATGGTTTTAAATTTCAATAAAACGCGTTTATTCTTCAATTGTTAGACTAACAAATGGCCAAATAATTAACTCTTCAGCTTATTTGACCATCTGTGATGCCAACAAATGATGAAAGAGCACGTTATACCGAAATTTGAAACCGGTGAGCATATTTAACAATTGGTGAGCATATTTAACAATTGGTGAGCATATTTAACCATTGGTTGAGTTAACTACGGATCAAAAAACTGGGCCTAAATTATAATATCCGCTCGGGTCGATCTTCAAGTTTAAGTAACGCTTGCTGATGTCTGTTCGCGGTTAGTAGAACATCCATTAAATTTACATGTTAAGTTTGTTTGTGTGGTAGCTTGCATTCGTTGTTAAGTGTTTCGTAATAGTAAACTTACGGGGACGTGTTATTCGGTGTTACACTTTTCTAAGTCACGTAACACACTCCATCCACTGTCATCTGATGATGATGATGACCAAGGAGTGTTGGTGAGGAATCTAACTGAGGTTTTACACTGAGATAGACGCACTGCAAGTTACCATCCCTACCTTGTTGCCATTCCACCAATTCGCACCAAGCGCTTCCAAACATCCTTCATAATGCGCACAGTGAATGAATGGAACTCACTACCTGCGTCTGTGTTTCCGAACGCATTCAACCCGAATATCTTCAAAGTTAGAGTAAACAGGCTTCTTCTGGGTAATCTCACTCCATCGTCGACTCTGTCTCTGTCACCTATGACTTAGACTAGAGTTAAGAGCAAACCCATCAAAAATAAACAAAAAAAGATAGAAATAAAATAAATCAGTATTTTTCTTATGGCAATAATAAAAATGTGTTAGGTATTGTGTTACATAAAATTCAAAATGTACAAAACGCTACACGCTTTCTCTAAAACCAAATCTAAAACCATATTACTTGCAACAGTTGCAAACTGGTTTCCAAACTGTGTCACACGCGCGGGTACTAGGGTATTATAAAGTTACAGAATATGAATAATTAGTGGCGCACCAGAGATGTTGACTAGACCTTAATTCTCTTCAGGCGGGTAAATTGTTGATTCCATCTAGGCCTCAAGTCCCTCACCGCTAACGAGATATTAATTAAAAAGTAATGAACACGGAATTGTTTTCATTTTGTAATTAGATGAGGCTTGTGAGACTTAACTGCTAATAAGGTGTGATTAAGTATTACATTTGAGAAGGCATGATCAGGAACAGGCTATTATTTCGTGTTTTGTTTTTTCCTAATTTTGGTGCTATTAATGTATCATTTGTTTCGTTTAAGAAAAGTGCTCGGTTCAGAGGTACCTACTAGGTGATTAGATCAACTAGAATTTGGCTATTATAACACTGCATTATTCAAAAAATGTAGGCAACCGAAAACCGGTAACACCGTTTGTACTACGAAGATTGATTTTGACTGTTGTTTTTTTTTTGAGCTTTTGATAGGTTATTTTGTTCATATTCTGAGTCATTCGTAAAGAATGACACAGAATACACACACTTTTGTACGATGCAGTGTGGATTTGATACAGTTTTGTCACTGTGAGGGACCGTTTTCCCAGTGTATGAGTACTGCAAAACCACAAAGTGACACGATCATCTTGTAAACAACGTGAACAGACGTATGAGTAAAAAAAATAATGAATAATATAGTATTAAAAATAATGTTCTCAGTTAAAAATCTATTATACAAGAATCAAAAGACAAAATATCAAAATCATTAGCTCGACGTACACGTCAACGTTGCGATATCTTGTAAACATTGTCGGTTTTGGCTAAGAACGACATCGTGCTGTTCCTTCACATCTTGGAATTTACATAACATTTAATAGACTATCTGCCGCAATCCACTTTTAATAGGTTTAACCATTTTTATAATTGGATTTGTGAATAACAATGAACAGCGGCTGTATCAATCTGTCGGCTCAAGTATCACGAAAGTGACAAATGTAAAAGCATACCACGTACAAAACTTTTTGGGGATACAAATTAAGAATTCTGCAGAGTTATAATCGCCAGAGTATACCAAGAAAATTTTATGAATATTGAATTAGTAAATCAAAGAGACTCGACTTTGAAAATAAGTATAAAAGGAGAGATAAATTCGAATCGATAGATTAAAAAAAATAATTTCGTTCAAAATAATCTCGGTCAATGTCTACAACTGACCACTTATCACACTGCGGCTATTAAGTGTTTGGTCACGCGGACCATCCAGGCTACCCCATTATTCCCATGGGAGACATAAAATGGCGACCAAAGATTATGCGGAGAGGAAATGCTCTCATCTGCGAACTAATTACAGCTTGATTATCGATTCGCCGATTAAGCGTGATTGTGATTGATGTCCCCGAGGAGCTCTCTGAGATTGGTAAATAGTGGACTTGCGTTGAATTGACATGGATAGTTTGTATCTGGAGACTACGTTAATCATCATCGGATTCCAGTACGATTCCACTGAATAATGGACACGGGCCTTTTTGTCTAATATGCGGAGTAAGATGGCGACCGAGTGGCGTACAAGGATAGCAAGAAGTGTTGGTCGTCCGACGGCAAAATGGGTAGAGGACATGATGCCATGAGGTATTCCTTGAAGCGCACCTACGATGAAACATAAAGAAGAGCATGAAGGATTCGTAATAAATGGTATCGATAGGCGTTTTAAAATACAACTGACCATATTGTTTATTTATTAAAACTACCACCAGGAAAGCAGAAATGGGTGCGCTTTGAGGAATACCCCGATGCCATCGCTGGCTGAGGTAGGACGAGGGGTTTAGTTAAGAGTTAGCGTTTAGTCAAGAGAGGCCTATGCTTCTGTTAATGCTATTCTAAACTCTGTTGGCAATTAATTTTATTCGGTTAATCTTATGTGTACTTTATTTCTACTTGTATAATATTCTTCGAATAATACATAATTATACATAGTTTTATGAGCCAATGTAAAATAAAATAAAAATATAAAAGCCTTTTATTTCATTCATGTACATCTTTCAAGTATTTATTACTAAAAATAAAAATAAGAATATTACTCAGATCGTATAGATTGTTATAGGAAAGAAAAAAAAAAACAGATTTCATAATGTACGTTAGTCACAAACATTCGTGTAACGAATGTGGCAAAAGTTGATAAGTGTGTTGAAAACGACATTCATTTTGAAACTATGAAAAACATTTACAGAACTCACTGTAAATGTTTTCATAATTAATTGTTGTTTAAATTTGAAACTGGAGCACTTCTAAACAAGCTCGCAGTAGAAGTGTGTGCGTTTATTATTAATTTACGAGTATAATAACAGACATTAAAAACTTTTCATTTTATTTGCGAAGTATTGAACAGCTGCGATAATATAATTTTAACAGCAGTGAATAAAATAATTTTAGATGTTTAAGATAATTTATGCTCTTTTGGAGGGTATTTTTATACTGGGCCTTAATTACCAATAGTTTAGTTAAGGAGAAAAAGGTTTTGTAGAAAATTAGAATTGTTATAGTTGGTCTAATATTCTCATAGTAACGTTAGAGAAATTAGTTTTGGTTTAGCTTAAGTTAATTACCACTAAAGGTTGTAAAGCTAAAGATCTGGATTAGAGATTTTATGAACTCAACACAGGTACTTTTATTGGAAATATGGCTAAATGAAACTTAAAAACGGTTTTTTATATCTTTGGTCACCATTTTTCTACTATTCTTATTTCTTTTTATTTTAACAACAATACTATCATCTAATTACTCATGATGATGATGATGCCATCTAGCCGGTTTCGGGCACAGCGACCGCATTCTTTGGTGGTTATGAGCTTAAATTTGCTGCTATGCTATGTGCCCTCATGTAACTTGCATATCCATCTTATGTCGAAAAAGTCCAAGCACAAATCGGACATATTAGAAAACCATTGACAAAGTGATAAATAGTAGCTGTTGTTGGTCTAGCTCTCTAGATCGTCGCGTTTTTTGTCCAATTCCAAACTCCTGTTATCCTTAAAGGCCTGCACCTGCCGCTGCACACGACGTCTCATCTCGGGCCAATTCTGCGTCTGCTTCTTCCAATGTGTGTGGTCAATTTCGCCTCTCTTCATATCCCTATTCTGAACATAATTGAAGCGGTGAAACTGCCCACTAGGCTTCCGTATCCCTTCCTTGAGTCCAGAATATAAAAAAACGCTTTGCGAATCTCTACACCACCTAAGCTGACGCCTCATCAAGTAGATCTCTATGCCAAATACCTTTGCTCGCTTTAGGACCTTTGTGTTAATAAAACTATCTGACCATCTGATGTTCATTATGTTGCGCAGGCATTTCAGATGGAACTTGTCCAAGATCCGTGTGGAGAAAAGAAAAGAAACTGCGTTGCCGAAGAGTACAGGCGGTTTGGTAGAACTATTGCCATGTGTACAGACAATTTTGCTGTCAACTTGAGATCGTGAGAGCGGAAAATTTGGGCTGCAGTGTGCCAAAAGTTACGAATGCAGCACAAGTCCTCTGATTAATCTCAGCGTTGAGGTGTCCTTTACTTTCGACAGTGCTTACAAGATACTTGAAGCTCTCCACTTGCTTCAGCTTACTTTTGCCGATTGAGAAGTCTAGACTAGCAGCGGGTATTCTACACCCATGGCCATAACTTTGGTCCTTTTGACGTTTATTATAAGACCAAACTTAGAGCAACCGTCATTGAGACTTAAAATCAGCGCCTGCAGTCCGTCACAAAGTATCCGCCGTAAGCACTGGTCATCGGCGTACATGATCTCCCTAATGGTGCAATACTCATACGCGTTTCACAGAACTACAGACATACTTTCGTAGGCGAACACGTCATAGTCAGGTTTCAAGTCCAAGAGAGCGTTAAAATCGTTGCTACTACACTTTTCTCGTCACTATTTTATTAATGAATTCACCATATTGTTGTCTCCAATCTGCCACTGCTTCCTAAACTTCCAATCCCAGTACACTTCTAGTACAATTAAGCAGAACAAACGCTGAATCCAGCGGTATCGATCAGATGAAACAAACGTAGTTCACAAACAATTTGCACTTAATTTACTGTGGAACTTGAACGTCGGTTAGAATCAAGGTGGTCTTAGTTAAATCCTTAGTTTCGACAGAGTAAATCTCTTTAATCTTGTCTAAAAGTAGAGTTAGCTATGTTTGTTTGATTTCTTGTTATCTTTGAGTATAATGCTGGGTTAGATACGGTGGGTTATTGTGAGCTGTTCATTAAATAAATTATGTAAGAAATGTTATATTTACCCCGTGTAAAGCTCGAAGCGAGATGCGTAAAACTGGTCATTGTGGCGATGGTTTGAGTGTTGGTTCACTCATTCGTATTCAATTCGTATTATTGATAAGGAAACTATTCGGATCCGTTTTTACGATTTCTCTTCGCAATAAATGTTGAATAAGAATCAAATGCGAGTAAGTGCACAAATGCCCTTAGAAAACCCTATCTCCAGCAGTGACCGTTTTTTTTGGTTGTTATATAATAATAGTATTTAAGATATGCGAATATGATGAAAATAAATTGACGTTCGTACCGTACCGTATAGATAGTTCAACTCATCTTTGCGCGCGGAGCCTTTGTGCGTGCACTGTGCGTACGCTTGTAAACGCGGCAGTGCTAACAACCACTCACACAAGTTTACCCACACATAGATCCGCGCGAAAAGATGATTTGAACTATCTGGTTTATTCCCTGATTACCCCGATCCCCGAAGCCGCGGAAGCAGAGGACCCCGTTTTATTTTTATCTTGATATCTGTCTAATAACTCAATTAAAATCAGTTTAGCTTAAAAGTACCGTCAGCGGATGAACTATTAAATACATTTTTATTACTTACTACAATTATAATACATAAATTTAAGGATCAGGAAAAATTAATAAAGTTGCTTGGTTAAGGTAAATATTATAATTGGAGAATACAATATAGAATCTAATAGAGCATTCAGAGGATATAATTATTATCACAATAGATCCTTTTTCAAGACAGAATATCAAATACTTACTCTACATGAAACATTAAAATAATTTAAAGTTCCATGTCAAGTAGATACCTAACCTCACAAAAGCGTTGTGTCCGGGCTATGTTTCGGTTACAAACTATGGACAGTTGCAGACCAATGTTCATAAAGCACAGGAATTTAAAACATCCGTCACTCTACTTATTGGAAATGGCTGTTTTTGATAAAAGTAAGTCCTCAATGGGTTCCACCTTTGTCAAATAATTCCTACAGAAATATACGTGAGCAGTATAGACTTGGGTTCAGTCACACTCGGCCAAAACAGCACTTCTGAGAAAAAGTTTTGTATGCATGGGCCCAGTAATATACAATAAAATGCCGAATGACATAAAGCAATTTAATTTTAATTTATTTAAGAAAACACTTAAAAAGCTTCATACTTTTATGTGCTATACTATAACATTGTTGATTTTTGAAATGATAAAATTTTAATGTTATTTTGATTTAATTTTATTCAATATTGACATGTTTTGTATTTAATTAATATTGACTACATTTTGTAGTGACTCTGATTGTATGTTGAATTATTGATTTATATATGAAACTCAAATTAATTTATTCAACTTATAATTGCCATTTTAAAATTAATAACATATTATTTTCATTTTGTACGCCGAGTGAGGCAAAACATGTTGGTCCGGTAAAATTATGTTTCCATCTATATGTGCATATTCATGTATCATGTCACACATGTTTAAACAAATAAATTTATCTTTATCTTAAAAAAACACGCAAAAACAGTCTCACTTTCAGGAATTATTTTTTGTAATGCAGCATACTAAATAGTTAACTCTAAAAGGTAACATTTTTGCAATCCTTCTCAACCGGCTGTGCTTCAACTTTTGAATAAATACTGTTGTTACGCCAAAATTGCGGCGGTAAGCTCCTCTTTGAGGAGTGGCTTGAGAGGCGGCACGGTGTCCTTACCTTCCGCCTGACGTAGGTCCTTGCCGGACACGGCTGATTCGGGAGGTTCCTGTTCAGTATAACACGGGTGGAAACGCCCGGGTGTTACCATTGTGCGGACCACCGGTCTGCCCCGCTTCGGCGGAGCACCACCGTGTCCTCGTGGAGGCGATCGGCGGTGGTGAACTCTCACGTCAAGACCTGGTCCAAGCCCTGGAAACGGAACGAGAGGGCATGGGAAGCTGTCTCCTCCTTCTGCGAAACAGAAATGCTTGCAAAGGAGGAGGCGGAATGCTTGAGGGAGACGCAAAGGAGATGCCCTCACGCTCCTAGCCACCGCAGAAGACGCCCCGGGCGTCGGGAGTCGCAATCCAATTTTCGGCCACCGTCCGTACGACAAGTAATGGGTAGTTGGCCGTCCGATAAGGACCGGGCCCGAGTTTACGGCGCGTAGTGTTCCACGCGTGCCTCAAAGAGATGTCAGGAAAAGTGACGGGGCCTGCTTGGGCCGACGCCTGTCTGGGTCTCGGATAAATTTGAAAGAGAGTTACTGCGGCCTTGGCACTGAACAGTAACTGAAGGAACACGAGTGAGTTTTAGTCAAAGTCTTACATGCCCCTCCGCATCACCCAGAGCGGGAGAAGTCATTGGATGATTCCCACACAAAATAAACAGTATGATTTGATAATATTCTAACATTTATTTTATATTTCGATACATTTTATCAAGCTGTTTACTTCCATTAAAACTACTTGTATGATTCGACATTGTTTAAAATTTCAAATAAACTAATTCGTCTTATGTATTTGAAACACATACATTCAAGCACTTTTTATGTCGATCGTACTAACTGAAATCAATACAAATAAAAAACATTTTAACAAAAAAATCAAGTCAGTTTGTTTTTTTTTATCAAATGATTTTTATTTATCACTTTTTAGTTTTAGTAGGTACCTCAAATTACCATGAAAATCATTAATAGGCAAAGCACATCTCATGACGATTCCAATAAGATCAAAAAAGAATAGGATACTTTTTTTTTCCGGTGTGCCAGTGCCTAACATCCAACTTTATCATCAGATCAGTTCGATGGTACCATTTTCATCAGTACCATTTATTTACAAGTATTGGCTTCATAATAACCTAACGGTATACTGTGGGCCGATAGGGATGAGCACCAAAAACAGTTTTATACTAGGATGTGCAACGATAATTTCAGACAAATTGATTTTCCTTTGGAGTTGTCGGGGTGTTGTGACGGTGTATGCCACAATAAAGAGCATAGAGTGGTAATAGACCGAATGTATGAGAGTGTTGTTTCCACTTTGTGTGAGGTGGCTATGTCTAGCTCAAATTGTGCATACAAACGAAAGCGAAAGCGTGTTGTTTTGGGCTGGAATAGGCATGTTCGTGCTGCTCACGAGGTTGCCAGGCTTGATTTCCAAAACTGGTTGTTGTACGGTAGGCCTACTGATGGACCTATCTATAGTAACATGGTGGAGTCTCGGCTTCGTTTCAAATCTAAACTTAGATGGTGTCAAAACAACGCCGAGCAAATAAAAATGGATATTCTGGCATCGCACCACGCAAGTAAGAATTTTAAAAATTATTGGAAGGGCACGAAAAATCTGAATAATAAACCTACTGCCCCGATCAATGTTAATGGAGTAACTGGTCCTCGTGACATTGTGAACATGTTTAAGAGTCATTTTCAGATAGAATCTCCTTCCGGCGGGCTGGGGATGTTCAATGAGAGTGAAATCAGGCAAAATCCCTTAAGGCCAGCTGTAATACCATCTTTTACGGCTAAAGATACAGCTACCGTTATTAAGAATATGACGAGGGGTAAGTCCCCAGGTCACGATGGCATTAGTATTGAGCATTTGCAGCACGCGGGAGTTCATCTGCCTAGGGTTCTTGCAATGTTTTTTACATTTTGCCTAAGACATTCGTACCTGCCGGACGAGTGTATGACGACCATGGTTGTGCCAATAATCATAAATAAAACTGGCGATGCATCGGACAGCAGCAATTACAGGCCCATTTCGTTAGCTACAACAGTGGTGAAAGTGCTGGACAGTCTGCTTGATCGTATTTTGAACAGTCACATAATGCTGAATGATGCTCAGTTCGGTTTTAGGCAGGGGCTGTCGACAGAAACGGCTGTTCTATGCCTCAAGCATACTGTCCGGTACTACACCGATAGGAAGACTCCTGTCTATGCATGTTTTTTAGACCTTTCTAAAGCTTTCGATTTGGTGTCCTATGATGTGCTTTGGTACAAGATGAGGACTGAAACCAGACTCCCCGAAAAAGTCATTAACATTTTTGATTATTGGTACAACAACCAAGTCAATGTGATAAGATGGGCAGGCGTCACCTCCGACGCGTACAGATTGAAATGTGGAGTAAGACAGGGAGGGTTAACCTCGCCTCGTCTTTTCAATCTGTACGTAAACGGACTCGTTGAGAGGCTCAGCAGTGCCAATGTCGGATGTTCTATAGATGGAAAATTCATCAACAACATCATTTACGCGGACGATATGGTTCTGCTGGGTCCCTCCATAAGCGCTGTTCGAAAACTGCTCGCTATATGTGTGGATTATGCTGGGGCTCATGGGCTCAGGTATAATGTAAAGAAGAGTGAACTCTTGGTTTTCCAGTCCGCTGGCCATAAGGTCTTACACGTTCCACCCCTCTTCATAGATGGTGTGTCGTTACCCAGAGTTTCAAAATTCAAGTACCTGGGTCACTGGGTCTCGGATGACTTCTCAGACCACGATGACATTGAGAGGGAGCGCCGGGCGTTGGCTTTCCGATGCAATATGTTGGCTCGTAGATTTGCGCGCTGCACCAAGTAAAAGTAACTTTGTTTAGGGCGTTTTGCCAGTCGTTTTACACGTGCAGTCTATGGGTTAAATATACGCAGAAGACAATCAACGCCCTGCGCGTTCAGTATAACAACGCTTTCAGGATGCTGATGCGGCTGCCGTGGCACTGTAGCGCGTCGGGTATGTTTGCGGACGCACGTGTCGATGGGTTTCATGCCATCCTCAGAAAGAGAGCCGCATCGCTGCTAAGTCGTGTCCGCGGCAGTGGCAACAGCATTCTTAGCGTTGTGGCGAGCCGAGCAGACTGCCCATTATTGTGGCATTGTATTAAGTTACATGTCGAGGAAAAGTAGCGAAAGAATTGATAACGGTCTTCATTGAATTTTATTGTCATTTGATTTTATTTGTATTGATTTTGAAGTTTTTTTTTTTATTTTTATTTTTTTGACATTTTAATTTAAAATTCTATTCTTTAAAATATCTTCTTGACGTATAAAATCTTTTTATTTTTGACATTTTAATCTTTATTTACATATTTTTGATTAATTATGGCATTAAATTTAGTCAATTGACTATCAATATCAAGTGACAATATTTTGTAAATGTTTATGTGTACCTTTTACTAACACTAGTTATATAAGTATTTGTTACTAACAAGAATTGGACTGTAAATTGTCTGAATTTTGAAATAAATTATTATTATAATAATTGGTTAACTATTCGAGATATCTTATACCCGTTTCATACTTAGCATTAAGGAGTTTTAGTAGCAATCTGTGGTCTTCTTCATCAGTTCCACTTTACGAGATGATACTTTCTGAGTGTAAATGATCGCATTGTTGATGAAAATACTAAAATCGCTATAAATAATATTTGAGGAGTACCCTTGATTTCTCCAGGATCGCATCATCAGATCTTAACCTGATTGCCATGGGACCTGGAAAGACCTTTTCAAACAAAAGAATAATTTTCCAAAACGGTCCAGGCGTCTTTGAATAATCGGCAAACATACGAGTACATATAAAAAAAAGATTTAGACTAATTGAAAACCTTCTCCATTTTTTGGAGACGGTTAAAAAATAAATGCTATCATATTTATCGTATTCGGGGTTCTCCGGGACGGGAGCCTCAGAGATCGGTG
This sequence comes from Orthosia cruda, assembly GCA_964057195.1. Lineage (NCBI taxonomy): Eukaryota > Metazoa > Arthropoda > Insecta > Lepidoptera > Noctuidae > Orthosia > Orthosia cruda. The sequence continues at coordinate 39,224,115 of OZ059829.1, forward strand.
TACTCACGGAATAACCCAACTATCTATACCTTTGACTTTGAAACAGAAAAAGTTAAACAAAATTATTAATTAAATATATTTTTTAAACAAGCTTTTTTCGTTTTCTTCTCAATAAACCATTTCATTTGATACCCATGTCATGGCAGTGCACATAAAATAACTAGTCCGCTATATTGTCCCGTCCGACATATTAGATTTAGAATGACATCACTTAGCTAACCATGCATTGTCACCCATACTAAATGTGTAAAATTTTATTATAATCGGTTTTGTCCCGTCCGACATATTAGATTTAGAATGACATCACTTAGCTAACCATGCATTGTCACCCATACTAAATGTGTAAAATTTTATTATAATCGGTTTTGGATAACTGCTTTCAGTTGCAAGGTTTGACCCGAACACACTTTCATACATAAATTATCTACGATCTATCGATAATCTACGAGTCACAACGAAAATTGTATTCTTTTAAGCGCCCAAAATATGAACTCCCAGAAGCCCACAGGCAACCATTACCGAATTTTATGAAAACGAATTTCAAAAGCTATTCCAGGGAATGGTATGATTTTTTTAATGACTGCATACACGCAACGTCATTAAGCATTGTTCGCGAAATTAAACCCTCACAGAATCAGGCACCATGCCTCTCTTATCAGACACCATTATCGGGTTTTCGTTGCAATTACACAGAATCTACGATACTACGTTACGTTATTGTCCAGATGTATGTGCAGAAGATCCATCACTTCCAACTTGAAATTCGGGTATTACACACTATGTGTTGTCAAAGTAGCGGTCTGTGCAGAAAACAAAAGTTGCAGACATTCTGTCAGGATAACGATTTGATTGAAAAAATATGGGATTTAATGCTCGTGGTTAGTCCCAATTAGTTGGCATTTCTACCATGATAGCTGCTCGAGCATGGTAACAGCTGGATAAGTGTAGTTGGGTGTAAATCTATGATCTGCCTTACTTACAGTGTAAACTAAAGGCTGATGAATCTAAAACACGCCATATATCATATTATCATATGGTTGATGGTTGTGTGTATTCTGTTTTGACAAACAGATTGATAAACAGACATTGAAGTGAAAAGATAGATACTTAAGATCAGTTAACACCGAGACGTGGCCCGACGCGACGATGTTTGGTAGCCATGGGTTGTAGCGCGGGTTTAGTAGACTCTTGCATGACCCACTCTTATACCAAATTGTGCTAATAAATTACTTTAGATTATACTGTCTACCGAAGAAACATCGCTTAGACGAAATTCAACGAAATCCATGACTAATTCCATCCATACCCTTTTCACATACTTATCACAACAAACTTGCATTGCACTGTCAACCTTCTAGACTCAACCTACCCAGTGCCACAGCGTTTTATTAGCATGTAAATTTGCTCATCAATTAAGTCGCTATACGCTCCGTGTTTCGCGTACATTTCATATGAATTCGCATAATTAAATTAGCATGGCATGCACCGACCTTGCGATTACTCCGCGGCCTGTAGTCTTTACATAATATGACCTGTAGTCTATCCTTGATATCGCCTGTAATCTGTCATTTATATAACGCTGTAATCATTTTGATTGATGGCAAAGGCAAATTGTATGCCGGTGATCGGAAGTTCAGGAGATATTTATAATATTTTATCGCCGATTTTTCTCGTGTTATTAGTACTTCTCCCAATATCTTTATAAATTTATAGCCTATGTGTTATTCTGATGTACCTATCTATACTAATATTATAAAGAGGTAAAGTTTGTGAGTTTGTGACGTTGCAAGAGGGTAATCTCTGGATCTACTGAAACTATTTTGAAAATTCTTTCACCAGTAGAAAGCTACATCATTCCTGAGTGTCATAGGCTATAATATAATTAGACAAAAAAAAATAGAGATCCTTATGAAAATTGCAATAATATAACCCAAGGTAACAAAATGTTGCCTGTAAAATACATTATTTGGCGTGCGCTTAGAGAACTACTAGGTAGGGTAGGCAGGATAGACAGGGTAGCCAGGGTAGCCAGGATAGACAGGGTAGCCAGGGTAGCCAGGATAGACAGGGTAGCCAGGGTAGCCAGGTTAGGCATGGTACTGTTAGGTCTCTGCTTAACTAGAAGGCAACCTACTTGCCTATAAAAAACACTGGCAATTGGTATTACTTGAAAGGTATATGAATTTAGAACATTAAAATAAGTGAAGATGTTTTTGCAAAGCTTTTGATTGTCAATTCTAGTGGAGTCGCCCAGAAGGCAGGCATGTTGTGGAATTCATACTAAATATATAAACTATAAAAGTAATTTATTAATTTATTTATTAGCCTCTGTCTACGTCCTTCACATTTGGTGAAGTTGCGCCGGGTACAGAATCCCAGAAAATAATAAATGTTATGAAGTATATTACGCGTGTATACGGCGTATAGTATACGTATAAGTGAGTAAAAAACGATGAAAGTGTTTAAAGATGGAGTGTGCATGGCGATATACAGGCGATGCACGAAGCCCTATCGGCGTACATAAAGCGAGATAAGTTTTAACAGAGAGGGTTGTTACCTCTCATTCCCTCTCATAAGCGGATGGAAATATAAGGAAAAGTCGTAATAAAGCTAAGTGGTTTTTGTTATTTTCTGTAATTGAGCATAAAGCATGATGAATAATTATTACTCAGGTACGAACGGTTATTGCTTTGAGGAGTTCTTAACCGAATTCGAGTCGGTGGCCGAAATAAATGAATGGAGAGAGAGCGACTACAGCCTGATCTTGGGAGGATGCCTGCAGGGGGCTGCATATCATTTTTATCGTATGATTTTTAAATATGATATGGACTTTGCAGTGTTATGCGATCGCTTGAGGAGTGAATTCTCAATTTTTCACCGCAGATGTCATTATTGCGAACAGCGCATAATAATCGCTGAAATAAAAGCAGATAAAAAACAACCTGATGTATTGTGTGAGGATGTTAATGCACATTTATTTTCTATTATCGTGAATAAGGACGAACAAACATAAAATATTATACAGTGCAGTGAGAAAAGCGTTGACCACGTTGATGTAGGAGGCGAAACAATTGATGGCGATGGCGATGACACCGACGGAGAGAGCTGCATGGGCGAGGACGAAGTTGACCAGACCAGCGGAGATGACGGCCCCGTCGATGTCCAGTTAGAGGTGGAGTCTGTGTTCCAGGGCGAGCGTGCGGACGGTTCGGCTGACGACGAGTTGGACTCCCTAACCAACAGCGAGTGCATAGACGAGGGTATTGTGATGTGTCGGTCCAGTCCAATTGACTCCACTAATTCCTTTTGTCTTGCAGAGAACAGTGATGAGATTGCAGACACAACTAGTTGTGGTTCCATCGGGACACCAATATGTCTCGGATGTTAACATGCATGAGAATCCCATTGATTATATCAGTATTCTGTGCATTGATTTCAACCATAAAATTGCAAATAATATTGAAATTTCTCAATTTGACATAAAACAAAATTTTACTAAAGTAATTTTGAAAAGAAAGAAGTCGACAAAAGAAAGAAAGAAAAGAAAAGTTTTTCTCGAAATAAATCGAAGGAGATCCGTACGAAAAATTAAAAGAGTATTTAGAAAAGGTTCTTATTGCGCTAACATAAATTCAAAGAAGGCAATATTACGAATTTTGTAAATTTTATAGAAAGAAGATTAGGTATAAAGTTTTGTAAATAATGTATTATGCAAACTGATTTACTTAATGTTGTTGTGTCGTCTCTTATAGTTTGTGCTTTATTAACCAATGTTTTCTTTTCATGTCGTGCAAATGAATACGGTCGAACCTAGAGGGAATTTTCGATGCGCGCTGAGCATCGAAAGAAACTTAATGCGATTGATTATTTTTGAATGATTTATCTGTATATGTTTTGATGAAATTAAATATTCCTCTGTCTTGTCTTAATTTACTAAATAAAATTAGCTTTTGAAATCGCTGACGAAGTCCAAATACAAATCCATAAGGACTAAGTCAGATACAGTCAAAAAACAATAGAAAAGTCTTTTAAGCCCCTAAGGCAAATAAATGCTTTGAAAGCATAGATGTCATTGTAAGAAATGGTTTGACACGTAGTCCCAAAGATAATACAAAAAAAGGACAGTGTCAAAACCTTGTCAAAAGTAAAGCATAGTTTTCATTATAAGAATTGGTTTGACATATACATAAACATAATAAAGCACAGTGTTCACACCATAATTAAATTTAATTATACTCTATGCGCCGTATTAGCCACAGATTAGTTAGGCCGGACCACAAATAGAAGAATAAAACTATGTAGGTTGTATAAAGGCCATACCGAATAGTTAGAAGATTATCTGATTTAAATTATGTAATTATAAAAAATAATAATAGGCGATTTAGGGACTTAGTACATGTAAATAGATTAAAACCTTTTAATGTTAGAGTAGAATAAGAGATAGGTTTGAATAGATAAGAGTAGGTTAAGGTTATTAAGGTTTCCATATAGGAAGAGGCCTGTTGTCAATTAAAAGAAAAAAATATGAATGACAACTATCAAATTTGACACTTTGAAGTTAATAGGGATGGGAAAGTAGGAAAAAATGTATCGATAGTTTTCTTATTGATATTTTGAAATAGTATCGATATATATAATTAAATTAGTTCTTTCCATTGCATGTGCTGATGAGTTGTGAGCCGCAGGGGGAAGAAGAGGCTGGCAACGTTGGCTACGCTTCGAAGAAATGTTTATTGGTTATGCGAATAAGGCATAGGCACAAGCCAGGGTATTAGTATAACGCAGTGGGTTTCTTAATGTAATAGTCATAACTGAAACCGACTTTGATAACGGGGCATAGCCTTTGCAAAGGATGTCGAGTTGACATCATTGGTCCAGTTTATGTCAGATGTTTAAAAAAAATGCATTTATAATAATAAACCCTGGTGCAAGCTCTATGAATAGGATTAGAAATCCGATGCGATCCAGCCTTTCCTTCTCTGGCCTGATAAACGCACGAGATCGAAAAATTGTATCATATCTGAATTTTGAGAAAAAACCCCATCTGGGTCGATGTGAGTTGGCGCATCATTCTTGTTAGTGTTGGGAGGACGCCTTGTTCCTTTTTTAGGGGTTTTGGCTAAGGAGGTTCAAGCATGACGGCGTTGATTTGTTGGTGCGTGTATGTGCACGTCAGCTGAAGTTAAAAGCACATATCGGAGCGTCCGATAACTCGTTTGTCATGATTAAGCCTTCCCCTTTTAAGGGTCGTACCTCAATTGTAAATGTGATTCCCCTATTAGGTAAATGCTCGGGTTAGGGTAAGGTAGTATTCATGTAACCTTTCAAGACATAGAATAGAAGCACTTTATATGATTCTATTCGTAGGGGCGTAGCTCATGTGAGGACTCTGCTTAACTAGAAGGCAACCTACTTGCCTATCAAAAACACTGGCAATTGCTATTACTTGAAAGGTATATGAATTTAGAACATTAAAAGATGTTTTTGGAAAGATTTTTATTGTCAATTCTAGTGGAGCCGCCCAGAAGGCAGGCATATTGTGGAATTCGTACTAAATATATAAACTATAAAAGTAATTTATTAATTTATTTATTAGCCTCCGTCTACGTCCTCCACAGTACCCAGGGTAGGCAGGGTAAGCAGGGTAGCCAGGGTAGCCATGGTAGCCAGGGTAGACTGGGTACGCAGGGTAGCCAGGTTAGCCAGGGTAGGCAGAGTAGGGGCAGTGTAATCAGGGTAGCCATGGAAGCCAGGGTATACTGGGTAGCCAGGGAAGCCAGAATAGCCAGGGTAGGCAGGGTAGCCATGGTAGCTAGGGTAGCCAGGGTAGCCAGGGTAGCCAGGGTAGCCAGGGTAGCCAGGGTAGCCAGGGTAGCCAGGGTAGGGGCAGGGTAGGCAGGGTAGGCAACGTAGGCAGGTTAGGCAGGGTAGGCAGGGTAGGCAGGGTAGCCAGGGTAGGCAGGGTAGCCATGGTAGCCAGGTTAGCATGGGTAGGCAGGGTAGGCAGAGTAGCCAGGGTAGCCAGGGCAGCCAGGGTAGGCAGGGTAGCCATGGTAGCCAGGGTAGGCAGGTTAGGCAGGATAGGCAGGGTAAGCAGGGTAGGGGCAGGGTAGGCAGGGTAGGGGCAGGGTAAGCAGTGTAGGCAACGTAGGCAGATTAGGCAGGGTAGGCAGGGTAGCCAGGGTAACCAGGGTAGCCAGGGTAGGGGCAGGGTAGGCAGGGTAGGCAGGGTAGGCAGGGTAGGCAACGTAGGCAGGTTAGGCAGGGTAGGCAGGGTAGCCAGGGTAGGCAGGGTAGCCATGGTAGCCAGGTTAGCCTGGGTAGGCAGGGTAGGCAGAGTAGCCAGGGTAGCCAGGGCAGCCAGGGTAGGCAGGGTAGCCATGGTAGCCAGGGTAGGCAGGTTAGGCAGGATAGGCAGGGTAAGCAGGGTAGGGGCAGGGTAGGCAGGGTAGAGGCAGGGTAAGCAGGGTAGGCAACGTAGGCAGATTAGGCAGGGTAGGCAGGGTAGGTAGATAGGTAGCCAATTGACGGGAGCGAAGCCCTGAGGGTCAGCTATTATGCTATATTACTCTAAACTTTCATGAAAATCCGTTCAGTTTTTGCGCTGAAAGAGTGACAAACATCCATTTCTCCATTGATCCTCACAAACATTTACATTTATAATAGTAGCACAGATAATATAACACTAGCATACAGATGCCTCATCCCATACAAAGAAACTATGTCGACATAACTAGCGTTTTTCGTCTTATTAAATTGATTATTTTTATCAGTACCTCGATCGTGTCCGGGGGCTATAAATTGTGTTCCGCGATTTACAAATAAAAGTGTTTTCTTGATTCGTGACAATATTTTTCTTTAAATACATAGATGATTTGTTTTTCAGTATTTTCATTGATCCAAAATGTGTTATTGTTATTGATACAAATGAAAAAAAAAACGTGTTTCATGCCTCAGAAATAATCTGAATTAAGAGCCCAATATTCCATAAATTAGTGCTTAGGAGAGTTGATTAAACAAGAGCATACCATTTCTAGGATCAATTCTAGAAAATGTTAATTTTTTATACATAATTAAATAACAAATCGATGCATATCGCGCCATCTAGTGATATTTATTTGAACCAAATTTTCTTTGTTAGCGCTAGCACGGGGTCCCGCCATGATAGTAGTAGAATTTTAAGGAAGGATGTTAAATTAAGTTTTACTGTTGTGTCTGATAGTTGGGATGTAGTTCGGTTCTGTACTGCTTTTGTTTTTTGGGCAAAAGCAAGTATTATCTTTACATGTATGGTGAGCCCGCGACTTTGCTCTCGTTAACTGCCTACCCTACCCTAACTATAATATTTGACTTATCTACCTATAATTTTTTCTATGGTAATTTTTCCGCGGAGAATCTAAACACCTCCATTCAGAAAATGACGTCAAATGCGCAACGCCATCTATCGAATATGAAGTTTAACTGTCCGATTATCTCAATTGCGTGTGTTGTGATATTTTATTTCTTGAACACTTTAAATTCATATATCTTTAGTCGATTGCGATGAAACAAAAACAAAGTTATACTTCAAGTTACGCATATTTTTTATGCATAAAAATTATCTACCAAAGTAATCAGAAATTTCAAAAATGCTGGCAATGTGTTCTGTTGGTTATCTTTTAACATCCTGGCAATTTTAAACAATATTTTCTATTTACGAAAACGGCTTTTCTACAGATTTATTATGTGAAGTATCGATTAATAGGACCACGATAGAATAAAATTACAGATAATAATATAGAAAACTAAGCTATACAAACCATCATCTTTCAAACTTTCATCATCCCCAGCCTATATCCCAATTATTTGGAGTCGACGCAGAATGTCTTCTTTTGTACTATATTTTGGTTTTGTCTTCAGTCGCCCACTTACTAGGTATATCCTCTTTCTCACAAAAATCTACCGCTTTTTCGGTCTATCTCGTCGCACATAAAGTACATAAGATTAAAGTAATTCCACAAAAACAAATAGCCCGTAACGACTAAGATTAAACTCAAAAGCTAAGCGTAAAATAAAACTGCTGGTTATAAACATTGACCCTTTAAATAGCAAGCAAGGGACCGCCCCATACCCGGCATATAACTCACCCAAGATACTGATGGTAGCCCTATCATTATCCTTTAAGGCCTACTTCCGAGCAGAGCTCTCCGTCGTCATTGTCGCTGCGACGAAAAACGCGTCGCTTACTCGTTCATTTCAATCCACTATGATCGCAGCGGTTGCGTAAGCGACGTAAATTTCACGGTGCTTAAAATCTTTTTTCCGCCTTAAAAGCTGATCGAGGTAGTTGACTAGAGGGGTGCAAGTTGAAAGCCTCCACGTGGCGCATCCTGGGCAACGTCGGCTGCAACTGCCCACCCACCTTAGGTGGACAGTTGGGGTGGGCGGCTAATTTCAACACAAGAGGAAGGGTCACGGTTCCTATCACAGATCATCCTGGATGGTTTGTGAAGGGAACCGGGCTAGAGATGGGTCAGCAGGTCCATCTCTTGGATGGGCCTGGTGGCTTCTAACGCCTACTTTCCCCTCTGCTTACAGAGGGTAGGAGAGTGGGCGTAGAGTGGGAAGGAAGGAGTAAAGGGACCTCACCCTTTAAAAGGATAAACAACAAAAATGAATAAAGGCACTTGCGAAAAACGTCCCCAGGTGGGTCCCGACTGCTCAGCGGTCGGGGAGTCCCACCCCGCTTCGGCGGGCTGCCCTCCGTATTCTGGGGTGGGCAACAACTGTCTTCCTTCAATGTCTTCGGACAACAATGACGATCACACGCATGCTAAACGGAAAACGACGATGATTACCGTAAACGACGACCAAGATCCACTTGCCGTCACCGACGGCAACAAGAGCCGAGGAGGCTCAGGTCCTGCAGACAATTTGTCCGACCAGGACTCACGCGGTTGCAGCTCCAAAGGTTGGAGAAAGCGTCCGCGCAGCAAAGACACGGGGTCGTTGGGTCTCTCCTCGAGGGAGGACTGTCGGCCCCGAAAGTGTCAACGGGGAGGAGAGGGCGTGGTCGCGCGGTGGCGGGTGGTGCTACCGCTCGGGTGACGGAACGCAACGTGCGGGGTGGCTTCGTGCCTCGGGCCGACACGCCTGCCCCTGCAGAGTGCGTGCACAGTGACCCCGGGCACATGTGTGCGGACCATAGTGGTGGCTCCACCACGTCCCTGCTGGAGGCAAACAAGGCGGAGGTGAATGCCGCAAAGCGGGCTCAGCAACGGGCTGTCGCGGTAGAAGAGGTTAGTGAGTTGGCCCGACAGGCCCGAGAGCGGCGCTCTGCTCGGACGGCGGATGCATCGGCGGTGGCGCTCAGTCGCCAAGTGTCGGACAGCCTGGATGTCGTCCTGAAGGTTGCCACTAAATCGGGCAACCTGAAGGGCACGTTCACGCGTGCCCTAAAGGACGCGGTGGACAGCATCCAGGAGGCGGTTGAGGTCCTCAGTAGCCGCACAACTACGGAGGAGACGGCTAAGTTGTGGGAGGAGAACGGCCGTCTCCGATCCGAGTTGGAGGACCTCAAGCGGCAGTTTGCTGCTCAGAGGGCAGCTGTCGGTTCACCCGTGACGGCCCCTTCACTGGCCCCGTCGTTGGCTGAATCTCCAGCCCCGTGGTTGGCCCCTGCACTTGCGGATGCGGAGATCGAGAAGATTGCGCGCATCTGCATGATGCAATGCGGTCAAATGGTGGGTGCCCGGTTGGAGGCCATAGAGGCGAGACTACCAGCCGAAACCCTCCGCCCACCGCTCGCTGGGGATAAGCGGAGACAGGAGGGGCCCGCTAAGCCGGCAGTGGCTCAGCAGAGAAGTGCCGGGAAAGGGGCCACAAAGCCCACGGAGGGGCCATGTAAGCCCGCTGATGGTAGGGCCACACCCACTTCCCAGGCAGCGACCGGCTGCGACCGTGCTGACACCACCTGGCCCCCTCACGGAAGCCTGGACGACGGTGGTCAAGAGGGGCCGCCGTCGAAAGAAGAAGACAGCGCCGCAGGCACCCAATGGAGCACCGAAACTGGCACCAAATAAGGCTGCGTGACTGCCTAGGGTCAGAACCCCACGCTCCGCGGCTGTAGTAATTACGCTGCAGCCCGGAGCCGTCGAAAGGGGCGTCTCCTACAAGGCGGTCCTGACAGAGGCGAGGGCCAAAGTCGCGTTCCCCGACCTTGGAACACCGTCCGGCTTCAAAATAAGGCCGGCGATAACGGGGGCGCGGCTGCTCGATGGGTCGGGTGCCTCAAGCGCCGAAAAGGTGGACATTTTGGCCGCCAAGCTGCGGGAGGTCCTGAACCCGGAGGACGTCCGAGTGTCCAGGCCGATGAAGACGGCTGAGCTACGTGTCGACGGTCTGGATGACTCGACGACTCCAGCTGAGGTCGCAGCGGCCATCGCCCGTGCCGGCGGATGTCCGGCTGAAGACGTGCGGACGGGTGAGATTCGCGCCGACGCTACCGGGCTCGGCATGATTTGGGTGCGGTGCCCGGTGGCGGCGGCGAACAAGGTTGCTAACGGTGGGCGACTGTTGGTGGGGTGGGTTTCAGCACGTGTGAAGCTGCTGCAACCCAGGGCATTGCGGTGCTATCGTTGCCTGGACATTGGGCATGTCAGGGCACGATGCACCGCCGAAACAGACCGCAGCGAGCAGTGCTATCGCTGCGGTCAGCCCGGCCACAAAGCGGCCCAGTGCTTCGCGGCGCCAAACTGCAGCCTCTGTACAGCTGCAGGGAGGCCCGCTGGGCACAGAGCGGGCGGAAAGGCTTGTGGCGCACCCGCGCAGCAGCAGAAGAGGAGAAGGAGTGCCAAGGTTGCCGGGGGCTCTTTACCCCCTCGTCAGTCTGGCTGCTCTTCGGCCGACTCCCGGCCTAGGAATGGAGAGGAGGGAATGGATTGCGCATAATGGCGCTCTACCATTTCCTCCAGGGCAATATCAACCACTGTGCCAGAGCTCAGGATCTCTTGCTCCAGAGCATGGCAGAGTGGTCGATTCACGTGGCTGTGGTCGCCGAGCCGTATTTCGTCCCACCCAGGGATAACTGGGTTGGAGACCTCGACGGTTTGGTGGCCATCATTGGCGGGGCTCTAGTCAGCCCGTCCCGAGGTCACGGCTGGGTGGCCGCCCTAGCGGACGGCGTTGGCATAGTTGGTGCGTATTTTTCGCCCAACAAGAGTCTCGCCGACTTCGAGAGTTTCCTTGTCGAGATGGGCGCCGTCGTAGGCCAACTCCACCCTCGCCCTGTGCTGTTGCTAGGGGATCTCAGCGCCAAGTCTTCGGCGTGGGGATCTCCGGTAACCGATGCTAGGGGTGAGGTGCTGGAAGAGTGGGTAGTCACCACTGGCTTGGTCGTCCTAAACCGGGGCTCGGTCTACACGTGCGTGCGAAAGCGGGGCGGTTCAATAGTGGACGTATCGTTCGCAAGCCCTGCTGTTGCAAGCCGTGTCCTTGACTGGCGTGTCGCCGTGGAGGTGGAGACGTTATCGGATCACAGATATATCCGTTTTGACGTCTCCACCCAAACTGCAGGCGGCCGCGATTCGCCGGCCCCGCGGACGGTCGGTCCGCGCTGGGCGCGCAAGCGCATCGACAGGGAACTTCTCGAGGAGGCCACCATTGTCCAGGCCTGGATCCGGGAGTCGGCAACAACCGGACCCGTCGACGTCGAACAGGAGGCGCTGTGGTTCCGCGGGGCGATGACGCAAATCAGCGACGCGTCCATGCCCCGGGTCCACGCACAGTCAGCGAGGCGCCAGGTGTACTGGTGGTCCGCCGAGATCGCACAGTTGCGTGTCGCGTGCGTAGCGGCCAGACGACAGTACACCCGATACCGGAGGAGACGTCGTCGGGTCCCTGACGAAGATGCCGCGCTGTATGAGGTGTACCGCACGGCGACGAAGACTCTGCGGCTGGCCATCGGGGAGGCGAAGAAGCGAGCCAGGGAGGAGATGTTGGAGACTCTAGACGGGGATCCTTGTCCTTATCCTTGGGGGCGCCGCGCCTCCAGTTACGGAGAGTCTTCAACCCGAGCTGCTGGAGGATGTAGTCGCAGCCATCTTCCCAGCGAGAGTGGGGCATATTCCGCCGCTGATGGCTTTGCCCACGGCCGCAGAGTTTACAGAGGAGGACGCCATCAGCGTCCCAGAGGTGACACAGGCAGAGATGGAGGCGGCCGTGATGCGGCTCCGGGCCAAGAACGTGGCTCTTGGGCCCGATGGAATTCACGGCAACGTGCTCGCCCTCGCTCTGAAGGAGCTAGAGCCCTGGCTGAGAGGACTCTTCACAGCGTGCCTTGAGCGGGGCCAGTTTCCCACTCTGTGGAAATCTGGTCGCCTGGTCCTGCTCAGGAAGGCGGGGCGCCCTGCGGACTCGCCGTCCGCATACCGGCCCATAGTGCTGCTAGACGAGGTGGGTAAGCTGTTCGAGCGGATAATCGCTTCCCGCCTCGTCAGCCACTTGAACAGAGAGGGGCCGGACCTGGACGAAAGCCAATTCGGCTTTCGGCATGGGCGCTCCACCATCCACGCGATATCGAGTATATCGAGTATCGATAAATGAGTTAGTGATGTGTCAATGCAATTGTCAGATAGTCTCAAACCTGAAGGCTGTCCAGCCTGAGGTAACGGAGAACCCGGCCCAGAATGAGAGGGTGCCTCAGGACGGTATCTTTGTCCAAGACCAAGACACACCTGATATTTCACAGGAAGTGTCTCAAGTAGACCAGCCTGAGACTGCTACCTTTGCATCTAGTAATAGTAATCATGGGTCTCATTCGGTTATGTTTGCAGATGGTGTTGGAAGAGGTTTAGGTAAATTATTAAAAAGCAATCAGAGTTATTCGACTATTAATTATTGTATGCCTGGGTCATCTTACAAGCATATCATGGAATCTGTAACAAACAATGTATATAAATCAGACACCAATGTAACTGTCTTTATAGGTAACAGTTTGGATGTAAAAAAAAAATACAACTGACTTCGAAATAAAAAAACAAAAAAGTGAAAAATAACTTCAATTTCGGAAGTCGGTGTTCTTGTTTTATTTTCTTCGTTTTTTGACACCGACTTCCGAAATTGAAGTTATTTTTCACTTTTTTGTTTTTTTATTTGGAAGTCGGTTGTATTTTTTGTAAAAAGTTTTTTTATTTTTCACTTTTTAGTTGTGCTACACAATTTATATAGGCTAGGTACCAATAATGCCCATAGTGAAACCAGAATAGATTTACCCAATAACATGAAACTTAAACAAATTCGGTCGAATGAGGGTATACCAAGGTGAACTGTTTACACCTGCGGACCCCTTTAGAGCGTACTAGTGTGATGTTATGTTATGAAATGGTGTAAACAATAAACATAAATGCGATTGCAGCTATCCCGAGTGATTTGCCGTCATTTATTGAAGAGTTCTGATGTGTATCTCCGAAGTTCTTTATCAGATCTTGATGAAAATTAAATGGGACCACATGACAAATACCAGCTTTCAAATAAAAAAAAGAATCATCAAAATCGGTTCACCCAGTAACAAGTTCTGAGGTAAAACACAAAAAAAAAAAAAAAAAACTGTCGAATTGAGAACCTCCTCCTTTTTTTGAAGTCGGTTAAAAAGACGACATCACTGAGTGTGTAACAAAGTTACTAAAATTAAATTGTAATAAAATAATATTGTGTGCTTTATCATATTTGGAAAAATTGTCTAGTAGACAAAATAATTATATTCACATGCTGAATAAACATGTTCATTTCCTTGTCAGCCATTACAGTGACAAATAAGTTTTTTTTGACATCAACATTTTTGTTGATAAATTAAAGTCGACAGGCAATACAGTGTATCTGCCTATTAGGGTAAGACGTCAAATAGCGAGGCTATTATCTTTTACTTTAAACTCAGACATAAATAGTATGTCGAAGTCATGTACTGTAGTTGATATTAGTAGTAATACTAATTTACAGGTATCCAATAACATTAATAACGTTAGCAATTCTGCTATTAATATTTATAGTTTAAACTAGTTTGTAGGACAAGGGAGGGTACCAATAGCCAAATAGTTAGGAGTACATCCACCAACAAGAAGGTACCTTCTTGCTCTCACATAGTTAATTTAAAAAAAGGGGAAAACAGAATTCTTTAAAATTATTCCATCAAAACATTCAAGGTTTTTCTGCAAAGCAATTGGAAATAGAACTGTTTTTAGAAAAGACAATGTTTGAAATTATTTGTTTTACTGAGCATTGGCTGAAAGAACATTCAATGCTTATTAATTATGAAAATTATACTGTGGGCAGTTGCTTTAACAGAAATGTTATGTTACGTGGAGGTTCACTTATTTTAATCAAAAATGGTATTAAATCAAAATCTCGTAAAGATATTGTAAATCTATCAGTTGAACATAGTGTTGAACTGTCCTGTGTTGAGCTGGATAAACATATTATAGTGTGCGTTTACAGACCCCCAGTTATAAAAACTACTGTATATTTGAGTCAGTGATGGAAGATGTTTTGGCAAAACTTACAACTGGTAATAAACTAGTCATAATCTGTGGTGACTTTAATATAAATATTTTAGAAAATAATTCAGATAGCAGTAGACTATTAAATCTCTTCAAATCATTTGATTTGTCGCATGTGTTTGAGGAACCAACCCGAACAACTGTGACTACTGCTACATGTATTGATAAGGTTTTTTGTTGCTGCGACTACTTAAACAAAGCCATTATGAATTGTCTGCCTTCAGATCATAGTGGGCTACTGGTAACATTTGAGTCCAGCATACCAATACAGCAAGTGCAGATTCAAACCAGACCAATAACATCCGGCAAATTAAATAAATTTAACAGCGCTTTAATTGGTAAGTTAAGTTGTCAGGACCTCACAGTGAATAAATACCACGAGGCTGGTCTATTTTAGTTACTTTCATAGTATAATGTCTTACGGCATATTACTATGGGGAAGGGCTGCAGACATTCAGTCAATTTTTGTTCTACAAAAACGAGCCATCAGAGCGATATACAATCTTCGCCGACGCGATTCTCTAAGGGAACTGTTTAAGGACATTAACATCATGACGGTACCTTGTCAATATATTTACGAAAACATCATGTACGTTAGAAAGAATTTACATCTTTTTAGTAAAAACAGCGATAGACATAGTTATGTTACTAGAAATAGGGACCAATTAATTCAACCAGGCTTCAGGCTGGCTAAAGTAGCGTCATCTTTTAGGGGGTACTGTATAAAATGTTACAATAAAATACCGCCACACATTCTAGAATTGAATGAGACGAAATTTAAAACTTGTATAAAACGCACACTATGCAGGCAGGCATATTATAGGTTGGGGGATTACATCGCTGATAAAAATGCTTGGCCCAACGCTATTCCAGCTCCACAGCCACTAGGGCACAAAAACAAGTGATAAGCAGAAAAGTTCTGAAGTATTGTTGGACCTGCTGAAGACTGTACGTAATGTAATTATAATGTATATTTGTGTTGTATAAACTCAATTTATTTTTTGGATTATATAACTGCACAGCACATATGTGAGTACTATGTACCGACTGTAAATCTACCATTTACTGTACCTATGTGTCGTTCGTTGACTTCAGTGTGCCCTGGCAGTTGAGTGTGTCATGCTCTCTTGTTTTACTCTAGACGCTTTTAAGTGCGTTTTTTTTTTTTTACTTCATTCTCACATATATGTATTTTTCCTACAAGATTATTGTAAGCAAATACTTGTAAAACACATTTTTGTTTTTTTTAAAAGAGTAAGTTTGGAGTTTCTTGTCCGTTCTTCTCCATAACAAGCTACATTGCCGAATGGACGGTAGAATCAATTATTATTACATTTAATTTTTATTTTTGACGTTCGAAAGTGCCGCTTAATGGCCTAATTGAATAAAGAAATTTTGATTTGATTGATTTGATTTGATCGCATGTGAGAGTCCTGGCGGAGGAAGCGGTGTTCCGGGGTGGGGTGATGTTGGCCGTGTCCTTGGACATTTCCAACGCCTTCAACACCCTGCCCTGGAGTTGTGTTCGGGAGGCACTGCGGTATCATCGAGTGCCTCCCTACCTCCGCCGCATCGTCGGGGCTTATTTGGCGGAGAGGTGTGTCACCTTCGGGTGACGCAGGTGCTCTCGGGGCATGGTTGCTTCGGGAAGTACCTGTGTCGCATAAACAGGGAGCCGGACGCCCGGTGTCACCACTGCGTCGACTGCCGGGAGGACACGGCACGGCATACGCTGGCAGAATGTGCCGCTTGGGAGGAGCCGCGCCGTGCCCTCATCTCAGAAGTAGGCAGTGACCTGTCGCTGCCGGCCGTAGTCAAGTCTATGGTCGGCAGTGAAGAGTCCTGGGACGCGGTGGTATCCTTCTGCGAAACAGTGGTCTCGCAGAAGGAGGCTGCGGAGAGGGAGAGGGAGATTTCATCCGCTAACCCGATCCGCAGCAGACGCGCCGGGCGTCGGCGGAGGGCGGATAACGCCCTCTTCCGGCCCCCGTAAATGGGTCCAGGGGCGACGGACTCGGGGACGTCCGTCGCCCCCCAAACATCTGGACCCGAGGTGGCGGCGCGTAGTGTTCCACGCGCGCCCCTCTCAGACGTTGCGGGGGAGTCAAACACCTCACTCCCCCCCAACCCGAGGTCGTGGCCCGCAGAGGCGGGCCGGCACTAGCCGGGGGTTTCGGAAGTATTGTTGTTCCCGCGACCCCCGGTGTAGGTGTGAGACGGAACACCGGGGTGGTTTTTAGTCAGTACGAGTCTGACTGACCCCTCCGCTCACCCAGGACGGAGGACATTCAATGAGGATTTTCAAACACGGAAAAAAAAAAAAAAAAAAAAAAGGTAGTTGACTAGAACGTTAGCGTAACGCGTCGCTACAGTTACACACAACGAATACTCGCTGCGAGTGCATTCGCAGCGCGTATCGACTGTGTGTAAGTTATTTTCCCTCACACAGAGAGGAGGTCTGTGTCCCGGCAGTTGATGATTTGCTGTGTGTGACCGTAGCTTAAGACCTTCTTGCCGCAAATTTCGTGAGTCACCGCGTCAGTGTCACCGGAGCCACTCTGCTCGGAAGTGAACCTTTAAGGATAAATACCGGATAGCGGGCATTAAAAAAGGTAATTTGATGAAGTTAATTAAAGGGATGGCGCTGTTTGTTTAATTATAAGAGAAGAATCTTTGGAGTTGGTTGGCTTTGAATTGAATTGAATTGGAGGAATTGGAGGCTGAGTTTAGTTGTAAAAGGGATATGCATTACCATGTTAGAGGTATGAGTAGAGGACATGGCCGAATAAATAGCTTTTTACTAGACGTATTCCGTTCATTTAAGGATAGTAGTTCGTTAGGAAAAAATCATGGCGATTGGTTTTATCTTTTGGAAATTCACACTGAATCTTCGTTTGGAAAATTATTCATTTTTAGCACTAATGGGCTAATCTTTGGAATCTCAGGCGTTGTTCATTAAATCACGATTCGAGAACGTTTCAGCATCTGGTGAAAAGTATATACTATAACTAAGACAAAGACATCTACCGATCTAGAAAAATCTATCATAGATATCGACTGTTCAGTGAGCGTTGGTCGTTCGAAAAACCGTGTGTGTAATATTTCGATGGCGCATGTCAATCACAATATAATTAGACTTTTCGGCAATTCTAAGTCTGATAGATTGACACCAGAAGGCCTTATTTGTTAAGGCCTTCTGGACACTTACAAAAAAAACATTAGAAAAATTTTCTCGAGAACCGGGAATTTCAATAATTGGAAATTTTGGTGAATTAGATATTTTGGAAATTTAAAATTTTTAGAGCAACATACCTTTTCAGAATTGAATTGCCTGATCCTGAACGAACTATAGAGACAAAAATATTCAATTGTAAACAATCATATTAATTTTCATATTCGAATCGTTATCGACATCGTATGCGCGTCGCAGTAGGAATTATTTCGCTCCGATAACGTATTTGTCAACTATCATAACGCATTTTGTTTGCCCGGCACATTGGTTTTATGCTAATGTTTATTTTATTTTATTTATTTGGCTCACCAACAATTGAATAGACAGATACAAAGATATGAGATAAATCCAATATACTTATAGACTAGTGTACCAATTTCTTACAGGTAAGCACATCATGCATTACTTATTTTCCGATTGACATTGGGCGCCAGACATTGGGCGCCTGGTTACAATTAGATGAGTTCTTATACTCATCCAATTTCAAGCAGGCACTCATGATCATGCTATCGACCAAACTCCAGATTAAAATCGAAATCAAGATCACATTATATAAAATCTAAGTTAATTCAAAATACAATCAATACAAAAATAAAATCAAAAAACCATCAAAATCAAATTAAAAAAACAATAAAATCAAAATTAAAAAACAAAAATTAAATTGAATGCTATAAAATTTCAAATTTAATGATAGGTATTCAAAACAAAATTCTGTTCTATTACATTCCACACTAAAATAACTCTACAGATTTTTGTACATAATATTTCGGAACCTACCAAGTGAGTCGGAGTGCACATCAACAAGGTCACTGCAGCTATTTAATAACTTACAAAGGCGGGGGATTGGAGAATTAGCACCAAGGACAGTTCTGCGAAAAGGAGGACACAATGGGGTTATAGGAACTCGTGGACTTTTTGTGGGTACACGAATTTTGATCCTGCTCAACAATTGGGGACAGTCAATTTTACATCTCAAAATTTTAAACAAAAACGACGAATCCAATAAATCTCTTCTCTTCTGTAGGGATTTAATCTTGAAATGCAAGAGTCTCTCTTTATACGATCATTTCTTTTTAGCTATTCCAGAAGAGTATGCTAAATGCCACATAAATCGTTTTTGAACCCTTTCCAATCTTAGAGTGTGGGTGGCATGTTCTGTGGTTGTGTTCGTCAAGCCAATGTTGTATTTATAGATTACTGTTTTTATGGTCTTTTGTGATTAATGATGACCTCATCCATATTTCCTTTTAGTTGTTTTGCTCACTCACTCTAACCCCTGTTGTCCTCTTCAAATCCGTGTCGGAGTGACCTTAGTTGCCGAATAATATGTACTGAAATCACCTGATTCACACGGCGCTCTCGCGTTTAGCAGCGCCTACGCGTGGTAAATTTTAATGAAGGTATCACCATAATAAAACAAACAGCTAAATAATATAAATATCCTGTTTTAAGCTTGTAAATAGAAACCCGTATCCTGTGCCGATGTGCGATACGAGGTAGTACGTTACATTCTCTAAACTTGTTATAAGATGCTTGTAATGAGCTTGGGCGCTGCCGTGTGTTTTCAGTAGTGTGTTGGCAAAATACGTAGTCGGCACGTGAACAGGACGTAGGTGATAGTTTGATTTAAGTTTGTAGAAAGACAAGTTTGTCAATTGTTACTCTATTATACTAAATTAATTTTCTCATATTTAAATTTAGGACGGTTCAAGACAGCGCCGTAAAGGTTACTTACCACGGAAGAATTGGGGGCAGTTTTTGCGCAGCAGTAGAACAGTGAACGCTTGAAAAAAAAAACACCTGCCTCCACAAACATCCCATTTAATGTATCTTGCCGTAGTAAAGTAGCTGTGAGACTGCCAAGCGTGACATTAAACTTACCAACCTAAGTTGTGTATAACTTAAATATTGTAAGAAATACTAGAGGTACAGGCAGAACCTTGTGTGGTGCTACGCTATGACGTCATCTGCTACGACGTTGGTGCTACGCCGTAGTCGTCCCAGCGCTACGCGAGGGGGAGACGCGAGAAAAGACGGCAGTCCTAATTGAGCTAACACTCCGGATACACGTATATTAATTGTTGATAAATTTAATAATACAAGTGATTAGAAACCCCGTGAGTTGTCTTATTTCTGAACCCTAACAATATGTAGGTAGGTACAAGATATCACAAGTACAAGTCCCGTGGTTCAAGTAAGGTCCATGGGGCTCTAGCGGTTTGTTGCCTTATCATTACAACACTAGTCCTAAGTAAACTGAGCTTTACAAGTTAACTGTCGATTAAATGACACCCTTTTAGGAGTGTAGTATTGTGGAAGACTGTAGAAATATGTCTAATTTATAAATAGACTTCAGTTACTTGTAATAATAGTTACTTGTAAGAACGGATGGCCGATGGGGCAGAAAGGTTCTGGAGTGGCAACCGCGAACCGGAAGACGTTGCGTTGGAAGGCCTCCCACCAGGTGGGACCGATGACCTGGTGAGGGTTTCGGGGATCCGCTTGATGCGAGACGCACGGGACCGATCAATGTGGCAACGCTTGGGGTAAGGCCTTTGACTTTCGGCTGATATGACGATGATGCTGATGATGACTTGTAAATATTTAGATTGATGCGGAGGAGGTCAGATAGAGAGTTGTTTTATGTAAAGGCTGGCATTCAACTGCATCCAGGTAGAATACGATGACGATCTCAACACAGGAATATGATTACGTGATTCATAATTTACCCAAAATGAACTGACTTTTAAAGCAGTTATCCTCGACCGGTTATGATGAAATTTTGCATGTACTCGTTTGGTTTGGATGTCAATCAAATGCACGTTGAGCTAAAATACTTGATAAAAAAAATATTTTGTAATTCAACGTCAAAAACAAGAGAACTGACTTAAACTGTCTACTAATTAAGTGATTCATTCAGTCTAGCCAAAATTATACAATCATGAGTGAATTATTACGAATGACCTTTTAACAAACACAAATGCTCAAAATTAAGGCTTCAGTTTACCCCTACAATAAGACCAACTAACACAAAAGACTTAAACAGCTTTCTATTTAACTTGAGTAATTGTATACGCTTTTCATGGTATCTTTATTGACAATATACAAATATCGGAATATGTTTTATTTTGTTTTTCCATTAAAAAGTCCTACAATCGGCTGACATACAGTTTTTTATTTTTATTTATTTTGTTTATTTATTATCAACAATTATAACATCTTTACAGATTGCTCCAATATGATGCTACAAGTCACAAATAGACAAAATTACATAAAACTAAAATAACTTAGCAGCAAAATTGCAAGCATTAAAATGATAATAAGTATTCATACATCAATAAATTAAATTAACCATGACAAAGTCTATAGCTCCAGGCCTCTTTCAATAATTAATTGAGCCCTTTGGAGAAATTTCCGCAGACTTTGCCCAAATATGTCTTCCCACACTGTAATAACGTTAATAATACGCGCGGCTCGTGAGATAGGAGCAAACTTGAGGAGGTTGGTCCTAGCCGATGGCACGTCTAAGAGAGCGGGGCGGCGGTGCGCGCCCACGCACCCGTCCGGTGCACGCAGCCGCAGCTCTTCCAGCACCTCCGGGTGGTGCAGCAACCCTAGTAGTATGCTCGTCACATATTTGACCAGCGCGACGTCCCTTCATACTGCTAGTCTGGTGTACCCGACCATGCCCAGGACGAACAGACTCGGGTACATCAGGGGATAAAAGGGATACACTCCGTACTGTTTGTTATAGAGAAATCTAGAAAACTTGTTTTGAATTTTTTCCAACATGAGACTGTATTTCTCTTCATGTGGATTCCAGATGAATGCACTTGTCTCTAGATGACTCCTTACAAGGGCATTATACAGCACTTTAACAACTGCAATGTCGGTGAAATCCTTACAGTGTCTTAAGATGAAACCGAGATTTCTGAAAGCCCTGCCGCACACCTCAACTATATGTTTCCGGAACGTCAGCTACGACACCATCTGAACGCCCAGGTCTTGTACATGTGAAACACGCAGAATAACTGCCCCGTCCATGTTGTACTGATGCTGCAATGGAGCACGCGCGCGACCGTAGCTCATAACACAGCATTTAGAAATATTGAAATGCAGGTTGTTGGACTTTCTTCCTTTCGACTACCTTATCAATATCAGACTGGAGTCCATTACAGTCAGCAATATCTTTAATATTCATAAATAATTTCAAGTCATCTGCAAAAAGCAGACACTTCGCCTCTTTTACGACTGTAGGCAGATCATTGATCATTAATATAAATTCCAGAGGTCCAATATTACTGCCTTGGCTTACCCCGGAGAATGTGTAATAAGGACGCAATTCACGTCCCGCATACTCAACGTACTGTCGCCGCTCGCTAAGATAACTGGCAAAGAGTTTAAGTAAGTGCGGTGTAAATCCCAAAGCTGAGAGTTTGCACAAAAATTCATCATTATCCACTGTATCAAAAGCTTTCCGGAAGTCAAAATACGCCACATCTACCTGCCCACCAGCGTCAATAACGGGCGATAAGTAGTTCACAAATGAGAGTAGGTTACCACCCGTACTGCGACCCGGCCGAAAGCCGTGTTGAGAGTCAGACAGTTGTGAGCCGCCACCGGTCGGTATCCACTCACGTCGGTGCCTGCACCCCCTTTAGGGACTGAGATAACTCGGGTGATCTTCCATTCGTCAGGGTAAAGGGACCCTCCCGCAAACACAAGCCAAAAATGTGCCACAAGGGCTCTTCAAAAACCATACGAGAATCCCGGACAATGTAAGGAGGTATGCCGTCCGGACCCAATGAGCGCTTGGGCTTCAGATGCAGGAGCGCCGCGCGCAAGTCTCGCGCGCTGAGGCGGTCAACATGCACGCGCACCGCTCCCGCAGCTCCGCCACCCATGCGCTCCGCGGCCATCGGGTCTAGCGCCGGCCGCTTCTCGCTGTACACCGAGTGGAAATACGAGGCAAAACAGTCTGTACACTCCTCCTCTTTTAGCATTAAGCCGTTCTTTGTGACCTTAGGTTTATTGCGTCGAGATTGTTTGGTCCTAATAAAGTTCCATCAGAACGATTTCGGATCTACTTGGAGGTTCTTCTGAAGCCTGTTTTGATAGATTTCATAGGTTGAAGCTATCTTTAATTTAATGCGAGTTCGTAAACTAGAAAACATTTTATAGTCACTCTGGGAGCCAGTAGTTTTATACATTTTATGATAACGCCATTTATCTTTAATGTTTCTAAACAACTCAGAAGTGTACCATTCTGGATAACTAAACCTAGCCTCCTGCTTATTTACTTTAACGGTTTTCTTAGGAACACAACTGTCAAGGACCTCATTTACTGTTCTATAAAAGTAGTTTAAAGCAGCCTCTGAGTCGAACGTTGTTGTTGTTGTCAGCTTTCCTGATTTTGTTCACGTTGTTTACCTTATCAAAAAGGGACTCTGGCACTCCAACCATAAATGACGCGTAATCTCTGGCACTTTTCGGGATATTTTTTTCTACTTTAATATCTGTCGATTTACAAATTCCCTCCATATGTTCACTAATCGCCTTTTCCGTTGTGTCTGGATGTAGTGATAACACATGCAAAAAATTCTTCCTCTCAATTACTTGAAGCGTAACAATTTGAGTATTTCCGCCATTTTGTATAGCATAAGCGATCTTTTTTGAAGTTTTCTTATTACCGACCACTTTCCATGCTTCAGAATCCAAGTTATCTTCCAAAACTATCTCAGCGTTTTCCGACGAACTCTCGTCACTTGTTTTCTGCGGTATGGACGTAGCTTTATTCATAGCACGCTTGTTTGTTCGGCGCGCACGTTCCGTCACTTTTTCGTGCGAATCATAAGTGACACTTCTTATGCTTGTCTCACTCGCACGCTGCGTAGAAGGTATCCCGACTGGTTTCTCCATCTCGCTCTTCGATGTATCCATTGAAGCTACCACAACTTCGATCTTCTCCATTGTAGTGGATAAATTTGCAAGTACCCTCGTTTGTTCCTTGATTGTAACAAAATAGTTTTCGTTCGTCTGCTGCTGATCTTCAATTTTCTTATTTCGCGACTCAATCATCGCTGTTTGAGCCACAATTTTTGCTGACAATGCCGCAACTTTCTTCATAAGGTCGTTGAACGCATGTTCAACATAAAATTTCGACATTTTAAACGATATTTCGATTTAAATACACGGAGCCTAAATTCACGTGACAAGGGGTTTTTGACACTTTGTGAGTAAAAAAAATGTATAGTGTACTGTATAGTACTATATAGTAATAAAAAAAGAAAGTATAGTGGTCCAGTCGTAGTAAATTATGCCATTGCTCATTAATTACTAAGATCACATAAATGAAACTTGGTACGACATTGTAGATCCTTGCAAGATACTAATAAACGTAATAAGTTAGGCTCTACAGTTCCTATTTTAAGTACTTGGACCAATAAAACATATTCTGAGCAAGATTATGGGTCACATCCACTGACCTTTGTAACCTGAATATCACTTTTCATATTAAGCAGTCATTAGCTCGTGGGCGTTTCATAAGAAAGAACTATACCTAGCTGTAACTATATGTTAAAGAAAGCTGATTTGAACGTAAAAGTCTACAATATTAAATCGAACGAAAAGGCATCACAAAAATTAAAAACCTTTATTTCTGAACCAAAAAGTTTTACATTATTTGGTGATTGGAGCCTCCTTTTAAGCAAGTAATGCCTGTGTTAGGAGACAACGCTCTTCCACAGCAATATAAAATTCATTCCGTACCTTAGATATAAACAGTATGTTTGCGTGCGCGTATATTTTGTGTATGTATGTGTGGGTGTTATTTGTGTGGCTGAGTATTTGTGTGTGTGTGTGTGTGTGTGTGGGTGCATTGTTCAAAAATAAGCAGTTAGTGTACACATTAAATAAGCATGAGGTCAGTGTTCGTTTCTTAGTCGGCTAGCGTTATTGGGTCTTCCATCTGGAATTTATTGGTAGTAGCACAGACTCTGGATTTAGGCCCAGTTGATGGCAATAGGTCGACAAAATGTCTGGCGAAATGGTAACATAGCTGTTCATCTCTGCATTACCCTCTGGTGTTAACAGGAGTGCTGTTGTGTTTAAATTATGTTAATAATAAAGTTTCCGACCGAACTGGTTTTTAAGACCAAAACCGAAACTGAATTTCACCAATAGTCTCAATTTCGGCCGAAACCGCAACTGCATCTTCCTTACAAGGATCATGTTTTGAGGGAAAAATAAAGAAAACGTTATTATAAACAGTCAGTCTTTATTTTTTGTTATCTTTAAATCACATAGCTATGCAGTCTTCGAAATTTTCACTTATTGGTATGATAATCAACATAACAAACCCTCATAAAAAAAATATTAGCAAAAAAATACTCGCTTGGATGGAATTTAACGCACCGAACATGATCGATCACAGCGCGAGACCTCCCAAATGCACGAGCTTCGGTTTCGGTCGTAGTTTCAGCAGGTTTACCGCTAAAACCGAAACTAAACCGAAACTTGTTTTTTTGCCAAAACTCGACCGAAACCGAACTTTCGGTCGGACACTAAATAATAGTTACACTGTCCAATATTATTTGGTCAGCCAATTATTCGTACACCAAAATACATTTTGTAAGGTTTCATTTAATGTATACGCAGACGGTAATCAAAGTTAAATACTTTACCCATACACTCGATAATAGCCGGTAAACTGACGTCATTTGCATATAACTCATATCAATCGTACACAGGGCTTCGTGAAAGTGGCCCCCATTACACACTGTAATAAATCATTTTATCTCACTCTTAGAATGACTAATGAAGAAAAAAAAGATTTCTTAAGCGAGTTTTCCCACTGTGTGGACGATTCCTTAGACTCTAACGACAGAAAATATTAAATCGACAAATTACACCACCAAAACGAGGATGTGACACACACATGTGATTTGGATGTCAATGCAATACATGGTTGGCTTATAGAATTTCTTTTTTAAGAATAATTTTGAACACACAATTGAGTCCATTTAGAATTTTAGCCATAAAACAAGGTCTTTTTATATTGCTTAACACATTTAAATTAATAACAGAGCATGAATAATAAATTTATTAACCGTGATGCTATTTTATCCTTTGTGTAATCCCCGGAGAATTCCGAAAATTGGTTTTATAAGTAGCTTGAGCCTTGCCGGGACATAAGCTCCACACAATTTTTATGAAGTACTGCCTCATTAACTTTGTATCAGCATAGGATTATAAAATATAAGGTCTGACGTCCAAAATTTAATGGCCCTGTGTCATATAAAAAAAAAATATTTTGTGTATTTTTCACCATAAACATGAGAGTTGAAAGGAGTTTGCTGATTGCCATAACTGTAATTTTTGTTTGTTGGTTTAAGGTTTTAGGATTTTCCGACTGGTTTTTAATTCTTACGTTGCCATTAAACAATTTTTTTTTCTAAGTTTATCCGTATCTATGTACAAGCATAGTCAGCCTGTAATGTTCTCTCTGCAGGGACACAGGCCCCCTCTCTGTGAGAGGGAATGGGCCAAAATCTACCAGGCCAGTCCAGTGCCGGTTGATAGATGTCACATGTCTTTGAATTTTTAGTTCTAGGACATGCCAATTTCCTTACGATGTTTCCTTCACCGTTTTGAAAACAGTGGTGATGATATAAACTTTTCAAAATTAATTCCTGTCTGCGTTATTACCTACAACTCGTAAGTCAGGGCCGTAATCACTGGGCCACTATGACCTATGAATACTTAATAAAATAATCGGTATTTGGCTGTAAGTAAACTAAAAGCCAATAATATCGGAAAGCCGAATATAATAAAAGAAGATTTCATCTTATAAATAATGTTTTTCCAGCCTAAATATACTCCAGTAATTCGTTTCGCGTTATAAATATAAATCTGTCAATATTCCTGAAAGATATATATCATACTATATATTAAAGTGTCTAGACATTTTATAAATTACCACTCCCAAAAAAGGACTGAACGGAATTTGTAGCTTTCTAGATTTAATGGAACCCTTTGCAGCGATCATCGAACGTATACGCTGCATAGTTGTGACTTTAGTATCGATACAGTTCAGCGTATACGCGGCATGTACGCGGCATCTACATAGATTCGTAAATCGTGACATCAATTAACGGCAAATAAGCAGAAAGCAAAGAATGTTTATTCTGTTTTTTATACTTATTTGTTTTGCAGTTTTATGCTTATTGGCTGAACTAGACAATTTATAAAATTATGTTTATTGATGGGGAAAATGAAAGTGTCTGAGTGTTTTCTCCTAGAAGCACTGCACATATCATAAGTTGTCTTCGTTAGTGGTCTGATCAACTATTATTTTGGTTGAGTTCAACCCTGGAGAGAAAGCCGAACCGCTTCAGGTTTGTTTTAGAGCCAACCTTTCTAAAATCAAATAGCCTATTATATTTAATAATAGCAATATATGAGACGGCCATTACGGCCCTCCCATACGCACAAAGCGTTTTGCTAATACTTTCATTGTGCGCACAGCTAAGGAATGGAATTCCCTTCCGGAGTCTTTGTTCCCTGATAGCTACAACCTAGGGGTCTTTAAGTCAAGAGTGAATAGGTTTCTTCTAGGCAAGCGTGCTTCACCGTAGACCACATCATCGCGTAACATCAGGCGAGATGTGGTCAAACGCGGGCATATAGATTTAAAAAAAAAAAAAACTGAAAAATATTATTTTTACCAACTACAGTAAAAATGGGCACAAAATAATATCCGTACTTGACGTCTCTAAGATCATCATTTATTTCTCTTAGGAATAGTAAGTATTATAATATATGTTCTTATACACGCTTACAACTGAAAATGTAATGTTATTAAGACCTTGTTTCACCACCTCTGGCAATAATGAAACATGTCTTTACTGAACTCTCGTCTGATATCAAATATGTTATTTTTTTACTTAGTCCGTAGATAGTCATCAGGCCTTTTGAATAACTATATTGTAAAGACGAGGATTTATACAAAAGATAACGTATCACTTAGATATATTGCAACAACCTTGAGAATACTTAGTTTGATAATTATAATGTCGAGAAGGCATAGCAGAATGACTGTCGTGTCTTAAATTTTATTTATTTGTTTTTAACGAATATCATTGGGCATAGCTTGTGTTTTGGTAAAGTAAATTAATAAATGGGAAACACAAAGGCCGCATTTCTAAAATGCCCCACATAACTGCTCGTCAACATTGTCCCAACCCTGACCACGACCAGGTCCAGCTGCGGCCGATGTTCAAAAAGCTGTGGCGGCGGGTCACGTGTCCGCCATTAATCTGGCGACAGATGCTGCGCCAGCGGGAGCGGAGTCAACTCTATTACTACGAGTACTAGCCGTAGACGAGGTGTGCATGAACGCGATACGACTTCATTATGGGGTTAACATCTGGTTAGATTAGAGGTTTTAGGTAGATAGTAAGTAAACTGAAAATACAGGAAACTGAAAAACTGGTCTACTAACGATTAAATTCACATTAAAACGTGTCCTTATTTTATACTAAACTAGCTGTCCCACGGGGCTTCGCTCCCGTCAACTGGCTACCTACCTACCCTTCATACATGAATGTTGCGTAACTTTAACCGCTTACGCAGCGCACGCAACGGATGCTCTCAAAAAGGAATATTTTTTGCAGGTTTTGCAACATTTTTCATTTATGCTCCGCTCCTAATGGTCGTAGCGTGATATTATATAGCCTGTAAACTTCCTCGATAAATGTAATATCCAACACAATTTTTTTTTCATTTCAGTACTTCCTGAGATTACCGCGTTCAAACAAATAAACAAACTCTTCAGCGTTATAATATTAGTATAGATTAAGGATGCATAATAATAAACACTTCGTGTGCCCGACCCCGATATGATCGACCCGGTCGGCAAAAATTTCGAACCGCTGGGAAGAATTTTTTAAAATCCATGGAAGAGGGATTTTGGATAGGAATTTTGTTGTTTAGCTTTACAATGTGCCCAAAATTCCTCTACTTCAGAAATGAACTGAAACTTATAAAAAAATAAAACAGAAAACTAACCAGTAGCTGCGATAAAGAAATTAGAGATCCCAGCAGGCCTTTGTACAAAAAACTATCGTACTGTGAAATTATATTTAACTTTAAAGGCAAAGATTAAGATCTCAGAATAAATTAATTTGGAAGAAATATTACAGGAGAAACAAAACAGATGAGTCAGGTTTTTGGGTACTTAAATTATATTGCGAGCATCAAACATAACTCCACAAATGATGTTCAAAGAGAAATAAAAAAAACGTTCTGACTAAAAGGCTATTTCAGCAGTCAAAAAATATCAGAGTATTATCTAAAAATCATAAATCCGCAACCATTGCACTAAATAGCAGAATCAATGTTGTCTGAGAACAAAGATAGCTCTTCAACAGCGCATTGCAAGCACAAGATCAATTCCTCGTACCTACTTCGTGACAATACGTGTCATGCACTCAAGTGATTTGCACTGGGTCCTCCGGAGCGAGTGTATTGGGTAACCTCTTGGTACCGACGCAAACATTTGTTTAATTAACCACCCGAGTGTACCTCAATGGAGGTTGTGTAAAGGTGTGTCTAGACTGCGTTCGATCGAAAGAAAGAGTTTACATTTATTTGCGACGTCATTTCGCATAAAAATCATGTTATAAGAGATGAAATCAGCACTAACATATATTTCTGTTATCGACAGTTCAGATTTCAAACAGAAGAAAAACAAAATATATGTATTTATTTGTCATTTAATATTATTGTGCTTTCGAAATATCATGTGGTCAATCCAAAGCATTTTTAACTTTTGACATTCAATAAAGCTTGCATTGACATACATTTTCCGATAGAGAACAACATTCATGAAGATTATATATCGATGATTGCTTATGTTATTATATTTTTGTCTAGAAGTCCAAGGACTCTACACATACTACTACGTGAGTTTATTAAATGTTTGTAAACGCACCCAAGATACAGGAAGAAATCCCTAGTGTAGGGCAACGTTTTAAAAAAACGTAGATAGAAGTGTGGTAGGTAGGTACATGGCAATCCAAATTACGGTCGATCAACGCCGAATGAAAACATTCGACTATGATCAAGATGTGCAAGAAGAACAACCGACGTCGATCTAAATATAGAATATCGAATACATTTGAGGCGATCAACATTGACTTATTGACATCGGCATCGATCGTCCGCAGTCTGGTTGCACCTTCACAGACTTAGTGGTGCGTACTCGTGAGGGCATTCGCATACACAACAGATTAGGCGAGCGCTCACTGGATAGCTAATCTAACTTTAGTTTTAACTCAGTGCACTTCGTAAATGGTTTTGTTCGAGAAGCTTCGACAGTTTTCAGTACGTGCGTGATTCTCATTGGTAGGTATTGATTTTATATTGAATTTCACACGAAGAATGTGAAATGCATAAAAATATGGCGCTGCTTTTGTGATTTTGTGTCATATTTTAAATTTAATTTTTATCCAAGTTCCGTGCTCCAAAATATGCTGACAATGGCCAATATTAAAAAAAAATCCAATGTAAAATTAATATAAAGTTTTTATTACACAAAAGAGTTGTGTAGTTCAAATTTAGGCAAATTTGATAGCGCTGGTATGCGGACTCGGGACGACGCTAATAAATCATTTTCTACATCAAAGAGGAATATTAAATCGAAGGAGGAGAGCGAAAATTAACGAACGACTGAAGGGAACAGGGCGATGTGAAAAATTGGGCCGTAAAAAGACAATCCCCAATGCGCCAAAGCGATGAATAGTGAGCTATTTTCAATTACCTACGGCTAGTGTCCGCATTGTCTGCGCGGGAAATTGCCCGCATATTAATACCTTGACGTTATATTTTTTTTTTTGAATGTTTAATTGGTTTTAAAGACATTTAAGGTGAAGGTTTTGTTTGGAGCAAGTAGGTAGTGTCATTTTAATTGATTGGTAATGAAAATATTTTTTATATCAAAAGGCGAGTTTTGTCGTAGACAAGATCATTTGTTATACGACGATGTGTTATTAATTATATTGATTCAAAAATCGAGATTAAAATAAGTAAAACACAAGTTTACCAAGACAAACGGATAGAAACTAATAACGAAAAAGCTCTATTTATTTGACTTATTACTGAAAACATTTAGCTGAGTGAACACCGTGCAAGAAGAAAACGTTAGTAAAAACAGATGGACTTTTCTAAGACTTGGCTATATCAGCTTATATAGTTTTAACCACAGGGTTCTGGGAACGACCTGAATATAACCGCACTGTGGAACAATGTGGGGTTTGCTAGGACTCACAATTTAGGTTTGAGCATTTTTATTTTTATTAAATTTGTTTGACCACTACCTAAGCCATTGCTTTTATTGGTTATTTAGTGGTTATGTGGTCGACGGTGAAGCACGCTTGTCTAGAAGGAATAATTTAATATTTCTAATTTTATAACGTTTCTAAAAAGTTTACTAGGTATGAGAGGGATATGCGCGTTATGGGGGCGATACTTTTCGTCGAGCATCATTAAAATGGAATTCAAGCTATTCTAATTTTGAGTAAACAGAAAATGTTAAATTGATTATCTTTTTGACTAAGGGCGGTTACGCACTACACGTCTCTCTCACTACGTGTCCTTGATTCGTGTCCGTGATTTGAGTTCCAAGTTCAAAATGTTCTGAATTATGACTGGTTATGACGGATAGAAGTCTGTTTTAGTGCGTAAGCTTCCCTACAAGAAGTACTACGGCTACTTCAGAACAGAAATTTTACGGACACGGATCGGATGTAGTGCGTAACCACCCTAAGACTTGACCTCAAGTCAGAAGAAAAAAAAAAAAATAGATTGGAACTACAAAGGAATCCTGTTTATTAAAATGAGCAAATCTTGAGAGATATACAAGATCTCTTTCATCCTTTTTCGCACCTAAGTGAGAAAGTCGCATAATTGACAATCCAAAAAGAAAAGTAAAGGCCAGATTTTCATAATAATAATGTTTCATATGTTGTGTTGTACAAAAGAAAAGGGATAATATGGAGCCTCTATATTTAGAGAACAGTAATAAATATTTCCGTGAAGGGCAGTGTCTTATTAGGTAAGCTGCCGTAGTGCCGTCCTATAGCTAGATGACCGCTATCTGGCAATTTACCAATTTTAGTGTTTTGATGTCATCATAGTCAGCAAAAAATTCTCTGTCGATCCGTCTGAGCAGTATATTTCTACTATGTATCAATAGATTTCGGATTAAAACGCTCCATATTGCTATGTTTAAAAGCCTATTTTTAATAAGATTTAGTTACTGAATTAAACTAACAATGTGCCAGTGTATTTTTTGACACCGGAAACTCTCGCATATTTTATCAGGAACGGGTGGACCTAGCAAGTTGAAATTTATACCATATACTGAGGTCCTTGTTAACCAAAATTGACAATACTAGGTCAACCGGAAGTACCCTATAGATTTTGGGTCGAAAAAATTATATGGTAGTTACTGTTGACCTAGAATCACGAAATTTGGCAAAAAGTAAGACAAATAAAGGAAAAACACCAAAAAATAAAAAAGTTGAAAATTAAGGTAAATTTTGGTACTTACAAGTTTTCGCAAAAACGTAAATTTGCCTATATCTTTAAAACTTAGCCACCAATAAAAATAATACCTATTTTATTATGACGGTATAATGGGCAGGTACGGAACCCTCGGCGCACGACTTCGACTCGCACTTGACCGGTATTATTTGTATTTCGTCTCTCTGAATATGATTTTGTCAGATAGCGGCACTCTAGTTATAGGAGTACGGTTGGAGTACAAATTACGTATATTATTTTTGTGACAACTGTGCTTATCTATATTTTATATTGGTATGATATTGAACCACTGAAATATTTATAATATATTGTCTGTGTATACTTGTCGGATTTATTATTTATTTGTTCAAGGACATATGAAATAAGTACTAAGTGTTATTGTTAAGACTGAGACAGTACTTTGGGATTTTATGATTCTTGGCGGTACTCATTGTTATCTTGCCCTTACATACATCATCATCATCATTAGCATATTAATGTTCCCACTGCTGGGACACGCACTTAACGCTGGTTATGAGTACTGCGGACCAGCTGCCTGCGTAAGTGTGCTCAGCAGGGTAAAGGGTATGACTCCATGAAAGAGTTTGACATATTCCCTTTTTTATTTTTTATTTATAGATTCTGGTTTACTTAAGTTAAGAAAGCTTTTATTTATTTTTTGTTAGTTACTTTTACTTATTTATTGCTTTAATTTTTTTCGTTATTGCCAAAAATTATTAGACGCTTTCATTGTCGAAGATACAATTTTCGAACAAGTCCATTAATTTTTGGCAATACAGAAAAAAAATAAAGGGAATTTGTCAAACCCTTTTATGGAGTCATACCCTTTGCCCTGCCGAACTCACTTACGCAATTAGGCTGCTGGTGTTTTTAAAGTACATCACATATAAGATCTGCGTATGTCCTTCTAGTGCGTCCCATCCCGGCGTATCCTCTCACGTCTGCCTTGTAAACATTTTGTTATTCAGCCTTTATCCCAATTTATTAGGGGTCTACTACTACTACATACTTCTCTCTTAGTCGTCACCTACTTATTATGTATAGAAAGTCATACAAGGTTCAAAACAAAGTTTTCGAAAAGATTATTTTTGTTTTTAATGAAACTACATTTTTGGATTGTATCCCTATTTAGTTCACAATTTTTATTTTCAGGAGATTTCCTATCTTTCAAACTTACATTCTGCCGTAACAACCCTATTGTCCCTGCAATAAATCTAGCTTTTATGCAACTAACAAATACAAAACTGCAATACCTACCTCTTAGAAACAATCTCCAATAGACAAGAACACGAGGCTATAAACAGCAAAAGGTAATTCCTTGAACTAAGATATGAAGAGCATGACTCCTGAAAGCTTCAGGCAAAAACACTTACAGGATTATAAAGTGAGCTGAAGTTCTCCGAGTTTCTTGAAAGTTGAAGCTCAGTTTAAAGAGTGATGACGTAGTAAATAATACCTGCTCCTAGGTTACTTAGCTTTCCCATTATGAAGAAAATTCTTAATTAGATATGGTGTGGGCGTGTTCAGAAAAGAAATCTAATAAATAAAGAGATAGAATTAAGCTGTCAAACTATATTCTAGATACTTCTACATAGTTGTATCTATCTATCTTGTATCTTCTAATTTTTCCATGGGACCAGTGAAAACGAAATAAGGAAATACCAACGATTTTCACAATTTTATTTTATTTTGCAGAGTTGATTCTATAAGAAAAAGTGTTCATAATGATTACATCAATCTCTGAGATACAATCTGGAATCTCAGACTAGTTTTCAAGAAATTTTCTACCAACAACATAGACCTACCAACACCCTATCTATTAGAGAACAAGTAAAATGTAAAATTTTCAAAAACCCCCGACACATTTTTATTTCATGCTTTACACGTTCACAGCGTCTACATTTTTTACAAGCTTTTATTTAACTTGCAATGTATGTGTCGCATCAAGGCTGGCCGATAGATGCAAACCATCGGGAAGTGAGTATGTATTCCTTTAGGTTAAGACATAGCGTGTGGGCAGGTAGGTGGGTACAGTCGTCAAAATGAAATCACATAAATTATTCGATACACTGGGTTTATTCAAATATTCACAGTTACAATCTTGCTTACTAATATTACGGATTGTCACTGATTCTTTAACGTCTTAGCTCTGAGGCGGTTAGTACTCAACTGCTATAATCTGCTGTCCCCGCCACGCAAGCGGTTAGAAAAAGCGCGCCAATGCGTATTTGTTCTTGTTTTGCCACCAGATGGCGTGCTTGCGATTTGTTTTGACGTCCGTACTATTGACTAAACCCGACACGGCCATCCTGCGAGACAGGCGTCCTCGTCTGTTCCTCATTGTCAGGTTTTAGAATTGTATAGAATCATGTGGAAATCCTCATGGATGTCCTCAGCCCTTGGGGAAAGCTGAGGGGTCTGTCAGACTCCAACACCACATGGTGTTCTTTAGGCCGTAGTTCCTCTTGAGAGGCGGGCGTGGAACACAGCACATCGCCTTCTCGGGCCTCTCTCAGGTGACAGACTCCCCAAATCTATCACCCACAGGCATAATCTTCTTGTCCTTGCTCTATGCCACCTCATGTCTTGTTGCACCGGCACCTCGACGTTCTCATATTCCAGTCCGTCCTGCCTCCCATAATACAAGGGATGTTTTTCTGAAAAATACAAAATTTCCAAACAGTATTCGCTTGTCCAATCCTGACTCATACTCTAGGTGTGTGAGGAAACTTTTTGAAACAAACAATCATAATCATTTAAATCTCTCTGTGTTCACTATTTCAAGGAACGAGTAATTCTATTTCCAATTTAAAGAAAATAGCAATTTAATTATCGATTTAGTACCTATAAGCACCTAATCTTCGTGATTACAAAGTCTAAGTACCACTGATAGTCATTAATGTCACATTAAATGAAACGAAAGAAACAAGACACCCAGGTATCTTATTCACGATCTTTAGCCATCACATAGCTCTCTTAATAATCACAATTGCTCTACTCACACATCCCCACAATGTCAAGTCAACTCAACTTCCTGAACTCAGAACCCGTTCCCGCTTAATTTGTCCTATGTTACGTCAATTCTTTATCTACTTCATCTACAACCTCAATTGGTACTTGAGCTTTGTGTGTTTTTCTAACATGATCTACGCATAATAATCAAAATGTCGTAATGAGGGCTTGACGATTCGAACGTCATCAACATTAACATGGTGATCTCTCCACACTCCTGACTGTGCGAGTTTAACTTTTTTTAACCCCTTAACTCATCAGGAACATTATCTAAGGTTCATTACACAAACAAGAATTTTCACAGCAGACCAAGTGTCACACAGACTTACAGGTGCCATACAGGCCTACAGTTGCTTTGCTACAAAAGCCTAAAGTTGCCACACAGGCCAACAGTTGCCACAAATGCCACACAACGCTCGGCTATTCCTGACCAAACTAGATTATTGGGTTCATGAAAATAGGGACGTTTTAGAACTCTACTCTTTAACTAAATCATTTCCCTGGGCTATGTACCACAGTCATTCCAAACAATCTTTATAACTTCTGCTGCAGCAAAAACTGCCAAGCTTAACCCTCGAGCAAAACCTCTACGACCACGACTCTCTAGCCGACCAACAATTGCAATGCTGTCACACGAGGGTTTCTCTAGACCCCGACCTCCGCCAGAGACCAATGGTACAGTCAAATATAATAATGCCGATAGACTGAATTACTCGACAACTTAAGCTAGCTCATCATCATCAAAATCTTTTTAACATCTACATCGACTGGTACATGACCCGCTTGCATCTTCCTTAACCTACAGTGTGCATACCTGTAGGTTCTAAGCGAACCTATTTAAAGCTTTCGGTGTATAACGATCACCGTCCGGTCATATTCACCTATCGCGGTCTTAATACAGGGCCTATTTAGTTTTCGTACTAGAGTTTTCCACACAACACTTCATTAGAAAAAGGTCCGACGATCAACAAGTTCAACAACTAAACAAAGTAATTGTTACAATGCTGTTACGGTTTGTTATAATTCATAGTCAATGCATACTCAACTCATGAAACCTCTTCAAAGACCCATCGCCACATGTTACTCATGAGTTGCTGTCCAGAATTTGTCAAATGAGTAGAAATGTTAATCAGATTTGGTTTCACTACCTCTGTCATCAACTATGATGTCTAATTCTCAAGGAACTTGGTGATCGGAGATCCTTTTCACAAGATTCTCGCTTTTTACTCAAAGATATTGGAACATTCCGAATGTTAATATGAGGGGAACAATTAAGCCTGATAATATTTGCTTCTTAATACCTCGTGTGAAGGAGCTTCACGAATGAACTTGGATCAATATTTTTAAAATCAAATATAAACAGTAACCATTTACTGTCGCTCCCTACCTCAGCCTTCATGTAAATAAAACGATCGCAAGATCTACTCTGCTATCATAATATTACTTTAAAATTAAGCAAGTGAATTCAGATCTGAAGATGGTGGTTATTAGTAGATTATTAACCAAGGGCTGTATGACATCAATTGCATACGAGGTTTTTGGCGCCTGAGCGAAGCGAAGGCGCTAATTAACCCGAGTATGCAATTGATGCTTACGCCCGAGATAAATACTCTGCTTTACATATCGATTGTGAGGTAAGTAAACAACAAGACAGCAGGTTTCAATGAACATTTATTAAGAAGAAAAAAATGTGTATTTAATTAAAATTAATAGTAAAATTATTACAATTTATAAGAGATATGGTCACGTTCTTTTTAGGAATATTTATAGTTTGAATATGAGTTTGTGATGATAAGACTTGAGTTTGAGTGACTTGAGGT
Organism: Orthosia cruda; assembly: GCA_964057195.1. NCBI lineage: Eukaryota > Metazoa > Arthropoda > Insecta > Lepidoptera > Noctuidae > Orthosia > Orthosia cruda. Next base: position 39,261,314 of record OZ059829.1, read on the forward strand.
TCTTGCATCGTAAATGGCGGCAGTTGACTGGTACTATTTTCTTCATTAAAAAATGGCTCAGATGATGTGCTTTGACGTGGTGATTTCAAGTTTATATTTTCTGTTATTTTAGAAGTAATTTTGCTTTTGTTTGCCATCGAATCTTCGATATAACCTTCGGCCACTTTGCTGGACTTCCAGCCGCCGTGCCTTTTTAACAGAGTGAGGTTGGCTCCCGAATCAGCCAATAGAGTCGCTGATGTTCTGCGAAAGCAATGCCCGGTGTATAACTCTACGTTACTCAGTTTTAAATATGTGGCTATTTGCTTTGGCATGCCTGTAAATTTGTTTTTTCCTATTACTTGTCTGTGGCATTTTCCTTTACTGTAATTAAGAAAAAAACGATTTGTATTCACGTTTTCAGGCCGAAGAGCTTGATATTTTTCAACATAATTTGCAAATTCTTCATGCACAACAAATGACCGGTCAATTTTAGTTTTCGTGTTAGGCAGTTTTATGAGTAGTAATTTGTTATGTTTTTCTACATTTTCTATTGTCAAGTTTGTCAATTCCACGGTTCTGCAGGCTCCCGATATCCCAAAAATTAGAACAACCTGTAAAAAAGACATAAGTTGTATTAAAGGCACCAAATTCGCATAGTATTTTTGTGAAATATTTTGGTAACTTATTAAAAAGGGCAAGTAAATACGTAGGTACCTTTATTGCTAAATAAATTTCATCCGGAGCTTCATTTAAGAATTTCTGTACTTCTTCTGCAGTAAATACCGTCGATTTCTTGCTTTTAAAGCCGTCAGACTGCCTTTTCAAGAAAGCAGTAAGTTTAGAAAAATCTTTCAAATTCACGTCATGTTTTGTCATCATTGTAGATTTTAGCATGGAATAAAAGCACCATAAACTGGAAGGTTGTAGCCTCTTAGATAATTCATCAAAATATGATATAAAAACACTTTCAGAAAGAGATTTCACTTTTTTTTCTGACCGCCATTTCATAAATTCGTCGTATGCCTTTACATATCTTTCTTTCGAGTTCGGCGGTAATATATTTTCGACAACTGTTTTTGCCCTTTCTTTAATAAAATCGGGCGTTAGATCTATGTCTTCGTCACTAGACATGTTTAAAACTTTTGAAAAAGAACTCAAACAAGAAAATTTGTTATTTTCGCGATGCTTTCGCGCCTACTAGTAGACTGCCTTTTTTTTTTTTTCACGCACGCAAGCGCGTCAAATCTTGCTGGCCAGTTTGATTTTTAAATCGATTCCATCTAACATACGATGTGGAAACAAATAGTTCCATATTTAAAATAAAATCTTTATAAAATAAATTGTCTAGATTCCGATTCGAGTAATTAATGGATACCGAGAAAAAAAATATTAACTTTTTAAAAATATTCTTCGTGCAGTATGAGTATGACAGTTCTTTTTTCAAATTCCAAAACCTATGCTGTAATGATAGTCATACACCCCGGCATTCAGGGGTGTAAGGGTGTACTTACAGAGCAAGAGATATGTAAAATTAGTTACACAACATAAGATCTGTTCTGCATACACGTTATTGACCAGTACCTAACTCGATTCAATTGCGATGGCCCTACGATATTACTAAGTACACAACAACAACTTATTGGAAAATAAGAAATTCTCTGACAGCAAATAATGCTTGAGATTGAACGGTTTATTATTTACGATATGTTCTAGCTACGCTTGCGGAAGAAATGGTATTTGTTGCAAAAATGCGAATGGAATACATTCTCCGATTTTATTGAAAACGAAGGATACCTACTACTACCTACCTTTGTAAATGTAGAATCCTATTTATTTCAGATTATATGCATACCATTAAAATAACAACAGCATAGACGGTGAAAAAATATACAAAACACAGTCGATATAATAATATATAATATCTATATATAATTGGTGCCGAATTATTACTTCCTCATCAATCAACATAATAATAGAAAACCACCTTGAAAGTGTAAAGTCTGAACAGGCACCTACCTAGTGATATTTCCTTGATTTCTAATCCGTCTAACATCTTGGATAATTTTAAATGTGATATTAAAAGCAGGCACTAAAATTCCCTAATTCAATACACAGTGCATAAATTATCATTTTCCGTTTAACAAATAACCTTTAAAACCATTTTTCGTATCGCCAAAGTAAACCCTATCTCAAAAGCGATCTAAAAACAATATTTCCTATAGATACTTAAAAATAATTTACGTGTGCTGAGTTCAAATAAAAAACTTTTCAGAAAACTATTCCTAATGACTTACCCGACCTCGAGAGCCCGAAAATCCTATGAAAATGTGTACTGAGGACAGAAACCTATATAGATAAATGGAGCGATCACTAACCTTTACGTGATTTACCAATAAATAAGGGGATACACGCAGTCCCAACGATAAATTGCTTCATGAGAACTTGTACCGAGCGATATCCCCGAATACACATGTTTTGTATCGGGTTCTGGAAATATGACCTTTAAATATATACATTTTTGTTGTGGTTTGGCTCACTTTTGACCACTATCTGCCGTGGTTGATGGTGAAGCATGCTTGCCTAATAGCTCTTGACTAAAATATCCCTATATCGTTACACTTTTTATACAAACAAATTTTTTTTTTAATTTATTGTCTGTCTGGCTGTTTGTTCCAGCTAATTTCCAAAACGGCTAGACCAGTTTTGACAGGACTTTCAATGGCAGATAGCTGATGTTAAAAGGAGTAACTTAGGCAACTTTCTTTATAACACGCATTTTTAGAAAATAATGAGGGTTCCGCGCAAACAAATTAAAACCTTTTGACGCGGATGAAATCGAGGGTAACATACTACTTACAAATAAAAGCTTTTATTTTACGCAAAAGCACTACAATAATTCTTATTAAAAACAAGCATTGCACAGCTCTTCGACGCTCGTAAAAAGCAATTAAGAAAGCTGGATAGCAACATCAATTTGCTTGCAAAGCCGGACTGATTACGCATAAACGCTTATTAGTAGAATTAATAACAAAAATCATATAATATTCTCCTTGTTAGCGTTACTCTGCGTATATTGAATAAAATAAAACTAATAACAATTTCATTCCCTGCCACATTTTTGCGTTTCATATTTTCTTATTCTGAAGCCATACTCTCTCCTAATAACTTTGAATGTACTTATACTTTAATGAACTCGTTTTCCTTAGACAGAGTTTCCAGTTTCGCCTTAAGCTATGACACAGGAGAGCAGTAAAGATATTAGATTTACTACTGCTCTATTTTAATGCTTATATTTCTTTGGCTCATTTATCTTTGAAGCAGCTGGAATTTAAAAGCGAATGTTAAAGTAGTTAAGGAGAATAGTTGAAGCTATTTTAACCTCTAAGGCTCCAACGACTTTATGTTAGCTTCGGTAGAAATTGCCTTATGTTCGTCTGTACCTAAACCTTTGTAACTTTCTTGCTAATAAAGGTCGTCAAGTTTTAGAATTTCAAAAAGACTTCCGCTTTTTGCTGACTGAGGAATAATCTGAGTAAAAAATGGGATAGCAAGGGTCTCATACAAGGGCTTACAGACGGCTTAAGCTCCGAAACATTTCGGACTACTACCACAAACGTACCCAAATTATGTCTAATGCAATGAGATTACATTAGTTTACAATTGTGTTGCTGGATACAGTCTGCAAAAGTACGATCAACCGCGTATTTTAGTAATACTTGAGTAACCTGACTGGATCTTACCAACTAACTCATTTTCTTACTAATACTAACAACAAACTCATTTTCTCCCAGATAACTGACGATCCAGTTTTAAACGCATTTTTGTCAGAAAACAATGATCGCTCCTTAAAAAGAGTTTCCCTTTCCGTACTGAAAAAGTTGGCACTATTGTTCTGTGTTTCGATTAAGGAACTTGTTACTAGGTTATTTTTTTAATTATTCTTAATGTTGATTGGCTATTTCTGGGACAAGATTGACAATTGTAAAGTGAATGATTATTAAAAGTTACATTAACCTTCGATTGTCCCGTGCTATTGTTTTTATTTAGCCACGTACCCATTTATTTTAGAATGTATTTTAAATAATGTGTGGGAATAAATTATCGCAAAACAAACAAGGTTCATTTGATGTTTATGTGGAGTGACAACGGTTGGAGCTGATACCAACTTGCTTGCCAATGTACTAAATTTAGAAATGCTTTCTCAGAAGCTACCCCTAAGCTGAGATAAGTTTCAAGAATATCGTTTTACGAAAAAAAAATGCACTTCTGCCTAATCTTTCGGGAAATTGTACGTATGTAGGTACCTCCAAGAAACTTACTTAACAAAGCCTTGGCATACGTCTGGGCCCAATAGCGAAAATGTCTGTAGATTTGCTTACTAGCGATAGAATTTTGACATAAGAGAATTTAGACAAGTGACATTCTATCATCGAAAGCGTGGCGATAGCGATTGGATAAACGTCAACAATGTATGGAAATGTCAAACGCTATCGAAATATCACGTGACCAATACTGAACCAAATACTTGTAATTAAAACTTATTGATCTACTTCGGTTTCGTTATATTCGAATTACGAAATTGACAGCGGTTTCATTATGATACCCATAACGAAATCGGGTTGCATTATGCGAATCGTCATAAATTCTAAAACACAAGCAAAGACATTCTGAACATACAGCCAGGTACCTATAATATTACTTCGAAATCAAGACTATGTAAATGATGTTTTTAAAAATGAAAAAAGTTTAGAACAAAAGTATCGTATACTATTTGGCTGTTGCGGCTACAAGATCTTTGCCTTATACCTAATAAAGACTAAATAAAAAAATTAAAATAAAGTGAACGCTGGATTTTTTTCTGAGTGAAATTTTATTCCAAATTTTATTAAAAATGTCTTCAACATCAAGTGATATTGAAAATACTCCACCAGATATAACAAATAGAGCAGTTGCGGCTACCAATAATTTACTACCAGAAAAAATCAAGACATGTATAAGAGAAATGAAATACTTAAACACACTTCCTGAAATACTTATTTGTCTATATCTGTGTTTTATTCCTTCCTTCGTAGATAAAATCTTGTATGCAACTGTACGTTATTGGTCTTTTAATAACTCGTGCCCACCTATTTCGAAAAATGGCACTCGTATTAAAAGACCGTCCATAACGTAACAGTTGCATAAATAGCTATTATGGCAAAGTGTGTCCGTGGAGTTTAGTTGAAATAAAATATTTTGATTTGATTTGATATGACTCGAGTATATAATATTCATTTTTAGATGATATAATGCGAATACAAATTGAGCTTCATAAACAAGTAAAAATCGAACAAAATCTTTCAAACATCAAGCATAAATGAATAGAGCTTGTCATAAAAAGCTGTCTGACTGTAAATTAGTACCGTTTATAGGCCATTCATTGTTTTATAAAGCGAGAATATTGGCATAAAAAGCCTAATATAGTAGTTTATGAAACTGTTGCATAATGAGGGGTATTAAAACATGAGTGTGTGTTTAAAAACCGAGCCGTAGGCGAGGTTTTTAATAGTTTTCACACGAATGTTTTAATACCTAGTTATGTGCAGTTTCATACACTACTTTATCTACACTCATAAATTGGGATTGGACCTACTGAACCTCTTTTTGCATTTTCCATGCCATAAAATCGTGATAGCATTTGTCATATACTTTTCTCGACTTTGCTGGTAATAAATAAAGAGTAATTTCCTTCGCCGCATCTAAAATATCGGGCGGAGTCAAATTTTTTTCACATTCACTGATATCAGACATTTTTAAACAATAATTTAAATAACTCATTAAATTCAGTACAGAAAAACTTGCAAAACGTATGAATGGCGCCAAAACCCAGCACATCACCGCATTAACCGCGCATGCACTAAGGCTTAGCACGCACTGCGATCTTTATTCGCGCGATTTTTTTTCGCCTATTCTGCGACCTATGGAATTGTATGAAGTTGTTCGCATTGCGGTAAAGAAATCGTGCGGATATAATACCGCAAGAAATCCGTGTTTTGCCACAGAATCCACCGCACCACGGCGCGAATTTCATTCGCCCGAATATTTTGAGCTCTATGAACAGGTAGAAGGAAACAAAATTCGCGCGAATAAAAATCGCAGTGCGTGCTAAGTCTAAAGCGGGCATTGTCATAGACAATTTTAAATTGGAATCAAATCTTTTTATAATAGGTACTATAAAATGGCATTACAAAAAAAATATTGATGGAAACTCCTTAGTGATTAACTTCTTGGATTTGTTCTGTATCGTAATAGAAATTTTTTATGAAACATAAAAATCTCGTATTCGGAAATGTGTCAATTCTGATTAATAAGAGGCCGAATTAAAAATCACTCGTGACGCTTTAGGTACCGGAGTTCTTTCGCTCATTCAGTGTAAACCCAAATTATTTATGGAGTTATTATCGCTTACAGGACCGATAACCGGTGTCGATATTTGTAGGGAGCGTGAATTGGTAGGTGGCGAAATAATTCTGATGGATGTAGCGAGATGGCTTTTCTTTCTGATTTATTATTTTGATGTTATTAGAAGAAAATGCTGATAAAAAATTGGTCTGCTTTCTGAAAAAGGTATATCAATATTCATTCAACGTTACAAAGATTTTTTTAGATTTTACTGCACAGATCCTACATGCAACTTTTAAAACATCGCTTCAGTCTATTAAAAAGTTACAGCCAACTAGAACAATCAAACTAACAGATCACAAGCAAAACCAATACTGCCACAGCTGTCAAAACCACAAAGAGAACCCACGAAGGTAATCCTAACTAAAGTCACAGCCGTCAATATAACTCAATACTGTCATTCACCCATTAGACATTCTGAAATCGGAACATGTCGACGAAGTTCCCAACTCGAAAGCACTGCACTCTTTCTTGCTTTGAGATCCCACTGCAAAAACTACTAAAATATTGTTTTCATAAAACTCGATTTTTATGAATGTGTTTTTGATAGTAGAATAGATTAATGCAAACTCTGCAGTAATTCATGGCTGGCCGCGTCTAGCCGTAACTTGTTTTATGTTTTTCTTTTAAGTTTGCCCTTCACTACGATTTTCTCCCTATGGCGTGGGTACGTATGCAACATCATCTAGGTCCCAGTTACCCGCCATTAATGAGTTGCCAGATTTAGCATCTAAACGCAACCCACAAATTGCGGCTTACTCAGAGCTGACAACCTTATTTTTCCTATTTTCTACACCACTAATGGCGCGGGATTCACTTGAAAAACTTGTATACAGGGATTTAACTATAAAATAAAATTTAATTAATTAAGGCAATTGCCACTAGATATTTCCAAGCAACCCTTGAGCAAGCAGCCCTTCTATTCTAATAAAAGCATCATACATGAAAATTAAGTTTAATCAAAAACAAATTTAGCTGCAGATTTTCTGTAAGTACGGGACCAAAGGCCCGGGGTTAATAATTTCGGAATCGTTACTAATTTAATAAAAAATACAGACTAGGTAATGGTAGGACCTTAGGGAAGGACAATTCAATCGATGCGGCACGTTTCAGCGACGGCTGAACGGGCTCCCTAAGGAGTGCTATGTTCGGGTGTAAATAATGCTGATACGATATCTTAGCTGCCGTGAAGTTTCATTTTATTATTGGTGGCAGGTAGTTTTGTCTTATGGACTTGAGTGTGATCGTGTTTGTGTTTGATTTCGATTGTTTGTATTGGTTCGATGAATTTGGATTGGATGGATAATTTCTGTGTTTGGAATAGGTTTTTGTATGTTGTCTAGGGTTATTGGTTTTAGTACAAATAGGAGAAAGTTAGAGGTGGCCACTTTAAGGCTTCCACAGACAGGCGTGACAAGGCTATAAGACAACATCGTGACAACAATTTTTCAAAGAAATCGCACGTCGCTCATATAGTCATTGCATTGTGCGAGCTTAAATTTCGTTGTCAAATCAAAATCATGTCTATAGTATCTTACATTTTATTTTAAGTTGCTGAATCAGACAAAACTAGCAAATAACTTAAGCATGTTAGTTACTTAGATATTTTCAAACCGTAAGGTAAGGTCCGGTTATTGCAATAACAGGAATAAGTACGATGCGTTATCTGCAACGGCAAACAACTTTTTCAGCTTGACGATCATAAATTACCTCCTTGACTTACATGGTCAGATTTGTCTTCCGCATACTCAACTCAAACTTGAGAATTTCTTTTGCCCCAAAATCAGAATCACGCCGAACTCGAGAGCTCTTGAGGCCCTTGCAGAACAGCGATCGAAATACATCATACAGACACACAGATCTGGGTCACTTCGGGCCAGATCGGTTCAATTCAGGTCAGTTCGTTATTTACCTAACCACAAAGCGAGTGTGTGATTACGATATTTGAATTTATTTACATTTATTAGATTTGTGGTGGTCTGTAAATTAAAAATAAATAGTCAAGGGTTACGTCATTTTATATAGTGATTAACTTACCTATTTACATACCTATGAGTTGATTTTATAGTTACAGTTTCAATAATTACATTAATTATAGTACCTACAAGTAAGTAGCATGATTGTATTTTTTTAATTGGTAATAGCGATCAAAATCATAGAACTAAAATTGTAATACCGCCATTTTCTTTAGTGAAAATTAAAAGTTTAGTTATTGTCTAACCAATAACATTGAATCCACCGGGTACCTATAACCGAACTTTAAAATGTCATTGCATATCCGAGAAAGTATTGTGAATTAAGTTATAAATGTTATAATGTTAAAGCTAAAACTATCATCCCATATCCGAGAATGTGAATTAACTTATCTTAAAGTTCATAAAAAGGTTTCGTACGTAAAAGAAAATAAGAAAACATAGCGTTTATTCAATGCTCCAAAAAAATATAAATTAAATAATTGTAAATTATCCAATGACTTCACCCGCTCTGGGTGAAGGGAGAGGGCGTGTCAGACTTTTACTGACTAACACCGTTGCTGTTTCTTCAGTTGTTTGTGCCAGGGCCGCGGTAACACTCATTCAAATTTGTCCGCAACCCGGACAGGCATTGGCCCTAGCGAGCCCTGTCAGTTTTGCTGACATCTCGTTGAGGCGCGCGTTTGGAACACTACGCGCCGTAAACTCGGGCTTGGTCCTTATTGGACGGCGAGCTACCCATTACTTGCCGTCCACAAGCCCGCGCCTACTGTGACCGGGAATCGGCTTGCGGTTCCCGATGCCCGGGGCATCTCCTGCGGTGGCTAGGGTCGTGAGACCGTCTCCGTTGCGTCTCCCTCACGCGTTCCACCTCCTCCTTTGCGTCGTTAGCACCAACTGCGCTGGTGCCGGTGCTTGCACTAGTGCTGGCGTGCTGGGGTGCGTGTGGTGAGCGGCTTTATTGCTCCGGTACCATTCTGGACAAATGGTAGTGAGTAATCACGATGCGACTCACATTTTCTCTTGAGTACCAGGGGCGAGTGCTCTCGGAGGCGTGACCTACCGAAGATGGTCCCAGACACCTCGTAAGGGGTTGCCTGGTATAGTGTGCCGCCTTTTATAACGTAAAGTTGGTGAAGGAGGCCACTATAGGAAAACTCAGTAGACACATAGGGGTATGTCCTCCTTTGAGTGCATTACTGCTTCACAAAAGGAGGAGGCAGCATTCAATGCTCTCTCGCTACGTGGCTAGGCCTGGACCAGGGCCGGGCGCGAGAGATTGCCACCGTCCAAAAGCTACCTACATTTATTTAACTTTTGAACTTAAAAAATAACAACAATGTTAGTTAAATATATTTGTACGCCTCTGGGCAAAACATATTGGATCTACCTATCTGTAACATCTGTTGTAATTTGACCTATGTTTAAAAGCATTCGGATTCTGAAGATTCTAAAGTAAACAAGCATTTATATTAAAAATTGAATTATCACGAGAAACAAAAGTGTGTGCAAAAATTAAGCTCAATCAAACATCTTAAAGTTCTGGAGTGGCGACTGCGTACCGGAAGACGTAGCGTTGGAAGGCCTCCCTCTACGTGTAGCGAAGACCTGCTCAAGGCTGAGGGAATCTGGTAGATGCGAAACGCACAGTTGAAATGATGATGATGAATCAAACATCGGAAGTGGGTCAAATTTATCTTGCAAGCTTTGATTACAGACACACAAACAACGGTACAGGTGAGCTGAAGGCTTGTAATAGTAGGTAGTAATCCAGTCAAGTCAATAAACTTAAAACTTCTCACAAGTCTAATATTTCATATTAACCCAACATTCCCATCCATTACCTAATTACTGCAAGAAAAGTTTACATTACACAATCGTGCCAAGCCCTACTTACCCTCGCTCTTTTTCTATAGATAGAAGAAGAAGGTTTTATTTGATGTTTGGTTCAGATCGCGTATTGAAATTTGCGAGTGTGTTACGGCAATGATGTTTCTATTCAGGAGTTGGGAATCACTGAAAGCCAGGTGTTAGCTAGGTCACAGATAATATTATACTAGCATACAGATGTCTCATCCCATACAAAGAAACCGTGCCAACGTAATCAGTTTTTCGTCTGATTATACTGATTATTTTTATGAATACAGCGATCACGTTTGGTTCCGTTCCACGTGTATAGATGGTGTTAGCAGTGACTTGCAAGTTAAAGGTTTTTCTCGGTTCGTGACTATTTTTTTCTTTACTAAAAAATCGAGTGGCATGCCTCAGAAATTTAAAACCGCTCCATCTATTGGAATCAATTTTAAATGATCCGTTTAAATAGTCTTTGAAATATAAATTCTATTTTACACTGCACAATATTTAATAATTTTGTGCTTACGAGAGTTTACTAAACAGGAATATACAATATTTATGATAACTTCTGCAAAATGTTAATTTTACACACAATTCAATAACAAATCGATGCATATTGCGTCACTAGTGATATTCATTTGAACCAAATTTTCTTTGTTAGCGATGAGACTCCGTGGTTAGGTGATATTTCTTTTAACATCCACCTTTTAAACTAATTTATTGATTTTGGCCTAGAAATACAGTAGGAACACTTCATTATATTATTTAGTTTTATTTTTGACAGCAGGATTGTCGAATTCGTAAATCCTACTTAATATTATAAATGTGATTGTGTTATGTTTATATTTCAATTATCTAAGTAAAAACGGTAGAACAGCTTTGTACACTGATAGTTAATAGCCTGGATTAACACAGAATACTTTTAATCAAGGTATAATGTTGCCTTTGTATAATAAAACACTTTTCACATGTGAAAATTATTATTTATGTACTAGCTTCCGATTTATAAGCTAGTAAATAATAATTATCATTGTTTAAACTAACGATACTATTTTAACTTCATTGATGATTTAACTCGACATCTAAATTAAAAATATTTCGTTATAAAACAAAATAAACTCAATTTTGATTTTCACTAAAGTTTTAAACAAAACTTGTTTAGTAATTAAGTATTTTGCAAAATTACTTTGTAACAGTGCAAACTAAACGTTTAAATAGCTCACCATTTTATTTGCTCAATCTGAAACGAGGGTTTACCCGCATAGTCACCCTTTTGTTTCTCCACTTTTGTTTAAAAACTCCAATTCGAAAATGGTTTCTAGTTTTTGTTCGGAGTTTTTAAACAGTTAGATATTTATGATGTCGTGTTGTTTTGTTTGTGACTGTAGAAAAGGAAATAGTAGTACAGAACATCGTGCCTAGAGGTGTGATGTTAGATATTACTATTTACCCGAAAGGTAAGGCAGAGACACACATTTTGCCAGAGATGTTTTAATTTGTATGTAACTCATAGGCGACATTGAACTGGTGGATACCTAGCTTCACAGCTTGGCTCATCGCCGCAAGGTTGCCTACTTGTCGGTCTTCTACAGACTGTATTTCGGTGAGTGTGCTCAAGAACTCCACGACCTCATCCCACCAGCCCCCTTCTACCATCGGACATCTAGACGCACTGCAAGTTACCATCGTTACCTTGTTGCCATTCCACCAATTCGCACCAAGCGTTTCCAAACATCCTTCATAATGCGCACAGCGAATGAATGGAACTCACTACCTGCGTCTGTGTTTCCTAACGCATTCAACCCGAATCTCTTCAAAGTTAGAGTGAACAGGCTTCTTCTGGGTAAGCTCACTCCATCGTCGACTCTGTCTCTGTCACCTATGACTTAGACTAGAGTCAAGAGCAAACCCATCACAAAAAAAAAAAAACATTTTGACAAAGTAAAAGAAAAATGTGAATTTTGATCTACTACTAGAATTTTTCCTTGGGTGTCGTAAGAATCAGACATTATATCAGCTAAATCTGAACCCTCTAAGGAATGCGGAATATTGAAGAAATTCGGTAAATTACTGGCTTTCAGCGACTTTTGTGGCCTGGTTTCGAAACGGTTTAGATCGAGACAATCTTTGGTAAGCTGGACTGTTGGTCCATATGCCCCTTTATTTATTATTTTATCTACCTCAATATTCAAATTGAGACCTTTGCACTACAAGCTACATTGTAGGAACAAAAAAATATTGAAATAGTCCTTCCATTTGAATTCTAAGCACGTTTTCCTCTTAAAATCTTTCTCGATGTGTTATATATAGAGCAAGCAGTTTACTGCAGGGTAACCCGACAAATTAGTGATGTGTCAAGCTATATTTTGTAACTGGTGAGCGTATAATTCAAATTCACCACCACGCTCAATTTAGGGGAAAACACGACCAGAGATTGATGTAGGTCTGCTGCCACTACCTAAATCATATTGTCGACCGAAATGATTTACTCCTAGCAACACCCGATAGACCGAACAGATTTCACATTATTCATGTCCACAATTTTCACCCCTATCGCCTCACATTTAAGAAGATATCTGCGTGTATTACTTTGACAAATAACGAAGATACAAAATGTTTGCTGTACATTGAAAGAATCCGGTTTAAGCTGGATTTGCAACTCTTTTGTGGGTGTAGTTCCAAAAGGAATATTGGCTCTTAGGAATTTAATGCTGTAGTGAATACTCTTTAGAAAGGAAGCGGGTCTTAGTAATTTCAAAGCTGCTTAAAGGATATTAAACTGAAGCTGTGGAAGGAAGTTTGGATATTGAACCAGAGACAAAATAAAACGTCATTATTGCACCCGAAAGATGTTCATTGCTGGACTTGTCTCCCACAAGCGGCATACCGGCCTGTGCTTCTTGTAACCAACGGATGCCCGCAGCCTTCTGCATGACATCAGTCCACCTTGGCCAGATCGATCGTACAAGAAGGCGTTGGTCTGGAACAGCTTTCAGTACAAGGTCGGTAGTTTTCTACCCTAAAACCATTTTGTCTCCGTCGACCATCCGTTCTGCAATGTCGGTTACCTTGTTTTGTCTGTGGATTTCTTCCTTTTACCATCTATGTTGCGGACATCTTCTAGTCTAACCATATTCAGCAAGGTACGGTAGTAAGGCCCTGTGCACCAAAACCCAGTACATTACGATATTCCTTACTAAAACTGGTGTCAGATTTTAAGGCTTTTGCTACCGTAACGACTGTCAGAGATCTTAAAACGATATCCGTGAACGACGACGTTTTTCTTCAATATGTTCATCATAAATTCTAATAGTATGTCTACCACACTACACAAAGTTACATCCAACAATACCTTTAAAAATTTCAATGACCTCAAAAAGAACAACAGACCCCACGTTCCGACATGAATAAATCTAATCTCTAAATAACACGCATGCCCAGTAAATTTACCAAAGTCAGTTGCGATTTTTACAACGTTACCTTTGTAACGTCCCGCAACTCAGTCCTTTACGTGACCAGGCCCTCATATAAAAATAAATAAATATATTATTTTCGGGCAGCTCCCAATGTTTCCAAGTCTCGTAAAAAAGTCTACATTGACAGCATCCCGATCTATAGCATCGATACTAATATTTGTTTTATAAGGTTACTCGGTATTTCTCAGCTTTTTTGGAACAGCTTGTGTGTTTTTAGGGTGCCGTAGTCAACAAGGAACCTTTATAGTTGCCATGTCCGTCCGTCCGTTCGTCCAGCTTAGCTCAGAGACTTTTAGTACCAGAAAGTTATAATTTGGTATGGATAAGTGATAAAATGTAACATGATGTTACGGATGTTCACATCTGTGAAAACCATTTTTCGATTCAGGCGATCCGTTAGCGTAAAATTAAGCTATGAATTGCTAATTTTTGTTAGAGTCGAGTGTCTCCCCCCTGCCAGCAAAGACAACCATTTAGCTAATGGTTGCTTTAAAATATTTAAAAAAAATCACGGCTGTAGTATATATAAAGAAATTAACAGGAAAATTATCACAGCTAAGTAGTTTTTATAAGTTTATGAGTAATAGTCGACCAACTTATAAAATGTACATCGAAATGTAAAAATGTTGTAAGTTAATGTATGGGGACAACAGTTTTTGAATGACGATGCTAATTTTGTCCCTTCGATAGAACAATGTTCGGTGCTTTCATTGTTTATGAACTTTAGTAATGTTACCTATCATTTTAGTGAATGTAGCTGTTTGACCAGTTTTTTCGTTACTATAGTTGCTGCGTTATAGCAAAGTAAAATTTGTCACTGCCTTTTCTAAATATCAATTCGAAGGTATACGAACAACTACAGTTCGGATATTCTGTAAATATGTCACCGTTGGAAGTTAGGTGAAGTGAGCTGTCAACAAGTTGGAGTGACGGATCTCTTTAAACTCTAATCCACCTAAGTTTCACGGTGAAATGTTTATAACTTTACAGAATAGATCGATATCGTTATTCATTAGTAGAACATTTTAAGGATCATTTCGGATGACGATTCAGGATGGCGTTATGTATTTTTTCAGTTTCTGAATTTAAGAATATCAACAAATGTTGTTGAGTCTGCCGCTATTCTTAAATTATTCCTGTTCCTCTCTTCTTCCTGCCCTTATCCCATGTTACTTGTGGTCGGCGCAACACGTTTTCTTCTTCCATACCGTCTTGTCCTTTGTCACGCTATCACTGACTCCCTATTCTTTCATGTCACTCCTCACACAGTCCATCCATCTATTAATGAGTCTACCGCTGTTGTTATCCCAAAATGAGACAACTTTATCTAAAGTTTAAGCAAAGAGGATACGGATTAACGGAATTTGTTGATGTAGCGAGTTTCGATATCTATTATAGTGAGTTCTATATTGGAATTACATCATTTGTTCCGAAGGTTTTGAAGTGGAGTCGTGATTTGAAATTAAATTCCTCATTGAAGATAGTTGAGAAGGTAAGTGGTAATCTGAATCCGTAATTAGATACGTATTATATTTCGATTCATATATACACGGTGTAACGGAAAGATGTAGTCATATTTTTCAATTCCTAATACTAAGGGCCTCGTTCACCATCTGCATTTAAAGTGTCAAGTAGGCTAACCGCCAGTAAAGTCATCCGTAACGTCATATGCGAATTTCACGACGTTCGAGTAGCACTAGTTTTAAGATTAACTGACCCATATCTTACTTGCCACGACATCTGCCCATTAGCGAGTTTATCCATTAGTTAAAAGTGGTCCGTTGTCATTTTGTGTAGATTATTATACAATTTATTAATAAAAGTAGATTTATTTGACTCGATTGATGTTCATTTGTATAAATGATAATGATAAATGATTTTATTTCTGTAAGTTGGTTTGTACAAACACTTTTACATGTCGAACATGTATGAATTAGAACATTCTACGACGCAGGGAGTACCTAGGATTGGTGTATTTAAATGCTGTGTAGATTATTTTACGGACCTAGATGTCACTCTTTTTTTGCTAGAATTCGTCTATTGAATTATGCAATAAACCAAGTGCTTAACCTTATATAACATAAAATAATCCATAAATCGCAAAATGATTGGTATTTTTTATATTTCAAGTGGTTTTACTAATAAACTATCAAATTTACCGAACTTTTGAACAATAGGTTAAAAAACATATTAAAACCACATGCATACCAAACTAGACGAAAAAACACCATAAATATAAAAAAAGAAAGAAAAAGTGTTTTCATGCGCCAGGCACGACGCACACCCTAAAAAAAAAATGAAATGACTATTGACATCTGGCAATGGCATTAGACGAGTAACATTGACGTATTCTTGAACGAATGTAACTCAAGATTTGTTAAGGCATTCACATAATCAGTACGTTGTTACTCGAACCTATAATTTCGTTTGTGAAATTGACAAAAGATACTCGCAGCTTTTACGTGCCACATGACGTTGTCCTGGACATAACTAATCAACGCTTTACTTGGAGATTGTGAACAAGGCCCTTAGTATCATCAGCTGATCAGAATTAGTATGATAGCCAGTTGATTAAAATTTGACTTTTTATCGAACACATATATACTTTTTTGCCTTTTGAATATTCTGAATGGTTTAAATCCAGAATATTCAAAAGTCAAAAAAGTATAGTCATTAGAAGGACAAATTGGAGTTCAATTTTAAAATGAATCATCTGATATATTATGTATTGGGTTAATAAATAAACGGAGGAGCTCGTGGATAAATAATAACAGCCGTACGGGTCGATCTTAAGGTTAAGCAACGCTTGACGAGGTCGGGCCGTGGATGGGTGACCATTTCAACATACCGGGTTTCCTCCGTGCCTCGGAAAGCACGTTAAGCTGTTGGTCCCGGCTGTCATTTGAAGATCTTTGACAGTCGTTACGAGTAGTCAGAAGCTTGAGATCTGACACCAGTCTAGCCAAGGGGTACCGTATTACTCAGTTACTGGGTTGTGGAGGTCAGATAGGCAGTCGCTCCATGTAAAATACTGGTACTCAGCTGAATCCGGTTAGACTGGAAGCCGACCCCAACATAGTTGGGAAAAGGCTAGGCAGATGATGGGTTAATAAATAAATACGTAAAATTTTATTTTTTTATTGTAATCACCAATTCTATGCTGGGAGTTTCCTTGCGTGATCTAATCAGAAATGTAGAAATCCGCAAGAGAACCAGGTTTACCGACATAGCCCGAAGAATTACCAAACTTAAGTGTCAGTGGGCAGGGCACATTGCTCGCTGAATGGATGGCCGATGGGGCACAAATTGTGAGTTGAGCACAAGGCTTGAACTCCCGGTTTGAACTAACTTCGTCTGGGAAAAACTCTTCTAAGAACTTCGTCTGGAATGATGAAGCAGATTTAGCCTGTTCTAAACTAAAAGAATGCTTAATTTCAACCCCAATTTTAGCTTGCCCTGACTTTGACCTTCCATTTTCTGTACATTGTGACGCATCTAATTTCAGAATTGGTGCTATGTTGACTCAGGAACAAGACAATAAAGAAGTAGTGTTCGTATAAATGAGCAAAACTCTGAATAAGCATGAGCAAAACTATTCAACACTTGAACATTGGCGTTGTTATCTTGACAATGGTAAAAAGTTTACAGTTTATACCGATCATGCGGCATTAAAGTGGTTCCAAAATTTGTCTAATCCTTCTGGAAGATTAGCTCGATGGACCCTTCGTCTATCTTGTTTTAATTTTGATCTGAAACACAAAAAAGGTAAAGATAATGTCGTTCCAGATCTTCTTTCACGCCACAAAACTCCTGATACAGCTATTATTGGCGCTGTAGAACCTATTTCCGGAGATATTGTGTCTCAATTGGAACACTTTAATAAACGTTTTACAAATTGTCAAAGAAACCCTGATGACTATCCGAACTATAAGATTCTTAATACTAAATTATATCGCTTCACTAACTCATCTGATTACCTTAACATTGATTTTGCATGGAAAGAGGTTCCGCCTCCTTCCGAAAGACTAAACCTTATTAAATCTTGTCATGGTGTTACAGATAATAATCCTAAAACTTACAAGAAACTTTCTTTAAGATACTATTGGTCTGGAATGTTTAAAGATGTGGCAAAATTCTGTTCTACCTGTGAAACTTGTCTTTCTTATAAGCACTCGAATCATTCTCCTTATGGTCCTATGGGTAAACCAAAAATTTGCTGAAGAACTTTTCAAAATATTTCTTTGGATTTGATGGGTCCTTTTCCAATGACAAGACTACGTAACCAATATATCCTCGTGGTAACTTGTTCTTTTTCTAAATATTGTCTTATTTTTCCTATCAAACGCGCTATAACTTCTTATATTATCTTACATCTAGAAAATTCCGTATTTCTTGTACATGGAATTCCGCAAACTATAATATGACTGTTTTGCATTATAACAAAACCGGTATTATGTGTGGATAAAACACGTGGTGTTGAGTTAGAAGAAGCAGTCTGTAATTGCCTTTATATGGTGATATATGGGTAAAAACTTACCAAATTGTCCATGGTTTTATACCTGTCTCCTTATCTCCAGCGAGTGTAACGTTGAGAGTGACGTTGACACTGACAGATGGCTGTCAACTTCATAGGGTCTTCAACTCACCAGCAAGAGCATTGCTGCAACACCACGTGTTTTATCCACACATAATACCTGTTTTGTTATAATGCAAAACAGTCATATTATGTGCTATTCTAAAACACGTGGTGTTGAGTTAGAAGGCCTGTTTGGTATCTGCTGGTGATAAAACACAAACGCTATGTTGAACACCTTAAAAAACTATTCTGAAATATAATCAGTTTTATTATACACTTTGGTACACCATTCAAGTTAAAATAAAAAATAATAATAAATTTCTGCAGAATCAACAGACAATCAGAAAAAATATTCTGAATAATTCTGTCAATGAATCAATTCTTATAGTTTTCCACAAAAATTTAAAAAAGCTTTTTAATACAAGTTCAGCCAACATTGAATGCAAGCTGTTAATATATATTGAGTTATTTACTGGAATACAATACTTAACTTCAAGTTTTATTTAGTACTTTTCCAGTTAATTTCATGTTCAGATCAACTTTCTAAACAAACTTTTAGGCTACTCTAGAGGCCACAGTTGACCTAATAGGTACCGCCCGGTGGGTTACCAATGAGGGTATCTTTAAAAATCCATTCCCACACAAATTACAATATCTAGAAGCAGGTTAAATATTACCTGACAGACAAATATATGAGCTTGTGACAGTACATGTGTTTGACCATAAAGACACAATGGTCAGGTGTTTCCGCAACAACCTACCTGACTGTCTATTTATATTTGCCTTTTGATAAAAAACTTGGCCACAGTCATCTCATCTTCCACAGACATTAGATTTTCATAGCTCTTTTCTAGAATAGTAAGATTATAAATCTTACAACTTGAGGCCAACAACATTAATATATTTGTTCAGCTAGTGATTTCAAGTAATGAACTTGAATTTATACAATTCTTTGTTAAGTTAGTAAGTCAAATAAATAAATAAATGTTCAGCTTTAGACTGACTAAACTAGGTAATGAAAGGAAAAAATATTTTGAAATTAAAACTGCTGATGTAGTTAAAACAGCAAATGTATGCAAGAAAATAGTTCTATAAGTGCTAAATAATCTAGCAGCTTGCTTGGCCTTAAGATGCTTTTGGGTTGTAAATTTAACGGAATTACACCATAATAAACATCTTTTATTGGAACCTAAGACATATTATGTTGTTAAAGGAGCTGTCCGCCAGTTACTTTTTAACAACTTCTGTCTGGTCCAGTGAGCTATTTGGTTAGCCCAACTGAAAGTTGGGCTTGGGTGAATTCTGTCGCATGTAGCCTGAGCCACTGAAACCTTCCACATGTTCTTTATTGGAGTTAGCTCTGCTATGACCCTCACTCGCAGATTGAGCAACCAGAAAACTTATGGTCCACATTGGTGTTTTTAGGATATACATCCCTCTTTGTCACTGTTCCAGTGAGTTAGTAATAAGCTGAGTGGGTGGAATGCCCAGCCCAGCTAATGGTCTTGTGTTGGCTCCGCTATGACCCTTGTTATTAGGACCTACATTCCTTTTTGCCACTGTCTCAGTAAGCTAGTATTAAGCTGAGTGGGTAGAATGCCCAGCCCGGCTTATAATCCCAACTTAGGCTGAAAATGTCGCAGAACCATCACTGGATCCTTTGGTACGACAGCCATCTTTCTTGACGCGAAAGAATCTACGTCTGGGACGCCCGACATTTTGAACATAGCCACCGCGGCCTGGGGCAGAAGTCCCACATTTTGAATTGAATACAGCCTCCGCGGCCTGGGACAAAAATTGCCATATGCTATAATGTACTACGCCCGACATTTTGAACATAGCCTCCGCGGCCTGGGCCAGAAGTCCCACATCTTGAATTGAATACAGCCTTCGCGGCCTGGGACAAAATTTGCCATATGCTATAATGTACTACGCCCGACATTTTGAACATAGCCTCCGCGGCCTAGGCCAGAAGTCCCACATCTTGAATTGAATACAGCCTCCGCGGCCTGGGACAAAAATTGCCAAATTCTATAATGAAAGGCCTCCTTGAAAGGCAAACCTATTCCGATTAAACTACTCGGAAAGTGTAAGTGGCTAAGAGTGATAAGTATAATTGCTCTACAAGTCTTAGGAGCCATTTGTAGGCCTTATTAGTGGAGGGTTTGCCACCCCCCCCCTCCTCCCCCGCCTCAAGTTTCTGAGATATGTAACAAAAGTCCTGTTGTCGGACTGTAAACTAAAATGTGTGCACCTCATAGTCATTTATGAGGTTAGACCATTATTAAGATTCCGAATCTATAAGTAACACCATTTTCCTCAATATCCTTCCTGACTAATTTTTAATTAGAGTAGCAGTGAAGTCATCCGCTGACTATTTATGACTGCAAACAGCATGTCTGCTTTCCTTTCAATTCTGAATGTTAGAATTTATTTAAATGGCGCTCATCTCTCAGATAGTTACGGACTATTTATTGCGCAAGGGTGGTTTACTATGATTCTGGTACAGCCATGGTCAGGAAGCGACTTATACTTTACTACCAGAGTGGAACTGTAGTCTACAGCTTGTAATAGCGAATTGAGGTATTGTTGAATAGGGAGAGAGGGAGTATTTCTTACTCTTTCTTTGTTCTGATAGAACACTTTTAAAAGTTCAATTTCTTTGTAACAGTAGTTAACATGTAACTCTATTAAAAAGCTCCGAGCTTAATAGGGAGACACTGTTTTCATTGCTCTATATTTTGGAAAAAGATAAAATTTTATCATGTGTCTAAAAACCAGACAAAGCTCTTTGAGAATGTTACCTTCCTAACAAACTTGTAATAATGTATGTTCAACTCCGAAGGTTTGCCCTCACATGGGCATCAAAGAGTTAAACATAAATGGCATAATTACCACTATAAGCACATCACTGCTTATTACCTCAGAGAAAAAAAGGTGTGATGATAATCTTATGTTCATCCAAAGTTAACAATGTTCTCAGTGTCTCCATAACCAGAGAAATAGGTCTCATAGGATTTCCGCAATCCAATTCAGTCACACATCTTTGAAGTTGATGGTGCTAAAACATTAAGCTTCTTCTAAGAAAAGCTGTCAATTATAATTGTGCATTTGAAAACACTCTCGAGGCATCTCCAGTAGGCTCATGAAATTAGTAAATGCAAGTAGGCCTGATGATTAATTTTTACTTACATTTTAATTTCAAATCATCATAAAGTTAGCTAATCTAAGTTAAGCTACAAAAAAGAAAAATTGACCATACCTGCTTGTGAAATTGAATGAACATGTTTCACTAACAAAAACAACCTGAGACCTCCGAGGTCAAAGAAGGGGTATAGTACAACCTCCAAGTTATATTTTATTTAGTACATTAATTATATAATGTCTGCATTGAGGATTGTAGTGGTCTCTTAAATTTCTCTTCTGTTGTAGGTGAAGGATGATGTAAAGAACATGGTGGGTTGTTCTTTATTATCTTAATTACCTGTTTTTTTTTACAAATAGTTGTGTGAATATTAAAAAGCAGGTATCTTTATGAATGGAAAGCGGCCAATTTTACTAATAAAATAATCAAAATAATAATTATTTTAATTTAGTAACATTATTTTCTTCCTGTTGTTGCCTTAAAGGGACAACTATCTCTGAATTGCTCGACTCTTAAGAGTTTATTGATGTATTTCTTTAGAGCAAAAAATAAATATGTTCAAGGTCCGTTCGACCTAAAGAAGCTGGGTTACAAGGACTCTTGGTTGAGAAGATTTTCTTATTATTGTCTTTGATTTCCAATATCTTCAAATATAACACTGCACAAACAGCCTATTTATTGCTCACAATATATTTAGCATTGTAGTCTTTGAGGTTTTTAACCTTGAAGGACATATATATGTATGCAAGCATTAAAATCATTTCAGTTGTTTTTATAAACCGACTTATCAGTATCAGCCCAGTTGTCTTGTATACCTGACTTGGATAGTTGCTACTGTTCCAAATATAGTTTGCTACTAATAAATTCTCAGTTAGTCAGCGGCAGACAAACTAATCTTTGTTTTTGCCAAAATATCACAACTCTTTCTTAAAGTTTATATACAAATACAAGATTATACATAGTTTTCTTGTAAAGACTGTCCTTCCAAAAAGGAGAACCAAATTTCTTTCTTATAATCGTTATTTGCCATATTAGTACTGTAATATGAATTGGTTATTCATACCTTTGTAAGTACTTAAATAGGTAGGTACTCAAAGAAACTAAACGTGTCATAGGTATTTTACAAAAAAAAATGTGACAAGTATGAAGTCGAATCACTTTACTTATTAATAGTCAATCAAATAAGATAAGATCATCTCACTATGAAGCTGAATAAATTCTTACGCACTCAGTCCGAACAAAGTGTCAACCTTCATACTTGTTCAGACTTGTACTTACGTGAAGCATTTTCGTCTTTTTCGGGCGGAGGTGATGCAATGCCCTCATCCTCTGGGGATGAAGATGTAGTCTGGACTCGTCAGTCCAGGGTCAGATCACCTGTTCGAATATTAATAATATCTATTCGAACTTTGGTCACCTCCAACACTTACCGGGACAATTTTGTCCGTAATCATCAAAAAATGCTTAAACACAACTGAAAAACACTGACACGTATTCTAAAAAGGCACCATGTGTTAATTTAATACGATCATTTTGCGTATTTCCACACTTTTTTTTTTTAACTTTGAAAATTTTCCGTCTTTACCGGCAAAAATTTACAAACGCTATGAAGTTGACAGCCATCTGTCAGTGTCAACGTCACTCTCAACGTTACACTCGCTGGAGATAAGGAGACATGTATAAAACCATGGACAATTTGGTAAGTTTTTACCCATATATCACCATATAAAGACTGCTTCTTCTAACTCAACACCACGTGTTTTAGAATAGCACATAATAATGGATAATGGTTCACAATTTCAATCAAACGAGTTTTAAAGTTTTCTGAAAAAATATAAAGTTCCTTTTATCTTTTATTCTCCTGGATATTGCCCTCAAGTCAACCCAACAGAACGATATAATAGAACAATTATCACTGCTTTAGCACAGTTAGTTGGTGATGACCATCGGTCATGGGATAAATATTTACAAAAAATCCAATTCGGCCTAAATAGCACGGTAAACTCTTCAACAGGATTCTCCCCATCTTTTTTTGTGATCGTGAAACTATACCGTGTGGTTCAGTTTACACCGATTGCACTAATCTTGACAACGTTATTTTTCTTCCTCGCTATATCTATGCCACTAATTTAGGATTATTATCTGCTATCTTCGATAAAGTACAGATTGCATTACACGCTGCACATATTAAGAACGCTGTTCATTACAATGCTAAACACAGCTTTAAAGAATTTAAAGTTGGTGATACAGTCTGGCGTAAAAATTACGTTCAGAGTAATGCTGGCGCATATTTCAGTGCAAAATTAGCTCCAAGATATGTTAAATGCACTTTAATCGAAAAGCTTTCACTTCTTGTTTTTATTCTGGAGGATCCTAATAGATCGAGAGGAAAATGGCATGTAAAAGATTTTAAAATTTGATATTTAACTTGCCATGTATTTTATATTTAATATATATTTCTTGTAAATAGTTGCAATATGGAAGTTTTTTTTATTTTTACAAAGAAACCAAACATATTCGGCTTATTTTATTTTCCATTATTATTTACTTTGTATGTATAGTGTTTTCATAATGAAGATATCATTATGAAATTATATTCTAGGCTATCCTAGATATTCTTATTACACATTTGATTATATTTACTAACATTAACTTATGTGTTATTCTTAAACTTCTTAATTTACACTTAATATCCTTGATATTACTTGTATTTTATTCTTAACTTTATGTATAGAGAATGAGGTGTTCTTTTAGAGTTTTGCACAACTGAGAAAGCCTTATGTGCAAAGAGCGGTCTTATAACTCTGTAAAATAAGCCAAATGCGTGGAGTCTTGTAAATATTTTCCTCAACTAGTTCCCTCTCAAACTTGTTCCCTCTCAAACTAGTTCCCTCTCAAAAAAGTTCCCTCTCAAACTAATTCCCTCTGAAACTTAGTTCCCTCTCAAACTTAGTTCCCTCTCAAACTTGACTTCCCTCTTTCCTCTTCCCTCTTCCCTCTTCCCTCTTCCCTCTTCCCTCTTCCCTCTTCCCTCTTCCCTCTTCCCTCTTCCCTCTGCCCTCTTCCCTCTTCCCTCTTCCCTCTTAAACCTAGGTCCCTCTTCCTCTTAGACTTATATACTTAACGGGTTTTCAAACAGGTGCGGGTTACGACACCTAATTAAAAAAATAAGCCTTCGTAATCTTTATAAATATTTCCTTGTGGAGTATGCGTCATCTAATGTGAACCATATCCCCTACGTGTGACTGAATGAGAGTGTTTGAGGAATGTATGAAAGATGTTGTGTGATAGAACAAGGATTTATTTAAACCTCAAAATTTTCTTCGAGTTGAAAATTTTTCTTGGGTCATCGGGGAAATGTGGTATTCTGCTAAACAGAGCCACATATTTTTAACTCTATTTACAATTCATAACACTATACCAACCATACCTTTTTTATCTTTTGATATTGTATCAAATCATATGACTCACTTTTTGTATTTTTTCATACTGTTTGTACCTGAAAAGCATATTTTTAGTTATCTCTGATTGTTTTATTATTTAAAACTTAAATATTTTTCTACGATGACATTTTCATCTGACATGACATCTGTCTATCTATTTTTATTTTCTTAAGCCATAGACATAACTTAGGTATCATAGACTACCTAGACCTTCGCTTAAGCTAGTTGTACATTATTGTAAGGGCAGCGCAGACTGTCACGCCTCTGGAAATCCGTTTTTTATTCGTTCTGGTCTTTATTTCTTAATTGAAATTTGAATTTAAAATGTAGACGATATGTCACAGAACGATGAAAAACGGGCGTCAGCTTTTTAGTTTTGGGATCTAAACTGAACGCCGAAAGGCGGTTGATTTTCTTAAAACTACCAAGTGTACGATCGTATTTGAAAACTCTTTAGATTGTAATATACGGCTTGTGTAATAATAACTCATGTGCTGAAGTTGAATATATAAATATAAAGTGTATTACTGAGTATAAATTGCTTTCCGGTGTACCTGCGTATCTACGGCGTATGACGCCACAGTCCGATTCCCCTACACATCTTGCCTATCTACCGCACGTGGTGTATGAGCTGTGGCAGACAAGCATACAGAGACCCCGTTTCAGCACGCGCAGATTCCTGCTGCCTACTCATCCACCTACCTGCCCGATCGCCTGCTCATTTGCCTATCTCGGACATACGACGTCATCCTGCCCGTCCTGCTGCCTGAGTACGCACGCTGGTAGCGCACCATCAGCCGTCTCATCACACCGTGCCTCGTCTGCCTGCCCTACCTGTTGCCCGGTTAACTGCCCACGTCGTGCGAAGCCGGACCATAGTTTTTATTATCTTTATCCTTTTTAATAGTTTTAATTTATATTACCCTTTTACTCTTACTAACGTGGCTAACGTTAGCTCGACTGAGCTAACGTTACCTTGTTTTTTTTCTGTCTTTCCTAATTTTTTCGTTAATATTTTTGCTTATATCTGATATCTGCTTAAGTTTTTCTTTACTTTTCAGCCCTTGTAGGAGTTCTTTTCTTTCATTGAGTAGTTGTTTTGTTTCCGTGGATAGTATTGTTATGTTATTTGTAAAACTTTTTTTGCTTCTGTTTTGAGAGTATTTAAGAGGGAATCATATTTTTCTTATTTTGGACATTCCATTCCACGTCCATTTTTTATTCTACTCTTTTTGTAGAAGCTATTTAATATACTAAGTTTTTTTTTCATCCACAAATTAACCAATCTTGCCCCAGTTTTGCTCCTGTTGCCATAACCGTGCTTTCCCACTGTGTTTTCTTCGCCTCTATTGCATTCTCCAATTTGACCATTAAAGTCGCCCATTATAATTATATTTTTGTGTGCAGTATCAACGCGTATTGTAAGTTGTTATAAAAATCCTCTATTTTGGCTACATCTTCTTTCTTATTGAATTCAGTCGGTGAGTACACTTGGATAATAGACCAGGATTGATCTCTGCCTTTTGGCAGGGGAAGTTTTATGTTAAGAATGGCAATTCTTTCAGAAATAACTTTTATTTCTTCTATTTGGTTAATATATTTCCTTTTTATCATAAAGCCCACACCGTATTGACCTTGTGTTTCTCCTTTATAATGTAATAGATATTTTCCATGGTCTTCTATTCCTTCTCCCAATCTTCTCATTTCGCTTATTCCAATGAGTTTCTCTGGGGTTCTCAATGATCGTGCATTAAGCGTACCTACGTGTATGTCGCAATATGTTTTACTTTTCTTTTTTTTTTGGAGGGTCTTGGTAATTTTCCCCCTCGATGACCAGTCGGCTTGGGGGAGGTTGGGGAGTGTTGTTTTTATAATTCATGTTTAATATTATTTCTTTGTTTGATTTCCAGTTGCCGGTGTGTATTAGTTTTTTGTTTCAGAGATTGAGTTTAACCTGGATCTAGATATGTAGTCTAGGATGTTCGTTGTGTTTAATTTCTTGTGTGCCTTTGGTTGATTTGGGGAATTATTAGGGGATACTGCTTGGTCTCTCTTTCTTTTTACATTGTTATCTTCCTGTTTATTATGAGTTTGTCTTTCTTAATATACGCAATGTTCCCTTATTCTCTTTCTTTTAGTAGTTGAGGTAACAGTTGTTTCCTTTTCTCCAGTACTTCTTTTGAGAAATCTTCCTTGATGATAATCTTTCAACTATTTTCTTTTTATTTTTAAGTATCAAATTTCTCTTCCACTCCGATGAGAAGCTAACAACGAGCGCACCTCTTTCCCTTTTACTCCTTGTCTAAATGCATTGTTGATTTCATTAAATTGAATGTCCGTCGTGGTTTCTCTTTCTATTATGGCTTTTATGTTATTCATCTCTGTCATTGTATTGTTTGCCTCACTACTCCGAAGAATATCAAGTTTTTCTTTCTATGCGAATCTTCCAGAAACTGAATTTTCTTTTCCATGTTTTCGACTTTTGTTTTTAAGATCTTGTTTTCCTCTATGACCATCGCCAATTTCGTATCCAAGACTTCTAGCACACGCTCTTTTACTGACTCCGTTATTGTCTTTGTCTGTAGCGCCAATTGTTCTTTTATTTTACTGAGCAGCGTTTCCATTTGGCTGTCCATATTTCGGCGTAATTTTAAAAGTTGGTACCTGTTCGGTTCGAGAATGATGGCTTAAATTTGAAAAATGGCTTTTTCCTTCTTTTTTTTTCTATGTGTAACGGAACGCACAAGCAATTACGTTTCCGAACGAAATGTTCTGGTTTCTTGTATTGGCAACAATGTACCTACTATTCGTTCATTTTCTTTTTTTTGGCAGTTAACTTTCAAGATAACGATCGCTCGAAGTTTTCAACAAGGTTTTATCACTTTTTATTCTTCCTGCTGAAGATTTTCGGATGAATTTCGCTAGATCCACTCACAAAGAATATTCAAAGTTGCACTGTTGCGCGGAACGATAGTTATTTCGCACTGTACTGTTGTTATATATTTTTCGGTAGCGTTTTGACACAGCGACTGACGTAAACAACACCGGAACTAATATATTCATAACCCTTTTCAAATGCTTTTCAAGTTTAAAAACAACATCATGGCTATTGTTTTTGTGTAGAAAAAAAAAGGATTATGAAGCTTTGATTTTTAATTTTACACACCTTGCATTTTTTAGCAACGTCTTTTCGTGGGAGTATTTTGTATCACTTTCATTTTAGGAACAGGCGCTAAAACGCGCATGAATTCAGGACCAGAGGTTAGGTGGTCAAGTGGACTCGTGGGTCCAATAGCTAGCGGGACCAGCTGACCAATGACTCCTAGACAACTGAATACGAAATTGAAGTGAATGAAAGGGTCTAACAATGAAAGCGTTTTGAAAGCGACTGGAACACAAAAATTTATTGACACTTGTCTAGAACATCAGTTCTAAGTTCTTGTATCATTAGCCATCAACCGCTGGCATTGAACCCGGAGCCGTTTTGCTGCACTGGTCCTATTTGGCGCAGCCGTGGAACACACAATGTTACTTTTATATTTTTCTCTCTTTTATATTATAGTTGTTTAGTCTAAGTTTTCTTTTTTTTATGTTACGTTGTGTGTTCTGGCTTGTGTCAAATAATTGTGTTTTCATTCTTTATTTGAAGAAGAAATCGCACATAAAAGTCACACTAACGAAATCTCTCCAACGCAATCACCAAAAATAACATCAAAGCCTAAAATACGGGCTTTCTATAGGATATTACATGTGTATTAATATAATGCCACTTTAAACCGTTTTGGGGCACGGTTCAGATAACAAAGTTTCTGGAACATAATTGGAGAGTATTAATATCAAGTTACCGAATTAAAGTTCGGATGAACTTTGTTGAGACTAATCGCCTCGTTGCGAGGGCTGACGTCACAGTGTAACTTCGAAGCCTCTTTATTGTAGTAGTTTTGCCTATATTTGCGAGTATGTATGTTGTATACCTTATACAACGACTACTTTATACATTTGAATTAAAAAAAAACTCCGACGCATTTTAATTTCATGCTACATAATTTATCTACTACTCGTAGTAGACACGCTTCGGTCGACAATCTATTGAAAATGTAATTATGACAAGATATGCGACCCCAATATACCCCACTTCAAACAATAAAACGCCCACAAATTTTGAACTACTGTACTCATTAAACATAGCTAAGAACACTCTCGATAAAGTCACCTTCCAAAAAAAAAACACTAAAACAAAATCGGTTCATCCGTTTAGGAGCTAAGATGACACAGAGAGATAAATTTATCTCTATTTAATTTAGGATCACTTCATTGTCTGCCATGTCTATCTATCTGTCAGTCCGTGTGTCAAGACCTTTTTCTCTGGAATGCCTGCAGGTATCAAGTAGAAATTAATATGATATACTCAAGTCTGTATTCAATTGGGGTTGTAAAAAAACCAATCTTCTACATCATCTCAATCAAAAGATATAGCCGTTTTTGTTGTATATTTGATGAATCATAAGGAAATCTAAACATAAAGAGAACTTCGCGTTGCCATGAAATTTGGCAAGAAGCAATGTCTTACAGCACTATTTCAAACCTGAAAACTGTAATTGAACCTCCAAAAAAAAAATTTTTTTAGTAGTTCGTT
Organism: Orthosia cruda; assembly: GCA_964057195.1. Classification (NCBI taxonomy): domain Eukaryota; kingdom Metazoa; phylum Arthropoda; class Insecta; order Lepidoptera; family Noctuidae; genus Orthosia; species Orthosia cruda. Next base: position 39,290,840 of record OZ059829.1, read on the forward strand.
AAAGCAATGTTCGGTGCTTTCATTGTTTATGAACGTCAGTAATGTTACCTAATTATTTTGTTGAATGCAGCTGTTTATACGGAACCCTACTCGGTGCATGAGTCTAACTTACACTTGACCGGTATTTTTACTAGAATCTCTCTGCTAATTAGGTCGTGAGCTAATGATAGAACCTCTCCACTCTCAAAAATAGGTAATCTTTGACCTTTCTTCGTTAACAAGAGAATGTACTAATGAGTTTCCTGGAACTTGGGTAGTTCCGTTTATCATTCACCGCCGTACGAGGTCGGGAGGGAATTCTTCGAGTGAAATACTTAACCGACCGATGCTAGGTGCTCTTCTTATTTTAATGAGTGAATTTTTATTATTTGAAGTCGTAGATATGCTGATAATGCGGTTTAGTGGTGTAGGAGATATTAATCGTAAAATTGTGAAGTCAAAGCTCGTTTTATTCCAAAGGACGTGGCGTCGCCGTCGGGTCCCTTTCTTTTTTATATTGCATAGCCTCGCGTTATTTCACCACACCAATGAATATTTTCTTCTTTCGTATCCGCACGAAAATGCCTGTCGTGTGAAGAAAAAATATTAGTCAGTTTTGTCAAGGTGGAAAAAAGACTGATCAGATTGTATCAAATGTTTATACGGAATTGTTTATTTTTAGGGTTCCGTACCCAAAGGGTAAAAAGGGGACCTTATAACTAAGACTCCACTGTCCGTCTGTCTGTCTGTCCGTCACCAGGCTGTATCTCATGAACCGTGATAGCTAGACTGTTGAAATTTTCACGGATGATGTATTTCTGTTGCCGCTATAACAACAAATAATCCCATAAAACAAACGAAATTGTATTGCTGTTTTTTTGCGATAATTGTACGGAACCCTTCGTGCGCGAGTCCGACTCACACTTGGCCGGTATTTTTTTGTTTATCTAGGAACCACCACTCATGGGATGATGCTTAGATTAACACAGAGTATTATTGTAAGCTTATAATTATTTTGAGCGCAGTCCACTGCTGGACATAGGCCTTTCCCAAGCTACCCCACAATCGTAACTTAGTTAAACACGTAATACTCTTATTTTATGAACACTTCTAAAAAATAAACTCCGATACTGCAGTGGATAAACAACACAAACACGATAAGTTAATTGCGGCAGCGCGGTATAAAAATATGTTCCGGAGATTCTGATACAGCGTTTAAAAATGCCGTGGATTTTACTGTTCTGTGGTTTTATAGTTTAAAATGCATGTTAAACCAGTGTCAGTTGCATTTTGAATCACTGCCAATATTGCGCTACGAATGGCCAGTAGTGATACTGATTTTTGTTACGTTTTATTTTTCTTCTTATTTCTTTCTTATCGTGTGAGGTGTGGCCACCTCTGGTGTCAGAGTTAATTAAGCCGCCTCTGGGAATCCCCACAGGCCTCTGACTTGGCTATTTCAGACTTACATTATAACTATATAAGTCCAGGTTTCCTCACGATGTTTTCCTTCACCGTTGCCTGTGATGTCCAAGATTAACTTAGAAAGTACATATGAATTTGAAAAATTCATATTGGTACTTGCCCGGATTCGAACCTACGACCTCAAGCACGACAGGCGAGGTCTTAGCCACTGGGCCACCACGACACTTATTTTATTTATTTTTGATTACTTACGTTGTAGAATGTTGTCACTTCGTGGAGGCAAAAAGTAATCTGACGTTTTAGAAATCAGCCCTAAATTACTTTTTGGAACACGATGTACTGGCTTGCGAACTGGAGGTCAACCTAACAGTCCTAGTTTTTCCAATTCGCAATCCTATTATTATGACAGTATTTCAACACTTTATAAAATAAATAAAACATCTCCTCAACATCTTACAAACGGAGAGAAAGTACCCATTCACCGTATATAATCCTCTTGTTTCCTTACTAAACGTCCGCAACAAAAATAAAAAGAACTAAAACAGACCAAGTTGAAAGGAGCGAATGAATACAGGAAACCAATATTTCTTCTGTATCCACGTCTAAAGTGAAACGCAAGGAGATTCTACCTGACACATATAGTGTTAAATTGAAACTTCTACAGCCAACGCGATCCTTTTCACAAAGGAACTCAATATATATTGAAAACTGTGAATCGAGAATATTGTGAAAGCATACGGCGATATATCTTTCCTTCTGACTGTATGTAATTTATATGTAAGGAAAGCTATTTTTGAAATAAAGTGTTCCTGTAGCTCGGTGATATTATCGGGCGCTATTTGTAGGAGCAAACCATTATTTTAATGGATGTGGCGCCTGTGATGAGGTCTTGTATTATGCAATTTTCAAAAACTACGTAAATATTTACGGATAGTTCATGAACTGGTTAAAATATTTACAAATCATCCTTACTGACTGCGGCGTACCAGACTGCGCATACACGTAGGAATAACCAAATGGATTCCTACTCGCTACTTCTTAAATCACCTTACCGGGGTTGTCTTGGTTTCAGGTCAGATCTGACATCTGTCAGTTAGATTGTTAGCTGACCGTAACATATTAAGAAAAGCCAGATAATAACCGCCTCGTCATGTTAACTTGGTTCACTACCCGCAAAACTTACATGTTACCGCGTTGCTTGGAATCATTAAAATTATACGCAGATATTATGAATTAGCACTTAAGTTCTGCTTGCTCTATAAACTTACCCAAGTGTTTAGTTACACAACTATGCGTAATTGTATTACATCAATAACGAGCTTAAATCACTGAAAGCATTAAGTTAAGTTCAATCAGTATAATACCTACAGTCTATTTAATGTCTTAGTCGGTCGGATGCAAAATTCGGTTGGATCGGTGCGAAATTGTCTGGATGGGGTAGTGCTGCTTAATCATAGATATAAATCTAACTAGATGACGCGATTGTATGTATTTCGCGTGTCATAAACGGAATAAAATTACGATCTGATCGTAATTTGAGCTTTCTTTTAACATTATCGGCACCGGAAATCCACCGAAATCTAGAAAAATGCCTTTTTAGGCCATACTAAGCTGTAAAGACTGTTTAGAAAAAGTTGGCTGAGGCATTAGAAATGGTTTCTTTCAGTGGTAAGTAAATTTATTTTTAAATTGTGTGTGAAAAGTGGCACGCTTGGTTTTCATACACAGTTTGAGGGACTTGCGTTATTCAGTTAAATTAATGTCTGTTATCCTACTCTAGTGGTGACGGTTCTTACTAGACAGTTTTACTGCTGCTGTGCCGTAAGAATAAATACTAGTCCAAGCAGGCACTTTCAAAATGTTTAATAAATACTGCTCTCAAAGCACACGTGGACATGAAGTTTCTTTAAAAGATTAGATCTGTTAAATAAATAAATAATAACTTCCGGAGAGGAATCACAATTTATTCTTATGCAAATTAACTGAGTAATATTAAAACTAAAGTACACATTCAAACTAATAATAATATAAAAATCAAAGTCAGAGACGAATGTGTTTGTGTGTGTGTATGAGCGAGTGTATTTGTGTGTGTGTGCACGTATGTGATAATGTGTCTATTTGTATTGTACTAATGGAAGGATTTGTCTCAAGAGATGGTTTCTAGTATTTGCTCTGTTTCTTCGTAGCTGAGGGACAATAACCATGGCTTAAGGCTCTGCTTGACAATACTAAATGGACAGTAAGTCTGTAAATTGCGAAAATTTGGGTGCTTTGGGCACGATAGTGACGTCAAGCTAGTGCAGAACGACACTGGACCGATTTACAAAAAGGAAAGCCAATTCGTCGACAGGTAAGATTTTTATCAAGTGGCATCATGGAATGACTGCGCAGGACAGTGCGGAGAATTTAAAGTTATATATGTCTGTCTGTTATGTGATTATCTGCCAAAGAACCGGAGTCACTAACATAGGTTAAAGTTTTACATTAAAGGTTAGCAAGAGCCGATAGCTGGTTAAGCAGACGAGTTCTCGATTGGAAACCATGCACCGGCAAGCATTCCAGCTAGGTAGACCAAAGGTCTTAAAATGGTAACTGGGACAGATTGGATGCAGAAGGCGAAGGACTGGTTGTTGTGATGCGGTTTAGTTGAGACCTACGTCCAGTAGTGGATTGATTGCGTTAACTGACATAAAGAAAATACTCGTAAGATTTTCTCATAATTCTTGTAACTTTTCTTCAAAATCCTTGATTATTTAGCTAATAATTTAAAACCAGTACTTTCACTACCAATTTTTAAAACAGCATCTAGGTGCACACCCATTTAATCACGTTTAAAAACGGGTAAAATTGTTAAACCTGCATCTATTAGCGTCGAACGGGAAGAGTGTAGAGGAACTAATGGCTCGTAAAAAATTAGATTGACTGCCCGTTGGGTGTTAATTGGCAATTAGGTCAAATGGTGGCTTCATCGCTGGCACGAAGTGTTATCTATGAGCATGTGTTTTTATAGTTGAAATAGCGAAACCGATCGTAAAAATAGGTTAATGACATCGGTATAACTATGCTGTAATTTCTTCGAGTGTTATGAGAATTTTATAGAATATCCTGCCAGTTACTATATCCATGACAATAATTTAATTGCGCTCGTTACCTTATAATCCCACACTATGGTCCTGTGAGAATTTTAATTGATGGTATAGCAAAGTTTTTTTTTTATGTTATGATACTGCCGAATAATATTGGTTTGCGTGAGTAAAAAGGCCGTTTGTACCTAAGAATTTGCTTTCGACATCAAAACGTAAGATTGTGTAGTGGTGACTCAAATCGCCACGCAAAAACTCGGTATGACGTCGGTGTTTATGTTATGATACTGCCGAATAATATTGGTTTGCGTGAGTAAAAAGGCCGTTTGTACCTAAGAATTTGCTTTCGACATCAAAACGTAAGATTGTGTAGTGGTGACTCAAATCGCCACGCAAAAACTCGGTATGACGTCGGTGTTTATGTTATGATACTGCCGAATAATATTGGTTTGCGTGAGTAAAAAGGCCGTTTGTACCTAAGAATTTGCTTTCGACATCAAAACGTAAGATTGTGTAGTGGTGACTCAAATCGCCACGCAAAAACTCGGTATGACGTCGGTGTTTATGTTATGATACTGCCGAATAATATTGGTTTGCGTGAGTAAAAAGGCCGTTTGTACCTAAGAATTTGCTTTCGACATCAAAACGTAAGATTGTGTAGTGGTGACTCAAATCGCCACGCAAAAACTCGGTATGACGTCGGTGTTTATGTTATGATACTGCCGAATAATATTGGTTTGCGTGAGTAAAAAGGCCGTTTGTACCTAAGAATTTGCTTTCGACATCAAAACGTAAGATTGTGTAGTGGTGACTCAAATCGCCACGCAAAAACTCGGTATGACGTCGGTGTTTATGTTATGATACTGCCGAATAATATTGGTTTGCGTGAGTAAAAAGGCCGTTTGTACCTAAGAATTTGCTTTCGACATCAAAACGTAAGATTGTGTAGTGGTGACTCAAATCGCCACGCAAAAACTCGGTATGACGTCGGTGTTTTTACGTTTACAACCTCTTTCTACGATTATAATGTTTACTATGAGATGAGTGACGTTACAATTTGTAGACCAGAAATGGTTGCGTCACTTTCCCTACCCTCTAAGAGTAGGGATAGTGACGCAAAGTAGGGTAGTATTTTGGCTCGTGCGTAGATCTTGCTAACCAATAATAATATTCAAGGTTATGGCAATAGATTTTGATTTTCATCTTGCTCTTGCCTTTGTCCCTATTTATTTTGGGGTTGGCGCAAAATTTCTTCTTCTTTCTAACTATTCAATAGGGATGTTGACAAACAATATCCATTTAGTCCATCAGTTCGATAACCTTAAAATATTGGACACTAATATATACATGTTCTATTTCCAGGTAAATAAAAAAATACGACGATACAGTACGTTGAAATATCGTGTGACGTCACGGTGTGCTCCACTTTATACTGACAAAGTGACGTCACAAGCCCCCACTCCTCAACTTTAATGCACTTTATTTTTGTAAATTTTGATTTATTTGATAAAGCAAAAAATACGGGTTCAATATTATTTGTCAATCTCACTGATGGACTACATAGAATTATATTTTTTCTAAACAGAAAAAATCCCTTTAAGCTGTTATCTGAGTTCCTCCTCCTTGCTTCTTTTCCCTAATGCTCCCTGATCATATTTTTTACTTTAACGGTAGACAATTAGACATATAATTTTTCTCACACCTTTCTTTGAATTAAACATACTGAATCTGAGAGTACTATTCAAATAGAATTTCAAAAATGCTAATTAAATAAAGTAAAAAATTAAAAGACCAAGTCCCTCGTCATGCATAAGAACTAATCCATTAACAGCTTAGAACCGCAATGCTCATCGTTAGTTTAAAATGTAGTTACAATAATTTAAGTGTCGACTCCAGAGAGGAGCGACGTTGATGGATAGACCGAGAATCTTGGCTTATTACGATTTGTTGACCCTTTAAGTGATTAACTTGGAGTTAAGGATACTTCCTAGTTTACTTCGGCGTATAGTTTAAAGGGCAATGGAGAGGGCTATGCTCGGCATTTCCTTGCGTGATCACGTCAGAAATGTTGATATCCGTAGGAGAACCAAAGTTACCGACATAGCCCGAAGAATTGCCAAACTTAAGTGGCAGTGGGCAGGGCACATTGCTCACAGAACGGATGGCCGATGGGGCCGAAAAGTTCTGGAATGGCGACCGCGAACCGGAAGACGATACGTTGGAAGGCCTCCCACTAGGTGGACTGATGACCTGGTTAAGGTTGCGGGAAGGCGCTGGATGCGAGACGCACGGGATCGGTCAATGTGGCGACGCCTGGGGGAGGCCTATGTCCAGCAGTGGACGTCTTTCGGCTGAAATGATGATGATGATGATAGTTTTGAGAACTATTGGTGGCATAGTAGTGAATAATATATTTTTTTACTTAACTACTACTATAAAATTGTTTGTTTTCAAGAGGTACTCTAATCTCTGGAAGTAGGTACTTATCACATTTAGAAATAAAAAACACATTTACTATACCTGCTACCTTTTAACCCGGCAAATTGTACGTTTGGGATAAACCATGCGTGCAAAGTCTTTAAATGAAACTAGTAATTAATATAATGATGTAAATGTAGTTAAGTAAAATAAAAAAAATATGTGATAATGAAAACTACGAAAACTCAAAGATACTACGATAATTATAATGATATGATATTTTTATTTTTTTCGTTCCTACACACGGTGTCAACATCTCTTTTTTCAATTCTTCTTTCGCAGTTACTTTGTACCCATTTTCTGTTTCTTCTTTTTTTCTGTTTATTACATAAACTTTACTCCCCAATATTCTTAGCAAGGCCGAAAATAGGCTTTGCGATGCGCAACGCAGGGCGCTCTGCTGATTTTACATGAGACTAGCTTCTACCCGTGGCTTCGCCCGCGTAAAAAGTGCTTTATCATCCCAAGGGAATACAAAGCCTATGTCCTTTTAGGGTCTCATACTATCTCCATACCAAATTTCATCTAAATCGGTTCAGTAGATCCAGAGATTACCCCCTTCAATCTCACAAACTTTACCTCTTTATAATATTAGTATTGAAGTATAGATTTACTACTGCGCAGCCATTGTAGCCGACTTCAGGGCGGCCAAGAAGATTAGGGATTACTGTATGTGTGTACATTAATTGTAAAAAAAATAAACTATATAAAAATCAGTATAATCTAGAATACTAAAAACTAACCTTTCAAAGCGCTTCCAGTAGTTGACAGACATAAAGTTCCTTTGAAACTGAAAAAATAGCAGTACTCTTAAAAGCGCAATTCCATGAATAAATTGAAAAAATACAATAGAAAAACAAACTGAGCACTTAGTAAAAAAACCCCAACTCTCCTCAAAGGGTTGAGCTAAAGAAATGGCTGGCACAAAAACTTGTAAGGAACTATTTCTATTCATGTGACGTAATCGCTATTGACTTCTGACATCTGTCAACTGTGCCTTCGAATTTTGAATATGTTTTATTTATTCATAACTCTAGCATTGTCATCTATTTCTACTGTCTTGGTTTATTTAGGTAGATTGTTTTTTTAAAAATTTTGCTTGCTTATTCTTGTTTTGTAAAATATAAGGTACTTACAGCAGTGCAAAACTTGCAGTCGGAGGCTCCCTAGGCAACTCAATGACCAAAAACATACGTAGCGTCCGATTGCATGTTTTGATTTAAGTCTCGTTTACATCTTTTCCGTTTGTTTTATTTTCAATATAGTTATTCTTGTTTTCATCTTTTCAATTCGCTTTTAGGCAGTCGGGTATTTCATTTATTAAAAAGAAGGTTGAATACCTCTTGTCTCAACGATCTACCTGGGTAAAGCGAAAAGATATGACTGCAGGTTTAACTAAGATACAAATAAACGGAATAGATTTTAACAGACGATTCCTTGCTTCAGTCAATTATTCTGTTTTGCCACGATATTTATGAGTAAAAGAAATCACATACAAAAACCCACGTTTTAAATTCACCTAGGAAAATCCACATTGTAAAGCAACAACATTATCATCCCATTCATTGTCTCTATTAAGCTTTACTTTCATCGCTCGAAAAGCGTATTTAAAACACACGGTCCGGTAACAAAAATTCACATTTATATCAACTGTTGGCAAAATGTCAATCAGTTTAAAATCCAAAATAGCGATGGAAGACATGGACCGGTTTTAACAAACGGTGACAGAGTCGTAATTTTCAGTGTCCATACATATTTTAGATAAACGACAACGATGGTCAAAAATTCCAAAATGATTAACACCCGCTACGAAATATCACATGGTCAAGGGAAATACCCTTGACCATGTGATATTTGCATATCGGCATGTCACAATCTTGATAATATTAAAGATGATGAACCACTTACATAAAGTCCACTTCTGGTAAAAGCCAGTCTGTGTCGACATATAACTATATCATAGATGATACATGTATCATAGGCGATACTAAACTTAACCAGATTATGATCTATTTTAAATAAGTTTAAACAGCCTTTGATCACAATCCAACGTCAAGTCAATTGGCGCGCCAAAATTACGTACGTCACGCCCAGCCTTAAATAATGGCGCCAATCAAACGTCAAAGGATTATCTAATTCACCGCATTAATTTAATAAGAACATTGCTCTATTAATTTTAATACGTCCGGATAATCTCTGTGAAAATTAATTCGGTTGAGGATCAATCGGCCCTCTATAGCGGAGATTTGAGCGTATGAAACTATGTACGGATTTTAGGTAATGTGTCGCCAGTGATTTGGCGCCAATTTGACGTTTGGCGCTAATGACGTTTGGTAATTTATTTGAAATTGTGAATGTGTAAAGAGAAATGTTTACTGATTCTGATGTTCCAGTTATATCAGATAATCAAACAACACAATCAAATGACATTGTTATTCAAATTGCGTTTATGTGGCGTAACTTTTTGAAAAGACGGTTTAAAACACCCCATAATATGCAGCATAATATGGTCCTGGAGAGTTGCAAAGATCGGAGAAGCGAACGTCGGTGTTGGAGTAGACTGCGGTGAAGGGTTTGTGAGGGTTTGCGGCAAACGTGGCGGCCAGGCATCGCAAATCATTGAGCCTTGAAAGAAAAATGGGAAGGCCTTGACCCGCTCTTCAAAACTGAACTATTTCTGAAACTCAATCTAGACACAGTCTCTAGTCTCTACACAGTCTAGAATCTGTTTAAATAGAGTTCATTTGACATGCAAGAATCCATTTTTTAACAAGGGATTTACGCATGTCAAATATAATTTGAAGAAAAGAGCCCCTACGATTTCCGCGAAGTGCTAAATCCTAGCAAACTTACCAACATTTTACTGGAAATTCGATCTATACAAAACCGTTGACACATACCTGCCTCGATAAATTCAGCCTATTGAGTTTCTGCGTGATTTATCCGACGAGTGTTAATAATGCGTCAGTTCGGATGCTGCTAACGACTGAATGGTATTTGATGACATTCGATTTTGTGTTCCAGGATTAGACTGAATTTTGAACAGGGGCAGTATTCATTTTGAAAGCGGTCGAATTTAAGTAGGTATGGGCAAACTACTATATTGAATAGATTCGATTTTGAATAGACTTTACTGATTGATAGTTATAGGTACTATCGCCAAGATCCACGATCCATTTTTTATCAAAAAAAGAAACACGATTCCTGTAGAAGAGATCATAGGACAAAACTAGTTCGATTAGATACAAGTGCCCACACACTTTAAGTATCTAAACATTTCTGCAGTTGATATGACGAGTAACCCGGTACTAATAGTTTAAGATCCCACTGCAAACATCTGCAGGTAATTTGGTTTTTGATTTAACTTAATTTTCATGAGTGATACTTGATAGGAGAATAGATACATGCAGATTTTTGCAAAGGAATTTCATACTATAAGCAAAAAGTGGGCAACGAGGTTACAACCCACGCAGCCATCGTATTCTTGGTCGTATTAAAGCAATATTATTCAAGTAAAACATAAACAAAACTCTAGTAACAACCCTTCCCATCAATACGCTTTACAAACTTATGTCATCATGGTATCAAAATTATAATAGCATAGTGAAGACCAAACCTCATTAAGAACTAGTTTTTTTTAATATTAGCTTAATGTTTGTTAATTGGTTCCAACAAAGTTCCTTGCACTACGCCAACTACATAATACATAATACGTATCGATATTTACTATATAATAAAATATTTTCAATGTCCTAGTTATCGAAACTATGATATCTAAGTGCCTCATATACGAAAAGGAACAAAAGATATTGCTCCAAGCATTCATCAACACTTTGTAATGATATATTGTGATATCAAACGCTTTTCATTAGTCCACCACCTAAAAAGCGATGCGTAGGCACAGACAAGCCGCGAGCTACGTTCAGATATCAGGCCTAGACGCTTTAGGACGAATAATGAACACGTCTGAACTTTACTGTAGCGACGTGAAGATGCAGATAATATTGCAATCCTCTGATTATACATTTCTCTTAGTAGTCGTGCTCGAGATGAACGCGTAGGAGTTGATGACATTACAATTTGCAAAGTTATGAAAGAGTGTTCACGTTATGAAGGAAATTCAAAGAAAGGTCACAGGGTAAGTACTCAGGGAGTAAACCAATGTAATGAAAATCAATTCAAATTGAATATCATAACTTTATACATAATTTAGATATCTGTTTTTCAATCTGTTAACAAACAATAATATCCGAATAGAACCTTTCCCGTACCCAACTTTAACGAAGGTACAAATCACCGGGTTCTAATTAATAGTCCCCGGGGCATAGCAATTGTTACTTTCTGTATTTAATTTAGAAAACACTTTCAGGTCAATTTATATTTAAATTAATCGGTGCTAAAGAAACGATATATGTTTTTTCTGAAAGTTGGAATGGGGTGGTATCTGAGATGATGACTCATTTAGAATAATGAAACAAGAAGACAAGTTGCACCGACTCCAAATAAATTTAGACAAAATCATTATCAGAACTATGAAATGTGAGTATGTGTGTTTGTGTGTGTGTGTGTGTGTGAGCATTATGTGATGTATTGTATACATTATGGGATTGGACACAAAACAAAGTATCATCAGTTTAAAACTTGCAACTAATAGCGACCAATATCGATAAAAGTGAGCGATAAATTATTTAATCGTTCTCAACTATCCCATTAACATCGAATGCAAATGTTTGCGATACAATTTCTAATCGATTCCATCAATTACTATACTGATGACAACGTTGACTGCTTTAGTTGTTCTAGTTGTCTGAGTAATTAACGCTAAACTGCTACACAGCTGTTGACAAGTCTGTATTTTTGAATGCTTTGATTATAATTATTGCAATAGCTTCGGGCTGTTCAATTAATTTTAGCTTTTCTAATCATGTTTTGGAATTATGCTGAATATTGCTTTTAGAAAAATAAAAAATTGAAAGTTATTAAATGAAGTATTTTTTTTTTAATCTTTGCTTTTGACAGTCATTGATTCTTCTGTTTGCAATTTTATTTATTTATTGTTTTCAATGTGTATGTTACTTGTTTTGTTTGCTGATTCTTTGGATTCTATATATAACTTTTGTTTTGATTTAATTGTTATAATTTTAATTTCAACGCAAGTTTCTGGAGTGGCGACTGCATAAGGGAAGTTGTAGCGATGGCAGGCTTTTCTACAACAAGGTGAGCCGATTACCTGGTGAGGGTCGAGGGACTGTTTTGATGCAAAAGCACAGCATCAGTCGATGTGGTTACCCTTAGATGAGGCCTAACTTTAGTAACTGATAGATGTGAAATGCTATTTGTAATAAGCAATCTGATTACCACCAGTAAATAATTAAACATATCATGACACAAAATTTAATGAACCACACAATCGTAATCAGACACGTTAACCAAACAAATCCCATCTAAATTCCGATTGTCACAAAAACAATAATTTCGCTAACCGCGAATCGGGATGGTTTGAATCAAAACTAGCGCAAACCGCAAAAATCAACCGGTACTACAGTGCTCGGATAAGCGCTAACCGAGCTCATCGATTCAGTCCCGACCTCATCGATTCAGTGCTATGTTAATTATTAAATGTAATTGCGTCAGCCGCAGCTGAACAATCGTTTCAGATTTACTAATTAAATTCTATTTGTACGAACTGATTACGGTGTGGTTTAACATCTAATGTCCCTACATCCCATACATTGTATACCAGAGCTAAGCTGATTAAAAGGTGATTTTTCAAGCATGTGTCCATTTTGCGATATGTACATAAATAAGTTTTTATAAAACAATTGTCTAACCGATGCGAGCTAATTTAACCTAATTTACCTAAGATCTACAATCTATATAGTATTTAACATAAACACGGTTCTGTGTTAGCAAAGTATTTTTCGTTTAAAACCTGTCATCTCGTAATCCATCAGAAAATCAAAGGATGTTCTGAAAGTAGTCACAATCATTCACCACAGACGTCACATAAACCCTTAGTAAGGATCAAATAATGAATGTAATATACCCGTCTATGATGTGTTTAAGGGCTGTTCCACATATCAGGCAAATGTGATCCACCTCGAACGACGCCATCATCATTAACCCATGAAATAACATGAGATAATGGCGGCGAGAGCAATCAGCAGATTGGTATCTATAGCTTGTTTGTTTGTATGCTAAGTACTTGCGCGTTTAGTGGTCAGAGGATGTTCTATATAGATGTTAGGACCGTTTTGTTCTTGTGTTTTTCTTAGTAGTTAAAAAGTATCAAAATATACACACATTACGCTTGTATTTCCTGAAGAGTCACGCAAAAGTTTATCTTATGTAGGCCTCTACATATATTTTCGCTAATTATGTTTTATTTTCGTGTATTGAGCCTATTGCTATCAATGAGGGCTACTCTCTCTGCATTTGATTTTTTTCGCTAGGGGCACTGGTGTAGACAGAGGTCTTCAAAATGTCAAATTTCATAGTTTTTTTGGCTTTTGCAGGAGATTATTTACATATTTTTTCTTGTTGATGTTTTCCAAATATGGCAGATTAAGTTAGGTTGTACGGATTTACCAATCAGTGTTTTTATAGAGTTTTATGTTTCGGCAAATGTTATCCTGCTTTTTTAGACAAAAAAAAGGCGGCGCGAAACTGATTTTACTTGATATTATATTTAAACGCACTTCTACGGTATTAGAAATTATTTTAATTCAAATGTTGATTTTAGGTGCGTAATAACAACGTTTAACAGTTATATTTAAGTACCTTACTCGCCAGTGGCGCCAACTGGTGAGCAAAAAACGGTAGCCCTCATTGGGCACACAATCATGACTTTGGGCTGCTACTGAAAATGTCTAAATGAAAAAACCTTAAAACACTGTCTGACCCGAGACTCCAAGCCTTATCCTCTTACTCAGCCGTAGCGCTGCATACTAGACCAACGAGGCAGTTTTGTTTGTATGTTATAATTGTTTAAAAGTATTGTTGAATTTTTGCGAAAATGTATTTATTAATATTGACCCTCACGTTTCGGGGATCTGCTGGATAAGATACGCACAGGACCGGTCAATGTGGCGACGCTTAGGGGAGGCCTATGTCCAGCAGTGACATCTTTCGGCTGATATGATGATGATGATAAATTATTAATAATTTACGAAAATGTAGCAAAATTAATACAAAAAGATTATTTAATGAAAGGGATGATTGGATGTCAATTAACCACTTATTTTTAACCTTAATTTGTTTAAGAGATAAACACAAAGACTTTACTTTAAGTAAATACATATGTACAGTACAACTATTTTCTTAATGTCCCTCGGCAAACTTCGTGTTGCGTCAGTCGTCGGATTTCTATTAGTTGCCCTTTGCACTTGGTGCTGACCGGACGGTCTCAATCAACCTGAAAGTCTGATAGAAATCCGACAACTGATTAAGAAAATAGTTTTACTCTACAATCGTTTTTGAGAGACCCTTTTAAACTAACAAGTTACTCTTCTAAGTTACAAACTGAATGCTGTTTACTAAAATAAAATTTCGTAAAACAAACTAACTTTATGCTTGATTCTAAAAATACACCACAAAGGTACCACTTGGGCATACTAAAAGTTATCTACAAAGTTTATAAAAATATGTATATTAGAGGAGGGTAGCAAAAGGCTGACGAGTAAAAAGGCTTTGCTAATGTAAACTTTGTGAAATCGTAGTGTGTGAAAACGTGGTATGACGGGCGGGCTGGCCAACTACTGCGGAACTAAATTTTCGACGTGACCAGAATAATTGTTGCTATAAAACCCGTAAATGATTTTTATGGGCTTAGTTTTGAGCATATGAAATATTGTATTTCTTTTTGTTTGAGATATACCCGTATCTAAGGTACCTAGCTTATGATTTGTAGAATACCTCTACCGACGCTATTTTCATCAATAAAAACCTGGTCTTTGGATCTCCTTCTTCGTCGGTCTTCTCGGTCAAGAAACGTGACCACATGCAATCATCTGCAGTGTGGACCGGTTAGCAGTTACATGCTGCCTTCAACCGCCCTTTTACATAAATTTTATGTTGCTGGCGCTTCCACTTAGCTTAGTAATGCCCAGCCATTGGGTACGATCTACGTAACGTCTTGTATCTATATTATGTGTGTGTACATTAATGGTTAAATAAATAAATTATCAAATATTTAATTAATTAAGATACCAAGTTGTTAAGATTGGTAACACCCAGAGTAATCCCAAAATTATAACTTACGGTGTGCCTCAAGGCTTAATTTTGGCTCCCCTATTATTCTTCCTGTACATAAACAGCGTCCACAGAATTGGTCTAAAGGGGGACCTAACACTGTATACTGATGACACATGTCTGTTTTACTTGGGTCAGTCTATCGATATCATTGTTAAACAAGCACAGAACGATTTGGATGTACTAAACTTATGGTTCCAGCAAAATCTACTTACCATTAATACGGCTAAAACTAATTTTATGATCTTCGCAGCAAAAAATAAAAAAATGGCAATTATGCACCATTAAAAATAAATAATCATATCATAAATAAAGTAGATAAAGAAAAATATTTAGGCCTGACCCTAGATAGTAAATTAACGTGGCTTCCACAAATTCAAAAAATTAAATCAAAATTACAATCGCTGAATGGTACCCTACGAGGCATCGTTCGCTGCTTACCCAGAAAAGTTCGCTATTCAATCTACTTCTCACTGGTTAAACCACACATTGACTACCTAGTTGAAATATGGGGCGCCGCAGCTAGGTCACATACAAACCTTCTCCAAACTACTCAAAATAAACTACTAAAAACGTTGTTTGACTATGACTACTTAACTCCAACAGACACTCTTTATAAACAAACCAAACTTATAAACATTACACAAACATACATTTACAATGCATGCATACTGATTAGAAAAATACTTACTAAAAATATACACACAAAAATTACCTTCACTAAAACTAAAAAGAAACACAAAATGACATTAAGACGTGAACAAAACTTTTTACAACTACACTCAATCAGTACGAACTACGGCAGAAAAACTATTTTATATGAAGGATCCAAATTATTTAATAGATTACCAAGAGACCTCAAGGAATCCAAATCCACGACTACTTTTAAAAAGCTAATCAAACAATTAATATTAAAGAACGCACTTTCCTTAAAATAGTTTCGAGCCACATCTAGTTGCGCTTGTTCGTGTTGTGATTGTAAATGACGGTGACTTGGTTACTTTAATGTATGAACCAGTGTCGAACCAAAATATTGTTGCGTTTTGGCGTACCCTCAAAATTTTAATAATTATCTATTTTGACCTACCTCTGTATTAACTCTCAACAATGATTAATCTACCTACTGTTATTTTTTTATATTCACATGTAAGTGAATTATTGTATTCTTATGTGAATAAAGATTTCTCAAACCTCATTATACAATGTTCACCACCCACAGTCAGTACGAAACAGAAAACTCTTTATTCAATGCTAGCTTTTGCTTACGTTAGGTTTGACCCGCGTGAAAGTTGAAAATCATCCCAAGGAAGCATACTCTAGGGATAAAAACCGGCCAAGTGCGAGTCGGACTCGCGCAGGGTTACGTACCATTATCGCAAAAAACGGCTCAAAAACCACGTTTGTTGTATGGGAGCCCTACTTAAATATTAACTTTATTCTGTTTTTAGTATTTGTTGTTATAGAGGCAACAGAAATACATCATCTGTGAAAATTTCAACTGTCTAGCTATCACGGTTCATGAGATACAGCCTGGTGACAGACAGACAGACAGGCGGACCGCGGATATGATAAATTATTTTATTTCTGTAAGTTGGTTTGTACAAACACTTTTACATGTCGAACATATTTTTAAAACTAGATGAGGTCGGCGTTTCCTATCTGACTATTCTGAGAAGAAAGGCCGAAACAAGCTCAGAGGTCAGTCTCAGTAATAGGATCCCGTTTTTACCCTTTGGGTACGGAACCCTAAAAAGTACCTTATGTCATGATCTAGGACATGCTATCATAGTCTGTTGATGGCATTGCAAAGTTATTTTATTCTAGTTTTAGTCTTTATAATATGTTGTCTGTGTAAGGAACTGACATACGACCCCTTCTCTATAGCCTCTGGTCGATGACCAACACGTTTTCATCATGTGAGTAATAATAAATAATATTATACAAGAAAATTGTATTGATTACCAGCCTACATCATATACAGTCCATTTAAAAAGAAAATAGAAAAGCAGAATCCAGATTCAAGCTTTTTGCAGTCAACACGTGTGCTAAGTTTCATTTAAATTCCTTCAGCCGTCAAAGATACTCGTAGCAAACAGACAGAGTAACTTTCGAATTTAAAACATTAAGTAGATACTATTATCTCGCTTTCAACACGTGTCGTACCCATAACTTCAAGTCGCCAATAAAACAAGGGAAAGCCCAGTGAATCAACATCAACCCAGATTTTGATGTCCCACCCATAAGTCGACAAGTGACAACTTGTTAGAGACGTTAAAGTTATCCTTCTATCCTTCTCGTAGGACATTAAGTAAAGCCTCAAATTTTATGTTCTATACAGATGCCAGTACCTCTCAAACGAAGTACCCATTCATCGCATGCGTTGCCTTGTTTTACGGTAGTACTTCGAATTTCTGGAATTAATGTTGTAGCTGGATTGAAGTTACGGTAATTATTTAATATTCTGAGGGAATTATTGATGTTACACTGGGTTTTGTGGAATTGTGTTGTTAGATTTTGAAGGTACCTGCTTTTGTTCTGTAAATCCGTAGTATTTGGCATATTTTGAGAAGGCATACTTTTAATTGAACAAAACGATACAGCCAAATCACTACTGATGCAATGATGTGTTATAATTGGGTATCATCATAGGATAGACCAATGAAGGAGAGGGCTAAGGAGAAAAATATGGTGTTCTTTATCTTTCTTAACTTATTTTTTTATATTATTTAATCTAATCTAATATATATAATCTAATACCTTTAAACGAGCAATTCTTGTATATATATATATATTCTTATAATCTGAAGTCGTTTTCTCTATTTTCACCCGAGCAGAGCTCTGTCGCCCAGGTACTGTTGTTAAAGAGAGGAGACTTAAGGCTATGGATCACGAGTTCAATAGTGGTAGAAACAACATGCTAACATTACTCAATTTCACTGATTTTGTGTTAAAAAAGTTCGGTAACGTTTGGGGCGTCTAGGATCTTGGACTTGAGCACATTAAAAAAACAAGCCAACCAATTACAACTGTCCATTGTCAGTTTGAGTTTAGTTGAGCATGAGTATGAGTATGAGTGTATCTACAATACCGGCCTATTAAGTCTATAGGATTATATAGAGCTAGGATTTGCAGCAATCGTAGGCGTCAGGTGCTATGGTAGACAATATAATTAGATTTTGTGTGTTTTACAATTTTATAAATTTAGATCCAAAAACCAAGTAGGCTTTAGCTTTTCCCTTAGTTTTTAACTGTTAAGCATATAGTCCGGTCAAATTAGACATATCAAAGTAAATTAATTCGTATAGAGCTGAAAATTGGTACGTATGTTTGGAACACCATTATAAATGAAATGTAAAAAGTCCGTCCGTTTTAAAACATCCGACATCGAGCCTGCCCACCGAACACAATTAACCTGATTGTTATACCAAAACCGGAGTATTGATACAACCTCCCTATCAACTGAGGTATCATTTAACAGGTTCTGCCACAGCAAATCGTACGATACCAGATCAAACGCCTTTGAAAGGTCCAGGAAACAAGCATTAACAGGCGTTTTCCTGGACGTGTAGTACTGAACAGTATGCTTGAGGGACGGTATGGCACTTTCCGTGGAGAGACCAGGTCGGAAACCAAACTGCGCATCATACAAATAAATGCGGGTTGCCATATGCCTATCAAGCAAACCGTCCAGCACCTTGGCAATGACAGTAGCCAGCGATATAGGCCTGTAGTTCAACAGATCCGATGTATCCCCAGTCTTATCCTTCACAATCGGCACTACTACAGTTTTCATCAGATCACCGGGCAGATGAGCGTGGCTTAGACATAACGAGAAGAACATCGCCAGTACCCTTGGCAGGTGAACGCCCGCATGCCGCAGGTGCTCGATGCTGAGGTAGTCATGTCCTGGCGACTTGCCCCTAGCCATACTTTTTATAATAGTAGCGACATCTTTTGCTGAGAACCTGACATTCAAATCAGTAAGACAATCCTCAGCATCGACCGCCCGCGAAGCTGAACCTAGAGGAGATTCAACTTTAAAATGTTTCACAAACAAGTTAGCTATAGCAGCAGGGTCCTGTTGCCCCGACACGCTTACGGGGACGCCCGACTTCGGATTCAATCTGTTTGTATTTTTCCAAAACCTTGAAAAATCCCTACACATATGATTATCAGCTAACATATTCATTTTTATATTATTCTCATTTTTCTGACACCATTTAAGCTTTGACTTAAAGACTTTTCTCGTCTCAGACATCTGCTTATGCACAGACCCTGCAATTGGCTTTCCCGCCATACTCCAGTCTTGAAAAGCAAGCCGGGCGTCCGCGTGAGCCTGCCTAACATGCCTATTCCAACCGATAACCCGTTTAGCCCTCCTACCCCCTCCCGCATCCACCTTACTGGAACATTGGGCAGCCTCCGAAAGTGTACACACAATTTTGCTATCCATAATGTCCAATTCGAGCTTGTGACTGACATCCGCACAAAACCCGTTTGCACAGTCCATAAAATCTAACGGAAAATTAATATCTTTCAGCCTAGTATGACATAATTTATAGTATTCTTGTACTTGACTGGTATCCCGATCACCCCAAATCACGAAATTTTTGTTTAGTTTGGGCGCCTCAATTGTTGGTCGTATCATATTAAAATCACACTTTAGCTGTATAGGCATGTGATCCGACCAATATGTATCATACAGCACAGTAGCACCAACGAGCAGACGCCTCGCGGCCTCGGTCACTACGCAGTGGTCAAGCCAGCGGCGGCACCCGTGCGCGTCACTCACGAAAGTGTACGTACCTCGTGGCAGTAGCTCCAGGTCCGCGCAGCTCCAGGACTGCTCCGCACAGAAACTTAATAGTTCACCACCGAATAGCTGGCCCGGCTGGGCGTTGAAGTCACCGAGTATGATCACTGATTGCACATTATGACTTTCTATTATCGCACTGATTTCACTAAGACAGTCCGTAAACTCAGTTAAGTTATCGACCGAGTCTGTAGGCATATACACCGAGAAAATTAGTATGGAGCCATTCGGTGAAATTATCTTGATAGCTATAAGGCGCACGTTGTTACAGCTAACTACTGTTACCGACGGAAATAGGCTCTTCAAATGAGCGATGTTAGTCAAATTAAAAAAAAACCGGTCATGTGCGTGACGGACTTCCCACATTTACGTTTCCGTACCAAACCGTAATATCAAGTTGGTTGTAATAGAAAAAATTAGGTCATTAAAAAAATATATCTTATTTATCAATATATTGGTATCTGTTAGTAAAATAACCGTTATAATAAAAAATACATTCAACATTACATTACATTATCACAAAATTTCCAAAAATTCTTCGGAACAAATTTTGTAAAAAAGCTCATTCCTTTGTTTTCTTCTATTTTTTTAAACAGATATCCAGTATTTATCTACTCAATGAGTTCTAAATAATGATACCCCACTCGATTGGGTAGGTCCAATATTTTCTTTCGCGCTTCCCTTTTGCCGATTTGGTGTAAGGTGGAGCTATGATTTCTGCAGTCCAGTTGATAGCAGCTGGATGATAATAAATACGCTTAATAAAGCGTGCAATTGAAAAGGCCTATGATGATAATGTTTCGGTCAAAGATAGAAAGTCTATAAACTTTATATTCTTGATTTACCTTGTGTCACAAAAAAGCTGTTGAAATTTCGTCATACGAAGCAACTCAATGAATGAATAATCTACTAATCGTCAAAACATTAATTTGAAGGCAATTCTATCCTTGAAGATTATAAAATTTACTCATAAAACAAGCATAAAACGTATAAACTGTGATTTCATTTAGTCAAAGTAATGTCTGGATTATTCATTTTAGTTAATTTGATTGCGATTTGGTATCGCTTTTTGCTTTAGATATTTTGATCTTCAAGATCGATGATTTTGATCTTTTCTTTTTTTCTTTGGTTTTATTTATTTGCTCAATTTTGAACAAAGTAGAATTCTGAAACGAAACTTAATTTTATATTAACCGATAAATTCGTCACTTGAACACTGAAAACAAATATTGGGACTTACGAACTTTTGTTTTACCAACAACAAAATGGAGTTATAATTAGTTTTGTATTTTTTTACAAAAGTTTATTTTCTAATAAATAAAGTTTGCTAAGTTACAAAAAACCGCAAGGCCAAGTCAAGGAGAAATTGTATGTAGTCACAGAGACATTTATTAATATTATTGGTGAATTCGCTTTTGACCACTATCATGTCGTCAAAGATTTTGCATGTTTGACTAGAAGCAAGCTTTCCCTCTTGACTCTTACAGGGAATTATACCCCATAATAACCTACGTACTTTAAAAGCACATCTTGCAGTTAATAAGTTTCTTTAATATTTTTTGGGAGAATGTATAAAATGATATACCTTTAGTTTTATCATACTAGATAAAGTCATACAGCTAAAATTTCAGAACAGAATATTGAAGGACATGTATCTTAGCTAAGGTTGCACACCACTGCCAAGTTTTGTCACCTAACTTTCTGCGAAAACCTCTCCATACAATACCCTGCGGCCAAGCTCTTTGGCTAACGTCTCAAGATGTTGTGTCAAACAACTGAAAGATGATGCATAGCCTTCACAGAATTCGCTCCATTGGAGAAGTTTCAGAAAATAAGATGATTAAAATTATACCTTGTTATCAACATGCAGTTTAGTTCTACACCGAAATACATTTAAACAGCTGAATATTTTAAAACTAAATAATTTTCTTTTTAATTAATTTTGGAAAATAGGTTTTGAGGCTTATAGTTTGTTCTTAATAAATGTTTTTACTTTCTTTTTTTTAGCTGTACAATTGTATTTTTATAGTTTGAATTAAGGATACACAAAAAAAGGATACTTGATATCATTTGTTCCTACCAGCAAACAAAACTTGTCAGACACCAATACAGAGTCGACCCGGCAGAATTCAAATGCAAATTTAATTTATTGCAACCATAATGTACATACAGGTGGTACATAGATATAAGTTACAGACACAATTATGGACCCCCTCGGGCACAAAAAATTCTAGAAACAGTCAGTGACTAGGAGAGAGCAATTAGCGCTTAATATTTTTCTTATTATTTAACATTTCTGCACCTGTAGCTAAGTTGACAATCTACAATCGATAACGCTAGTAGAAAACGTATCAATGTATGGGAAAGACACATCTGAACGTTAAGTCACGAGGTCAGGCCATACAAATAGAAGGTGTTAACGATTGTAGATAGAGATTCGATACGAAACGTTTGTAACTTGGCTAGGGGGCTGTTGTTATCTATTTCCTTTCTGTTTGTTTTTATTTATTTAAACGTACTAATATGTGTGTATCTTTATGCTAAATTAAGTATTATTACTTATTAATTTATAAGCTTAAATTTGTATATTTAATTACAATTAATTTATTAGAGAGTCAATAGATTATATTTAACAAATCTTATACTTAATTTGTCCATATTATATTTTTAGTCAATTAACCGCCACCACCCACCGTAGACCTCATCCAACTCTTTCCAATATCAAGATCTCTTAAGAGTAGGCTCAATGTGATATCTCTTCACTGCCATTAATTGGCTGGTAGATAATGTCTAAAGTATTAAGTCCACTATTGTACCTTTCTGTGTGACATTTAGTAAGGTGAGAATAAAAAATATAAGTGTGAAATAAAAAGTATTTTAAACGGGTAAATAATAACGGTTAGTCTCCCTAAGCTCTAGAGTCCCGCTATGCTCGACTCGTAAAATACCTATTAAAAGTTTGGCTATACACAATTGCGAGCAATGATGAAGAAGATAGTTACAGTGTAATATTTTATTAAACCATTTAAAAAGTAAATTTAGAAAACCTAGAATGTAAATTCCATTACTTTCGCGAAAAATAGTTATAAACGTTCCGTTTCATCATACTAATGCACACTGGCCTCGCTGCCACTCAACACGTCGCGTCATTCATTTTAAAAACAAAGTGTCCATCCATTTCATAGAATTATGAAAAACGAAACGTCTTGCCGTAAAAGCGAAACTTAAGTTAAAATATATTTCGAACTAAGATTTAGATATGCATTGTTAAATTTCGATAATTTTTAGCTTCCTGTGCAATTTAATTGAATTCAAACACTTTTCTTTCCAACTGTACCTTCCATTGTTTAGTTTACGTAGAATCGAAGAATAATTTTTTGTGTCAAGCACTACTAAATGCCTAAGAACATTTAGATCAAATAAAAGGCACGTTATTAACAGAGCCTAGACTTGTAAAGAAATATAATTACATTTATGACGCTGAGAAAGGACACAAGGACCTAGTTTCGTAATTAATTATCAAGGCTTACTAATTACAAGCATAACAGGTATAATCTTTGTTGCATGTCTACGAAAACGACCAAATATCGGCCAGGACACACAATTTTGTAGGGTGGTGCATATTGGAAAAGGCTTATGACTAGCAGTGAATTGTGATAGGCCGAGTTGATGGAGTAGCTTAGATATTAGATTACCCTGAACACCTTTGACCGACATATAGTGTGATTTTCCAGGAAAGGAAAAATCTAATTTAGAACGAGAAAAGTGGGTTTTTGGATAGAAAAAGCAGTAATGGGTCGAACTGACATCTATCAGAGAAGAATCATGTTTTAGTCCCTCCGGGACATTACAATACTGTAGGTATTGTTTTCAACTTTATTAATAAAAATATATTTAAAGACAAACACAAATCAAGCAAAGTAAAGGTCCCGTTGCTCAACCTAGTTATAATATTATTTACTCGTGTGTCCTGCTACAGCGAATGAATGGAACTCACTACCTGCGTCTGTGTTTCCGAATGCATTCAACCCGAATCTCTTCAAAGTTAGAGTAAACAGGCTTCTTCTGGGTAAGCTCAATCCATCGTCGACTATGTCTCTGTCACCTATGACTTAGACTAGAGTCAAGACCAAACCCATCCCAAAAAAAAAAAAAAACTGGACATTGAATGGCCTCTTTTACCTAGAGATACCCACCCGGGCCACTGAAAGGGTAAATTGGTACATTTGGAGGTCACATTTCGGGCGTACAGGCCATTATTGGGGTCTTGGTCGGGGGAGGAAGGCGCCGATTTTGTTTTCCAGGTAGTCCGATTGTCTTCAAGGTAGTTCAGCAACTTACTGTTCAGTACCCTTTCCATAACTTTGCACATAATGGAGGTAATGGCGATCACAGAATGGAGGTAATCGAATCTCCAGTATACCGGAAGGATCGCGTTATTTTTAAATGAAATGCTTAGATGACGCCCGCGTCTTATTTTTCAGGTACATTTTGACACCGTCGAGGTTTCATTACGTAATAAAAATCGGATTACGGTTATGTTAGGGGATGATTTCACTGTAATGTTATGTGGGATAATATTTAGATTTTGTGGGGTGATGTGGGTGTATGAAAAGGGTTTTAAAATCATATGATTATCGGTTTTGCCTTCAATTTTTCGCGTTCTGGGCAGTCCTCCTCCTCCTCGAATCGTATTCCTCATTACTGAGGGTCGTGATTCCCTGGTCTTCGTGGAATCAACTTCTCCTTCACCTGCGTCACCATATTTGCGCCATCTGCTTCTATCTTTGGCGTCGTGGAGAGCATCGTGCAGCCTGGTATTTAAAGATGTGCGGACTTGGTCTGACCATCTGATTGGACTTCGACCCCTCGGACGTTTCCCTTCGATCTTGCCAGTAACCATCAGCTGTTCGAGGTTGTGTCCGTCCTTCCTGGCAATGTGACCAAAAACCTCCAGTCAGACAGTCTGATATTTATTTTTAGTTCCCGCAGGATAGAATTATTGGTACGATAGGCAGTCCAGGGGATTTGCAACATCTTCCTCCAGCACCACATCTCAAAAGCGTCGATTCGGTCACGGTCGGCCTTCTTCAGAGTCCACGTCTCGGACCCGTAACTGAAGATGGAGAACACCAGGGAGCTGACCAGTTTCACCTTCGTTTTCCTCGAAATGTTACGGTCTCTCCATACTCTTTGCAGCTGGGTCATTGCATTTTTGGCCATCCCTATACGCCTCCTGATATCTTTCTCACATGACCCTGTGTTGCTGATACTTGCACCCAGGTAGACAAAATCGCTTACGGTTTCCAGTGATAGGGCACCTGTAATTTGGAGATGGTTTGCGCAATCCACTACCATTACTTTGGTTTTAGCATGATTAATTTTGAGCCCAAGTGGAACTGGGGCTCAAAATGAGTGAGATTGTGTGAGTTTCCTTTCGATGCAGAACTCCAAGAGTCGTTGACCTCTCTCATTCCTGGTGCCAGTGCCATATTTTCCGACCGTGTTCCGGAGGTGATCGTCTTGTTTCGTAGTGCCTTCTTTTGTATTCCAATCACTCATTAACAAAGTGATCGCGATTCGGTATTTTGGACAGAGTAGTTTCCAGGACTGCATAGAACTCGTCGATCGTCTCCTATTTAGCGCAGGATGTGGGAGCATACACCACAACAATGTTGAGGGTACAGGGCTTCGTGTTAAGTCTTAGAGTAAGTATTCTAACAGACACTGGGTTATACCCCAGTACATGCCTATTTAGACGGCGAGATATCCAGACAGCCACTCCGTTGGTGCTAGTATCTGCAGAGCCTGAGAAGTATATGGTGTTTCCGATGGAGGTTGTTTGGTGTCCTTGTCCTCTCTTGTGGCAGTCAAATGTATGCATTACTTAAACTTTGTTTCGTTTAAGATTTGATTAAGTTTATTTCTAGTATCAAAGCAAACACTCTTATAAAATTTAGGCCATGTTAGCATCAAATATTTATACTTGGAGTCCGAAACCAAATAAACTTCAATAATAACGTTAGCGAACATACCACGCTGAAAATTACGGTTAATAGCAATATTTAATAACAAGACACGATATTACTGTTCAAAATTAAACGGTACACAGTAAAGGGTTTCTGGGCCTTTGCCGGGTGCTTCTAAAAGCCTGTCAGGGACACTTTACCAACGTATTCAAAGCGGCTTTGCATACCATTTACGTGAAACTACATCACTAACTGTCGACATACATATATTTTATCTCGACAGCTCTAGTACATTGCGGGCTGGACTAAGTCAAACAAAAATAGTTACTTTGGATAAATTTCAATGTATTTTGAACACTGAGTAAACCACAGTTACTGTGTTGGTCTTAAAGCTTTCTTCACATGAATATTATTTTCGTACACCGACCCGACATTTGTGCCATCTGTTGCTGGCAAATTTTATATTCTATACAACGTTATTAAAAACTAAAAGATACTTTGAATTTTTGACTGAATTTATTTTGTTTTTGTTTGAGAAATATAATTTTAGCTTTTGTTAACTTAGAAAAATTAAGTGAATGTATTAATCCCTTGACATCGGACGACCTCACTTGCACACAATTTTGTTTTTGAATTAAGAATATAAGTCGTAGCAAATGGGCTGTTTATAATTTTTATTTTTGTAGATAATTCAAACAAACAAACTAAAAAACTAAACTAAATAGCTCTCATCTAGAGACATAATAATTATTAACAGGTTTCTCGTTTTTTTTATTATTGTTATTTATTAGTCTATTTTATTTGTATATGTGTATTATATTAATATATATATATGTAAGTATATACTTTTTCGTATACAAGTTGTCTTTTTTAATATTATTTTGTACCCGCTCACAACGTTGTCCTTATTAACCCAATGGTTGACTGGTAGAGAATGCCTTGTGGCATTAAGTCCGCCTATGTACCACTATTGTACATGAAGTTTAAATAAATAAATAATAATTTCAGACGAAAGACGTCCACTGCTGGACATTGGCCTACCCCAAGGGTAGCCACACTGATCTGAAGGTCTGTGCGTTTCGCATCCACCGGAATCTCGCAGCCTTGACCAGGTCGTCTCTACACCTAGAAGGAGACCTTCGAACGCTGCTTTTTTCCGGTTCGCGGTCGCCACTCCAGAACTGTTTGGGTGCAACTGCCATCCGTTTTGCGAGCAATGTGCCCTGCCCACTGCCACATAATTTGGCAATTCTTCGGGCTATGTCGGTAACCTTAGTTATCTTGCGGATGTTTTCATTTCTGATTCGATCACGCAAGGAAATTCCGAGCATAGCTCTCTCCATTACCATTTGGGTGGCTTTAAGCCTTCTGATGAGGCCCATTGTGAGTGACCACGTCTCTGTCCCGAAAGTAATCACTGGCAACACACACTGGCAATATACTTTCGTCTTGAGACACTGTGGTAAGTTGGACGAGAAGATACCGCGCAACTTGCCGAACGCATTTTTTTATAGAAATTATAATAATATATATCTATTACGTATAATAATTCAAATCAATTTGCCCAGCCTGTTTCCAACGATGTTTCCATATAACCAGATACAGCTGTATATCAACGACTACCAGGTAGGTAGGTATTAGTCCACTGAAGTTTTTATTTTGTTTAATCAACTTACCTTAAACCAGTTATCAAAAGAAACGGACACAATACTCGCGAGAGTATAAGCACCTTACTAGGGATAAAAATAATTGCCGGAAAAACTTTATTTAACAAGACTTACCTATCTACATAAAAACATTCATTAATTTTGGATCAATCGGATAAAAATAAAGCGCAATGGTTCATTGTTGGTAAATAAATAACAACAGGTCATCATCAGGTTCATTTCATCTCATCAACTATTTTGGTGTACAATAAACTACAGTATATTCTGTTCTATTCCAGTAAAATTTATAGTTTTCACCGACTTCTTTTTCCTCTTGTGCCACTTATGGCGGGAACACGAGCACGTGTTAGCACTCACCACGAAGCCGCCGCGGCTGTCCGTCACCAGATCCGCCGTGACCGCCCCAGGGACCAAACCAGCACATGGGTGCCAGACGACACCGTGTATGGCACCCTTGGTCCCAATGTGACGGGTCAGGTCAGTGGCCTTGCCAACTACCACTTTTCGGCCGCAGGCGATAGGGGCCACCCCTGCAGCCCGGCCGCGTCCGCCATCAGACGGTGGCGATCCCGCCGCGGAAGGTAGTTAAAACGGCGCACCGCAATACCAGCACTCCTCTCCTGCCGCGGCCACCAACCCTTAGCCGCGATATCGTATGGGACCTGGGACGCTCCATACGAAATCGCGGCCCGCCTCAGTTGCGATGTGGCCTCTGTTTCCAAACGGCAACTCCCTCGGGTACCTCTTTGCTTCACAGTGGGTGGCCAAGCCACGGCTACTGAGCGCCCCCGCCTCGACAAAGCAGGAACCTGCCGGGGAGGACATCAATCGGACCTAGAAGTGTTGCATCTAGATGCAAAGTTTCCCATAATTACGTTTACATCAACCAGTAGTAAATTTAGCCGCAACTCCAGGATCTGACATCATTCGATCATGCACGGAAACTCCAAGCATAGGCCTCTGCATTGCTCTTTAGGAGGTTTTCAGCATTCTGATGAAGTTTAATCTCGTCAACTACAACAAACAAGAACTGTAAGTAGATATGTACATGTAACCACTCGTAAACAAAAATATGCGCTTTAAAGGTTTGAATTAGTGCAAAAGATAGCAAAATAAGAATAAAACAACAATTAATTTTCCGATACATTCAATCCGATATTAAAAAGAAAAACAAATCATAAAAAATTGTATTTAACTCTGTTTCTCTTCAAACAGCGTTTGTTTTTAATATTTCAAATTGATTTTAAAAGCAACACCTGGTTATATTTTGCGTCGGTTTTTCATTAATATTCTACTTCAAATTGAAATGTAAAGACCAAATGTTAAATAAATATTCTTGTATTATTTATACAGACTTTCGAACTTTAATTGTTACGGCCAAATAGGTACGTCATAACAAACCTTTTTACGAATAAAAAAACTTTTTGCAAAAAAATATAACCGACTTCCAAATACAAAACTATAAAGTGAAAAATTACTTAATTTTTTGAAGTCGGTGTCTTTCGTAGGTACCATTTTTTGCGTTATGGACACCGACTTCAAAAAATTAAGTTATTTTTCACTTTGTAGTTTTGTATTTGGAAGTCGGTAGTATTTTTTTGCAATTTTTTTTTTATTTTTCACTTTTTAGTTGTACGTACCTAATAGGCAAGTTAGTAAGGGAACTATTTCGCCAGAATAGATTTCATGAAACTTGAACATAACCGGTGAAATGAGAGATCTGCTTACCCCTTAAGAGCGAACTGGCGTGATGTTATGTTATGAAATGTTATCAACAACAAACAGACATGCGATTGCAGCAATCCCGAGAGATTTGCCGTTATTTATTGAAGAGTTCTGTTGTATATCTCCGAAGTTCTTCATCAGATCTTCACCAAATTAAAATGGGACCAATTTCGGAACATAAAAAAGTATTTTCAAAATCGGTTCACAATTGACGGAGTTATCGGTTAACATACACAAAAAAAAAAAAAAAAAAAAAAAAAAAAAAATACAAACTTGAAGTCGTACATAGAACCGCCTCCTTTTTGGGAAGTCGGTTAAAAAATACAACCGACTTCCAAATTCAAACAATGTAAAATGAAAAGTATATTCAAGGTGGTGTCAAAAATCCTAAGAAACTATAACAGGAACAGCGACTTTCAAAATTGAAGTTATATTAGAAGAAGTCTATAGTAAGGTACCTATAATGCCCTCAGTGATACCAGAATAGATAACCCGAATAACATGTAACTTGAACATAACCAGTGGAATGTGAGAGTACCAGGGCGAACTGTACACATCTGCGTATCCGTTTAGAGAATACTGGCGTGATGGTATGTTATGAAATAGTGTAAACAATATACAGACATGCAATTGCAACAATCCCGAGAGATTTGCCGTCATTTATTGAAGAGTTCTGTTTTATATCTCCGAAGTTCTTCATCAGATCTTTACCCAATTTAAATGCACTAAGAGCTTTACTTAAAAACCTGCTGTTGTTGTGTCAAGTCGTAAAAAGTGAACCAAAATCTTATGATCCTTCATTATTTGCGTAAGTTTCGTCATTCATCAAGGTGCTGACTTGCTTGTTTATCTAACACGTATCTATGCATGTAAAAAATCTCTGTCAAATGTACCTATAGTTCTTTTTTCAGTAGACTACGAATCACTTTCTTTGCGAACCGATCAATATTGGGATGTTGAGGGGCACTAATACTCTCTGAGAGTTTTGACTAGGTATAAGAATAATGTCAGCACAATAAAGACATGATATTTGAGTTCGGAACAGACAGCTCTATTTTTACTGCATTTTCAGTATGAACTTCGACACGTGTGCTTCCTTTTGCATCACACAGGCTTGGCAGAGGTCCAGGCAGCATCAAGCCACTTCAAAGCAAAACAGCATAAAAAATGCTTCTAGGAAAATAGCATTTTTGTGCAGTTACAGCGACGGATTTTTATTGCTGTAAAAGTAGTTTTCACGGATAATTTTACTGTTTATTTTGAGAATTTTTCACGCTTCGTACCACTGAATAGTGAACAGTTAGGAAATAACTCGAAACTATGACTCGACTAACAATTCTCTGTATGAGAGTACGCTGGGTATGGATTTCATAGGAATAATGTAATGTGCAGATACAATGCAATATTAATACGTACAAGTAAGAAAAAGTAAGGCAATTTAATAAATAGCAGAAACTTCAGACGCAGACTAAGACTGTCGGAGACCCAGTATGGCTAAACCAACCAGACCCCATATTATTATTTTACTCTTTGAACCAGACTCTCTAGACAAGTGGCATTCGATGTCAGCGAAGGCGATAATCGAAACGTAAGGGATTAATCTCGTGATTTTTCGGTATCTCTTGTCACTCTCAAACAATTTTGAATTTTTGATAATCGCTATCGCTACGCTTTCGATGATAGAATGTCACTTATCTATACTTCATTTGAGATAACATTAGACATTTAAATAATCACATTTAACAGTCCGTTCAACTAATAATGACTTCTATTGCGTTGGTGATATGACAAATGGCAGCTGTAGTGAACACTCGGTTTTGGTAACAGGTTTATGCTTTTTGTGCTATCCTTATATTTACGGAATAGAACTCATAATCGGTTGAACGTACTGTAAAAATGGGTTGTAGAAATTTCTAATCTTATTTCAAATGGAGTATAGGGCCTCAGGGCCCCTCGAACCGGTACGCAAAGTAAGATAATGTCTAAATGAAAGGGTGAGCGGAGTGACCTTGATTTTTTTTGCATTAATCTTAAAAGAAGTTGGTTTTTCTCTTGAACAGTATTTTTTTTGTTACGAGTCAGGGTGGGGTTGGCTGCCCCTTCTGGCCCACCGGGCGTTCGGCCATGCATACTTAGGTTAGATTGTTTTATGAAAATGTAAATAACATCGTCGGCATATTTCGGACGAAATGGTAATTTCCATAGTAGACCAACTTGCTTTAAATTTTTTATTAACTATTAAGGAGTTTCTTGGTAATCTGTTGATCGATGCCAACCGTTATACAATTAGTTTTAATCAGGTTTTATTCCTCGAAATCAGTCAGTAGCCTTGGCTTGGTCACCCACGGTGAAGCGAAGAGGAACCCGAGGACCCGCTCATCAGCGCTTTTGTCGATTAAGCCGAGGACGTAGCGGGCGGCCAACCAGTAGATTGCGGTGCCACTTGGGTGACATCGTGAGGCGGGCCCCGATGTCGTATGGGAAGCATCGCGGCTGAGTGTCGGAGGCCGCGATGAGAGAGATGAGAGGAGTGCCTTATTGCGGTGCGCCACTCACCCTACTGTCTGCGGCCTGGACGGGGTCACCACCGTCTGATGGTCGACGCGGTGGGGCCGTAGGGGAGGAGGAGTATCGGGTACTCTGCGGCCGAAAAGTGGTAGGTGGCGGGGCCATTTTCCTGGCCCGTCACAGAGGCCATGGGTGCCACACACGGGGTTGTCTGGCTCCCATGTACTAGTTCGGTTTGTGGGATGGTCACGGCTTGCAATGACTTCTGGTGCGCCGGTGATGGCGGGTAATCCTCAGAGGACGGTCTGGCGACGGACATCCGCGGTGGGTTCACGGACGAGTACTAACGCGTGCTCGTGTTCGCGCCATAAGCGACACAGGAGGACACTGTGGAATTTTAATGCATGAGCACTTCTACAGGCAAAAAAAAAAACGATGCCGTTTCTAAAATTCAAAGTAAAAATAAATAAATACTTTATTCGGTTCATCTTTACACAGTACATTAGTAAAACTATAATTCATTACATAGGTGCCTTAAATGTTACAGTTGCAGTTGTCAGAAAACCTAGTCATTTTCACATCGAGCATTAGGTATCATTATTCTATCTCATACAACTAATATAGTTTTACTGGCTACATTGAGATGTATCCTTGATCTTCTGAAGAAGGTTTGTTAGATAGAAGATTATCAAAGAAAGAAGAGAAGTCTGTAATGGTCTCGCTGCTGTCAGGTACGGTCTCCTTATTGCTTCCATAATACGTGTCTTTGTGCTTGTAACCCACAGGTATATGGGTAGCTTCATGGTAGTATTTGTTCTGTTTGTGGCAGTTTTTATCTCTCCATTGTGTAAGATCTGGACGTTCAATGCGGGAACATGGGACGGGCATGTTTCTGAAAGAAAAAGAGTAGCAATTTTCTAAACGAGTTTTTTTTATTACCGAACTTTATATTGACTACGTCTGTATTTTCTAACGAAAAATAATTCATGATATTTATTTTCGATTATCATCTTGATAAATTAATTACTGTCTCTAAAGCCTTTTACCCATACAACTTAAATAATAACGCTGAACAAACAGATTGATATAATTGTAATGTGTAATTCGAGCAAAGGAAATAACAATAAATTATAACAACTACTGAGTAACATAAATTATCCAGAAACAATCCTCTTGTGGCCTTTTACAGTTTCTACAAGAGGAACTGCGCTGTTGATTCGTTTAGACTTGTAGTAAAAGATGTACTGAACAGTAAAATCGGAAGGATACATACCCTGGTCTAACACTCATGAATGCCTGTGGTTGGAGGTATTTGATTCCTTCAGCGTTGTCGCAAGCTAAACGCGCCATGCTGGTTTTTCTGATTTCACGAAGTTGATCTGTGGAGATAATAATATTGTCACCTGCCCTGTCATAATTCAGTATCAGTCCTTTATCTAGAAAAAATTGGATGATGAATCGAAAGATTTATTTATTCCTTCGAGATTTGTATGTCTTTGTTTCGGAAGTATTGTCTTCAGCGAATCAAAAACTGGCATATCACGGCCCAGTACCAAAACATTAAATACTGTAGGAACACGACATTTGCAAGTTTCGATACGCTGTTTAAACATAAGACTGAGTTCCAATATCGTGAATATTTTATGCTGTTATGTAGCATAGGAAAATTAAGAATATGAAAAATACTTACCCAAAGTAAAGCTGTGGAATTGATCCCCCCTCTCAAACCAGAACCTGTCGGAATACCTGAAGATCTGCAGCTGCTTGGTCATGATGCAGAACAGCGTGGGGCCCACGCGGATGCCTTGGATGTCGTTCTCACTCATGATACCCGCTAACAGGTCTATGTCATCTACTTTCTCATATAGTTTCTTTAAGGCTTCCACTTTCTACAAACAAATCACGGTTATTTTAGAAAATATTACGACAACAAAATACTATCATCTATCCCTATATAACTATCATACGTTAAATTATCCCACTGTAGAGTAAAAGCGTCGCATTCCCTTTTTCACTGAGTACTGGGCCAAATAAACAAAATAAAGTTTTCGAACCATATCTGCCAAAGACATTTTAAGAGAGAAGAAGTAAATAAGTAAATTTGCACAAGATCGATTGGTATACTTGCCGTTGCTAAATCTAGATTAAGTTAACATTTTTCTTCTTATGATTCGTTTAGACTTCTAGTAAAAGATGTACTGAACAGTAAAATCGGAAGGATACATACCCTGGTCTAACACTCATGAACCATACATTTTTTTTTGCTGCTATTTGATGAAAGACTACATTGCGTTTTACTATCTATCCATTGGTAAGTTCTGTTGTTAAATAGTTCGTGCCATAAACGAAGCAAGTTATGACTTTGGCTTTTATAATAATATCACCACTCTCACAAAATTTGTTGCCAAGTAATACCGAAACAATTTCCTCAGAGAAGCTACGTGTAATGTGACATAAACAGTCTCCAAACGTTCATCTAAGACTGAAGCAGCTTTAGTTAATGTTTAGTCTTAGTAATTAGATATTACTGCAGACTTGATAAGCAACTTGATATAAGGGAATGCTATTTAATTAAAGGGGAAGCTTAAAACGAGCTTGGTAAAGACTAAGTAACAAGACTGTAATCTGGAAGACTTGGTACTGAAGAGAAAACTAAATTGTCAACCTAGTCTATCCATATTAAGAGCTATCAAAATGAGAATTGAAAATATCTTATTCTTAAAAATGTTTTTTTTTTAATAAATACCGAAAATGCTATTTTTAAAATAAACTGACCGGTGGCTATTAGCTTAATGCCAAAAGCCTAGATAGTCACCTGGAAAGTAGCGAAGTAAAAGGAACATTCTAAAATGTTTGTAACCGGGAAACATTTAGCATGTAGATGTATCATATATATCAAACTAATAAACAGTATGGGATCTTTAGTAGATAATTACTAGATACTGATATTCTTGTATTACAGGGTCAGTACTAATTAACCAAT
Organism: Orthosia cruda; assembly: GCA_964057195.1. NCBI lineage: Eukaryota > Metazoa > Arthropoda > Insecta > Lepidoptera > Noctuidae > Orthosia > Orthosia cruda. Next base: position 39,325,720 of record OZ059829.1, read on the forward strand.
CGTAAATTAGCTAATACTAACGTAGCTGTTAATTCTGAAACGTAGTCTGTATTGATTGGCTTAGTACATTTGCGTATCTGCTGCGGTTTACGACTGGTTGAACAGTTTGTTACTTGTTGGGTGCTGGTACTTGATTATAGCTGGTGATTTAGCAGCACATTATATTGTGGATACGATAGTCTGAGCTAGCTTAGTTTAGCGAGCACTAACTACTGCGTCCAAGGCCAATTGGTCCTCTTCCATTTAGATAAACAAAAAAGTGGTTTGGCCGCTAACATAATGGACGCTATAAATATGTATCACTAATTAAAAAATTCTGTAGAGAATTAAACAAATGCTAAGCAGTTAACAGTATCGAGTAAAAATAAAGGGTGAATATATTTTGATGATATTATTAACAACGCTTTTCTTCGCATCAAATGACAACTGTGTCTATTAAATGTATTTAATTTATATCTGAACTAAAAATATTTCATACCTCAATTTCCATAACGTCGATAAGGTCTCTGAACTTCTTAGCCGGTTTCAAACCACACATGTGTCTGTAATCATTATAGCCACGAACACCCATATCTCTGCCTCTTTGTATGTCAATAGCTGGTAAATCATGAGCTCTTTGAAGTTTCTTGCCGTAGTAGTTTTCGGAAATCTAAAAAAGAATAAAGGTTTCAGACATTATCAATAGAAATGACTAGAACTTAAGGGCGTTTCAGTGTCTGGAGAGACACCATACACTAGTTTCATTCAAAATTAGAATATAGGAAAGAATCAAACCCAGTAAGAAATTGGCACAGGAGCGTCGATATACTGGCTATGTCCGAAAATAGAAAGAATCGAGGTATGGATGATGATTATGACATTAGCAGGCCATAAACTGAGAAAAAAATATTATAACGTACGTCAGGATCTTGAATATCATCAATCTTTGCAGCATACTGATGGAATATTCCTCGGTTCATTTCATCCAAAATTTTTCCTTTTTCTAGCAAACCAGATCTAAAGAGTGTTTCACTGTACGAAAACTCATCTTTATAATGATAGCCCTCGGTGTATGTCCTGAAATTGTACAGTTTGCATAACATGATGAAACAAAATAATCTATTGTACCACAGTAAAGAAGCTCAAAATTCACATTTTTTTCTAATAGGAATTTGATTAGGCTCCAATATCGACGAAGGTACTGTCCTTTTTGATCCAGTTTCTAAAAAAAATTGTGAATAATCTGACTAATTTAAAAGAATCTGATTGGATGAACTCACTTGATCCTGCCATCTAAGAAAGTATGGAAGTATCTGACAGCAATATCATACTCCGCATACACGAGAGGCACGGCCTCTGCGTCGTACGTACTCACATGCTCAACATTTTCTGATAGCAGCCCATAATTAACCATGTTTCTAAAACCTACAAAATCAAGGCAATATACAAGATCATAATTCGTTTTTACCGCTCGTGACTCCAGCCTCGGTAATTATAATAATATGAGCTTGCATTATTCTGCAATTCTACTTCAATTATATTTGAATTCTGAATAAGAATTTTCTTAGAATTTCCATCAGCATAACTTAATTTGTTATAAACATGTTGATACATAATAATAAACGTGTTTACAATAACATATTTCCTACAGATTTCCTTAGCTTGTGTTTCACTTGTTTTCTTTAGTTAAGTTTAAGTTTTGATGACAAGATGTAATTAGCAAAAGCTGAAGGCGAGAAGTTCAATTTATTAAAAGTGTTTGTCAAGACAGTATTCAGGAAGTAAAGAATACTTTAGAGGGAGTCTTACCTAGTAAAGCAGGTAGCAATTCATACATAAAGATGTTGGAAGCTGTGGCGATGTTGATCTGCCTGGCTACCTTGAAAAGACGGTCGTCTTTCCAACAAGAATTAATTTCGTGCAGAGCCTTAGCCAACCTATTGTGTTCTCTCATGAAGAATATTGTCAAGGCTGTCGTTCTAAGGTCATAGTTCCCCACTTCTGGGAATCCTGTACAAATATAAAAGGATTTTGAATTATTTTTATGATTATAAATTAGGATTGTTGTACCTATGAAAAAATATTTGTACTAATATTTTTATTGATTCTTACATCGCTATTAGATTATCCTCAAAGTAAAGATTAAGCAATTTTGGACTCTAGTTTAAAATCAAAATATGCAAGAATTGATTCAACTCACCAAATTCATAGCAAACAGGTTCAGTATCGTTATTTTGTATACAAATATTTTCTGATACATTTGGTGTTATCTGCGTCACCATATCTGATATCATACCGACCATTGAATTAGCTAGTACATTTGCAATCGTATCAACCAGGATATCAGCAGTCATATTCGTCAAATTTTTCTTATTAATATTTTTATTCATGCTTCTCGTAAAATTCGACATTATTTTCGGCATAAAATCATACATCATGTCATTATAATTATCAGGCATAATTTCAGGCATCATATTCGGCATGTTTGGAGCCATATTTCCCATCATGTCATATGACATATTAGCCAATAAATCTGTTGTCATATTTGCAACTGTATAGTTCTTATTGATCATAGACATTGTTAGTTTTATCATCATGTCGTCCTTTATGTTCGATATTATGTTGTTTTTCATATCTTCCAACATTTCGAAAGATAAATATGTCTTATTAGCTGTTATATTTGCCGGTACATAACGGTTATCTCTGTTCTCGAGAATCAGTAGGCCGTCTTCCTGTTTTCTCACTTTGGCTAGTGCTTGATAATCCACTCCATATATCGTTGAGAGGTCAATCACTGGTGTTTGATAGTTTATCTAGAACATTAATACAGTTCACTCGATACACGAAAGATAAAATCAACACATGGAGAAAATCAAGTTACTACCTTAATTTTATATATGTGGTGTGTTTTTTTCCTTTAAATTAAGTCAACAAATCTTGAAAACCACTCCGGAAAAATAATTTTAATAGTGTTTAGTACCTACGGACTTTTATTACTATCACCTACTACTACTACTTAATTATATGACCTTTTGCCCAAAAAAGATATACATCAAGACCATCCAACTTGATCATTAAATAGTTTAAAAGGTTTAAAAAAACCACTCAGACTGCGACGGCACCCCCCTCTTGCGAAGGGGTTACTCTTTTAAAAAATGGTTTGTTTTTACAATATTTCCATGTTACAGCATTAGTACTATGGCGGGACAACGTAGGCCCGACAATAAGTCGTAAGAAACAAAAAAAAAAGAAATGTTTATATAATATATAACAAAGTTAACAAATGTTAACTAACATCTAGAATACCTGATGACGTACTGGCTAATGACAACGAATACCATCAACAGATCAGAGCGTGGGCAGCTGTACCACCTGAATCACCAGCGTCAGACATTCCATCCACTGACGAATTTATTAACGTTGTCAAGAGGTTACCACTCAACAAGTCATCAGGTGAAGATAAAATATCTAATCGGATGATTATAGAAGCGTGTAAAACAGCCGGTGATGCGATTTTAACCGTTTACAACCGTTGTATTGCGGAGGGCGTATTTCCTCGTATTTGGCGACGCGGATTTATACGAATAATCCCGAAAAGTGGCGACAAACCCCCGGACGACCCGAAGTCGTACCGGCCCATAACATTACTTCCATCTTTGGGAAAACTCCTGGAGCGCCTTATCGTTCCACGGTTGCTACCGGACGGACCAAAATTTCATAATAATCAATTCGGTTTCACTATTGGAAAATCGACCGTAGACGCGGCCCTTACTGTTAGGAAAATAGTTAATACATCTGAACATAAGTATGTAATTGGGATTTTTCTAGATATTTCTGGGGCTTTTGATAACGCATGGTGGCCAATGCTATTACTTAAAATGAAAAATCGAGGCTGCTATAGAAATATATACAATTTAGTTTACTCTTACTTTTTAAATGGTTCCGCGAAACTCAAACTCGGCCATCATTCCATGTCGAAGTCTCTCACCATGGGATGTCCTCAGGGTTCGGTTATTGGTCCACCGTTATGGAATTTAGGCTTTGATGATTTCCTCGCGATTCCGCTTCCAAGCGGCTGTTCATTAACCGGTTACGCGGACGACGGTCTTCTGCTCATTCAATCAAGTACTCGAGCTGGACTCGAGAACTTGGCTCACACTTGCCTACGATTAATATCTCAGTGGGGCGATCGTAACCGCCTGACCTTTGCTCCGCATAAAACTTATCAGCTCATTTTGAAAGGTAATCTTAAATCGTGTCCTACTATTAAATTTAATAACGTTCCGGTAAAAAGGAAGCAGTCCGTGTGCTATCTTGGTCTTGTGTTAGAAAGGAATTTTACATTTATAGATCATATTAAAATCGTCGGTGAAAAAGCAAAAAAGAACTTCTATGCCTTAACGAGAATATCTAAATCTACGTGGGGTCTGTCTTTTTTGACTTTAAAGACTATTTATGGGGCTACTTACTTGGGTTGTGTCTGCTATGGGGCGCCTGTTTGGGCTGATAGGGCCACAATAGGGGCGGTACGACGTAAATTACTTCAGAGTCAGCGTTTGGCTTTGATATTCTTATGCAAAGCATACAGGACGGTTAGTACTGAGGCCTTACCGGTACTTGCTGGCGTACTTCCGGTCGACCTTGAAGTGCAGCGACGTGCTGCAATGTACTATTCCGCAAAAGAGACCATGGACGCGGACTTTTTAACGCGGAGTGACCGTGCCAAAATCTCTAGATTATTTAAACCACATATTGACGTCTGGGAGGAACTTTTATCCGAATGGCAATGTAGGTGGGATAATTCCATCAAGGGCCGACACCTCCACCAATTCTTTCCATCCGTTCGCGTGCGGCTGGCCAGGACGTGGCTGGAGGTGGATCACTGTGTTGCCCAATTTCTCACAGGGCATGGTAACTTTAAAAGTAAATTATTTTCCTTCAAGCTTGTTGCCTCGCCATTATGTCAGTGTTCTACATCTGACTGTGAATATATACAATCTGCACATCATATCTTATGGGAGTGTATTCTTTGGCAGAATGAACGCAATACTATGTTGAATAATGTACAGGCTGTATCAGGAGCCGTTTACTATACGGACCTTGTGGAAACTAGAACAAATTTCCGTGCGTTCAAGCGCTTTTGCCATACCTATTATTGGAATCAAATATAACAGCTCACAATGTTAGGACCCATTAATATTAATGCAAATTTTTATCCGTGGTGCTTGGCAACTGGGCTTATCCCAGTTGTAAACGACCCTTTGTGCCTATTGGTCTTGTTTGTTCTGTCTCCTGCTTGATATGGAGGGAAGTGGAAATTTGTGTTTTTCTTACTCCTCCATTTTCTTTTCTGATTAATTTCGTTGCGGGATCCAAGACAGTTAAATTCATTCTCCGGGACTTCGTCGAGCTTCATTGCCTCGGCGCTTTTCTGGTGGTCGCCACTGTTAATTCTGGCTTTCAGGAGTTGCAGTGGTTTGGGAATAGTGCGGTGGGATTGTCCCAAAAAAAAAAAAAAAATAACATCTAGAAGGCCTACAATGTTCACACATTCACAAAATAATCGGTAAAAGAATCTAAACAAAGTTAAAAAAAATATATATAACAAGACTAAATTTAACATGTGGTACAAATGTTGTTATCAGTGCTGTAACTATTAAAAATAAAACTATTGATGTAACTAATAAAAATATTGTTTAAATCTTTTTGGCCCTTTATTCTTTCAACTTTGAATATACTAATACTACACACTACTATATACTTTTTAATTATTAATTATATATATTATATGAACACTCTAGTAAAACTGATGATCGCATAAATAAGTTATATTATTGAAACGGATTAGTCAATTCTATGAACTCTGAGAGAAAGACTATACGGCCAGTAAGGGGCGAATACTAAGGTAGCAACTGATTTAGAGATGAGTGAATGAAGACCCCAAACTATAATAAAAATAATTGCGGAATAATGATAATAGATTATTTTCGTTGAACTGTATCTGCAAATAATAATATTACTTTTTCAAACAGTAGGCTCTGTATAGCCCCTTAAGTGTTCCACCGATATGCCATTCAGTCTTATTAGTTGCAGTTTAAATATTTTAAACACAGTTAAAAAGCTCAAAAACAAAGCTCAAAAAATGGCAAAAACAAAAGAGTCATTTTAACTTCTTCGTAACTTCGTTTAACTACAAATATTTTAGCTTTATGCGAATTATCGTTTCCTTATCCAATTAAATGAGCTAACTTGACTGGACTATCCTGTAGTGTGTTTGCCTATAAATTTAAATAATATTTAACTTAAAAATATTGAGCAAGATTGTTTTCAATAAAAAAAATCTTGTGAACCCATGTTCATACTCTACTCGAGGACCATTCCTCGGATTTGTTATTGAAGCCAACACAATAAAAAAAATATTTCCATTATGTCTTTATTTCCTTTAATGGGCTTAGTAAAAATATAATAGCGGAGAAAAGTATGGAAGACAATAATTTTAACTGTTTGGATGTTTGCATTCGATTCGTTATTTCATTTTCTTATAATAAACATCATTATTTGAAAGTAAATATGTACGCATATTTGCTACGATTTTGTCCATATTTGGGATAACAAAGAAATAGGATGATATCACAACTATTTAGTTGATCAAACAAATTATCGAAAAATTGGTCTCTACTACACTATTGGTTACAGGAATCAAGACGTGAATTACCTTTTATAATCTTAATTATTTCCAGCTATGGCACAATAGCGCATACAAGAATGATAATGATTGTGATACTTAATATAATGTGATATAAATTAGTATAAGAATTGTATGATCTAAAATAAAATGTATGAATAATGATAATTAATATAATATATTGTAAATTGTATATGAACCATTAAAATTGCAATGCCTTAACAGGCAACTAAGTTCTAGGAAACTATCTCATGTTAACCATCTTCAAAATTCACACATAGTCCTCATACTCATTAAAACACTTAGTTCACAATAAAGAATTTGAATTCGATTTTTTTAAGTTTAACATGTTCTTTCCAATGTTTTCTTTCAGCATTTGAAAATGTCGAACTATTGTGGGAAAGTCTAAGAAAAGTTTACGCAGAAAATATAATGAACGTGGCGCATTATTTTTCTTTGTACATTTTCCCTAAGCTTTTCCACAATAGTTCGACTTTGTCAAATGCTGAAAAAGCTACTTTAAACAATGAGAAAGGCCAATCTCTAAAATTTTCTGAATACTACTATTTAAGTAACTGTTACCATTCCGTCCTCATACCCCACGAAGGATGAAACCATAATTTGTGTCACTTAATATTGAAACGTTTGTATTAAAACAGGACTTTAAAGTGATATTATTTTCACACGTATCACAGAATTCACTAAACTTATAAATAACTTTGAGAGGTATACAGAGACAGAATCAAGTTGTGAATTTCTAGTATAATCTGATCCCTTTTTATTTGGAAATGTTATACAATGCAAGTTCAAAATAAACTGGATAAAGTAGCTTAATGTGCCATGGTGTGTACAAGAACTTTAAGTAAGTACTAACCTGTTCGGGAAGTATTATTTCGGGAGTGCAACCCGAGTCTTGGAAAGTTTCTGCTCGAGAGAAGTTAAGACAGCGAATATCAGTCACTTTGAGATACGGGTCGTCTTCGGGCACACGTATGGGTATACACTTAGGATCTTTATCACCTATCTTCGAGCAGCAATATTGCCTGCGTTTGAGGTAATCGACTGGAACAGAACTTGGTTATTGATATTGGAGTTAGGATGAAATACGTTGGAAGATATAATACCTGTATTGCTGCTAAGTATTTGTTGAACCAGATACCTGAATACTAAGAGATTATATGTACATTGACTATGATACAGAAATTGGTGAGCGTTTGGAGTTCCATTTTTTGTAAATGTACTCGTTCAAAAAGAGGCAATAATTTTAATGATAAATCTGAATATCTAAAATATTAAATTCACAAAATACAGCCAAAATACATGGAATTTTGCTTGTGAGCTCCTTTTGTAACAAAAGTGCGAATATACAAGAGATTTCTGAGAATTCATTCCCTAAAAGGTGTAAAATTTTGTATAAAAGAAAGTAATTTTTGCCCATGAGAAATCCCTTCATTGTGGTGGTAATTTTAGAAACTTGAAATTCTTAATGATTAATTCATTTAAAAATGCTATGACTTATTTTCACAAAGCACTAGAGGACATTGCTAAGGAAATGGCTTAATGCGCGTATTATTACATTCTGAATGACTTATATTCAAGAAACACTACTTAGATATAACTTTGCCAAAACAATAATCCCATGAAGTTTACAATCTGCCTCTTATAGTAGGATATTAAGTAACCTTTTGGACTTAATCACGGTGTTTTGCTTGGTATGCGTCCATCCAATTAATTATTGTAGCATTGAGGTTTGTCTATACATGAAGTAAAACAAAAGATTGTCTGCGTTTGAGGTAATCGACTGGAACAGAACTTGGTTATTGATATTGGAGTTAGGATGAAATACGTTGGAAGATATAATACCTGTATTGCTGCTAAGTATTTGTTGAACCAGATACCTGAATACTAAGAGATTATATGTACATTGACTATGATACAGAAATTGGTGAGCGTTTGGAGTTCCATTTTTTGTAAATGTACTCGTTCAAAAAGAGGCAATAATTTTAATGATAAATCTGAATATCTAAAATATTAAATTCACAAAATACAGCCAAAATACATGGAATTTTGCTTGTGAGCTCCTTTTGTAACAAAAGTGCGAATATACAAGAGATTTCTGAGAATTCATTCCCTAAAAGGTGTAAAATTTTGTATAAAAGAAAGTAATTTTTGCCCATGAGAAATCCCTTCATTGTGGTGGTAATTTTAGAAACTTGAAATTCTTAATGATTAATTCATTTAAAAATGCTATGACTTATTTTCACAAAGCACTAGAGGACATTGCTAAGGAAATGGCTTAATGCGCGTATTATTACATTCTGAATGACTTATATTCAAGAAACACTACTTAGATATAACTTTGCCAAAACAATAATCCCATGAAGTTTACAATCTGCCTCTTATAGTAGGATATTAAGTAACCTTTTGGACTTAATCACGGTGTTTTGCTTGGTATGCGTCCATCCAATTAATTATTGTAGCATTGAGGTTTGTCTATACATGAAGTAAAACAAAAGATCTTACGTGGTCCATCCATAACACTGATATCTCGATGTATGAACTCCAGCATATGGACCGCAGCCACATTGAACGTGACCTTATCTTCGACTCGGCCAGTGGAATGCAGTTCCGTTCTGACCTTCCGGGCTGAGGGTAGTGGCTCACCATGTCTGTTCATACGAATATCACGATCTAGGGATGAAGATATATTGTTTTATATATGTTGTATAGGATTTCAGAGAACTTGTTTAATATCCCGTATATTTAATAGTTTGTGTCTAATACTGGGAATTGCTTTAATATTGAATCATAATAATTTAGGTTTGGGATATAATATTCCAAGAATGTTTTCGGTGGTCTGATTATTTCATTACTTTAAGTACTTTATTTGTTTCAGTTCATTCAATTGTTTGGTCTCCACAAATTACCGCTGCCAAAAGTGAGCTATTGCCCAACAATGAGATTAGATGGCAGATATTATATTCAATTTAGGTGTTAAAATTTATAAGTAGTTAATAATAGACGATAAAAGTACATGACATAAAAATAGAAAAACATAGACATATTAGTAGGTATATTTAAGAAAATAAAAATATTGGAAATACAGCTGAAATGTTATTATAGAAAATATTAAGCGCTTTTCCTCTCTCCTAGACACTGACTGTATCTAGAATGTTGCTGTGGCTGACAGGGTCCATAATTGTGTCTGTAACTTATATTTACCACCTGTATGTACATTATGGATGCAATAAATTTAATTTGAATTTATGAGTTGATGTTCTTGATAATGCATTAGTTGGTTTGTTTTCGCATAAACGTACTACGGATGTCGCAAACACAAATATATACAAAAAAACTTATATTTATATAAGTTTATTACCGGAAATAGCATTAGGTATAAGATATTGTTTTCTGTACAACAACAATTATGGTTCAAAATCAAATTAAATTGGTTAAATTGGCGTATCATTTTTAAGGTCTTTTTATTATCCTTATAGGTTCATTAATTTGGGGTTAAGGTGCATTACTTTGTATAATATAAGTGACCTAACCCAGCTTTACACAGTCGTTATAGTTTGCACTGGACAATTAATATCACAAAAATTCCTCCTTAATCGCTCTTCCTATTAGTAGAAACCGTATCAAAGTCTGTTGAGTGGTTCAGTAAGTAAACGGAGTAACAAACTGAAGCAGACGGCAACCTTTGTTTTATACTATTTGGAGAAGAGACGGACAGACCTGACTATTTTGAGGCAGTCTGGTGACAAATATTCTGACGTTCGAGGTAGTAAACGAACTTGAAAAATTAAACTGTTTTGCTGAAGGATAATATATACTAGGTTTCAGAAACTATACTGATTCCAATATATCAAGTACGGGCGCACGGTTGGCGCAGTGGTTGAGCGATTGACAGCTGTGCTGCTTGTCGCGGGTTCGATTCCCGCACAGAACAAATATTTGTATGACCTAGAGATAGTTGTTCCGGCTCTGGGTGTTGTGTATGTGAGTTTATGTGTTTGTAAACGCACTCACGAAACAAGAAGGAATTCCTAGTGTGGGGCAACGTTTTTAAAGAAGAAATTTAATAAAAAAAAGTACGTTTTACCGTTGGCATAGTCTGGCTTCAGGAGCCTGAGATAAGGTCCTTTGGCAGAGCCCCTCGTTGGGTATTTGTAATTGTTACAAGTACCATCAATTCTGCTGCCTTCGTGGGGTGTGCACGGCTTTATTTCAATTGAACATCGTCTAGAAGGATACACAACAGGAATAAGGATTATGATCTCTTTAGACACTACACATATTTGGACATTGTGATGGCAATATAAAGGTTTTTGAATACGAGAAAGCCAGACTTTTTGACACAAACAAAGTGACATTATATCAGCTATAGCGATTGTCAACTGGCAAAATGTAAAGAACTGACCACGTGACATTGCATAAAAGGACATACAACATAATATACAGCAGCGTCCTAACATATTGTACCCATTTAAACGGTATGCCGTTCCTTAATTATGATTAAGAAATGTCAATTAACTGTAGATAAAATTTATGATAGAGTGGTATCTTCAATTCGCAGCAAAGCAGAACCTATGATTCTGTAGTTTATTTGTTTCCTTTTGTAACTATTTAACCAATACCTGTATTGATTAACGTCTTCAATTAAATAAGTTAATAAATTTTACGTTAATGCTTCCTGTACAGGCTGAGTTTTCATAGTAGTAGGATAGCCAAATCATCACTATGAAGAATACCACTAAACAATCAAAGGAGTCACGGGGCCGATTTTGATTAAAACTAAAACTGAAACATTGGATTTTCTCACCCGAAAAAAATTCAACGAGCAGAATTTATTGACAAAATCTATAATAACGCGGGCGAAGCTGCGGGCAACAGCTAGTCCAATATATTTTTGACTTTTCGACAGCCATTATTGCTTGCGTAGTTTTTATAATTATGCGAATAAAGCGTAAAACGTGCTTTTAACTGGAATGCTAAAAGAAGAGAATGTTATAAATAAATAAAACATCTTACTCAGTAGCGTTCTTCAACATTAGTTCCTTCGCTTGCGCTGTCTCAACTTTCTTTCCGGTATACCTATCAAACACTCCAGCGTCCCCTCGATAAATTGCGGTAAATATTAAAAAGTTAAATAAATAATACATTTTGTACCGGACGACTTAGCGGAGCCTTGTGATACAGTTAACTAAGCAGGACCGGCTGGTTTTGTAATCCCGAATGTGTTTCGCAAAGTGATTCGATCGATTACCGCTTGACCGTTTCCCTTCGTGAATTAAATGACGGATGTCTGAAAAACGGCACTATCCTCTTTCGCAAAATTTTGCGTGTTTACTATATTTCTTGAAAGTAAATTTGTATTGTCGTTTGCATAATTTACGTAATCATCATCGTTCTACTTAATCATGGATAAGAAGACGCGTATAACTTTCCTTTATTTTATGTTTGCAAATGAGGATAACAAAAGACTAGGTACCATTTTGTAACAGATTCTCTGGTTACTTAAAAATGGTTCGATACCTATATATATATATATCTGTACTTCTATACTAATATTATAAAGAGGAAATATTTGCATTTTTGTATGTTACGAATAAACTTAAAAACTACTGGACAGATTTAAAAAAATCTTTCTCCGTTGGGAAGCTACACTATCCTCGGGTGAAATAGGCTATTTATCCCTGTATTCCCAAGGGATCCGGGAACTACGCGGGTGAAACCGGCTTTTTTGTTTGTTTGCTTGTTTGTTCCGAATAGGCTCCAAAACTACTGGACCGATTTAAAAAAAATCTTTCACCAATAGAAAGCTACATTGTTCCTGAGTTACATAGGCTATTTTTTAATCCCAAAAACGGGTCCTGTGGGGTGGTTCACGGGAGCGAAGCCGCGGAGAACAGCTAGTCATGGGTAAGGAGACGCGTATATCTGCCCTTTATTTTATGTTTGCAAACGAGGATAAAAAAACAAGGTAGGTACCATTTTGATACAAATTCCCTGGTTAATTAAAAAATGGTTCGAAAACAGTAACAACAATACAATCAAATACATTAACACATATATACATGCTGCAACGATATGCATGCAACGATCGAGCATTGAGCCATCACAGTGGCAAAAAACCCAAATGCATAAAAGATCCAGTTTCAACAATCAATCATCATAAATCGATCCCTTCCTACTATTACTTTTTACAAAACAACTTCAAGTCAATAAATACATCGACTTCTTTACAAAATTAATAACGTCAAAACAAATTACAAAATTGAAGAAAATTAATTTAAAAACGACTCAAGTTTTATTTATATTTGAAGACGGACTCCGTGTTGTATCTCTGAGAAAAACTTTTAATGAGTTTGTTTTAGAGAGTGCAGGTACCGACTGACTACTGAGTGAATAAATGAGAGGAGTGGACATTCCTACCAGGCAACGAATCAGCTAACGGTAGGGTTGGGACACAGAATGAAATGTTAATTGAAACATTTACTTTAACTCTTGCATTCAAAATTAATGCTTCTTGTCATTGGAACAAAGGCAGAAACTACAGAATATTATTTAAGTGCTTCTTCAGTTTAGTCTTGTCATTCATACCTACATGCACCACTGTGGTTGTTGGTACTACACACCCAGCGTTTTTCAAAGACATCATAACAATCCAATATGATGGTTAAGGACAATTTTCTTAAATATGTTGAAATTATTTGTTGTAAAATCTAAACTATCAAGTAGCTGTGTCATAGTGTTTTGAGATGATTTAGAAACATTGTATTATATCACAGAAATGTTGAGATATAAATGATAAAAATGTCTAAGTAAAGTTTTTTCAACATTCTACGTTTCATTCCCAGACCAAATAAAAAATTAGGTATGTTGTTTTTGACGATTAAATTGTTTTTTATTTTACTACTTTTAACAGTTTAGATTACCATCTTTGTTAATGTAAAGACGAGATAATAGTTTTCACTAAAACTAAAACATCTTAAACAAAGTTGTCAGATTTTTAAACTAACTCTGTTTTATTCTGCATTTGAAGCCGGAACAAAGATAAGTTCAAATAAAATTAAACAAAAAATATAGAAGCCACGATATCTTTCTAGAAAACCACTTTATCTGCAGTCAAGAAAATGTAGATAAACTGCTGTCCGTAAAAATGTTACTCAAACGTAACAGCCCTAAGCATTTCGCATTTGTTTGCAACTGCAAAAATCTTATTGGCGTATAGATTACTATTAATAGGTAGATATGTGATATGATATGTGGATAAATATTACATTTGCTAGGTACTTACATGACGGATAAGTTGCTCCGATCTCACGTAACATGGGACAAGGGCAGGTAGATGTTATATCTTTCATTCTATTTGGATACTAAGTCTAGACAAAATAATACATTTTCTTATAATAACTAGTCAATCTATTTTCATTACTTTAATTTTCTTCCTTCCTGTTGGAAATGACGCCTTAAAATAAGCAACAACCTTTTTTATAAAGTAATTAGAAAAATCTATTGTCTGTCTCTTTATAGAAAGTTAAAGTACCTAGGTAAACAGGGGCCATTTAATTTACATTGAAAGTTTTCATTCCATCTTCTCTCTTTTCTGAATTTTCACCTTTGAATACTTTTCGTTTTGTTGAATTCGGTCAAATAAGATTTCTAATTGGACTCCGAATGATCGACGAATTCAAAAGGAATTTCGTAGTAATCAACATTGAATTAAATTTGAATGGTGATAATAACTAAAATAATTATTGAAATGAGTTCCTTGACGCACAATGGATCAATCGCTGAGGGTTCTTAAGGGGTGCTTCGTTAAAGTTAATTGAGATCTCTCTGCGGTTGTGAATTGAGAATTTTTTTATGATATTAATTTGGGAAAATTTTGATTTTTAAATACTGATGACTGCCTGCATGTCAAAAACTATTATTTATTACTTAACTTTAAGCAATTCATATTTATACCTAGACAAAAAAATAGGCCACACCTTGTATATGTCTGCTATTGCGTATTATGTAGGTACCTAACATTTAATTTCTTCTGAAAAGTGTGACATAAATATACCATAACTATTGTGTTGTTGGCATTTTGGAGGGCAGTGGTCGCGTGAACCAGCTGCTAGTTAATTATCACGTTTGGCGTAACATAATTATCATCTACGCTTTTTAACTACTGCCAAATTCTTTCAAATATAATCCAATTAAATTGCACTACTTAATCCCCAATAGTTTCATCCAATTAAGCACCCGTATTATTACAAACCACCTGAATATACAAGAAGGTACAAACCGACATTGTCAGGCATATTAGCTGTGACTGACAATAGACATTCAATGGGCACTCATGTGGTTGTGAGATAGACCGACCATATACCATGTGTGTTGGCCGATTGAATGCTGATTTACTGTGTATGTGAGTGTTGTCCACAACAACTATCCATAGCTTGCCACCCATAGTTTAATGCGTGGTTGACATATTTAATAATGCTGTTTTTGATATTTTCTGGCATAAGCTGCGAATAGTTATTGACTTTTATTGTTAGGACCGGTCGGACTGACGCTGATAGTGTGGCCTTAATATCGATTGCCTATCGATAGGTTGTCGATAATGTCGTGATCTCGAAAAATAGTCACAATATCGATAGCCTTATTGATGTATTGAAATTTTACAATACTATTAATACTATCGATATTATCTATCCAAGAAATTGAGCAATACTATTGATAAAGTACAATACTACCGATTCTATTGGGTATTGATACTATCGATAGTATCGATACTATCACGTTTAAGGTGTGTTTTACTGCAATCACTATCGACACTATCGATAGTTTTACTACATAAATATTTACCCAAAGTTCAATAGTATTGCATCGGAATTTTAGTCAACATCATTAGATAAAATATCGATAGTATCGATAGTATCAATACCCAATAGTATTGATACTGTTGCACTTTATCAATAGAATTGCTCAATTTCTTGGATAGATACTATCGATATTATTGTAAAATTTAAAAACTATCTATAGGGCTATCGATATTGTGACTATTTTTCTAGGTCAACTATCGATACAACAACTATCGATACTTAGGCAACACTAGACGCGGACGCCACAATTTGGTAATAGCACAGATTATATAGGTAATAGATAAGTTATACTTGACCGAAGCGAACTCGCCACGCAGTCGGCTATCTTCGGGAGCGGTCGTGTGCACGAGACATTAAAAATGCCGCCCATGTTTCTTGCTTGGTGACAGAAAATGCACATTCAACGGCCATTCATGTGGCACAACCACTGAGATGATAGACCGACTATATGCCATAACAATATGTTATGGCCGATTGAATACTGGATGACGGTTTGTGGTCTGTGTGTGTGTTGTGAATAGTTTCTTTTATGGTGAACGCCTATTAGCAAACGTGCGAAGGGCCGTCTGTCAACTCTGTTGAGGGTTATTTTCTGCTAATAATGAAATAAAACATGAAATTCTGGCTGTTTACTGATCAATTTCGTCTCAATTGCTGAACGGGTATCAATGAAACTTGGCACACGGGGATTAGCTAGCACAAAATATATAAAACTTCAAACTATTTAAGCCATTAATGGCAGTCACCAGTTTGCCTGACGGTGTTAACCCAGTATAGAACATTTCAGCTAAGATTAGAATTAAGCCGGGCTTAGCAAACTCTTCTCGCCCGGTTTTTCTTTTTAAAGATTAGCCCTCGTTCCCACCGAGTCTGACTAAGATTTATGTTAGGGACATATCTAATAACTACATTCATTTATTCTGTCGCTGTTTCATTTTTTGTCTGGGTTAAAGTGCTTAATGTCCTTGAAAACGTACATAAGTAAAATTGATGAAGATGTACTACATTCCAAATTCTCTGAAGAGAGTCGCTCTCTAAATTCCTCGAGAAGATTCTTAATCAAAATCTTAGAAGCATTCTCAATAAATACAAAATTATAGCGGATAATCCAGCTAGATTATTAGGGTATAAGTGGCATAGCTTTGGAAATTTTCAAAGATTACCTGGGGAATCGCACCCTGCTGGTAAAGATTGGCTCTAGCTACAGTGATTAAGAAGTGTGCTATACGGTGTCCCCCATGGAAGCATTCTTAGCCCCACACTTATTCAAATATACATAGATGACCTTTGTAGAATGTCAAAACCAGCTTGTAAGATCTATGCATTTGCAGATGACACAGCGATTCTGGTTGATGGGCCCTCCTGGGAAGATGTGAAACGAAAGGCGGTAACGGCTCACTCATGCCTAAATCAGTTAATATCGTGCTCATGCCCTACTATTACCAGAGTTATGTATTAAATACTTGGTTGTGCGTATAAATAATGTAGTAAAATGGAACAAAAAACTAGATACACTAATTTCGCGAACGCTTCGTCTTACTCACATCTTCAAATCTCTCCGAGAATCCACCAGTATTGTCATTGTAAAAATGGTGTGATTTCATTAACATTATGTCAATCGATTATTGTATAATATATAACTGTATGGTGTGGAGCAGCGAAGTCTCTTCTGAAAGCAGATAGGTCTCAAAGGGCCGTACTTAAAGTGATGTTAAGGAAACCGTACAGATACCCTACAACGCAACTTTACGCTCGCTAATTGCAAAGTACTGGCTGTTCTGCAGCTTTTTATTCTACAATGTGTCCTGAGGATAGGCGCTTACCTCCATATGATCCAAGAAAGTGTACATATGTTCAAAACAAAGCCTCATTTACAAGACGTCAATACTATGTCTTAAGCCGTGATGTCTTTTAAAACACAGAAAGAAAAATTAATGTCAAATCAAAAACTTCTGACAGGCTCATACTGTAGGACTAATTTAATACAGAGTCTTTACTATCATACATCGCTTGACATAATAAATAAGTAAAAAAAACACACAAACACTCATACACTCAAACACATACATTCACTATTTCACTTCCCTCCGCGCGCTCGCATTGGTTAGCGGTGATCTGGGGGGTGACCATAAGCTCTTAGAGTAATGTTATTTTGAGTGTGTGTAAGGGACAGATTTATATGACGTGTATACATCTATCATTTACTCTATCTCAAAATGACCTTACTCTAAGAGCTTATGGTCACCCCCCTGTTCGCTCCCTGTTTTTAATTGCTATTGTCGTGTTCCGAAATTTATTTCCGGCTTGTGAGTTGCTGTCAATTGTGTATCATTGTGATAAGTGCTGGTATCGTAAGTTTTTAAACGTGTTTACGTCCGTTATTTAGTTGTAATTAGTTAATTTCGTCAGCTATCGGTGAGTACATTTACTTTTCTTGACCTGTGGGTATATCGAAATAATTGTATCGTCCGTTAATCTTTCACTTTTTACGTTCTAATACGCTTGTTAGTCTAATTTCCATAAGTAATTATGTTATCTAACAATGATGACCCACCTGATCGTGGTGGAAAAATATTATTCCGCCGAATAAATAAACCAAGGTCACCGACGACCTCCGCTAATGCTAAGCGTTTATTTAGTGAAATGTCTCCTTCTTACATTTCACCCGAAGAT
Source organism: Orthosia cruda (assembly GCA_964057195.1). NCBI lineage: Eukaryota > Metazoa > Arthropoda > Insecta > Lepidoptera > Noctuidae > Orthosia > Orthosia cruda. The sequence goes on from OZ059829.1 coordinate 39,343,936, forward strand.
AGATCTAAACGAATGCAAACATTAGAGTCAATTGTAAGGTCTTTGCCGATATTAAATGTCACTAATGTAAGCAATGTCGACTATTGTGATTTGGTTTCTCAGGCGTCTGCGTACCTGTCTAAAATTAACGATCTTGTCAATGACCAAGGGTCCCGCATTAATGTTGCAAATAAATCCACAATTATGGACATGACTCAGCGCATAACGGCTATTGTCTCATTGCTAGCCATAAAATCACACGCCAACGAGACTAAGTTGGCCAATACGGAACGCGAATTATATAAAATAAAACATAATACCAGTGTCGATATTGCCAAGTCTGATGTCAATAATGCCTCATATGCTGACAAATTAAAACTTCGTTTACCTAAAGTAGTTCCACAAGTGAATGCCCGTGCAAAACTTCCGTGTCTTGTGGCCTAACCCACTGATGAGCGTTCAACTGATTTCGCAACTTCTTTCGCGACTAAACAAGCGCTCAGATCCTAGTAAAGGCTTTCAAATTGTAGGTGTCAAGAAGGCTGCGAAGTCTGGCGTCGTGTTACGTGTCGCTAACGATTTACAATTCAAAAAGTTGCAATCGGTCGATGCCATTAGGTCCGCTGGCTTGCGACTTGAAAACCAAAATGGCGTAAGCCTCGTATTTTAGTTAAAGACGTCCCATCCTCAATGGAGGACAGTGCCTTTTTGCATGCGTTGTACTGTCAAAACATTAAAGACGATTTGTCATTAAAAGAAGACGAATTTATAAAATCAACAAAAATCATACGTAGACGTTCGTTAGACAACGGTCGGAAATAGACCGGCATTGAACTCGAGTCCGCGGTCCGGAAACATTTAGTCTCGACCAATGATAAATTGTTTATTGATTGGGCGACTTGCCGTTTCATTGATGATGTCGACGTAGTACGTTGTGCACATTGTCAACAGTTCGGTCATGTTAAGAAACACTGCACTATTAAATCACCTACCTGCGCTAATTGCTCTGAGACACATGAAACCAAAGACTGCCCGCATAAAGACAATTTAAATTATATACCGTCTTGCGTGGCGAGTAAACGCTTTAAGAAACCGTCTGACCATCGATGTGGATCAGATGGGTGTACCACTTATAAACTTAAACTCGAACAACTTATCCTCAACACCAACTACTAAAATAATGGATAGATTAACCATAGGACTATTAAATCTCCACAACGATAGGGTAGCGACTTCTGAACTGGACAAACTAATTATCGATTATAACTTAGATATCGTGCTTGTTCAAGAACAATATCAAAACGCGCGTTTACTTCACAAGGTAGTACAGTTGGATGGCAAAGCACGAGCTGGAATTTACGTGGCGCATTTTTCTAACTTCACAGTAACGTCTTTGAGTAACCTTATGCCATTGAGCCGTTGCGGAGGTCTCATCGTCTTCTTTTAAAGTTTACGTTGTGAGATGCTACTTTCAATATTCAGACCCTGTTGCTCCTCATATACATAACTTCCGTCACGTCTTGCAGTCGCTCGCGGGCTGCAAAGTTATCGTTGGCGCTGATGTTAATGCGTAATCATCACTCTGGTATCGCAAAGTTCGGTCTACGGATTATGAACGACGCTGCGCTGTTGAAGATAATAAAATCAATCAAGGAAATAAAAGTTGTAATTATTAATCCTGCAAATAACCATAAACACATACAAACTCTTTCATCGGCGCTAGTCAATTTGAGTCGATAAAAGAATATTATATTTCTAATTATCACTGCACTCTAGAACTTTAAAAATAATCAAACACTCAATTTAAACTTAATAACATGTTTGCAAGCGTTTACTTTATTCTGTTCCTTTTAATTATATGAGAATATCGTTGTAACTGATTAAATAAATAGTACAGACAACAAAATAGATAGCTTACTTGTGAGTTCTTGTTAAACTCTACTTAAAGCTTAAGTTTACCAAGTTCTCAACTTCGAATTCTTAATTCAAAAACCGACGGTTATCGATGAAATTGCGCATTGAAGTTTTCACATTCTATTTCAACAGGTTTTATATGCTAGTGGGTTTCGCCTTATGCCGCCTTGTTCTAACTTTTATTTAATTTATTTCAAACAAAACTAACTTTTAGACTTATCGGCTTGTTTTTTGCGTTTTAGTTGCGTGATTTTAACGTTTCAGTAGAATTTTGTAAACCGTAGAATTCTTTCTATAAACCACGCTGTCGCATTATCGTATGGCGCTTGTTTGATCTTTGACTGTTCTGTCAACTGTACTATTGCTTGGATAACATTCTCACCGGTGCAACCGATACGAGAGGCACTGAAGCGTCAAATTGTCACAGTGCATCTAGGTGTAGAAAATCGGCACTTTTTAATTAATTCCTATCAATGTGTAAATAAACACTAATGCAAGACTAACATGCAGTGTTTGTTTAGTTTTACAGTTACTGAAAATCGTTCGAAGGTGGTTTGATTAAAAATGTACATGTTAGTTAATTTCTGGAACTAATTAATACCTGTATTGACTACACTGGGGTTTTCGCGCGATTTAGCTTGCGTGGCCTATTTTACAGGAATCATACATTATTTCGGTATTAAAAGTAGAATAAATGGCACTCAGCCATAAAATAGGTTTCTATCAGTGATTGCATCACTATGCAGAAAATTGCAGAAATTACCTAATAAATTAAAAAAAACCTTCTTTAAAATAAAGACTTTTCGTGATTACATCAGTAGGCAGGCATTTGCAGAGATTACCTAATAAAAACAAACAAAAAAAAACCTTCTTTAAAATAAAGATTTCTCGTGATTACTTCAGTAGGCAAGAACTTGCAGAGATTACCCATTACAAACAAAAAAAAAACCTCAACTGAATTTCTTTAATAAAAAGTCATAATTCAAGGTTTGTCTTTCACTTCTTTCCTCCTCCATTTTTGACAGAATTTAAAAAATATTCCATAAATTGAATTAAAAGATACTATGTTGTGTTTCTATGTTTTTCTTTTATCATTTATAGTTGAAAAATTTGTACCTCTATTGCCAGCGCAATTTTGAGCATCTTTTGGGGGTTCTAGTGCTTCTAAAGATAATCTTACATCAAAAAGGAAAACATAGGGCACAATATATATCTTACTTTTTCAAGTTCAATATTAGAGAAGGAAATAGGCGAGAGCCGAACTTTTTAGTAGGATATACAGTCGGATATCTGCGACCGTATTTCCTCTTTGTAGATTAGATCCGCACCCATTCACAGATCGACGTCAGCAAACATTGCTAAATCTGTAATATTGACCCGCGTGGTATTATTCTTTAGACATGATAAGTATTTGATTTAACACTTTTAGATAAAATAAAAATAAGAAACAGTTCTACAAATAAATCCCTAGTTACGTAACATCCATATAGGTCAAACGCAGTGCTTCCTTCTCGATTAAATAGAATCGATGTACGTACTTACATCATTGTACGGTTTTATCGATACTAATGCGTCTCGCTCGATTTCACGTGGTCACGGGCAAGAGTAGTCACTGTAACAGCTAGGGTTGTCGCACATACCCTGTTTACGGATACTGTGCGCCGTTTAGCCGAATCAATTGCTTGATTTCGGCTATTCATTTTCTGTTTCTAAAAAAAAATATAAGGATGGATACTGTAGGAAATGTTTTTGTCTGCGTATTTTTTTTTGTTTTTGCCTATTAGCTGATCTTTGTTTTTCAGATGTCTTATCAATACTTTGCAGTTGCTGTGCTTAACTGTGAACTATATTAATTATGTTTATTTATCTACAAATAGAGGCATATCTTTCAACTCTTTTATTTATATTATTGTGTTCAGTTTTATTGGTGAAATTCGACCTTAATAGCTTCCATTTTAACACTTACTATCCGTTTCCGAATCCATTTCTTACTTTTTATAGAAAAAGAAAATTTACATTTATATAAGGCCAATTTAAATCCGAACACATTTTATCGACAGCAGCCCTAACAATGTCGATGCATTCGAGTGCATCGAGTCCACTTTGCACCGTACTAGTGTTAGTGCTGGTCGCTGCGGACGACGGCCGGGAAATAAGAGGATTGTCGGCTCCCGGGACCGGTATACCACATATACACATACATCACTCGCCATGTGTCAGACATTTAGTTATAGCTTCTTAGAAGTTATTCTGAGAAGCTCTTTAGTTAATACCCCAGTTTAAATGTTCACTGGTTTAGAGTGAAAAGGATCGCTCCTAGCTCCGTGGTATTTTTGGGCATTAGTGCGAAATTGCGAATAGGCCAATTCGCAGAAGAGGTCGCGGAATGCGATAACGTCACCCGTTATATGTTTCATAGTTTTAGTTTCCTGTTGTTTTTTTTATAAACTGGTGTACAATAAAGTATAAATAATGGTAAAGCTTGATTAAGCTTTCAGTCAACAGGTAAAACTGCTGTCAAATCTTTTTTTTTGTACTTTTGGTTCAATTATATTATTATGTGATTTGGCAAAGGGACAAAAATAAATCCTGTTCCGGAGATTCATAGAAGTTCTTATAAGTTTTATATTTATCCTCGAAACTCTTTGAACCCGTCCCAGTTTCCTCACAAATGGAGCTTCAAGAAATCTCAAGATTTTCCCTTCCATGAAAAATAAATTGACTTACTATCACAGTGCTTGCAATCTAAACAAGCGTCCAGTTGAATTAACATCGGAACATTTAGAAAGTTGCCAGCAACTATCTGACGAGCGAGAATGTGAGCGGATGTGTGGATTTTTAGTTGTGTGCGTTGAGTTTACTCGCTCTTGTCCCTCGTACACACATATCTCTTGTTCTGTTTAATATAAATACCAAGTTCTGCTAGCTGTTTTCCACCAGAGTTACACTAAGACGAGCTAGACAGATTAAATGAGATCTCATTGTTGGACTTTTTCTTCTCGCACCGCTCAGCTACTTCACACATCTCCCACGGAAAAACATCCTTTTTAAAAAACAAAACGGGATAACTAGAAGAGTCTAGGATCCATTCTTTTTTATTGCTACTCTGTGGTAAGCAGCACCTAGAGGACCATTTGTTTAATCGAATAACCTCAACATCGCGTTTATCATGCTGTTCCAGATTAAGATTTTTTTAATCTGTAGAGGGATGAGGCGGTACTTAATCTGTTCGTTAAGTTAAGGGGTGCTGTCGTTGTTTGTTTGGCGTTATTTGGTAAATCTTCATTTAAAGGTCATTTTTAAATGCCACTTGTAATAATCACGAATGTCAATAATAGAGAAATGTGATACGCAGTTTGGAATACTCTGATGCCGATTACTAACAGTTTTTTTTTTTAATTTCCAATTCTCAATTCTTTATTGCGTACCATAATGTATATAGTTGGTAGAGAAATAATTATATTAGTCATAATTGTGGGCCCTGTCGGGCACAGCATAGATCAAGTAGGAGAGTTAGGAAGAACCCTGTGTGTTTAATGTGATAAATTTTATTATTGGTTAAGCATAGTAAGTTATTAAGCTTTATTAATACAGAATTAAATTTAAGAATTATATTATTTTATAAATTATATACATTTATTTATTTAGTAACAGTAACAATTTAGTTATTTAGTTACCAATTACGTATCGCCGACGAAAATACTGAGAGGTGGTTGTAGAACTTGTCGGTATACCTTAGTTTATTTTCTTTCGATATTTTTTTGTCAAGTTTTCCTCTTAATTTATACGTGTTAAAGACGACAGTTCATTAACTATCATTCACATTCTAACAAAAAAATAAAATATCTAACTATTCGACTATTACAACATTAAGTACAAAAAGGGGCGACTATAAACCAACTCAAGGGGCTGTGTAAACGCTATGTCACGGGGTCTCATTGCTAAGAAAGAATATTTGGTTCAAATAAATCTCCCTAGATGGCGCGACATGTACGCACAATTCAATAGAATTGTATGTAAAATTAACATTTTCTGAAATTGAATATAAAAATTGTATGTTCTTGTTTAATCAACTCTCCTAAGTACAAAATTATGGAATATTGGGCTCTTAATTCACATTTCAAAGATTATTTGAACGTATCATTTAAAATGGATGCCAATAGATGGCGCATTTTTTAATTTATGAGGCATTCCACTCGATTGTTAATATTTGCAACGTAACACATTTTGGTGCAAAAAATCTGTAAAAACGTGCAAAAAAATACTATAAAACGAACCTTCACTGTATTTAAAGAAAAAATAATTCAAGAACCTAGTAAACCCTTTTACTTGCATGTCGCTGCTAACACCATATATTGCCGTGAAACAGGATCGAACGCGATTGATTTTCTTACAAAAATAACAAGATTAATCAGATGAAAAACGCTAGTTACGTCGGCACGGTTTCTTTGTATGGGATGAGGCATCTGTATGCTAGTATTATATTATCTGTGGCTATGTTTTTGTTAGAATCGCGCCGTGTATTCAAAGGATTATAACCTCACACGTTTACTGTACCAGTGTCTGAATTGTTTCAGTCTCTTGAATTCGGGCCGAACAAAGGGATACTCGCTTGAGACGACCGGTATTCTGACCATGTTTCAGAGGAGTTGATCTTAAGTGTATTGTTTAGTTTAAGATGTGTGTGTGTGTTATTATGTTACTGATAGTCGATTTATGATTTACTATCGTTAGGGATAGAACATAACTTCGGGCTGATTTCACCAACCAAACTAATCGCGATAAGTTTTCTTAATTCAGTTTATGCAAATACAGCGTTCTGATTGGTAGTTTCTCAGCGGTCTCAAGCAATTAGAACGCTGTATTTGCATAAAATAAGTTTAGTTGAACTAATCGCGACTAAGTTTCATTGGTGAAATCGGCCCTAAGTATTAGCTACGTTAAAAGAAACAATCATACCGTGATACCAAATATCTAACTAATATTATAAATGTAAAAGTTTGTTAATGTCTATGTTACAATCACACAAAAACGGCTGAACGGCTTTGGATTAATTATTTTGCACACAGGTAGTTAATAACCTGGATTAACGCATAGAATACTTTTCATTCTGATTTAATGTTCGCTTGGGATAATAAAACACTTTTTACATGGGTGATGCCGCGGGCAGAAGCTACATAGGTAAACAATATTGCTTAGTTTTGATCTTCTCCTAGCATCTAGAAAAATAAAAAATCAAACGGATATTACATATAGACTTTTGGTCAATCGATATATTTGATAGAATGTTACTTTGTCTAGCCCTGTTAATATTAAATATAGTCATGGACTTCATAAACAGGTATTATTTACTTTATACCAAAAATATTAGGTTGTATGTACGAGATTGCCCTGTGAGATTAGACCGCCCATTGTATACTTATCTTTATAAATGTTTTGTCCTGGAATTATTTAAGTGGTGTACAATAAAGTATATAATAAATAAATAAATATTAAAAATAGAAGTGTCAGTGGGCAGGGCACATTGCTCGCAGAACAGATGGCCGATGGGGCAGACAAGTTCTGGAGTGGCGATCGCGAACCGGAAGACGTTGCGTTGGAAGGCCTCCCACCAGGTGGACCTATGAACTGGTAAAGGCTGCGAGGGGGGATCCGCTGGATGCGGGACGCACGGGACCTGTCAATGTGGCGACGCTTGGGGGAGCGTATGTCCAGCAGTGGACGTCTTTCGGCTGATATGATGACGATTATTAAAAATACATCTCCTTTTAGATTCCAGGAGATATTGAGTATTATTGGAAATTTATTTTATTTATTATATTCTTGGGCCCATTATTGTTTATCTTGTTTATTAATGATCTCATCAATTTCCTTCAAAATCTTTTACCTGACGTTCAACTGGTAGTCTTTGCGGATGACACCAATGCCGTAGCTGCTGCTAACGACATCCAAGAGCTTACTGTAAAGGTAAATACAGTTCTGGCTGCCTTTCATTCTTGGTTTAGTGCAAATATGCTCAAAATTAATATCACTAAAACAAACATAATGCTATTTAAAACAACTGCGCGTAACGATGATAAAATTAATATAGAACTGGATCGAGTTAGAATTGACCTTGTTAAGGAAGTTAAGTTTCTTGGCATTTATATAGATGAACTTTTGAACTGGAAAAGAGAACTAGCGGCACTGGATTCGTCATTGTCATCTGCTTGCTATGCTTTAAGAATCCTTAGGGACGAGGTTAGCATTACACATCTCAAAATGGTGTATTATGCCCTGATCGAGTCCAAATTAAGGTATAGCATACAGTTTTGGGGCAACAGCTATCTCTATAACTGTCAGAGAGCATTTATTTTACAGAAAAGGGCGGTACATACTATTGTCCGCATTCCTCAATGGGAGAGCTGTAGACCATTTTTTAAAGAACTTGGCATTCTGACAGTCCCTAGCCTATACATATTGGTTTTATTATGCACCTTTAAAAAATACATATATAACTTCGAAACAGACGAAAATAGGCAGATAAGAGAAAATACACGAAGGAAAGACTTTGGAAATAAAATATTACCTCAATTTGGAATCGTTAAACATAGTCCACAATATCAGGTCGTTAAAGCGTTTAATAGATTACCTCTTGACTTGAAAAGCATTTTGTACACAGGCTCTTTCAAAGCAAGGCTCAAGGCATTTCTTTTGGAGAAATGTCTATACTCTGTAGATGAATTATAGGTTTGTGTTATTTTTGTGATGTCAATTACCAATTATTAAATCATAATCGTATTATTATTATACTTATGTTTGCATGTTATTAATGTATTTATTTTAAGCTTACTGTTTACTTTTAATGTTAATGTTATGTTTTATGATGTTAAAATTTCGAACACAATGTATATTGTAACTGAATAAATTGAATTGAATTGAATTTATTTTACACCACACAAATATATATACAGGACAAACAATCATAAAAGCAAGTGTACAATGGGCGGTCTTATCGCACAGGGCAATCTCTTACAGACAACCTTTATTATTATAAATTGTTAGAAATATATTATTATAGTTATTATATAGTATAATAGTTATTATTATATATATATATTTATATTATAATAGTTATTATTAGAAATTGTGATTGGTTTATCTATTCGTAAAGATAAACCAGTCACAATTTCCCTGAATAATACTCTAAAATTTTACTAGGAAAATAGTCTACAGATTTTTTTTTTTTCAATGTAAAATACCTAGTAATAATATCTTTTAATTTATAATAATCTAGATTCTGCCCGCGGCTTCACCTACGTAAAAAGTGTTTTATCGTCCTAAAGGATAAAACACACTACCGGGATGAACAATCTTATTATATACTTCCCAGGTTCTCAAACTATCTCCATACCAAATTTTATTCTAAATTGGTTTACAGTTAAATCTTATTTGAATGATAGACAGCATCTAGTTCAAATAAACGGTGTGAATTCGTCGGGTTTAAACGTGAAAATTAGGGTACCCTAGGGCTCAATTTTAGGTCCTTTCTTATTTTAATATACCTAAACGATTTACCCCGTTTATTGGAAAATAAACTAAACAAGGTGTTATTTGCTGATGACACTTTAATTTTTTAAATAAATAGACGTACTCGTCAGGTTGACGACGTAAATAACGCCATCTGGCAGGTTCAGGAGTGGTTCACTGCCAATAATTTAGTTTTAAATGGTAAAAAAACCAAGTGCGTAAAATTTTCCTTGCCGAATATCAAAAGTTCTGATTGTGACATTATATTAAACAAGGAGAAGCTAGTATTCGTCGATAAAACGGTTTTTCTGGGGATCACGCTAGACTCAAGGTTACAATGGGGTCCTCATTTAATATCACTTGCAGGGTGGCTAAGTTCGGCAGCTTATGCTGTTAGAAAGATTCGTCAATTTAGTGATGTACGAGTAGATACCGCGAGGCTGGTCTATTTTAGTTACTTTCATTGTCTTACGGTATTTTTCTATGGGGAAGGGCTGCAGACATTGAGTCAATTTTTATTCTGCAAAAACGAGCCATCAGAGCGATATACAATCTTCGCTAGCGCGATTCTCTAAGGGAACTGTTTAAGGGCATTAACATCATGACGGTTCCCTGACAATATATTTATGAAAACTTCATGTACTTGAGGAAGAATTTACATCTTTTTTAGTAAAAACGGAGATAGACATAATTACATTACTAGAAATAGGGACGAATTAATTCAACCAGGTTTCAGACTGGCTAATTTAGCCTCATCTTTCATGGGGTACTGTACAAAATGTTACAATAAAATTCCTCCCCACATTGAACTGAATGAGACGAAATTTAAAACTTGTATAAAACGCACACTATGCAGGCAGGCATATTATAAGTTGGGTTAGGGTCACCGCAACTGGGGCCCGGATGCTAGAAGTCCCCGGTGTGGCCAGCGGCCCGTCCGCTGACGCATTGGCCGAAAGGCTCAGGGCGTCTATAAATGCGGACGAGGCCCGAGTGTCCAGGCCCACCAAGTGCGCTGACATGTGAATTCTGGGCCTGGACGATTCTGTGACGGAGGGAGAGGTGGTGGCCGCCGTCGCCAGGACTGGGGGGTGCACTCCCAAGCAAGTAAGGGCAGGCATCATACGGCCTGACGCCACGGGGATGCAAGCCTTTACTGTGAGCTGCCCTGTCTCGGCAGCCCAAAAAATAGCCGGGGAAGGCCGAAGGCTCTTGGTGGGCTGGGTTTCTGCGCAGGTAAAATTGCTGGAACCCAGACCTCTGAGGTGCTTCCGCTGCCATGTAGGAAACCACGTGGGAGCTCAATGCACCTCGGGGGTGGACCGCAGCGATCATTGCTTCCGCTGTGGTCAGCTTGGTCACAAGACCGGCACGTGTAATGCCACGCCGCACTGTGTCGTATGTGCGGCAGCAGGCAAGCCGGCTGATCACCGGGCTGGGAGCAAGAACTGCGCTCCACCCGCCAAGGACAGGCGCAGGGGCAAGCACTCCACCACCGCCATCACCGTCGCAGCCGCTGCCTCTGCCGCCGCCGCTGCCGCCTCCACAGCCGTCGTCGCCGCTGAAACCACCACGGCAGGACCCTCACTGGGGGTTTTGGAGGGAGCTGAAATGGAGTGCCAATAATGGCCCCATTACGCTTCCTCCAGGCGAACATCAACCACTGCGCCGCTACTCAGGATCTATTGCTCCAGAGCATGGCGCAGTGGTCGATTAACATCGCCGTGGTCGCTGAGCCGTACTTTGTCCCGCCCAGGGACGACTGGGTGGAGGACCTGAGCGGCTCAGTGACCCTAATTTCGTTGGCCGTCGCTGGCACCCCGTCCCTCGAGGGTGTCAAGAGGGGACAGGGTTGCGTGGCAGCACGGTTCGGGGAGATTGTGGTCTCGCTGAATTCCACAACTCCCTTGCGGAGTTCAAAATCGTCGTCGTCGGGTACCGCTCCATCCCTGTGATCGTCCTCAGGGACTTCAATGCCAAGAATGTGGCTTGGGGTTCCCGGTATACAGACACACGGGGCAGGATGGTTGAGGACTGGGCTCTGGAGACAGGCTTGGTCATCCTCAACCGGGGTTCTGTCTCCACGTGTGTGCGGATGCAGGGCGAATCGGTGGTGGATATTTCGTTCGCCAGCCCCGCTCTGTCACCACGTGTCGTCGACTGGCGCGTCATGGAGGAGGTGGAGACCTATTCCGACCACCGGTATATCCGGTTCGACGTCTCCACCCAGATCACGAGCGCGTTGGTCCGACAGACCCCGAGTGGTCCGCGGTGGGCGCTGAAACAGCTGGACCGGGAGCTCCTCCTGGAAGCCTCGATCGTGCAGGCCTGGGTGTCATCACCGGATAGGCCTGCTGACATTAACGACGAGGCGGAGTGGTTCCGGGAGGCCGTGTCCGAGATATGTGACGTGGCAATGCCCCGGGTCCAGCCAGGTCGCGCCCGGCGCCAGGTGTACTGGTGGTCGCCGGAGCTTATGGCTCTGCGCCAGGCGTGCGTTGCTGCGCGACGCCGGTACACCAGGCACCGCAGGCTCCGTAACCGTCCTTCGGGTGAAGCGGAAGGGCGTGTCAGACTTTAACTGACTAAAACCCACCCGTGTTCCATCAGTTGCTTGTGCCAGGGCCGCGGTAGCTCTCTTTCAAATTTATCCGCGACCCAGACAGGCATCGGTCCTAGCGGGCCCCGTCAGTTTTTGCTGACATCTCTTTGAGGCGCGCGTGGAACACTACGCGCCGTCGACTGGGGCCTCCTTTGCGAGCATTACTGCTTCGCAGAAGGAGGTGACAGCTTCCCATGCCCTCTCGCTTCGTACCATGGCCTGAAGCAGGGCCGGACGCGAGAGGTCGCCCCCGCTGATCGCGTCCACGAGGACACGGCGGTGCTCCGCCCAAGCGGGGCAGACCTCCACCGTATGCTCCACCGTGTCCTCCGGGCGATCCATACAATGGTGACACCCGGGCGTTTCCTCCCGCCTTATCCTGAACAGGAACCTCCCGAAACAGCCATGTCCGGTAAGGACCTGCGTCAGGCGGAAGGTGAGGACGCCGTGGCGCCTCTCAAGCCACTCCTCAAAGAGGGGCCTTATCGCCGCAATTGTGGCGCGCCCAGCACTGGGTTGCGACAGTCGCTCTCTCCATGTCGCCATGAGATCCTGCCGGAGCTCTGTCCGCCGAGCCGCGATTTGTCGTGGCAGCGGAGTTTCACCCCGGCGTGTGGACTTTTGCCTCCAGATCCCATGGCGGAAATCCGGCAAGGAGGCTCGCCGCCTCACCGGAGACCGTGCGGTATCCCCGGACCAGCCGGATGGCCATTACCCTTTGGGACGCGTTCGACGAGCGAGCTGGTCGCCGCCTAAGGGAACGCCCCGGGCCACTGCATCCCCCGTCGTGAGGGCTCGTACGCGCATGATGGCGTCCACCGTAGAGCGCCCCCTGCGGAAGCCAAACTGGCTCTCCGCCAAATCCGGCCCCACCCGCACCAGCTGCCTAACGAGGCGGTCTGCAATAACAATTTCAAAGAGCTTGCCCACCTCATCGAGCAGCACAATGGGCCGGTAAGCGGACGGAGAGTCCGCTGGGCGCCCCGGCTTCTTAATGAGGACCAGTTTCCCCGTCTTCCAGCGAAGCGGGAACTGGCCCCTCTCCAAGCATGCGCTAAGGAGCCCCCTTAGTCGACGCCCGAGAGCCTCCAAGGCCAAAACCCAGGCTTTACCAGGTAAACCGTCGGGTCCTGGGGCGGTATTTTTGGCATTCAGCCTACGTACTGCCACTCTCAGTTCTACCTCGGTCACCTCCGGAGCATCGTCGTCGTCGTTGGTGTGGTCCGCTTCGGGCACCGCAAGAGGTGGAGCCATGGGCGGGGGAGTATGTTCCACTTGCGAAGGGAACAGAGTGCTCACCACGCCCTCCACGAGCTGCGGCCGGAAACGGATGGGCGGAGTTTATCCCGCACCATTTTGTAGGGGCGCCCCCACGGATCCCTGTTCAGAATCCTCAGTGACTCCTCGCGAGCCAAGCCCTTGGCCCGCTTGATCTCCGCTTGGAGGGCAATCCTCGCCGCTCTGTACCCCTCGTACAGCTCCACCTCAATGGCTTCCGTATGTCCATAGATTACCAAGCGCCACCATATTGACCGGTCATGCTGCTCTTCGCATCACTATTGGACTCATGCGACCTTACCAGTTTATTGGTCTACCCTGTGGGAGACTCCAGCATGAGTCGACCCCTTCCACCATTTGTTCTGCGATTTGAATATCATGCAATAATATTTTGTTAGTTTCAATTACATATACAGACGTAAGTACAGCAGACTATAAAAAAACAAATCCATCACGGGCACCAATGTTACAATTTAATATTTTCATTTACAGAAAAACAAACTTAAGAACATACTTTTCATTACTTGAAGACGTCATCTAATTTACTTTTTTCATAATATCATCACATGAATAACGTAATAACGTTCCTCCCTCTTGAAAATGGAATAGTCTCGGTTATGAGCTGAGTGATGTGCCTCAATTACTCACTAGTATTATGTTTGAGTATTCGTTAGTCGGTAATGGTTAGCGACAGACTAACTGTGTATGAAAAACGTTATATTTGACAACGTAATTGATAGGTCTAGTATCAGTATTATTTTGGTTATGATCATAGAACATGGAATAGCGATGGAGTGATAAGTTTTAACGGTATGTGTTTGTGTATAAAAGCTACACATTTTACTTTTAGCTGCGGACGGAACTAAGATTTATGCTGGTAATACTTGTCAGAGGTTTGAAAAACAGTTTTGTTTAATTTCTACTTTACTTGTTATCTATTTAAACAAATGACTAAGATTAAAAGGCTGTTCGTTTTTTTATATTGGGGATTCTCGTGAAGATTATTTAGTTCTTTTACAGGTGGATATCAAGTCTTTAGCTATCCAAGCGTGTCATTGGTACTCCAATCCATTAATCTGCGTAGCCTTTTCCCAAATAGTAAATAAATACTTTAATAATTAAGTATTTTCTATTTGGGAAAAGGCTACGCCTATGCCGTTGGATTCGGCTCTTAGTCTATCCGGATGCCGCCGATTATAAGTATTTTATCTGACCTCCAAAACCCAGTTGCTTAATTGGCATTTCCACTCCATTTGTTACAATACTCCGTGGTAAAATTCATATAATGATACCAGCTAATGTTTGAAGGCTATTAGCTCTAGGTCGTGTATTTACTTTGTAATATTTGCTAGATTCAATATACCAAGGAAAAAACCTGAACATGATCTGTAATTACGTCTATGTCTGAGAGCTAGTATTTTCTAGGATATTAATCTTGCTACTTGAATGTATTCTGCGTATGTAATTTGTTGTACTTAGCAGACAAAAGATGTTCATAAATATTAAGATATTGTATAGTAAGTAACTATAATAAACAAGCCAAGTCTTATGATGTAAATTGTGATACTGCTATAGCAAATTTAACAGGCATCTTCTCAGCACGCTCGTTATATAGTGGACTTCATCTATCGTTGTTCATCAGACGAGTTCAAGGTTAAGAGCTGGCTAGTCACAATTTTTTCTGTTTCGGGGTTCACGATTTTTTATGTCTTCTACAATCTCAGTTTTCACCCTCCCTTTCTAGTAATTTTCACATAATTCCTCCAAGCGTCCTAAGTAAAGATAGACCAAATAAGTTAATCCCTACATGACCATAACTGGACAATTTATTACCTAAATCTACAATATGTCCAATTCGCAATTTTTCTAATTCGCAAATTGACCATATTGCAAATTGTCCAATTAGGAAATGGTCCAGTTCATAAATTGTCAAAATTTAAATTTAAGTCGTTACTTAAGTATAGATATCTGTTAGAAGTATTTTAATCTCTTTCATATACATAGTAATTTGCTTAAGAACCGCATCTAGGTTCCCATAATTATGTTGATTCAATTTTATAAAAATACTTATGACGACCTACATTACGTGATTTTTTTGTTCTTAATTTATAGCGATTGTATGATTTATTATTTTTGTTTTTTTTTTTCTAATAATATTATGTGTTGAGAGTAATATGTAAGGACAGTGTTAGCTGCCTCATAATTGAAAATTGAAAGGCTCTCATAAGACGGAACTGGAACTAATGATTTCATTCATTATCATAATTTGAAAGATTTTCACTGCTGGACATAGGACTCCTCCAAAGGTCTCTATCGATTCTTACGGCTCTTACTAGGTTCTTGATCATTGATTGAATTATTTAATGAGACAAATAATGAATATATTTCGGTCTAAACAACTTCGTTCGCATATTCACGCCAAAACCATAATGAACATACTTTGAAGTCAGTTGCTAGCGGATTCTTATCATGTTTTTTTATCAACATGGAGTTGATAATAGTATGACGTAGCTCTTCGTTCATGGATACAGTTTGATAATTAGGACACATCTTTCGCCAACGTTCATACTACGTTGAAAACTGACACCTGTCTTTACCGCCTACTAGTCTGATAAACTGAATTAGATTAGAGATATATCAACCTACAGCAGTTTACCTAATTCTGTAGGGTGCTATCGCTAACGTCTAAATGTTAACCATAAAACTCGATCAATCAAAAATAAAACATTGAGGCGTTATACGTTGAACTAAATAATTATCTCGTATTCACTTCAGAGCACTCATTGCAGGCGACCAGCTCAAAGGCTTGGTCACTTTTGTGTCACCAGCCAAGCACTCTCATGATCAGACCGAGAATGGTAGCCCACTTAACCCCCTTTATACAATAAGCGATTTAAGCTAGTTTTTAAATAGTTTGACTTGAAACGGTACGCTGCGCTTGAGGGTTTGAAATACTTGGGGTTACAAGTTACAAGAGCCGTTAGTGGTTACTAAGTTTGTCGGCCATTTTGATTTATAGGTTCTGGCATTTTTAGTATGTTTGTGGCGTTGCAGCGTGGCAATAGCGGTCCTACCAAAAATAATTTTAAAATCCGAACTCGACGTACGGGTATTTTAAAAATCCATTACCTGGACAGCGACATTGAAGAATCTGAAGTAACAAAATTTCTAGGGTTACATATTGACAACAAACTTAATTGAAAATTACATATTGACCACGTATGCAAAAAGCTGGGACAGTTTTCATATGCGCTGCGCAGATTAGGGAAAATAGCGAATCAGGCTACATTACTAACAGCTTACCACGGTTACGTTAGCTCTATCCTCAGATACGGTGTAATATTCTAGTGCAACAGTACAGACAAGGAGCGTGCTTTCATTGCTCAAAAACGTTGCATCGGGGCTATATTTAACTTATATGAAACTGACTCCAGTAAACTGTTTTTTACACAAATGAAGTTATTGACACTGACATGTTTGAGGTCGCAGTATTTGTCAAAAATAATATTGACATGTTTAATTACTACACGCGTATACGACGTAAGGACAATTTGCGCTCAGTAGCTAGCAGGACTCAACGAATGCATGAAAGTATCTTTTGTACTGCTTCAAGTATTTTTAATTATATTCCGGGGCCCATTAGAATAATTACGGATGTGAAAAAGTTTAAAAAGAATCTCCATGATCTGTTAGTAAACTAGTGCTACTACTCGTTAAAAGACTTCCTATCAGACAAATCACTGCTCAAATACAGCCCCCCTCAGTCATGATGCGTTCAGTGGCCCACTGATGTGTAACTTTTATATTGGCTTTTTTATATTTTATGTGTAATTTTAATCTTTTGTAACAATAATGTAAATTTAATTTAATTGCTATGTATTTATTGTATGCCCGAAGAGCGGGACATAGCTGATCACAATTTAATTATTTAAGACCTGTAATTTGTACCTACCTATGATCCACAATAAAGATATTGATTGATTGAACAAAAACTGCGTTTTGTTTGCGATCGGTCTGATTTGATTACGTTCTACCTGCTTGCCTGGTATTTGTGTTACCGTACGCAGCGCAGTTGTTATTTAAATTCAAGCTTTTTTTATCCTACAGTGCAAGATTTTTTATTCTTCATACACCTATTATACGCTACTCCTAGCTACTTGGCTCTCCAGCCACACTCCACAAAAACATCCTCAGCATATTCGGATGACATTCTGAGATCTATAATGCTCATTCATAGAATATGGCTCCTGTGCAAACCCTTTAGCATGAGAAATATGCAACAATGCACTTAAGAGCGCACTGAGCTTCTGGCGGTTATTGATTTTAGGTATTTTATGCACTCCGTGTATCTGTGCGTAAGGCACAGACGAGCGTGAAGCTCTGTGCGCCGATGGACTAGCAAGGTGCTACCAACTACAATATTCACAAAATAAAACAACTAAAACAAAATTGTTAATAACAAAGTTTTACTTTTATTAAAAATATTCGCAGTTAGTAACTTTTTGTCAGATTTTACACAATAATTTATTGTCGGTAAGTAGATAGTAGGTACCTACTCATGATCAATGAAATATGAATTAGGTATATTGTAATCGAATAATAACTAATAACTTTTATGGTAATATTATAATTAATATTCTAACACAATAATGTAAAATATCAAAACGGCTAAATAGGGTAAACATCAATTTCGGTACTGAATCCTCTACACCCCAAACAGCACGCCTACTGCGCGGGTATCAGCACTCCACAGCGCACACTTTTTAACACAACTGACGCAGGTCCTCACCAGACACGGCTGTTTCGGGAGGTTCCTGTTCAGTATAAGGCGGGAGGAAACGCCCGGGTGTCACTATTGTAAGGATCGCCCGGAGGACACGGTAGAACATACGGTGGAGGTTTGCCCCGCTTGGGCGGAGCAACGCCGTGTTCTCGTGGAGGCGATCGGCTGTGGCGACCTGTCGCGTCCGGCCCTGGTTCAGGCCATGGTACGGAGCGAGAGGGCATGGGAAGCTGTCACCTCCTTCTGCGAAGCAGTAATGCTCGCGAAGGAGGAGGCAGAACGCGTGAAGGAGACGCAACGGAGGCGCCCAAATGCCCCAACCCACAGCAGAAGACGCCCTGGGTGTCGGGAGTCGCAAGCCGAATCCACGCCACCGTAGGCGTGGGCTTGCGGACGGCGAGTAATGGGTAGCTCGCCGTCCGATAAGGACCAGGCCCGAGTCGACAGCGTGTAGTGTTTCATGCGCGGCTCAAAGAGATGTCAGCAAAATTGACGGGGTCCGCTAGGGCCGATGCCTGTCTGGGTTTTAGTCAGTAAAAGTCTGTCACGCCCTCCCGCTTCACCCAGAGCGGGAGAAGTCATTAGATGAATTCACACAAAAAAAAAAGTGCCTTTAGGAGGAAAAAGAAAGGAAAAGGTGCCTTTCCACAATTCCTCTGGAGGTTTAGACAATAAAGACCTGGTTGGAGATCTATTTATGAGATAGGCAGCTGTTTTTATAGCTTCAGCCTAGTACAACCTTGCTAAATTAGCATTCAGAAGCATACACTTAGCACGTTCAACCAGCATTCGGTTAAGTCTTTCTGCAGCTCCATTTTGCTTTGGAGTGTACGGTGTGTAGGTCTAACGTATTATGTCTCCTTAGACAGTCAGAGAATGACTTATTTACATATTCAAGTCCGTTGTCGGTACGGAGTATTTTAATCTTACAGTCTGACTGGTTTTCTACCTCAGCTTTAAATACCTAGAATTTTTCAAAAACTTCGACTTTATTCTGCAAAGTATAAACAAAAACCTTTTTAGAGTAATCATCAAGAAATGTCAAACAATATCTTGCTCTTCCAAGAGACTCAGTTTCCATAGGGCCGCTAGGATCAGAGTGCACCAGTTCAAGTAATTTTGTTGAATGTGACTCTGAGGTTTGGTTGAAAGGCAACCGTGTCTGTTTCGCTTCTTGATATGTAATACAGGTTAAATTGTTGCTTTTGCCGGACAATTTTATTCCTTCAGTATTGTCATTTTGTTTAAACTTTGGGAATTCAAATGACTCATTATTTGATGCCATAGGAAGATATCATCTTGTTTGACATCGGACATGTATGCATAGCCAGTAATCATGTTAAGCCAGTACATGTTGTTAATTTTCTTAGCTGTTGCTACAATAACACTGTCTTCGTTCAGTATAACACAGCCTTCAGAGTTAAATTTTACATGTCCACCATTGGCAGTAATCAGATGCACTGATATCAGATTCACAGCAAGTTCAGTTATGTATAAGACATTTTGAAATAATATTTTGTTTGACTGACCTTTTCCATCCAACGTTTCTAGGACAACATCACCAGAAGTTTTTACTGGAAGTGTTTTATTGTTTGCAACTTTAATATTGTTGGTTCTTTTTCATTAATAAGTAGATGTTGATACTTTGTCATGTGCATTGTGGCTCCAGAGTCTATGTACCAAGCCGAGCTGTCATTGTTTGATGTGGCAATAAATGCGGCCGCATATGAACCATTTTGTTTTGATGTAGACTTGCTTTCAGGATTCGATTTAGAGTGTGGGCTCTTGTGCCCATATTTATTACACTGAAAGCATCTTGGACCTTTTGAGAATTTCTTTTTCGCTGTAGTAGTGTTTCTTTGAAACCCATTACTTGTAGTAAAAGCTGAGTTATTGTCACTGCATTTAACTTCTTGTAGCAACTTAGATTTCACAGAGTCAGTACTAATCTACATTCCAGAACTCTCAATACCAAAAAGCATTGGTTTTTATATTTCGGGCAAACCAAAGAGTAATAGAGTTCACGATGAGTAGCCACTCATCATCAACTTTTAACCCGATATATCCTAATTTGTGTGCCGTAGACATTATTTTACTAACGTATTCTTCTATGTTGTCGCTTCCAGAGAGTGTAGTCGTGCAGAGATCACGTAATAGACCAACTCTGCGTGCGCGGGATAGGTTCTCCCAAACCACTTTTGCAGTAACGGCAGAAATTCGATCCTATAAACTTCGTTCATGTTCAAGAGGCATCTTCAACATGAACGTAGTTTATAGGATAGACTAACAAAAAAAATTTAGTTTTCGCTTTAGTGTCCTTTTTCGCATCTGTAACGTAGCTTGCGGATCTTTCTATGCAGTCCCACAATTCCTCATGTTGTAGGTTTTCACGGCAAATCGCCATGTGGCATAGGTTTTCGGCCTGACAATTTTTCAATAGCCACAGAAGATCCACTTCTAGCCATATTTTTGATGGTGACGGTTGAATGACCAACAGTTTTCGTTGAGCACGTTGCGAGCTCAGGTTTTTTTTGTTTTTATTGTTTACTAGAGGACGCCTCGCGGTTTCACCAGCGTAGTTCCCGTTCCCGTGGGAATATAGGGATAAAAAGTAGCCTATGTCACCCGTGGATAGAGTAGCTTCCCAACGGTGAAAGAATTTTTGAAATCGGTCTAGTAGTTTTGGAGCCTATTTGGTACAAAAAAACAAACAATCAAAAAAATCTTTCCTCTTTATAATATTGGTATAGATTTCACTTTGTGAAAAAGAAAATATTCATGTCAATTATTATTAATCGACAGTATTTTTTGTGTCATCATTCCTATTGAGAAGTATGGAAGACGAAAACTTATTCCGCTAACTCTAATAAATAAGCCCTAATGATGTTTAATCCAAACAGCTAGCTAAAAAAGCTAAAGTTTAATTAAAAATTGAAGTAGCAGTTACTTAGTTAAAGCTAAACACTTTAAGACCACTAACTACATATTTACCAGCTCAATTTGTATCGTTATTGCGGTCCACTAAAAAAACAGTTTCCTCTTACCAAAATATAAAACCTCGTCTCTTTGCACGGTACATATTAGTTTAGGAGCTCCACACGCTTCCCTACTTTTTATGGCTAATTTAAAAACGTCCAGCTTAGAAACAATGTGTTGTCTAACCAAGTGTATCGTTTGAGCAGTTAGTTCATATTCTAGATACGAGAGGGAGCTAGGTATGCATTATTAGCTGGTCGGATGGCTTGCTTTATTATGCATGCCGTGTCTTGCTACTAGCTTTTGTCTCCTCTACCAGCATGCGGTCTTTGTCAGTTAATCTGGTTTTGTATAAAAGAAAATTAGTCTTGTCTCTGTTTTTAAAATGGATAAGCGTTTCATTGTTGCTAGTTCATTTTATAATCTAAAACTCAAACAAAGAAATATGTAGTCTTACTATACTAACTGAGTCAGTGTTTGGATACATGTGTCTTTTTTTCATTGTACACTTAAAGCGCATCGAAGGAACGATACGTAATTTTGAAATAATTCCATTCGTATAATCCCTTCCTGCATCGTTTTTATTTAACTTTTAGTTATTAAATTAATATATAAGATATTTTAAGGATCACTCTATAAATCATACACTTTAGAAACAAGATAACTTTTAGTTTCACAAAAAAACTAAAGTTATCTCTAAAAAAGAAAATAAATCCCTGGTACGGCGTATAAACTTCACGGAAGCTCAACTAGCTTTTAAATAATAACGAAACTACATGTTTTTCATACCGTTTATATTTTAGATTTTCAAAGTGTGTATTGGTTTAAGGAAGGAATAACCTATTATTCCTTCATATTATTAAAACAAATACACATTTGGAAAATGTAGCAGTAGTGAAGTTGTAGTAAGCGCGCGTTCCGCCCATTCTAGCTAGAGCCGCCACTCTTCCCATAGACTATACACTATAGATAATACAGAGAACTCTTCCCCCATATCCGCTTTAGTCCTGCTTCGGCCATTGGACGGGGAGCCTGTGTGGCTTGCGCAAACGTACGGTTTTCAAAACGTCACAAAGAAGTTTTCGTTGTTTTAAATTAAGTAAACAAAGAATAGAAGGGGTTGGAAAAAAAAAACAATGTTAAACGCTCACATGAAGAAATAAAGTAAGTAAAACTCGTATCCTATCGCTGCGTGTCGCGGGTTTGATTCCCGCACAGAACAAATATTTGTATAGCCTACAGAAAGTTGTTCCGGATCTGGGTGTCTTGTGTGGGTCGCGGATAAATTTTAAAGAGAGTTACCGCGGCCCTGGCACAAGCAACTGAAGGAACACGGGTGGGTTTTAGTCAGTAAAAGTCTGACACTGCCTCCCACTTCACCCAGAGCGGGAGAAGTCATAGGATGATTTAACAACCAAAAAAAAGGGTGTCTTGTGTATGTGAGTAAAAACTGTTTGCCTTACTAGGTGTTTTATTTTGAAGACCTAGAGAATACTCCTGTTGCTTCGTTAGTCCTAACCTATACTCAGTACCTAATTACTACCTACTTATAATATAGCTAAATACGAGTAGTTACTATCGTAAATTGCCATTTTAACTTACCTACCAAGGGTGGGTATAATTCACTAAATTAGAATTGAACCGTTATCTGAATCTTTTTTTTTCTCTACAGGTAATTCAAATCTACAAGTAATTAGTGCTGCAATCTCGATTTACATCAGGTTTTGGGCCCAGTAAAGTCTTATAAGTAAAGGGAATGCGAAAGTTCTCAGTACAAAGTGAAATAAACAATAATGCCGAGAAACCTAAGCCACAAGTCGATCCTAAAAAATAGAAAAAAAAAGTTACTTTTAACGTTTGGGGGAAGAGTGGCGGCTCTAGCTAGAATGGGCGGAACGCGCGCTAACTACAACTACACTACTACTACATTTTAGATTTCAAAATTTGTATTGGTTTTAATACTATGAAGAAAGAAAGAAGAAGGTTATTCCTTCCTTAAACCAATACACATTTTGAAAATCTAAAATGTAAACGTTATAAAACAACATTTAGTTTTGTAATTATTTAAAAGCTAGATAGATGACCCTCTATGCGATTTTTTACTGTTTTTTTTTTGGTTATTTTTCTGTATCGAGGAAATTACAATTAATCATGTTTCTAAAGTGTATTATTTATAGAGTGATCCTTTAAATATCATAATAGCATGGACTAGTACGGATAACATCTATAGTGTAGTAGGTACAGCAGATGTATCTCTAATATGCCATGCTGTCAGTCGACCTGGCTTTGCTTTGTAATCAAAATCTAAGAGCCAATGATGACGCTGCAGACAGCTTTTTTGATGTATTGATGCAGTTTGAATTACTGTGCTGGACTTGATCCCACCTTGTTTTAATTATATGTCGCATCAAAGCTGGCCGATAGATGCAAACCATCGGGAAGTCAGGATTTATTTCCTTAGGTTAGGACATCTTGTGTGGGCAGGTCGTTGGGTACAATCGTGCAAATGAAATCACATAAATTATTCGATACACTGGGTTTATTCAAATATTCAGAGTTACAATCTTGCTTACTAATACTACGGATCGACACTGATTCTACGACGTCTTAGCTCTGAGGCTGTCAGTACTCGACTGCTCTATTCCACTGTCCCCACTGCGCAAGCGCTTAGTAAAAGCGCGCCAATGCGTAGTTGTTCTTGCTTTGCCGCCAGATGGCGTGCTTGTGATTTGTTTTGACGTCCGTACTATTGACTAAACCCGACACGGCCATCCTGCGAGACAGGCGTCCTCGTCTGTTCCTCATTGTCAGGTTTTAACAGTGTATCGAATCATGTAGAAATCCTCATGGATGTCCTCAGCCCTTGGGAAAAGCTAAGGGGTCTGTCAGAGTCCTACTGACTAAAACCACATGGTGTTCTGTTGGCCATAATTTATCTTGAGAGGCGAGCGTGGAACACATCACGTCGCCTTCTCGTGCCTCTCTCAGGTGACAGATCCCCAAATCTATCACCCGAAGGCATCAACTTCTTGTCCTTGCTCCATGCCATCTCATGGTCGTGTGTTGCACCACACGTCGTCTTAGTCCACTCCATCCTGGCAATCTTCCATCATACAAGAGATGTTTTTCTGAAACATACAAAATTTCCAAACAGTATTCGCTTGTCCAATCCTGACTCATACTCTAGGTGAGTGAGGAAACATTTTAAACAATCAAACAGTATCATTTAAATCACTCTGTTCACTATTGCAAGGAACGAGTTATTCTATTTCCAATTTAAAGAAAATAGCAACTTAATAATCGATTTGGTACCTAAAAGCACCTAATCTTCGTGATTACAAAGTCCAAGTACCACTGATAGTCGTTAATGTCACATTAAAGAATTAGAAATAAGACACCAGGTATCTTATTTACGATCCTTAGCCATCACATAGCTCTCTTAGCTATCTCACTGCTCTCTTAGCTATCTCCTAGCTATCTTTGCAATCACAATTGCTCTACTCGCACATCCCCATGATGTCGAGTCAACTCAAATCTCTGAACTTAGAACCTGTTCCACAGATACATTTAGCCTATCGTATGTTACGTCAATTCGTCATCTACTTTCTCAATTGGTACTTGAGCTTTTTGTGTCTTACTAACACGATCTACGCACAGTGATCAAAATTAGAAAACCAAAACTTTTTAAGTTTTCGTAATGAGGGCTTGACGATTCGAACGTCATCAACGATACCATGGTGATCTCTCTGCATGCGTGACTGTGCGAGTTAACTTTCTTTTAACTGTTTACTCAATAGGAATTTTCTGTAAGGTTCCTTACACAAACATGTTTTTTACACCAACTGCAGGTGCCCTACAGGCCCACAGTTGCTACAAAGACCTCCAGTTGCCACACTGGAATACAGTTGCCATAAAGGCCTCCAGTTGCCACACAGGCCTACAGTTGCCATAAAGACCAACAGTAGCCACGCAGGCCAACACAACGCTCGACTAGTCCTGACCAAACTAGTTTATTGGGTTCGTGAAAATAGGGAAATTTTAGAACTCTACTCTTTAACTAAATCATTACCCTGGGCCATGTACCACTAGTCGCTCCAAACAAACTTTAAAATGTATTCTGCAGCAAAAACTGCCAAGCTTACAGAACCTCTCGAGTAAAACCTCTAACGCCACGGCTCTATAGCCGACCAGCAATTATATTGCTCTCACACAACGGTATCAATGGACCCCGACCCCCCACCAGAATTCATGGTACGGTCAAACATAATACGGCTGATAGACTCAATTACTCGACATCTTAAGCTTGCTCATCATCATTAAAATCCTTTTAACATCAACATCGACTGGTACATGAACCGCTGGCATCTTCCTTAACCTACCGTGTGCATACTTGTAGGTTTTAAGCGTACCTATTTAAAGCTTTCGGTGTATAACAATCACCGTTCTCTCATAATCACCTATCGCGGACTTAATACAGTGCCTATTTAGTTTTCGTACTAGAGTTTCCCACAGAACACTATTCATTAGAAAAAGGTCCGACGATCAAAAAGTTCAACAACTAAACAAAGTAACTGTAGTAATTCTGTTACTCTTTACCATAATATCCAAAGGCAATGCATACTCAACTCTTTGAAACTTTCATTGTGGTCTGTGCACCAACACAGACCAGAATCGTATCTACCAACGATTCCTTACAAATCTGCCGCCACATATGCTACGCCACACATGAGGGGCTCTGTGCACCCCAATACAGACCAGAATCGTATCTACCAACGATTCTTTACAAATCTGCCGCCACATATGCTACTCCACACATGAGGGGCTCTGTGCACCAACACAGACAAGAATCGCACCAATGATTCTCAAAAATCTAGCGCAATATGTGCTACACCACATGAAGCGCTCTGTGCACCAACACAGACAGAAATCGTATAAACGATTCTCAAAAATCTAGTGAATATGTGCTACAACACATGAATCGCTCTGTGCACCAACACAGACAGAAATCGCACCAACGATTCCTTGTAGACCCATCGCCACATGTTACTCATGAGGTGCGGTCTAAAGTTTCGAGTATGAGTGTACAAGCCATTCTTAATCAGATTTGGTCTCACTACACCTGTCAACAACTATGACGTCTAAATCTCAAGGAACTTGGTGATCGGGGATCCTTCTTACAAGATTCGCGCTTTTTACTCAAAGATCTTGGAATATACCGACTGTTAATATGAGGGGAACAATTAAGCCTGATAATCTTTGCTTCTTAATACCTCATGTGAAGGAGCTTCACGAATTAACTCGGGTAAAATCAACTGTACAAACTTTAAGATCAACAGTATCCATTCACTATCGCTCAATAACTCAATTTTCATGTAAGGAAAACGATTTCGAGATAGTAGATCTCTCTCTCTCTCTCTCGGTCTATCATAATACTACTTTGAAAGTAAGCAAGTGAATTCAGATCTGAAGACTGTGTTTGTACATCGTTACGCAAAAAGATCTGTTCTGAATACACGTAAATGACCAGTACCGATTCTAACTCGATACAATTGCGATAGCCCAACGACATTACTAACACGCTTTGCCACTGAAAACGACTAGTTATTCAGTCATTTTGGATATCTCATCTCCTTCTTATGGGATATCTCATCCTAAAGTTTGTACTGAACCAAATATTGAAACTAAATTGCCAATAGGAAACTCGACAACTACTTGCCTTTAAGTAAGTGTGTCTTAATTACCTAGTGATAGTGCTAGGTATAACCATTACCAATTCAGTGATCAAACATGAACACTCCTATAACTGGAAATAGCATCTCTTCACTAGAAAACGTTCGACCTCACTATCGAAATAAAATGGAAGCGACTCACCGAGTATTCCATTCCAAACTTGCGAGCTTATGACCCCACAAGCTGTTGTCACCACAGCTGTTGTCATAACGTTCGGCTACCACCTGCGAACTGCTAGCCTGCCGTTCCTCCTGACCTCAGGTTTTGACACATCAGGCTTCGCATGCAGCATCTGGACCACTAGCCTGCAGCAGAGGCTCCAATGCGACACAATATGGTATCTGAAACATGAAAAATACTACGAGAGTAAATGTTCACACAGTAATCTTAACCGTACACAGCTTTGATGGGAATTAACTGGTGCAGCGGTGTAGTAACCTAAACCAATCAACCTGCCTAGCCTTTTCCCAACTACATTGGGGTAGGCTTCCAGTCCTACTAGATTCAACCGAGCACCAGTGTTCCACATGGAGGGACTGCCTATCTGACCTCCACAACTCAGTAACTGGGTAACACAGTACCCCTTGGCAAGACTGGTGTCAGATCTCAGGCTTCTGACTACCCGTAAAGACTGTCAAAGATCTTCAAATGACAGCCGGGACCAACGGCTTAACGTGCTTTCCGAGGCACGGAGGAAGCCCGGTATGTTGAAATGGTCACCCGTCCACGGACCGACCTCGTCAAGCGTTGCTTAAGCTTGATGATTAACCAGTGCGGCTGTTATTAATTAGCCACGAACTTCTAGTAGAAGCAGTAACCTAAACCTGCAAAATGTGTTATGGACACCGAATGTGAGTGCAGAGTCCCTGTCCAAAACATGAACCACACATTACAGTGTCCCAAGTGCCCAGGTAGGTATATGAGCTTAAGAGAATCAAAATTAATGTCATAGCATTTTAAGTCGCAATTAACGAGGCCTGGTAGGGTTTACCACCTTTTAGATAGTTTGGCCCTCCAACCACAAAAGAAGAATACTATGCTTCTTCTCAAACTAAGTTAACTCTTACTACATAAAACTAATCAAAATAATTAATTTGGAATTATCATAATTTACAGACTGAAGTGAAAGGTAGGTACGTCTATGTCACCATATCGTTCCAACTTCCAATAATAGTAGGCCAAGGCCAGTCAAGGGTTATTGCCAGTGATAGTAGAATTATAACTCTTCAACAACACCAAAACTTAACCATCGATAACTAACACGAAATTATGACCTGACACGGGCCACCTCAACGATCCACTGACTGCCACACCGTACACAAAACCAGAATTTTGAATAATTAACACCCTTTTCCATAGTCATAACAAAATGAAAACGACTCACCAGATTGGCATAAAGATCCGTGCGTATGGATCTTTCCACACGTCCACACTTTCCTCCTTGACCTGTCCAGCTCCTTGGTCGTTGCTAGCCCCCTTACTGCTCCGTTCCAGACTGGTTTTTCATTATTCAAGACTGAGGGTAGTTGCAGAAACTAACTACAACAGATTTCACTTCAACTGACACCGCAATATTTTTTGCAAGAATTCAACCGCCAATTTCACTAGCATTGTTTTTAAGTGTAATCTCATTAGCACGA
Organism: Orthosia cruda; assembly: GCA_964057195.1. Lineage (NCBI taxonomy): Eukaryota > Metazoa > Arthropoda > Insecta > Lepidoptera > Noctuidae > Orthosia > Orthosia cruda. The sequence continues at coordinate 39,372,347 of OZ059829.1, forward strand.
CTGAATGCCAATTCTGATGTCTCATCAAGGCTGGCAGATAGATGCAAACCATCCGGATGTCAGGATGTATTTTCTTAGGTTAGGACATCTTGTGTGGGCAGGTCGTTGGGTACAATCATGCAAGTGAAATCACAGAAATTATTCGATACACTGGGTTTATTCAAATATTCAGAGTTACAATCTTGCTTACTAATATTACGGATCGACACTGATTCTACGACGTCTTAGCTCTGAGGCTGTCAGTACTAGACTGCTCTATTCCACTGTCCCCACTGCGTAAGCGCTTAGTAAGCGCGCTAATGCGTAGTTGTTCTTGCTTTGCCGCCAGATGGCGTGCTTGCGATTTGTTTTGACGTCCGTACTATTGACTAAACCCGACATATATATATCTGAGGAGTTTTTAGAATAATTTTATTTGTCTTCTTCATCATCATCACTTCCGGTTGAAAGTCGATTACTGCTAAACACAGGCCTCGCCAAATCGATCGACCCTGTGTTTTTCGCATCCAGCGGTAAACGCTGCCTAGAATCTTGACTTAGAACCCAATCAATAAAGATGTCACATTTATTGATTTGGTTCAAGTCAAGATTCTCTAAAGATGGTTTTGCTTGACCATCTGGCTTACTGGAATCGAAATACTTACCTATTATTTCAATAGTATTTCTTATAAGCATTATACTGCACGAACAACATACAATTGATAATAACCAGAACCACGAAAAAACTTCACCGAGCCATGAAAGGAAATTCATTGAGATTCAGCGAAAACTGTTCTCATAATAGGCTTCAATGAACTGTCAGTCTTTTATTCGATGCTTTCCAAGAATCTTAATGTCTAGTAAAAGGGAAGCCTGTATAATAGAATCTCTTAGCACATAATGTTTTAAACATGAGGGATATCACGCATTTGTATGAATACACGGTTTTATTTTGCTTTTGATGTGGGAATGACAGATACGTGTACGTTTTTGTCAGTTTCTTGTTTCTATTTATTTTAGAGATTGGGTTAGTATTGGTAGAGATTGAAGGATTCTTTGAGTATGGAAACAAAATAAAATGAGCGTACTAGTAAAACCCAAACATCGCCTCACATTTTGTCGTGCTCAAAAAAAAGGGCCATAATTTTCTTTTCTTTTGTTAATTATATTAAAAATTTCTTCTTAATAATTTTCTTGTTGTCTAGAGTCTAGACAAACGGCATTCGATGTAAGCGATGGCGATGGTCGAAATATCAAAATGTAAGCGATTGATCACGTGACATTTCGATAGCGTTTGATATTCCCATACATATTTGTCATTTTTTCAATCGCTATCGCCACGCTTTCCATGATATAAAGTCACTTGACTAGGGCCTTTTGACCTGAATGTAGCTATGACAGCCCCAAACTTGTAAGTAATGGCGTTTCTAGTTCAGCATCAATGTCTTTGAATGTGGGGAATGTATAAGAAGTTGGCCATTAAAAAAATATCGATTATAAGAATTAGTGTCGACAGAAACACTCAATAAGTCAGAGCCTACATGCCTATACAGTCAATCAATTAAATCAATTCAAATAATTTTTTTTTTAATTTCACTTAGGCCTACATGGGCATAACTAGACTAAAGGCTAGGCTAGGCTAAAGTTGTATAGTTATTGATATTATATTTTGTAATGAGACACACAGATAAACAATTGAATAGATACTCGATCGCACTGCACTGTAGGTAACATGCAAAATTGTTTAAATAACAGCCCGCACTCAAAAACTGCGTTTTGTTTGCGATCGGTCTGATTTGATTCCAATCTACCTGTTTTCCTGGTATTTGTGTTGCCGTACGCCGCGCAATTGATATTTAAATGTAAGCTTTTGTATCCTACAGTCTGCAATTCTGCATACACCTATTGTTCGCTAAGAGAGCCATACTCCACATAAGCATCTTCAGCATATTCGGCAGACATTCCGAGATCCATAATCCTTCTACATAGAATATGCCTCCTGTGCTAACATTATAGAAATATCCAACAATACACTTAAGTCTACAATGAAAAAATACTTTCTGTATCCAAACACTGACCCAGTTAGCCACATAATTTTTTGTTTTAGAATTTTAGATTATGAAATGAGCTAGCAACAATGAAAAGCTTATTCATTTTAAAAACAGAAACAAAACTAATTTTCATTTATACAAAACAAGATTAATTGACGAAGATCGCATGCTGGTAGACGAGACAAAAGCTAGTAGCAAGACACGGCATGCATAATAAAGTAGGCCGTCCAACCGGCTAATAATGCATACCTAGCTCCCTCTTGTGTCTAGAATGTGAACTTACTGCTCAAATGAGACACTTGGTTTCACAAAATATTCTGTCTAATAAGCTGGATGTTTTTTAATTAACTATAAAAAGTAGAGAAGCGTGTGGAGCTCCTAAACTTATATGCACAGCGCAAAGAGGCGAAGGTAGTTTGGTAAGAAGAAACTGTTTTTTAGTGGACCGCAATAACGATGCAAATTGCGCTGGGAAAAATGTCGTTAGTGGTCACAAAGTGTTTAGCTTTAACTAAGTAACTGCTACTGCAAAATTTAATGCAAATTTGGCCATTTAGAGGGAAATTATCAGCGGGATCTTTTTTTGGGATTAGATCAACATACCTTCTTCTTCACATTTAAATTAGTCATCATCTTAATATAACTACTGACCTATTTCTAGCAATCATTTCGTCTTTTACAGAGTTCATCTTTCTTTTCTTTGGTATACCGCTCTTTAAGCCTCCCACCGATATACTCAAAATCAGGCCTTTATCTGGTGTCATTTATACATATTTTTTGCTTTAGAACATTGTGTCATAATTGTCATGTATTTACAGGATTTCAACTCGTTTACCGTCAATTAAGTCCACCGTGAAGTTTACTCACAGTCGGCATTACCATCATATTCTATCCCAGAACTCCTACAATCAAAATCGCAGGTAACTTAATTCAATCCTTCGTATCCCCGGTATTACATAATATTGCCGACTTCGGCTGTACCGAGGGCACACAGAAACGCTTTTTGCATATTTCATATCAGATTTCATGCCTTGAAAATCTGGACTGGTTTTGTTTGCAGGAATATGCCAGTGTTGTTAAGTGAAGACTTTAAAGTTAATTAATCCTGTTTATAAATAAAAAATTGAAGTGCACTTTATATGATTAATAGTTTGTTTTTTGACGATTAAGCAAACAAATTCGTAGATATGGTTTGAAAAAATGTGACGAATTTACGTTTGGGTTGACTGGTGAACGAAAGCAATGTAGCCAGGAAATTAGTTTAACTGCCAGTTTCCCAGGTCAAAATTATCGGGCTGTTAACGTAATCGACGATTAATCGCCTGTTAATTCTACTTTCAGTTTCTCAACACCCAAATGTGACAAGCGTTTAACAATTTGTCACATTTGAGAAAAATCTCGAATTAACCACATGCAGTTTTGGGTTTCTGAGAACCTTTTTCAATGTTAATCTCTTGTCAACGAGCCTAATTTATAATTGTTGGATATTGGTCGATTATTCGCAGATTAAAATTAATATTATGATTTTAAAGGCTTATATTACGATAAAAAGATAATAGGGGTCGGCGAAAACTATGGTTTGGGTTGAGTTATAAAAAATTTGTTAATTTAGATCAATTATATAATTAGCAAGATTTAAAAAAAATAGGATGTTACACACTTTTTCAATTAATTACATTATAAAAACTTGACACAATTATCAAAAATAATTATTTTGAATTTAGGTAAATAAAAATAAAATAAAAAAATACTGACCTGGGAATCGAACCTTCCTCACGCGCATTAATGTTAACTGTACCCTGTACTTAGTACTTACCGAGGTCAGTTTCTGGATAGATTTGTGTTTAACTTGAAGCGGCTGGGGTGGTGACCCCGCCAGGGTAAGCAACACTTACCAAGGTCAACCTTGGGATGGGTGACCATTTTTTTCGATCGCTTGTTTATGGACGGATGACCCCGGCAGGGCAAGCAACACTAACCAAGGTCAGTCTTTGGATGAGTGACCATCACCACAAAAATTTTGGTCACACATTATAAAGTCACCAAGCAATCCAAAAAAAAGTTGACACCCATCCCAAGACTGACCTTAGTATGTGTTGCTTACCCTGGCGGAGTCACCCATCTAAAAACAAGCGAAACCGAAAATAGTGGTCACCCATCCAAACACTGACCTTGGTAAGTGTTGCTTACCCTGGCAACTTCACCCATAGTAAGTTTTGCTTACCCTGTCGGGGTCAGCCATCCAAAACAAACGAAACAAAAAAAAGCGGTCGCCCATCCAAAGACTAACCTTGGTAGGTGTTGCTTAACCTGTGTGGGGTCACCTATCCAAAAACAAGCAAATAAAAAAAACGTGGTTTCCCATCCAAAAATCGTCCTTGATAAGGTTTGCTTAACTTGGCGGCTACACCAACCCAGCCGTTTAAGATAAAATACTATTTAAAGTTACTGATTACGTTATAGTTGTGAATGAAGTGAATGAATACTAGCTAGCGTAGCCAATCGAAATAAATTATTAAATGTAACAAGCGATTACGTAATTGCTCGATGATGAAGTGTTGAGAAACTCACTGACAACTGACGGCTGGTTAATTTGTGACAAATTGTCAGCTAATTTGAGATGTGACGTCTACTTCAGTAACTGGCCCTAAGTAATTTATTTGATGAAATCATTTGCTAATATTTTTTTATAATTCTAAACGACATGGTTGCTATCGCAGGCAATGGATGACGTTGAAACATGAGCGGATTTACAGAAGAAAAGAGCAAGAGTGGGCTAAGTCAGGCTTCGGATGTTAATTATGGAATTCCAACATTACATACCTTAGCCAATCATTTAGATTGGGTATTTGGAATTGTAATTTAATTATTTTGGTCGTTGTTAATTTTAATTTAGTTATGTTTTTAATGTTTGGTATGTGTGAATTGTAAATTATTAATAAATAATGTTTTAATTACATATTTCTCACTGTTAGTGCAGAGAGTAATTGCTATTAATAAATCAACGAATAAAGATCAATCGCTATCCAGAAGTCCGATGCCAGGCTTGTGTCTCAGGACATACTATGGTTAATGAACCATTAAACATGGACACGTTTTACGTCCTGCGAACGACGGACTTCGGAATGAGATTACGATAGGTAGTGCCCACAAAGACGTCATCACGACCAATCTTTTCGAGCTTTCTAGGCCGGGGATAAATGTACGGTTGTGAAACTCTCTTGTTTATCATTGCAGTTTCGATCAGAAGACCGACATGTTTTTGTCTTAAGATATTTTGGGACTCCTTTAAATTAATACTCTCCGTTTTCTAGTGATTTTTGCATTGTCTCGCATATACAATCATTTTTACAAGCCTATTCCCAACTATAGTACTTCGTCGGGCTTCTTTGCCTCGGCGCTTTTCTGGTGGTCGCCACTTTTAGTTCTGGCTTTCAAGAGTTGCAGTGATTTGGGAATAGTGCGGTGGGATTGTCCCAATTTAGTATAACTGGATGCAGCTCAGTTTCAGTGTTTTACATAAAGCTACTGCCTATCTGCAGGCTTGTTACTTAAGAAACAGCAATCAGCAATCATCGCGCGATCAAACGCTTTATGTCATAAAAGTCGGAATAACCTACAGTGTAGGTATGGTAGGTCCTACACAATCGTTTGCTAATCGCTTACTTGTGCAAATGCGACCAGCCTTGTGCATCTCGCATCCAGCAGCAATCGATGCTTTGTGTATACAAACCGAGCCATGGATGATTTAAGCCTAAGCATCATAAGTTTATAATGTTCATGGCACATGCCACAGAACCTAATGCGAATTTGATTATGTATCATTTATTGATTTGGTTCTAAAACAATGTCCTCTGGCGTTGATTTACACCATCTCGCTTACTGGCCATCGAAATACCTACTATTTCAATATTGTTTATTTAGTACTTGTAAATAGCCTACTGCATTAACAATAAATAATTCAATTCACTTTACCTAAAAAGGAATTAACCAGAACCAATTGTAGATTCGAATGAAATTCACCGAGCCATGCAAGGGTTAGGACAAGACACTCAGACAGTACAGTACAGACCAAATTCATTGCGATTCAGCGAAAACTGTCAGTCTTCAGTATTCAGTGAACTGTCTGTCTTTTTACCCGACTGCCGAAGGAGGGTAATGTGTTTATCAGTCTATGTATGTATGTTTGTTCCTATGTGGCATTCCAGAGACCAAACGCGTTGGCCGATTTTAATGATTCGTACGTCAATCGATGCGTCTTAACCCTGCGAGTGTCACTGACTGCATTAAAATTAAAAAAAAAAAAATTGTCGGCTTTTGGGCGCCATATTGTGGGGGCCCAATTTATTTTTTTCCTCCAATCCCATCGTGTGAGGTATCAAATTAAAGGGTTTTAAGAGGTGATTTCAAAAATATTATACACTTATTATATTACACTTATATGTTTAAATGTACCTTATTCGAATAAAATGTTAACTAAAAAGTGCTAAATAAAAAAATCAATTAAAAAAATCAAAACACCCAGACAGTACAGTACAGACCAAATTCATTGCGATTCAGCGAAAACTGTCAGTCTTCAGTATTCAGTGAACTGTCTGTCTTTTTACCCGACTGCCGAAGGAGGGTAATGTGTTTATCAGTCTATGTATGTATGTTTGTTCCTATGTGGCATTCCAGAGACCAAACGCGTTGGCCGATTTTAATGATTCGTACGTCAATCGATGCGTCTTCAAAATCCATCAAGGGCCGATACCTCCACCAATTCTTTCCATCAGTTCGCGTGCGGCTGGCCAGGACGTGGCTGGAGGTGGATCACTGTGTTGCCCGATTTCTCACAGGGCATGGTAACTTTAAAAGTAAATTATGTTCCTTCAAGCTTGTTGCCTCGCCATTATGTCAGTGTTCTACATCTGACTGTGAATATGTACAATCTGCACATCATATCTTAAGGGAGTGTATTCTTTGGCAGAATGAACGCAATACTATGTTGAATAATGTACAGGCTGTATCAGGAGCTGTTTAATATACGGACCTTGTGGAAACTAGAACAAATTTCCGTGCGTTCAAGCGCTTTTGCCATACCTATTATTGGAATCAAATATAACAGCTCACAATGTTAGGACCCATCAATATTAATGCAATTTTTTATCCGTGGTGCTAGGCAACTGGGCTTATCCCAGTTGTAAACGACCCTTTGTGCCTATTGGTCTTGTTTGTTCTGTCTCCTGCTTGATATGGAGGGAAGTGGAAATTTGTATTTTTCTTACTCCTCCATTTTCTTTTCTGATTAATTTCGTTGCGGGATCCAATACAGTTAAATTCATTCTCCGGGACTTCGTCGAGCTTCATTGGCTCGGCGCTTTTCTGGTGGTCGCCACTGTTGATTCTGGCTTTCAGGAGTTGCAGTGGTTTGGGAATAGTGCGGTGGGATTGTCCCAACATCAGGACCCAAGGTGTTGGCGAGTAGTGTTCCACGCGCGCCCATCTTAGACGTCGCGGGGATAGTGAAACACCTCACTCCTACCCCAACCAAAAATCGAGGCTCGCAGAGGCGGGCCGGCACCAGCCGGGGGTTGCGGAAGTATCGTAGTTCCCGCGACCCCCAGCGTAGGTGTGAGATGGAACACGTGGTTTTTAGTCAAAAGGAGTCTGACAGACCCCTCCAACAACGACGACATCCAATGGGGATTTTCCACCCCGGTACAAAAAAAAAGGGTGACAACCATTCGACCGTGAAAATCACCGACACGGTGATTTTCAATTTTTGCGATTACTGGGCAATGTATGGTAGGATAAGAACTGGAAAATGGTGAAAGCTGTTCACCAATTTGTTTGACATCCGCTATGAGAAGAGGAAGACTACAGAAGTATGAAGGACGAAAAAAGTGAACCACGTATCCTTAATAGAGATCCTCCTCTGATAAGGATACGCGGTTCACCTTTTACGGCTATATGGGAACGAGCTCATTGAATAAAGGCTATGAGAAATTATGTGAAACAATTATTATTTTTTGCAGGTTTTTTAAACTGTTTTTTTTTTAAGAAATATTATCGTTCAATTCGGGCTGTAGTATTATATTAATCTGTGGTTCGGGTAATATCATAATAGCTGATGGCAGTGCACTGACAAATGTAATTTTGTGCGTGGAAATTAAGCACCAAAGTTTGATTAGAGCACAATGTGAATCAGCGGATAAGTTAGGAACACGTGTTGGGTGTGGGATGACAATATAATTTTCAAATTGAGATAAACATATAGAATAGAGTGATATACGGAAGCGGAAACTGTTTCTCTGTGGAAATGATAATGTGTGAAATTACAAAGCACTGAAAGGCTCGGCGACAACTACTTACCATGTTTCATACAAACCCAGGGTGGGCGCACGAATAGCGAAGTGGTAGAGCGATTGACTGCTGCGTTGCGTGACGCGGTTTCGATTCCTGCACGGGACAATTATTATTACGGGCAAAGTTTACTTAAAAAAAAAAATAAGAGGGTGGCTGAGTGTCAATTTATATGAGTAAATTTAATTATATTCTAGTTAACAGATACGTTATACACTCACAAAACAACCGTCAAAAGTGTTCCGTGCAGCACACATACACACTTTTCATTCCTCTGACATTTCAGTACAAGTCAAAAAGGATGGCTTGATAAAACCAACAAGAAAAAAAGAGACAGCGAGTGTTTGTCACTTGCGGGTAAATGTAAACAAACGTTATACTGGCCACCAACCATGTATTTACCATCTCTTTCTTTTTCTAACCTCCAAATATCAGATTAGTAGGAAAAAAAAATGTAAATTGAGGTGTATGGCGTACTTACTTGGTATGAGATCCCTTCTGTTTTATGTACTTTGGTACATAATTGGTACACTTTCTAAATACACGTTGATGGCATTTTTTTTTTTTTTTTTTTTTTGTTTCAACAAAGTGTATCGCTCTTCGCCATGCGTGACATAGACTAAAGACTATACGTCCCTATTAGGACGTATTCGAGTCTTCACAATGCGCGTGCTCATAACATATCTGTTTACTAGAATAGCATTGAGTAAATTCCTTAAAATTTACGGCCCTTGATAATAGGATACTTGACAAAAAATATCTATTTAATCCGTCAGTTAGATAACTTAAAAATATGATGATGTATTTCTGATGCCGCTATAACAACAAATACTAAAAAGAGAATAAAATCAATATTTAAGTGGGGCTCCCATACAACAAACGTGTTTTTTTTGCCGTTTTTTGCAATAATGGAACCCGTCGTGCACGAGTCCGACTCAAACTCAAATTCAAATTTCATTTATTTCAATCATATTGATCATATAAGTTGATATTAAGATAAAAGATTTACAAAATAATCATACTAAATATATAAAATAATAATTCATTAAGTAATATATACAAAATTAAAACATTTTCTTAAAATTAAATTTAAATCATAAAATCAGGTTAAAATAATAAAATAGAAATAAAAAATCATTAATAATACGCCTGCCTCTGAGTCATTTGTTTGTTTGTCATTACATTAATCATATAACAATGGTTAATGTACTGACAATCAAACCTGTTTGCAAATACGCTCAGGATGGTGTTAGAGGTGGTCCGGAGCCTGCGCCCCAGAGATGCGCACCGCTTTCGCATCGTCGTGTAGAAACAGTCAACACGGGCGTCGGCGAACATCCCCGACGCGCTGCAGTGCCGGGGCAGCCCCAACAGCACCCTGAACGCTTTATTATACTGAACACGGAGAGCGTTGTACTGCTTCTGGGTATATGAAACCCACAGACTGGCCGTGTACAGGGACGTACAAAATGCTCTGTAAAGAGTTACTTTGACGGCCCCCGAGCAACGAACAAACCTGCGGGCGATCATATTGGCCCTCACAGACAACGCCCTCCGCTCCCTATCGATATCCGCATCGTCGTTCAGGTCAGAGGTAACGATATGCCCGAGATATTTGAACTGTTGAACTCTTTTTAACTTGACACCGTTCAGTCTAATAGGTGGAACAGAATCCGGGCAGCTGCGACCCCTGGCCCGAAAGACCATGCATTCACTCTTCTTTGCGTTATAGAGCAATCCGTGATTCAGCGCGCAACGCTCGCATATGCCCAGCAACCTGGACAGACCACACACCGAGGCGCTCAGCAGCACCATATCGTCTGCGTAACTAATATTGTTTACACAAACACCATCAATATGGCAGCCGACATGGGTGCTGCTGAGCTCCTCTATCAGCGAATTCACGTACAGGTTGAAGAGCCTCGGCAAGGTCAGCCCCCCCTGCCTTACCCCGCACTCCAGCCTGTACGGCTCCGACAGAGCACTCGACCACCGGACGACGTTGACCTGGTTAAGATACCAGTACTTAAAAATTTCTATCAGTTCGACAGGCATTGAGATGTTCTTTAATTTTTGCCATAATATGTCATAGCTAACCAGGTCGAAAGCCCTCGAGAGGTCGAGAAAACACGCATAAATAGATGTGCTCCTATCAGAGTAGTACTTGACAGTTTGCTTCAAACACAGGATAGCTGACTCAGTAGACAGTCCTGGCTTAAAACCAAATTGATTGTCGTGAGTGTTTACGTACCGGTCAAGCTGTGTATCAAGCAAACCGTCAAAAACCTTAGCAAGCACTGTGGCTAGTGAGATTGGCCTGTAGTTGCTCGTGTCACTTAGGTCACCGGTTTTACTCTTCGCAATTGGTACCACCACGGTCCTCATCATTTCTGCTGGTACGTAAGCATGTCCCATACAAAATGTATATAACATGGCAAGAACTCTGGGTAGGTGGACGCCGGCATGCTTTAGATGCACAATGCTCAGGCTGTCATGGCCAGGATATTTTCCACGCGACATTGACTTTATAACTCCCCGAACATCCTTCGCTGTGAATCTGATGTTTATCTCCTGCCCATGAGACCCCTCCATACTGAATGACCGTGATGGCTCCAATGGCGATTTCACCATAAAGTGATCCTTAAATATGTCCGCAATACATTTTGGTTCACTCACACCGTTGACACTCACGGGTAAGCCCGGCTTTTTATTTAGCCTACTAGTCGTTTTCCAGAAGTTACGAAAGTCATGTTTCGAATGGTGAGAAGCAAGGATATCCATCTTTATCTGCTCCCTATTATTTTGGCACCACTTTAGTCGTGATTTAAAGATTCTACGACTCTCCCGCATCCCCTCCCAAACACTCCCTTCACTCGGCTTACCCCAGAGCACCCATTCCTTAAATTTACACCGAGCTACCCCGTGAGCGTCACGCACATGCTTGTTCCACCCGATCACCGGTTGTTTTCTTCTAGGTTTAACAATAGTATGACTCTCAGAGGCGGCAACACACAATGCATTAATAATCTTATGATACAAACTGTCAATTATTCGCATGTGGTCTCGATTTCCACAACGTTTATCACTACAGTTACTGAATTCAGGCGGAAAATCAATTTCTTTTAAACTCTCATTACATAATTTACTATATAAATATATTTGTTCGGGGTTTCTCTCTCCCCATTTTATTTTATTACATTTAAAATTTTCTTGCAAAATCTTAGGTTTTACATTATCTAAATTACATTTAATAATGAGTGGCAAGTGGTCAGACCACACCGGATCATACTTGATGTATGTATCGACTATAGTTTGAAAAGCCGACTCAGTTACAACACAGTGGTCTAACCAACTTAGCGACCCATTAGCGTCACTTATAAAACTATACGTGTCAGACAATAAACCTAACTTAATTATATCGGCACATTTCCAATCCAAATCGTTACAAAAATTTGAAAGTTCATAATAGAATTGCTTACCCGGGGAAGCGTTGAAGTCACCGAGCATGTAAACACACTCAATACCTTCATTGGCCACTACTGCGCTCAGCGTCCCCAAACAATCCGTAAACTCGACTAGATTCACCGTGTTATCAGTCGGCATGTACACACTGAACACTAAGATTGACCTTTGCCCCATAACTACTTTAATACCGCACACTCGAGCATTATCACATCGCACTACAGTAACATTATAAAGATTTTCTTATTCCATAACAATGCAACGCCACCCCACGGTCGTCCTGAGATCATCCCCTTTGTCGTGTCCATGGGTGATACACCCGTATAAGCGAAGTCTTCATCTATACAGCTCAGGAAATGAATATCGTGCGGCAGTAGCCAATGTTCTTGCAAGGCAATTATGTGGGATGTTCGACATAACTGCCTTATATCATCTACTGAGCGCTTCACATTCTTACAGTTGAAACTTATAAAGTTGTATAGTTTCTTATTTGCCATATTCATTTTGTTTCTTTGATCGGGGACACAGCGTAATTACCGTTCATACTCCTCTTTCGAAAGTTTATAAAACGTCTAAAAATTACTCCTTCAGGCCATAAATTACTATCTAAGAACATAGATATCTTTTGCTCCGGTACAAAAAACTTATAAGCTTTATGATCCTTCTCTCGTTTTATTGTAATTTCTTCCAAAGATATCATTTCCTTTGTCTTTCTGTATACATGGTTAATTATGTCTTTATCTGTCGTGTCCATGTGAATCTTTGTTATAAATATCGGAACTTTTCTGTCGGTGACTTTGAAGCCCCCTTCCATATCTCTCGAAATACCGGATTGCCCCTGGTAACGGTAATTAATTTTTTTGCGTCTAGACACGGTCTTCCAGCCTTCATTATCATTCTCGTTCGGTTTAGATTCACCTACTGTGTTTATTACACTGTGGCGCTTGACTCGTTTCTCATTTGTTATTATGCAATTAACGGCGCACTGGCCGGCCGACGCGGCAGGTAGCGGTGACGTCACCTCGGTTCGCCGCTCCACAACGCTTGCCATTGTATTCTCGCCTTCTTTGAGTACCGGTGACCGTTGTCTCGGCACAGCTGATTTACGTGCATTTTGTTTTAGGTTTACCCTCATCATTTCTCGGTATTCTGGTATTTTGTTCTTCTGGTTGTCTACAAAGTCAATTAACGTGGAGTTGTTTACAGTGGACTCGTTTATATCATTTGAGAGACCAACTGGCCCACTATCATACAGCTGCCATGCTCCGCGTCTCATATTCACGTTCTGTGGAGACACAGTTGGTAACGAATCATTTCTCAACTGTAGTAACTCAGATCTGCACTCACTCAGCTGCTCTTTTGTAACGTAGCTAGCTTTAACTACATCTAGTTCACTTTGCACTTTTAATAGGTCTTTCAGTAATTTCGTGCAATCAAGATGATCGAATAGAATAGGGGGTAGCTTCTCCAGCTCGCGAGCCACGAAAATAGGTATAATGTCGGGTTCAGTCGATTTAAAAAGGCTCAGTATATCAACTAAGTCTCTTCCTTCCTTTCCTTTATTCTTCCGATTTATCTTGATTTTGTCCGTAGGAATAGATTCAAATAATAACGATTTAGCTTTTTTAATTTCTTCGCTCGTAAATGACGTTGAACATATTCGCACCAACATTTCCTCGATAAAAGCTCGTTGATCACTATATTACACGAGTTACACTTGATAATTTCCGACATTTTGATTTATATTTATCAACACGGCACACGGAGTACGCTCACCGCACCCGGCACTGTGCGACAGCACGGGCTTAATAGATACTTAGCAGTTCGATATTATTGAAGTCACTTCTGTTTCCCTGAAAAATTTATAGAAGTAAAAGGAAGGAAACAAGTACAGAAGTGACTTCGATAGCAAATTTTGCAGAATATCAAATAACACTGATAAATAGTCTAGTTTACTGAAAATTTGTTATTTGTCCGTCAGGTAGCTTAGTAAAAAATATTGGACACGTATTTTTCTTTTGACACGTAAACATAAAGTGAAGGCGATATAATGCGTTAAAAATAGGGCTCCAATATTATTTGATATTATCACTGATAGACTAAATAGAATTATCATATTTCTACCCAGGTAACATCCGAAAAAAACTATTATAACTGAAATTTGTAAGTAACGGTGTTTCTAGTCGCTGTCTATTGGGCATCACAATGTGCGTGACTTTAGTCGATTCAAGGTAAGAAGTACCCAATGTAAAATCCAGATTCAGTCTGTGACTTACGAACAGCAGACAATGTCTTCGCGTGTGTGAGAAATAATAAAAGATATGCATGGCCGATGGTGGAAGGCGCGCATTTTGTGGCTAAAACGTTGAAGTGCGCTCTGAACCAAATCGTTCCTACCTAAATACTTGTGAATTATTAACTTGCTTTGCTATGTTTACGGCAACTAATAACCGATTTTTCAAGCACTTCTTGTCATCCGATTAGGCTGAATCTTTGCGTATTTATGTATCCTTGGAAACGTTGAAATAATATGGTTCTAAGGAGCTGGCTTCGTGATGGAGCTGGAAGGTGGCCATAGAACTCCTTAACCAGACAAGATATCACCATCGTGTTTGGGCTCATTGGATATTACGCCGGGTTAATTAAAAAACCAACTAATTGACCACTTTATGATTTTTTGCTAGGCCGTTTTGGAAGTTTGTATCAAAAAAAATCATGTACTATCTTAGATAATGCTATTATGATAAACAGCATCAGATTTGATTTATAATTAAATCACGTATGCGTTGATTTATAGTAGTTCATAGAAAAGTAACAGGGTTGCACAGAATATTGCATTTTGTGCCCTATACCCCCATATTTAATTGCTTTTACCTCCCTACAAAATAAAGGTTTTATTTTCGTAATTAGCGCTACTGTCGAGTCTCAGAAAGTCACTGGTTATTATTTCAGATATATACATCGAACAATAATATATTATTCTTATTAATCTTGTTAGTTTCAACAAAAACAGAAATAAATATTATATTTAATGAAATTTTGACCGTATCCCTTAAAAAAGCGTTTTCATCATGAAAGCTATAAGTGTTAAAGATGGTTTAATAAATTGAAAATAGATTTGTAAAAGACACAAGACTTCACGTGGTGATTTTTAGAAACGGACACTACCCACGCTAAATTCGTTAATGGCTTTTTATAGGTACATGTGTTTGAGGTTTTCAGCGGGTCTATGAATGACGCAATATAGATCTCTTGTCGGCTAAAATCAGCGTAAATGCCGCGACGCATTTTACGTGACTCACAACTCATAAAATAACGTTCATTTGGCCTCAACATTAACCTAGAAATATTTTCAAATAATAATATTCACACGCCCTGAAAAAAGGTCGGCCTACAAAAATGGAAAAACAAACTTGAAACACGTGTACGCAAGCCCAACACAACATTCTTGGAAAAACCAGCCTTTTTCAAGAAACCACGCGTCCCGTTATCCACAGACACAACACCGGTCTGCGGTTGTGAGTGTCGTAGTATAATTAAAGCAACAATTTTTTTTCATGAATGTCTGAGGAGTTTTGTAAAAGACCGGATTTATAAGAAACCAAGGTACTAATATTAAAAATGTGAAAGATTATATTTTTGTGATTTGTTGAAATTTTGCACACAAATTATTCATAACCAGGATTAAAACATAGGGTATAAGGCTTTCTTCGTCCCGCTATAAGGCTTTCTCGGGATAATAAAAACTCTTTTCACGCAGGCTAGACTTGAATCATCCCATTGGAATCTTAAATGTCGAATAGCTCGTCTAAGAGTTCATAACATCTTAATGCTGGTTAGTAAGAACATCGCTCGAATTTAGCTGTTAACAGGTTAGCACATCCATCAGTGCATACCGTTCATAATATCACCCAACCTGAGTTCATATTCAGTGTTCTTATTAAAAGCCAGTTATAAGCTAGTGATTAGGCAAATTTCTTAGTTTTTGACATTATACTCTTGCAAATAATCCAAAAATCCTGTTATGAACGCGTATGATACAGAAAATGTTTTATCTAGTTTCAAATAATCCATTTTCGTTAAAATACTCAATTTTCATTTAAAGTCCATTTTTCCAATTATCCTGCGAAAGAAGATATTTCAGGGTAGCTAATCTTTATCATATTAATGAATATTTGAATTTATTCAGACACAGAACAAGATTTAATCATACGTTTTGTTTGCTATAAAATCTCTTGATCATTGTTAAACCCCATAAAGTCCGAATAACATCCAAAAATAAACCGAAATATATGTGGCCCGAGTTGTATACTTTTTGTATACACACTATAGTAGATTCTACTGCCATAGCATAGGAACTATGAATTGGATTGAGTGTGATGACACTCAATCCAATAGTTCCTATGCTATTTGAATAAAAATAAGCCATACATAATCTCCCCACGTACATGTGGCAACGGTTAAAAGTGTGAACAAGGGTGCGTCTACATTTGCCTAATGTTTACATTGTCTTTATTAGTATGGGTTTCTGTTATTCTTTTGCTGAGCTGAAAAAGAAATGTTAGGATCGTTTCTTATTTCTGTTTCCTTTTATTATGCTAAGGACTGAAATAATCTGCAGCTTAGGTAGGGTTGCTTCAAAAGTCAATCCGTCTGCTTAGCCGTTTTACAACTGTGTTGAGGCCGGCTTCCAACTTGATCGGATACAGCTGAATCTTAAGTATTTAATAAGAGTTGCTTCAATGGTAAATAATTCAAATTGCTCTATTTTTCCGTGCACTCTAACTTTTCTAACTAAATGTTAATGAATTAGTTGGTTCTTTAAAATTGTTATTTTTCTCAAACATGCTTGGAAATTTGATCATTATTTTGACAACCTTCTTCAAGATAAATCGCAATTGCTGTACTGGCCAAATACAAGCGCACAGCGGCAAAAGTTGTATGAAAATCCATATCTGTCGTGTGTAGCGTCCAAATAAATTACATAGTAAACTCATATCTGTCGTGTAATTAAAAAATGGAACGATCTTTTTCTCTTAAACATGGCTACCAAGGAGGTAATTTATCAAGGGTTTTATTTAAATTTCGAACTGGCTTGCATATAGAAAGCTGTTTATTGAAAAAAAAAAACAAATGAACACTTCACGCACTGCGATTTTTATTTGCGCGGAGTGTTGTATTATTCCCGCGTGTTTTTTTTACCGCAATGCTTGCGGCTTCATACAATTCCATAGACCGCAGAATGGGCGGAAAAAAATCGCGCGGATAAAAATCGCAGTGCGTGCTAAGCCTAACGCGGGAATAATTATTGTTGTTCCTTGTTCGTCATTGATTTTGAAAAGTAATTGTATTTGACAAAATGAGTTCTAGGTACTACTTAGTTTTAATTTCCGCGCATTATTTGAGAAAAGCACTATACAAGCCTTGGCCACAAAGAGGCATTGATGGACTTACGTATGTGTGCCTCGGCTTCGCCTCGGCCCACATTTACACGTTCGTCCATCAATGCCTCTTTTGCTGCCCGCTGCAGTAATGTACTATTAATAGTTGATTTGGAAGTGGATTACTTATTGTATTTTTATCACATCAATTTAAAAAGACCTAGTTAATTCTTTGCCAGGGACTAAAATAGCTCATTAATCCTTAGGGACTAAAAGTGGCATGCATTTTGAATGTGGATACTGTTAGTAAATGTTTCAACCAGCAAAGAGATGAATCAAAAACCATACGGTCCAAAATAGGATTACATCGCTAAAATCGATTACGACGAATGTATTCCCCATGTCTTACAAATACAATCTGCACGCAAAAACACAAATCTGGACGCGGTCTTACCCTGTTTCACGGTGGCTAGTCCCGAGGACCTCCCATCTCGACAGCTGCGCAAATTCTATGTAGCGACTATTTCGAACCCTTCTGCATATTTCATTGCAAGTGTCCCAGCAGTGGGACTTGTCGTCACCACGCGCACTAGCCATTTATATGTTGTCCTCATATTCAAACTGAATTTATGACGCATTTAGAAATTTTTTCCAGTACTTACGCTGAGAAATGGCCGCCCGTCTCCTGAAATACGCGATGTTCATAAATGCTATGAAAGTTTTTTCATAGCATTTATGAACATCGAAAAGAAATTGAAGAGTTCCGTATAAAAGATAAGAAGACGTAAGTTGAAGGATGGTCATCTGCGACTAATAATAATAGCTCACTTAATTCCGGGCAAAGGTTCAGACGTGCCGAAAACAGACGGAGAGCGAAGATATCGAATCAGTCTGACGATAAGGAATTATTCCGGTTGTGATCGTTAGTGTTTGTGTGGCTGTTGGGAATGGAATTGGAAACTCGCAAATTCTCTTGCTCTAACTCTTCTCACTCCGTAGCTCTTAATATCTATGTTATGTATAATAAATAAATTAAAAGGTAAAAATTACTTTGAAAATTGTATATTCCATACAGAAACATAATCAGTTGTAATTTCAAGAAATGATTTCACTGTGCTTTTTCTGAATAGGATGCATAAAACTACTAGAAATACATTCATTTTATTTCGTCAGCACAAACTACTGAAAACCCATTTATAAATAAAGTTCTGTTTGAATAGTAGAAAATTGAAGACTATTTAACTTTTCGTCGGTCCAATTATTGAACAGAACCCGAACACAATGGAACGATAGCCGTACTTCAAGATGGATTTAATTGAAGACTTGAAATTTATACAAAAAGATCTAGTTATAGATACGGAATTCAAACAAACCGCATTTTCTATCCATTTAGAGTCGTTAACGGTAAGTCGTTATGTCATTGTTAACTGTTGCTTGTTGTTTTATTCACATCTGAAGGCATTTTTTGTTGTATCTTATGTGCTATTCTGGGACATAGTCCACCTGTATACCAAATACTGCCTTTCAAGCGCTATAGTATGATAAACGTAAATGGATCATCAAAATTCACCCTACGTATAGTGTATATGATAATATTGTGATAGTGAGTGTATACATATAATACACTCACTATCACAATTATATATTTTACCAATAATTATCATACTTTCTTTCCTCTTCTTCTTTTTCGAATAAGAAAGTGTCCACCTCTGGTATCCGAGTTAATTAGGCCGTCTTTAGGGACCCCACAGGCCTCTGACTTGGATATTTCAGACTTACATTTAACTATATAATTCCAGGTTTCCTCACGATGTTATCCTTCACCGTTGCCTATGGTGTCCAAGATAAACTTAGAAAGCAATATGAATTTAAAAAAGTCACATTGGTACTTGTCAATATTTGACCATTTAACCCTCGCCCAAGCACGAGAGGCGAGGTCTTAGCCACTGGGCCACCATGACATACTTTACAACTTTCTTTCTATAAAGCATATATTGAAAAAAAAAACAAAATATAATCAAAATCAAAATTTCTTTATTCAATTGGGCCATTAAGCGGCACTTTCGAACGTCAAAAATAAAAATTAAATGTAATAATAATTGATTCTACCGTCCATTCGGAAATGTAGCTTGTTATGGAGAAGAACGGACAAGAAACTCCACACTTACTCTTTAAAAAAAAAAATGTGTTTTACAAGTATTTGGTTACAATAATCTTGTAGGAAAAATACATATATGTGAGAACGATTAAAAAAAAAACGCACGTAAAAGCGTCTAGAGTAAAACAAACAATTAAAAATACAATAAATAGGTAATTAAAAACAGGCGGAGGCAGCTAAGATATGACCAATCCCAACTGATGGCGCCCGTTCACGAACATGACACATGGATCGGCACCACTCAGCTCAACCATCATGAAGGGAACCGAATGATCCAACACATGTGCCACCATCAGAGAGACATTAGAGAGAGCATGACACACTCAACTGCCAGGGCACGCTAAAGTCAACGAACGACACATAGTTACAGTAAATGGTAGATTTACAATTGGTACATAGTACTCACATATGTGCTGTGCAGTTATATAATCCAAAAAATAAATTGAGTTTATACAACACAAATATACATTATAATTATTCGTACAGTCTTCAGCAGGTCCAACAATACTTCATAACTTTTCTGCTTATCACTTGTTTTTGTGGCCTAGTGGCTGTGGAGCTGGAATAGCGTTGGGCCAAGCATTTTTATCAGCGATGAAATCCCCCAACCTATAATATGCCTGCCTGCATAGTGTGCGTTTTATACAAGTTTTAAATTTCGTCTCATTCAATTCTAGAATGTGTGGCGGTATTTTATTGTAAAATTTTATACAGTACCCCATAAAAGATGACGCTACTTTAGCCAGCCTGAAATAATGCCACAACACTCAATATTCAACAGTGACAAACCACAAACAATACAACATGGGGGCCGAGTCACCCGCGTCCGTAGGAGAGTACCCTTTGATTCCCTACACGTGGTCCCCGGGTGGTGCAAATCAGGTGACACTAACTGGTGGTATGCTTCGGCCGAAGGCTTGTGACCACCCACTGAGCAAAGACGTACCGCCAAGCGGCCTAGCCGTGTTCCGGTTACGATGCTCGGTGTAGCCATCTAGAGGAGTTGGGTCGAGATAGCTGTTCCACTGCAGGCAGACCAGCCTGACACGCACTGTTATGGGCGTATCGGGAGACTAGTCCCGGAGGGTAGCGGGATCCGAGGCACGGTGCGCCGCTGGCCGACCGCAGGTAGTTGGGGGCCCAAGTAGTGTGCCAGCCACATATGAAAGGCTGCCCCGCCAACTGTCGAAAAATCCCGGAATGCACCATCGTGCTGGTTGGCGACCAGATGGGGAGGGCCCGATGGACATTCCGGGGGGGCTCGGGCGTCCCCGCAGTCTCCGGACTAGTGCCCCAATGATGTCGTCCTTTCAGTGCTTGTCTGTAGGTTAGCAGCGTGGAACCTCGTCTCACTTCCTACTCCTCTCCTCTATTCACTCTTCAAAAAATGAAAATGCCAAGGAAAAAGAATAAAGTATTTAAACAGCGGCTGCACCCCCTCCCTCACAAAGTGCACCTCACCAACATTAGAGGTCTGCACTCAAATCTCTCTGCAGTCCACTACCATCTGGAGACTGAGAAACCAGCGCTGTTTTTCCTTACGGAGACGCAGATAGCGAGTCCCTCAGACGTGTCGTACTTATCTTACCCAGGGTTTACCCTAGAGCACAATTATAAACCGCGTGCGGGTGTGTGTATGTACGCCCGTGACGACACTTGCTATCGGCGTCTCCGTAACCTTGAGGACTCAAGATTTTCATCGCTGTGGGCTCTAGTGGACACAAGTCTGGATAAGATTATCTACGCCTGCGTCTACCGCTCGCATAGCGGAGATCAGGAGACAACCAGGCTCACAGAGTACCTCAGTGAGGCGGCTGATGCGGCACAGCAGCGGTACCCCTCCGCCCAATTAGTGTTACTGGGGGACTTTAATGCCCACCACCAGGAGTGGCTCTTCCCATACCAGTGCACTGACCATGCTGGACGGGAGATGCGTAAGCTTGCGCTTGCGCTTAACCTTACCCAGCTGGTCCAGGGGGCAACGAGGGTGCCGGATGTTGAGTCGCACACGGCCAATTGCTTGGACCTTCTGCTGACAACAGAGCCAGACCGATACTCTGTGTCAATAACTTCACCTTTGGGTAGTTCCGACCATTGTCTGGTGAAGTCTGTGTCCGTCTACTCCCCGCCTGATCCCAGCCCAAGAGGCACCCGGCGGGTTTGGCGGTACAGGTCAGCAGATTGGGATGGCATGCGATCTTTCTTCGCATGCTATCCTTGGCAGCCTACTTGCTTTTCTTCGGAAGATCCTTCGGCGTGCGCGGACGCCGTGACGGATGTGTTGCGTCGGGGAATGGAGTACTATATTCCGTTCTCTGACGTAACAATGTCCAGTGTTGACCGGCCATGGTTTGGCGCCGAATGCTATCGCGCCGACGTGCTTAAACATGAGGCGTACCTGGCATGGGTCGACGCTCGATCGCGCAAGGCGAGTGATGTTGGTCAAAAGAAGAAGGCCTTCAACAGGGCTGCCAAGTCCTGCAAGAAGGTGTTAAGAAGGGCTCGGTTCGACCACATTAGTCGAATAGGGACCAAACTTGCTTCTTACCCAGCAGGTAGTAAAGCGTTTTGGTCCCTGGCTAAGTCGGTCGAGTCGAACTTCAGCCGTCCCTCACTACCACCACTGCTGAAACCTGACGGGTCGCTGGCCCACTCCGCTGAGGAAAAAGCAAATTTATTTGCCTCTCTTTATGCGGAATCTTCACGTCTAAATCCTGGTGACGCGCAGCCCCCACCTTATCCTGATAGATGCGAGACGACTATATCGGACATTCGCATCCATCAAAAGGACGTCCGTAGGGTATTGCGCAACCTCGACGTGAACAAGGCTAGCGGCCCTGACGGAATACCAGCGATAGTTCTCAGAACCTGTGCGCCTGAACTGTCTCCGATCTTGACACGCCTATTCCGCCTTTCGTACGAGATTGGAAAAGTGCCGAATGCTTGGAAGCTAGCTAACGTACAACCCGTGCCCAAGAAGGGTAGTCGAGCTGACCCGGCCAACTACAGACCCATCTCTGTAACGTCCATACTCTGTAAGAGTATGGAGCGTGTACTTAACACGAAGCTCCTGGCATACCTAGAAACTAACGAGATCCTTAGTGACCGCCAATACGGTTTCCGCCGAAATCGGTCTACTGGGGATCTTCTAGCGTATGCCATTCACATATGGAGTGAGGCCATCGAGAGCCACGGGGAAGCACTTGCTGTTTCCCACGACATCTCGAAGGCTTTTGATAGGGTCTGGCATGAAAGCCTTATTGGTAAGCTTCCTTCGTTCGGTCTGCCCGGTGGTCTATGTGACTGGATTGCGGACTTCCTGAGAGATCGGTCCATTCGAGTGGTTATCGATGGCTGCTCATCGGACCAATTGGATATTAATGCCGGGGTCCCTAAGAGTCGGTACTCTCAGCAACATTATACTTGCTGCACATTAATGATCTGCTAAAACCCGGCACCTTTGGGTATGCAGACGACAGCACTGTTGCTGAGAGATACTTGTCCAACGCACGGGCTACCGGGCCGCAGATCCGGTCTCTCCGTGAGGCCATGGTGGAGCGTTTGAACCTGTCCTTACAGGCAGTCTCCGAATGGGGTGATGCCAATCTGGTCAGGTTTAACGCTGCTAAAACCCAGGCGTGTCTTTTTTCCGCAAAAAAGAGCCAATTTCAACCGGCTCCAACTTTTCGAGATGTGACCGTGCCAATAACGGACCATCTTGAGCTTCTTGGCGTTACGTTGACATCGACTCTCAATTTTGGCCCATACATTGAGGCAAGAGCTCAGCTGGCAGCCAAAAAGCTGGGGATCCTTGCGAAGGTGAGAAGGTACTTCACGCCGAAGCAGCTCCTCAATTTGTATCAAGCGCAAGTTCGATCATGCATGGAGTACTGTTCTCATCTCTGGGATGGATCTGCCAAATACCAGCTTGATGCACTAGAGTCGATCGAAAAGCGGGCCAAGAGGCTCATCGGCGACGAGGCGCTGGTCAAGTCAAAGCTCCAGAGTCTTGAACATCGTCGCCGAGTTGCCAGCCTGTCAGTTTTTTATCGGTTACATTTCGGAGAGTGTGCGATGGAATTGCACGATCTAATTCCACCGAGCCCGTTTCATCATCGGACTACCAGACGTACGGCGATGCGCCATCGATACATGGTAGACATTCCACCCATACGCACAAAACGTTTTGAGAACACTTTTATTATGCGTACAGCTAAGGAGTGCAATTCCCTGCCAGAGTCTGTGTTTCCCGACAGCTACAATCTGGGGGTCTTTAAGTCAAGAGTGAATAGGTTATTTCTAGGCAAGCGTGTTTCACCGTCGACCACATCATCGCTTACCATCAGGTGAGATAGTGGTCAAGCGCGAGCCTATAGGATATTTTTTTTTTTTTTTTTTTTTTTTTGTTCTTTTCATCCTGCGATCGGCTTCACAAGCCCTTAACAGATCTGTTGTAGGAGTTATTGTCAGGAAAGAACTGTTCCTCCAGTGAGGAAGCTGTCTCTTATTAAATTGGAATTTGTTAGTGAACAAAGTCCCATATGTGTTGTCTTTTCAGCCTTCTGTCACTTATAGGTTCACATAATGCTGTTGCTAGTGTGTTGGTATGAGCTTTTATACGGTCTTTGTATGCTTTTGCTCTGTGTTCCACTTCCTCCTTAACGGTTTTCATTTCTGTGTACTCATGCAATTCAGTAGTTCTGATAAACAGAGGTGCATTTGTTATCATTTTGAGTGTTTTGTTCTGGAACCGTTGTAAAATCTCCAAATTAGAGTTCTTTGCTGATCCCCACGGCTCAATGCCATACGTCCAAACTGGCTTGATTATGGTTTTATAAATAAGTATCTTATTTTCCATGGTGACATGTGATCTTCTGCCTATTAGCCAGTTTAGGTTTCTGAGCCGTAAATTTAAATCGTCGCGTTTTTTTTGAATATGCATTTTCCATGTTTGTTTCCTATCAAGATGCATTCCTAAATATTTTGCTGAATCTTGGTGTGGTAGAACGTCATTGCCGAGTTTAATTGCGGGGCAATTGTCCTTTATCAAAGTAAACGTGACATGCACTGATTTGTTGGAGCTGGCCTTGATTCGCCACTTTTCTATCCATGCGTTAACTTTGTTAAGGTGACTCTGCAACATTAACGACGCCACACCCGGGTTTACATGGTTGCAAAGTGCTGCGGTGTCATCAGCAAATGTGGCTGACAGAACATTTTCTGTTGTGGGTATATCTGCAGTGTACATAAGATATAAAGTAGGCCCCAACACGGATCCCTGCGGTACCCCAGCTTTTATATCATGGAAAGCAGAGTAGGTGTCATTGATTTTGACTCTAAAAATTCTATCTTCTAGATAAGATTTTAACAACAAGTAGAAGTTGTGTGGAAGTTGGTTCTTCATTTTGAAAAGCAGGCCTAAGTGCCAAACCTTATCGAATGCTTGCTGTACATCGAGAAAGACAGCACAGCAGTAATGCTTTTTCTCGAGGGCTTCTCTTATTTTGTTGGTAACTCGGTGAACCTGTTCCACAGTCGAATGACCAACTCTAAAACCAAACTGATGTTGAGGAATGGAGTCACTTTCGTTAAGTATTCTTGCTAGCCTTCGCAAGATGATCTTCTCAAACAGTTTCGATAAGGTTGGTAACAGACTAATCGGTCTGTATGAAGACACAAGATGTGGAGGTTTGCCAGGCTTTTGAATCATAATTATCTCTGATATTTTCCATATCATTGGGACATGTCCAATCCTAATTATGCTATTAAAAAGGTGTGTTATATTAACTATAGCTTTTTTAGGAAGTTGTCTTAGAATTTCAGCTGTTATTAAGCAAAAACCAGGAGCCTTGTTTAACTGTAGACCTTTTATCTCTCTTTGGACTTCGCGAGGTGAGCAGCTTTGAATTGGAGGACATAGTTGCAGGTCAGTTTCTAGATAGTCTTTTATTTCTTTTTCTGTTTCAATATCACCGCCATTCGGAGTAAAGACTTCATGGAGGAATTGTCCAAACGCCTCAGCCCGTTCCTTGTCAGTCCTAGCCCAGGTGTTATTATTGGTTTTGATAGGATGTTGTGCAGCTTTTGGGGCCACCTTTCTGCTTTTTACCGTATTCCAGAGTGAATACTCGTTTTTAGCTTGAGGATACAAGTTTGCCAATTTATTCTGTAGGGTTTCCTCTTCGAGGTCTTTAAGATACTGTTTTAGGTCAGCGGCTGCTTTATTAAATGCCCTTTTGTCTTGGGAATGTCGACTACAATGCCACACTCTTCTGAGTCGTCTCTTTTCTAAAATTTTTGTTTTTATGTCCTTGGGTATGTTCTTACTACCTTGTTTCAGTGTGGTAGCCGGTGTACATTTCCATGCGGCTGTTTGTATTAGATTTGTCAAAGTTATTGCATATTTTTCGATGTCATCTTTAGTTTTAAGTATCACCTTCAAGTTGAGGTTTTCGTCAATGTAGTCTCTGAATGCATCCCAATCAGTATTTTTGGTGTAAAGTCGTTCTTTCACTGGTCTTTCTATTATGGTGGTGCTTATTGTGGCTATTACTGGAGTATGGTCAGAACTACTATCCAGACAAGTCTCCACACTTAAGTAATGGTTTGAGAATCCTATGTACACGAAGAAATCCAGCAGATCTGGTGTTTTATTTGGGTCTGTAGGCCAGTACGAGGGTTCACCTGTACTTAGTACATATAGTTTGTTTTTGTCTATACTTCTTTTCATTTCTCGGCCTCTGGGCAAAGTAAGTCTAGATCCCCAATAAACGTTTTTGGCGTTCCAGTCTCCTCCACATATGAATCTATGCCCAAGGGTTTTGAAGTAACTTGTGAAAGCTTCTTCCTTTAAGGTGTGCTTTGGTGGACAGTATACAGCCGATAAAGTAATAGACCCTAGTTTAGCTTGCACCATAATTGAAGTTGCTTGTATTGGCTCTGTTTTATACTCCTGAAGGACCACGTGCTTAATATGTTTTTTTATTATTACAGCTGTGCCTGCATGAGCAGTTCCGTCCGGGTGGAATGTCGAATATATGCTGTAATGTTTTAATGTTGTGCTGTGGCTTGATGTTAAGTGTGCCTCAGATACAAGAAGTATGTCAATATTTTCATTTTCTAACAAAGTTTGTACGTCATATTTGTGCTTAATCAACCCATTTGTGTTCCACGTTGCTACTTTCAGAGTGTTCATTTCAATGGAAAAGTTTGTTGATTACTGTTGTGAGAAGGTTCATTATTGTTGACATTTGTTCCAATAATTTATCTAGCTTTAAAGCTTGTTGTGTGAGTAGGATTTCTAAGTTACTATTATATGTTGTGGGTTTTATATATATGCCTATAGGATATAAAAAAAAAAAAAAACAAAAATCACAATTTTGTTTAGAACTTCTTGATAATCATATTGTCTGGTGCAAAATCGCATTATTTCCCCGTAACACCATTACAGGTCAGGGCCTTATGGGAGGCTCAATGTTTGGTCAAGATAATCGTTTGTTCAAGACACGAGGCGTATTCAGGCAATATAGAAATGGTTTCCAAGGGTTCACTGTTCTGTTGACTTGAAGACAACACTACTTTTATTCAACACTAGATTTATATCGTTAATGCCATTGTGACCAATTGCGTCGAAGAAATTTTTAAACTTTGCATCCAAGACGGAGTTTAGGGCACTTTATTTCTTGGTACTTTATTTTGCCCCTTGGTAGATTACTGGGGCAAACGTGCAAACTATTACCTGTAGAAACAGGTATTCAAAAAAGTGACAACCAACTTAGCATAACCACAGTTATTCAAGAATTGATATAAAAGTAGATAAGAATTCCATTTGTTATGGACCAAGTAATGAAACACGGCAATGCCCGGGCAATTTGAATAATTCCCAATATGAGTAGGCAATATGATAAAAACTATTGAAATTAAATTGACCGGGATTTCTGAATAATATCCGTCAGTTATTGGGCCGGGTAATAAAAAGATGTGTATTATTAAATTATTGTTCATATTTGTTTTATTATAGAATATTTAAGTACGATTACTATTTATGCTACAAAGTTGACTTCTGTCTGCAGTTTCTAAAGTAACCTAACATCGAACCTAATCTATCCGTGTCGGGGTGCCCTAAGCTCCCGAGCTCGCTCTAGGACTAATTCATTGACGTCATTCGTGATTATCGAATTGCCCAACCATTACGTAGCAATATTCATAATAACCAAACAATGTGATAAATACAGAAGTTTAAATCAGTATTCATTACATTGCTCGATTTGATATGACTAGATTCATAATGCCCGGGCATTATATATAGTGCGCTGATTAATCACATACATATATAGTATATAAACTTAGAATTAACAGAACAAACAGTCTAAATTCTTATAGATATAGATAGGCATGTAAAAACTTATATTGCCAAATGCATTTTTAGGGACACCATACATGTACACTTCAAGTGTTCCTTAAAAAAAGTTTTCTTACCCCTAATTCTGTACTGTATTTCCCTTAAGAAACTTGTTAACATTTACATTAATGTTTAGTAAACTCACATAAACTACGAAACCACAGCCGCTGGAGTTTGGTTACCTACCTACATATACGAAAATATTTACAAAGCCAATTATTCCTACACACAGCGCTCTTAGTAATCGTTAACCAAACAGGGTCCCCTACTATGAAGTGTCATTGCCATCTTGAATTCGTTGTGAATTGGCAATTGTGATAAAGAAATAGTGCTATTCGTCCTGTATAGCCCCGTTTCTTTCTCAGAACGGCATATACTAAGACGTATCTTTGACTTCATAATTTCGTTGTGGAATAGGGATAGAACAATTCGTTCTGTATAGCTTCGTCTCTTTCTGACAACGGATTCATGATAGCATAACACGTCATGGTAGGGGCCCAAAACTCGACATTAAATAAATTTTTCTTCTACATTTTTATTCCCGAATAAAGATACCTTTTTATGAGCAAAAGGGTTGAATGTCCTTAAATCTAGCTTTGTGGCCGATCCTTTGATGTTTAATAAGGCTATAAACATTTGTATCCCTCTTTATCTGATTCTTATGCAGATTTAATGAATCGTGGCGGAGGTATTGGATTGGCTTTGGTTCGATTTGTTTATGTTGACTAGCTTTGCCTGCGGCAAGATCATCATATTAAGGCGTATATATTCCCTAATGTTAACGCATTACTGGCCGTGCGCCCGCTCGGAGCCAGAATATTTATATTGAACCTCCTTTTGGACAGTTGTCAAATATTCTTTGATTTACATATGCTATTTCAGTTATGAAGAAATTCTATTATGTTATGTTATGTTTAAACATCGAAGTCGTTTCGGAAGAGTATCCAAAATTAGCGAAAAAATATCATGTTGTTAATATTTTTTTAAAGCATTTATTAGTTACACGAAAAAAACATGTTTCACAAATAATGTACATGAATCAATATTATATTTTTTCACATTTTAACCTAGCCTAACTGTTTTACGGCAATAAAGTGGTGGAAGGCCCTTAACAGTAATGACGTAGACTTGCTAAGAGTAAAAAAAAACCGGCCAAGTGCGAATCGGAGCCGCGCACGAAGGTTTCCGTATCATTATGCAATTCGTGCATCTTCATACAATTCCATAGGCCGCAGAATGAGCGAAAAATCGCGCGAATAAAAAGGCCTAACGCGGGCATAATTATTTTTGTTCGTTGTTCGTCATTGATTTTGAAAAGTAAATGGTTTGGTTCGGTTTTCAGATATCGGTATTAGTAGTACAGTTATATTAGATATAGTTTTTGTAATATCGGTTATTTTGATATTGATATCGATATGATATGATATGTAACACATATCCGATATAAGTTACGTTTTGATATATCGGACCTATCCCTACTACTGTCCAGTAAGTAAATTACATACTTACTTACTGGACAGTTGTGAATAAGTCTCCGGTAGAATTCACTTTCTGGGGACTCTTTAGAGATGTTATGGCAATATTACATACCATTTTTGAGAAAAACTATATTCGGTACTAATAAGAACTTCGCAATTTTTAAGAGTTTTGTCAATCTGTAATTTTTGTAGATAGTTGATATAAGGAGTAACAAAGGCTACTTTTTATCCCGAAAAAATCATGCTGTGCAGTCGGAGGATACATATTCGCGAACTGCCTGATCCTCCGACTGCACAGCACGTTTTTTACTTGTTTACAGCTTATTAGTTCGCTTCCTAAGCAGTCGGGTGTTTGATTTTTAAATTAGTTTTTTTTTTTTTAATAGCAATATAAAGAACAAGATGTTTTTACAAAAATGATTTCTTGAGTTAGGTACGTAGCATAGGCTACTTGAACAAATTTGATGTAGACTAGAATCAAACTTAATGACGACTCGCAACTGACACTGCATATTAACAAATAATTGTGTCAGCGGTGGTTAGGGGTGCGCAGCGACTCATAATATGAGTGTTTCAAGCTGCCATTAAGTTTGAATCGAACTGTACGAGTAGTGGAGCCGTGTAATCACAAGGATAAAAATTATATTGTTATTATTTACGTATTTACTAACGGAACGTCGATTCAAACTTAATGATGTTTTAAAAAAAACGCTACTCGCTGCGCAGTACCTACCCTACCCTCACCCCCGCTGTCACATGAAATTGCTAGCGCGTAGTGGCTCACGAAGTGTTTCGAGCCGCCATTAAGTTTGAATCAAACTGTACCTACTATGCGACGCGTAAACTCGGACGGCAAGCGGCACACGCGTCTTATCTCTTATATTATAACCCGTGTGATTTGAGTAGGCCCTAGCGAGAAACGAGTCCTGTTCCAGCGATGTATCTAGTTAATTCGACGTGTAAACAAGCTTCAAAAAAAGTGATTTTAAACATTGACCAAAACTTTAACATTTAAAATTACGCCCATAATAAATAATATCTTTTAAATTACGCCTATAATAAATAATAACTGTCTTACAAAATGATTAT
Organism: Orthosia cruda; assembly: GCA_964057195.1. Classification (NCBI taxonomy): domain Eukaryota; kingdom Metazoa; phylum Arthropoda; class Insecta; order Lepidoptera; family Noctuidae; genus Orthosia; species Orthosia cruda. The sequence goes on from OZ059829.1 coordinate 39,402,691, forward strand.
TACGATGGATATATAGTTTAGCACAAATTGTGAAAAACGCCATGTATTGCAAAGAACTCAAAACAAACGAAAAGTCGATAGCTACTTTCAACTAATTTAACATCAAGTCAGTTTCAAAGTCTTCACTTATCTTTTTTGTTGAAAAACCTGATTAATGAGTGTAAATGGATAAATTAACATTAAAGAAGCAAGTTTTGATTTTAATTAAACTTATTTCAGCCTAAATCTGCTGTTAAACATTTTTAAGTGATTGTTACTTTCACATTTGTTACCTATGCTGCCATCTATGATCTTTTTTTAATACTAATTATATTTTGTTTGACTTGAGACCCCATGTCAAAACAATGTTTTCCTTCAGTTACTTATAAACACTTGTCTTCAACATAAACTTTATAACAATGTAGTTACGAACTTACATTTCATATTTTTGGCACAGCCTGCCAATGACGTAGGTTGGTACTAGTCTCCCTCATTTCGAGACAATACATTATTTATAGCGTGATCTTTAATTTGTTAGGTCTCCCAATCAAAATAATAGTTTTCTAAACCACAACAAATTGAGAAGGATATTTTATTAATTTTCTAAACACATATTTATAAAAGCAAGCACACGTTATTCTTATTTACTATAAAAAATACTCTTATTTCACAAGACAATCATTTCATATCTATGATATAAAAACCACAAAATTTTCAAAACTTAAAACCAACCCGACTTCTCTTCAGAACCAATCTTTACTTTCTAAAACTTCAGAAAGATCCTCATCTCAATTCCTCAATCGAAAAACTTAGAGAACTGTATAGATATAACAAGATACGTCGTACATAAACTCATATAGCTGAGAGGCAAAGACATATTGAGTCTAATCACCCCGCCTAGCGTGTAAGTGAATTCATTCTCCCTAGTCAGCTGAAAGAAGGCTTTCACCTTACGCCGCTCGATTTTATCTGAAAACTTTAACTAACTAACTAACTTTAACTTTAACTTCATTGATTTGTAAAAGCTTTAGACTTTTCTTCTTTATTGTAAGCAGAGTTTATCAGGTGAGGCGCAAGATCTAGGTTTATAAGGCCTTTTATATGCATGAAATTCAGTAGGTAACCGTTTATTTTCATGGTTGAAAAAAAATTTTCAATCTAGCAGACACGACGCGGCTAAGATTTCTGCTGAGTCAGAACTCTTGATTGGGCTATTTGATTACAATTAATTTTAGTCAGCTTATCACTTTTCACTTTTAGATATATCCAAGAAGCTTCTTCTAAAAAACTTTACTGCGATCTGGTCTTCGATTTTTGCATCTAGTTTAGACCTACACGGTCTTCAACTCTTGTCAGTAGTATGTAACACCGAAAATATTTTTTTTTAAACTTGAGTTAAAAGTACTCAAACTTACCCAAAGGAAACGAATTGACAGCACCGTGCAGACAAGTCCGGATAGCAGCAACCTGTGAGGATGTCACTCTGGAGTAGTAGCAGGGTACAACCACTAGACCAGTGTACTTCATACCGCGACCAAACAAGTATATTATCGTCGACTTTCCGAACTGTAACACATGAATTGAAAAACGCAGGGAGTCTGTATTGCGAGGTTTCTTTCAGGAAACACCTGGGATAGTCTAAGACTGAAATGTAGCACGCAATTTGTGGTAGGCACAAATAAGCAAATACAATTATCGGCCCTGAGGGACTATTATAAAGAAACATTATCCTATATTGAATAAGAAAGTACTTTTATTAAAAAAAAATACAGGTTCATGAGATTTATAAGATTTACCCCAACAAGGTACACGAAACTTCGGCAAAAGTATACAAAATAACGTTGTATCAATCTCTTACCATTTATTAGTACAGGTGCCAAGCTTTCTGCTGGCCCAGATAGTGTTGAAAGGTCACTCACCTACACCGCTATCTCTTTTATTTTGAAGTGATTATGAGATACCTCAGGGGAATGGTATTTAACCTGAAAACCACTAGTCAGCAATCCCTTAACGGATTTGTGAGCAAATATTGACGCTAGGAGCGTCCTTTTGCTTCCTGTATAGTTATATTCATCTGTATAGTAATGGTTTAAGTAAGATTAAGTGCGCTGTAGAAGTAATGGTTATGTTGGGCTTTCTAAAAAATGGGATTTGTATTTGAATCATGGGTGGAGTATGATATTGTGTGTATTCGTACATAAGAGTATTTTCCACTAACATTCTATTTACTGCCAGTAAGAGCCAGTCAGCCAGAGTTCAGCTAGTCCCATCGCATAATACCATGGTGTACCTTGATGTCGTCTGGTGGACAATGGAACTCGTACTGGTGTTTTTTTATGAGGAAAGTATAGGGCAAGGCCAAGCAGTGGATAATATAGATTAGTTAGATTAGATCAGTATTTTATCATACTTACAGTATTGCTCACGGTGACTGTTTGTATCACTTTGACCATCATTTTCAGTAACATGGTCGTAGATAATTCAGCAGTGAACAGTATCACCATCATCCGGCAAGTGACATCAAATATTAAATTTATATTTGTCACATCGAATTAGTGCTTTATTCATGTAAATATTGTTTAAAAATCCTTAAAATTTACAAAAAGTGCATTTATAACTTCGATTCACAAATAGTTCTTTATAAAACTTACCGGCAAAGTCATAATAGAATTGAGTTGTTCGGCACACTTGTGAAGCAAATCGTAGACCCGGTGCAAGGAACTAATATCAAGCTGCGCATTGTTCAATAGCGCTTCAACTTTATTCAACTTCCTTCTGTAATTGTTCGTGTTGTTCTCGGCAGAAAATACCTTCAGAACATGAGCTTTAATTACGCGAAGTCTGATATAAATAGTTCTAAGAAGAACGAAGAACAAGATCTGTTCACAATCGTGCGCTAACAGCATCACATAGAAGCAGTAAACAGTCCTATCAATGAAGAAGGAAAGATAGAAATAACACCCGATGTATTCACACAAACTGTAGATGAAGCATCCAGACAGCCAAAAGATACACGTGTAACCAGAATCAATGACATTCAAGTCTTTGTTGATATTCAACCACTCATCAAACTTGTCAAGATCACGAAACAGATTGATCAACTTATTCTTGCTAGCGAACAGAGTAATTGTGATAAGCAGAATATACTCAGTACAACATGAATACTTGAAGACAAAATAAGTAGCAGATAATTCTTCCGAATTAAACATTATACCCCAAACTAAAATCGGCATGAAAATCGTGTGGACGTAGCTCAAGAATAAAATGATTTTGTTGGGTTTCAGAAGATAGAATCTGTTGATGGCCAATAGTAATGCCGCACATATTTGGTATTTAATTGCTTGTATTGATGACACAGTTTTTTTTGGGACAAAATTGTTCCTTTTCGGCTGTTGGCAGTTGACAGGAGTAACTTTTGAACTACGGACAGCACTTATTTTTGAATTTGGTAGCACGTCAAACAACATGATTTGACCGGAATCGAATGTCCAATGACATCAATATCATAGGAAGGACGCAATATTTCATTGTTATTATCCTAAAATGCCTCTATGGCATTGGACATCGATAAAATCTTTAATCCACATTGATTGATGTCAGACTAATTATTAGATACTTCAAAAATTTGTAAAATACTTTCCAAATTATTCAGATAGCTGAATAATTCATTGGCTATCGTTTTATCAAAATTGTTTAATTAAAGCAATTTCATCAAATGTAACAGTAGCTGCTATTATTTGGATTCCAATCTGCTGAACTAATCAGCATAATTAGAAGCCATTTATTATTCTCTTTTCAGTTAAATATAATATTAGTGTATGTTTTCCTTTGTTTTTTTTTGCCTGAATTCTTAACAGTTAAAATTTCATCTTTAAAATACAAGATAAAATAGAATGAATGCATCAGCAGCTTTGTCTATTGTTGTAACAAGATTCTGAAAGTTTCACGGGTTGCAGCAATCAAAACAAGTTTTTTCCGCTAATTGGTAAATCTCGTTATATTGAATTTCGTTTTCGGCAAGACGAGTTTTTAAATATAATCAAGGAAGGATGGGCAACAACTAAACATGCTTTGAAAATGATTCAAATCAAATTAAATTGAGAACTGAAGAATAAAATATCTTAATAACTACTCACTATATTTGGCTTCTTCAAAACGGTATTGAAAGAAGTGTAACAGAGTTAAAAAATGAGACAAAATGAAATTAAAAAATATAAAGAGCAAAACTAAATTTAAAAACATACATAAACACCATCTATAAACGCCTGAAATGGAGATGGTCAGGGCACATGCTTAGGGAAGGAAAAGAGAAGTGGATGAGAATAGTGACAGAGTGGTAGTAAAAGGAGTGAAGGTAGACAAAGCAAACGTTAGGAAGACGAAATAAAAAAGATAGTTGTTCCAGAACGGACACGCACTGCAAAGGACAGAACAAAGTGGAAAGCTTTAGAGGAGGCCTTTGTCGAAGGGCAAGCTGTAAAAGAAAAACCGGTTGCCGATATAATTTAGAAAAAATATGTATAATATAAAAAAAAAAAAAAAAAAAAAACATAATTTATTCTCTATCATGTTTGAAGAACTTAATCCCATTAGTGACACTAAAGTTATTTGACATCGCCATATTATATTTTAAACAAAAACCTTCAGATTTATTTTAAAAGCATGGTCTTGATTTATACCTCTATTTTTTTGAATGGAAAAATAAAATATAATAGAGGCCCAGGGGACATTTTGACGTAATTAGAGGCATTAGGGGCGTCTATCATCTGGAGTCTGAACGCATGACGGTCTAACGTTACATTATGTGGGACATTTTATCTTCAAGCTTTTTATTTGTGTAAATATTTTATTTTATGCAATCTGGGTAATTCTTTTTTAAAGTTGGGCTTTGATTAATGGAAAAATATCAGTGAGTATCGATTCGACACACCTTTTAATGAAAATCAAAGTGAAATAAATATTTGTTTTAGAGAATGTAGAGATATTATTGATGTGCTTGAAAATTTTGTAGACCTCAGCCTAGGTGCTGAGCCGATTTACGCAGAGTGGCCGGTAGCAGATGAATAAGAGTACTGTAAAGGTGTTAAATGGTTTGTGACTCGAGTGGCTTATTTGTTTCACAAAGTAGACTGAAAACCCGGTGAGGGCCGAGGGAGTTGGCTACGATGACATGTGAACATTTATTACAAGACCAGTCCATTTGATTTTGCTTGTGGGAGGCTTTTGTCCAGCAGTAGACGTCTATCGATCGAATTGATGATGATGCCGTGTGTAGTAGTGAATTCTTTAGACTGAAGATTATGTTTTCGAAACAAAATACAAAGGCTTATGTATACCCTAGATAAATGACCCGCTAAACAAAATTCAAAGCTCATCTTTGCCAAACATTTTCCTCAACAAAAAACTTCTAATTCTTTAAAAGCAAACAAGATATTGCCTCACATTCTTCATAGCTAAATAAGCAATGATTGATGAACAAGTTATTTATAAAGAGAGCAATAGTTCATGAGTAACCTTGGCACCTGTGACGTCATAGGGGAAAAAATTGATTACCCGAAAGCCAACAAAGCTCTTAAAGAGGTTATATGTTAGTCGGCTTTGTTGGCCAAGGGACGCGGAGTAAGGAACGGGGACAGCAACTACAGAGCCAAACAGTCTACCTTTTTATCCAAATATATTGGGCTCGGCTTCAGTCATATCGCATGCAACTGAGTAGCAGTATTTTACATGGAGCGATTGTCTATTTGATCTCTACATCCTAGTAATTGGATAACACAATACCCCTCGGCAAGGCCACAAAATAGAAAGTATACAGAAGGGCCACTCCCGCCGTTTCAAAAATTGACAGCTAAACTTGACAGATTCACTAGGGTTGCTACTATATCAATTCCGAATTTAAAAAAAGAGTAGGTTGTATAAGTTACAAACATAAATACATGGGTCCGTCTAAACATACATCACATCATGCTTAGATGCTGTTGAAATTTTAACCCAACACTAGTGGCCAGCGCGCGCCGTCTGCACTTGGCACACTCACGCGCGGCCTACGCAGCATTGATGTGTGGGTGAGCGGCGCGACATCAACGCAGCACGGCGCGGGTCGAGGACACTTGCTACCACGGACTCCACCGCACCAGTCGACACCTCTCTTCCTAAATCTTATTTGTTTGTGCGGGACAGTTACTGTAATAAATATAACGGCTTTAAAACCAACCGCTAACACATGCCTTAGATGGTAGACAGAACATCAAATATCCATTAAATATCACGCATACGACGAAGATTGGAGGGTAACAAGACGTAACAATAGTGTAATAATGATACCTCCTAAAACATTAAATTGTGAGAAGCACCAAGCTCGACAAAAATATAAAGGTGAAAAAAAAAAGGTAATAAAATCAAAAATACCGACTGCTTAGGAATCGAACTAAAAAGATGTACATAAACAAGAAGACAACTATGCTGTGCAGTTGGAAAAAACATATTTGAGAGCTGGATGAATTAAACTCTATTATTATGACAATTTTCATAGCTTTTCTAATTTCGTCTATGGAATTATAATAATTTATTAAATTCCTAGATAATGAATTTCTAACTTGTCATCTTGAAAAAAGTTATAACCTTTATAACTTAAAATGAAAGAAAGAACGATTAAAAAAAAAGTATATTCGGTCTGTAACCATTAATAAAGGTAACCCAGCTAATGCAACCTCGTTACAGTACTTAAAGTATGAATGACGTGACAAACGCCCTCACAAAGCACTCATGACAGCCGCGACTGAGCTCGGTCCAATATTGCCCAATCATCATCATCATATCAGCCGAAAGATGTCCACTGCTGGACATAGGCCTCCCCCAAGCGTCACCACATTGACCTGTCCCGTGCGTCCCGCATCCAGCGGATCCCCGCAACCTTCACCAGGTCATCGGTCCACCTGGTGGGAGGCCTTCCAACGCAAAGTCTTCCGGTTCGCTGTCGCCACTTCAGAACCTTTCTGCCCCATCGGCCATCCGTTCTGCGAGCAATGTGCCCTACCCACTGCCACTTAAATTTGGCAATTTTTCGGGCTATGTCGGTAACCCTGGTTCTCTTACGGATCTCTAAATTTCTGATTCGATCACGCAAGGAAACTCCGAGCATAGCCCTCTCCATTGCCCTTTGGGTAATTATAAGCTTTCTGATGAGGAACATTGTGAGCGACCACGTCTCTGTCCCTTAAGTAATCACTGGCAACACACACTGGTCATAGACTTTCGTCTTGAGACACTGTGGTAAGTTGGACGTAAAGATACCGCGCAACTTCCTGAACGCTGCCCAGCCGAGTCGGATTCGACGGTTGACCTCTTTCTCGAAGTTGGCCCTACCCAACTGGATCGTTTGTCCCAGGTAGACATAGTCATCCACAACTTCGAGTGTAGAGTCTCCGACTCTGATAGGAGTGGGTGTAACATGGGCATTCAACATCACCTTGGTTTTGTCCATGTTCATCCTAAGACCCACTCTTTCGAAAGCTCTACTGAGGTCATCGAGCATTGTATTAAGGTCCTCCATAGTCTCAGCCATGTCCACTATATCGTTGGTTAACTGAAGGTGAGTGATGTACTCGCCATTAACGTTGATGCCTAGCCCTCTCCAGTCCAGAACCTTGAAGACAATATTGACCATTGATATTGCCCAATATTCCCTGTAAAATCGCAATGTCAATGTGTGTGTGCAAAATGACGCTTTGATCGTAGTGTCCTCTACGTTACGTACTTTGTGGCAAGACTGGTGTCAGATTTTGTTATCGATATCTTTTCTTGACGCAGATATCGATAACAGGTTATGGGCCCAGAACCTGTTATGTTATAAACTTCAACAACATTTTAGAAACCCCAAACTGCCTTTAAATAACATCATAAACCTACACTCAAACCTTTCAAATATAAGAAGAAAGAATCAATATTGAGAATAATAATGATAATTTTGATAGGCGTTTAAGTTTTGATAATAATTTACAAAATGATGAAGGAAATGAAGAATTTTTTGATATTGAAGAAGTTGAGGAAGATGAAGATCGAGCAGTGGAGAATATTGAATATGAAGCTAGAGAGTGTAAAAGTCCAACTATTTTAATAGAACAACATCCATCAATTAAAATTAGTGAACACGAACTCTTTAAGAATTTTGTTTTCAATTGTTGGAAGTAAAAAATTAAAGATGAAACAATTTGATATTAAAACAGCCTTTTTGCATGGGGAATTAAGGGAGTGTATTTATTTGAAAGTCCCCAAAGGCTATAGTAATAAAGAGGGCAAAGTTTGTAAATTAAATAAAAGTTTATATGGTCTTAAACAAGCTCCACTAATGTGGAATATTAAATTCACAGAATTTTTAATTAAAATGGGTTTCAGACAATTGAAATTAGACCAGTGTATTTTCGTAATGGATGGAGAAAGAAGAATAATTCTTGCCATATACGTCGACGATGGATTGGTCATTGGAGAAAGAGAAGAAGATCTTCTACATGTAATAAATACTTTAAGAAAAGCTTTCGAATTGAGAATTTGTGAAGAAGTGTCCAATTACATCGGTTTGGATATAAAACAAGAAGAAAATGGAGTAAAAATTTTTCAGAAAACGTATGTTGAGAAGATTGTGAAGAAATTTAACTTGAATGAAGCTAGAGAGTGTAAAAGTCCAACTATTTTAATAGAACAACATCCATCAATTAAAATTGATATTAAATCTCATGAATTATACAGAGAGATGATAGGGTCATTGTTATATTTGTCAAATAAAACTAGACCAGATATTAGTTTTCATGTGGGTTATTGTTCGAGGCATCAAAATTCTCCAAATTTAAATGATCATAATAACGCAAAAACAATTTTAAGATTTTTGAAAGGTTCGAAGGATAAAGGTATTCACTTTGGTGAAGGTGATAAAGTGCTCAGAGGATATTGTGATTCGGATTTCGCGGGGGATCCAGACACTAGACGCAGTACTTCGGGTTTCGTGATTTGGTTGAACGGTGGACCAGTGGCATGGAGCTCAAGGAAACAGTCAGTAGTAGCGTTGTCGAGTACAGAAGCTGAATTTATAGCTGCAGCAGAATGTTGCAAGGAACTTCTGTTCATAAGAGACCTAATAAATGAAATTACGAATGAAAAATTAGACCTTGAGATGAGAGTGGACAACCAATCAGCAATTTGGCTAATGAAAAAGGGCATTATGAATAAAAGGAGTAAACACATTGATGTGAAATATTATTATCTGAAAGATGCAATTGATGCAAATAATATATCGGTTAAATATTGTCCAACGGGTTCACAAATAGCTGATATACTCACAAAATGTTTACCACCTGTGAAATTTGAACGTTGTCAGCGAAAACTTGTGTCTTAGTTGTTTGTGTGTTAGTGTTTAAGTGCGGGCTAAAGTGAACTAATAAGTGTTTTTCGGTTGATATATGGGTTTAATATTATGTAGTATGTAAGTTTTTATAGGGTGTGTAATTATCTATGAAGAAGTTGTTTAGAGTTGTGATGTAAACTTAAGGAGTCCTGATAAGTTCATGTTAATTAATGAAAGTGTTGATTAAATTTATTTTTTCTGTTTATAGCAGAATTTTAAAAGAATTAAGGGGGTGTCAAATTATAATTCATTTAAGGGGGTGTGGCAATAACTTGTTGGTGATATTAATAGTAAATGAATATTTTTTAATCAATAAGTAACTCGAATATACGTAACTTGTTCTTAAATTTTTACATTGTTTTTCAGTATGTCGGAACCTTAAGTTTTTAAACATAGACTAAAATCAAAGACAATTAGAATTCATCTCTACAACATCCCCTCTGAATTTTATATTGTCTCAAATAAAATTATAACAAACCTGTATTTAACCTTGACATATTTTCCTAGAACACCCCATATACAACTTCATCATTACAAAACTCCTACTCAACTTCATCAACACAAAACTCCTACTCAAATTCATCAACACAAAACTCCTACTCAACTTTATCAATACATGACTGCGTGGTAATCTCTTTAAAAGTACATATAAGAATCACTATATGTTTCACAGGCGAATACACTATATGATGTGTCGACGTGGTTGACACACCAGTCCTCAATTTAAAAACCTGACACATGCATTTGATTGTAAATAAGAATAAACTTAATACATTCTGTATAGCCAGAACTTAATGAGTTTTGCTAACTAAAACCTCATTCCAACAGATTTCAGGCATCAGAATACCCATAAAAATATAAAAACAGCCGGAACCAAAACCTTGACGTGCTTACCGATGCACAGAGAAGTCTTATATAAGATAACCCATATTCGAAACCGCAGAATCGCGTAGAGCACAAATTTTGGCTGTGATAGCCACTATTCCACTATACCAGTCACTATCACTGGTCGTCAATTTCTATGAGTATGGGCCGCGGCACGCATTACAGATATGAAATTTTCTTTGCGGGTATTATGCATGGTCTTATCCCGCGTGCGTGAGCAAATCCACGTGATACTAAAAACGCAAAGCACAAAGCAAGTAAGCGAATGCGCGCCGCAAAAACTAAAGGTAACTTTCAACTCCCTTGTATTGCATGGAGAGTTCTGACAATTGTACGTCCTTAGTACCGCCACGGCTTCTCAGAGCTCTGTGGTCAAGGGATTATGGCCGACTTGGTGAAGGTGCCCAACTATTTCACGAAATGTTCTAAAAGCCTACAATTTGTTAAGTCGTTAGGAGGTATAGGGTACCTATGTAGGATTTTAGATGGCCGCTAAGGTTTCATTTGGGGTTAAGATAGGCTGTATTTATTTTTCTGGCCTGGAGTAATTCCTTGGATGTAATTGTTGAGTTTACAGGTCGGTTAGGTCAGTTGACCTACAGAGCCATTAGTTGGGCTAGGTACTTGGTTTAACAAGTTAAGCCGTTGATATTGCGGATGATCTATGACCAGTCTAGTGAAGAAAGAGAGACACAAACCTGTATTTGCGCATACTACAATATGTCCCACGACGATAACTAGCCTCCGCTGAGGTTGGCTGCCATACCCAAAATTTGATCAGTGCGACCATTTTGTAATAGGAACACATATAATTCATTTCCTCTCTCTTCAATACTCAAATATTATTTTGGACTGTTGACCGTTGAGTGATTACTGATATCCCAAGAGCTAAAAATACACGTACGACCTTTATCATTGTCCTCATGAAATGCCTCGTAAGTACATGACTCACTAAATTGCTGGTGTTATTAAATTTGTTACTAATCCTAGTGTGTAAGTTGTAGTATCTAAGGTGTTTACTAACAAAAATGGTTCCTATGTTGTCCTAAATAAAACCAATATTTAATTTAATTTACGAAACATTTGACGAAAAATGTTTCCACCTTTGTAAAGAACGGATTGTGCCCGTTAAGTGAAACCATTTACTCGTAAGTCATTTCATACAGAGTACTACCACAAGTCTTGTTAAAATGAATATACATTACATAAGTATGAGGAACCTCAACTTACTTTGTTCCGACGCATAAACACAATTTTTGCATTAAACTTGAAAAAGATTTATCTACCGACGCATTCTTTGTACAATAATGGATGGAACGTAGGAAAAAGCGATTCCTTGTACCGGAAAGTCTTCGTTGGATGAATAATAAAGGATGAATACATTTAAATATGAATGTAGTTTATTTGGAGTATCGACGTATCGGAGTTTAATGTTTGACGAACTGACAGATCGGAGTTATTCGATATAAATGCGAAAATTTTTGGAGACAGCCAGTTTGACTCGTAAAGTGCATATGCCTTTTTGGCCGGTAGAACGAAGTTATGAATGAATACGAATAATTTTTGAGTGAGTTTTTACCGTGTGTGTATTTGCGGCGTCTTGTACGATACAGTCCTCAGCTAAAGTCGTAAAAAAATAAATGAAGAAATAACATTTCTTTATTAGTTTCAGTCATCATTAACATTAATATCTTGTGACTAAGTAAAATTTATTTTTGGGCAATAAAGTAAATCAAAAAGGCGATTAAGCTAATTAATCCTAATAGTCATGAATCATTATAACCATGATATATAATTCACAAAGTATGACAACGCAAAGATTCGTAAAAACCGAATGATTTATTATACAGAAATTCCCTTCCACGGGGAAATTATTATCTTAACGAGGTCTCATTAGCCGTGGTTAGCTTTTGTTTTGCCCGGATTACACTCGCTTTGGATATCTTTTTTCTCATCTTAACCTCCTGTTTTTCTTAATTAAATAATTATGTTATGCTAATCTTAGTTCGTCCTTCTCAAAATAATTGCCCTTTGTTCCCTCAATTTAACACTATGAGCATGAATTTGCCCCAAAAAACGTTCCGCTTGTAAAATAAAATAGACGTCTGAATTCCCTGGAGCGGGTGACCTCTGCTTCGTCTCCTGCAATAATAGCCCACCAAAGCTTCCAAAGGTAATTGAAATAATATCCTTTCGGTTTTCCTTATTTAACTTTTTGCCAGGGTGCCGTCAAGTAAGCCGTTCTCAACCGCGCATTGTCCTGCATTTCCATTTTAAAGCGAAACATGAAGCTGAGATTTAAGTGGGGATTATATGTAATATATCCCTTCAAAAGGTAGCTTAACACCGTCCTGCCACACAAACATACTGCGTCTGTAATTAAAATGGTTTTTCATAGCAGCGTCAGCTGGCAGAGAGGTTTTCCTTGTTACTAAACAAAAAAAAACTCAAAGCTCTCTGTAATGCACAAATTCCAATGGGAAGTATGGAAAGGCTGCAGATTTTTTTTTGAAATTCTTCTACCTTTGTAAAACGTGGCCCTGGAAAGATTTTTTTCGCTGAGCGCGTAAAAGTCGGATAATATTAGCGCACTCCAGAACAGAATAACGTAATATAACTGGAGGCATCCGTTTGAGTTCGCTTTGTTTTTATTCTGCCTCCTGTTTGCTTGTATATGAGAGGTTAAACGTCATGGGTGTGTTTCACATTATTAGGTATAACTGCTGTATTGTATTTTTAGTATTCTCCTTTGTGGAGACCTGTTATGTTTGTAACCCCTGTGTATACGTTGGGTTGTCGGGAGGCAATAGAATTAGCGTACTGTTTTGCTCAGTGGTTGCCGTTGTAACTACGTATTATGTTAGACGTATAGCTTGTTGTCTTATTAGAGACTAGAGGACGCCTCGCGCGGTTTCACCCGCGTAGTTCCCGTTCCCGTGGGAATACAGGGATAAAAATTAGCCTATGTCACCCGGGGATAGAATAGCTTCCCAACGGTGAAAGAATTTTTGAAATCGGTCCAGTAGTTTTGGAGCCTATTCGGTACAAACAAACAAACAAAAAAATCTTTCCTCTTTATAATATTGGTATAGATAGACTAAGAGAATATGGTGCATGGATAAGATTATTTTTTGTTTGCAGTGTAGACGTGTAAGACAACAAGCTATACGTCTAACATAATACGTAGTTACAACAGCAACCACTGAGCAAAACAGTACGCTAATTCTATTGCCTCCCGACAACCCAACGTATACACAGGGGTTACAAACATAACAGGTCTCCACAAAGGAGAATACTAAAAATACAATACAGCAGTTATACCTAATAATGTGAAACACACCCATGACGTTTAACCTCTCATATACAAGCAAACAGGAGGCAGAATAAAAACAAAGCGAACTCAAACGGATGCCTCCAGTTATATTACGTTATTCTGTTCTGGAGTGCGCTAATATTATCCGACTTTAACGCGCTCAGCGAAAAAAATCTTTCCAGGGCCACGTTTTACAAAGGTAGAAGAATTTCAAAAAAAAATCTGCAGCCTTTCCATACTTCCCAATGGAATTTGTGCATTACAGAGAGCTTTGAGTTTTTTTTTTGTTTAGTAACAAGGAAAACCTCTCTGCCAGCTGACGCTGCTATGAAAAACCATTTTAATTACAGACGCAGTATGTTTGTGTGGCAGGACGGTGTTAAGCTACCTTTTGAAGGGATATATTACATATAATCCCCACTTAAATCTCAGCTTCATGTTTCGCTTTAAAATGGAAATGCAGGACAATGCGCGGTTGAGAACGGCTTACTTGACGGCACCCTGGCAAAAAGTTAAATAAGGAAAACCGAAAGGATATTATTTCAATTACCTTTGGAAGCTTTGGTGGGCTATTATTGCAGAAGACGAAGCAGAGGTCACCCGCTCCAGGGAATTCAGACGTCTATTTTATTTTACAAGCGGAACGTTTTTTGGGGCAAATTCATGCTCATAGTGTTAAATTGAGGGAACAAAGGGAAATTATTTTGAGAAGGACGAACTAAGATTAGCATAACATTATTAATTAATTAAGAAAAACAGGAGGTTAAGATGAGAAAAAAGATATCCAAAGCGAGTGTAGTCCGGGCAAAACAAAAGCTAACCACGGCTAATGAGACCTCGTTAAGATAATAATTTCCCCGTGGAAGGGAATTTCTGTATAATAAATCATTCGGTTTTTACGAATCTTTGCGTTGTCATACTTTGTGAATTATATATCATGGTTATAATGATTCATGACTATTAGGATTAATTAGCTTAATCGCCTTTTTGATTTACTTTATTGCCCAAAAATAAATTTTACTTAGTCACAAGATATTAATGTTAATGATGACTGAAACTAATAAAGAAATATTATTTCTTCATTTACTTTTTTACGACTTTAGCTGAGGACTGTATCGTACAAGACGCCGCAAATACACACACGGTAAAAACTCACTCAAAAATTATTCGTATTCATTCATAACTTCGTTCTACCGGCCAAAAAGGCATATGCACTTTACAAGTCAAACTGGCTGTCTCCAAAAATTTTCGCATTTATATCGAATAACTCCGATCTGTCAGTTCGTCAAACATTAAACTCCGATACGTCGATACTCCAAATAAACTACATTCATATTTAAATGTATTCATCCTTTATTATTCATCCAACGAAGACTTTCCGGTACAAGGAATCGCTTTTTCCTACGTTCCATCCATTATTGTACAAAGAATGCGTCGGTAGATAAATCTTTTTCAAGTTTAATGCAAAAATTGTGTTTATGCGTCGGAACAAAGTAAGTTGAGGTTCCTCATACTTATGTAATGTATATTCATTTTAACAAGACTTGTGGTAGTACTCTGTATGAAATGACTTACGAGTAAATGGTTTCACTTAACGGGCACAATCCGTTCTTTACAAAGGTGGAAACATTTTTCGTCAAATGTTTCGTAAATTAAATTAAATATTGGTTTTATTTAGGACAACATAGGAACCATTTTTGTTAGTAAACACCTTAGATACTACAACTTACACACTAGGATTAGTAACAAATTTAATAACACCAGCAATTTAGTGAGTCATGTACTTACGAGGCATTTCATGAGGACAATGATAAAGGTCGTACGTGTATTTTTAGCTCTTGGGATATCAGTAATCACTCAACGGTCAACAGTCCAAAATAATATTTGAGTATTGAAGAGAGAGGAAATGAATTATATGTGTTCTTATTACAAAATGGTCGCACTGATCAAATTTTGGGTATGGCAGCCAACCTCAGCGGAGGCTAGTTATCGTCGTGGGACATATTGTAGTATGCGCAAATACAGGTTTGTGTCTCTCTTTCTTCACTAGACTGGTCATAGATCATCCGCAATATCAACGGCTTAACTTTTTAAACCAAGTACCTAGCCCAACTAATGGCTCTGTAGGTCAACTGACCTAACCGACCTGTAAACTCAACAATTACATCCAAGGAATTACTCCAGGCCAGAAAAATAAATACAGCCTATCTTAACCCCAAATGAAACCTTAGCGGCCATCTAAAATCCTACATAGGTACCCTATACCTCCTAACGACTTAACAAATTGTAGGCTTTTAGAACATTTCGTGAAATAGTTGGGCACCTTCACCAAGTCGGCCATAATCCCTTGACCACAGAGCTCTGAGAAGCCGTGGCGGTACTAAGGACGTACAATTGTCAGAACTCTCCATGCAATACAAGGGAGTTGAAAGTTAACTTTAGTTTTTGCGGCGCGCATTCGCTTACTTGCTTTGTGCTTTGCGTTTTTAGTATCACGTGGATTTGCTCACGCACGCGGGATAAGACCATGCATAATACCCGCAAAGAAAATTTCATATCTGTAATGCGTGCCGCGGCCCATACTCATAGAAATTGACGACCAGTGATAGTGACTTATAGGCTATCACAGCCAAAATTTGTGCTCTACGCGATTCTGCGGTTTCGAATATGGGTTATCTTATATAAGACTTCTCTGTGCATCGGTAAGCACGTCAAGGTTTTGGTTCCGGCTGTTTTTATATTTTTATGGGTATTCTGATGCCTGAAATCTGACACCAGTCTTGCCACAAAGTACGTAACGTAGAGGACACTACAAACAAAGCGTCATTTTGCACACACACATTGACATTGTGATTTTACAGGGAATATTGGGCAATATCAATGGTCAATATTGTCTTCAAGGTTCTGGACTGGAGAGGGCTAGGCATCAACGTTAATGGCGAGTACATCACTCACCTTCAGTTAACCAACGATATAGTGGACATGGCTGAGACTATGGAGGACCTTAATACAATGCTCGATGACCTCAGTAGAGCTTCCGAAAGAGTGGGTCTTAGGATGAACATGGACAAAACCAAGGTGATGTTGAATGCCCATGTTACACCCACTCCTATCATAGTCGGAGACTCTACACTCGAAGTTGTGGATGACTATGTCTACCTGGGACAAACGATCCAGTTGGGTAGGGCCAACTTCGAGAAAGAGGTCAACCGTCGAATCCGACTCGGCTGGGCAGCGTTCAGGAAGTTGCGCGGTATCTTTACGTCCAACTTACCACAGTGTCTCAAGACGAAAGTCTATGACCAGTGTGTGATGCCAGTGATTACTTACGGGACAGAGACGTGGTCGCTCACAATGGGCCTCATCAGAAAGCTTACAGTTACCCAAAGGGCAATGGAGAGGGCTATGCTCGGAGTTTCCTTGCGTGATCGAATCAGAAATGTAGAGATCCGTAAGAGAACCAGGGTTACCGACATAGCCCGAAGAATTGCCAAATTTAAGTGGCAGTGGGTAGGGCACATTGCTCGTAGAACGGATGGCCGATGGGGCAGAAAGGTTCTGGAGTGGCGACAGCGAACCGGAAGACGTTGCGTTGGAAGGCCTCCCACCAGGTGGACCGCTGACCTGGTGAAGGTTGCGGGGATCCGCTGGATGCGGGACGCACGGGACCGGTCAATGTGGTGACGCTTGGGGGAGGCCTATGTCCAGCAGTGGACATCTTTCGGCTGATATGATGATGATGATTGGGCAATATTGGACCGAGCTCAGTCGCGGCAGTCATGAGTGCTTTGTGAGGGCGTTTGTCACGTCATTCATACATTAAGTACTGTAACGAGGTTGCATTAGCTGGGTTACCTTTATTAATGGTTACAGACCGAATATACTTTTTTTTTAATCGTTCTTTCTTTCATTTTAAGTTATAAAGGTTATAACTTTTTTCAAGATGACAAGTTAGAAATTCATTATCTAGGAATTTAATAAATTATTTTAATTCCATAGACGAAATTAGAAAAGCTATGAAAATTGTCATAATAATAGGGTTTAATTAATCCAGCTCACAAATATGTTTCTTCCAACTGCACAGCATAATTGTCTTCTTGTTTATGTATATCTTTTTAGTTCGATTCCTAAGCAGTCGGTATTTTTGATTTTATTACCTTTTTTTTCACCTTTATATTTTTGTCGAGCTTGGTGCTTCTCACAATTTAATGTTTTAGGAGGTATCATTATTACACTAAGGCATGTGTTAGCGGTTGGTTTTAAAGCCGTTATATTTATTACAGTAACTGTCCCGGACAAACAAATAAGATTTAGGAAGAGAGGTGTCGACTGGTGCGGTGGAGTCCGTGGTAGCAAGTGTCCTCGACCCGCGCCGTGCTGCGTTGATGTCGCGCCGCTCAGCCAAGTGCAGACGGCGCGCGCTGGCCGCTAGTGTTGGGTTAAAATTTCAACAGCATGTAAGCATGATGTGATGTATGTTTAGACGGACCCATGTATTTATGTTTGTAACTTATACAACCTACTCTTTTTTTAATTCGGAATTGATATAGTAGCAACCCTAGTGAATCTGTCAAGTTTAGCTGTCAATTTTCGAAACGGCGGGAGTGGCCCTTCTGTATACTTTCTATTTTGTGGTCTTGCCGAGGGGTATTGTGTTATCCAATTACTAGGATGTAGAGATCAAATAGACAATCGCTCCATGTAAAATACTGCTACTCAGTTGCATGCGATATGACTGAAGCCGAGCCCAATATAGTTGGATAAAAAGGTAGACCGTTTGGCTCTGTAGTTGCTGTCCCCGTTCCTTACTCCGCGTCCCTCGGCCAACAAAGCCGACTAACATATAACCTCTTTAAGTGCTTTGTTGGCTTTCGGGTAATCAATCTTTTCCCCTATGACGTCACAGGTGCCAAGGTTACTCATAAACTGTTGCTCTCTTTATAAATAACTTGTTCATCAATCATTGCCTATTTACCTATGAAGAATGTGAGGCAATATCTTGTTTGCTTGTAAAGAATTAGAATTTTTTGTTGAGGAAAATGTTTGGCAAAGATGAGCTATGAATTGAACGAAATTGTTGGAAGGTACTGCGAGGACTCACCTATTAAGAGGCAACCTCCTTGTATATTATATCATTGATGACTGTGCCCTACACTAGGAATGTCTTCCTGTATCGTGGGTGCGTTTACAAAGAGATAAACTCACATACACAACACCCAGACCCGGAAATACATCTCTAGGTTATACAAATATTTGTTCCGTGTGGCACCCAGCGCAGCACTGAGACACACCTGAGACCGACCCCTGTGCGAGATTGGTCTCAGGCGTTCTGGCTTCCCGTAACTTAAAAAATCACAGTTGACTTCTGATAACAATGGTTTTCCGAGTTATGATCTTGTTAATCTATTGTTGAAATTTGTTGCTATAAAGTACAGTTAAAGGGATACAATTTCCCTGTATACTGTCTGATGGTGCATTTTTATTTTTTATGTTATGTTTTGTTATTTATGTGTTAGCATTAGCCATTTTTAACCGACTTCAAAAAAAGGAGGAGGTTCTCAATTCGTCGGAATCTTTTTTTTTTTTTTTTTTTTATGTGTGTTCCCCGATTACTCAAAGACCCCTGGACCGATTTCAAAAATTCTTCTTTTGTTTGAAAGGGTATACTTCCTAGTTGGTCCCATAATCATCAGGTCAGGATCTGATGATGGAATCCTAGAGAAATCGAGGGAACTCCTCAAATATTATAGGCAAACATATAGCGATTTTGGTATTTTCATCAACAATGCAATCATTTGCACTCGGAAAGTACCATTTGGTGGCCACTGGAACTCCTAAATGCTAAATATGTCACGGGCATAAGATATCTCGAATAGTAAACCGACTATAATGAAGCAAATACTTATAAATAAATGGTACTGATGAAAATGGCACCATCGAACTGATGATGAAGCCGGAAGGTAGGCACTGGAACTCTAATATAAAACAATGTATCCTAGTCGTGTTTGGGCTTATTGGAATCGCAATGAGATGTACTTTGGCTGTATATGATAATCATGTTAATTGGAGGTACCTACCAAAACTAAAAAGAGAAAAATAAAAAACTTTTTAACAAAAAATCAAACCGACTTCCAGAACAAAAAACTACAAAGCAAAAAATAACTTTCTTTTCCGAAGTCGGTGTCGAAAAACTGAAAAAAAATGGGTACAAAAGACAAGCCCAGGAATGCATTTGGAACATGAGCAGGGGGCAAATCCGCTACCTGCTTGGGGCCTTTACTGGGCACTTTGGAACTAACGACATGCTCATGAAGATGGGTCTGGCCGCAACACAAATGTTCAGGTTGTGTGGGGAACATACGGCACGCATGGAGCACCTTCTTTACACATGCGATGCACTGGCTGGTAAGCGAATGAGTCTCTTAGGGGTTGGATATCCAAGACCAGAAGACTATATTCTCATATCTCACAGTCTCGTTGTAAGACTCATGAAAGGAGTTTTCAACGAGATGGGGGAGGAGTAAGTTATCTAGGGGACCACAGTAGATCCCAATGGGTCGAAGAGTCCGAGTTGTCTCTCGGCCCCCGTCACAAGATAAGATAAGACCCCTGTTTACCGCGACGTTATTATCCACTTCCGACGTATGAAAGAAAAATACTTCTTGAGTAGTTTAAAACATAGTATAGAATTTTGTGTGTATTTATTTTTAATGAAGCAGTACCTACACCACAGGCTACCCCCTGTATTAATTTTTACTTTTTTAAGTCCATTCAAATGTTGTCTGGTAGATATAGCTGTCAGCGTTAAGATCACATTTGTACCCATAGTATTAAGTTTTTCTAAAATAAATATGTATTTTTTATTGGTGTACAATAAAGTAGATTCAATTCTATTTCATTGCCCTTATGTATTTGAAAGAAAAGGGGGTAGATTATTATTTAGAAGGAAAAGTAGATAAGAATATCAATCGTCACGCTATCATGCACTTCTTTGAGCTTGACGGTTGACAGAGGCGAATGGAAGAGGAAAACATGTTGCGCCGACACCCCAGGGAAATATGTTAAATATGTATGCTTAGATCTTTAAAACTACGCAACGGATTTTGATGCGGTTTTTTTAATAGATAGAGTGATTCAAGAGGAAGGTTTATATGTATAATACACGCGGACAAAGCCGCTGGCAGAAGCTAGTTCAAGATATAAATTCAAAATCTCGACAGATCCGACCTTATGAATTTGTATTTCTATCAGTACAAAATGAGATTGATTTATGATTGTTATATGCTTAGAAAGAGCGCGAGATATTGGTTTCAGCTGTTTATTAAAGTAATTTTGCTCCAATCTTGACATTCGACCTTATGCGTCTCATGTCGAGAACTTTGTTTAATTATTTTAAAATTTTGACGTTAACATCGGTTTTTACGTAAATGCAATTTTGATACGAATGGCCTTAAAGCGGGCTTATTACTGAGTCGTGTCGTATCGTGGCGCGGGATACACCAATCATACGAATCTATTTAGGGCTACGTCATATCACAACGAGTTTTGTAGCCAATCAAATGCGTCGTAACACGCCACGCCACGCCACGACACGTAAGTATGTTTCCACATTAAGGCTGCCCTAGTCGACGGCACGAACTATTTTGTGCGTGGGGTTAATATGTATGCTATCTCATCCGAAAACAAGTGCGAAAGAGATAGATGCTGTGGTGAGCAGTAAGAAGCATGCTTTTTAATTATTTTACGTGTGCGGCAGGGACTATTTTGTAATTCAACTTTATTCTATAAGAATTGTTGGAAAATACGTATTGTCAGATAGAACTTTATGCCTCTTAAAATTAAATAATCAGATGTCGAACCTTGAGAGTACGTCATCTGATCATTTAATTTTATGTGTATATATACATTTTAAGTATACTTCTAGGATTTTGAGTTGGCGCCAAAAAAACATGCAAATTAAATACCTAAACCGTAGAATGATTGTAGTTAGGTTGACCTTTGTTGATTGTTTGTTTGGCGCCGCTTGGATACATTTAAAATGTATATATATGCAAGTAATTAAGAATCGCCTCCTTTGTTTTCGGTTGAAAAGAGATATAGATACGAGAACTATGATTAAGTAATAAAATACATCATCTTCCTGCCCTTTTAGGTTATTTGCGGTTACTTACCAAAGTGCTCCTATTCGAATAATAAATGAATTTTCAGTTACCAGTGTTTACTCTATGCGTCTTCATTTGGAAGTAACGTTACTTTATACAAAATGTTGAATAGGTATGTAGTATCTTTCTGAAAACCAACTCATACCGGAGCATTATTTTCATTTCGTAAATCCTCTGCCTACAGCCTCTGTTACACGAGACAATATTATATATTTAAATGCACATGTGCCGTCTTTAAATTAATTAATTTTATTAATGCTAGCTACTTCAGAATAGCACAGTATATTTGTCACAGCCGTAGAACCATTTGCATTAAGATGACGCACGATATTATGATATTTAATTCTAAAGACATAAGAGCTTTATATACTTATTTCAGCGAAAATTCTAAAATGAATACCTGTAGTGTAGTCAAAACAAAGTTTGACAAATACTCATTTTCAAATTCCTAATTCAAAAATCGATGTACAATATTTATGAAACAACAGTATTTCGTAGTTTTCAAATATTTCGAATCAGAATCGGTTTAGCAACAACCGCTTTTGAATATCACGCAGGTACCTATCCAATTTAGACGCAGCTACACAAAAATTCCCTTAAAGAGAGGTATCTTCTTCAAAATACCTCAAGTAAAAGTATTACTCAGGTTTCAGTTCCTTTGTTCTAAGTAATCCAATTTAAGCTCCATAATATTGGTAAGGACTGAGGAGTAGACATTTTTCATCAGAGCCATAAAGCAGAAGCGACAAGACAAAGGTACCGAGGATTTAATCATTTTATCTGATAGGGAGAGATCTTCAAGGAATTTACGAGTATTCGACTAACACAAGCGATGAAATACGGGGGTATTTCGCAACTGTGTACTAAACTAAGTTGTGTTTGATATGTAGCTTTTTTTTTGACGAATAGTTTGAGGATGTTAGTCTAGGATTTTTTTGTTGAATGTTGTACATACAAATAACAATAATTAGGCAGCCATGTTTGAGGTGAGATTCTAATTTTTCGTGGGTTGCTGTTGTGCCATCTCACATGGATTGTCGTAACTCGTTTTTTTTGTAGTGTTATTTTGTTATTATTTGTGTTACTAATTATTTCTGAGTCGTGGATACTCGTATTAAGATAAATTAAATTCTATTACGAACAATATCAGAGTTATCCGTGTGATTAATATTTACCTACCAGACGAAACACACCTTGCATCAGGTCGGAGAACCCTACCTTTTCTTCGAAGGATGAATATGGAACACCAGGATTTGGACATCGAAACAGGACCTCACGTCTGCAAATGTGATTTGCCACTTAATTAGGTACTTACATTAAACCTATTCAACACAATGGCAAGCTTTAAATTTTCGCCAACTAAAGTTATGAAGACAGCAGCATCACATTTTTGTTCGGAGCCATAAGTCAAGTTATTGAGATACAAACAGTTGAACATCGGGTGCTTACGTCACTGTACGTACAGCCTCACAAAAACAAAATACTGCCTTTGTTTTGCCTACATGCTCTGATTATAAACGAATTTGAAGTCTACAAGCATTTTTTGCTTTAAATTCATGACAGCAACCTAGGGTCCTTGACATATTGCAGCATTGACTTAACACTCAAGTGTAAAGTCAAGACTGCTGGCAACACAATGCATAAGACTTGCAACACTTTACGCAATGGTGTGTTGTATTGAGAAGTACTTATGGATTGCAGATTCACGGTATTATGTTAGCGATTCGGTAAAATTGTTCCACAAGAGATGTGCAAATGGAGATGTCCATGTCATTCATTTCCAATTAAGCTTCTTCAAAATTAATTTTATTACGAGAAAATTATATATACTTTATTAAAGATACTTTATTAAGACGCATAACATCTTTATGGCAAAAGTATACCGAAAAATAGAAAAGAACGCATAAGTCACGGTTCGTTCTACATAAAAACAACCAATGTGGTTAACAACCACCATGATTACACTTTATTTTTTACCCCACTGCCGAAGGAGGGTAATGTGTTTATCAGTCTATGTATGTATGTATGTTTGTCCCTTGTGGCGTTCCAGAGACCAAACGCGTTGGACGATTTTGATGATTCGTACGTCAATCGATTCGTCTTAACCCTGCGATTGTCACTGGCTACATTAAAATTGTGAAATAAAAAACTAAAAGTTATAAATAAAAAAAGTTAATTAGAAAAATCAAAAAAACCCGACTGCTTAAAAAGCGAACTAAAAAGACGTAAACAAGAAGAAAATCATGCTGTGCAGTCGGAGGATACATCTGGTTTTGGTCATCCAGCTCGCGAATATGTATCCTCCGACTGCACAGCATGATTTTCTTCTTGTTTACATCTTTTTAGTACGCTTTTTAAGCAGTCGGGTTTTTTGTTTCGTAAGAACTTCGTTGAGCGGTAGCTGATTACACCATTACGCCTAAAGTAAAATAAGCGGAGGGGTTCCAACAATCCGGCGGGGAGCCTTATTCCTACGGTATAATTCACACGCAGAAGGGACAAAGTTAATGTTATCAACCGGTTCCACATCCAAATACAGGGTTGCTCACTGAGAATTTCCTATACCTTTCCAACAAAAAAAAGGCACAGATCATCCATTATTTTTTAATCTCATATACTCCGCGTCACTAATGTTTTATTTGCAGCCACAAGCATTTTTACCACGAATACGTAACGTATTTCTGAATCGTAATGTCGATTTTCTTTCTTAGTATTGAGCCATTGAAGATTTTCCAGCTCGCTCAGTAGTTTTAATACTCAGACGTTCGGAACTTTTAGAATTAGGATTTTCAGTTGCTTTGGATTTATTTATATTTGAAACTCAGTAGGTAAAGGGTGGCGATTAAATGTTATTCGCATTATTAATTCATATGTTTTTAAGCACTCTGCCTCCCATGTTACTAGTAAGTGGTAGTTCCATGCGTATTAGTAGTTTCTAAATCCTAAACTAAAGTTACGATTATGTCATTGAAGGAGTCCATTTCTTAAATTCATATAACAACAATTTATCTTACTGTTAAAGTTGTACATGTCAACTAAATAATTATCAGACTACCGTTTTCCAGTTAGCAGTAAATTTCCGTTGGTTGATAAGCTAAGCAGCTGCACATCTAATTACATAGTTTTTCTACAACCATAACGGAAACTAGTTGCTTAAGCGCGTCAAATTAGACCAATAGGCCTTTATAAAAAGGTGATAAACTGGATGACTGGCAGCCTAGATTGCATAATATGTGACTGTGAGTGACTAACGATTAGGTCGACCAGAAATGCAAGAACAATTTGACAGTTGTTTATGGGGCTTGGAATAATAACTTGAGTGGCTGACGCTTAGGGCAAACGAAAATGCAAAGAATTGGAATATATTTATGGTTAAAATGCAGTTTTATGATTTATTGTTGTTTTTACACTATAGATTCCAACGACTCTAGAGATTTTTAAGGTTCATACACAAGGTCAGTCATGGAAGTGTATGTGTGTGAATGACTGAGACACGCCAGTCTTAAGGGCCTACATAAGCTTTAGTGCCGTAAAACGGTAACTTTCTAAAGCATATTCCTCAGTAACGGCTAGGTTAAAAGGTTTGCAAAAAAATATATATTTATTAAGGATTCATGTACATAATTTTGAACACAAGGTTTTTTCGTGTTTTTTTAGTTTTGCTTTAAAAAAAAATTAACAACACGATATTTTTTCGCAACTTTTGGAAACTCCTCCAAAACGACTTGGATGTTTAAAAATAATTTTATACAGAAAAATTGATGGCTGGAATTTCTTTTTACCTAACATAGCATATGTAAATCAAATATCATTTTGCAAACAAAACTGTTCAAAAGGAGGTTCAATTTTGATATTTTGGCATCGAGCGGGCGCACGGCCAGTACTGCGTTACATTGGGGTGTATATATCGTCTTAACGTATGCGAACTTCTACTAAACAATTTTGTTTAATGATGGGCTCGCGTTTAACCACTATCTCACTTGATGGCATGCGATGATGTGGTAGACGGTGAAACATCTATTACCTATTTTGTGAAGTGACTGACCAGTGAGTTGGCGGTGACGTGACTGATGTGTGTGTATGAACTTTTATATTGTTTCGAGGATAATCGACCTGTGGTTTTATTCAGTAGGAGTTTGACCACCCTTCTGTCGGATTGTGGCAGTTGGCTTATCCATGGGGGTATCCACATGATAAAAAGGTGACAATTAGAAGAAAAAAATAATTTGTTTTATTCAAACTAGGCAAAGATTCAGCATATTTCAATAGCAAAGGTTCCTATAATGATCCTGCTCCACTTCCTACTTCCAAAACATTTTCTCACCGTCCCTGAAACTAGGTGTAGGAGTTTGACCACCCTTCTGTCGGATTGTGGCAGTTGGCTTATCCATGGGGGTATCCACATGATAAAAAGGTGACAATTAGAAGAAAAAAATAATTTGTTTTATTCAAACTAGGCAAAGATTCAGCATATTTCAATAGCAAAGGTTCCTATAATGATCCTGCTCCACTTCCTACTTCCAAAACATTTTCTCACCGTCCCTGAAACTAGTGCAAAAGGTGATAATTCTCAAAGTTTGCCACCCCATATACCCGATAACGTATGACGCAAAACTAGAATAATAATATAAATTACGATTATGTACGAATGTTCTTCACGAAGTCGGCACATGAGGGTTCCGGCGGCGACTGATCCCGCAATTAACTGATCCCGCGGGGTGAGTTGCCGGATAAATTTATTTTTCTTCCGGCGGCTCGTCCCACCCATAAACAGTACAGTCAAACGAAAAAATGACAAAACTCTTTGATTAACAAATATCATTTTTTATATAAATATCATTTATATAAAAAATATAAATAGAATTTTTTATATAAATGATATTTATATAAAAAATGATATTTCTTTTCCTAGACATGAATGTATTACATTCGCATAGTAACACGAAGGTAAGTTAGTGAGAGAACTTTAACTCTAGTTCGTTTTGCTGTCGATCTCAAGAAGCATATGCTGCCCTTTTCAATTCAATCATTTATTTCGGAACATGTTTTTTTTTATGTCCTTTTGTTGTAAAATGGGATTTTGCATCGCTTGATGACTGGCTCGACCAATCACTGTCAAACCTTAAGTCGGTCAAGTTTTAATTTGGACAATGTTATATTAGATCTTTAGTAGACACAGTGCTTAATTTTTGCTACAAGAAAAGAAACGATTCTATTGGGGCAATAAAAGTTACTTTTCACAAAGCTGCCGACGTTGAAGTACCAAAAACTGACTAAATATTGGTGCTTGCTGACTATAGAAGGAAAAAAAGCGCATAAAAGTATTTGCAAATGAAGAAATGAAAGAATATTTTAAATAAATGGTATTTTTGAATCAAATAGTTTTTCCTTTAATTATTACATTATACATTTTTTCGTTTGACTGTACTGTTTTTGGCTTGAATAATAGATTATTTTTATTCTTTTATGGGTGGGACGAGTCGCCGGAAGAAAAATATTAAAATATATTTATCCGGCAACTCATCCCGCGGGATCAGTCGCCGGAACCCTCGATTTGGATTTGGAGGGAACACGCTGGTTATCTAATACAATTATGCATAGTTATATAAATAAACACTTTGGTAAATTTATAGAGCAAGCAGAACTTAAGTGCTAAGTCATAATATCTGCGTATAATTTTAAGGATTCCTCTTATACCGCAGTGAATCAAGTTAGCATGACGAGTCAGCTAAAAGTCTAACTGACAGATGTCGGATCTGACCTGAAACCAAGTCCAAGCCCGTAAGAAGATTTAAGAAGTAACGAGTAGGAATCCATGTGGTTATTCCTAAGTGTATGCGCAGTCTGGAACGCCGCAGTCAGTAAGAATGATTTGTAAATATTTTAACCAGGGCATGAACTATCCTTAAATGTTTATGTAGTATAGATTTTCCAAATTTCGCAATGCGAGACCTCATCACAGGCGCCACATCCATTAAAGTAATGGTTTGCTCCTACAAACAGCGCCCGATAGTATCAGCAAGCTACAGGAATACTTTATTTAAAAAATAGCTTTCCTTACACATAAATTACATACATTCACATCGATACAGAAGGAAAGATATATCGCCGTATGCTTTCACAATATTCTCGATTCACAGTTTTCAATATATATTGAGTTCCTTTGTGAAAAGGATCGCGTTGGCTGTAGAAGTTTCAATTTTACACTATATGTGTCAGGTAGAACCTCCTTGCGTCTCACTTTAGACGTGGATACAGAATCAATATCGGTTTCCCATATTCATTCGCTCCTTTCAACTTGGTCAATTTTGGTTCTTTTTATTTTTGTTGCGGACGGTTACTAGAGGATTATATATGGTGAATGGGTACTTTTTCTTCGTTTGTAAGATGTTGAGGAGATATTTTATTTTATAAAGTGTGGAACTAGGTGATATTATGCAGCCCAAGGAGGAATATCAAAGTGATGATCTAGAAAATAGCTATTCAGATGTAGAAGATATACCCGCACACCATTTTGAGGCAGAGTCAGAAGAAGATGTACCATTAACAGAGTTAGAAACAGATGTAAAAGAAGAACACGAAATATCGAGGCAGAAACGAAGATCCAGTGATACGAAACATGCACCCGTAGCTAAGAAACCGAAACTAGATCTGCAAAAGGACAAATTCGAAAATTCAATATCATCCAAGGATATGAACAACGAGAAAGATTATTCAAAGAATACTAAAAAAGCTCATAAAAATAAATCTATTAGTAGTAAAAGAGAAAATGCTATTTCAAGTCAAACATTTATTAAAGGTAAACCAAAAGTTACTGTTAATAATTTTTGTAATAATAAAGATCTAGAAACGAAAAACTGATTGTGATATACCGTGTATATAGTGTGTACCGTATGGTGACGGACGTAAAGAATTTCACCATCCCATATCTTCCCGTGGGTGTCGTAAGAGGCGACTAAGGGACACACCAGAGAATGGGCAGCAGCGTTCTCTGTGCACTTTACCAACAAACTAAGATCGCCAACCCGTCTGCCAAGCGTGGCGATTATGGCAAACCCCCCCAAACCAATATGAATAGCACAACAAAAAAACGGCCCCGAGTGCCCGGCAGCCAGTCTACCCTCGGCTACGGTAGCGGTCGAGGCGATGGCGTGGCAAGGGGTGCAAAGAATCTCCGGAGTGGACCCGGCTACCCCAATAAACACCGACGACTGGACCTGGCAACGTATAACACATGAACACTCCGGACCAACGAGAAGATAGCCGAACTCGAGGAAGAATTGAGCAGGTTACGATGGAGCATTATAGGGTTATCTGAAGTCCGAAGAGAGTCCCCCTCTCTTCGGACTTCAGATAATCCTCAAATCCGGTAACCTGCTCTATTTCCTATTTAGGGTAACCGGCAGTCCCAGGGTGGTGTCGGCTTTATCGTCCACAAGTCCCTGGACAACGTGGTGAATATCGAGAGTGTGTTGACCAGGGTGTCGTACCTTATACTCAGAATATCCGCAAGATATTCGCTAAAGGTCATACAGGTCTACGCCCCGACCACGGCACACCCCGACGACGAGGTAGAGACCATGTATGAGGATATCTCTAGAGCCATGCATGGTTCCTAAACTTACTTCACCGTTGTCATGGGGGACTTCAACGCGAAACTGGGCAAACGAGACGAGGATGAGCTGCAAGTGGGGCAATTTGGAGTTAGACGTTGGAACCGCCGGGGTCACCTACTGACTGTTGTTTTATGGAGAAGGAGGGCCTTTACATGATGAACTCCTTCTTCAGAAAGCGTGAGCACAGGAAGAGGACCTGGCAAAGCCCCGATGGTGCAACTAAAAACGAGATTGACTTCATCATGTCAGCCAAGAAGCAAATGTTCAATGATGTCTCTGTGATCAACTCGGTGAAAACCGTCACCACTTGGTAAGAGGCACATTGAACATTAATTGTCAAGCTTGAAAGGTCTCGACTGATGAAGTCCACGCTTCGCCCAGCACAAATCCAGGTCCATAACCCTGAAACCTTTCAACTCGAACTCCAGAATCGTGTCGAGTGCCTAGGGAGCTCCGTGGACGAATACAGCGATGGGTTCGTGGAAGCTGTCCATACGGTCGGGTCTAAGTTTTTCAAGACCCGCCATACAGATAGGAACAGAAAGCTCTCTGTTCCTACTCTCAAGTTCATGAAGGAGAGGCGTGATATGATTCGTGCGTGAGTTGAAATACCGGTGCTAAATGGACGGATCTCAAAGTTCTTGAAAAGCGATCTCCGCCGCTTTAATACCGAAAGTATTAAAGACGCGATTGAGCGGAATAAGGGCTCCAAGGTCTTTGCAAGAGATCTGTCTATTGGGCAGAGCCAGCTCACGAAACTGAAGACCGATGATGGCAGGATCGTATCCGCCAAACCAGAGCTTCTGAGGGAGATCGAGAGATTCTATGGGCAGTTGTACACGTCAACCAGTAAACCCGTCGCGAATCTAACCAATGACCCTAGAGCTAGATTGACCCGACACTATACCGAAGACATTCCGGACGTCAGCCTGTATGAGATTAGGATGGCTCTGAAACAGCTTAAGAACAACAAGGCGCCGGGTGATGAAGGAATCACGGCCGAACTCCTGAAGGCGGGTGGGAAACCGGTCCTTAAGGCCCTTCAGAAGCTGTTTTATTCCGTCATACTCGAGGGGAGGACGCCACAGGCATGGTGCAGGGGTGTGGTGGTACTCTTCTTCAAGAAGGGTGACAATGCCTTACTGAAGAACTATAGGCCCATCTCACTTCTTAGCCATGTCTACAAGCTGTTTTCAAGAGTCATCACGAATCGTCTCGCGCGCAGGTTTGACGATTTCCAGCCTCCCGAACAAGCCGGATTCCGTAAAGGCTTCAGCACCGTAGACCACATACATACGCTGCGGCAGTTTATACAGAAAACCGAAGAGTACAACCTGCCTCTCTGTTTAGCGTTTGTGGACTACGAGAAAGCCTTCGATTCGATCGAGACTTGGGCTGTACTGCAGTCTCTCCAACGTCGGAGACTATACACTCGAAGTTGTGGGCGACTATGTCTACCTGGGACAAACGATCCAGTTGGGTAGGGTCAACTTCGAGAAAGAGGTCAACCGACGAATCCGACTCGGCTGGGCAGCGTTCGGGAAGTTGCGGCGTATCTTCTCGTCTAACTTACGACAGTGTCTCAAGATGAAAGTCTATGACCAGTGTGTGTTGCCAGTGATGACTTATGGCTCTGAGACGAGGTCGCTTACAATGGGCCTCATCAGAAAGCTTACAGTCACCCAAAGAGCAATGGAGAGGGCTATGCTCGGAGTTTCCTTGCATGATCGAATCAGAAATGTAGAGATCCGCAAGAGAACCAGGGTTACCGACATAGCCCGGAGAATTACCAAACATAAGTGGCAGTGGGCAGGGCACACTGCTCGCAGAACGAATGGCCAATGGGGCAGAAAGGTTCTGGAGTGGCGACCGCGAACCGGAAGACGTTGCGTTGGCAGGCCTCCCACCAGGAGGACCGACGACCTGGTGAAGGTTGCAGGGATACGTTGGTTGGGGGGACCGGTCAAAGTGGCGACGCTTGGGGGAGGCCTATGTCCAGCAGTGGACGTCTTTCGGCTGATATGATGAACTACTGTCATAATAATAGGATTGAGAATTGGCAAAACTAGGACTGTTAGGTTGCAAGCCAGTACATCGTGTTCCTAAAAGTTATTTATGGCCGACTTTTCAACTGTCAGCAAACTTTTATCTGGGCAATAAAAATGTCTGTTTTCCTGAGTAACATTACTAAAATACAGATACCTACAATATACTGATCTTAGCACACACAGATGGTAACAAAAGAAAACATCAAAGTTTTACATAATTGCCTCCACATAGTGGCAACATTCTAGAACATAAGTAATAAAAAACTTTTTAACAAAAAATCAAACCGACTTCCAGAACAAAATACTACAAACCAAAAAATAACTTTCTTTTCCGAAGTCGGTGTCTTTTGTACCCATTTTTTTTCAGTTTTTCGACACCGACTTCGGAAAAGAAAGTTATTTTTTGGTTTGTAGTATTTTGTTCTGGAAGTCGGTTTGATTTTTTGTTAAAAAGTTTTTTATTTTTCTCTTTTTAGTTTTGGTAGGTATCTCCAATTAACATGATAATCATTTGTGGCCAAAGTACATCTCATGACAATTCCAATAAGCCCAAGCACGACTAGGATACATTGTTTTATTTCAGAGTTCCAGTGCCTACCTTCCGGCTTCATCATCAGAACAGTTCAATGGTACCATTTTCATCAGTACCATTCATTTATAAGTATTCGCTTAATCATAGTCGGTTAACTATTCGAGAGATTTTATACCCGTGACATACTTAGCATTAAGGAGTTTCAGTGGCCATCTGTGGTCTTCTTCATCAGTTCCACTTCACCAAATTATACTTTCTGAGTGCAAGTGATTGCATTGTTGGTGAAAATACCAAAATCACTATATAAATGCCTATAATATTTGAGGAGTTCCCTCGTTTTCTCTAGGATCCCATCATCAGATCCTGACCTGATGACTATGGGACCAACTAGGAAGTATACCCTTCAAAACAAAAGAAGATTTTTTGAAATCGGTCCAGGCGTCTTTGAGTAATCGGGGAACATACATAAAAAAAAAAAAAAAAAAAAGATTCCGACGAATTGAGAACCTCCTCCTTTTTTTGAAGTCGGTTAAAAATAAAACGTAACGAAATACTGTATCACTACTGGCCATTCAAAAAATGCAACTGGCACTGGTTTAGCCTGCATTTTAAACTATAAACCACAGTTCAGTAAAATCATTTAATCAAATCATCGGCATTTTCAAACGCTGGATCAGAATCTCTGGAACAGATTTTGTCGAGCACACATTTTTAATACCGCGCTGCCGCAATTTACTTATCGTGTTAGTGTTGTTTATCCGCTGCAGTATCGCAGTTTCTTTTTTATAAGTGTTCATAAAATAAGAGTACATATTACGTGTCTGACAGATAAAATTACTGTTGTGGGGTGTTTTGGGAAAGGCTTATGTCCTTCAGTGGACTGCGATCAAAATAATTATGAGCTACCACCAGATTCACACAGAGTAATATTGTATATTATGTGTTAATCTAAGCATCATCCCATGAGTGGTGGTTCCTAGTATAATCATTTGATACAATCTGGTCAGTCAGTTTACCACCTTGATAAAATTGACTAGTATTTTTTCTTCACACGACAGGAACTTTCGTGTTGACTCGAAAGAAGAAAAAAATCATTGTTATGGTGAAATAACGTGAGGCTACGCAATATAAAAAAGAAAGGGACCCGACGGCGAGCGACGCGACGTCTTTTGGAATAAAGCAACGAGCTTTGACTTCATAATTTTACGATTAATATCTCCTACACCACTAAACGGCATTATCAGAATATCTACGACTTCAAATAATAAAAATTCACTCATTAAAATAAGAGGAGCACCTCACGAATACTAAGCATCGGTCGGTTAAGTATTTCATTCGAAGAATTTCCTCCCGACCTCGTACGGCGGTGAATGATAAACGGAACTACCCACGTTCCAGGAAACTCATTAGTACATTATCTAAGACTTAACTTGTTAACGAAGGAAGGTCAAAGATTTCCTATTTTTGAGAGCGGAGAGATTCTATAATTAGCTCACGACCTAGTTAGCAGAGAGATTCTAGAGGATGGATTGGATGACAAGGATAAAAGGTTTTAATACTACAAAATCTTCATTGCTACTGGTAAAAAACCGGCCAAGTACAACTCAGACTCGCGCACCAGGGGATCCGTATGAACAGCTGCGATCAACAAAATAATTAGGTAACATTACTGACGTTCATAAAGATTGAAAGCACCGAACATTGCTTCAACGAAATACTTTTCTTGATGTAGGTACAATTACAGTTTTCAGATTTTTTCCTTTATTTGTGCCGTAAGATATCGCTTCTTGCCAAATTTCATGATTCTAAGGCAACGCGAAGTTCTCTTTATGTTTTGAATCCTTTACGATCCCTCAAATATACGACAAAAACGTCTATATCTTTTGATTGAGATAATGTAGAAGATTGTTTTTTATAACAACTCCAAGAGAATGCAGACTTGAGTATATCATATTAATTTCAACTTGATACCTTCAGGCATTCCATAGAAAAAGGTCTTGACACACGGACAGACAGATAGATAGACATGGCAGACAATGAAGTGATCCTAAATTAATTAGAGATAAATTTATCTCACTGTGGCATCTTAGCTACTAAACGGATGAATTGATTTTGATTTAGTTTTTTTTTTTTGGAAGGTGACTTTATCGAGAGTGTTCTTATCTATATTTGATGAAATTCGGTACAGTAGTTCAAAAGTTATGGGCGTTTTTCTATTTGAATCAGGTTGTTTTCGCAAAACATCGTGTCATAATTAAGTTTTAAATAGATTGTCGATTGAAGCGTGTCTACTAGTAGATAAATTATGTAGCATGAAATTAAAATGCGTCACAGTTTTTTTTATTTAAATTTAAAAAGTTTACGGATGTTCACATCTGTGAAAACCATTTTTCGATTCAGCGATCCGTTAGCGTAAAATTAAGCTATAAATTGCTAATTTTTGTTAGAGTCAAGTGTCACCCCCCTGGCAGCTAAATGGTTGCTTTTGGATATGTAAAAAAATTCACGGCAGTAGTATATTTAACGAAATTAAAAGGAAAACTATCACAGCTAAGTAGGCTTTATAAGTTTACGAGTAATTGTCGGCCAACTTATAAAATGTACTTGGAAAAGTAAAAATTGTGTATATTAATGTATGGGGACAACAGTTTTTGAATGACTTTGTTAATTTTTTCCCTTCGTTAGAGCAATGTTCGGTGTTTTCATTGTTTATGAACTTTAGTACTGTTACCTATTATTTTGGTGAATGTAGCTGTTTATACGGAACCCTCTGTGCGCGAGTCAGACTTTTTCTTGGCCAGTTTTTTCGTTACTATAGTTGCTGCGTTATAGAAAAGTAAAATTAGTCACTGCCATTTCTAAATACCTATTCCTAGGTATTACTATAGTTCGGATATTCTGTAAATATGTCACCGCTGAAAGTTAGGTGAATTGAGCTGTCAACAAGGTGGAATGACGGATCTCTTCAAGCTCTAATCCACCTAAATTTTCACAGTGAGATATTTATAACTTTACAGATCGGTATAGTTATTCATTAGTAGAAAATTTTAAGGATCACGCTGGATGACGATTCAGGATGGCGTTATTTTTTTTTTCTGATTCTGAATTTAAAAATATCAACAAATGTATTTGAGTCTAGCGCTGTTCTTCTTCTTCCTGCCCTTATCCCATGTTACTTATGGTCGGCGCAAAAAGTTTACTTCTTCCATAACGCCCTGTCCCCTGTCACGCTATCACTGACTACCTTATTATTCTTTCATGTCACTCCTTACACAGTCTATCCATTTTTTATTGAGTCTACCACTATTGCTATCCCTAAATGATACAACTATATCTAAAGTTTACGTAAATAGGATACGGATTTGCGGCATTTGTTGATTGTAGTTCTCGAGTTTCGATATCTATTGTAGTGAGTCCTATATTGGAATCACATCATTTGTTCCGAATGTTTTGAAGTGTATTCGTGATTTGAAATTAAATTCCTCATTCAAGATAGTTGAGAAGGTAGGTGGTAATCTAAATCGGTACTTATTATATTTTGATTCATCTATACACGGTTTAACGGAAAGGTGTAGTCATATTTTTGAATTGCCTAGGCAAGTCAACAAGTTTTTCAATGTAGTCATAGTCAATTCACAATACAAATTATCAACAGCTGATCAGAATTAGTATTTTAGTCAGCTGATTTAAATTCGACTTTTTAACTAAAACATATATTTAAACCATCCAAAATATTCAAAAGGCAAAAAAATATAATCAGTAGAAGGACAAATTGGTGTTCAATTTTAAAATTAATCATCAGATAATATGTATTGGGTTAATAAACAAATATGTAAATTTTTAAATTATTATTTTAATAACCAATTCTATGCTCGGAATTTCCTTGCGTGATCGAATTAGAAATGTAGAGGTCCGTAAGAGAACCAGGGTTACTGACAAAGCCCAAAGAATTACCAAACCCGCAGAATGAATGGCCGATGGGGCATAAATTTTGAGTTGAGCACAAGTTTGAAAATAAATTATCGTCACGGTAAAAGTTAAACACAAGTAGATACGATTGTTGAAAATTTATTCAACCGGCAGCTAACGCGCTTTTGATAATTCAGAACATTAATTTTTGTTCCAGAAACTGGGCATAAGTATTTGTTGCTGCAAGCTTTCCAAAAGCTAACCATGAAGCTGACTTCCGAGAAAGACAGTATTTGATCATACGGATACTTAGAACAAATATTGATACTTACCGGTTTTCAACAATACCATATTGCCAAAACACGAAATATAATATTACAGATATTTTCAAAAATACTACGTACTACGAATTGACTAGGTACCTAATTGACCAATGTTGAGATGGAAAATAATTCTCGTATTATATGGATTTGTGAGTCGATCCTTTGAGTTGGCATAGTTCTGAGTTACTGGTTATTTTACAGTATTTAAACGAGCGAAAATAAATTCAAATTATAGGTGTAAAATATACTGAATATGGCTTACTAAAATACTAAGTGGGCGACAAACAGTGGGCGAATACAAACGTTTAAAACAGTGACTAGACAACTAACGGATCGCTTAATCGAAAAATAGTTTTCACAGATGTGAACATCCGTAACATCATGTTACATTTTATCACTTTGTCGACTTGATTGATATATATATCCATACCAAATTATAGCTAAAAGTCTCTGAGTTAAACTGGACGAACGGATGGACGGACATGGCGAAACTATAAAGGTTCATTGTTGACTACGGAAGCCGAGAAATACCGGGCAACCTTTCATAAAACAAATATTAGTATCGATGCTATAGATCGGGATTAGGGAATACAAAACCGGTTATGTTTCAAAGAACCGGGATTTTCGTGAACTTTCGGCTAAAGAACCGGGATTCCCGGTACTTTCGATACTTTAAGTAAGCCTTTATAAAAGGGTACAGGGTTTTGCAAATATGTTAAAATTGATGTTTCCGGCAGCCAACGTTGTCTGTATCTGTTACAGCATCGTTAACATTTTTGCGGCTATAACGTTATTTATGGTGAAAAATTTCTTTAATGCGAATTTTACAGCTATATCTGCAGTCAGTAGTGTCGCATCTCACATAACGCTGCCAAAATTGTTCTAATAATGTCAAGTACCTCGTAAAGTTCAGTTATGTTTTGCCAGTCTTCTTCTTTCTATATATATAAAAGCGAAAGGTCTCACTCACTCATCACGAAATATCGAAAACCGCTTGACGTATAAAGATGAAATTTGGCAGGGAGGTTCCTCAAGTGACGTAAGTGCGCACTAGGAAAGCCTTTTTAGAAATTCTACCCCTAATGGAGTAAAAGTGTTGAAAGATTGTATGAAATTTCTACAGTTTCTACATTGAACACGTGAAACTTTACATTTATGCTCTTAGTTGATAAAAAGAATTCATGTATTTATTGGTTTTTGGCAATTCTATTCCTAAAGAGGTGAAAAGGTGGAAATTTGTTGACCTTTTATATTTGAAACTTGGCACCAATACTAACCTAAGTAAATAGTAGGATAGGTTTTCTTTATAAGTTTTTCAAAAATACTCCAGAAATACGATTGGGGGGAGGGGGCGTTAAATATTATTGAAGAATTGTACTGACAGGACTTCTTTTTATGATGTAGGGGAGCACTAAGAAGGGATTTTTGGAAACTCAACTTTTTAACGGGTGAAACTTAAAAGTCATCTGTAGGATAAAATATGGATCACGAGAACGAAGTCGCGGGTGAAGTACTAGTAAAAACATTTATCAGACTTTACATCAATTAATGCCTCACTATGCATGTTCTAAGTTTCAGAACCGCTCCAGAATATTTGCCAGACTCTCCCATCACGTTTTCGAGCCACTGCAAATTCTTTTTTAAAATCAGAGATGACATATTTTTGCAGTATGTTGTTTTTTTTGTTAGTGATTTACTGAATAACTTGACAACGGTGTTAACCTTTGAAATTAGATCGTTGATTCCAGTACCTCAACGGCATCTGAGTCGTCGTCTGGACCGTTGTTAAAAGCGACACATTCATTGGTGCTGATTTTCCAAACTAATTCCTCGCGCAGCATGCTCTTGTACTACTAGGTAGCAAGTGTATTCCATGCTTTAAGCGGTCGGGCTTTAGGCAATAAAATTAGAAATATTCTAAACGCGAACCATCTTTTCCCGAAAGTACCGAAAGAACCGGGATTTGGTTATGAAAATTCCGGTTCCTAAAAGGACGCAATATTCTGGGATTACCCGGTACTTTTGGTTCCGGGATTTTCTGGGACTAATCACTAATTGGGATGCTGTCAATGTAGACTTTTTTTACGAGACTCGGTAAAATTGGGAGCTGGCCAAAAATAATACATTTATTTATTTTTATATGAGGGCCTGTTCACGTAAAGGACTGAGTTGCGGGACGTTACAAAGGTAACGTTGTAAAAATCGCAACTGACTTTGGTAAATTTACGGAGCGTGCGTGTTCCCTAAATTTATTGTTGTTCTTTTTGAGGTCATTGAAATTTTTAAAGGTATTGTTGGATGTAACTTTATTTAGTGTGGTAGACATACTTTTAAAATTTATGATAAACATATTGAAGAAAAACGTCGTCGATCCCGGATATCGTTTTATGATCTCTGACATTCGTTACGGTAGCAAAAGCCATAAAATATGACACCAGTCTTACGAAGGAATATCGTATTACTTAGGTACTGGGTTTAACGGTTAGACTTAAAGCTGACCTCAACATAGATGGTAAAAGGAAGAAATGTACAGAATAAACAAGGTAACCGACATAGCAGAACGGATGGTCGACGGGGACAAAATAATTTAGGGTAGAAAACTACCGACCGTGTACTGACAGGTTCCAAACCAACGTTTATTGTACGATCGATCTGGCCAAGCAGGTCTGATGAGATGCAGCAGGCTGCGGGCATCCGTTGGTTATGAGAAGCACAGAACCGGTCGGTATGCCGCTTGTGGGAGACATGTCCAACAATTATTAACATATTTCGGGTGCAATGATGACGTTTTGTTTTGTGTCAAAAAGTAAAAAAATGACAAATTTATTTCAAAAAAATTATTTCGACTGTGCAATTTACAAGTAGTAAGAAATTGATTTTACCGTGCATTCGGAAAAGTAGCTTGTTATGGAGAAAAACGCACAAGAAACTACATATTTACTCTTTAAAAAAATAAGTGTTTACAATATTTACATAAGTACAAACATTAATAAATTCATATACGTGAGTACGGTGCACCCATAACTACTATACTTAATACAGATAGGTATAAAGTATTACAAGCACTAAATGGTAGATTCCTTTACTTGATAAATAGGAACATGGTTCTCACATACTTACAAATATTGCAAACATAGGTAAATTACCTAATTCAACAACAATGGAACAGCGTGCGTATCAATTTTTTTTTAAACAAAAAGAGAAGAAAAATATTAAAAAAAAACAAAGCGTTACTATAATTATGAATATAATACAAATTAACCAGTTTGATTTTGTCCACACTAAAGATTGCCCTATGGAGCACGACCAGCATGTTTGCAAGCATTTTTATCTTGAATATAATCATCTAATTTGTAATATGCTTGCTTACAAAGTTTGCTTTTAACTATTGTTTTAAATTTTCTTTCATTAAAAGTTTTAATTTCATTAAATTTATGTCTGGTAATCTGGTTCAATATCCCTAATTTCCTCCCTCAGCTTCAGTTTAATATCCTTTAAGCAACTTTGAATGTACTAAGACCCGCTTCCTTTCTAAAGAGTATTCACAACAGCATTAAATTCCTAAGAGCCAATATTCCTTTTGGAACTACACACACAAAAGAGTTGCAAATCCAGCTTAGACCGGATTCTTCAAATGTAGAGCAAATAAAATTTTGTATCTTCATAACTAAAGTAAACACTGTTCAAAGGCTGGTCGAAAAAATTGAGTGACGACCTCGCTCTAGGCCGGGTTTCGTGATATCGGCCATTTCAAACTTAAAATAACTTTCAAACAAGTATTTTTTTATAACTGACCAACTTTAACGCCCAAACAATACAGTTCAAAATTAATTGTAAAATATATTCGACAGCTATAAAACTATTCTTGCCGGTGCGTAGTCCATACATCAATTTAACTACAGACCGTTTGTTTATCAACTTTGTATCCGAACGGAACACTATCTTTATGGGCATAGAGCCATGAAACGCAGCGATTTACGCATTGTCTCCTGGGACCACTCCATTGTACAGGGCTCTTGATAGTGAGGCATATTTGTCAAAGTAAGATACGCAGATATCGTCTTAAATGTTAGGCGATAGGGATGAAACTTGTGGACATGAGTAATGTGAAGCTATACAGTCTATCGGGTGTTGGTAAGAGTAAATCATTTCGGTCGACAATATGATTTAGGGACTGGCAGCAGACCTACATCAATCTCTGGTCGTGTTTTCCTCTACATTTAGCGTGGTGGTG
This sequence comes from Orthosia cruda, assembly GCA_964057195.1. Classification (NCBI taxonomy): domain Eukaryota; kingdom Metazoa; phylum Arthropoda; class Insecta; order Lepidoptera; family Noctuidae; genus Orthosia; species Orthosia cruda. Next base: position 39,443,089 of record OZ059829.1, read on the forward strand.
AATTTGAATTATCCGCTCGCCAGTTACAAAATATTGCTTGACACATCACTAGTTTGTCGGGTTAGCCCTGCAGTAAACTGCTTGCTCTATATATAACACATCGAGGAAGATTTTAAGAGGAAAACGTGCTTAGAATTCAAATGGAAGAACTATTTCAAAATTTATTCAGGTCCTACAATGTAACTTGTAGTGCAAAGGTCTCAATTTGAATATTGAGGTAGATGAAATAATAGATAAAGGGGCATATGGACCAACAGTCTAGCTTACAAAGATAGTCTCGATCTAAGCCGTTTCGAAACCAGGCCACAAAAGCCGCTGAAAGCCAGTAAATTACGGAATTTCTTTAATATTCCGCATTTCTTATAGGATTCAGATTTAGCTGATACTAGAGGACGCCTCGCGGTTTCACCCGCGAGGTTCACGTTCCCGTGGGAATACAGGGATAAAAAGTAGCCTATGTCACCCGGGAATAGAGTAGCTTCCCAACGGTGCAAGAATTTTTGAAATCGTTCCAGTAGTTTTGGAGCCTATTCGGTACAAACAAACAAAAAAATCTTTCCTCTTTATAATATTGGTATAGATAATGTTTCCGTCGATTCTTAAGACACCCAAGGGAAAAGTCTAGTAGTAGGTCAGCATTCAAATTTTTCTTTTACTTTGTCAATATGTTCTGTAAGTAAGACAATTTTATTATTAAAATGATTTTTTGTACTCCAATTTTAGGTATTTTTGGCATCATATTTTTTTTTATTATACGCATTGAAAATGTTGGTCTTTGAATGCGTTCGGAGCTTTTTCTTGCATTTTAAGTCATTTCTTCCACTCGACTCAATCAAATTGATAGTAAAAACCAGCTTGTTATTTATTGATATCAATAGAAGGAGGTTTTACGTTGTCATGGTAACTGAGTGGACGAAGTTTCCTTCAAAATGGCTAAATAAAGTCGCTGCCCGCTGTTAGTCTGTCACTATTTATGCTTAGATTTTTAAAACTACGCAACGGATTTTGATGCCGTTTTTTTTAATAGATAGAGTGATTCAAGAGGAAGGTTTATATGTATAATACACGCGGGCAAAGCCGCTGGCAGAAGTTAGTAATATTATAAATGTATTTTTTTATGTTTATATTTCAATTATCTATGTAAAAACGGCAGAACAGCTTTGTATTTTTTTTTACACTAATAGTTCATAGCCTGGATTAAAAATTATAATAATTATATGTATAATGTTCCCTTCAGATAATAAAACACTTTTCACACGTGGGAAGACGCGGGCAGAAGCAAGTAAATACCAATTTTCATTGTTTACTTTTCTTACTTCATTAATGATTTAACTTGGCTTCTAAATTAACAATATTTCTTTATAAAAAATAATAATTCAATCGTTTTGATTTTCGGTAGAGTTTTTAACAAAACTTGTTTAGTAATTAAGTATTTCTCAAAATTACTTAACTGTGTTACAGTGAAAACTAAAAGTTTTAATAGCTCACCAATTTATTTGCTCAATCTAAAACGAGAGTTTACCCGCATAGTCACCCTTTTGTTTCCCCGCTTTTGTTTAACAACTTCAATTCGAAAGTGGTTTCTAGTTTTTGTCCGGAGTTATTGAACGGTTATATTTGATGTCATGTTGTTTTTTATGTGACTGTAGAAAAGGAAATAGTTATAGTAGTACTACTATTTCCCCGAAAGGTTAGGCAGAGACACACATTTTGCCAGAGATGTTTTTTTTTGTATGTGTCTGTAGAAAAGGAAATAGTAGTACATAACTTCATGCCTAGAGGCGTGATGTTAAATGCACTACTATTGTCCCGAAAGGTTAGGCAGAGACATATATTTCGCCAGAGATGTTTTGTTTTTTTGTATGTGACTGTAGAAAAGGAAATACACGCGCACCAGTTGGCGCAGTGGTTGAGCGATTGACAGCAGCGCTGCGTGTCGCGGGTTCGATTGCCGCACCGGACAAATATTTGTATGACCTACAGATAGTTGTTCCGGCTCTGGGTGATGTGTATGTGAGTTTAAATGTTTGTAAACGCACCCACGATACAGAAAGAAATTACTAATGTGGGGCAACGTTCTTTTATTAAAAAAAAGAAGTAGTAGTACATCATGCCTAGAGGCGTGATGTTATGTACTACTATTTCCCCGAAAGGTTACGCAGAGACACATACATTTTGCCAGTGATGTCTATAAGTAATTAATTGGGGTCGAGCCTATTTCCATCAACCGGGCACAAAAAGTAGGTAAATCGCAAACAATTAAAACTCAGGCCTATAATATACTGAGGGCTGATTTCTGAGTTAAGTAAAACAGCAATAATCAGTTGAGTATGTCAAATAATTTAGGAAGCGTTTGAGTATTTTACGTTTCACAATTGAGAATCTACCTAGATCAGTTAAGTAAGTACCTACATAAGTATGGACCTGTCAAAGTTCCATTCACTTTCTCTTTCACCCTTACGTTCCATTTTACAAAAGAAATCTAAGACATCACAAGATTGCATAAAATTTACTAATATAAATTTTATACAGCTACAAAAAGTACGTTAGTATTATAATACTTCATTAAAGAAGTTATTATCTTTAATAACTAGATTTTTCATATTTAAGCAATTTAATATGAAACCTATTTGAAATGTATACAACCTTATTATGAAACTTTAAAATGGATCGTAGGCACTAGTCAATTACTTCAAAATTGTCATGGCAACCATATTTATTTTATCAATGATATCTTATCGAAAGAAAATAATATCTAAAATAATTTGTTATTGCCGAAATCAAGAATTGAAGCTTATAAATACTAGAAGTGAATGTGTTCAGAGTTATTTTAAATATAATTAAGTACTAATAACACTAACATAGCATTAAAGCACAATCTGTTACTAACCACTAACAACTTATGGACTGATATAGGTCTAAAATAAAGATATTTTATTTTATTTTTTTATTTATGAGCAGTTGCTGGTTTTTGTGATACCTCATGGAACTCTAGATAGACTAGATATTTTACTCAGAATTTCACAAGATCTCTCAAGTGAGAACAGAACCGACACACACATAATTCGTGCATCTGCATTGGAATCTGATTGCAATTGCGATTTACCAACAAATGTGGACTATTGTGAAGAATTTTTTTATGAGTGACCTGGGTTTTCAAGACGGCTGGCTTTGCTAGCCATCGAAGAGCCTCCGAAGGAAAACAATATTAGCCAGGGTCGGTGCCATTGGATATATGTCGGATATTATGAAGGAGGACTGTGTTTTAATATGTGTTAACGAACAATATAATATCTGCCTACTTATTTTGTAAAATAATAAATAAACGAGACTGATCATGTTGTTTTTATCATCTTTATTGTACTGATACCTAAATCAAATCATACAAAAGCCAAATTCTGTACACATTTTCATAGTTTTATCCTTTTCTTGTCTTGTGGATCCTACTAATATTCGATATGAAAATCTGTTTATTTGGATATTTGTTAATGGTTGAACGTATTTGGTAGTATATAATTTGGAATACAATTACTAATAACATAATGATTTAATAATAAAATATGAATATTATAAATTGATATATTAATAAATAAACGAAATAACAAAGCCTTTTAATCTGAAATCAGAGATATAAAACTGTAGTAGTATACAATACATCTTTATAGTTTATAAAAAGTCCCTAATCTCAGTGTGCCTCTTGGCATAGGCCTCCACTAACAGTTTCCACTGGGGTCTCTCCTGAGCTACTTGTCAACACCACAGCGCCCCATCGCTTACACTTTGTGCCTACATCTTGGACCAGCAGTCTTTCCCATTTCCATTTCTGACACTGTCTTGCACAGCTTCTTTTCCCATCTCTTGGGTACCAATTTGGTCCTATCTTCACTTTTCACATAGTTCCTGTAGGTTAGCTCTCGGTTTTCGCGCAGGAAAAGCCACTGGCGACCACAAACACAAAAACTGGCACTTTTAAAATATTTTTGTTGAAGATCTCACTCATCATCATCATTATTTCTGACGAAAGACCGCTGGATACAGACCTTCCCCAAGCCTCACCACATCAACCGGTCCTGTGCGTCTTTCATACATCGGATTCCCGCGCCCTCAAACAGTCATCGCTCTACAGAGGCTTCCCTCCTGCTACGTATTCCGCCACGCGGTCGCCACTCCAGAACTTTTCAGCCCCATCGACCACCCGTTCTTCGAGCAACTGAGATCTATCATGCGTGAAATATTTGCATCCAATCTAATGTTTTCGATAATTCAGGTCGAACACTTTTCTGCCACGCATCGGTATTCGTTGAGGCATCTCTAAGGAAGACAAGGATGTATCTTCATCACTCGTTTTATAAGTTTTCATATATTATTTTGTATTTATTTCGCTTAATTAACTTATTATAATTAAGGCTTGTCAACTATCAACTGCCAAATGTAACCAGTGTAGCCGGAATTGACGAGCCCCAAGCCGCCGAAAATTTCGTTTTTCCATTTATATAAAACAGAAGACGACCACTATTCACTAAAACCACGAAACATTCTACGTAACGTAAATGTCCATTGTTGCCTTGAACACACTAGAGGCTAAATATCAACTTGAATGCGTTTGACACAATAATCATTATTAGTTCCGCATAAAACATTTATCAGGATTTCTTTATTTTCGCTGTGTTGTCGCGACTGAAGTTTAATGAAAATAGTGATGAACTGTTAAAAGCATTTTGATTTCCAGTGACCGATCGTAAAAATTGGTTGCCTCGGCCACTCTTCCGAGCCTGAGCCTAAACGGCGAAAAGTCGCCCAATCTGGCTACACTGATTATGTAACGTTGACAACGGTTTGAGAATTTGAGAATGATCAAATGTGTTTTCTCAGTTGTGAAACCCAATTGAACGTCAATGAAGGTTTTTTGTATGACATACGGTATACTTTGGTATGACTTGACTACGTATACTCAAACCTTGCTCAGCATCGCAGAAAACTTAAAGTGGCAGATGATCAAGAGTGACAGATGCTTAAATCGAGATAAGCACATACACTTACATCAAGGGCAAGGATATAAAAAGTAGGAATTACCAATAGTTACTGCTGTCAAAAATATAACTAAGTAATACAATGAGGTGTTGCTACTGTATTTCTAGGCCAAAATCAATAAATTAGATCAAAAGGTGGATGTGAAAAGAAATATCACCTAACCACGGGGTTCCAGCGCTAACAAAGAAAATTTGGTTCAAATGAATATCACTAGATGGCGCAATATGTTATTGAATTGTGTGTAAAATTTACAACTTCTAGAATTTATCATAAAAATTGTATGTTCTTGTTTAATCAACTCTCATAAGCACAAAATTGTTAAATATTGGGCTGTTAATTCACATTTCAAAGATTAATTGAACGGATCATTTAAAATTGAATCCAATAGATGGCGCGGTTTTAAATTTCTGAGACATGCCACTTTATTTTTTTACTATAAATCAAATCGTCACTAAATATAAAGGAAAAATAGTCACGAACCGAGAAATACCTTTAACTTGCATGTCGCTGCTAACAACTAACACCATCTATAGCCGTGGAACGCAACCAAACGCGATCGCTGTACTTATAAAAATAATCAGTATAATCAGACGAAAAACTAATTAGGTCGGCACGGTTTCTTTGTATGGGATGAGGCATCTGTATGCTTGTATTATAATTATTTGTGACCTAGCTAACACCTAGCTTTCAACGATTCCCAACTCCTAAATCAAAAATTCAATGAAAATTCCAATACAGGAGCTGAATCAAACATCAAAAAAATACCTTCTTTTTCTATCTATAGAAAAAGAGCGAGGGTTACACATAAATAAAAATAAATAAAACCAAAGCAAATAGCTGGGGTCAGTCAAATCAAACAAGATCGAAATCCGAAGGTTACCCAACAACTCGAAATCGGACCTGCAATCGTTTTTCTGTTTATCTATATACCTGTGTACTTGTGTACTTTTTACCTCTAACACTTCTGCCTCCAACCCTCCCGTGCCTCGCGTTCCAACCAGTTTTAAACTTGACCTTAATAATGGAAGTTGGTGTTCGAAAGTATCTGCAGGCTTAGGGCTGTGCCTTGTTTTTGTGAACAGTGGAAATTTTATCGTAAAATAATAATATTTTGCAATGTTGTTGTTTACATACTGAAACTGTTGTTCAATTATTGAAATTGATATTGTAATATCGACTGCCCGAAAACATTGTTGTTCTTTATGAAGTAAAAATATGTTGAACAATTTTATTTTTGACAAAATTATTCGACATTTACTCATATTTCAGCGTCTTTTAATATTTATACTGTATGCTAGATTCTAATTCTGATTCCGTTGGGTGTATGAAGCACAGGATCGGTCGATGTGTCGACGCTTTGGGAGCTCTATGTCCATCAGTGAATATATTTTGACCGAATTTAAAATGATGAGATTCTGAGTAGGTAATGTTTAGGTGTTTTAATACCCATTTGTAGCACACCCAAGCTTATAACCAATTAACTTATCCCACACTCCCTACAAAAAAAAACTCTTCCAACCAAAACTACCCTTTCATGACACAATCCACAAAATTAAGTATCTGACACAAATTTTTCTCTCTCAAAACCTGATAAAGTTTTGTTTATTATTCTCCTTCCAACCATCAATCATTGTTGTTTACCTATTCGCTTCGAAAACATTGAAATTGCTCTCGTAAAATCGTAAAACCGATTTAAAAGCCCGACCTTAATAATGGAAGGAGAGAAAATAAAGTAGCTACTATTTCAATTCCACTACTTAAGAGCTGGAGTGGTCTGCAAAATAGCTGTTGTTTTTTTGCTGCTGAAATAAAAAAGTGCTGTACAGAATGAGAGAGATATTTCAATGCAGATGCCCGTTTCTTTCTGGGTAAGTAGGGCTTGACGCGATTGTGTAATGTGCAATTTTCTTGCAGTAATTAGGTAATGGATTGGAACGTTGGATAATGGGTTAATATGAAATATTAGACTTGAGTGTTGGGGATTGTGTGCAGTTTTATGTTCCTTGACTTTACTGGATTACTACCTACTATTACAAGCTTTTAGCTCACCTGTACCGTTGTTTGTGTGTTTGTAATCAAAGCTTGCAAGATAAATTTGACCCACTTCCCGATGTTCGATACATCGTCATCATCATTCAACCATTAATTATTTAAACTGAAAGACGTCCACTGCTGGACATAGGCCTCCCCCAAGGGTCAACACACTGATTGGACCTGGGCGTTTTGCATCCACCAGATTCCCACAGCCTTGACCAACTTGATCATCGCTCCACCTAGAGGGAGGCCTTCCAACGTAGGTCTTCTGGTACGCGGTCGCCACTCCAGAACTTTTAGATGTTTGATTGAGCTAAATATTTTGCACACACGTTTGTTTCTCGTGATAATGCAAGTTTGAATATAAAAGCTTGTTTACTTTAGAATCTTCAGAATCAGAATACTTTTAAACCGTGTGTTGCCTATGGTCCACCCACCTAGTTCACCTAGGTAGACAAACATAGGTCAAATTACAACAGTGTGCGACATATTACAGATAGGTAGATTACAGATAGATAACTAACATTGTCGTTTTTTTTACTTTTTTTAATTTAATATTTAAAGAAATGCAGGTAGCTTTTGGATGGTGGGACTCTCGCGTCCGGCTCTGGTCCAGGCCAGGCTACGTAGCGAGAGAGCATTGAATGCTGTCCCCTCCTTCTGCGAGCAAAGGAGGAGGTGGAACGCATGAGGGAGACGCAACGGAGACGCTCTCACGACCCTGGCCACCGCAGGAGACGCCCCGGGCATTGGGAGTCGCAAGCCGATTCTCGACCACAGTAGGCGCGGGCTTGTGGACGGCAAGAATGGGTAGCTCGCCGTCCAATAAGGAACAGGGCCGAGGAGTCGATGGCGCGAAATGTTCCACGCGCGCATCAACGAGATGTCAGCAAAACTGACAGGGCTCGCAAGGGCCGATGCCTGTCCGGGTCGCGGATAAATTTGAAAGAGAGTTACCGGGACCCTGGCACAAACAACTGAAGGAACACGGGTGGGTTTTATTCAGTACAAGTCTGACACGCCCTCTCGCTTCACCCAGAGCGGGCAAAGTCATTGGATGATTAACAACCCCAAAAAAATACAAAAATAACAAAAAAATGGTTGCTTTTGGAGCGTTGAATAAACGCTATTCTTTCTGCTTCTTTTCTTCTACGTACGAAACCTTTTATGAACTTTAAGGCAAGTTAATTCACAGTCTCGGATATGAGATGGTAGCCTTAACTTTAACATTATAACTTAATTTACAATACTTACTCGGATATGGGATGACATTTTAAAGTTCGGTTATATACAGTACCGGTGGATTCAATGTTATTAGTTAAGGGAATAAATAAACTTATCATTCATTCATTCAATAAATACCTCTCCACCATATAGTAATTATTATATATTATTAAATATGTATTTTTATTTTTTATATATTTAGTTAAGGTATGTGTTATTTATATATAATTAGTTAAGCTATATAGTTTTATAGTTGTTAGTCTATTTCATGTTTCCTTATTTTCTTATACACATGTGTCTTCGTATATCATCCAACTTTCCTGTCACAGGTCTGCTGGAAGAAATTTCTATTGAAATAAGCAGTACCTTTGTGCTCTTCTATCTGTATTATTTATTTTCTCTGTTAAGGGTTTTGTGTGTACATAAATAAATAAATAAATAAACTTTTAATTTTCCCTTAAGACAATGTCGGAAAATGGCAGTATTACAATTAAGTACTATGATTTTGATCCCTATTACCAATTAAAAAAATACAATCAAGCTACTTACTTGTAGGTACTATAATTATGTAAACCGTATCTATGAAAGCAACTCATAGGTATATAAATAGGTAAGTTAATCACTAAATAAAATGACGTAACCCTTGTCTATTTATTTTAATTTACAGACTACCACAAAGCTAATATTTATCGGTAAATAAATTCAAATATCGTGTTCACAAAGCGAGTGATAGGTAAATAACGAACTGACCTGAATTCAACCGATCTGGCCTGAAGTGAACCAGATCTGTGTGTCTGTATGATGTATTTCGACCGCTCTTCTGCAATGCCGACAAGAGCTCTCGAGTTCGGTATGATTCGGATTTTGGGGAAAAAGTTCTCAAGTGTGAGTTGAGTATGCGGAAGACGAATCTGACCATGTAAGTCAAGGAGGTAAGTAATGATCGTTAAGCTGAAAAAGTTGTTTGCCGTTGCAGGTAACATATCGTACTTATTTCTTTTATTGTAATAACCGGACATTACCTAGTTTGACGATATCTAAGTAACTAGCATGATTAACTTATTTGCCGGTTTTGTCAGATTCAGGGACTTAAAATAAAATTTAAGATACTATAGACATGATTTTGATTTGTCATCGAAATTTAAGCTCGCACAATGCAGCGACTATATGAGCGACGTGCGATTTCTTTGAAAAATTGTTGTCATATCGTTGTCTTATAGCCTTTTCACGCCTGTCTGTGGAAGCCTTAAAGTGACCACCTCTTAATATCTCCTATTTGTACAACAGTTGTTTGTAGTTGGTTTTAGACAACATACAAAAACCTATTCCAAACACAGAAATTAGCCATCCAATCCCAATTCATCGAACTAATACAAACAATCGAAATCAAACACCAACGCGATCACACACAAGCCTATAAGACAAAACTACCTGCCACCAATAATAACATGAAACTTCACGACAGCTAAGATATCGTATCAGCATTATTTACACCCGAACATAGCACTCCTTAGGGAGCCGTCGTTCAGCCGTCGCTGGAACGTGCCGCATCGATTGAATCGTCCTTCCCTAAGGTCCTACACGTCCCTAGTCTGTCGAACTTGTAACGGCTCCGATTTGAAATTATTAACCCCGGGCCTTTGGTTCCGTACTTACAGATAGCCTAAGACCCCACTGCAGGTATATTTGTGTTTGATGAAACTTAATTTTCATGAATTATGCTATTATTAGAATAGATTTCATGGAAATATCTAGTGGCAATAAACTTAATTAAATACATTTTAATTTATTTTTGATAGATAACTTCCTGTATACAAGTTTTTCAAGTGAATCTTACGCCAAAAGAAAAACAGTTGTGTAGAAAATAGGAAAAAATAAGGTTTCCAGCTCTGAGTTAGTCGCAATTTGTGGGTTACCAGTTTAGGTGCTAAATCTGGCAATCCATTAATGGGGGTAACTGGGAGCTAGATGAAGTTGCATACTTACCTACGCCATAGGGGGAAATTCCTAGTGAAGGGCAAACTTACAAGATAAAACAAGTTGCGGCTAGATGCGGCCAGCCATGAATTACTGCAGAGTTTGCAGTAATCTATTGTACTATCAAAAAACATTCAGAAAAATCAAGTTTTAACAAAACAATATTCTAGCAGTTTTTGCAGTGAGATCTCAAACTAGGAGTACAGTGCTTACGAGTTGGGAACTTCGTCGACATGTTCCAATTACGGAATGTCTAATGGGTGAATGACAGTATTGAGTTATATTGACGGCTGTGACTTTAGTTAAGTTTAGCCACGTAGCTTCGTGGGTTCTCTTTGTGGTTTTAACAGCTGTGGCAGTATTGGTTTTGCTTGTGATCTGTTAGTTTGATTGTTCTAGTTGGTCTGTAACTTTTTAATAGACTGATGCGATGTTTTAAAAGTCGCATGTAGGATCTGTGCAATACAATCTAAAAAATAACTTTGTTACGTTGAATGATTATTGATATATATACCTTTTTCAGAAAGAAAAAGTTATATAGGTTAAGGTTAAGGTGTGAAGGATTTTTTTATTTTTATAATTGTTGTCTGGTAGATATTGCTGTCAGCGATAAGACCGCCTTCGTACCCGTATAAATAAGTATTTCTTGTAAATGTGTATAATTTGTACAATCAATTATATTCTATTCTATTCTTCATCAGCATATTTTAATTAATTCTTTATCAGCATTTTCTTCTAATAACATCAAAAAAAATTACTCAGAAAGAAAAGCCATCTCGCTACATCCATCAGAATTATTTTCCCACCTACCAATTCACGGTCCCTACAAATTTCGACACCGGGTATCGGTCCTGTAGGCAATAATAACTCCATAAATAATCCGGTATTACATTGAATGAGCGAACAAACTCCGGTAAAGCGTTATCGGTATTTTACCGAATCGAGTGATTTTTTAATTCGGCCTCCTATAAATCAGAATCGACACCTCGACAGGCGTGACGATAGATTGCCGAATACGAGATTTTTATTTTTCATAAATGTTTTATTAGGCATTTTATGCCAATATTCTCGCTTTATAAAACAATGAATGGGTCTCGTGACCTTTAAATGGTACTCATTTACAGTCAGACAGCTTTTCATGACATGTTCTGTTCATTTATGCTTGATGTTTGAACGGTTTTATTCGATTTTTATTTGTTTGTGAAGCTCAAGTTTTATTTGCATTATATCATCGAATAATAAATATAATATACTCAAATCATATCACATCAAATCAAAATATTTTATTTCATCTAAACTCCACGGCCACTCTTTGCCATCAATAAGTTTTAATTACAAGTATTTGGTTACAGCTTACTTGTTGGAAAATTACATAAAATGTGAGAACGATGTAAAAAGACGTGCACGTAAAAGGTCTAGAGTAAAATAAATAACCTCAAAATACAATAATTAATTTTAAAAACATAGGCCGAAGCAACCAAGTTATGATCCATCCCAACTGATGGCCCCCGTTCACGAACATGACGCATGGATTGGCACCATTTAGCTCAACTATCATGAAGGGAACCTTATGATCGAACACATGTGCCACCATCAGAGAGACATTTGTGAGAGCATGACACACTCTTAACTGCCAGGGCACATTAAGTCAACGAACGCCATAATAGGTACAGTAAATGGTAGAATTACAGTTGATATATAGTACTCATACATGTGCTATGCAGTTATATGATACAAAAATAAATTGAGTTTATACAATACATATATATTGCAACCGCTTTCAACAGGACCAAAACTAATTTTTAGCTTATCACTTGTTTTTGCGCCCTAATGTTGTGGAGCAGTACTAGCATAGAGCCAAGCATTTTTATCAGCGATATAATTCCCCAACTTATAATATGCCTGCCTGCATAGTGTGCGTTTTATACAAGTTTTAAATTTCGTCTCATTCAGTTCTAGAATGTGGGTATTGTGGGTGGTGTATTATATTGTAACATTTTATACAGTACCCCATTTATGACGCTACTTCAGCCAGCCTGAAACCTGCTTGAATTAATTGGTCACTATTTCTAGTAACATAATTATTTCTGTCACCGTTTTTACTAAAAAGAATTGTAAATTATTTCTAACGTACATAATGTTTTCATAAATGTGACATGTGAGTGACAATAGTGTGTAGCATTATGCTTTAAAAATAGGCTTTCACACAGTAAGAGGGAAACGACGCTTTAGTAAGCCGGTCTTTTTCTGAAACTGAAGTGCCGTATTTACTGTTAAGTGACTTAAAATGACTTAATGTCCTATGTTCTCTGGATGGGGCAAAGGGCGTCCATAGTAGTCCTCCAACGTGATCGGTCCTAAGCTTCACACTTCACCTCGCTCCAAGTCATACCGATGCTCGTCGCTTCCGCCAACACGGTGCGACGCCAGATTTGACGGAGACGGCCACGCTTTCTTTTGCCTTGGGGATTCTAATTCAGCGCTTATTTCAATATATGATCAGAATCCCTTTGCAGGGTGTGGCCAATCCAAATCCATTTGCATCACTTGATCTGGCGGTCTATCGGGCTCTCGTGGCATTGCTCAAACAGATCAAAGTTGGTGATGGTTTCGGGCTAGTAAATGCCGAGTCTGCGACGAAGGCAGCGGTTTATGACGACTTGGATCTTGCGTGAGATGTCTTTTGTAACCTTCCACGTTTCGCACCCGTAAAGCAGCACGGATTTGACGTTTGACCCGAAGATTTTGAGTTTAATCCTTCGGGTCAGTTTCTTCAGCTGCGCGAAAGTCGTTCATGCTTTGGCGATCCTTGAAGCAATGTCCTCTTCACTACCTCCAGTTTCTGACACGACGCTCCCGAGGTAAGTGAACTTGTGGACGCGTTCCACTGCCTGTGTGCCAATCAGCAACGGTGAAATATTATTCACACCAGATCTCATCTCTTGGGTCTTCCGAGTGTATATATTTAGTCCCGTTTCTGCTGCTTCCTGACTAAAATCTTTCAATTTAGCTTACATGTCAGCGTGGGTATGACTTACCAGGCATAGGTCATCGGCGTAATCCAAGTCCTCCAAGACGTTGGATAATCCCCACTATTTTCAAACTGCTGTTTTCAGGCCTATTTTTGGTCGTTACATTACTATAAAACTTAGGCTAATAACATTTACTGGTATTTTTTTGCGGGTAGGTAAATAAAAATAACACACATACGCTCTGAAGAATTTTAACTTTTAATTTGTATTTTATACAATTATAATCAAAATTCCGATGGATTATAAATAATTTGCTTACCATTAAGATTGAAAGAAGACATTCCGGACGTCAGCCTATATGAGATTAGGATGGCTCTTAAACAGCTTAAAAACAACAAGGCGCCGGGTGAAGACGGAATTACAGCCGAACTCCTGAAGGCGGGTGGAAAACCGGTCCTTAAGGCCCTTCAGAAGCTGTTTGATTCCGTCATACTCGAGGGCAAAACGCCACAGGCATGGTGCAGGGGTGTGGTGGTACTCTTCTTCAAAAAGGGTGACAATGCCCTACTAAAGAACTATAGGCCCATCTCACTTCTTAGCCATGTCTACAAACTGTTTTCAAGAGTCATCACGAATCGTCTCGCGCGCAGGTTTGACGATTTCCAGCCTCCTGAACAAGCCGGTTTCCGTAAAGACTTTAACACCGTAGACCACATACATACGCTGCGGCAGGTTATACAGAAGACCGAAGAGTACAACCTGCACTACGAGAAAGCCTTTGATTCGATCGAGACTTGGGCTGTGCTGCAGTCTCTCCAACGGTGCCAAATTGACTACCGGTACATCGAGGTGTTGAAGTGTTTGTACAAAAACGCCACCATGTCAGTTCGACTTCAGGATCAGACCTCAGAACCTGTCTTTCTGCAGCGAGGTGTAAGGCAGGGAGATGTCATATCTCCGAAACTGTTCACCGCTGCACTGGAGGATGTCTTCAAGGTTCTGGACTGGAGAGGGCTAGGCATCAACGTCAATCGCGAGTACATCACAAACCTTCGGTTTGCCGACGATATAGTGGTCATGGCTGAGACTATGGAGGACCTCAATACAATGCTCGATGACCTCGAGAGTGGGTCTTAGGATGAACATGGACAAAACCAAGGTGATGTTTAATGCCCATGTCACACCCACTCCTATCAGGGTCGGAGACTCTACACTCGAAGTTGTGGATGACTATGTGTACCTGGGACAAACGATCCAGTTGGGTAGGGCCAACTTCGAGAAAGAGGTCAACCGTCGAATCCGACTCGGCTGGGCAGCGTTCGGGAAGTTGCGCGGTATCTTCACGTCCAACTTACCGCAGTGTCTCAAGACGAAATTCTATTACCAGTGTGTGGTGCCAGTTATGACCTATGGCTCTGAGACGTGGTCGCTCACAATGGGCCTCATCAGAAAGCTTACAGTCACCCAAAGGGCAATGGAGAGGGCTATGCTCGGAGTTTCCTTACGTGATGGAATCAGAAATGTAGAGATCCGCAAGAGAACCAGGGTTACCGACATAGCCCGAAGAATTGCCAAACTTAAGTGGCAGTGGGCAGGGCACATTGCTCGCAGAACGGATGGCCGATGGGGCAGAAAGGTTCTGGAGTGGCGACCGCGAACCGGAAGACGTTGCGTTGGAAGGCCTCCCACTAGGTGGACCGATGACCTGGTGAAGGTTGCAGGGATCCGCTGGATGCGGGACGCACGGGATCGGTCAATGTGGCGACGCTTGGGGGAGGCCTATGTCCAGCAGTGGACGTCTTGCGGCTGATATGATGATGATGATGATGAAGCATATATTGTGTGGGCAGTAGCATTCATATGTCCTAAGTGCAAGTTGCATAAACTTGTCGGCTGGAGCTGTCACTTGTGAACTTGACTGGTAGAGAATGCCTTGCTGCATTAAGTCCGCCTATGTATCACCATTGTACATGAAGTTTAAATAAATAAATAAAATTAAACTACGTTTAAATAAAAAAATAGTAGAGTTTATTACTATAATAAAAAATACCAGCCTGTAACTGTGACAATGAACCAGAGAACACTGTTCCCAGAGAAAATGCACCATATTATGATATTATGTATACTTGCATTAATCACCACGCTATGGTGCTTACTATTAACAGATAAAAATCAATAGGAAAAAGATTCATTTAAAATTCCTCATCCTTTAGATAAGGAAAATTTGTTATTCCAAATAAAAGAAGCTTTAAGTACAGACACCACTGAAGTATGACCTTCGTCAAGAATAAGATCAGGTTGAAACGAGTGTGAAACATCTCTGGGGTCCCATAAGAAGTAAGGAAGGGATTTACATGGCCACTTCATGTTCAGTGGTAGACTTTACGTAGAATATTAATGATGGTACGACAATTGATACGATGTAAGCCCGAACCCGATATCGAATCTATCAGTAGAAGTTGGAATTGGACTTTTTAGGGTTCCGTACCCGAAGGGTCCAAACGGAGTCCTATAGCTATCACTCACACGTCCGTCTGTCTGTTTGTCACACATTTTATTTTGAAGAATTTTTTAACTTCCTATTGTCGAACTTGAAATTTGCTGTTAATGTTTATTATCTACACTATAATAATAATCTGGTGTCACATATCATGATATATATCTAACAAGGCCTCTGCGAGTTGGCTTCGGCCCCTGGCCTGCCTTTCAAAGGTTCTGTAATAAGATATAACAAAATAATATTAAAAAGAGGAAAGATTTGTTTGTAAGTTTGTTTGTAATGGATAAGCTCAAAAACTCCTTAACCGATATTGAAAATTCTTTCACCAGTACAAAGCTACATTATTCCTGATTGACATAGGCGTATTTTTTGTCCCGAAAATGGGTTCTGTGGGGTAGGCCACGGGAGCGAAGCCGCGAGGTAAAGCTAGTTACGTATATTTTACTAACAAATACCAATAAATTGATAAATTAGTACGGAACTCTAAATGTTCAACATGCCCTTGGCTGGTTTTTAGGGTACAGTACCCCAAAAAACAAAACGGGACCCTATTATTAAGACTCCACTATCCGTCTGTCTGTCACCATGGCTGTATCTCATGAACCACGATAGCTAGACAGATGAAATGTTCACAGATGATGTATTTCTGTTGCCGCTATAACAACAAATACTAAAAACCGGATAGGATAAATACTTATTCCCATACAACAAACGTGTTTTTTTTGCCGTTTTTTTTTGCGATAATGGTACGAAACTCTTCGTGCGCGAGTGCGACATGAACTTGGCCGATTCTTACGTAAGTCCAGACTCATTGCTGTTAATGAGAAATGCCTAAAAATTTAACAACGACCCGAACCTTGGACTCATGCTCATCAGTAATGATTAACCATGGAAATTAAAAGAGTAACCATGGAGTTTCTTGCCGGTTCTTCTCCATAGGAAACGACCAACCCGAACCTTGCACCTTTTGTCGACGTTTTATAAGTGCCCATGTAGGCCTATGTGAAATAAAAAAAATTGAGTAAGTACTAGAGTAACGAGACAGGCTATTTACTTGTATGGACGGGCTCTAGACAAGTGTCATTCGACGTCAGCGATAGCGATGGAGGATACCTGCAGGAGAACTAAAGTTACCGATATAGCCCGAAGAATTGCGAAACTTATGTGGCAGTGGGCAGGGCACATTGCTCGCAGAACGGGTGGCCGATAGGCTCGAAAAGTTCTGGAATGGCGGCCCCGAACCGGAAGACGATGCGTTGGAAGGCCTCCCACTAGGTGGACCGATGACCTGGTTGAGGTTGCGGGAATGTGCTGGATGTGAGACGCACGGGATCGGTCAATGTGGCGACGCCTGGGACGCCTAATTTATAAGTTAGTACATTGGCAAGCAACTTGGTATCAGCTCCAACCGTTTTCACTCCACATAAATATCAAATTAACCTTGTTTGTTTTGCGATAATTTATTCCTACACATTATTTAAAATACATTCAATAATTAAAGGTTATCTGTCTAAATAAAAACAATAGAACGGGACAATCTAAGGTTAATGGGTATATGGATGACCTTTATTACCAAGACCCCTGGGTCTCGGTAAGTATATTAAGCCGTTGATCTCGGCTGGAATTTGTAAATCTGTGACAATCTTTAAGTTTGTGGATAGTTGAAAGCCCGGCAAGTAAGTCGTTCATCTAAAATACTAGTACTAGAAGACAACTCCAACATGGTTGAGAAAACGCCTGGCAGATGATGGTGACCACAGATATAAATCTAACTAGACAATGCGATTGATTTTGCGATTGTATGTACTTCGCGTGTCTAAAAACAGAGCAAAATAACGATCAATGATCGTAATTTGAGCTTTTCATTTAGCATCCACCGAAATCTTGGAAAAAAGCCTAATTATGCCATATTGCGCTGTAAAGACTGTGAAGAAAAAGTTGGCCAAGGCATTGGAAATGTTTTCTTTCATTGGTAAGTAAATTTGTGTTTAAATTGTGTGTAAAAAAGTAGCACGCTTGGTTTTCATAAAGATGGAGGGACTTGCGTTATCTAGTTAGATTTATGTATGTGATGATGACAATACTTTAAAATACCAGGTACGCAGTACTCTTAACCAGCGTGCGTGTATGACTACAAATGTATGAAGGTAAAGAAGTGTGTTTGGATCGTAGCAGGTGGCGTTCTGTATAGTTTCTGCCTTCCCCATGGAAAAAAAAGATTATTCAAAAAATCAAAAACCCGATTGCTTAAAAAAGGCAAACATATTCGCGAGCTGGCTGACCAAAACTGTTAATATGTAACAAGCAATACCAACTTATAAAATAAATTAACTATTAAAAGACAGTTAGTCAGAAACTACCAATGTGTTTTAATAGTTTATGGGCCCAGCGTACTATAAAAATCGTTTTCTAATAAACTAAGTGGTAATTACTGTGAGTCTAGTTATAAAAATGACGACGAGCTATATAGCTAACGTTCCAAAATTGCGTGGTCGTGAGAACTATGAAGATTGGTGTTTTGCGGCACAAAATATGTTGGTGCTGGAAGGCATGGCGTCCGCCATTGAAGAACAATTATCGGCAACGGCAAATAAAAATGAAAAGGCAAATGACGCAAAAGCGAAGGCGAAACTCATATTAACAATTGATCTATCGCTTTATGTTCACATCAAGCAAGCGACAACAACCTATGATTTATGGAATAAATTGAAAAATATGTTTGATCATTCAGGCTATACAAGAATAATCAGTTTGCTCAGAAAGCTCATTAACATTCGTCTGGAAAACAGTGAGTCCATGACGCAATATGTGACCCAGATAATTGAAACGGGACAACGACTTCAAGGAATAGGTTTTAAGTTAACAGACGAATGGATTGGTGCATTAATGTTAGCAGGATTACCCGAACGGTATTCGCCTATGATAATGGCGGTCGAGCATTCGGGAATCGACATAAGTGCCGACGTCATTAATACCAAGTTGATGGATATGTGTGGTAGTGAGGCTAGTTCAGCTTCCTTTTCCGAGAGTGTATTTGTGTCGAACGCGAACGGAACGCAGCGTGTAAAATATGGCAGCCCAAAAAACAGCCATAGACAACATAGACAAATGCAAAACACGTCAACCTCTGTATCAAAACCAAATAAGGTTATCAAGTGCTACAAATGCAAACAAACTGGACACTACAAAAATCAATGCCCAAACTCGGAATCTAGCAAACGAAAAACAACAAACGCATTCAGTGCTATTTTTCTGAGTGGAAAATTCAGTCAGATCAATTGGTATATAGACAGTGGAGCAAGTAAACACATGACGGCGAGACGAGAAATCATATTGAATCCGTCCCATCAACATGATACAAAGGAGATAATTATAGCAGACCAGACAAGTGTTCCAGTGCTGTGTTCTGGTGACGTTAACATCGTTACTGTTGTGAAAGGTGTTGAATATGACGTCACAGTTTCGGACGTATTAGAGACAGGCTTAGAGAAAAAAATCTGGGCAGAGGCGGTTCACACTTCAGTTTACTAGCGGAATAAATCTGTCGTTACGGGACTGGACAACAAGACTCCGTATAAAGTCTGGACAGGGTCAAAACCAAATTTAAGTCATTTGCGCAGATTTGGAAGCACAGTGATGGTGCATGTGCCGAAACAGAAACGGCTGAAATGGGATAAGAAAGCTGATAAACTAATTTTTCTTGGCTATTCCGAGAATGTAAAGGGCTACAGAGTATATGACCCAGAAAAAAACTCTGTAACTACAAGCCGAGACATCTTATCTTATCTTGTGGAGGGGCCGAGAAACAACTCGGCTACTTCGACCCATTGGGATCTATTGTGGTCCCCTAGATACCTTACTCCTCCCCAATCTCGTTGTAAACTCTTTTCATGAATTTTACAACGAGACTGGGAGATATGAGCCTATAGTTTTTGGTCTTGGATATCCAGCCCCTAAGAGACTCATTCGCTTACCAGCCAGTGCATCGCAAGTGCAAAAAAGGTGCTCCATGCGTTCCGTATGTTCCCCACACAACCTGCACATGGGTGTCGCGGCTAGACCCATCTTCATGAGCATGTCGTTGGTTCCAAAGTGCCCAGTAAAGGCCCCAAGCAGGTAGCGGATTTGCCCCCTGCTCATGTTCTAGGCTTTTGCTACATTTGTAACCTTTTGCGTATATTCCCGCCCCTGTGCCTGATTCCATTTTGGATCCATCAGTGTACCACACCAGACTGTCTTGTTCTGGTAGATCGATTCCCTTCGCCCAGTCCTCTATTGTAGGGATTTGGACCTTGAAAGACCTTTCAAACACAAAGATAGTTTGCATTTTATCGGATAACATGCTTGTTACCCGATCCAGGCCTTCATTCTCGTCAAACTTTGTATGGTTGGTCCTTGGCTTAGAGGCATCCCATAGTCCAGCCACAGCAAGTCGATGTAATGCCTTCCTTGCCTCGAATTCAACCATCATATGCAGAGGAGGGATATTGAGGTATCTCTCAATCGCTGCCGTAGGTGTTGTCCTGAAAGCACCCGTGATGCCTAGACACACTGTTCTTTGTAATCTGGTGAGTGGCGCTTTGCACGAGGCAAGCTTTGTTCTGGGCCACCACACTATGCTGCCGTATGTGATAATAGGTTGTCCGGTACAACCATCGTATCAATTTGGGCTTTAACCCCCAAGTTTTACCGTAGGACGACACATGTCGAACATTCGTAGGGCTTTCGTCGTAATATTTTCCACATGAGTTTTCCACCTGAGTTCTCTATCAAGCGTTACACCCAGATATTTAACTTCGGTAGACCAGGGCAGCTTTATTCCATTGAAGGAGAGCTCTCCTAGGTTTCCTAGTTGTCTCTTCCTCGTGAATGGAACAATGACTGCTTTGCTTGGGTTGATAGAGAGGTGGTTCTTTGTACACCATTCCTCTGTCATCCTCAATGCCTGTTGTAATAATCCAGAGACTATGTTCGGGAATTTACCATTAAACATTATAGCTATGTCATCTGAATAGCCTACTGTGTAGAATGGTCTAGTATTGAGCTTGGTAAGTAGCGAATCTACTACCAAGCACCAAATAATGGTGACAGCACTCCACCCTGCGGACAACCTCTTGTTGTTTTTGCACTAAGTCTGTCACCCATCAGTTCCGATCTGACTATTCTGCTTCTCATCATATAGTCAATCCAGTTGCACGTGGTATCATTGATGCCATGTTCCTTTGCAGCGATGCGTATGGACTCAAATGTTGTCTTGTCGAAGGCTCCCTCTATGTTCAGGAAAGCCCCGACACAGATCTCTTGTCCCTCTAGCGCAGCCTCGGCTCGAATCGCAACATAGTGCAATGCCGTTTCTGTAGATTTGCCAGGGCTGTAGTAGGCGCACTGTAGTTTATGTAGAGGGAAGATTTTAAGTGGTCCCTCTCTTAGGTACCTGTCTACCAGTTTCTCCAGAGCTTTTAAGAGAAAGGGTGATAGACTAATTGGCCTGTAAGCTTTAGCTTCTCCGTAAGTCGGTCTACCCACCTTCGATATAAAGGTGACTTTGACCTCCCTCCATGCCTTGGGTAAGTACCCAAAGGCTATGCAGGCTCTGTAGAGCTTACTCAAATGAGATATCAAAACAGATGCCCCTTCTTGCAATAGTATTGGATAGATGCCATCCGGACCATGGGATTTGAGAGGCTGGAAGCCCGCTATGGCAAGCTTCAGTTTATTTTCATCTACCACTTTCTTTGCCGTGAGCCAGTTATTTTTGGACGTGTGCCTTGTGAGCTCGTCCCTTGTGACTGGTTCCTCTTCATCGCTGTCACGCAGTATACATTCCGGGAAGGGAGTTCTAAACATCACGCCCAGAGTGTCCTGTCCAGTTTCCGTTAGATACCCATTCTCATCCTTTACAGATGATAGTGGGTTTGTCTTAGTCATGGACATCGCTTTACACAACCTCATTCCATTTGGCAAAGCTTCGATGGAGGTGCAATGCTGCCGCCAACTATTTCTTTTGGCCTTGCGTACCGCCGTTTTATACCTCGTCAGCATGCTACGATAGTCAGAGAAATCTTTCCTGGCTTTTGCATCATTAAAGGCCTGTCGTGTTTCCTGACGTATTTTAGCTAGTTCAGGAGTCCACCATGGTACCTTTTTTGGAAAAGGCCTTTTTCTCTGGGCAGTTATCTACCCATGCACCGATGGTGCCCACCTTGATTCCACCAGCTTCAAATTCTATATCTACTATGGAATTAAGCTTACCTTTAGGGCTCCCTAGATTTACTTTTAGGTCCCTCCTGTACGAGTCCCAATTTGTATGTCTTGGGTTTCTCCTTCGTCTAGTTTCGGCTTCTCCCGCCGTCCTAAACCTAAAGCATATATAATTATGGTCAGACAGAGAGATTTCGTCCGATACATGCTAATTTTCGATGTAAGCGCTGGCCTTGTTTGATGCCAGTGTCAGGTCAATAACTTCAGTTCTCGCCGAGGTCCTGAAAGTAGGTTTATTGCCTGCGTTAAGGATTTGTAAAGAAGAGCTTACCACAAAGTCCAACAAATCTTCCTCTCGTTTGTTGACATCTGAGCTGCCCCAAACAACATGGTGTGCATTCGCATCGTAGCCAAGTATCAGGTCGAGGTTTTCTTGGTTGCCGTAGTCAACCAGTCTTCTGATTAGTGGTTTTACTGGTTCCTTTTGTTTATATGGGAGGTAGACAGAGGCAAGCATAACTTTCCTTTTCTCTGTGCCCATCCCCACTTGGATCAAAGTTGTTGTGAGACAAAGACAAAGACAAAGACAAAGACAAAGATATTTTATTTCAACTAGGCCACAAAGCGGCACTTTTGAACGTTAGAATACATTTAAATTTACAGGGAATAAAAATTTATTCTACCGTGCATTCGGAAAGTAGCTTGTTATGGAGAAGAACGCACAAGAAACTCCATACTTACTCTTTTAAAAAAATATATGTTTTTTTACAAAATTTAGGTACATAAGTACATACATTAATAAATTTATATGTGTGAGGACAATGCACCCAGAATCACTACATACTATACTACGTACAAAGTATTAAAAGTACTCACACATGTACTGTGCAGTTACATAATAAGCACTAGAAAAACACTAGCATCCGAAGCAGTTAAGTTAAGACCAATCCCAACTGACGGCGCCCGTTCACGAACATGACGCATGAATCGGCACCACCCAGCTCAACCATCATGAAGGGAACCGAATGATCCAACACACACGCCACCATCAGAGAGACATTTGAGAGAGCATGACACACTCAACTGCCAGGGCAAACACAAGTCAACGAACGACACCAAGGTACAGCAAATGGTAGATTTACAGTTGGGTACATAGTACTCACACACGTGCTGCGCAGTTATACTATACTAAAAGAAATTGAGTCTATATAATACAAATATATTCATAGTCTTCAGCAGGTCCAACAATTCTACAGAACAATAATGTTCTGCATATCACTTGTTTTTGTGCCCTAGTGGTTGTGGAGCAAGACTAGCATTGAGCCAAGCATTTTTATCAGTGATGTAATCCCCCAACTTATAATATGCCTGCCTGCATAGTGTGCGTTTTATACAAGTTTTAAATTTCGTCTCATTCAGTTCTAGAATGTGGGGAGGAATTTTATTGTAACATTTTGTACAGTACCCCATGAAAGAAGAGGCTACTTTAGCCAGTCTGAAACCTGGTTGAACTAATTGGTCCCTATTTCTAGTAATGTAATTATGTCTATCTCCGTTTTTACTAAAAAGATGTAAATTCTTTCTCACGTACATGATATTTTCATAAATATATTGACAAGGAACCGTCATGATGTTAATGCCCTTAAACAGTTCCCTTAGAGAATCGCGCCGGCGAAGATTGTATATCGCTCTGATGGCTCGTTTTTGCAGAATAAAAATTGACTCAATGTCTGCAGCCCTTCCCCATAGTAAAATACCGTAAGACATTATACTATGAAAGTAACTAAAATAGACCAGCCTCGCGGTATCTACATCACTAAATTGACGAATCTTTCTAACAGCATAAGCTGCCGAACTTAGCCGCCCTGCAAGTGATATTAAATGAGGACCCCATTGTAACTTTGAGTCTAGCGTGATCCCCAGGAAAACCGTTTTATCGACGAATTCTAGCTTCTCCTTGTTTAAGATAATGTCACAATCAGTACTTTTTACATTCGGCAAGGAAAATTTTACGCACTTGGTTTTTTTACCATTTAAAACTAAATTATTTGCAGTGAACCAATCCTGAACCTGCCGTAGCGCGTTATTTACGTCGTCAACCTGACAAGTACGTCTATTTATTTTAAAAATTAAAGATGTGTCATCAGCAAATAACACCATGTTTAGTTTGTTTTCCAATAAACGGGGTAAATCGTTTATGTATATTAAAAATAAGAAAGGACCTAATATTGAGCCCTGGGGTACCCCCATTTTCACGTTTAACCCCGACGAATTCACACCGTTTATTTGAACTAATTGCTGTCTATCACTTAAATAAGATTCAACCAAACTTAACGCTGATTGACCTAGCCCGTAATGCTCAAGTTTCAGAAGTAATGTTTCATGATTAACGCAATCAAACGCCTTCGACAGGTCGCAGAAGATACCTATGGCATCCTGCGACTCTTCCCACGCATTAAAGATGTGTTTTAATAGGGTGACACCAGCGTCAGTTGTACAACGTCCTTTGGTGAAACCATACTGTTTATCATGCAAGATGTTATTCGTATTAAAATGAATGAGCATTTGATTAAGCATTATCTTCTCAAATACCTTGCTGAAAACCGGCAACAGGATGTCATCCTCGTGGTCTGCCTCTGACGCCCTGGTCCCAATCTCTGCCGCCTGCGCTGCGCCGTAAGCAGAGATTTCCTCGATGGCCTCCTCACGTCGGTGTAGTCCATCCTCGGAGGGTTCCGCCTCTGCTTCCGCAGTGGGTGCCTCTCCCTTATCTTCTTCCAGGAGCTTGGACGAGTACCGTTCAATTCCTCCTGGAAGAGAGTAGCCCGCGGCCTTGATGACCCCAGCGGACACCCCGTCCATGAGGACGATACGACAGATGCTGCGTCTGCTCAGTGAGAGTATTCACGACCTTCCAGTAGCTCGTCTTCAAGACAGGGTTAAGCCGCTGGAGCAGTCGAATGGCCCGGGCAGAGTCCTGCAACGCCAAGTTGCGACTCTTGCGTGCCATTTTGACTGGCTTTGGAAGGTCCTTGGCGTCAACAACCGTGAGTTTCAAGGAGCTAAGTTCCACATTGTGGATGGCCCCCCGAAACCAGCTAGCTGCATCAGAGTTGTCGCAGGATACATGAACTGCACCTGCGACAATTCCGGGAGCAACCGTTAAAACAGGCAGAGGATCCGGCGCCACTTCCAGTTTCTCAATTATGAACTCCTGGATTGGCACCAAGTCCTCCGCCCTCAAGTACTCCTCCGGGTACCTGACTATGACGACAGCGAGTTTCACAGCCGCCACCGCATCCCTAAAGGATCCGGTTGAGGATGATTGCCCTTGGGTCTTCATCCTCTTGGCCGCCATGTCCCCGCTGTCGCCGCTGAGAGCAGCACGCGGTCTCTTTGATGGGCCCTCCGTAGGAGTCCCCTCTAGAGCTGCCTGCTGTCTCAGCTTTTGGCGCTTTTTTCTGCGCGCCCCATATCGTCCAACCGGAAGCCAGGATGGTTCATGCCGGCCGCCGGGAGACGACGAGGTGCTGTCTTTGCCGGTCGCGTCCGGGGCCACAAGGTCCGAGGTCATTCGACCTCCGACACAAGGGTCACGTGTCGCGCCAGTTTTGGCAGCACCTTTGTGCCCGGTGGGCTGGTTTGCAGTTCGGCCCTTAGGTGGTCCCGCAGCAGTGCCGGCCCTCGGCAGTGCCGCAACAGTACCGTCATTTGACAGTCCCGCCGCAGCCCCACCTCGAGACGACCCCTGGCTAGGCTACGGCCTCCCGTGTCGGATGAAATCCGGGCCAAAGTGATGTGTTGTGTGCAACCTGCTCCACTCAATCACCAGGATCCCTTCATCCCTCCATACGGGTCACCGCGCACGGCACAAACACGCGGGAGGTCATTGCTATCCAACATTTTCCTTGTTCAATGGTGGACACCCAGGGGCATGACCTCGCCACCCCTGTGATACGTCGCCCGGTGATTTCAGTTACGTCTATTTCAGAGGGAATTAGACCAATAACAGGGCGGCAACCACGAGAAGGAAAATCACCGCACTTGCCTTGAGGATCTACACGACCGTAGCGCTCTTCCTCAAGACCATGCCACCTTGCCGGCTCTGAAGGAGCCAGGCAAGGTAGGACTGCATTGACAAAGCCAAGCCCTACAGGGCTTGTCGCTGACAGCTCAAAGCGTAAGTTTGCTAACACAGACCAGCCCCAAGCCGAGACATAGTTATCATGGAAAAAACAGCTGAAAGCACAATCAACATATCCTTGGAATGCAAGAGTTCAGCGGAGGAAGAATACACCAAAGATCCAGAGAGTTCAGATGCAGAAATCTCAGATCCAGAAGTAGATAACGACAGTACGTATATTGAGAATATAGAAAGTACTACCGATGATAGTTTCTTTGATACTACTTCAGACCAAAATGACACACTAGTGGATCAGAGTTCACCAGAATCTCTACCAAAACGAGATAGAAGAAAGCCTGATAGGTTTGGCTATAATAACATTTGTATAGCAGAGTGTGATGATAACAATAGAGAAATCACTCTCAAGGAGGCCTTGCATGGGCCAGAAAGCAAGTTTTGCAGAGCGAGCAGTTGGACTCATTTAGAGAGAATGATACGTGGGAAGTAGTTGACTATCCTCAAGATAGTACAGTGGTGCAGTGTAAGTGGGTCTTTAAAAAAAAGTTTGACAGTACAAATAAAGTGCGTTACAGGGCAAGGTTAGTAGCAAAAGGCTTTAGTCAAAAAGCTGATGTAGATTACCATGAAACATTTTCACCTGTGCTCCGTTATTCTACTCTAAGACTGTTATTTGCTCTGGCAGCTAAGTTAAATTTAAATATAAGACACTTAGATGTCACCACAGTATTTTTAAATGGTTTTTTGAATGAAACTGTATATATGAAGAAACCAGAAACTTTTGAAGCAAATAAGGATGATAAAACAGTATTAAAGTTAAAACGAGCCATATATGGTCTTAAACAGTCTTCCAGGGCTTGGTATCAGAGGGTTACTGATTATTTGATAGATTGCAACCTGCTCTAAGTGTTAAGATAATTATAGCACTGTTTGTTGACGATTTCTTTGTATTTTCAAATTGTGTAACTGCAACCGATAAATTAGTGAATGAATTGAGCTGTAAATTCAAAATAAAAAACTTAGGTCAGCTACAACAATGTTTAGGCTTAAGAGTACATGTAAGCAAAAATAAAATAACTGTTGATCAAGAACAATATGCAGAGAATTTACTAAAACGTTTTAATATGTCACATTGTAAAACTGCACAAACTCATATGGAGATTAATTTAAAATTAGAAAGATCTCAGAATGTTAGTAATGACTATCCATTTAGACAACTGATAGGAAGTTTAATGTACCAGGCAGTTTTAACTAGGCCTGACATAGCCTACAGTGTTAGTTTTCTCAGTCAGTTTAATAACTCTTATGATGAAACTCACTGGAAGCATGCGAAAAGGGTATTAAAATATTTGAAGAAAACCAAAAACTATGGTCTTGTGTTTTGTAAAGATAATTCTTGTATTGAAGGATTTGTAGATGCAGACTGGGGTTCTGATGTAAATGATAGAAAATCTTTTTCAGAGTTTTGTTTTAAATTGTCAAATACTGTAATTTCTTCTGAATGCAGGAAACAGAGAAATGTAGCTTTATCCTCAACCGAAGCAGAATACATTTCTATGTCTGAAGCAAGTAAAGAGGCAATTTATTTGAAAAATTTATTATCTGAGATTATGAGCAGTTCAGACTCAATAGTCTTGTTTAATGATAGCCAGAGTGCCCAAAAATTGATTTCAAATCCAACTTTTCATCGTAAATCAAAACACATAGATATATGTTATCATTTTGTCAGAGAGGCAGTAACTAACAATTTTATAAAAAATTGCTTATCTGGAAACAGATGAGATGCCAGCAGATATTTTAACCAAGAGTTTGGGGTCTATTAAACATTATTATTTAATGGAAAAGCTGGGTATTTCACCTGTTTCATTTTTTTTTTTTATTCTTGTTAAGCGGAGGTGTTAATATGTAACAAACAATACTAACGTAACTACTAGCGCCATCTGTGTACCTATATGTCAACTTATAAAATAAATGACAGTTAGTCAGAAACTACTAATGTGTTTTAATAAAAACAAGATCTATCCTTCGACTGCACAGCATGATTTTCTTCTTGTTTACGTCTTTTAGTTCGGTTTTAAAGCAGTTGGGTTTTATGAATTAACTTTTTTTATTTATAACTTTTTAGTTAACATTTTTTTTTCGAATTAGAACATTTAAACATATAACTATTATATATTTTGAAATCACCTCTTAAAACCCTTTGTTTTGATACCCCACACGATGGGTTTGGAAGAAATAAAAAGTTGGGGCCCCACAATATGGCGCCCAAAATCCGCCATTTTTCAATTTTCTAATTTTAATATAGGCCATGGGCATTTGCAAGGTTAAGACGAATCGATAGACGTAAGAATTATCAAAATCGACCAACGCGTTTGGTCTCTGGAACGCCACATAGGAACAAACATACATACATAGACTGATAAACACATTACCCTCCTACGGCAGTCGGATTGAAGTCATGAGTGTGGTGGAATGTCATTATCATCAGCCTTTTAATGTTCCCACTGCTGGGACACAGGCCTCCTCTCTGTGAAGAGGGAACGGCCATAATCCACCACGCGGGCCCAGTGCTTGTTGGCGGATATAACATATCTTCGATTTTTTTATTATAGGACATGCCGATTTCCTCACGATATTTTCCTTGACCATTTTTAGAGCAGTGGTGATAATAAATTATTATTATTTATTCGTTGTTCTTCTTGTTGTGATGAAATAATTTGCACAAAGTAATGCGCCCGCCTGGATTCGAACTCACGACCTACGTACACGTAAGTCAGGGCCGTTACAACTGGGCCATCACTGCCCTCAGGCACAAAATAAAAAGTATACAGAAGGGCCACTCCCGCTGTTTCAAAAATTGACAGCTAAACTTGACAGATTCACTAGAGTTGCTACAAAAATTGATTCCGAATGTAAAAAAAGAGTAGGTTGTTTATGTTACAAAAATAAATACATCGATTCGTCTAAACACACATCATATCATGCTTGCATGCCTTAGAGGATGATAGAGCATCAAATATCCATTAAATATCACGACGCCAAATACGACGAAAATTGGAGGGTAACAAGACGTAACAATAGTGTAATAATGATCCCACAAAAAACATTGAATAGTAAAAAAGCACCAATCTCATCAAAAATATAAATGTGGAAAAAGGTAATAAAATAAAAAAAACCTGCTTAAGAAGCGAACTAAATATATGTAGTCAATCAAGAAGAAAATTATGCTGTGCAGTTGGAGGTAATATATTTGTGAGCTGGATGACTTAAAACATTATTATGACAAATTTCATAGCCTTTCTAATTTCGTCTATGGACTTAAAATAATTTATTATTTGCCTAGATATTGAATTTCTAACTAGTTAATTTAATGACCTTTATAACTTAAAAATGAATGAAAGAACGAATTAAAACAAAATAATAATAATTTCGGTCTGTTACAATTAATATAGGTAACCCAGCCAATGCAACATCGTTACAGTACTTAATGTATGAATCAGGTATGAATGACGTGACAAACGCGCGCACAAAACACTCATGACAGCCGCGACTGAGCTCGGTCCAATATTGGCCAATATTCCCTGTAAAATCGCAATGTCAATGTGTGTGTGCAAAATGACGCTTTGTTCGTGGTGGCCTCTCTGTCTGCGGCGCCCGCCGCTTACGTACTTTGTGTCTCAGGTATATAGATATGTAACTTTTAATAATCATTCACTTTGTAACTGTCAATCGCGTCCCAGAAATATTAGGCAGGCCAATCAACATTAAAAGTAATGTTACGGGTTCATCATGTATGAATAAAACTAGGCAATTTGATCAACCTTTACATATATTTATTTACTTACTAGAACTAAATTAAGGGGTACCCAACCTTACAATCTAACTAGACTTAAAGTAAACCTAATCTAATTTGGACGCCAGGAGAGTTATGGTTTTCGGTGAACTCTGCCAACACCTTTGCCTGCTAGCTGTTACTCAGGGTTTTTGTTCTTACGAAATAGCTCGCTCAATCAATATCCTACTTAAAAGGCGTAGCGTGAGGCTATAACAATGATAACAAAATACTGTAAAGTACCTAATTATGATCATAAATACAAACAAAAGCTGCTCCCATTAAAGCTAAAACTTACCCCTATTTGGATGACACTTATGTATGCACAATCACTGTGACTTTATTTATTTATATATTTCTACTATGTCGGTAGATAATAGCTCACAATGACCTTATGGCATAGGAACACAGGTCCGTCTTATACAAGAGAAATGTCGCAAATGGCCTAATCCACATGAGAATAATGTAATATTTTGGAAATCGAGAAAACACAAAAAGAACTCGCGCGACCCAGAATCGAACTCAAGACTCCTCGGCTGATGCAACGGTGCTAACCATTCTGCTACAGTGCTACTTGTAGAAACCGACGAAAATATAGACTAAATGATTCACGCAAGCTTGCCAAATACCGAATTTAAATCAAATGAACATGACATACACCTCCACCGAAAACAAAAAAAAAAAAATGTATTTTTTCTTTTATATATTTTTTTTTCTTTTCTTTTACATTGGTTTTAAGTCTTTAATATGCCACATCCCAATTGATTTACCAAAAGCATTATTTAAACGAAAAACAGAATCTGATAGCTTTGCAGTCACTATAGCCTTCTCAAATTTTGGTGCCAACTTGGCCATAAATTTATTTTTAGCTTTCGAAAGGTACTTGGTTCTTTTCCAGATAACATCGCCCAGTTGAAAAGATCCAACAGTGCGTTTGTTGTTATAAAATTTGCTGCTCTTCATGTGAGATCGTTTCATATTATCACTCACAATCCTAAATACATTATTTCTTACAATTTGTCTTTCGATGAAAGGTTTTGTATTAACTAGCAAATTGTTAATATCAGGAATCAAGTCCCATCCGGTATCGGAGCTGGCAGTAGAGGTTTCTCTCCCTAGAAATAAGTATGAAGGCGTATACCCGGTAGTTTCGTGTACTGCAGTTCTGATGGCGTGCGCAATTTCTTTAAGGTTGACGTCCCACTCATTATGCTTCTTTGACTTAACGTACGATGATATCATAGTACCTATAACCCTATTAACCCGTTCTGTAGGGTTACTTTGTGGATGATAATTTGGCGTAAACCAAATTTTATAATTATATTTTAGCGCTAAATCTTGAAATATTTTTGAGACAAACTGCTTGCCATTGTCACATATAATAGCTTTTGGGGATCCAAAAAGCAAAATCTGATTTTCCAATATTTCACATATTTTCTCTGTTTTGCCCGTTCTAAGAGGAAATATTAGAGTAAATTTGCTGAACCAGCAGGTAATGACCAAAAGCATAGTATGACAGAGTTTGCTTTTTGGAAAAGGACCCATCAAGTCCAGTGATATAACCTGCCAAGGTCCTGTAACCTCCCTATGTTGACCCATTTGGCCCAAGGGTAACTGTTGCGAAACTTTAAATTTTGCACATGTCTCACAAGACTTAATGTACTGCTTGATATCGCGAATGATATGGGGCCAGTAATAGAATTGCTTTACTCTGAAAAGTGTTTTTCGGATGCCAAAATGTCCCGCTTTAGCCTCATCGTGACATTCTTTTATTACTTTGCTTCGCAGGTCGGTTGGTATAAAAAGTTTCCACATAGACTCACAATTAGGATACTGTCTAAGTTTCACTTTCTTATACAAAAGACCATCTCTGACATTCCAACTTACATCAGTTTCCTCACCACTTAAAATTTTGTTAACTTTTGTTTTATACCAATCGTCTTTATCACTTTCACCTATATTGACTGAATTAATTTCTGTACATAACTCGATAGATCTGGAAAGCGCATCAGGCACTGTATTACTTTTGCCCGGTCTATGAACGATATCAAAATTAAACTGCTGTAGCTTCATCGCCCACCTAGCCAGCCGCCCGTGAGGATCTTTCATTTTATGTAACCATTGAAGTGCACTGTGATCCGTTATCACAGTAAATTTTGTCCCATCTATGTACAGTCTGAATTTCTCAATTGCATATACCACACTTAATAATTCTCGTTCTGATGTTGAATATTGCTTTTCCCTGTCCGTGAGTTTCCTACTTAGGAACGCTATAGCTTGCTCATTTCCTTCAACCTTTTGGCAAAGTACCGCCCCAATGCCTTTACTGGACGCGTCACATTGGACCATAAAAGGCTTACTATAGTCAGGACAAGACATCACGGGTGTCGTTGTGAGAAGAGTTTTAAGCTCTGTAAATGACCTTTCAGCTTCATCATCCCATATCAACTTTTTGTTTTTCTTTACTTTGGTGAGATTATGCAAAGGTGCTGCTACCATAGAAAAATCCCTCACAAAACGTCTATACCAGCTAGCCAGTCCAATAAATCTCTTTAGCTCTGTAATATTTCTAGGCCTAGGGAAATTCAAAATAGCGGACACTTTATCGGAATCAGTGCGAAGTCCATCTTTGTCTACGATGTACCCCAAAAATTCCAAGCTAGGCCTTGCAAATTTGCATTTTTCAACATTAATGGTCAAATTTGCGTTTTTTGAAATATGCATGACCTTCTCTAATGTCTCCATATGCTCTTCAAAGTTTGGAGAACAAATAACAATGTCATCCAGGTATGCCCAAACCTTCCCCTCCAACACATGCAACAAAATATCCATAAGTCTTTGTTGTGTTTGAGAAGCGTTCACCAGACCGAAGGGCATAACTTTAAAGTGAAACAAACCCCGACCTGGTACAGCAAAAGCAGTCTTTTCTTTACTTGAGTCGCTCAATGGAATTTGCCAAAATGCTGATTTTAAGTCAATCGTACTTAATAATTTGTCATTTTTAAGATTGTCCAATATGTTTGATACCCTAGGTAACGGATATGTATCTCTCTTAGTGACTTTGTTGATCTGTCTACTGTCCAAACACAATCTATTCTCACCATTTGGTTTTTTTACTATCAGAACTGGAGAACACCAAGGACTATGTGACGGTTCTACCACGTCTTTTCCTAACATTTCGTCCAACTCACGTTCTATTTCTCTTCTAATTACTGGAGAAAAATTGTACTGCTTTTGATGTACCGGCTTACAACTACCTGTGTCAATTTCATGTTTTATAATACTTGTCCGGCCTAACCCTGATCCAATTTTTTGTTTCATTGAATCTATCAAATTACTTAAAGATTCCTGCCGATTTTCACTTAGATCTTCCCTTGAAATCACACTTGGTTCTTGTGACGATAAAGCATTAACCATTTGACAGTAATCAGAAGTTTCCCCTCTAAAATCTATGAAAATGCCAAATTTCGCAAAGAAATCTTTGCCTAATAAAACTTTTTGTGACAAGGTTGGCATAACCATCATCTTTACTACATTAAAATGTCCGTTGAATTTGACAGGAACGTCTATGATTTCTGTAATATTATGACGATTACCATCGGCGGTAGCAACATGAATGTCCTTTGAGCGATATGTTTTCAACCCTAAACTTTTTAAAGTTTGAGCTAAATCACTGTTAATGACAGTGCGATTAGCCCCCGAATCTAAGAGACCTACATATGAAATGCCTAAAAATATCTATTAGTACGTAGTTCCTGTTATCATTATCTTTTTCCAGTACTACTGGGTTCAATTCACCGCGAGACATAAAAACTTTTACCGTCCTAAGCCAGTCCTGCCACTCCTTACCATTTCTATCTAGGGGAAAGTTTATTTGGCAGGTTTCATACTTTCCCCTACAGCGTTTCCCTTACACACACAATCTTTAGAAGTCACTCCAAAACGACCACATTTGTAACAAAACAAACGCTGTTTAGGTACACTACATGACCTAAATAAGTGTCCCACCTCACGACAATTCCAACATCTACCGGCAACCACTTTTTGCGCGTTGGATGTGACGTTGTCAATTTCAATCTTAGCCGAAACCTCGTTAATGATTTTGTTGGAAGTATTTTTATAAGCTAAATCAGGTTCTAAGTTGATTCTTTGAACCTTTGGTTCTTCAAACCTATCACAATTGATTTTAGTCCTTTCAACTATCCTCAAAACATCCACTATATCCGACACAGAAAAAAATACATCTCGGCAAATAGCTCTTTGATAATATGGCTGTATGTTACGTAAGATAATTGAGATTTTCTCCTGTTCTGTAATCGGTGATGGTAAGCGATTAAACATATTTTGAAGAATTGACATATAAATTGTGATTGACTCATCCTTTCCCTGTGTCCTAGCCTTAATTTCAGCTAATAAATCATCTTGATAAAATGACGATTGAAATGTTCTCTTTAACAAAATCACTAACTCTTTCCAGTTTGTAGCATAAACTTTGTTAGCTCTGAACCATATCAAGGCGTCACCCTTAAAGAAATCTATCGCATAACGCCACAAGTCTTCATCGGTTGCATTCCTAGCTTCTTTAATTTCATTAACACGCTCTATGAATGCATTAACACTGACATTATTGTCAGCTGAAAAATAAACATTCCATTGACTAATAGGTACCAGTTTACGTTTCGGAAAATCTATATCCATAGTTGAAGTTCTTATTAACTTTGGTTTATTTTCTGCCGGATCATGATAACTGTTGTTGGATGAACAATCATTTTGTAATTTTCTGATAATATTGTCCCCTATATCACCTAAAGTTTCCTGTAACACTTGCCTAATTTCCGAAGTGATTTCGTCCTTTTGATCTTCGATATCATCTTTCGATTCAAGTTTGTTCAATAAGGTGAGACAACGCGTAGAGAGTTCGGTCTTTAATTTATCGTCGGCCTCTAAATCAGTTGGAATAAGCACCAATCTATTTTTTACATGATACAAGCGTGATACTAGTCGTTTAAATAAATGCCTATCAGGTTTCCCCGTAATTTCGTCTATGTATGCGGATAAAGTTGTTAGTTTTGATTTACAATTATCCAATTCCACAACTGGCGCTGCTAAAACGCATCGAGGAGCCTTGATCTCATAATTAACTGTACCAGACTGTTCAGTAACAAGCAGTTCTTTTAAAAGTTTCTTCAACAAATCGACATTCCCATTTATAGAAACACCCCTCGACTGAAGTTCATACTCCAATTCCTCTTTCAATAAATAATAAGGATCCATAATGGCTTATTAAATAAGTAACGCTATGTATGTGAGCTATTATCAATCAACTTACAATAATAATAAAAGATTACCTACTTTAAGAATACTACAATTTGCAATATTGATTTTGAATAATCAACGTTCATGTGAAAATAAAACCAACTATTAATAATTATAAGGTAACATAAAAAATCAGAGTGTGTGTACCATTCTATGTACAATTCTTCAATCTAAATCATTAATTATACAACAAAACAAAATAAAAGACGGTGGAAGAACACTAGTATGTAACAGAATATACCATTCTAAGTACAATTCTTCAATCTAAATTATTAATACTACAACAAAACGTATTTAAAAAAAAAAATAAAGAAAAGACGGTGGAAGAATACTAGTATGTAAAAGACTATTGAATCCGTTTTTTATTTTTACGTTGGGCGCTATTTGTTACGGGTTCATCATGTATGAATAAAACTAGGCAATTTGATCAACCTTTACATATATTTATTTACTTACTAGAACTAAATTAAGGGGTACCCAACCTTACAATCTAACTAGACTTAAAGTAAACCTAATCTAATTTGGACGCCAGGAGAGTTATGGTTTTCGGTGAACTCTGCCAACACCTTTGCCTGCTAGCTGTTACTCAGGGTTTTTGTTCTTACGAAATAGCTCGCTCAATCAATATCCTACTTAAAGGGCGTAGCGTGAGGCTATAACAATGATAACAAAATACTGTAAAGTACCTAATTATGATCATAAATACAAACAAAAGCTGCTCCCATTAAAGCTAAAACTTACCCCTATTTGGATGACACTTATGTATGCACAATCACTGTGACTTTATTTATTTATATATTTCTACTATGTCGGTAGATAATAGCTCACAATGACCTTATGGCATAGGAACACAGATCCGTCTTATACAAGAGAAATGTCGCAAATGGCAAATCCACATGAGAATAATGTAATATTTTGGAAATCGAGAAAACACAAAAAGAACTCGCGCGACCCAGAATCGAACTCAAGACTCCTCGGCTGATGCAACGGTGCTAACCATTCTGCTACAGTGCTACTTGTAGAAACCGACGAAAATATAGACTAAATGATTCACGTAAGCTTGCCAAATACCGAATTTAAATCAAATGAACATGACAGTAATTAATAAAATAACCCAGTAACAAGTTATTTAATCGAAACACAGAACAATCGCCAAGCTGGCCGAAAAACTTTCTCATTACGGAAAGGGAAACTCTTTTAAAGGAACGAGCATTGTTTTCTGACAAAAACGCGTTTAAAACTGGATCCTCAGTTATCTGCGAGAAAATGAGTTTTTTGTTAATACTGTTTAGGTCCAGTCAATTGTTTGATGGATTTCAGTTTTAAGGACTTATTTAGTATCAAATGTGCTAAAGTTTTAAGATTAGGTGATACCTTAGTTCATCTGCCTAGCCTTTTTCCCAATTATGTTGGGGTCGGCTTCCAGTCTTACCGGATTCAGCTGAGTACCAGTATTTTACATGGGGCAACAGCCTATCAGACCTCCACAACCCAGTAACTGGGTAACACGATACCCCTTGGTAAGACTGGTGTCAGATTTCAAGCCGTACCACCCGTAACGGCTGTCGAAGATCTTTAAATGACAGCCGTTGGTCTGTTGAAATGGTCACCCATCCATGGACCGACCTCGTCAAGCGTTGTTTAACCTTGAAGATCGACCCGTGCGGCTGTTATTATTTAAAACTGAATTGTACAAGTGTCAAAGGTGGATACAGTGAGCATCGTCTGTCGTGAACAATGTGCAGTAACTAGTGAGACGAGTTCTGGTAGTAGTGGCATCGTGCGTGGAAAAGGGTAGACAGATATATCAGCTCGTAAACAACACCCACCCGCAAAGACTTAAAGGTCTCGTGATCATGGCGCTTGTATGAAAAAATATTAATTCTAATGATTGTTACCATGTCAGCTTAAAAACTTATTTAAAAAAACCGGCCAAGTGCGAGTTAGACTCGCGCACGAAGGGTTCCGTACCATTATTCCCAAAACGGGCAAAAAATCACGTTTGTTGTATGGGAGCCCCACTTAAATATTAATTTTATTCTGTTTTTAGTATTTATTGTTATAGCGGCAACAGAAATACATAATCTGTGAAAATTTTAACAGTCTAGCTATCACGGTTCATGAGATACAGCCTGGTGACAGACAGACAGACAGACAGACGGACCGCGGAGTCTTAGTAATAGGGTCCCGTTTTTACCCTTTGGGTACGGAACCCTAAAAATGAAGTTTCTTTACCTAGTGCCTTTACATAAATCATGCATTTTAAATCATGACTGTCTCTTTATTTCGTAACAGTACTTCGGTGGATTAAGGTTACTCAAGTATTACTACAATACGCGGTTGATCGTACTTTTGCAGAATGTATCCATCAGCACAATTGTAAACTAATGTACACTTTGGATGTAAAAACTACAAATCTCTTCGCATCAGACATAATGTAGGTACGTTTGTGGCAGTAGTCCGAAATGTTTTGGAGCTTAAGCCGTCTGTAATCCCTTGTTTGAGACCCTTGCTATCCCATTTTTTTCACAGATTATTCCTCAGTCAGCAAGAAGCGGAACTCTGTTTGAAATTCTAAAATATGACCACATTTATTAGCGAGGAGCTTACATTGGCTTAGGTACAGAAGAACCTAAGGAAATTGCTACCGAAACTAACGTAAAGTCGTTGAAGCTTTAGAGGTCAAAATAGCTTCAACTGTTCTCCTTAACTACTTTAACATTCGCTTTTAAATTCCAGCTGATTCAAGGAGAAATGAGCCAAAGAGGTATAAACATTAAAATAGAGCAGTAGTAAATCTAATATCTTTACTGCTCTCCAAACTGTGAAGCTCAGTCTAAGGAAAATGAGTAAGGTAATATTAAAGTATAAGTAAATTCAAAGATATTAGGAGACAGTATGACTTCAGAAAAGGAAAATATTAAAGGGAAAAATGCGGAAAGGAATAAAATTACTATTTGTTTTATTCTTATAAACGCAGAGTTGACGCTAACAAGAAGAATATTATATGATTTTTGTTATTAATTCTACTAATAAGCGCTTCTGCGTAATCAGTCCGGCTTTGCAAGCAAATTGATGTTGCTATCCAGCTTTCTTAATTGCTGTTTACTAGCGTCGAAGAGCTGTGCAATGCTTGTTTTCAACAGGAATTATTGAAGTGCTTTTGTGTAAAGTACTAGTTTTTATTTGTAAATACTGTTATCCTCGACTTTGTCCGCGTCAAAGTCGTAAAATAGGTTTTAATTTGTTAGCGCGGAACCTTTATTATTTTCCTACAATAAGTAGCATAGGTTACTCAATATATCATCAGCTATCTGCCATTGAAAGTCCTGTCAAAATCGGTCCAACCGTTTCGGAGGTTAGCCGGAACAATCAGCCAGAGAGACAAAAAAAAATGTGTTTTTTAGGGTTCCGTACCCAAAGGGTAAAAACGGCACCCAATTACTAAGACTTCGCGGTCCGTCTGTCTTTTTGTCACCAGGCTGTATCTCATGCACCGTTATAAGTAGACAGTTGAAATTTTCACAGATGATGTATTTCTGTTGCCGCTATAACAACAAATACTAAAAACAGAATAATGGGCTCCCATACAACCAACGTATTTTTTTTGCCGTTTTTTGCGATAATGGTACGGAACCCTTCGTGCGCGAGTCTGACTAGCACTTGGCCGAGTTTTTTATAAATACTGTGTATACGATTAAATGTATTTTTTATTAAAAAACTATTATTTTGATATTACAAACAGACACTATAATTTTATTTATTTGTATAAAAACTATGTATAATGCCCGGGCATTATGAATCTAGTCAAGTAAAATCGGGCAATGTAATGAATACCTATTTTAACTTCTATATTTATTACATTGTCTGGTCATTATGAATATTGCTACGTAACGGTTGGGCAATTAGATAATTATGGTCAATGAATTAGTCCAAGAGCGAGCGAAGAGGTCTTGGGAACATAGGGCACCCCGACACGGATAGGTTAGGTTCGAAGGAGATTACGGGAGCTGAAGTGAGCAAGCAATGCGAGCGAACCCAGTTCTCGTTGTTCTTTAAATAGTAATCGTACTTACCTATACTTTATTAAAACCAATGGCAACATTAAAATCAAATAAAATATCATCATCATATCAACCGAAAGTCGTCCACTGCTGGGCCTCCCGCAAGCGTCGCTACTTTGACCGTTCCCGTTCGTCTTGCAATCAGCGGATCCCTGCAACCTTCACCAGGTCATCGGTCCACAAGGTGGGAGGCCTTCCAACGCAACGTCTTCCGGTTCGCGGTCGCCACTCCAGAACGTTTCTGCCTTATCGGCCATCCGTACTGCGAGCAATGTGCCCTGCCCACTTCTTCAGGCTATGTCGGTAACCCTGGTTCTCATACGGATCTCTACTTAAAATATACATGTTTTTATTACCCGGCCCAATAAGTGATGGGCATTATTCAGACAGCCTGGTCAATTTAATTATTTCAATAGATTTTTAACCGACTTCCCAAAAAGGAGGAGGTTCTATGTTCGACTTCAAGTTCGTATTTTTTTTTTTTTGTGTATGTTCACCGATATCTCCGTCAATTGAGGACCGATTTTGAAAATTCTTTTTTTGTTTGAAAACGTATGTTCCGAAATTGGTCCCATTTTAATTTGGTGGAGATCTGATGAAGAACTTTGGAGATATACAACAGAACTCTTCAATACATAACGGCAAATCTCTCGGGATTGCTGCAATCGCATGTCTGTTTATTGTTTATACCATTTCATAACATAACATCACGCCAGTACGCTCTTAAGGGGTACGCAGATCTCTCATTTCAGCGGTTAAGTTCAAGTTGTATGAAATCTATTTCGGCGTTATAGTTACCTTACTAACTTGCCTATTAGGTAGGTACAGCTAAAAAGTGAAAAATAAAAATACTTTTTTGCAAAAAATACTACCGACTTCCAATACAAAACTACAAAGTGAAAAATAACTTTAATTTTTGAAGTCGGTGTCTTTCGTAGGTGCCAATTTTTTGCGTTATGGACACTGACTTCAAAAATTAAAGTTATTTTTCACTTTGTAGTTTTGTATTTGGAAGTCGGTAGTATTTTTTTGCAAAAAAGTTTTTTTTAACATATTGCCTACTCATATTGGGCATTTTTCAAATTTGCCGGATATTATGAATAATGCCATATTAATCACTTGGTCCATAACATATAGATAAAGGGATTTTTTAGTCAAGAGCTTTTAGGCAAGCATGCTCCACAATCGACCACTGCATCGCTTGCCATCAGGTGAGATAATGGTCAAAGGTGAGCCAAACCACAACAAAAAGTATACATTTAAAGGTCAAATTTCCAGAACCCGATACAAAACATGTGTATACCGCTCGATACAAGTTCTCATGAGGCAATTTATCGTTGGGACTGCGTGTATCCCCTTATTTATTGGTAAATCGCGCAAGGGCTAGTGATCGCTCCATTTATCTATAAATGTTTCTGTCCTCAGTACACATTTTCCTAGGATTTTCGGGCTGTCGAGGTCGGGTAAACCATTAGGGAAAGTTTTCTGAAGGCCGTTATTTGAACTCAGCCCACGTAAATTAATTTTTAAGTATCTACAAGAAATATTGTTTTTAGATCGCTTTTAAGATAGAGTTTACTTAGGCGATACGGAAAATGGTTTTAAAGGTTATTTGTTAAACATAAAATGATAATTTAGGCGCTTATTATTGATTAGGTAATTTTAGTGCCAGCTTTTAATTTCTCATTTAAATTAACCAAGATGTTAAAAGGATAAGAAATCAAGGAAATATCACTAGGTAGGTGCCTTTTCAGACTTAACACTTTCAAGGTGGTTTTCTATTATTTTTTTGATTAATAAGGAAGTAATATTTCGGCATCAGTTCTAGCATAGACTGTGATGTGTATGTTATTTTCACTGTATATGCTGTTGTTATTTTTATGGTATAAATATAATCAGAATTAAATAGGATTCTAAATTCACAAATGTAGGTAGTAGTAGGTATCCCACGTTTTCAATAAAATCGTAGAATGGAATACATTCGCATTTTTTGCAACAAATACCATTTCTTCCGCCTGCGTAGCTAGAACATATGACTTTAATTGGTTCCTAAACTCCGACACATGGTCGTATTTGCGGAGGCCAAAAATAAAGCGGATGCACAAGTTCTGCAGTCGCTCGAGTTTATTAAGGAGTACCTCCGTTGCATCTAGAAAACAGGCATCCGCATAGTCTATGAGCGGTAGAAGAAGGGATTGCGCAAGAGTAACCTTAGTGTGAAATGGTAAGAATTTTTGGAGACGTTTAAGGGACTGAAAGGAGTAAAAGACCTTTTTACTCACATTTGCAATATGGACCTGCCAAGAGAGGTAAGTGTCCACATGAACGCCTAGATTTTTTGCGGTTTTGGTGTAATCTATGGGCACTGAATCATACACTATCGGCGGGAGATCGGTGATCCAATAGGTTGAGCATGTATAAAAATTGAGGAGAGAAGAGGAGAGAGGACGCCACCCTGAGGTACGCCCGCAGTCAATTCACACCATTTAGAGGAACACTCATCGGATTGACCAGACTGTGAGCGGCCCCGAAGATAAGATGCTGACCTCTTAATTACTGGAGCAGAGACATTAAGGGTGGAAAGGATTCCTAAGAGAAAATCAAAATCAACTGAGTTGAAGGCACTGCTGAAGTCCAGTAAAACCAATACACTAGGCCACCAAGCGGCACTTTTGAACGTTAATACATTCAAATTTAAAAGGAATAAAAATTGATTCTACCGTGCATTCGGAAAGTAGCTTGTTATGGAGAAGAACGCACAAGAAACTCCATTCTTACTCTTTTAAAAAAATTTTTTTTTTTAAATGTTTTTTTAGAGACCTATTCTCCATAGCCAGTCTTATATCGTCAGTTATTTTAACAAGAGTTGTTACAGTACTGTGACCAGGTCAGAAACCAGATTGGTAAGGACTCAGCAGGCCATTAGAGGACAAATAACAAGACAGTTGCTTCTGGACAATACTCTCGAGGACTTTGGAGGGAATTGGGAGGAACGAAATTGTACGGAAGTGGGATGGTAGAGAGGGATTTGAAACTTTAGGAAGCGGCAGGACGTGAGCCTTCTTCCAGGCTGTAGGAAAAAAGTTTGTGAAAAGTGGAAAATTTACAATGTGAGTTACGACAGGAACTATTTCAGTCAAAATAGGCAAGAACATTTGGAGTTGAAGGCCATCATCTCCTACCGCCTTAGTGGAGATGGATACATTTCTTAATATCTACTTCAGCATTTGGGTGGAAAGAGAAAGAAGTATTTGCTGGCAAAGGAAGATTAGAGAGTTCTTTGAGAGTGGAGGATTTAACATGATTGTCGAGGGTGATAGGTGACTTACAAAAACGCGCATTAAGTGCATTGAGGTCCATCTTTTCGTGAGCACTCTCGCTAGAGGCTTTGCCAATACCAAGAGTTTTTTAAAAATTGCCATACTTGTGTTGGTTTGAAGTTATCAATGGAGTTATGAATGTGGCGCCTTTTTACATTCCTACACAGACGACCGCAGTGATTCCGCAACCTCTTATAAATTACCCAGTTCTTTTCGGTGGGCTGCTTTCTGTACAAGCGCTTAGCCTTGTCACGCTTAGCCATCTGGTTTTTAATTGCTGGGGATAGCCATGGCGCGGGAAGGTGTTTTACTCTCACCTTTTTAAGAGGAGCATGTACCCAAAGAGTCTATATCCTCGCAGGCGAACACAGGATACCAGTCAATAATACCCGCATCAGCTCTCAAACGCTCCAGATCAACGTTTTTAAAACTACGAAGAAAAATAAATTTTGCCTTGCGTTTGGGAGGTCGAATTTTGTAGGAAATATAAATGAGGTCATGATAGGAAAAAGGAGCAGGAAGCTATCCATGTGTTGCTACTTTATTAGGGTCGGAAACTAGAATAAGATCTAAGAGAGAAGGAGTACAGTGAGGAGCCCTGTGAGTAGCATTTAGCGGCAGTAAATGCATATTGATAGAAGAGACAAGTGATTGGAATTTACGGCTCCGCACATCTCCCTTGATCAGACAGGTGTTGAAGTCTCCGAAGATAAGCGTATGCTCATAGAGTGGGGAAAGGTTTTCTAATTTAGTTTCGAAGGAGGAAAAGTAGTCGATTTGACAGGCGGTTATATAATAGACACCTAAAAGCAATTTTGTGTGTTGAAAGTCTATTTCAATGAATAGGTGTTCAGCAAACTTTGAGTAGATACTCGGAGACTGGTCTACTATCCTGTAACTGATATCGCCACGGAGATAAATGGCAACCCCCCACATCACTTGCCCGTTCTGTCATTGCGGACAATTTTGTATCCAGGCAGAGAATACTGCGTGGAAGGAAGTGCAGGTTTGAGAAAAGTTTCGGATACAAGGACAGCGTGAACAAGATCTAAGTCGAAGGACGACAGCAGGTCAGAGTAGTGAGCAGGGATGCTTTGAGCATTTATGTGAACAGCGTTGAAGAACTTGCGACAATTTGAGAAAGTAGAATAAAGGTAGTCTCGAAGATTTGGAGCGTTATCATCGCTCAGATCCACAGCAAAGCCCTCCTCCGACGCACAAGAGGATGAGCACGAAAAGAAACTATTATCTACAAGATCATCTGACGTAATAAAATATAAATATTATAAATTAAAAACTAGGTACATCCAAAAAAAACTAAAAACAAACAAAATTAATTCAAGCACTCAAATCTCGTTGCACTCGCCGGTTACATTATAATGAGTTAAAATAAAATCGCTAAAAAGCCAATAAGCCAAACAAAAGCCAAAAGTAGGTTAGTGTGTT
Organism: Orthosia cruda; assembly: GCA_964057195.1. Classification (NCBI taxonomy): domain Eukaryota; kingdom Metazoa; phylum Arthropoda; class Insecta; order Lepidoptera; family Noctuidae; genus Orthosia; species Orthosia cruda. The sequence continues at coordinate 39,487,147 of OZ059829.1, forward strand.
GCCGAACGTAACTTCGATAAAACACGAAATTTATGTCATTTGACCGGTGACAGTGACAGTTACGTCTTACATGGTCATCAAAACAATACATTTAAGGTTAAAACTAAAAAATCGAGTGACCGACAACAAGGCGAAAAAAAAACTCCTATATATATACCGAAAAATAGCAGAACCGTGATGCTGAACCATCATTTTGCTGGCTTTCGAGTTCTCTTCTCAGGCACTGGCTTGGATGTTGGAGCTGAGGTGTCGGCAACGGAGAACTGGGCCAAAAGTTCTCGATATTCCATTGCAGATTCGATCTTCCGCCGCGATTTATCAGAGACCTGGATAACATTTTTTCCCTCGGATGTCCAACACCTATGTATGCCGTATAACTGCCGAGCATTCATGAAAATGTCATGTCTTGGCATGGTGAGGAACTCAGCATCCTTCTCCTCTCACTCAAGGTTTGCCAGATGAGACTCTTGAACTCGGTGAAGTCCTTCAATAGGCTGGCAATAGTCTTGTGGGAACCCTCACCGCTGGCATTCCTCAAGTCTCCTTCATACTGTGTCATTCTTGAAGAAAAACCGTCGCCTCCAACAGGATGATAATTTGGAATATAGGTCCATAACAGTGATGTGCTGTGCTGGCAGTTGAGGTAAGTTGTGAAGGAGAGTTGATGAGATGAGTGAGTGAACCAGAGGTCTTTGTACTAATTTAACACTGCTATTTCATCTAAAATTCCTTTTTTTTCTATTTATTTTAAATTAAAAATATAAGAGCTCAAATTGTTTGTGTTTACTTGGCACTACCCTCAATTCCTAAACCGTTCCGTTTATTTTTTCTTAACATTTTGTAACATAATAACCTAGTAAGTAAACTAATTTTGTATCCGCAAAAATTAGACAACATTTTTAAATAGTTGATTTTTCGTTATTTCGGTTTCACTGGTCCCATGGAAAAACTTGAACATACTCATAGGGACGTTCTCACCCTCTGAAAAAAATAAAGTCTTCCTGTAGATACAACTTAGTACAAGTATCTAGAATATAGTTTGACGGTTTAAATCTATCTCTATCTTAATTTATCAGATTTCTTTAACTAATTAAGAATTTTCTTCATAATGAGAAAGCTAAGCAGTTTTTTATGTGTTCGCCAATAAGATGTTAAATAAGCTACGGAATAATAGAAAAATTAAATATCTGTTGCAAGAAAGTCAATATGTGGATTTAGTGTAGGTACTTTTTTATAGGAAGTCACATTACTATCATATTCACCTGTCTCCGGATTATTATAGACTTCGTGAAACTATCTCGAGTGTATAAACTGTCGATTCGATTTGTAACTCCATGGAATTTACAAGAGCTGTGTAAATACTGGCAACATACCGACCAATGTGGCGTGTTTACAATTTCAGTGTCACACAAAAACGGAAAGATCGCAGACTGGTGCCCTGATTGGTCTTATTATTCTATTTGAAATCTTCAGTACACAATTTATCGAGTAATTACAATAGTCACAGCGGATCTTTGTGTCTCTAAAGTTGGCTCTACGAACTGCTGCGAACCATTGCGTAAAAATAGTTTTCTTCGAGTATAGTGAAAGAGGCAAAACAATGCTATCTTCTACTTCAACATTGATACAAAAATAGCAACTGCGCAGGGTCTTGCGGCCAACTTCAGAGACACAAAGATCCGCTGTGACTACATAACTTTTGTTTTAATGATAGGCTCGCGTTACAACTTACAATGTGAGTTTGCAATCATCATTATCATGATTTGAGCCAAAAGATGTGATGACGCGGGACATAGGCCACCTCCAAAGGTTCCCCATCAAACAGTCCTGTGCTTCTTGCATCCAGTGGTGTCACGCGGCTCTCACCAATTCATGGTCCACCTTATGGGAGGCCTTTAAACGATGTCGACTTCCAGTCGCTGTCACCACCCCAACATCTTTCGGTTTTATAGGCTGTTCGTTCTGCGAGCAATGCCCTGCCCACTGACACTTAATTCTGGCAAAAATTATAAAAACTCCTACCTTCCAATCACCCTCACTCCATCTTCGTTTAATTTTAAATATTGCTTTCTTTGGTATTACCTTAATCACCAGGCAGGCGCTTTACTTTGTGTAAATTATTTCATCAACACTGCGCCCAAAACGGTGAAGGAAAACATCGCGAGGAAACCGGCATGTCCTAGAACCAAAAATTCGAAGACATGTGACATCCACCAATCCACCCGCGTGGTGGATTATTGCCCATCCCCTCTCACAGAGGAGGCCTGTTTCCCAGCAGTGGGAACATTAATAGGCTGATGATGATGATGATGACTTTAATCACCACGAATGGCAGATAGATTGGTAAATCGTGTTAATTAAACGCAACTTTCATATTCACAAATAATCGGACTCTAAATAGCACCAGCCACTAAAGTAATGGGCTACTTGCTATTAAATATTAATTAATTATCCAATAACTTTTTGTAGTTTTCACAAATACCAGCAAAGTTGAAATGAAGCAGCAACTCAAAAACAAACGTGAAATAATAGTTCTATTAAAGAACAGTAGGAGAAATTAACTAATAAAGGCAACATTTCTGCAATTGCTGATATAAATTGGCAAAAACTTACTTATTTTCCTTCCTACTGCAAGTTGTAAGTACAGTCAACATAAAAGTTAAATACTCAGGCAGAGAAAACTTTTTCAAAGTTTTCAACCCGCTGCCAACCTCATTTTCATTATATCAAATAGAAAATTATTTAAATTATAGTTAGCTACTGGTGTGCCATAGGCTACTTATTTTCCCGAAAGAAAGCACGTTATCTATATAGGATAGGGCATGCAAGTGAACCCGCAGTAATAAGCTAATGTATCATACGTTTTTTAGGAGTTGTCATGTTATCCACAATTATGTATGCCCGAAGCCACTTTATCTTTTTTTGATAACTTGCTTGCTTTGTGCTGTACCTAGATGTTTTGCTTCAAACTCACAATATTAGACAAAAGTGTTTGCAATGCAATTATACTGTCTGTATACCTATCACTTTGTTCAACTGTAGTTGTACATCTATTTTACAGCTCCATAATGAATGGAGTCAAGAAATGCGAGACGGAACTCTAATAATTTTCTCGAAGCTTCACGAAGTTCAAAGATCCGTAATACAGAGGAGGCAGTGAATGAAGCTATCGAAATGTTCAGTGATTCCGACAGCGAATATTTAATTATTTTAATCTCTGGCTACTGGCACAAATAACGAGGAGGAAAACAAAATGGTGAATAGATTGGTTGGTTTTCAACTTTGTCGAGAATGTTCTTAGCTATGTTTGAAAAAGATGGTTTAGCTGTTCAAAAACTGTACGAACTTTACTCCTTGAATCAGGGCTTTTTAACCCCTCGACGGAAAAAGAGGGGTATTATAAGTTTGTTGAAGTGTGTACATGTGTGTTTGTGTATCTGTCTGTAGGATCATAGCTCCTAAACGGATGAACGTATTTTGATTTAGTTATTATTTTGTTCGAAAGGTGATATTATCGGGCATGTTTTATACTATGTTTAATGAAAATCGGTTATAATTTATTCCACCAAGAATGTAACGCATGATTTGTGTCGGCATTCACTTAACCAGTAAGTTGTTACCTGAAGCTCTATCTTCGTTTGTGAACTTTTACGTCCAACTTAAGGCCAGGTACCCCAGACCTTTACATCACTTTGGTTCAATAATTTAAAAATAAATAGTGATTGTTAAAATGCAAAAAAAAATATTTATTATAGCTTACTAAATGGAATTTTCATTTCTGAGTTTCTAAACTTTAACATTTAAACTAAACATTAACCACGTTAAGTGTAGTACTCATAACCTTGATAGTGTGGTTCCTCAGTCCCTTCAATTTAAACACTCATTTACAAATAGGTTTTTCTGCTTCACCGGTCCTTTTCTATACAATAAATTAAATACTATTCTTAACATCTATACATTAAGTAAACGAGAATGCAAATTCAAACTATTGAACATCATAATTACTTGTGGTTACGAAACTACAAAAGATCTTCTTAAAATCTTAAGATAAAGATAAACTCATAAACACACCTAACACAAGCACACAACACTCACTCAAACATACTCAACACAAGCATACAACACACAACAATCGCTCAACACTCACTCTGTTGTAAAACCCTATTTTGCTTTTAATTGATATAGGATTATGTTAAACGAAACTACTGTTGTTCAAAATTTCTGTAATTGAACTGCATCCTGAAATACAGGCCTAGCTCAGGCGCAGTTGTTCATCTTTCATTCTTGTGCATATTTACTGTTATTGCATTATGTTTAAAATTATTCATAAAAAAGAAAGTATAAGAAAACCATGCATTGACATCCAAATCACTCATGTGTGTGTCACATCCTCGTTTTAATGATGCAATTTGTCGATTTCATATTTTTTGTCGTTAATCTCTAAGAAATCGTCCACACAGTGAGAAATTTCCCTTAAGAAATCTTTTTCTTCTTCATTAGTAATTCTATGAGTGAGATAAAATGATTTATTACAGCGTGTAATGGGGGCCACTTTTACGGAGCCCTGTATACGATTGATGTGAGTTCTATGCAAATGACGTCAGGTTGCCGGCTATTATCAAGTATGTGGGGAAAGAATTTTCCTTGGATTACCGTCTGCGTATACATTAAATGAAACCGTACAACAAGTATTTTGATTTATGAATAATTGGCTGACCAAAAAATACTGCACAGTGTATTTTTTGTTATAGTGTCCGACCCAAAATTTCGGTTTCAGTTGAGTTTCGGCAAAAAAACGAGTTTCGGCTTCGGCGGCAAACCTGCCGAAACTGCATTCGGGAGTTCTCGCACTGTGATCGGTCATGTTCGGTGCGTTAAATTCCATCCAAGCGAGTATTTTGTTTGCTATTTTTTTTTTTTAAATGAGGGTTTGTTATGTTGATTAGCATACCAATAAGTGAAAATGTCGGAAACTGCATAGCTATGTGATTTAAAGATAAAAAAATAAAGACTGACTGATAACGTTTTCTTTACTTTTCCCTCAAAATATGATCTTTGTAAGGAAGTTTCGGTTTCGGTTTCGGCCGAAACTAAGACTTTTGCCGAAAATCGGTTTCAGATTCGGTGCTAAAAACCAGTTTAGATCGGACACTATATTATTAACATAATTTAAACACAACAGCACGCCTATAAAGCCGGGTCATGCAGAGATGAACAGCTATGTGACCATTTCGCCATTCGTTTTGTGGACTTATTGCCTTCAACTGGGCCAAAATCCAGATCCTGGGCTAAGTTGTATACACAACTACTCAAGTTAAATAGAGACCTATTTAAGTCATTTGTGTTAGTTGGTCTTATTCTGCCGTACATTTTATTTAAAATGCAGTATGAGAAAAATGCGGTTTCGAGAAAACTGCAAAAATCTTTTTGACGCTGTATATTTTATAATACTGACTATGCATGGTAGATTATTAATTGCCACGAGGACTAAGTGATAACTTAGATTGAATTGTGGAAATTATAATGTTATTTAGTTTAATAAATTCAAAATAAAAACTAATTTTTTTAATCATAACTGTTACTGCACGCAAAACGGAACATATTTGCAGATTAAAATGCAGTAAAAATACTTGATACTACAAAAAAAAAAATATACGCTACTTTGCAGTATAAGACTTTTATTACTGCTTTCTAATCTGCATCTTTAACTAAATGTACATGTGCGTATGTAAAAAATAAACCATTTTTTAAAATACCATTCTTTGCAATGCTCTTATAAGCGGTTCTATCAAACTACCCAATTTAAAAACTACTTTGCCATCTGTCCTATATGTATTCGTAGCCGATGTGGCATTTGGGTAGCATCAAAATATTATGAGACCTTATCGTGATAAATTTTTGAGTGTTTAGTAAAGGGTATTTTATTACTGCATATCTAGAGCACGGAGATACGTGGAATGTGCATTTGGCATTTAGACGACCAAATGGCGAATATTAAATCTTGGTTGGATGTATCAATAAGTTCATCAATTGATATTATGAAATCAAGCTTCATAATTTTGTATGAAAACGAGACGGCCATAAGATTAGAGAAGAAGATTTCATTCATAATCTTGAGAGTATACAAATAGCTCAATCAGTTCGCCGTGGAAAACAATCCAATAACTTTAGAGATGTTTTTCAACAATACTTTATGAGTAACAGTGGAACCTTAAGCTGGCAATTGTCGGAAATTTTACGAAGTAAATTATTGTAATTAGATATGACCCAAGCCGATCCCAATCTAAGGTATCCCAAATCACGGGCAAACTTGTAGATCTAGAGTTCTTGAGTGAGTTTGTGTATCTGGGCTCCATGATCAGCAAGGACTGCGATAGGCCAAAACTGCAATGAGCAAGATGTCCAGGATTTGGTAAAATAGGAACAGCTCTAATAACACCAAAAAGAGACTCGTTAGAACCCTGGTATTATCGATTTGCTCTACGGCTCCGAATCTTGTTCAATTCACTCGGTATATCGAAGAAAGATTGAGGCTTTTGAGATGTGGTGCTGGACTTTCCAGGATTTTCCAGGTGGAAGATGACGCCTTCGATGGTCCAACAAGTCTTGAAACCCTCCTTCTGCGGGACAACAACATCTTACTTATTCCTGCTACAGCTCTCTCCCGCTTACCCAGTCTTGTATCAGTACACCTCGGCTACAACAGAGTTACAGCACTATCCAGTGACATTCTCTATCAGTGAAGTGTTCAGCGGATTAGAACAATCTCTCCAATACCAGTCTCTAAGTCAAAACAGGATACTTGAGTTTGTCGGCGAACCGTTGAAGTTCGTCAGCCTTTGGTTCCTAGACATATCAGATAATCACATCTCTGAATTACCAGTCGATGCTTTCCAGTTCGTTCCAAGCCTAACTCATCTGAATATAAGTAGGAATGCCCATATGAGCGTACTAAATCAAAATGTGTTCTAAAATAACCAGGCGTTAATGAGTATTGATTTGAGCAATGTTGGCTTAAAAGCACGTGATGTCTATACAGTATTTATCTCTGAAGGGTAACCAGCTGAACGCGTTCAAAGGGGAGTTCTTCAACACCGGAACGAGTCTCGAAGTTATAGATCTCTCTGACAACCAACTCAGTTACTTGTTCCCCTCCTCGTTCAAATTCCACCCACGCTTGAGAGAAATCATACTCACCAACAATAATTGCAACTTCTTCCCGTCCGAACTTATAAGTACTATACAATATCTTGAATTAGTGGATTTATCTGGTAATGCTCTTAAGAACGTAGACGAACTCGATTTTGCCAGGCTTCCAAAATTAAGGACCAGCGAAATGGCTTTTCATAACTCAACGCAAATCCAGTATTTAGACTTGTCAAACAATAAAATTGATCGATTGACTTTCAGAGATAGACTGTTTGATGGATTAATTCGACTAGAAGTATTGGATTTGGGTGGCAACCTTTTGACTGAACTGCCAGAGAATATTTTCGAGCGATCAAGATTACACATGCTTGAAAACATTGATTTGAGTAGAAACTTGTTTGAGCACCCTCCACTTAGAGCTTTGCAGAAGCAGTATTTCTTTGTTTCATCGGTAGATTTGTCTCGTAATCAGATAATCGACATACCAGCTGAAGACAGCGTACTGGTAAATATCAAAAAGTTAGATCTATCTTTCAATCCATTGTCTGAGAAAACAATTAACAATGTTTTGACTGAGCCCAAAACAGTTCGCGACTTAAATCTTGCTGAAACCGGAATCAAATTATTCGGACAGCTTGAGACGCCATTTTTACATAACTTGAACTTATTCTTCAATAACATTAGCAAGTTGTCGGAGAAAACTTTCACTCGAACAACATTATTAGAATCTTTGAACCTCTCTCACAATCAAATTACCGAAGTCACGGGTTCGCTCGCCGTGTCGTGGCCCAAACTTAAGAATCTACTGCGTCTTAATATCTCCGGAAACCCGATGGTAATGATCATGGACGGAAACTTCGAAAATATTTCTTCACTACGAGTTTTGGATATTGGCAATCTGGAAAAATGTTCTAGAATAGAGAAAAACGCTTTCCGAGCACTCCCTAATTTGGTCGAGCTTGGAGCTTACGGGTATCCTCGGTTAGGATATTTTGATGTTCAAGGTGCTTTACAATATTTACTGGCTCTTGAGAAACTGGACGTTGAAGTGAAGGACACTACAATTGGTGCCGATCAGTTACATTCCATATTACATCTAAGATTGGAAGAATTAGGCATTAGGGGTTCTAGACTCAAAACGGTGTCTTCTGGCGTGTTAGCCGGTTTGAAAGCCCCAGCGATCACTGTCAAGTTCAGGAACACTTCAATCACAAGTTTACCGCCGGCGTTGCTCTTCCCGTTACCAAGATCTTCGCAAATAACTATTGACGTCGCCGGAAGTCAATTGACAACTTTACAACCGCAGCTTTTGGTCTCTTTGGACGACAGACGGGCTCTCGATGTTTGGCTTAGACACTAATCCGATCCGTTGCGATTGTAATGCTCGAGCACTTTGGCAATGGCTGCCAAATGTTGGCGTAAACGACGTAAGATGTGAATCTTCGGATCATTTGTCAGGGTTTTTAATAGTGGAGATAGGTGACGATGAATTGACATGTGAAACAAGGCGTAGGACTACGGCTACTTCGAGTAGTATGTCGACCACTCCAGCTCCACGTCTTGTCCGAACTTCATCGGAACCAGATATCATTTGGTCAGTAGCACCTTCTCATGACCGACCAAAAGTGACTGGAGAGCCGAAAGGAGCTCCAGTAGTTGGGGTAGCAACTTCTAATAATGATGATAACCTGATCATTGGTATTGTTGGAGGTGTGGTTGTGTTTATAGCTATTTTGATAGTGGCGATCTGTATCGTTCGGTTGAGGATGACTTCAACCTCGTATAGGGGTGGTCCATTGGCTAGCAGTCCTACTGCCGGTGGACCTCCAATGTGGGGACCTCCATGGCCAGGTTATGCTGGCACATTACCTCCACCATCCTTATCAAACGCGACGTTGCCACACAAAGTGCAGTCAGGTCCCGCATCAGTTAGGTACCTACACGCACCGCCACCACCAGCGCCATATTTCATTAGCTTGCCACCTGATTACGACAAAATTTATCGGTAAAACATTATTCCGGTTGAAGAACAATGTTGTAAATATTAGATTTTCTGCGAAATAAATTATCATATCATATTTTTTACGAAATAAAATTGCGCCTTGAACTTGTGCAAACGCTCATATCGTTGTAGATATCATTATTATACCCTTTAAGTTTGTAAGCTAATGTAAAATGTAACAGTTCTGTAGTATTCTCTATCGTTACAAGGCTTGGACTAGGTTTGAATGCATCTAGTCAACACTGACAGACTTTAATGTAACTTAATCTGAATAATTTAATATTGTAATCGGGTTCTGTATGTGCTCGAGTGAATAGGGCAAAATTATATTTCTGTAAAATAGTTATTTATAAAATTAAAACTTAAGCGATGCGCAAAATCGACCACAATTCATAATTTTGCTTGGATGTGGCGAGCCGTAATCGATTTTGCGCAATTACTAACATAATGTTAATTAGCTAGTATTATCTAACAATATTTCTGAAATAAAATGTTATGTAAGAATATTTTCTTGTTTTATTTTCTAAAGTAACATTACGAGTTCGTCCACGTGGCTGATCACAGGGGCCGTGTGCGTGTGGCATTGCTCGCGCACGCATCGCGCCCTTGAAAGCAAACGGAATTAGGCAAAGCAGCCCCTCCAAGCATGACTCTCATTAAGTCTCAAAAGAAACGCTTCCACCCCGAGGACACTCTTTGAGAAAACTGCCGACGCCCTGAGAAAACGCAATCTTTTAATGTTGATCTTATTAATATTATCCGGTGGTCGCGTTTATTTTATTTTCTCCTGAGAAGTCGAACCAATTAACGGCATCGGATTATGCTCCTTCCTATGAACCAATTCTAAAATAGATTCACTATGGACAATCAAAGGAACTGATTGTGTGGTTTTAGCCTTTATATCGGTAAAAGAATTTTCCAAAAATATCACATCTCGTCCTATCACTAACCTTCTTGGACAACTTGGTTCGCGAAATAAATAACTTTGTCGATCGTCTGAATATCCGACAAAAATATACTGTGCGGCTTTAGGATCTAACTTCTTCCTTAGAGGATCAGAAGTCTTCACCATCGCGCGACAGCCAAGAACTTTCAAATTAGACAGGTTTGGTTTTCTATTATGCCATAATTCATAAGGTGTCTTCCCGGCGAGAGTTCTATGCGAACTGTTCTTTAAGAACACCGCAGTTTCAACAGTATCTTGCCAATATCCTTTTGAAAGAGAACTATCTGAAAGCATACAACGAGCCTTTTCAACAATAGATCTGTTTGTTCTTTCAGAAATAGCATTCTGTTGAGCATTATATGGCACTGTAGTTCGATGCTTAATACTTTCTTTGACTAAATATTCATTAAACTGTTTATTGACATACTCAGTCCCATAATCGGATCGCAAAGTTTTAACTTTTAATCCCGTTTCCCTCTCGACCATTGATTTGAACATACAAAACCTGCTAAAAACCTCATTCTTTGATGAAATAAAATATATAAAAATCATGCGGCTAAAATCATCTATAAAAGTCAAAGCGTATTTATTTCCCTGAAAAGAATTTTCAGACATCGGACCACAAATATCCGAATGGATAAGTTCCAATATACATGTTGTTCTTTTGTGCGATACGGATTTGAAAGGTTTTTTAGCCTGCTTACCTTCTATGCACGCAATGCAAAGATCTTTATCAACTTCAGTGTACACTACGCCAAGATTATCCCTTTTAAGTTTATCTAATCCTATACGGCATAAGTGCCCAAGCCGTTTATGCCATAAACGAAAACTTGCTACATCACTTTGTACTTCGAACGCTGATAAGGGTTTGGTGGGACTAACTGTACAATCCAGCGAATATAATCCACCAGAACAAGATCCATGTAGAACTGCTTCACCTGTACAATAAAAAAATTCTGAATTAAAAAATTTACAACCTTCCGTATCAAAAACAATACTAAAACCATTTTCAGTGGCTTTCTTAACAGAAATCAAATTAGTATTTAAATTAAGAACAAACACTACATTTGAGATCTTCGTAACTTTGCTGTCACTTTCCGTTTTAAGGTTATTCACAATAGGTACATTACCTATTCCTGCACTTGATAATATGTCTCCGTTGGCAATCTTTATCTGACCAGTTGAAAATTCCTTATAGTTTACTAACCAATCAGATCTTCCAGACATGTGTGCACTGGCGCCAGAATCTACGTACCATTTATCAGACAAAATTTCCTCAGTATCCGCGTTTAGTGCACCGAATAAGCTTGAGAGTTTGTTCTTGTTATTGCCTGAGCCTTTGTCTTCGGACTTTCTGTTGAGTGGACAGTGTGAGGGATTTACTTATTAAAATATACTCATGACCAGAGATATCGCTTTTTATTTGACACAACTGTTATTCGTATCTAAGGTAAAAAGACAAAACGACATGCAGTGTCAGTTGGTACTGGATGGCCAGTACTCACACTCCTCTTCACGGCATCGTCGTGGTCATCAGGAGTTTAAGAAACTCCTAAGCCGCTCCGCAGTTTCATCAGCCGCGGGCCGGCTAGGGCTAGGGCTATGAGTCTTTTCCTTTCCAAAGCTTAATTGGTTGTTTGATGTTCCTAGCGGTAAATACTAGGCCAGACATAGCTTATGCTACGAGCTATTTAAGCCAGTTTAATAATTGTTTCGAAAAGAAACATTGGTCGGCCGCAAAAAGGATTTTGCAGTATCTGAAAGGTACTATTGATTACTGTATTACTTACAGGAAAACGGGTGCCTATTTGTGTTTGGGTGTGTTTGGGTACTCGGATGCAGATTAGGCTAATTGCATGTATGACAGGCGGTCATACACCGGTTTCTACTTTACGCTAGCATGCGGACCCATTAGTTGGGAATGTAAGAAACAGCAAACCGTAGCGTTATCTTCAACTGAAGCCGAATACATGGCGTTAACTAGCGCTGCAAAGGAAGCTACTTTTCTTAGGAGGTTAGTGTTTGAAATTACTGGTAACTTAAAAGGTTGTACTTTTTAATGATAGCCAAAGTGCACAGAAAATTGCGCTTAATCCACAACAGGAACAAGCACATTGATACCAAATATCATTTTATAAGGGAAAAAAATTGCGATGGTGTTATCAATATTAAATATTTGCAGACAGATAAGATGACAGCTGATGTGTTAACTAAGCCCTTAAGGCGTACAGCTCACCTAAGATGTGTCACAGGAATGGGTTTAACCAATACTTAGTTTTGTTTTTTTTGTTTTGTTTTTCTTTTATTTTTCTATGTATGTATTGGTGTATTTTCCTTTATCTCCATTGAGGGGTGGGTGTTGTAGTTTTAGTTTTTATTATATCAATGTCATTTTTGAAAATATTTGTACTATGAACGATCAGCTGTTTTGTCACTTTACTACATTAAAATTCTTCACAATATAAATATCATTTATTTACTAGTTTTTCCAACAATTCCTGACCGGCAGCCTAATTGCGTAATTGAATTCGACAGGAAAGAGTATGATAAATATCCTTTAAATAATTAGGTAATGCCAAAAAATATTCGTCTCTTTCGAAAAGAGTATCTTCAAAAGAGTCTGCGCTCAAGCAAAATCTCAAATAATAATTAACAAAATTGGTGCTTCTAATAACAAAATAAAAACTGTGTGGCAATTAATTAATAGAGAAACTGGAAAGATACAACAACGCGATCAGAATGAGTTGTCTTTGAAAATAACTAATCAAACCATTTCTGATAGGCAAGAAGTCGCTGAGACATTAGAAAATTTCTTTACCAACATTCCGTTAGAGGTTACGAAGTCTCTTCCTTCCTCATCTAAATTAGCTGAAGCTCTTCTTAAAGAAAACTTTACTAAGGACATACCAATCTTTAAATTTAAACCAATATGTTCAAATGGGATCCTGCATAGTCAACAGTTTGGTTTCACGAAAGGTAGGTCGACAACGGACGCGGGAGTAAAACTCATCAGCCACATCTTGGAGGCTTGGGAGAGGTCCCAGGATGCCATTGGCATTTTCTGTGATCTCTCAAAAGCTTTCGACTGCGTCGACCACAACACACTGATCTGTAAATTACACCACTACGGAATTCGTGGAAAATCTGCTGATCTCGTGCTTTCCTATTTATCAAACAGACAGCAAAAAGTAAATGTTAATTGGGCGACGTCCTCCGGGTCTCTAGTCAAGATGGGCGTGCCCCAAGGTTCAATTCTCGGCCCTTTCCTTTTTCTGGTTTACATAAATGATCTCCCTTTTATGATGGCCAAATTATCGGATATAATTCTATTTGCTGATGATACTTCGCTAATTTTTAAAATAGATAGGCAAGATACGGATGTTTTAAATGTCAACGAAAGTCTAATTGTTCTCTCAAAATGGTTCGCAGCTAACAATCTTTTACTGAATGCGAAAAAAACAAAATGTCTAAAGTTCTCTTTACCAAATGTACCACAACATGACCTAAACTTAAATCTTGACGGCAAAAATCTTGAAGTTATAACGGAAACTGTATTCTTGGGGATTACTATCGATTCAAAATTGCAGTGGGGCGCGCACATTAGAACTCTTTCGGGTAGGTTAAGTTCAGCTGCATATGCAGTAAGAAAAATAAGGCAGCTAACCGATGTAGCTACAGCTAGGTTAGTATACTATGCTTATTTCCACAGTATTATGTCTTATGGCATTCTGCTGTGGGGATCAGCAGCAGACGTTGACTCAATTTTCATCCTACAAAAGAGGGCAATCCGCGCAATCTATAAAATGGGTCCTCGCGAGTCCCTCAGAGAAAAATTTAAAGAGATCGATATACTGACTCTACCTTCACTTTATATTTTGGAATGTATTTTGTATGTCCGTAAAAATCGGGGGCTTTTCAAAACTAGAAGCGACTTCCATAATTTAAATACACGCAGTAAGCACGAAATTGTAATACCCAAATTCAGATTAACGAAAACTAGCAAGTCTTTTCTTGTAAACAGTATACGCTTTTATAACAAGTTGCCAAAGTCAGTTATAGAACTGACCGATGGAAGGTTCAAAAACTACATCAAACGTATCCTTGTTAAAAAAGCATATTATAAAATCAAGGACTACGTTGAAGATAAAAACATTTGGCCTTAGCTCCTTCTGCGCATGCAGCTTCCCTGGTAACTTGTAAACGGCACAAATATGTGGATGTCTCTAACTATTCTCAATCTCATTTTTCTTTCCTTCTTTTAATTAGACTTTTACAATGGTTTTCAAACATCTTTATAGCCCTTTGCTAAGAATAGTTACAGCACTGATAACAAAATTTGTGCCACATGTTAAATTTAGTCATGTAATACTATTTTTATTTACCTTTGTATAGATTCTTTTACCGATTGTTTTGTGAATGTGTGAACATTGTAGGCCTTCTAGATGCTAGTTAACATTTGTTAACTTTTTTATAAAATATATAATCCTTTTATTTTATTTTTTTAGTTTCTTACGACTTATTGTCATAAGTCGGGCCTACGTTGTCCCCCCATGTCTAAGTACTAATGCTGTAACATGGAAATATTGTAAAACCAAACCATTTTTAAAAGAGTAACCATGGAGTTTCTTGCCGGTTCTTCTCCATAGGAAACGACCAACCCGAACCGTGCACCTTTTGTCGACGTTTTATAAGTGCCCATGTAGGCCTATGTGAAATAAAAAATATTGATTTTTGATTTTTTTTTCACCAATGAAAGCGCCCAATAATTTTTGGCTATACCTATTTATTTAAAGAGTATTTGGCATACTCTTTTATGGGGTCAAACCATTTGTCTTGCCGAATTCACTTCCGCAAATAGGCTGCTGGTCGGTGCATTTCCGTTTTGTTTTTGTTTCTATACCGAATCAGTACAGAATTTGTCTAAAAAAAATATTTACATGCATGAGCACATGGTAATCAAATGAAGGCTGACTGAGTCGTTTCGGTACAGATTCTTTTTCGTGCGCATACACGTGATTTTCGGTACAAAAACGAAAACGAAATGGAAATGCACCGACCCGGTCAGGAAGGCGCCAACGAGAGGAAGTTGGCTGTTTACACTGAAATCCACTTTGGGTTGGTGGATTTTCTTGGCTATATCAAGCTCATAATTTATATCATAAGTTATATCCTTAGAAAACTGAGTCCAATCAAATTAGTTTTTGTTTTTTTTTTAAATAAACGCGAGCCAATAAAGATTAAATTGACGATTAATTTCCATAATTTTTCCTAATGGTCCATTTTTTTAGCGACTAATCCAGAACGAAATGCCAAGGCCGGAAAATTGGAACTTGTATCGGTTAAGGATAAAATTAAGAAAAAAAATAAAAAAAAATATGTTGAGAAAGTTATCGTCTCCCAAAAAAAAATCAAACAGAATTCCGATCAAGTAAAATTATATATATATATATTCTGAAACGAATTATAAAAAGATTTATCCTATGTGTGGTAGGTTTTAGCTGTACCAATATAAGCTTAAAAATAATATTCAAGATGTAGGTTGAAACGCGAAATTATGGTTCGAGGAAAAAAGATTTTTGTGTTCCGAGCAATAAAGAGGAATAAAATAGACAAATATACCTCAATTGTAATATGGTTTATTTGTGCTTCATGCCCATTGAGTTTTTATTATTCCTTTTGCAAAACTCTCTTTTTCATGTTAACATAAAATCATTAATTCATTACATTCACTCTGGGCAACCTTCAAAAAAGTACGTTATCATACTAATATTATAAATGCGATATTTTGGATCGATGGATGAATGTATGTTTGTTACTCAATCACACCAGAACAGCTAAACGGACCTGAATTAAATTTGGCATAAAGACATATTATAGTCTGAAATAGCACATAGGCTACTTTTATCTTGGTATAAGGTTACCTTGGAATGATAAAACACTTTACACGCGCGTGAAGCCACTGGCAGAAGCTAGTATTACATACAGCATGAAAGCCCCGGGTAAAAAAAAGTATTAAAATAACGTTACTTTACTTTGTTTACTTTTAATAGTCGACGCAGCAAAGTTCGAGATTTGCGCAAATATTTTTATAGCATTACTACTTTGAACTTGAGAGTTTACTTAGCTTTTTTATAGGTGAAGACATGTCATAGAATAGATTAATGCTTCAACTTTTAGCAAGAACGTATTTTCAATCCCTAAAAAACTGGTCCATAGTATAGTTTTTAGTACAGCATACTTTGAAATTTAGGCGATTTTCTTTATGGCATTTTATTTCTGGTACCAATCACAGTCATATCGTATTTTAAACTTCATTCGGTCTGGTGTCATCTTCGAACGATTGACAAACCTATAAGTTCTAAGGAATTTATTGTCCAAGTGACACTATCTTGAAGTATTTAATAAACTCGTTTTGAATTTTATAATTCTAATGTTACGATATGAGAGTAGATAAAACTTTTTTTTTCTAGATCTTAACAGTAGGTTGTACCAATCAGTTGGGTTTAACCCGCCGAATTGGCAAGACGTGGATTTAGTTGTGTGTATACTAACCAAATATACCTTCTTATTTATTTATTTACAATCTGTATAGCAGAGGGATGATGCCTGTTTTCATTAACATAAATAGATCTCTGGTTAAAATAGGTATGATTTTGTTCTTTTTAATAGTTGACACACCACAATCTCCACCCAACTAATCAAGCGACGAATATCAATTAGTCGGGCACTCGTGCCGGAGACACCATAGACAGTGAGGATAAGTAATCTTTGATGTATTCGTAATCGAATTACTGACACAGTCGTGACAGACTGTTAGTTAATTAAACGTAATCAGCTAATCACCATATTTGACGAGCCGAGTAGCAGTGTACAGATTGTGTTACATGTTGAAGTAATTGATGCTGGGCTTTGTTGTGAGGGTTTTATGTACATGTAATATGAGCTTTTGTGGTTTAAGTATTTTGTAGAATATATTTTGATATGAATTTCGTGATACGTTTGCTTTTACAATCTTGGGTGGACGCAATTATTTGATTTTTAAGTCATCGAGGATATGCCAAAGTATTTTTTTACTCTGGTTAGGGACAACAAATCCTAACTTATTTAAGGGTAGGAACCATTGATTAACTACTAGTCAAATAAACAGGATTAATTACTTTTTGTCGATTTATTTACTGGATATCTCATATCCAGAGGAGATCCAGTAATTAAATCGAAGCCAGTAATTAAGAAGTAGCTTTTTATTTGAATATTTCCTTAAGGTGGGAGTTCACGCCGCGACAGCGCGACCAGGAGACTATTTATCATTAGGCTTTGTATGGGCACGAGTTCGCTAGCGTGACAAAGACGCGAGACAAAAGAGACAAAGAAGAAAAGTCTGAACATATTGCCATCAAACAATAAAATAACTATCTACACATTTAATCATACAATAACTCATGTCCTTAAATTAAAACCTTTTGATATCCAGTTAATAACTAAAACATTTCAACCAAAATCATTAAAACACCTCTTAGTATTCATGAAAACTTTTGCAAAATGCTTTCAGAAAACTTTATTTAATATAATAGAATCGGTCATTAGACATGCCAAAAGTATTCCGAAGTTGTCATCGTCCGCGTAAAGTTCCACAAAAACTATACGAAGACTTGGTAAATCAAACTACTTTTATAAGTGA
This sequence comes from Orthosia cruda, assembly GCA_964057195.1. NCBI lineage: Eukaryota > Metazoa > Arthropoda > Insecta > Lepidoptera > Noctuidae > Orthosia > Orthosia cruda. The sequence goes on from OZ059829.1 coordinate 39,504,922, forward strand.
CCGACATTATATTCATATTAGTTAAGAACCGGGCTATAATAAAATCGTTTCATGACACTTTAGTTGATCGTTTCATGGCAGGATTCTTTTAAGAGAGTTCTAGATTTATTTTATTTAATTGGAAGTAATTTTTCATGAAATAGGGTAAAGGTCTTGCTAAGAGGGAAAAGAATTATCCTATTAATATTATAAAAGTGAAAGACTGGATGTTTGCCAATCGATTACGCCTCAACGGCTTTACCGATTTGGATGGATTGGCAACCGGGTAGACCAGACCATGTCCTGGATAAAGAAATAGAAGTCTTTTATATCGGTAGTCCATACCCTTGAGATAGACCGCTTGCAGACGCTAGTTCATTCGTAATCAAATAAGGGTTAGCAAAAACCCCATGATAAAGCGTTCCTGATACTTTCAAGAACATCAAAATCCCACATTTACAAAGTATTGGAGAGTTACACGTGTCCCGATAATTCTTATGAATTTGATCACTTCGGAACTTGCTTTTTACTCACATCCCTACCTTCATAATGTATTCAGGGGTATTACTGCTGTTCATTACACAATTAGACCGTGAACAACTTGTCATGAAATTCCCCTTTTCATTCAGAGAGAGAGTGAGATTAATTTCATCGAACTGTTCTCTCATCACCTACCAAAAAAATAATGTTTTTGTTATCACTTACATTATATTACATTACATAGTTAGAGTAAGCACCAGTAAGATCTATCATTCTTCTTCTAATCTATCATTAGAATATTTTAGAATATTTAGGCTAAGTCTAAGATTTATAATAAAGGTAAAAATTATCAAAAGCCTATTGTTAGGCACTTTTACAATTCCTGGTATTTTCAAGAACGCACATTTACTAACAACATGAAAGAGTTCACGTATTCCCGGATAATTTTCATGAATTTTTCACTACCCAACTGATCATTGAAGCACATGCCAACATGTACCTATTAAGGGGTATTACCGCAGCTGTCCATTACACAGATAGTCCTGACGTATCATGAAATTCCCCTTTTCATCCAGAGACAAAGTCTATGTGCCTGTAATTTCATAGAACTCATTATCATCTATCATTACCATACACCGAAATTAAGCAAAATACTCCAGCAGTATTGCGTATTTCATTATACATTCCAGTATCAGATGGGATTTGTGTTATAAACGGTTTCCGTATATCATAAGGTCTACCTATACTGGGCATATACGTATACCCTGATATGTCGTCGTACATACAGATATGAATCGGTATAAATTCAAGCGCGTATGTTTTCTGACGTCACAATAAGGGCCACGTCAGATAAAACAAATGAGGCGATAAATACGAACAACGTGCTGAAATGGGAAACGCCGCATGATTCCACAAATTGATTGTGCATTTTAATATTAATGGCGTATTATGCTCTTAATTATGAGTACTTAATTAGTTATAGGAGACGACAGTAGGTATATACCAGGTATATGAGTCATTTTAATGTATATTAACCTTACTTGCAATTTTCGTTTATGAAATTATCACAAGCTCTCATCCTATTTTGATGGTCAGGTTTGGTTAAATTAATAAAACCTAGAAGACTTTCGATCTTACGAAACCTACTTTGTTCGTAAGTTTGCAAGATTTTCTTATATTGATAGGAAGATCTTGCAATTTTGATTTTGATTTTGATGATTCTAATCAGATCATTATCAAAACGATTATCAGAAAGTGCAGATTGATATATGTCACTGTTGTTTCCTATACAACCTGGTTTTATATCACCATTATTTTTAATCAAAGACATGATTTTAGTAATAATGAACTCCCAAAGAAATAAAAAATGGAATAGAATTTACTTTATTGTACACTAAAAAGAATACACATTTGTTTACATATGTAACTCGACATAATGGAGAACGGTTGTGTTTTAATGGCTGTATTTTACTTCAAACACAGAAATCAAGGAAACAATCCACCCATCACGATAAAACTACAATAAAAGCAAACACATTTGGAAGTAGTACAGCCAGCAAATCATGCAATCAGTCCACTCGTTCCGTACCGCGGCTTTACCTATCAGATCATGAACGATCGCATGTTGATCTCGCAAATAGAAATCATACGCATACCGCGGTAATCTGAACTAATTTGTACCGATCTATCTTGTGTAGTAGGTAAAAATTGTGCTATTTATTTTAATAGTTTTCGTGTTGGATTTGTTAGTTTAATTTTTATATGTTAAAAAAAATGTGAAACTAAATAAAATAATTAGAAATTGCAACAAGTTTAGGAAACAGCACAAGTTCTTTATTAAAAATATTCCACTCAGAAAAGAACGTGTTGACCTAGTTAATAAATTAAATAATTACCAAATTAAATTAGAAGACAGCAAAAAAATATATGAGATTGACATTCACCGCTTGCAGTTAGAAATACAGGTACTTGAGAACAGACTTAGTTCTCTTTAAAATAAATATATAAATTCAAAATTTCAAATTAAAGAACACGTTTTTGCCACAAATGAGTTAGTGAGGTGTCAGTGTAACTGCTAGACAGTCTCAAATCTAATTGCAGTCCAGCCTGATGCTACAGAGGACCCGGTCCAAGCTGAGAGGGTGTCTCAAAACAGTGTCTTCGTACAAGACATATCAAATCTAGTACAGGATCTGCCTCAAGTAGACCGGCCTGAGAGTGCTGGCTTTTCATCTAGTCATCGTAATGAAGGTTTGCATTCGGTTATGTTTTCAGACGGTATTGGAAAAAGGCAATCAGTCATTCCACTTTTAACTATTGCATGCCCTGGTCATCTTACAAGCAAATAATGGAATCTGTGACAAAGAATATATATAAACCAGATACCAATTTAACTGTATTTGTAGGTAATAGTATAAAAGTAAAAAAAGATGACATTACTGAGTGTGTAAAAGAAATGTTACAGTTAAATTGCAGTAAAATGATTTTGTGTGCCTTCCCTTACTTGGATAAATTGTCAAATAGACAAAAAAATCACATTCACATGCTTAATAAGCATCTGCACTTTCTTGTGCGTCACTATAGTGACAAACTTGTTTTGTTTAACATCAACATTTTTGTTAATAAATTAAAGTCGACAGGCGATACTTTGTATCTGCCTCTTAGGGTAAGACATCAAATAGCTCGGTTATTATCTTATACAATATACTCAGACATAAGTAGTATGTCGAAGTATCCAGTTATTATTGATATTAGTAATAGTACTAATTTAAAGGTGGTCAATACCTTGAACAACGTTAGCAAAAATGCTATTAATATTTATTATTTAAACTAGTTAATAGGACAAGGGAGGGTACCAATAACGGAATGGTTAAGAGTATATTCACCATCAAAAGGATACCTTCTTGATCGCAAAAATTTAATTTCAAAAAAAGGTCTGAGCAGAATTCTCTGAAATTATTCCACCAGAATATTCAGGGTTTCTCTTCAAAGGAATTGGAAATCGAACTGTTTTTAGAAAAAACAATGTTTGAAATTGTTTGTTTCACTGAGTGAACAACCGTTCACTACCCGGCACTGTTTCTGTAGCACTCGCGACCGTAACAAGGATGATGGTATAACAGTAAAACAACAACACTGTGTTATAACTGTTTGTATATTGCTTTTTCCAATTACAATAATCGTGAGCCTAGTCAAATCACGGAGAATCTTAACACCGCGATTCAAAAATCACGGCTAAACTAAAAACGCCATCTATCGGCATAAAAGTAAACAATATTTCCAAAATACCGCCCACCAAGGAGCTATTTTAGATAGTCCTTAAGCTAATTACAATTATAAGGGCACCGCCCACCATGACAAATTCAACCATTAAATGATAAAAATAGAAAATAAACACACACAATAAATTATCTGTATCTTATACATGACATATAACTACTGGGTAATAGGTAAAATACAAATTTTTGAGATAGACCTTTTTATTAAACCCTTTTTAGTACGTAATGTAACAACTCTCGTAATTTTGTCCTGGCCAGGGTACTTCTCGACAATTCTCGCCAAAAGCCATTTGCAAGGAGGCAAGTCATCATCCTTTACCACTACTACATCCCCAATATTCGGTTCAGGATTTTGACACGTCCACTTATAACGATGCAGAAATTTTGTTAAATATTCCCTTGACCAACAACGCCAAAACTCCTGCATCATTTTTTGTGTCAATTGCCAACGACGTAAATTGGACACATTTGAGGTCTCACAATTATGATCTGGTACAGCAACCAAGGGTTCCCCAATCAGGAAATGACCTGGCGTTAAAACATCAAAGGCATCTGAATCTGTGTTTATTGTGGACAGAGGCCGGGCATTAAGACAACTCTCAATTTGCGCCAAGACTGTGGATAGTTTCTCGTAGGTTAGTGTCGAGTCCCCTATGACGCGTTTTAAGTGGAACTTCACTGACTTCACGCCAGCCTCCCACAATCCCCCGAAGTTTGGTGCCCGAGGGGCAATAAAGTGCCATCTTGTCCCGTTTATGGCCAATGTTTCGGATATTTCCTTTAAATAGCTTGACCTTTCTGATGCAAATAAATTGTGAAGTTCCCTGGCAGCACCAACAAAATTTGTTCCATTATCGCTCCAAATATCCGCACATAGGCCTCTACGAGCGACGAAGCGTTTGAACGCAGCTAGAAATCCTTGAGTGGTCACTGACCACTTCAATGTGCACTGCTTGTGTCGCCATAAAAATGAACAGACAAATATATCCTTTATGAGCGTGATGACCACGCCCACTGACCTCTATTATACAAGTACGCTGGACTAAACATACTATATGAAATGACAGTTGATTTTTGTGCTGATTCAAAGCGCCCCGCTCGAGCGTATCAGGAACTAAAATTGACACATTTAGAGATAGGATAATACCGATATTTCTAAAAATTAGGTAATACTAATATATTTGACTGGAAATATTATAATATTGTAACTAATATATTAGTATTAGTGATATTTTTAAATATCAAAATAGTAGTCTTGACAAGGCGTATCACTCATTTACTGTATTGACTTTTCGTAGTATGTTGGAACTAAATATCTCATATTGGTATTGGTGATGAATGTTAGGTATATGAATGCCTAATAATCAGTAATAATATGTTCAAAAGCGATGTGTAATACTAAATTCTGGAATCATCATCATGATCATCCAAAGCCCGACTTCGCCCACTGCTGAGCACAGGGCACTCTCTTGTACCAATCACTACGTTCCTGAACCTGGAATTAATTCTGGAACAATATCATTATAATTATAATTTTATTAACAAATGTTTTGAAGTCAAACAATTTATTATCTGCATCTGAAACAGAGCTGAAAACTGATTTCAGCGGGGGTAGGGTCATCTCGATAACTTATTTTCATTACTTTATTAAATATATATATTTATTTAGGTATGTATCATATAATATATGTATATATGTGCATGTTAAGCAATTAAAAATATATTTTGTTCTTAAATTGTTGCCACGATTTAAACAATGCACCTGCCATGTTATCTCTTCACCACCCTTGGTTGACTAGTAGAGAATGCCTAAGGCGTTAAGTCTGCCATTGTACCTTTGTGCATGAAGTTTAAATAAATAAATATAAGTCTTCACCTTGCTGGAATGCGATGTCACTCTTATTTGCACCTTAACACTACAGAGACAAGATCTCAGCGATGAGAGCGAGAAATACGTCCGTTGTAAATGATTATCCATCTCATTCATTATTATTATTATATAAATGATGTTCCCTTCACGAATCCGATGTGCGTACAAGTAGTGTACTTGAGCGAGGAGATACTTGCTCAAATGTGATAGTTATTAGGATAAGTTGTTAGCCTAACCCCATATTTAAATCTCACTGATCTGACATTAATGCGCTATAACTTTACTAGCACGCTATCCACTAGTTTATAGCTTGCAATCTGACTGAAAATATTTTTTAGTAACCTTTACAGCTATAATTCTATTACTTAAAAATTAATTTTTAAGTTTTTTTTTTCTCTTACGTATTAAATTATTCTCACGATCGATAAAACCCATAAAAGTATTTTACCGAAAGCTGTGTCCCATCTCTAATATTAGTTCCATGCGACTCTCACGTTAATTCACGTTGCTATCAGCGCCAAAATGGCGATAATCAAATGTCTTCAATTTGTCATCGATAATATGAAGTCCAGTGTACAATGTATGATAGAGGTCAGTGACCACGCCCCTTTGCCGTCCGAATATTTATCGGCCCTGCGTAGTCTACGCCACTACACTTAAATGTTCTTGAAGGACTAACTCTAGCCTCTGGAAGCTGGTCCATCAATTGCTGTGAAGTTTTCGCAGCTCCTTTTATTTATTTTGTACTTAATTAATTTTGTATTTTTTTATTTTGTACTTAAGTAAGTCAACATTAATTGAATTCCGCCGTGAAGAGTTTTATCATGCGCATCTGCTATCAGTAAATCGGTTAACTTGGACTTTTTCGGTATCAATATTGGGTGCTTTGTGTTAAAAGAAAGCTGTGATTTTTCTAACCTTCCTCCAACCCGCAAAATATTCTCCTCATCTAAGTAAGGACTCAAAGGTTTGAGAGGTCCCTTTAATTTGATCAACTGATCTTTTTTCCTTATAATGTCAAGTGTATTGACTATAGACAGAACATGGAATTAAGAAATACCTACTATTATGTATAGGACCCCACTAGTGTTTTGAAGGCTTTTTTTTCAATTGTTTAGTATAGGCTGTTTAAGTTTCAAAAATTAAATTGTACAGTGACCTTCACGTCAATTTACAGACTTAATATAATAAAATGTACCTACCTGAAAAGCTTATTATTTTTTCCTTTTCAAAGATATCATTGATATGTTCCGCTTTATGGTAGGATAAATGTAATTACGAAAATGATGATTAACTGAAGCCCCATACATCAAACTTATTTCGCATTTATTCCGGCTGCGAGCCGTATTTCACTTTATTTTTATCGTTCGTACACGAGACTAATTGTTGGTATTCAAATTATAAATGACTCAGGTAAATAATCCCTCTCATAATATAGTTTGTTATTAAATATGAGTAAGGTGGTAAATTACTCCTTTAATAATAACATCAATCATTCATCATCATCATCATAATTTCAGCCGAAAAATGTCTTTGAGCTTTCAATCTTCTGATGAGGCCCATTATAAGCGACCAAAGTACCAGTGACCATAATAGATGCCAGTGATGTACTGCCTACTATCAGTCCACCATTCCTGTTATGGCTACAAATGTATGTAATAAAATAGTAAAAACGTTGCTGTAAGTCAACCCCTGCAGCCTTCAGTAAGGCAAAGAGTTTAAAAAACCGACCAATCACACAGACGGAAATCCACATCGCGTCTTTCATCTCGCATGTGATTGGTCGTTTTTTAAACTCTTTGCTCTTTGCCTTGCCGAATTCATTATGCAATTAGGCTGAGATCTATTTATTTATTGATAGGAACACCAGTCTAGAGCCTCAGGTGTTGTAAAATACAAAAGAATCCAGTTTTCTAAAAACGCTCTCCCTGAAGCACAAGAGAAGTCAAGAGTGAATAGGTTTTTTCTAGGCAAGCGTGATTCACCGTCGACCACATCATCGCTTACTCGTACCATCAGGTGAGATAGTGGTCAAACGCGAGCCTATAGTGTATAACAAAAAAAAAGATCATAAAGCAAACGTATTTTGTTAAACTTTTACGTCGAGATTAAATTGCAAACAAAATGCTTTGCACAGAGATTTTAAGATCCACAAGAAATATATATATATACTGGCCACCGCCAAACATATTAACTTAATTTCATTGGTTTGCTTCGAGATAAAAGATAAAACAGTCTATACCTTATTTCCATTTTATACAGAGTTTTTAAGATATGTAAGTACAGAAAAAATGTTGTGTTACAGGGCCAACAAATTTTCCTCTGCATTGTTTACGAATAAATTGACAATAGTTTTTTAATTGATCTGAATTAATTGCCTCTTGACTACCGGAAACGCGGATCCACGCGAGACACAAAGGCTTTTTAATTATTTCAGTAATTACGATTAATTATAATTATTCATCCGATTAATCCACAAACGCATTTGTCTGGAATAAAATCGGTAAGTCAGTAAGCATCCATATCTACTAATATTTTAGATATTAAAGTAAATCTGTCTGTATGTTTGTTACATTTTCACGCCAAAACCGTTGAATTTTAGTATAGAGATTGATTGGACCCTCAGCCATATTTTGATATTGTATTTTTATCGTATTGTTTGTCTAGTACAACAAATTTTGTAAGCACGTTATTAATCACAATATAATACCTTAATATTGTACTCATGTTTTACAAAATAGCACATTATTGCAAAGACCGGGAAATAGGCAATTGCAGGTCGAGTAAGAGATTGCCGAGCCGTAGGAAGTCCTCGACTTCACTAATACGAGACAGGCAATTGCCATTTCCGCCGAGGTATATATATAGTGCTTTTCTCAAAAGAATGCAGGGAAATAAAACATAATTTTATATTATACATTTAATTTATTAAAAGTTACAACAACTTTGCTGGAGCGTTGTAATGTACCAAATTAAAAATACGCTCCTGCAATGAATTTCATTTTCTTTGTCCGTAAATTCAATACTAAGCGTGTTTGTTTTCGAAAATAATGACAATATTTCCCTGCATCTAGGAGAAAAAAAATATCTTATCCATCATAACCGGAGAAGTTAATGGCCACTCTATCCGCATGCTTTCGGACAGCATGGCTGCCCTGTAAGCGCTGAGCAAAGCACACAGTTAACCCTGGGCTGATAGAAAAGTGTCACCAACGCCTTCACCAGTTTGGTATACTCAGTAAAGTAACCATTCAATGGATCAAAGAAAACAGCGACTCTTGAGGCAATGATGCAGTGGATGAACTCGCCAAAAAGGGTAAGGCAGTGTATAGCGGTGGGATCTAAATCTTCGGATACCTACGCACTCAGGTAAGGAAACGCACCACAGACCAGGCCCAGGAAGAAATGCCCATTATTGATGACGTCACAAAATAGGCCCAGCGACTGACTAAACTACAGTTGCGTACACAAGCACACAAAACATCACCTCTTTGTCATAGGAGTTATAAACAGACAGCCAGACTACAGAGCCTGCATGGGGAAGAGATCACGAGAGAGTAGCTCACCTGCTCTTAAGCTGCCCAGTGATCGCAGGCTACAGTGAAGATATTCCAAAAGCGTTTTAAAAAGTGTTTTTGTGATTATCTCATGGAGGGTACCTGCCCTCCACATAAACACTGCTGGTCTTTTTTGCTGGGGTGGATGGAATGATCAGTTATTTATCCTACCTAGTCACAAAATATGCGCTTGACGTGGAGTTGCGGATGATTATGCATAGATTGGATCTTGGAAAAGCTTTTCATCCTAGATATCCTGGATATATGTTTTATCAAAAATGGTATGTAATGTTGCCATAACATCTCTAAAAAGTATCGAGAAAGTGAATTCTACCGGCGACTTATTCACTACTGTCCAGTAAGAAGCGAGATTTTAAATTTGGAATCTCCTACTGTCCAGTAAGTAAGTATGTAATTTACTTACTGGACAGTAGTAGGGATTGGTCCGATACATCAAAACGTAACTTATTATTATAAAAACCTTACTAGCGTGCGAGAACGAATAAGTCAAAAATTAAAACCGTAACAATGCAAAAACGTAAAAACTATGAACAAAACGCAAACTTTACAAACTATAGGAACCATATGCGCTACCTCTCTTCCTAAGTATTATTTCGCGTTCGTTGTTATTATGCTCATCTAAATAATATGTTAACTTTTGTAAACTGTACTACTGATATCAATATCTGAAAACCGTTTTCGATATCGATATGAAACTTTGTATCGGTTACTTAACAGTACCAGTCACAAATTAGAGTTTAGCCATTATAACATGTTTATAGGAGGGAGCCTCCAAATATATATATATCTCTCTTTTTGGTATGATATTTTATGAGATAGATATATTATCGAGTCCGTTATTCAAGACGTACAACAAACAAATATAAATAAATGCCCTCGGTAAATCGATCACAATATCTATCAGCAATTGCACTAATATGAATGTAACCTAATAGCTATTTATAATATGCTATTTAAGGCAAAGATCTTGTAGCCGCAATAGCCAAAAAGTGATTGATACTTTTGTTCTAAACTTGTTCCATTTTTAAAAACGAATAATAATAATATTATAGGTACCTGGCTATATGTTCAGATTGCCTTTGCTTGTGTTTTAGAATTTATGACGATTCGCATAATGCAATCCGATGTCGTTATGGGTATCATAGTGAAACCGCTGTTAATTTTGTAATTCGAATATAACGAAACCGAAGTAGATAAAATATTAATTAAACGAATTTGTTGTTAAACTTTCTTTCATTTTTGAGAAAAGCATTATACAAGCCTCAACCAGTAAGAAAGCTATCCTGGCCTCGTATATAACCGGACCTTACCTGCGGTTCGGTCCGTTTAACCCATACTTGGCCAGGAAGGCTTACTTACTGGATTCTGCAGTAATGTATTATTCCTTGGGATGATAAAACCCTTTTTACGCAAGTGAAGCCGCTAGCAGAAACTACTTGTTTACAAAATATTTTTCTGTGTCTAATTTTAGCGCCGAAATTGCTGGATCTGGGTCAATCAAATAAGGAGTTTTGTTTCCTCTGAAAATATAATGTCGGGATCCGTTCACTAAATGCCTTCAACCAAGTAATGTCACAGCAATTTCAATTGAGACACTGGATCTAAAAGTTACAACAAATATAATTAGATGATAGGTGTTTATTATAAACTAGCTTCTGCTCGTGTCTTCGCCCGCGTAAAAAGTGTTTTCATCCCAAGGGAACCCCTCACATCATCATCATTTCAACCAAAAGACGTCCATTGCGGAACACACTACTGGAATAAAAACTATGTCATTTCCAGGGTCTCAAATTATCTCCATAACAAATTGCATCAAATCGGTTCAGCCGTTTAATCGCATGGACGGATTTATTATGAAAACCCCTTCCTTTAAAAAATAATACGCTTTTGCTTGCAAATAACAACAATAACGAATAAAAGGTAGCCATTAATCACAAATGTCAATCCAGTTTGACATTCTGTCTCAAAATAAGGAACCGTTACGAACCGATAGCGGTAAATCCACAATAAAAAAAAAGTTAATTTAAAAATCAAAAACCCGACTGCTTAATAAGCGAACTAAAAAGATGTAAGCAAGTAGAAAATCATGCTGTGCAGTCGGAGGATCGGGTAGTCAGCCAGCTCGCGAATATGTATCCTTTGTTTTTTTTTTTTAAATTAACTTTTTTTATTTACAACTTTTTAGTTATATATTTTTTTTCGAATCTCGTTTAAACATAGAAGTGTTATATATTTTTATAATCGCCTATAAAAATCCTGCATTTTGATACCCCACTCGATGGGCGTCGAAAAAAAATCCTTCTTGTGCGAGTCCGACTCGCACTTGGCTGGTTTTTATTATTATTTTTGTTTTCGTTTTAGTATGGCTATAGTGGTAGTTGCCCTCTTCCTAATATTTCATCGAACCCGAACAATAAACTATACAGCTATCTATGTAACTTTCTATAGATTAAAACAATTGAGAATAGTTAGATGTACCTTAAAGACGGCGTTATATATTTATTTTGAAATTAAATTTGGCAATAAATATAGGTAGGTTAATGATCGCTATGGCCATGCTGAAACACAACAACTATTCTCATACTCAACGCAACTATATGTACTCATTTAAAATCTAGTTCTAAATTCAAACGGTGTCCTAAAAACAAAATACTGTCGGCCATCTGTCGACGCTGCAAAGGGTAAATGACCCTTGTTAAAATGACCCATTAATTAAAGTGGGTTTACCGAGTCAATGGGAATAATAATTAGTTGCCAGATGACTTGATGAGTTATGATGGAGGAATTAACGAGTTATGATTACGTTAAGTTATGCTTGGACTAACTTGACCTTTTATGTGCCGCATGATATCGTATAGGTTCGTAAGAAAAAACTCCTCGTAATGTCAAAAAAACCTTATAGGTTAGGAACTACCGGTCACCTTTCCTCTTTGGTATTTTAGGCAAGGGGTTAAATTTCCGGTGTATCAATTTTTCCTCATCTGTTTTGGTTTTTCTAATTTCTAGACCCGAAATCCCACGTGAATCCCAATTACACAGTAAATAGTGCATTTTCCATACTGAAACAACAAACACCTCGAAATCCACTGCCCTAACGAACGCGAAACATATCAGTATACAACTGTCAAACTACATATTTTCAATTTTACTGTCCTATCCCCATATCCTATCCTAGTGGTGAAGTACCCTAATGCCCCTAGTATTAGGGTGCTTCATCACTAAAGACGTACGAGGAAGTGAGGCAGTGCATAATGAAAATATCTACCAATGGGATCACGTCATTTTCTTAGCAAGGCTTAGAGAAGCTTTGGTGCAAAAAGGTTAGCAGAGCTATGTATTCTTAGATACAAAATACTAGAGACGCGTATGAAGGATGTGTGCGAGGGATGTACACAAAGGATCTATACAAAATGTGGCAGAGTACTACAGCTACTGCAGTACCATTCGAAAGACACTTTGCTACGAATCCTCGCACCACTTAGCTTACACACCGTTTAAAAGCTTCGCTACGCATTTTCGCTTCACCTCGCTATTCTGTAAAGCTTTGTTGAAAAAGTTACATACTTTTACAGCTTCTCTATGAATCCTCGTACCACTTAGCTACACACCGTTTCATAGCTTCGCTACGCATCCTCGCGCTGCCTTGCGACCTTGTATACCTTTGGTGGCAAACCACACTATTAATATTATAAAGGCGAAAGTCTGTGAGTGTGTTTGTATGTTTGTTACTTCTTCACGCTCTAACGGCTTAACGGATCTGGATGAAATTTGGCACAGATATAGATTATAGTCTGGAATAGCAGATAGGCTACTTTTCATACCGGTATAATGTTCCCTTGGGATATGAAAACACTTTTCACGCGGGCTAAGCCGCTGGCAGAAGCTAGTGTCATATATTTTCAAAGCTTCGCTACGCATCCTCGCGTCGCCTCGCTACCTCGCACGTCTCTGGTTACAGTCTTACAGTACAAGTGTAGAAACTTGATGTAATGCGTCTAGTTTGCGGTCGCACGTTGCAACTTGCACAGGAGCTTAGGCATTCTTGTAAGATGGAGAAATTTTATGAGAAATGCGCATACCAGAAATGTAGTGATGGAAGTGGTGTTTACCTGTAAATAAAACATATAAGTTATTAATAAAAATCCTATATGGCACGGAGTTATCAAGCATTATTATAAACAAGACTGACGTCTATTTGGAAAAAAACATGAGTAATGCTTTTGTTGTACAATGGGTGACATTTATTTTCAAGGGATCAAAGTAATAATAACTACTTTTACCACGGGGTTGATCCCTAATATTGTGCAATACAAATCTTTAATTTATTTAACATAGGGACATCAACAAATTATTTCCTTTTTTTTGACTCAAAAGTAAAGGTACTCAAGACCTGTTTTTTATACAGGGTGGGCCAAAAATGTGTGCACTTTTGAAACATGTATAGAAATAAAACTACAAATTTTATTTTGTTGATAATTTATTGAACGTAATAATCATTTAATGTTATTTATTTAAAAAAAATGACATCGTCCAAATGTGCGCCGTCTTGTTGTTGGTACTCCTGCAATCGACTACGCTAACTTTGAAAAACTCGCTGACACATGCTGCGGGGGACCGCGGCTATCTCCTCGTGGATGTTTTGTTTTAATTGTGATATTGTCGTCGGTTTATTAAGTACACTCGACTTTTCAGGTATCCCCACAAGAAAAAATCGCATGGTGTAAGGTCCGGGCTTCTCGGAGGCCATGGGATATCACCTCTGCGAGAAATCAATTTGTTCGGAAACATTTCTTCGACTACCGGTAAACTCACATTTGACGTACGGCATGTTGCTCCATTGTGTTGCATCCAGGTCCTGCTGTTGTACCCTTGAAATCCATGCAACTGCGGCGTCAAAAAGTCTTGCAACATCTTGACGTATTCCGCTGAATTCACAGTTACATTATTTCCTTGATTATTTTCATAGAAATGCTGACCAATTATGCCCTTTGCTGATATGGCAGCCCATACTGTCGTTTTAGGTGAATGAAGTGGCTTTTGGTGTTTAAGGTGAGGGATTGTCTCTGCTCCAATATCGACAATTGTGCTTATTCACGTGCCTATTGATGTGAAAATGGGCCTCGTCCGTAAACAATACATTCTCAAGGCTAGAGAATCGCTCCAGCATAGTGTCAGCCAATAACTAACGTTGAATGTAATCATTTGGTTTCATCTCCTGCACAATTTGAAGCTTATATGGGTGCACCCATATAAGCTTTGAGCTTTGAGCTTTGAGGTCCAGATGCAAAATCCGCCGTAGACTAGTTCTTGGTATTGCCAGAGCCGAACGCTTCCGCGTAGATGATTCTGGATAGTTCCGTACGGATATTTCGACCTCTCGAATGTCCTCATCGCTTCTTCTAGAACGTGGCCGCCCTGTTTGTTTAATATTCATTGTCGATCCCGTTTGCTCGAACTTCTCGACCCAAGCTTTGACCAAATTAACACTTGGACACTCACTTACACGGCGTAATCCGTATTCAATTCTAAAAAGACGTCGTACAGTAACGTAGGAATCATTGTTTTTGTAAAATTGTTTTACACAAAAAGCTCTCTTTTCCCGTACAGCGCTCCATCGTGACTAAAATTGCATGAAGTTACGCATAGTTTTCCGCCACCCGCGCGCCCATCCCTCGAACGGTTTTCAAAAAAATCTAGTGTTGCTATTTGCAAATATTTTTGGCCCACCCTGTATTTCTAATGTAAGTTACCCACCACCTTTACCTGGTTGCCTTCTGAAGGATTGCCAATGAACTGAATCACACTGAGTCACACATCTTTTATTTATCATATAGATGATTGACTGTTAATAGATCTATTTATCTAAAAAAGTACTAATTTCCCTCGTACACAGAAAGTCAGGCATCCCAAACCACTATTCATCATTCATCTTAAATCGCACTCAAATCCACTTTGTCTTTACAGCAGACCATTAGCATGACGTGAAGCATAAAACCATTCGTCACGTTCCGGAGAAAATACGATAAAACCGACATGCTGTGATCGCGCACTTAAATCAAGCAGAAAAGTTCCGGAAAAGCGCTGCTTCAATAAAGCTGGTAAAATTTATAAATCAAAATCAGTCATCGAAACAAAAGTATAGATATATCGCAATAAAAAAACAAATAATGTTTACTCTATTTGAGTATATTTTAGGTAAAATTTTGAAGCAATGTCAGGCAATTCGCCTATATTTTGAGGCAGAAATAAAGTTATAAAACGCAGGTGGCACAATCTCTTCATGCAACAGCAGCGATAGTTTTATCTTATTCTTATTCAAAACTAAATGCAGGTAAAATCTCTTTCAAATGTTTCATTTTTGATGCTGCTATTAAAATAATATGACTATTAGAAAACTACTTGCCTACAACAACCTTATTGACTAGAAAACATGGCCGTCATAAAACCGTTCGTCATTCAACATTCAAAAAAGCATTTACATTTCAAAAGTGAATCGTTCTATTTTGCAGCGCTTTTAAACTAAGTATGCCCTTGATTATCACTGCGCCTATAAATCCAAAGCCGAGAGATAGAACACGTCATTCGCCTTTCGGGCTGGCTTATTGAGCGGGTGCAGCCATAGATTGCAGCGGTGCAGCGCTGTATGCGTCAGCGAACTATTTATGCCGGCGATCTACAAATTCTGTGGCGTTTATTAGGCTGTTACTACTTGCATTTGTAGAAACTTCTGAATATTATTAATACGAGTATATCCAAGAAAAACATTTTGCTTGTGCAGTTTTAGGTGCATTCCTACCACTTACGCTTTTAAACCAAAATATAAGTTAGATATAAGTGCCTTAACTGTATTCAAATTGTTAGCACTTTAGCAGTCATAGTGGGCATAAATCCGTTTACACACACTTTCAGTTCCTACAGTTTCTTATAATTTCAATTGATTACCTTTGAACAAAACTCCTTAAGATTTTCTCAATCATTTTTTTATCTGTGACTCTAGTAGCCACAAGTTGTTATTACCGACAGTCCGACCAATCTGTGGCCACAAAACATAAACATTCTTATTCAGATTTAAAATTGTTTCTCTGTATCTCTGTACGTTGGTCGGGCGCTCAATATCTTTGACAAGCAATACGTAAGGCGAGTCGGTAGTAGCACGTAGGAAGCAAACTAACAAGACACGTATACTTTACGTAAAGGACACGTATACTACACGATCACTACACGTTCTCGATACGATATGAGTTCTGTGCTAACGTGAGTTTTATCTTTGAACTGGGGTAAAGGACTGGATTAGTTGTGGTATTTGTGCTATTTTAGTGGATTGTGAGAAAGAAGTGTTATGTTGGTTCAATGGTTTACAGTGCTTTGTAATTAGCGTTTTGAACGTAATTAGAAAAGGAACATATTGGAATTGGCTGGCAGCTTTATAGGTTTTAAGGGTTCCGTAGCCAAATGGCAAAAGACGGAACCCTTATGGATTCGTCATGTCTTTCTGTCTGTCTGTCTGTCCGTCCGTATGTCACAGCCGCTTTTTACCGAAACTATAAGAACTATGCTGTTGAAACTTGGTAAGTAGCTGTATTCTGTGAATCACATTAATATTTTTACACAACAATAGAAAAAAAAACAATAAATTTTGGGGGTGCCCCATACTTAGAACTAAAACTCAAATATATTTTATTCATCAAACCGTGTGGGTTATTTATGGATAGGTCTTCGAAAATGATATTGAGGTTTCTAATATCTTATTTTTTCTAAACTGAATAGTTTGCGCGAGAGACACTCCCAAAGTGGTAAAATGAGTGTCCCCCCGCCTGTAACTTCTAAAATAACAGAATGATAAAACTAAATAAAATATATGATATACATTACAATGTAAACTTCCACCAAAAATTGGTTTGAACGAGATCTAGTAAGTAGTTTTTTTTTAATTCGTCATAAATCGTAAACCGCAATTTACCAAGTACGGAAACCTTCGTGCGCGAGTCCGACTCGCACTTGGCCGGTTTTTTTTTAACTCTGGCGCGATTTATACTTACTATTATGTCAGCATGTCATAATAGTAAGTATTAATGTAATGTAATTGGCGGGTAGCCGTAAAAATAATGATAATGGTTACGAAGCTTTTCCTGCAGCTGTCACCTACATAAACAACAGTACCAAAACACGAAAAAGACGTGAGTACGAGCTGAGCCATTTTGGATTGTTACACTTTTCTTGCTATAAGTACGGTAGATCATAAATCGTTGCACCCAAAAAAGTATAGACTCATAAATTCCTAGTTTAAAACCTAACTCCGAATATAACAAATAATTCTGTCGAAGAAAGGCCATCTAAGCCTTTATCCAACAACAATGGCCCAATGATACACTGCTCATTGGTGCCTCAACAGTTTATGAGAACGCAAACCCTGACACATTTTTTCGTCGTGGCATTACGACGAAAAAATGTGCGTTCACACTCCGGGCGGCTGGAATGTCGGCCGTCCACTTCACGGGACATAAAGCCTTTATGGAGACGTATACCGCAGCATCGGCAGGGCTGTTTGGTTTGGAAAACGAAAATAGTTGTTGTTCAAGCATCCTTGCACTGTTTGGTAATGGTCCAGTTTTGTCTGTTTAATTATAAAAATACTTGATTGATTCGTTACAAATTTTAAATCACCAACCTGATGGTAAATGATGACATGGTCCACCGTAGAGCACATATGGCTAGACGTAACCTTTTCGCTCTTACTTAAAGATACCAGGTAATATCTAACAGGAACCACACACCCCAGCCGAGAATTCCTCTCCTTAGCTATACTCAAAATAATAGTGTGATATTTACAAAATATTTTTTTTTGTTACTTATCATTCCATATTTATCATTTCTGTTTTTTTTTCAGTTCCCCAAATGTGTGCACTATCTGCCAACCCTTGCCATAGACCAATTTATTCTATGGCGGTCCCGTCACCCCTGAAGTATGGCCCTAGTAGGTAGTTTATTCTGGGGTGAAGTCTATTGCATATTTGCGAATGCCTTCGACGCTCAAATCCTTATACGAACATTCTGGAGTATGAAGGTAGTACAGGATTTATTCGGTTTATGTTAATAGAAAGGTAATACTGTAAAGGTAAGGCTGTGATGTATTTATATCGAACATAATAAGAAATAAAAAATATTTTACTAGCTTCCTGAAGTTAGTAAAGGCTAGGAAGAAAAAGAAGCAGATAACTTACTAGCTTCAGACCGCCGCTTTGTCCGCTTGAAAAATGATTTTGTAACTCATAGGAACTTATTGCCGGGATATAAAAGTAACAAACAGACAGAATTACTTTCGCATTTATAATGAATATCTTACTTCTTGCTAATATTATAAATGCGAAAGTTTGGATGGATTTATGTTTGTTACTCAATCACGCCAGAACGGCTGAACTGATCTGTATGAAATTTGTTATAGAGATTATAGTCTGGAATAGCACATTAGCTACGCGGCATCCCTCTTCCAAATCCTTTATTTTCGACGCTACTCTTAAAATTGTATGGCTATTTGAAAACTACTTACTTACAACAACCTAATTGACTTTAAAACATGGCCAAATTATAACGTTCGTCAATTAAAATTAAAAAAAGCATTGTTATTTCAAAAGTCAGTCACTTTATTTTGCAGCGCTTTTTCATCTCGGTGTAATGTTCCCTTGGGATAAGAAAACAATATTCAAACGGGCGAAGCCACTGGCGAAGCTATTGTTCAAATATATGTTAACATTATATATTATTTTATATTTCGCTTATTAATTTTAGCATACAATATCGATTTCATCCGGTACCATGTAACCCTATTAAATATAACCTCAGAAATCGTTGCTGCCCAATGAAATCTGCTATTGTTACCCGAAATTGGGTGTTCTCAGAAACATCCAAATTGGCGGAGTTGTAAATCGAAACCTATGAAAATCATCTCTCGAGTTCCGAAAATGCTATATATTCAGGGTCTTATCAATCAACTACCCCAATGTTAATCCATCATGAAGCCATTTATCGAGATATGTTGGAGTCAATTTCAATTGATGACAGACTAGTGACTAGAATATCTATATTAAAAAAAAACCGCATGTTGATTCAGAGAGCTGACAAGAGTAGTATTCTCACTATCACAATCAGTATCACGGTTGCAGTAGCCTCACTATCACATTCATACTGATTCTCACCGAGATTCTGACTATAATAGTGTGATTATAAGCGAGTTTGAACACTCACTCGTATTCGGCATTTCGGAGCTTTTTGTAAAGTTCGTAAAAAAAAGCCGGCTGAGTGCGAGTGGGTTCTGTACCTTACCGCAAAATCAAGTTGGTTGTTATAGGAAAAATAAGGGCATTTAAAAAAAATATAAATTTATCAATAAATTGTTTTTTTTTTTAGTTTTAAGTTTCTAGGTCAATGGGAAGTTAAAAATTATTCGGAACAATTTTTTTTTAAAAAAGGTGACTTTGATGGCTTTTCATTCCTTTGTTTTCCAATACTTATTTGAAATAAAAATACATTATTTATCTACTAAACGAACCCTAAACAATAATACCACTCGATGGGGTAGGTCAATTTTTCACGGCCCCCTTATGCTGTATGGGAACCCCCTTACAAACATTTAAAAATATTTTTACAATTTAAATGGCTTAGGGTCAACAAGATGCTTATACTGTGAAAATTTAAAACCCTATGTGACAGACGACCGACAGACAGACAGACACGTGAGTGACAGCAATAGGGCTCCGTTTGGTAGCTTCGTGTACGGTAACCCTAAAAACACCAATACGAAAGACGCCCAATGTGCACAAAAGCTCTAGGTTATTAGTTGTTTAGTCTTCTAAAGGAATTGATCTGGGGATATAATTATGATACTATTATCATTACGGGCCCATTCTTTCTACAAAGCAGCTTTGCTCTTGCTTTGCTGTTCCACATTGTAGAAGAGGGCATTGAATTGTCACATTTTAATTAAAAAAAAAAAAAAAAAAAACATACTGTATTTAAACCTCAATATAAGTAAACCAAGTTTAACTTAGCGGGGAGCACAATTTCAAAGTCAATTTTAAATCTTATTTAGCATATTTGGTGATTTCCGTCCGGTGCGGAAATGGCGGACGATATTCCAATTTTCATTAATTAAATCTTGAATTTTGATTTAACTGGATCGATAAGATTTTGCATAATTTTATATTTTAACACAAAAAAAATATGGCCGTGATTTTTCTATATCTGCACCACCCCTATGGTCGGCTGGTAGAAAATGCCTAAGGTATGAAGACCGCCTTGGTACTTGTGCATAAAGTTTTAATAAATAAATAAATGTGTTAATATCCCGGTAAAAGGAGTAAATTTCACACTCAAAATACCATTTTCAAGTCTCGTTTACCTCCATGCGATCGTGTTAATGCTAAGTTAATAAATAATGTCGAATAAATACTGAAAATATAAAATCCATCAAAATAATCATCGAACTGATTGTCATACAAAAAAGAATCCGTTACTTAGTTGAAAATAAGTAAAACAGCGTCTGCGATATTCTTCAATTATTTCGTCATGCTCGTTATTAGACCGATAGCGCTAGGCTATTTTGATGTCATAAGTTTAAAAAATTCTAAAGTTGCTTATTTCTTGCCTGTGGATACAGTCGTACCTATGAAGGTTATTATTGCGTTTTGTGTCAGATCTGATACTTGCATTTTCAGTAATTCGCTGATTTGTGGTTGATAATTTTTATTCAAATCAAAACGGGCAAAAAATATTTAAAGTTTAAAATATTTATGGTATTATATCTAGGATAGTTTGCGGAGTGTGCAAACCCAATTTGTGTCATAATCGTCCAATGCAAACTGACATAGGGTCAATATGTAAAATATAGTGCAAAAAAAAAATTACAGTTTATGAAATAACTATTTCCTTTATCAGATCACTTACATATGCCTATTAAATAAATTTGTGCCAAATTAGGGCACGCAATTTTAAGATTTTTAATTATTTTGTTTTTCTAAGCTACAAACGCTTCAAAAAAATATTACAATCATTAGAGTTCACTTATTTAATATCATAAATGCATGAAAAATCGACATTGTAAATTTGTGTCATTTTCATTCACGGTAAGTATTAAAATGAATAAAACACAAAAACAATGGTTGCGGTCGAAGCGGGCGGACGCGGCGGCGGCAAACGCACGCAAACTCGTTCGTTCGGTACAATTTCTTCTTAGATGCGAAGCGTTCATAAATAAATAACATACCTATCATATTGAGTATTGATTGACTATTATCTTCACTACGTAATGAACAAATGTGTAACCCATAGAGATAAAAATAATGAAGTGTTAATTTTGTACACAGCGCGTCTGCAATCTCATTACCTACGAATGTCAATGGTTAATACTTAGAAGACGGTCAATGTGGTCAATATTATTTTAGATTGACGCTTCGATTCGCTTCGAATTTAAACCTGAAAGCGGTAGGTTGGTAGGTATGCCGACACCTACCTACCTACCGCTATTTCATTATACTGCATCTCGATATCCCGCGCCCCGCTTCGGTTAGGTAGTGTACTAGGTACCGCCCTTTTTGCGTCGACCATAGCCAAATGACTTGTTTGATTTTTTGCCGTCTTTTTTTAATTACAAAAACAAGGGGCTGACAGGTACTAGAGAAACAGTCACCCGATGCTGCGATAATATTGGTTGATGAGTATGTCGGCGTTAATTTAGCGGGCGAGCCCTGCAAGCTAAAATAGTCCTTACGGTGATCAGATATAGATTTGGCCGATTGTACCTACAGTCAGTAAGACAAATAATACACGAAGTAAAAAAACACTAGATATTTTTGTTGTGTGGTGATAGTGATTATTGGTGTAGTTTTATTTCAGCACGGTCCTTAAAACAGTCTGCTTTTCCGTCATTCCTTACAATGCTTGATTCTATGAACTTTAACAATCCCCTTTCACAAAGGACAATCACTGTATGTAACGTCCAGTATCCACATATCAACACCCAATTTGAATAACATTATAACTTTAGTTACACATTGGTACAACTTTATGTCATATGAAATCAGCAAGGACAGACCTTTATTTCTGCCTCTTAACCGTATTTAAGAGGCAGAAATAAAGGATAAGAAAATGTGAAATTTAATAATTTTATTTGATTTGTAAAATGGAATAATTTTATTGTAATTAAAAATGAACAATGTTTCTGCTAAAGTATACTTGTCGATCAAGTTCCAATACCTACACAAAAGTTTTGGTAACAAGGGTTTCTTTGTTTTAAAGTAATTTAAATTGACATACAATGTAATACATTTTAAATTTTGCTCTATTTATATTTTACTATATTGTAATTTAATTTGAGAGCAATGGTGGCCCAGTGGTAACGGCCGCGACTTACAAGTTGTAGGTCGTGGGTTCGAGCCAAAGCAGGCGCTTTACTTTGTGTAAATTATTTCATCACCACTGCTCTCAAAACGGTGAAGGAAAACATAGTGAGGAAACCGGCATGTCCTAGAACCAAAAATTCGAAGACATGTGACATCCACCAACCCGCACTGGGCCCGCGTGGTGGATTACGGCCCATCCCCTCTCACAGAGAGGAGGCCTGTGTCCCAGCAGTGGGAACATTAATAGGCTGATGATGATGATGATATTGTAATTTTAAGTTACAATGCTTTTCTTCTTAAATCTAAACAGTTAATTTAAATGTTATCATTGTAAAGAAAGATGCAGTGTTGACATCGAGAATAGGTTTTTAGTACATCAATTGAATATAGTAGTATCAGCATAAATGGTCTTGGAGAAAAACTAAGAGTAGGAATGAAATAAACATTTTTTTAGACTCATTCAATATTACAGATATGTGGGTAAGAAGAATAATACAAAAAAATGTGTAGAAGTAATTGCAAACGATAGGCGTCGTAAGCATTAGGATAGGACAGGATAGATGGACCCCCTTTTCTGAACTTAAACTCCCATTTGGTCTATTGTGCGTTTAGACCCCCTCTCTGTAAGAGGTAATGGGTCGAAATCCACCACGTGGGACCAATGTGGTTTGATGGATGTTACTCGTACATGTCTTAGATTTGCATTGCAATGCAATGCATTTTTACTTCAGTGTTTTGAGAACAATAGTGATGAAATAATTTACACAAATTAAAGCACTTGCCTGGGTTTGAATCCACGACCATACTTGTAAATTGTGTCCGTTACCACTGGGCCATCACTGCTCTAGGATCTACTATCCACTGCGTGGTAAGCTTTGCAATAGGGGGAATGCATTTCATTTATATTTGGTAGGCTTGCGCTAGACTACTTCTTCTTCAGATGGTAAGCGATGTCGTGGTCGACGATTAAACACGCTTGCCTAAAAGTTACCTATTCACTCTTGACTTAAACACTCCTAAGTTGTAGCTATCGAGCAACACAAACTCCGGCAGGGAATGCCACCTTTAGCTGTACGTATAATCTACGTATTCCCAAAATGTTTAGTGTGTATGGGTGGGATGTCCACCATGTACCAATGGCACATCGCCGTAAGTCTTATAGTCCGATTATGGAATGGGCTAGGTGGAATCAGATCGTACATTTCCATCGCACACTTCCCGAAATTTAACCGATTAAAACCGACAAGCTCGCAACTCGGCGACGTTGTTTAAGGCTCTGGAACTACGATTCGACCAGTGTCTCATTGCCGATCTTCTTGGTCCGTTTTTTGATCAGCTTAAGTGCATGAAGCTGGTTTTTGGCAGATCCGGCCCAGAAATGATAACAGTACTCCATACATCATCTAACTAGCGCTTGACGAGCTTGACACAACTTGAGCAATTGTTCTGGCGTGAAGAACCGTCTCACTTTTGTGGGGATCCCCAATTTTATGGCAGCCAGTTGAACCTTTGCCTCAATGTATGGATCAACATTGAGGATCGTGTTAAAAGTAACGCCAAGAAGCACAAGATGGTCCATTATCGGCACGTTTACACCTCGGAAGGAAAGAGCCGAGTAGAATTGGCACATTTTAACAGAGAAAAACACGCCTGAGTTTTAGCAGCAAAGAACCAGACCAAATTGGCATCGCCCCATTTGGAGACTGGCTTCAAGGATAAGCTCAAACGCTCCACCACAGCCTCACAAAGGACAAGGATGGAACAGTACCTCTCAGCAACAGTGCTGTCGTCTGCATAGCCAAGTTTCAAGCACTTTACTTACTTTACCAACCCTTGAGGGACCCCGGTATAAATATCCAATTGGTCAGACGAGAACCCATCGATAACGACTGGAATGGACCGATCCCACAAGAAATCTGCAATCCAATCACACATACCATCACCAGGCAGACCGAATGAAGGAAGCTTACTAATAAGGCTTCCGTGCCAGACCCTATAGAAACCATTCGAGTTATCGAAGGAGATGGCAAGCACCTCCCCGCGCCTCTCGATGGCCTTACTGCAGATGTGAACGGCATAAGCTAGAAACCCTGTAGAACCGTATTGGCAATCACTTCAGGATGTCATTAGCTTCTAGGTATACCAGGAGCTTAATATTAAGCACACGAAGAGATGGGTATATAATTGGCAGGGTCAGCTCAACTTTCCTTCTTGGACACGGGCTGTACGTTAGCTTACTTCCAAACATTCGACTCTTTCACAGTTTCACACGAAAGGCAAAATAGACGTGTCAAAATCGGAGACAGTTCGGGCGCACAAGTTTTAAGGACAAGTGTAAGTATACCGTCCCATCCCGTCGGGATCACTACCTTTGTTCAAGTCGAGGTTGATACGAACATCCTTTTGATGGATGTGAATGTCCGACATATATGTCTCACATCCACCAGGAGAAAGAATACATCCGCGCATCACCAGAATGCTGACGCGAAGATTATGCAAAAAGAGGCAAAAAAGTTTGCCTTCTCCTTAACGAAGCGGGCCAGCGATCTGTCGGGTTTCAGCATTGGTGGTAGTGAGGGATGGCAGAAGTTCGACTGAACCGACTTACCCAGGGACCAAAACGCTTTACTATCTTCTGGGTAAGAAGCAAGTTATGTCCCTATTCGGCCAATGTGGTCGAACCGAGCGCTTTGCAACACCTTCTTGCAGGACTTGGCAGCACTGTTGAAGGCCTTTTTTCTGACATACGTCACTCGCATTCCCAAGGTGAAGTTATCGACACAGAGTATCGGCCTGGATCTATTGTCAGCAGAAGGTCCAAGCAATTGGCCGTGTGCGAATCAACATCCCCCGTTGCTGTTGCCTCCCGAACCAGCTGGCGGATTACCGCTAACGAAAGCTTATGCATTTCCCATCCAGCATGATTACTGCACTGGTATGGGAAGAACCACGTTACTGCTGATGGTAAGCATTAAAGTCCCCCTGGATCATTAATTGGGTGGAAGGGTACCACTACTGTGCCGCATCAGCCGCTTAACTGAGGTAATCTGTGAGCCTGCTTGTCTCCTGATCGCCGCTGTGCGAACGGTAGACACGGGCATAGATAATTTTATCCAGACCTGTGTCCACCAGATCCCAAAGCGTTGTGAATATTAATTGAATTATTAAAAAACGAGTTTATTAGCTCTTCCATAATACTTTACATGTCTTTTTATCTAAATCTAACATTGACACACATTGTAATTGTTGCTTACAATAATATTTAACAAAGTTTTTTTTTTTGTCGGTATAATTCGTAATCGTACAATAATATTCACAGAAAAAATCTTTCAAATGTTTTCAAGTCTCTATTGTAACCGTAGTTACAATGTTTTTCATATTAAAAATGCTAAATATCTGTAAATTGTAAAATTGCGAAAATCATACTTGCAGTGGTTTTATCAAAACTGAAAGAGCAATTAAAATTAGTAACATGAAACCTAAAATAAAGCAAATAAACTTTACAAAAAAAGAAAATAGCTGTGTTGAAAACTATGCAATGTTGAGTTACTATGTTATTCATATTGGGTGTCGACATAACACATTTATTAAATTCAATCTCCATTTTAGTCTTTCACAGCTTCATACATAACTAACTTTTAAGGCCCACTTGCGCAAAAAACTTAACTCAGTTGCTAGGTTAAATTGACAGTTTGTTATACAATATTGTCAATTTAACCTTTGTCTTTGACCTTTGTCAATTTCATCTCGTGTTAGCAACTAATTCTGAGTTAAGTTTTTCGTGCAATGGGCCTTAATCAATCAAATACATCATAAATAACGCACGCACTTTTTTTTTGCAACTTGCAAAGACCGAATGTAAACAAATAAACGCGCCGCGCGTATGGCTTGCCGGCACCCGCGCCGCTTGTGCCTGCGCTTATCCCCGCGCTCGCCCTTCGTGCGAAGAAGTCTAGATATTTTTTTTAGAATAATACGATTTCGTGGATAAAAACGACACAAATTATGAATAGTGTTTTGTCACACCATAATAATGAAAACCACATAAACTCTAATAACTTGTATTTTCTTTTGTGGATTTTACAGGGTGTTGTAGTAAAAAAATAAAATATCTTTAAAAGTCGTGGATGAATTTGACACAAAATATTTTAAACAACAGATATCAGTACTCTAAAACGCGTAATACCTATTTAACCTACTTTAATATTCTTTTAGAGCTAGTTGGCTACGTGTTAGGTACTGGTTAAGTATTAGGATTCCCGTGGACAGAGATGACACAAAATGCCTATGTACATCAGTTACTACTTCGTTATTATCATGAAAGTAAAATTTTCATCTCTAATTTTCTTTTCGTCCGATACTGGTCGAAAAGACAAACAGCTAAATTTCTACCTATGCAAATACCTAGGATGACACAAACTAAGGTATTAGGTTGGGCAAATGGTCCGGCAACTATATGCGAAAAACAAACAACTTTAATATTTTTGAAACCTCAAAACCTAGCGCTATCGGTCTATTATGAGTATTTTTCTGTCAATAGTTGATGTTGAGGACAGCGGACCTCTGGCTGCAATAAAAACACGAGTCTCTTACAACCAGATTTATTAGCTTATTACCACAGGTTTACTATACAAGATACTGGTCAAGGCAGGCAAAAAGGGCTTCAGACTATAGACTAACTTAACAATACGCGGATACGAAATACGAAACGTGTGAACCTTGAAGGGTTTGTGGGCGACTGCCACTAACAAAGAGAAAGTGGGCGGAAGACGATATACATTTTAACTACTTCCGGTTCTGGAAGCTTCTAGAACATTTTACTTATAAATCTACAGTGCTTCCCCTAGCGTCGAGAAGCGACAACTTGAGTATTCATCGACAAATACTGAAAACTCATTCATACTGTCACTTTGGTGGCGAGCAGCGCAAGTAATATTTACTACTTTTCCATTAATAAGTGTCCGGTCATTCATCAAAGCGGAAGTCCTCTGGCAGCGAGGGGCGACAACTACACCAGTATGCAAGTTGGCAACTTGGCGCCTATTGTGAAATAACCAATCAAAATATAGAATTAACAGAACGCGGATGCGATGCGATTGGTCAGTCATCTTTGTGTCAATTGACTAACCAATCACGCGCTCAGAACGTATCCCGCTCTATGTTTCACTACCAACCTAATAACGAGTTATGCGGATTGCCAACCTACATAGCGGTGATCCCATAATATTTCTCGCTGCCCACCAACAGATGTCACTACTGGTATATATCAGTCACAGTTGAAATATAACAAAAGAAACGTAACAATTATAAAGAAACTGAAAACTTATAAATTGGTATCATACAATAGATATGTAATGCCTAAAAGTTAACATAATCTAAAGTAGACCTATTCTTTAATAATAATATTATAAATAGAAAGGCAGGATTTGTATGTTATGAATAAACTTTAAACTGCTGCACGAAATTTTAAAAATTCACCATTGGGAACACTATCCCCGGCTAACATAGGCTACGTTTTATCCCTGTATTCTCACGGGAACTGGAACTACGCGGATGAAACCGCGAGGTAAAATATGTCTAGAGACAAATGCATTTGAACAATTTTCACTACGGAGGTATTTTTATTTATTTCAAAGGTTAATAATCAGTACGTACTTTCAACCCTTAAAAGATTGCCAATGAATTAATTTTTTGTTTCTTTATTTTTAAAGCAGAGAAATAATCCATCTTTTGGTTCGTGTAATATGTTCTATCGAATTGCTAGAATGAAACAGGTCCTTGTTCCTGATGGAGATATAATATAGACCAAAAAGGCCACAGCTGACTGCAATATGTCGATAAGTCGAATAGTTGAAAATTGACATCTGAGGTTCTAAGCCACACCCACTGTCATCGATAGCTTAGAGGCAAAATTAAACTTGGGGCGAAAAATATTTAAAGATTAAATACACAAGGCCGACCACAGAGGCCCACATCATAAACGGACTCTCCCGATGGTTTTTACAAAAGTATTACCGCGCAAGTTCTTATTTCAAATTGGCGGCTAGCATCTGACATCAGATCAGATCATTTGCCTATGAATGCAACCTTATTGCTACGAAAATAAAGATCACTAAAATAGGAAATCTGGCTAGTGTCATACGAGACTTTGCCGTGCAAATTAAATAAATATTAAAATTAGGTCTGCTTCTATGCGACTGCCACATATAAGAACACAGTAGGTGTTTTTTTTATAATGGTTTTATAGCCAGATAATTTTATTTATATTATTTTAATGAGTTATACTATATTGAAATGGACTGTGTAATGTTAACCTGGAAACTTTAAATTTGTATTGAGATTTGGTGCTTTCATTAAGAGGCGAGTCCTTAAGAAACACCTAAAAAGACACTTACAGTTTTCGAAATTTCTAAAGATTCACCGCATTGAATTACACAATAAAAAAATAAGAAGAACCTTAATAGATGTGCCAACAGTTTCACCGCGAGATAATTGTAAAAGCATCCTAAATATCGATAAAAAAAAAATTGAAATCTTTCAAAAACATCGAAATCGACCTTTTCTATTTGCATTATTTTCATAATTATAGAACAATATTTATAAATTTCTTTAGATATATCGTGACACGAAAGTATGAATATGAAGTTCACTATTTTATAAATCTAATAAGTCAACCCAAATGATAGTAATCTACGTTTCAACACTGTTATTTTTTCTACACAAATTGTTTTCTGTTCCCCATACATTTTAGTATGGAGCGTTACTCGCCCGTAATTTGTTTTATAAACGAGCACGCGCGCGAAAAATTTTCAGTGCCGTCTTAGACTCCAAGGTGAGAGCACGTCCGTATTTTATCCGAGCCGAGTTCGCAAAACGTCTACGCACACATACACAATAGACATAAGGGTGGGTCGCGAGTGTTGTGACATGACTGCAGCAATAAGACAAACTGGCTTTTTAAATGGACCAAATCATGTTTTTGGTAATCATGAGTCTTGTAAGCCATACTATTACAAGCATCTGAATTCAAAAAATATAGATAGTGAGATTGGCACTGATAAAAACTTTGTGCCGGTAATGAAAGCTTACACCTTTTATAATGCCGTAATAAAACTTGTCTCAAGATTAGTCAACAATGCTAAAATCTTAATTTATAAAGTCAATAGTAATATAGCAGCGGTTTTTAACAGTATTGTTGCAAAGTTCGTGGCAGGAAAACGAATTAATTTCTCAACTAGACAATCTTACGCAGCTCGTTGTGAAACGTCTGTTGGTGGCATTTAACAATAAGCAGCCACAAACTTACTTGTACAATAAAATCATACATAAAAAACCTAACATATTTAAAAGCCATCTTAAGTTGAAAAAAAAAGGAAATATTTGTTTATTTATTTAAACTTCATGTACAATAGTGGTACATAGGCGGACTTAATGCCACAAGGCAAATATTCTATAAATCGAAATCAGCCGCAGACTATATTCAACTTCTTCTTCAAGTAAAAACAATAATGACATGGATAAAGATTATGTTAATTTTTGTCGAAAACCAGACTTAAATGCAATTGATTATGTTTCTTTTTTTTCTTTCTTTTCTTTCTTCTATTTTGCTAAAACGGAACATTAAAAAAAAACTCACAGAAGTGGAAAAAAAAGCTCTTGAAAGAAGAACTATGTTGCAAGCGGATTCCATGGAATTGATTCAAGAAAGAAGACAGTGCTTGACTGCTTCTGGTTTTGTTAAAATTTGTAAAAGAGACCTTATTAAATGTGGACCTCTGGTAAAAATCAAACGGGAAATCTGATAATAAATAAAAACCATGACTGGTATTATCAGGTCCACGGACAGTTCCACATTACCCAAAACATTACTGCATTTTTATTGTTTGGACCAACGTAGACACGGAGGTTGAAACAATTAAAAAGGATGATGCATTTGAAGAAATAACAAGGAATATAAATTAAAAAGATTTATCTTGATTGTATGCTTCCGGAAATAATAGATTCGTGATTAGACAAGAAAATGGAAATAAAGGAGTCCAATTATTTGATTGAGGTAATTAAAAAACGAGAAGCTGAAAGAGAAACGAAGAAACGGAACATCGAAACTGTTTTATCTGATGTCAGAATCACCAAGATCTAAGCAACAAAAAAAAATATTAGAGAACATCATTCAATCAAGCATTAATGTTTGTACTTACTATAATAATAATTATATTTTATTACATATAGTAGTTATTTTTTCTAACAATCAAACTTTAACTTTTTATTTTTTTTATGTATTTAGATTACACTGTGACCCCACCCTTTCTTTACGACTAAAATACTATGGAGACGCGTGCCGTGCGGAGCGGAGAATCAATAGCTAATACATTGCGCGTTTTTGAGACATGCTTACAAGTCCTTCAGAAGCGACCGCGCATTGAAGCTATATTATGTCCGTCGCGTCGCATAATTTTTCATTTGTTCTTGGGTATGTGTATACTACAATGTGTGATGCAACTGTGTTAGTGAAAATGTGATGTGTGGGTTCTAAAATAAATTCCCACGCTCGCAAACCTTCCTCTTAAGTGATCTGCTTTACAAATTCTGCAACGTGCTGACTGTTTGCCTTCTTTTCATTATGCACTTAGTATTAAAACAACACACCATGCTTTCCTATAACGCCAAATACATAAATAATAAGAGACGAAATGACATTGTCTGCAATTCTACTGCATCCTCAAAATATGTCTTTGTAAATAATAGTTTCTTTACGTTCTTAGACCAATTTCTGTACAATAGATTAAATAGAAAATTAAGTATGTATAAGTTACATTAGTTTAGCTGTAAAAAGATTATTCTTGAACGTCTACTTAGCATATCTTACGGAGAGATATCATGGCTGTAACAAAATAATAGTTTTGCTGTGTCGTTAATTAAAGTATTCATATACCATACCCATTGATAATTTATTATAAGTTTTAAGCGCTTTATATCCTGAAACACAGGTTAAACCTAGTTCAGGCAAATAAGAAACTGTCTTCTTTTATATTTTAAGATAATTTATTTTAAAATATAAAAGCTTTATGTTATAAATAAACGATATTATTATTATTCAATTTAATCATTATTTACAATAAGTCGCATCCAATTGTAAAACACCTTAAATTTGCAAATATCCAGAACTTACTAGGTTCGGAATTGTCTTTTTTAGGCATATTTAAATTATCCAATAGAATTTAGGACGCAAAATACGGGCTTGGTCGTGGAGTTGCGGAAACAGCCCGTCGAAACTAAACTAAACTAGAATTTAGGACACTATTAATATCATTTGTACAATTCGTAGGTTCATATTCCTTGTTTAGTATTCTCTTGAAACATTTAGATGTCATTTAGTTACTAATACAACATAATAATAATAGTTTCAAGGCACTTACTTTACTTTATATACACCAGCCCTCTGGGGTGAGGAGGTTACGTGGTGCCGTCTTTGAGATAACATCAGTTCTATTTTTAAAGAGGTTTCAATACTTTTTATTTATGGACTTAGTAAGTAAACTAAACGACATGAGTCGTTTATAATACAACAAAAATGTAGATGCTAGTGACTGCGGTAGAGCCAGAGAATAAAAAGAATACAGAGTTTGACAATATTCCAGAGTTAGACCCATAAGGGGTCGTGCGGGTGTGAAACAAGTGCGCGTTTTATTCCCCAAGATAGTTGGCGACTGTCGTCGTCTTAATGTCTGCCATAAGTTCGAAAACGCTTAAAAATAGCCATAGGCCATCCTATTCCGTAGTCCCTTACCACGCCTGTCTGATTTGTACTCAAAATCATTATTCAAAAACGCATCCCCACCATTCTTCTTTTACCCGCTGAAAACTAACATCAAAACATATGTAAGCAATCCGGATACCATCAGAAAAGCCATGAATCTAAATCCAGTGAAACTTCATCAAAGTTTGTTGACGCCCCGTAGGCACTTCCAAACTCATTTTCATATTACGAAGCTGCGTTGCCGCAGTCCTTGGATTAAACAAAACTTTAATATGTTTTTTTTTTCTTTTTAACGGATTTTTATATGGTGTTGTGGACTTGTGGCCAGCAGTTTGGTGCATATTTGAGAAGAAAATGGTTGCTGAATTATGAAATGTAGCCGGGATTAATACTTCACGATTATTTTGCCGGGCTTTCAGAGGCGATATTATCGAGTCTATGTTACTTACTTTTTTAGGGTTCCGTACCCAAAGGGTAAAAATGGGACCCTATTACTAAGACTCCACTGTCCATCTGTCTGTCTGTCACCAGGCTGTATCTCATGAACCGAGATTGATGAAAATTTTACCTTTGTAGTATCAACTACACAGGTAAAATTTTCACAGATGATGTATTTATGTTGCCGCTATAACAACAAATACTAAAAACAGAATAAAATAAATATTTAAATAGGAGCCCCACAACAAACGTGATTTTTTGCCGTATTTTGCGATAATGGTACGGAACCCTTCTTGCGCAAGTCCGACTCGCACTTGGCCACTTTTCAAATTATATCGTAATTTTCATATTGGTTTTCATAATAATAATATAATACTTTTGTGACCGTTTTCCGTGGTTGGGACGCATACTTTGTATTTGTAT
Organism: Orthosia cruda; assembly: GCA_964057195.1. Lineage (NCBI taxonomy): Eukaryota > Metazoa > Arthropoda > Insecta > Lepidoptera > Noctuidae > Orthosia > Orthosia cruda. The sequence goes on from OZ059829.1 coordinate 39,538,119, forward strand.
TTAACTTTTTCGTTTTTTTTTATAGTAAGCGTCGTGCCTAGCAAACGTTATCTTTCTTTATTTATTTCATTTTTGTTTTATGAATAAATGCTCTAAAAACAAACCAAAATAATGATAATATATGATGCCCTTGCGGACACAAACATAATACAGAAAATTCCTCAAACAAAATGACACAGATATAAATACACCTACCAACCCGCCTACGCTGTCCCCAACATATTGAATCTTGTATTTTCATAACAAAACCTTTGATATTTTGTATCTTAGAATGTAATTGTTCCTCAAGAACCGTTTATTCGCTGACTAAGTCTTAGTTTATGTTAACTATGAAGTTATTTCAGGGTCTAAGGTTTACTTTAGATCTACCTTGTGTAGTCGAACCCGAACGCGGTCAAGCGAGTTGAGTTGAGAGAAGAATATAGCGTATTTAACGTGATATCACCCGTTCAGCACTCCATTATAAACATGGCCTAAATACACATTGACTGAGACTATGCAAATATCTACTGACACAATAATAATATGACGAATGCTGACACAATGTGAAAAAAATGCTGAACTGATGACATTATTTCAGAATATTTGGACGATCTAAAATGTTGTTGTGTTTGTTGTTGTTGTTATTGTGGCCCAATGGCTAAGACCTCGCCTCTCGTGCTTGAATTCATAGGTTCAAATCCGGGCAAGTACAAGTACCAATGTGTCAATTTATAGTGTTTGTGTGTTTATGTTGTTTTTAAAAAAAAATGTACTTTCTAAGTATATCTCTGACATCGCTGATAACGGTTGAGGAAAATATTGTGAGGAAACCTGGATCTATAGTTAGTATTTGTAACTTTGTGCTCCATTGGTGTAATTGCTGCAAAGCGTTCCAGTGCGAGGGTGAACAAATAAATAAATGATATACAACGTTAGCCTTGTTTAATGAATTACAGAAATCTCAGGCAGTTTATTATTAATATTCGATGTATGTAGTCATAATACGCAAGTAAATAAATAGCTGTCTAAAACAAACACATCAGAAGTTTTAAACTCGACAGTGACTACATTTGTAAGATTAAGATTTAAATAAGTACCTGTAAAACATTTAAATGAATATAAAATCTTCAGTAAAAATCATACAAAAATTCTTCATAAATTTCGCCAAATTTCACTGAAAAAAAAACCATATAAAAGACTATTCCATACCCAAAGGAAAACAAACAATGATACACAAACGATGAAAGACATACCACACACGAACGATACAAATACAACTCAAAAGAGTAGCGAATTTCAATTTATTTTCAAACGTTCCCTCTATATAGGGTTATAAGCTATTTTTAGAAGAAATGCAGTATAATATCTAATATTAAATGGGGTACAGATTAAAAAAAATACATTGTTGTTTTTTTTACACACATAACTTTTGTTCACAATACATATTTTATAGAGCAGTGGTGGCCCAATGGTAACGGCCCCGACTTATGTGTCGTACGTAGGTCGTCAGTTCGAACGCAGGCAGGCGCTTTACTTTGTGTAAATTATTTCATCACCATTGCTGTTAAAACAGTGAAAGAAAACATCGTGAGATCGGCATATCCTAGAACCAAAAATTCTAAGACATGTGACATTCCCCAACCCGCACTGGGCCCGCGTGGTGGATTGAGGCCCTCCTCTCTCACAGAGAGGATGCCTGTGTCCCAGCTGTGGGATCATTATAAGGCTGATGATGATGACGATGACACATTTTATGTTATTTTGAAAATAATGGTACGATTGTTAGATATCAATTTCAATGTCTTATGAAAAACACGTCTTATGTTTTTTACTTGCTATCGCTTTGAATTAAGACAGAAAGGACAAGTGAATTGACAGGAATCTATTCAATTGAATTCAAAATCAGAGTCAAGTAAATTGAGTATTTTAGTATACTCTGTTGCTTTAATATATAGAGTACAATACTCTGCATTAAAGTACGATCGGCAACCCTAACTGAATAGGATTGTATACACCTTGGAGTCCTCGGACGAACGGCGGAGTCGGTGGAACATTGCCGAGATAGATAGGCGTATTGTTGATGTCGAGTCTCTTTAGACAATTGGTGTCTTTTGTTTAGCTACGCTCCCCAGACGTATTTGAGTGGAGATTACTGAACTATGTGTACGTGGCTTTATTTTTATAGTGACAGTGAATAAACTGGAGAGATTTATTTATTTAAGTGTAGATGTATAACTTTACAGGTCACCTAACCTAAGGCGTTATACAAAAAAAAAAGAAGAAAAAAAAACACAAACGAAACACATAAGAATTAGGCAAAATTAAATATTACTATATACAAATAAAAAATAATTAAAACGAAACACTATATAACAAAAAAAACATAAAAGAAAATCCAAAAAGAAATAAGAATTAATAACAGAAAAAAGTAACAAAAGTAAAAACAAAAAAAATTTTACAAAGAATACATAATTATACAATTATTCACTGATCTAACTTTCATCCATCTTCTCACAAAAACTTAAACATTCACGACACACATCTATCCATCTACCAGCAAACAGGTCACATTCCGGTGCTGATGTCAGAAGGGCTAAATGCCCTTGTAAAATGCATTGTGAGCGCCCGAACTATAGGCGAGTTAGCTCGGGATACCGTACGTGCAGAAGGTACGGCCAAAAGCCGGTGACTTCGTGGTCTCAGCTGTTGTTTAGGCACCATAGGAACAAACAGCCTCAACAACTGCACCACGAGCTCCTGGCAATCGGACTCTCCCCGCATAATACGGCAGGCTGAGATAAGCAAGAAGTACTTACGCCTTACTTCGAGAGAATTAAAATTTAAAACACCAAGTAATAATTTGAGATGAAATGGAGATAAGTATATCAAGAGGATGATACGCTTTAAGTCAGCGATTATTTTTTCCTTGGTATTCCCTTTTGTAACCTGAAGGGTTAGGCAGTGTTGTAGGCTCGTAGGTACATCGAAATGTTGTCCCCCTATATCTGAATTAAGTATTTGAAAGATGAGAATTTGTGAAAGTCTAATTTTGCCTAAAAATCAGTCAAACTTCAGCTTTGGTATATTTTTTTGTTTTTGCTTATTTCTCAAGTCTACTGTGCGGGTCTAAATACCAATACCAATCATTTTAGAAAAAGTCCTGTGACAGTATAGTTTGCACTTTCATGAAACAATAAACTGTATTTCGAGAAACGGCTCCACATCCTATAAAAATTACAGCTTAAATTTTTTGCAAAACCTCGTCCATTTTAACTCGGCGTTTTTTGTCGGTCAGGTCGTTTTTTTTACTGAAAAATATTCCACTTTGTACGAGCAATACGCTGAAGGCTTTCATAGTTGTGGTGCACCACGGTCACTGGTCAGGAAGGATCTTGTAAAGGGAAATGTGTAGTAAACGGCTTTGTCCCTAGTACGGGCCAGCGGTTTGTGTAAATAAAAAATGAGCAAGTATAATTATCATGTGCTTGGTATGTCGTAAAACACGTTTTGCTGGAAATAAGCGTGTTTTGCAGGGTTTAGCTGGGCTAACAATAGTCATCGTAGAGAACCAATAATGCAGTAACGGGTAGAATAGGTAGGTACATTTTACTGCACCTACTTATGAAAAATTTGGCGAATCATTTCAGCTTTCTGCAATCTGTGGTCACGGGGTCTCATTGCTATGAAAGAAAATTTGGTTCAAATAAATCTCACTAGATGGCGTGATTGTGAATTGAACACAAAAATTGTAATTTCTTGTTTAATCAACTCTCCTAAGTACTAAATTAAGGAATATTGGGATCCTAATTTACATTTCAAAGATTATTTGAACGGATCATTTAAAATTGATGCACAATTCAATTGGCACATTTCTAAATTTCCGAGGCATTCCACTCGATTGTTACAATTTGCATATTTTGGAACAAAAATACTGCAAAAACGTGCAAAAAAATACTATTAAACGAACCTTCACTCTATTTGAAGAAAAAAATATTCACGAACCTAGTAAACCCTTTAGTTACGTCGGCACGATTTCGAGGCATCTTTATGCTTGTACACTCGCGAGCAATGAAAAAGTTCCAGTGACATAGCACCAAATTACTCCTAAACGGGAAAGGCTAGCTTAATGACGCCGTCTGCAATATTGAAGTACATTTAACAGCGCATCAGAATATTACCAACTAAAAACGTAAATATTGTGTTCAAATTTTATATTAAACGTTTTAAAAAATTGGGGCCATTTGGCAAATAAAACCAAATCTCTAAGTAGGGGTTTTATTAGGTGTATACGTAGGTATTGATAACTCAGTACTTGGTGTCCTCCATGTGCTCTCAATACAGCTACTACGCGATTGGGCATGCTGAATACCAGATTCGTCAGCATATGCTAAGGAATGTTCTCCCATTCTTCGATGAGCGCGTAATTCAAGTCACGAAGAGTAATTGGATGTTGAACTCGTTTTCTCACACGTCTGTCAAGCTCGTCCCAAGCATGCTCAATAGGATTCAAATCGGGGCTCCTTGCTGGCCACTCCATTTTGTGGATTCCTACGTCCTGAAGATACTCATTTACAACTTGAGCAGTATGGGCCCGTGCATTATCGTGCATGAACACTGCATTGTCGCCCATATGGGCCAAAAACGGACCAGCATGTTCATTGAGAAACTCATTGATGTATCTCACAGCAGTTAGGTTCCCGTTCTCCATTGGAACTAACGCTGTTCGACCCTCTGCAGAGATACCAGCCCACACGTGAACGGTACCTCCGCCGTGTGAAACTTTTTCTTCAAAACATGCTTGTGCAAAACGTTCTCATGGTCGTCGGTATACTCTTTTCCTCCCATCATGATGGTACAGCATAAATTTTGACTCATCAGAGAACATCACTCTGCCCCATTTGTCCTCACCCCATTCTGTATGACTGTTGCGCACCTTGGCTTGCCATTACCTGGTCTTCTCAGGTTTAATCCAGTCTCCCTAAACCTTTGGATCACTCGTCGTACAGTAGTATATGCCACACCCATTATTCTGGCCGTATTTCTTTGGCTGGTCCCCAATTCCACCATAGTGATGTTTCTCGTACAATCCTCGGGTGATAGAGGCATAATTTATTGGTACGAGAGCCGTAAGACTTTACAATTTAAGAATTGTTTCACAACGGCGAAAACAAAGATGAAATCAAGAGCATAACAAAAAACGATACAAATGTATTCCGAAATTTTCAAACCCCAAAATTTTGTTTTTCAACTTTTTTTATCCATGGTTTAAAAAAAACCAGTATTAAAAAGAGTTTAAGTTTGCATAATAAAATAGATTTCATTATACTTTAGAATTTATGAAGCTAGGTTCTATGTCTTAGGCGATATTAAGGTGTTTGTCGGCATTTGTGGGTGGAACTTTTTCATTGCTTGGCAGTTTATTATATTATCTGTGCTGTGGTGAAACCCTACATACTTACCCACTGTCTCGCTCTCAGCAGTTATTAACAATAAAAAATAGTAATTTATCACGGCTGCACTAGCTTGATAATTTTCGTATTTAATATTATCAATTTTTTTACCAAGTGTTCGACAATATCACACTCTCAATCCCACATTACTGTACCAACGCAACGAAGTTTATCTCCCGCTCATGTTTTGTCAACTATTAGCGCTGAATTGATTTGTTATTCCATTCAAAGTTTAAGCGAGATTTATTGATAATATTTGTCACCGGAGTCAAGAGTCCGATCGGCTATCGGAGCCGATATCTCGCCATCCTTCGTCCTTTCGATTCCAGTTTCTCCAAATTGATTGTAGGACCTCGTGCTACTCCGGTTTTCCGATCACTCTTATCGAATCGTGGCATTTTTCTTCAAAACTGCTTTCGAGATGAAACCGTTTGTTAGATGTCGATGACATCTTGATTTGAGATTATAGAAATGGTAGAAAGTATTTATTTTGTGTTATTTGGGACAAAAATTATAGGAAGTGTTGTGTTATTAATTATAGTCATTCAGTTTCGCGAAACCTGTTAATTATTTCGTTTTCCTTTTAGTTACGTGAAAGATGATATCTAAACGATTTATTTTGAACATGGGCTTCCTAATAACTATAGCCATGAACATAAGGTTATGGATTACTTCCACAATCAACATGTTGCCCAAAGAGCTAGACAAATTGGTGTTCTCTTATATTTTTGACAACCCATTTGTCTAAGAATCTCGAAAAAATGTTTCTAACTGGCTGTTTCAAAGCTATACTGATAACATTTTATTTAAGCTTACTTCCATTACGACAATACAATCCATTACGGTACAATAACACCCGTCCACTTTTTCATCGCAGCCTTTCAGCTCATCCCTCCGTCGTACAAAAATCAACATTTTTCATTAGCCGGTCTTGCTTTACAAACTTAAGTGAAACCTCGTTAACAGAAACTCTTACGGAAAACTTTGACTCAAGACCGAAGTTTGTTTTGTTCCTTCTAGACTATATTAATCACGGACCAATTATAAAATTAGTATTAAAACTGTAGTTTGCATTAAATTAAGTAAAATGCTGCAAGCTGGTGAATGTTTGGAGTGACATCTAATTTTAGATAAATTCGTCCTAAAAAAATATTCAACATAAGAGCAAAAATTTGTTTATTAGTCATGTTTCGCCTTTAGCAAAAATGCTGTCTAATATCTTGATTATTGTGATACTGAAAATAAAAACATCAAATCAAAGACTTGACAGTAGACTCAATCAAACGCTTTCATAAACTACAAATCAGTATGTTGACGCAAATGCCTTAGACAACTCTTGCACGCAAGAAGAGCAGCAATTCCGTGACTATCCCCCACGTTAATCTTATATGAAGAATATAAATAAACACATTACTACACCACACATCCACCACTAAGGTAACATAAATAAGTAAATAGTACTTAACATCTCCGCGTCTGTAGTTTCCGTGCAAAATGGACCAATCCGCATATTTCCCCCGACGCAACTCGTCTACGTTACAGCTTAGAACTAACACTGTTATGTTAGCGATATGATTTAACATAAGAACTCTTACTTTTATGGGCACTAACATTATGTGTTGTAACGGCACTTGTGTTAAAGTGCTCGTATCTTTTACCTCTAGAACAACAACGTTGGATTTGCCGCTGCTAAGCATAAGCTAAAAGAAGGATATTATATGTTTCATCAAATAAAATGGAATGTAAAGAAAGAAAGACAAAAGTAAAAAAATGTGCATTTTTCAAATTATGATAACATATTATATTGGGTATCTGTATGGATTAGGGGGCCATATCTGATATTTAAACGCGGTTAATAGTTTTTTTTTAGTAAATTAGCCGATTTTAAAAGAATATTTCTTGAAAATTTTCTAATCCTGTAATTTATATCTAGTAAAAGCACCCACAAAAGTTAAAGTTGCCCTTCAGATCAAATATCTGAATTGAGGAATTTTCTTAGAACCTGAAAACAAGCCAGACAGCGCATTTTCCGTTTGGTCAAAAAATCTGTTTTCAGTCAAAAACTTCAACTGTTCGTTAAAATAGAAACGCAAAAGGCTACAATTATAGTGTTCCCAGAATTGAAAATATTCTATGTCTATTTTAGTCTCTGAACTCGGCCACTTGTCGCCAATCAATGGATTTGGCTGTCCGGATAATGTCGTTTCGGTGTCCAATGATATAATTAACTATACAATGGTGATTTCGCTTTAAAGCTGTGGCTTTTCATGTGAAGGTATTTACGATTTGTATTATAATTGCTGTGGTGAGGTGACCAGGGAGAATAGTTTCTGGAAAGACCCTGTTCCCTCCTAGCAGCCCCGAACTCAAATCATTTATAAATCATTAAGACAATATTGGTTAACTAAATTTAAGAAATGCGCAGTGTGGAGATACGAGTCTTTATCGTTATGATAATGATCTAATTCATCATCGGCTTTTTGGTCTCTTAGAAGGTTATTTTAATTGACCGTAAGTGGTATAAGTTAGAAGCAATGGAAATAGATAATTATGCTTGTCGGGTTTAGTCAATAGTACGGACGTCAAATAAAATCACAAGCACGCCACCTGGTGGCAAATAAGGAACAACTACGGTTTGGCACGCTTTTTTTAATTTATGTGATTTCATTTTCACGATTCTACCCAACTACCTGCCCACACACGATGTCTTAACTTAAGGGAATATGTCCTGACTTCTCGATGGTTTGTATTTATCGGTTACCCTTGATGCGACATACTTAAATTTCAAGCAAACATTCTCCAATTTAAATTTAAGTATGAAATAATGAAAATGAGCTTCCGAAAGAGTGGGTCTTAAAATGAACATGGACAAAACCAAGATCATGGTGAATGCCCATGTAACACCCACTCCTATCAAGGTCGGAGACTCTACACTCGAAGTTGTAGACCATTATGTCTACCTGGGACAAACGGTCCAGTTGGGTAGGTCCAATTTCGAGAAAGAGATCAACCGTCGAATCCGACTCGGCTGGGCGGCGTTCGGGAAGTTGCGTGGTGTCTTCTCGTCCAATTTACCGCAGTGTCTCAAGACAAAAGTCTATGACCAGTGTGTGTTGCCAGTGATCACCTATGGAACTGAGACGTGGTCGCTCACAATGGGCCTTATCAGAAAGCTCAAAGTCACCCAAAGGGCAATGGAGAGGGCTATGCTCGGAATTTCCTTGCGTGATCACGTCAGAAATGATGATATCCGCAGGAGAACCAAAGTTACCGACATAGCCCGAAGAATTGCCAAACTTAAGTGGCAGTGGGCAGGGCACATTGCTCGCAGAACGGATGGCCGATGGGGCCGAAAAGTTCTGGAATGGCGACCGCGAACAGGAAGACGATACGCTGGAAGGCCTCCCACTAGGTGGACTGATGACCTGGTTAAGGTTGCGGGAAGGCGCTGGATGCGAGACGCACGGGATCGGTCAATGTGGCGACGCCTGGGGGAGGCCTATGTCCAGCAGTGGACGTCTTTCGGCTGAAATGATGATGATGATGAATGAAAATGTATTTTAGCGTAATTTGTCAACCTTGGTAAAGAAGCAAAGTACCTGATAGGTAAAAATTACAATAACCACATTTAAACTACATTTAAATCAAGCCCTTGTGTGCCAAGATTGGCACATGATAGCACATTTAGATTTTCTTTTTTAAATTGGTCTCCCCGATCTAGCATTTGCTACAGGGTCAAAATATCGAAAACACAATTGACGAAAAATATCCGGGTAGAGACAATAAAATTCAGAAAATTAAATTGTAATCAAAACAAGTCACAGTACAATTAACCTCCAGCATTATTAATTGTGTCCCGGAAATTAATAAATTGTCAATTTACGTCATAACCAATTTCTTCTCCTGTCACAGAGCCAATTCAAATTTAAAGGCTTTAATTATCCCAATCAAATCAAAAACCCAGTAAAACATTCCCCAGCTTGTTTGAAAGCTATAAAAATATTCATATTTGATGTTATAATATTCTAAATAAACGAGAAAAGAAATTAAACACATTTTCAGCGGGAATAACGCGTAATATCCGGGTATTTTGTACCTACTTTATAACAAATAACCTCGCTTGACCCTCACACAATTTGTTACGGCTTTAGGATTTAATCATTTACTTTAACCGAGGGCTTAAAAACGACCCTAAACAATATAAATAACTAAATTCATATAATTTTCTCCTTCGCAAATTTTCAGTTTAATCTTTTGATAATATTTTGCGATTTTTCCCGATGTCCACCACTTGGTTGGCCACCACTGGGGGACAGCGGGAAAACTTTTACGACGACAACCATCAGGCAGTTGCCTGGACCAGTCACTACACCCGTCTGGTCCGAGGATTCTTTCTTTTCAATGAATGTCTGCGGGATTACCCATCCTGTTCCGTATACCTAAAATGTCTTCAAGGAAATTATATCCCCTTTTTCTTATACATACAGACGATTACGTAAGAGGCGTCTAAAGGTCCCCGGGACGTGGACGGACCTTGCCCCGTCAGTGGCTCAAAAAAATATCGTTGTGTATAATTTATATGAACTCGTTCACACACGTCCGTGCACGGGCCGTGCACGGGCCAGTGATAAAGCTCCAAATGCGATCGTCAACCCGCCTGCCAAGCGTGTTGATTACCTACAACAAACCCCCCCAAAGAGAAAAATGAATGGCTTGGGGGAGACCTATGTCAGCAGTGGAAGTCTTTCACCTGAAATGATGATGAGATATACCTACCCAATTATACAAACGATCTGCCATTCAATCAATCTATCTGTCAAAGAAAGCTCAAACGTCAATTAATCCGTCATATACTTATTATATTACACATCTTTGATTTTTATTTTATTATTAGTTTGCATATGTACCTTAGTTATAATTTTACCCTGTTAATCTGCATAAGAATAAATTGTAATTGATCACCGGAAGAGGGCACTGGCTCCTGTAACACAGGTCAATCACCTAGCACAGGAGTCAGGGAATCCATGTAGTTGTATGTTTTCTTATGTCAATAAAGTTATATTATAAAGTTGTCAATTAAGTTATATTATTATATTACCCACGAACGAACATCAATTAGGGAGTCGACTTGCCTGCCAAGATCTAATTATTGGCTGATTGACTGCAGATAGTCCATAACTCCTTTCTTGTTTCGTTCTCACGGACCCCGTGGAAACATTTGTTTCTAACTTTTTCCGTTAATTAAACCCCTAAGTTAATTAATTGTCGACAGAGATATCGTTTGTTTTAATTTCCTTTATGACATGATAGAATTAAAACCTACTTTGCAGATTTTGTTCCTATGGTTTGCGATTTCTGGTTGTGCGGCCAACCCCGCCACCCATTTCCTGCGGGCGGTCATTAATGAGAAAGCATTGTCTACTTGCGAACAAATAAATAGCTGATTATATGAAGAGATATCAAAAAGTCAAAGTCCTACTGAAACAAGACATTTAAAATATATAAAGGAAAAGATCATCAGTTATAAATTATTATATTTTCCACGAAGACACCTTAAGTACTCATTGTGATTATCGAAGCGTATGCCACGGCTTTGAAGATCGTACTCAAGCCTAATCTATTCAAAATTACAAAGGTTTTTCTGCTTGTGTAAACTCCAGGGCACCGAAGTTACTTAATCAGAAACACATTGCAGACGATAAAGTCGTATAAAACGGAACTGTGCCGAACTTTGTACGAACGAGAATAAAACAAACTTTGAAAATATCGCGCTCAAATCATGCGATACAAGTACCGATACCAGTACACATGGGATAAGAGATAAGATGCAGGCATTGATTCAATATTAACCTCTGCATTACGCTGGAAACTGTCAAACTGTGTGTAATAAGACGATCATACGAGCAATCTTCTATGTTGTATCGGCAGTCGGCACTATAGGCTGACTGGGGTTTGAGCAAGCATATTCAGGGTAAAAAGTTGATAGCTGAGACAGTGCGTCTTGCTGAGACAACACCGGATATATATCTGAAAAGTAGCCCCATAGTCAGGGCTCTACTTTCAGATTTCCAAAAAAGAGTCACTGATAATCATTTGATCATGTACGGCTTGACACACAAAATAAGGCAAATCTGACGAAGAAATTTTAGGCTTCCTCAAAATCAGATTTTTAAAATTATTTAAAATCAGTGAATTACTCTTTTTTAAAACTTAAAAATGAGTAATTAAAATAAATAATTCATTGATGATTGATGACAAAATGTTCATCGCATACTAACACATTGACCACACTCTAAACGTCACTCCCAATTGCAATTCCTGTACACCAATTTCTTCTGCCGCCAGTACATGTATCGGATCGCAATCGGTATCGCAATATCCGCAGCAAGCCAGCCAGATAGTTCCTACGTAATGACACCCAGGCGAAAGGACCGGCAAAAGTTGGGACTGCACTCCAAAAGGCGGGACCGGCGAAAGCTGGGACTGCACACCAGACGGCGGGACCGGCGCAAGCTGGGACTGCATTTTCCTTAGCAGGAACGTCCAGAGGCGAGACTGCAGTGGGATCGTCTCGAGGTGGGGCTGCGGTGGGACTGTCAAATGACGGTACTGCTGCTGGCACTGCTCCAGCGGCGACTCAATCCCCAGGGTGTCGAAGTCCCCGAGGATATCATCCTCGTGGACTGCCGCTGACGCCCTGGTCCCAATCTCTGCCCCCTGCGCTGCGCCGTAAGCATAGATTTCCTCGATGGCCTCCTCACGTCGGTGTAGTCCATCCTCGGAGAGTTCCGCCTCTGCTTCCGCAGTGGGTGCCTCTCCCTTATCTTCTTCCAGGAGCTTGAACGAGTACCGTTCAAATCCTCCTGGAAGAGAGTAGCCCGCGGCTTTGATGACCCCAGCGGACACCCCGTCCATGAGGACGATATGGCGGATCGACCGGTCTGCTCAGTGAGAGTATTCACGACCTTCCAGTCGTTCGTCCTCAAGGCAGGGTTAAGCCGCTGGATCAGTCGAATGGCCCGGACAGAGTCCTGCAAAGCCAAGTTGCGACTCTTCCATGCCATTTTGACTGGCTTTGGAAGGTCCTTGGCGTCAACAACCTTGAGTTTCAAGGAGCCAAGTTCCACATTGTGGATGGCCCCCCGAAACCAGCTAGCTGCATCAGAGTTGTCGCAGGATGCATGAACTGCACCTGCGACAACTCCGGGAGCAACCGATAGAACAGGCAGAGGATCCGGCGCCACTTCCAGTTTCTCAATTATGAGCTCCTGGATTGGCACCAAGTCCTCCGTCCTCAAGCTTTCCTCCGGGTACCTGACTGTGACGACAGCGAGTTTCACAGCCGCCACCGCATCCCTAAAGGATCCGGTTGAGGATGATTGCCCTTGGTCCCCATCCTCTGGCCGCCATGTCCCTGCTGTCGCCGCTGAGAGCAGCACGCGGTCTCTTTGATGGGCCCTCCGTAGGAGTCCCCTCTAGAGCCGCCTGCTGTCTCAGCTTTTGGCGCTTTTTCTACGCGCCCCAGATCATCCAACTGGAAGCCAGCCTGGTTCATGCCGGCCGCCGGGAGACGACAAGGTGCTGTCTTTGCCGGTCGCGTCCGGGGCCCCAAGGTCCGAGGTCATTCGACCTCCGACACAAGGGTCACGTGTCGCGCCAGTTTTGGCAGTATCTTTCTGCCCGGTGGGCTGGTTTGCAGTTCCGCCCTTAGGTGGTCCCGCAGCAGTGCCGGCCCTCGGCAGTGCCGCAGCAGTGCCGGCCCTCGGCAGTGCCGCAACAGTACCGTCATTTGACAGTCCCGCCGCAACCCCACCTCGTGACGACCCCACTGCAGTCTCGCCTCCGGGCGTTCCTGCTACGGAAAATGCAGTCCCGGCTTGCGCCGGACCCGCCGTCTGGTGTGCAGTTCCGCCCTTCAACGGTCCCACAGCAGTGCCGACCCTCGGCAGTGCCGCACCAGTACCGTCATTTGACAGTCCCGCCGCAGCCCCACCTCGAGACGATCCCACCGCAGTCTCGCCTTTGGACGTTCCTGCTAAGGAAAATGCAGTCTCAGCTTGCGCCGGTCCCGCCGTCTGGTGTGCAGTCCCAGCTTTCGCCGGTCCCGCCTTTTGGAGTGCAGTCCCAACTTTCGCCGGTCCTTTCGCCTGGGTGTCATTACGTAGAAACTATCTGGCTGGCTTGCTGCGGATATTGCGCTACCGATTGCGATCCGATATATGTACTGGCGGCAGAAGAAATTGGCGTACAGGAACTGCAATTGGGAGTGACGTTTAGAGTGTGGTCAATGTGTTAGTATGCGATGAACATTTTGTCATCAATCATCAATGAATTATTTATTTTAATTACTCATTTTTAAGTTTTAAAAAAGAGTAATTCACTGATTTTAAATAATTTTAAAAATCTGATTTTGAGGAAGCCTAAAATTTCTTCGTCAGATTTGCCTTATTTTGTGTGTCAAGCCGTACATGATCAAATGATTATCAGTGACTCTTTTTTGGAAATCTGAAAGTAGAGCCCTGACTATGGGGCTACTTTTCAGATATATATCCGGTGTTGTCTCAGCAAGACGCACTGTCTTAGCTATCAACTTTTTACCCGGAATATGCTTGCTCAAACCCCAGTCAGCCTATAGTGCCGACTGCCGATACAACATAGAAGATTGCTCGTATGATCGTCTTATTACACACAGTTTGACAGTTTCCAGCGTAATGCAGAGGTTAATATTGAATCAATGCCTGCATCTTATCTCTTATCCAATGTGTACTGGTATCGGTACTTGTATCGCATGATTTGAGCGCGATATTTTCAAAGTTTGTTTTATTCTCGTTCGTACAAAGTTCGGCACAGTTCCGTTTTATACGACTTTATCGTCTGCAATGTGTTTCTGATTAAGTAACTTCGGTGCCCTGGAGTTTACACAAGCAGAAAAACCTTTGTAATTTTGAATAGATTAGGCTTGAGTACGATCTTCAAAGCCGTGGCATACGCTTCGATAATCAAAATGAGTACTTAAGGTGTCTTCGTGGAAAATATAATAATTTATAACTGATGATCTTTTCCTTTATATATTTTAAAAGTCTTGTTTCAGTAGGACTTTGACTTTTTGATATCTCTTCATAAAATCAGCTATTTATTTGTTTGCAAGTAGACAATGCTTTCTCATTAATGACCGCCCGCAGGAAATGGGTGGCGGGGTTGGCCGCACAACCAGAAATCGCAAACCATAGGAACAAAATCTGCAGAGTAGGTTTAATTCTATCATGTCATAAAGGAAATTAAAACAAACGATATCTCTGTCGACAATTAATTAACTTAGGGGTTTAATTGACGGAAAAAGTTAGAAACAAATGTTTCCACGGGGTCCGAGAGAAAGAAACAAGAAAGGAGTTATGGACTATCTGCAGCCAATCAGCCAATAATTAGATCTTGACAGTCAAGTCGACTCCCTAATTGATGTTCGTTCGTGGGTAATATAATAATATAACTTTATTGACAACTTTATAATATAACTTTATTGACATAAGAAAACATACAACTACATGGATTCCCTGACTCCTGTGCTAGGTTATTGACCTGTGTTACAGGAGCCAGTGCCCTCTTCCGGTGATCAATTACAATTTATTCTTATGCAGATTAACAGGGTAAAATTATAACTAACGTACATAATATGCAAACTAATAATAAAATAAAAATGAAAGATGTGTAAAATAATAAGTATATGACGGATTAATTGACGTTTGATTATCTCCCAGTCTCGTTGTAAAATTCATGAAAAGAGTTTTCAACGAGATTTGGGAGGAGTAATGTATCTAGGGGACCACAATAGATCCCAATGGGTCGAAGTGTCCGAGTTCTTTCTCGGCCCCTCCATAAGATAAGATAAGATAATGACACCCAGATAAGAATTCAATATCGCCTACTTTAACATCTATCCTCAGCACTCTGGCTGTGTTCCTGCGTCTGCTACACTCTTAATCTGTTTTTGTGTAAACTATCTTGAGGGAGTGTTATTGGGGTTAGAGACAATAAGTGATTAAAGGCTGATAATAAGAAACTGGCGTGCTATTTGCTACCCAACCTAGGTAACTTTATTGATAATTTTATTTTGCATATTATATTTGTATACGCATATTATTAAAAGGCTTTAACTTATTATTAGGCTTATTAGATTACTTTTATCAACATCGAGAGCCCAATTTGCTCATTGCTGAGAATAGGACTATCTTTCCCATGCGGATCCTCCTAGGGTCAAGGTCAGTAAGTTCCGATGTAATAACTCCCAGATAACAATTCAATATGGCTTACTTTTACATCTATCCTCTGGCTGTATCTCTGTGTCTGCTGTAATCGCAATCTGTTTTTGCTTTAGGGCAGGTAGGCTGACTTTTACATCTCTTTGATTCATAATTAAACAAACAATTAGTGATAGTTTAAATGCAAAAAAAAATACATATTGTAGTTGACTACATGTACTTTTTATTTCTGAGATTCAAAACATGATGTCGAAAACTTCGCTCGATCAAAAAAAAAATGAAAAGGCCTCTAAAACGATGTTTTTTTCATCATTTTCTATTTTTCTGGAAGATTATGAAAGATTTACTACCTAAAACACATATCTAAAAAAAGGTTAACAACCTGTAGAACTTTATTCTCTGAGTAGAATTTATAAAATAGTTAATTGTTTTAATAATAAATTTATATATAACACAGCGGCCACCGTACGGCTCTTCAGTCGCCCGCGAGGCCTTGACGAGGCAGGACCTATGCCAGTTTTACTCGTGCTGGACTTCTCGCTAATTTATCGACCGATTTATTACGAGACCACAGTGTAACAGAATCAGTAGATTAGGGAAGTTTTTTAACAGACTTCAAAGAAGACCGAAATATTCGTCATGGGTGTATTTCATTTTGTTTTTTTTTGGTTATTAGTCAAAATAAAAATAATAGTTGTGAATATTAGTCAAAATAAAAATTCAAAATGGCGCCAACCAAAATGTTTGATATGATTGTCATGGGCGTCACGTCACTTTCATGGTTTTTGGGGTCGCTAAATACTAATATGGGGTCAAAATGAAAACACAAAATGGCGCCGACCGAAATTTTTGAAATTTTCGTCATGGGTGTCATTTACATGGGTTTTGGGGTCGCTAGACATGAATTTGGGATCAAAATTAAATTCCAAGATGGCGTCGTCCAAAATTTCTGCAACTTTCGTCATGGGTGTCATTTTCATTGTTCTAATTTAAATATAAGATGGAGCTGACTTAAAAACTGACACCCTTGACCACAGTTTCAAAAATTTTGGTCGGCGCCATTTTGGAATTTTAATTTGACCACAAATTCGCATTTAGCGACCCCAAAAACCCTAAAAAATTACATCCATGACAAAAGATTGAAATATTTCGGTCGACGCCATCTTGTATTTTCAATTTGACCACAAATTCGCATTTAGCGAACCCAAAAACTCTGAAAATCACACCCATGACAAAAGTTTGAAAATTTTCGGTCGGCGCCATCTTGGAATTTCAGTTTGACCACAAATTCGCAATCAGTGACTACGAAAACCCCGAAAATGACACCCATGACGAAACCTTTAGAAATGTCGGTTGGCGTCATCTCATATTTTCATTTTACCACGTATTCACAATTTCCCACCCCGAAAACTATGAAAATGACACCCATGACGAAAGTTTAAAAAATCACGGTCGGCGCCATCTTGGAATTTTATTTTGACCACAAATTCGCATTTAGAGACCCAAAAACCCTGAAAATCGCCATCTTATATGTAATTTCAATGTGACCACATATTCACAATTACCCACCCCGAAAACTATGAAAATTTTAATTTTGTCCATGAGGACAAAATGAAAATACAAGATAAAATATTTAAAATACAAGATGGAGCCGGCCGAAATTTTTGAATCTTTTTTCTTGGGTGTCGTCTACCGAAAATTTTTATACTTTCGTCATGGCTGTCATTTTCGTGATCTCGTAATAAATCAGTCGATAGATTAGCGAGAAGTCCAGCACGAGTAAAACTGGCATAGGTCCTGCCTCGTCAAGGCCTCGCGGGCGACTGAAGAGCCGTACGGTGGCCGCTGTGTTATATATAAATTTATTATTAAAACAATTAACTATTTTATAAATTCTACTCAGAGAATAAAGTTCTACAGGTTGTTAACCTTTTTTTAGATATGTGTTTTAGGTAGTAAATCTTTCATAATCTTCCAGAAAAATAGAAAATGATGAAAAAAAACATCGTTTTAGAGGCCTTTTCATTTTTTTTTTGATCGAGCGAAGTTTTCGATATCATGTTTTGAATCTCAGAAATAAAAAGTACATGTAGTCAACTACAATATGTATTTTTTTTGCATTTAAACTATCACTAATTGTTTGTTTAATTATGAATCAAAGAGATGTAAAAGTCAGGCTACCTGCCCTAAAGCAAAAACAGATTGCGATTACAGCAGACACAGAGATACAGCCAGAGGATAGATGTAAAAGTAAGCCATATTGAATTCTTATCTGGGAGTTATTACATCGGAACTTGCTGACCTTGACCCTAGGAGGATCCGCATGGGAAAGATAGGCCTATTCTCAGCAATGAGCAAATTGGGCTCTCGATGTTGATAAAAGTAATCTAATAAGCCTAATAATAAGTTAAAGCCTTTTAATAATATGCGTATACAAATATAATATGCAAAATAAAATTATCAATAAAGTTACCTAGGTTGGGTAGCAAATAGCACGCCAGTTTCTTATTATCAGCCTTTAATCACTTATTGTCTCTAACCCCAATAACACTCCCTCAAGATAGTTTACACAAAAACAGATTAAGAGTGTAGCAGACACAGGAACACAGCCAGAGTGCTGAGGATAGATGTTAAAGTAGGCGATATTGAATTCTTATCTGGGTGTCATTATCTTATCTTATCTTATGGAGGGGCCGAGAAACAACTCGGACACTTCGACCCATTGGGATCTATTGTGGTCCCCTAGATACATTACTCCTCCCAAATCTCGTTGAAAACTCTTTTCATGAATTTTACAACGAGACTGGGAGATAATCAAACGTCAATTAATCCGTCATATACTTATTATTTTACACATCTTTGATTTTTATTTTATTATTAGTTTGCATATGTACCTTAGTTATAATTTTACCCTGTTAATCTGCATAAGAATAAATTGTAATTGATCACCGGAAGAGGGCACTGGCTCCTGTAACACAGGTCAATAACCTAGCACAGGAGTCAGGGAATCCATGTAGTTGTATGTTTTCTTATGTCAATAAAGTTATATTATAAAGTTGTCAATAAAGTTATATTATTATATTACCCACGAACGAACATCAATTAGGGAGTCGACTTGACTGCCAAGATCTAATTATTGACTGATTGGCTGCAGATAGTCCATAACTCCTTTCTTGTTTCATTCTCTCGGACCCCGTGGAAACATTTGTTTCTAACTTTTTCCGTTAATTAAACCCCTAAGTTAATTAATTGTCGACAGAGATATCGTTTGTTTTAATTTCCTTTATGACATGATAGAATTAAACCTACTCTGCAGATTTTGTTCCTATGGTTTGCGATTTTTGGTTGTGCGGCCAACCCCGCCACCCATTTCCTGCGGGCGGTCATTAATGAGAAAGCATTGTCTACTTGCAAACAAATAAATAGCTGATTATATGAAGAGATATCAAAAAGTCAAAGTCCTACTGAAACAAGACTTTTAAAATATATAAAGGAAAAGATCATCAGTTATAAATTATTATATTTTCCACGAAGACACCTTAAGTACTCATTGTGATTATCGAAGCGTATGCCACGGCTTTGAAGATCGTACTCAAGCCTAATCTATTCAAAATTACAAAGGTTTTTCTGCTTGTGTAAACTCCAGGGCACCGAAGTTACTTAATCAGAAACACATTGCAGACGATAAAGTCGTATAAAACGGAACTGTGCCGAACTTTGTACGAACGAGTATAAAACAAACTTTGAAAATATCGCGCTCAAATCATGCGTGAATATACCGAGGGTCGACTTGGAGATGGGGTAACTAAATTAAACACTGGAATGGTAACTAATCTCGCATATTAATATGTACCGAATCACAATGTATAAATAGTACTGCTCACACACAAGAATAATACTTCAAAATTCCTTAGCTAAATGACGGTAACAAAACGTTAGCGCGAGTTAATTTGACGCCAACGCCATCTAGGGAATTAAGAATCAAACTTCGTTTACATTAAAAGTGATGGCGCTATGAGCTAATTGACCTGAACATACCGCCCACCAAGGACACAATGCAGAATGTCCTTATTAACGACCGCCCACCATGCAACTATAAAGGGTCAAAGCCAAAACAAACAAAAATAGCACTAAACTGCACATATGTCTTCGGTAGTAAATATGTAACTAAATATTTGGCTACAAAATAGTAGCAAATGTTACACAGTTTAAATTTTATCAACCAATCTTATAATTAAATACAATTATCATGAAACCTTAACTAAACTAACATTAATAATTGGGTTACTGGACCACTGGCAATACACATAACTTGGATATCGGCCTTTTAACAATTGAAGCTTTCGTGCGTAAGGTTACTACCCGAGTAATTCCGTCAGGTCCACAATGCTTTTGCTCAATCCTTCCCAATAACCACTTGCCAGGAGGCATGTCATCCTCTTTCACTAGTATTACATCGCCAACAGATGGTTCTGGATTTTTATAAGCCCATTTGTGCCGTTGCAGAAATTGATTAAGATAATCATTCGACCACCTTCGCCAAAACTGCTGCATCATTCTCTGCTGGAGTTGCCAGCGTTGTAAACTATTAACATTTGAATCTTCATAATTTGAGTCCGGAACTAAAACAACTGGCTCTCCAATCAGAAAATGACCAGGTGTTAATATTTCAACCTTATCTTGATCCTCCACATAGGATAATGGTCTCGAATTGAGGCAGGCTTCGATTTGAGCCAGCACAGTAGCCATTTCTTCGTACGTTAGAGTGGTGTTTCCTATGATCCTCTTTAAATGGTACTTGGTAGATTTAATTCCTGCCTCCCAAAGGCCCCCAAAATTTGGCGCGTGAGGAGGAATAAAGTGCCACTCAGTGCCATTAGTAGCGAGATATTCTGCCAATTCCGAATTAAAATTAGATTTTTCTTCATTATATAAATAAAGCAATTCACGTGCAGCGCCTACAAAATTAGTACCATTGTCGCTGTACAACTCAGTGCAACGACCACGCCTAGCCACAAATCTTTTGTACGCCGCCAGGAAACCTTTGGTACTCATCTCACTAACCGCCTCTATATGCACTGCTCGAGTAGACATGCATATAAAAAGCGCAATATAACCTTTATATGACTTGTTCCCGCGTCCTTTCGATACCCTTATGTTTATTGGTCCTGCATAATCTACTCCGGTACACAGAAATGGTTTGTTTGGTGTCACACGTGCCGATGGTAGCTGCCCCATAAGTTGCGTCCGTGCTTTGGCTGAATATCTAATGCATTTAACACAGCCCCTTACATATTTTTTCGCTAGCAACTTAACCCCTATAATCCAGTACTTGGATCTTAAGTACGTGACCATAAGCTGCGGGCCCCCATGCATGGTTTTGGCATGAGCATCAGCAATCAGAAGTTCGCTCAGAAAAGATTCCCGTGGTAAGAGGACTGGGTGTATGCGATTATAACCCAATTGAGACATTTCAAGTCTTCCTCCAACTCTTATTATTCCATTAGAGTCCATAAAAGCATTTAACGAATCCAGATTCGACTTTTTCTTTTTTATCTTACTATTTTTTGAATCTTTCATTTCCTCTGAAAACTCCTCTTGGCATTTCCTTATGCATGTGTCCATGGCATCTTCAAGTTCCTGTTTCGATAATTCACGTATACTATGTTTAGTAGTTGCTTGTTTCCTTAGACTCAAAAACCGTCTACAGTAAGCTATTACTCGAATTAATCTCGACAACCTGGAAAACTTATTCCAGACGGTAACTGTATCAACCACCGTCGTGTGTGTTTTAACTTTTTCCAAATGTGTTAAGATATGCTTAGGCCTTTTGTATTCTATTACCTGCTGTCGCAACAGATCCGGACCATTCCACCATATATCCGTAGAATTTAATTCAGCTGGGCAAACACCGCGGGAAGCACAATCTGCGGGATTTTGCTTAGACGATACGTGGGACCAGTGGTATGTATCTAAGATGTTTAAAATATCCGAAACTCGATTGGCTACAAAAGTTTTCCAGCGGCTAGGATGACTATTGAGCCAAGCTAGCACCACCTCACTGTCTGTCCATGCATGCCAGTCAAGCTTCTGGATACCCATTACTTCTCCTACTTCAGCCATTAATTTGGCTAGAAGAACAGCCCCACAAAGTTCTAGTCTTGGTATAGACACTTGTCTAATGGGTGCAACCTTCGTTTTTGAAGTGACCAAAGAGATGTGAATGTTTCCTTGGTGATCCACGACTCTGAGATAAATAACGGCTGCATACGCCATTTTGGAAGCATCTGAGAAGCCATGCAGTTCCTTCTTTACGTTAGTAGCAGTATGTAGCCATCGTGGGATTTTAACCTCCACCAAAGAAGATAAGTTGTGATGGTAAGTAGCCCATTCATGTATTAAATTATTAGGAATTTCTTGATCCCATTCCAAACCTGCCAACCATAATTTTTGAATGAACGTTTTGGCTAATATAATACTAGGCGCTAACCATCCTAACGGGTCAAACAACTTAGCAATGTCGGAAATAATTTTTCTTTTTGTTATAGGTGCAGCTAGCGGCGGAAGTTCCACCGAGTACTGGAAGAAGTCATCGCATGAGTTCCAGGTAAGTCCCAGTATCTTTGTAACATTATCAGTTTTTATCCTTAGTTCTTCCTCTGTAGTTCTTTTACCATACCTGATTTTATCTAGTAATGTTTTGCTATTACTCCTCCATTTTTGCAAGTGGAAACCCCCTTTAGCTAAGACTGTATTCATTTCTGTATAGATTTTAAATCCTTCTTCTATATTATCCGCTCCCGTCATTAAATCGTCCATATAAAAATCATTGAGAATTATTTTCTTTACCTGCGGCTTATCCTTACATTCATCATATGCGACTTGATGCAAGGAGCGCACCGCTAAATATGGTGCTGATGCGGTACCAAATGTGACAGTCATTAACTCGTATTCTTCTATTTCTTTTTCAGAGTCGTTTCTCCAGAGTATACGTTGAAATATTGTATCAGAGCCGTTAACCAAAACTTGTCGATACATTTTGATAATATCTGCCACAAGACATATCTGATATGTTCTCCATCGCATAATCGTGTGACGGAGTTCAGCTTGCAACGTTGGACCAACTAACAGGTTGTCATTAAGCGACATTCCATTAGTTCCTTTGCAGGAAGCATCGAATACGACACGAACCTTCGTGGTATCTTTATCCTCCCGGACGACGGCGTGGTGAGGTAAGTATATTGCTTTACTATTATCCTTTTCCTTATCTGTCACCCTTCTCATATGCTTCAAATCTAAGTACTCTTGTATAACCTTTGCATAATCTTCTTTTAATTTATTGTTCTTTCTTAACCTTGTCTCTAAACTCTTTAGTCTTTTTTCAGCAATACACTTAGACTCGCCAACTTTGCTGACCGGGTCAGCCTCACGCAGCGGCAGTTTCACTATGTATCTACCTATGTTATTCCGCGTTGTTGTAGCTGTAAATATGTTTCCACATTTAATTTCATCCTCCGTGAGAATTTTATTTTTTTCATATGGTTCTGCTTCTAACTCCCAAAATCTTTTTAACATGTTGTCATCAGCTTGAACACTGGAATGCATCACGGTAATGTGTGAATGAATACTTGACTCATTATCCACTTCACAGGTGCCCGATAATATCCAGCCTAATGTGGTATCTTGCGCTAATAGAGTGCCACTTATATTCCTTTTAATGCCCTCTTGGATGATTTGGCTGTAAACCTCAGCACCCAATAAAATATCAATTTTATTGGGTCTGTGGTATTCGGGATCAGCCAAATCATCATCGGTCAAGTCTACCCATTCTATCTTCGCTACTTTCGTAGCTGGGAGAAGGGCGGTGACTGACTTCAGGACGTAAGCATTAACCCTTACTTGGAATTTGGGATCTATTCTAGACCTCAAATTAATGACAACAGTGGACTTAGACGTTACGCTTTTGTCACCCCCTACACCTAATACAGTGCCTCGATGGCTTTTTCTTTAATCCTAAATATTGTACTATGGATTCCGTAACGAAAGATCCCTGTGACCCTTGGTCTAACAAAGCCCTAATTACTTGATAAGTCCCATCTTTCGACTCAGCTTTAACCAAAGCTGTTGTCAACAGTACAGTCTTCTGACCACTTCCTGTCGAAAGGCATGAGACTACTGGGTTGCTTGACTCCTCCGCTTGAACGGTTACTTTTTTATTATACTCGTTTGTATCCTCCTTCCTCAACCTTCCAGCGGCCGAGGAGGTGGTCTCGGAAGCACTACTACCATTTTCCCCATTACCAGACCCGGAAACACCTGTTGGGTGTAATAAAGTATGGTGGCGGCGTTTGCACACCTGGCATCTAAGAGTATTTTTACAGAATTTTGCAGAGTGGTTATTATGAAGGCAAACAAAACACAATTTCTTTTCCTGTACAAAATTACGCCGAGCATCGTTAGATTCTTTACTGAACCTTTTGCATAAAGTTATTTTGTGATCTTCAGCACAATATGCACATGACGCGATGTTGTCATTTTTAACAATATGAAAAGATTTAGTAACTTTCTTATCAGTACTATTAAACTTAGGTTCTAAATTTTCCAGACCTCTGAATCGACCTATTAAGAACTCTGAGAACTGTACAAACGTTGATAGTTCATCAGTTCGGTCCGAGGATACCTTTAACTCCCAGGCCTTTCGAGTATCTTTATCTAATTTAGCACTTATGATATAAATAATCAATATGTCCCAGGATGAAACATCCACACCTAGATTTTTTATAGACTCTAAACAATCTGACGTTGTACTAATTAATTTCTTAATTTCCGAAGCCGATTCAGACACTAAATTCTTTTGACTTAGCAACCGTTTCAAGATGCCGTTAGCTAAAAACCGTTTATTGTTGTACATACTATCTAACTTCTCCCAAGCAATTTGATAACTATCGGACGACACTTTAATATTTCGCAACAACTGTTCGGCTTCTCTTGTTAAATGACCTCTGAGATAATAGAACCTTTGGGCATCGTCCAGAGACTGATTTTCATGCACAAGTCCTAAAAACAAGTCTCTAAACGTCTGCCACTCAGTATATTGACCTGAAAACATCGGGATTTTTATTTCAGGCAACTTGAAACGTCTAGCTGAACTTTCGCATTGACTACCAGAACTTAATTTACCCTGTGGTTCCGTTGGTTTTAATGCACATAACATCTCTTTTAACTCGGTCTTATATTCGACGTATAATTCTTCCACATCGTCATAAACACAATTTTTATGATAATCTGAACTATACAAATCGCTCCTTTTAACTTGGCTTATAATTTTAGTATGAGTGTTTGTAAATAAACTCCATTGTTGCTCTAAGTTATCAAGCCTGGTTTCAACATATGAAATTGTTAATCGCTCTTTAGGGGACTTCTTAAAATTTGTCTTAGCTTTAAGCATTTTAGTTTTAATGTCCTCCTGCAGATCATTAAACGATTCCATTTTTATTAATTATGTTATAAAAACTTAAACAATTATTTGAAACAACAAAGTAATATTCAATTATTCGGTAAAATTTTACAAGTCTTTTACTTAACAAAATTCACCTGGTTTCAAATTCGGGCATGGATTCCCCGTCAAAACCACTTTTCACTTAAAACTATTACAAGTCCAAAACTACTCAAGAATGACTAAGTTAATTTTCAAATGTTATTAAAGTTCCAATTAAATTTCACTTTTTGGGAAACTCCAATTAAATTCTTCCTGATAATTAGATTGCAAATAATAATTGTACTCACGATTTTTCACCAAATTCACTCACTGACACTACTGCTGACGTCACGTTGTGATGTCTTGCACCACACAAGTGGCGCCCTCTGCGAGTCCACGGTCTGCTCCTCTTCTCCTCCCTTGCCTCGCTCCTCCAGATGTTGCTGCCACCAATAGTGCTGCACCACGCTCCACTGGCTGCTCCCTGCATCAACCGGTGTTCCACCTCCAACTCCTGGCACCTTTCACCTGGTACCCACTGAAGGGGATTGATCTGGACAGCGATCCACTGCCCAGTAACGACGCGAAGGGTGGTGATTTCTACCACCACTGGAAACCACCAAAAACACTCCCGACCACACCCGGCTCTCGAAGGACCATGAATATACCGAGGGTCGACTTGGAGATGGGGTAACTAAATTAAACACTGGACTGGTAACTAATCTCGTATATTAATATGTACCGAATCACAATGTATATATAGTACTGCTCACACACAAGAATAATACTTCAAAATTCCTTAGCTAAATGACGGTAACAAAACGTTAGCGCGAGTTAATTTGACGCCAACGCCATCTAGGGAATTAAGAATCAAACTTCGTTTACATTAAAAGTGATGGCGCTATGAGCTAATTGACCTGAACAATGCGATACAAGTACCGATACCAGTACACATTGGATAAGAGATAAGATGCAGGCATTGATTCAATATTAACCTCTGCATTACGCTGGAAACTGTCAAACTGTGTGTAATAAGACGATCATACGAGCAATCTTCTATGTTGTATCGGCAGTCGGCACTATAGGCTGACTGGGGTTTGAGCAAGCATATTCAGGGTAAAAAGTTGATAGCTAAGACAGTTCGTCTTGCTGAGACAACACCGGATATATATCTGAAAAGTAGCCCCATAGTCAGGGCTCTACTTTCAGATTTCCAAAAAAGAGTCACTGATAATCATTTGATCATCGATCGTCATCTCATATTTTCATTTTACCACGTATTCACAATTCCCCACCCCGAAAACTATGAAAATGACACCCATGACGAAAGTTTAAAAAATCACGGTCGGCGCCATCTTGGAATTTTATTTTGACCACAAATTCGCATTTAGAGACCCAAAAACCCTGAAAATCGCCATCTTATATGTAATTTCAATGTGACCACATATTCACAATTACCCACCCCGAAAACTATCAAAATGACAGCCATGACGAAAGTATAAAAATTTTCGGTAGACGACACCCAAGAAAAAAGATTTAAAAATTTCGGCCGGCTCCATCTTGTATTATAAATATTTTTGCAAATATGGATTTGTAAAAATTTACCCCAAAAACCATGAAAATGACACCCATGACGAAAGTTTCAAAAAGCACGGTCGGCGCCATCTTGGAATTTTATTTTGACCACAAATTCGCATTTAGAGACCCAAAAACCCTGAAAATGACACCCATGACTAAAGTTTCAGAAATTTCGGTCAGCGCCATCTTATATGTAATTTCAATGTGACCACATATTCACAATTACCCACCCCGAAAACTATGAAAATGACAGCCATGACGAAAGTATAAAAATTTTCGGTAGACGACACCCATGAAAAAAGATTCAAAAATTTCGGCCGGCTCCATCTTGTATTTTCATTTTGTCCATGGGGACAAAATTAAAATACAAGATAAAATATTTTAATTAATTTTTTATTTAATTTTTGCAAATATGGATTTGTAAAAATCTACCCCAAAAACCATGAAAATGTCACCCATGACGAAAAATTTGACAATTTCGATCGGTGTCATTTTGATTCAACAACAGTAAAAAATATTTTTTCAATACAGTTGTTAAACATGGCGTACTTTCAGAGGCTATAATTATGATTCGAAAATTAAATCTTTTGCATAGGCATCTTTCTATTACGCGGTCGTGACTTTTGTTTACGAGCTCGATCATTAGTTTTGCAGTTGAGTTTTAAATGTTTTAGTCAATTTAAAAAAGTTTAGTAGCAAGGAATTTTCATACTTAAAATAAAATGGGATTTTATTCGAGGCCAAAATGAATGAGGTACGGACTCGACGTCTTAGCATAAAATTCTCAAAAGTTTATTAAATGGTTGTTTAATATATTGAATTAACAGTTTTAATTTCATTATTTTCACATTAACATTTGTCAAAAATCGAATAGGCTGTATAGGCTTTTTTCGTTGTAAAAAAAATATTGGTATCTCTATCTCGATCTCTAACTCTAACTCTATCTCTATCTCGATCTCTAACTCTATCTTTAACTCTGTCTCTATCTCTAACTCTGTCTCTAACTCTATCTCCAACTCTATCTCTAACTCTATCTCCAACTCTATCTCTAACTCTATCTCTAACTCTAACTCTATCTCTATCTCTATCTCTATCTCTAACTCTATCTCTAACTCTATCTCTAACTCTATCTCTAACTCTATCTCTAACTCTATCTCTAACTCTAACTCTATCTCTAACTCTATCTCTAACTCTATCTCTAACTCTATCTCTAACTCTATCTCTAACTCTATCTCTTTCTCTATCTCTAACTCTATCTCTATATCTATCTAAGTTTGTATAACTCTATCTCTAACTCTATCTCTAACTCTATCTCTAACTCTATCTCTAACTCTATCTCTAACTCTATCTCTAACTCTATCTCTAACTCTATCTCTAACTCTATCTCTAACTCTATCTCTAACTCTATCTCTAACTCTATCTCTAACTCTATCTCTAACTCTATCTCTAACTCTATCTCTAACTCTATCTCTAACTCTATCTCTAACTCTATCTCTAACTCTATCTCTAACTCTAACTCTATCTCTAACTCTATCTCTAACTCTATCTCTAACTCTATCTCTAACTCTATCTCTAACTCTATCTCTAACTCTATCTCTAACTCTATCTCTAAACTCTATCTCTATCTAAGTTTGTATAACTCTATCTCTATCTAAGTTTGTATAACTCTATCTCTATCTAAGTTTGTATCGAATATTTTATGCGCAAGGAGGTTGTATAGCATTGAGATGGAGTTTGAATTATTTCTTTTTTTTGTATATGAGTTGAAGTACAAGTGATGAAATGGAATTATACTCCACCCGATATTTTATCTGAGGCCAACACTGCGCAAGATGAAATTTTGCCTCCAAAACCTTGAGAAAGATATATGGCGACTTACGTTAATTTTACTTTAAGGAAAAATAAAATTTAATTCTTTGACTTGTTTTTACTATTTCCCACAACTGTATTGAAAAACGTCGTGTGATACACGGGTGTGTAGGTTATTGCAAACTCGTGTCATTAAAAACCCTCGCCTTCGGCTCGGGCTTGTTAATGACAGCTCGTTTGCAATAACCTACTTTCCACCCTTGTATCACAATGTACTATTCTCAAACATGCTTGGAAATTTGAGCATTACTTTGACAACCTTCTTCGAGATAAATGGAAATTGCAGTACTGGCCAAATACATGCGAGCAGCGGCCGGCAAAAGTTGTATGAAAATCCATATCTGTCGTTTGCAGCGGCCAAATAAATTACATAGTAAACTCATATCTGTCGTGTAATTTAAAAATGGAACGATCTTTTACTCCGAATCATGGCAACCAAGGAGGTAACTTATCAAAGGTTTTATTTAAATTTCGAACTGGCTTGCAAATAGAAAGCCGTGTATTGAAAAATAAACAAATGAACACTTTAAGGCTTAGCACGCACTGCAATTTTTATTTGCGCGGATTTTTGTAGTATTATTACCGCGTGATTTTTTTACCGCAACGCGTGCGGCTTCATACAATTCCATAGGCCGCAGAATGGGCGGAAAAAAAATTGCGCGAATGAAAATCGCAGTATGTGCTATACCTAACGCGGGAATAATTATTGTTGTTCGGTTTTCGTCATTTCACAAAATGAGTTCTAGGTACTACTTAGTTTTAATTTCCGCGCATTATTTGAGAAAAGCACTATACAAGCCTTGGCCACAACTAGGCATTGATGGACTTACGTATGTGTGCCTCGGCTTCGCCTCGGCCCACATTTACACGTTCGTCCATCAATGCCTCTTTTGCTGGCCGCTGCAGTAATGTACTATTTTGCATGAATGTGTCTAGTCAAATAATTGAATAAAATACGACTTAGGGCATTTTTTTTTTAATTTTAGCTATACACATACAAGTTACTATTTATTTACACATATAAGTTATTATTTATTTACTACGCATTGTGACTCTCGTCTTTATTACCTTTTAAAAGCAATAGCAAAATAAGCTTTCTCTACACACCTTTGCTGTGACAGTTTAGTCGGCTTTACGCGCACGCGAGCGCGCCGCTCGCTTGGCCGTGGCGCGTTAAATACCTACTTTGCCAGGAAAAGCTGGCCTTAAGCTAGCTTGGGGGAGCTTTATCGGAATTAGCGACTGTAAGTGATTAAAAACTGATAAGGATTTAACGAATGTTGGAACCACCCGGTGGCAGGGTTCCAACATTCAGGAGTAAAAGCTTTTCGTTTAGGCCTTCATTCAAGCAGCTCGTTTTTAGCTATTCGGTGTCGAACGTCGTAAATATCTATGATAGACCATAAACTACTGGAATTGTAAACATTAATGTTTTTAGTTGTAAATAAAATGTGACATTTTTAGGCAGCTTTTTTAAAAAATACCATAATTAAGAACAATGAAGCGTAGGGTTGGTTTCTGAATTGAGTATTCAGAGTTAACAAACGTGTCAAACCCTACTTTATTGCCAAAGTTTGATAGATTTTTACGCTAAAGTACCAAAAGTCTGAGAAATACTCAACCTAAAATTATATTTTCAGAAATCCGCGGATATTCTTATTAAATCTCCATTAGGACAAACTAAAAAAACCTACTATCAAGAAACATATCAGAACCATTGGTAACATGGTAAAGTAAAGTCATAATGATAGGATTTTAAAGAATTCACGTCTAACAAGTCACATCGTCTACCATTCGAATTTGGCTAGGAAAGCGTGGAGAAGCTTTACTAACAAAAAGACCGCCACTGTTCCATCAAACGGAGCGGTCTCTAAATGCTTACTCAATTTCACCAAAGGAAGGTTGAAAACGTGTTTCAGTTGTCATTTTGTGGCCTTTTGGCCCTGAAAAAGGAAGTTTACGATATTTTGATTATAATATTTTCGTTACAATAAAAATTGTATTTCTACTTTTGCAAAATAATATGCTTCTATGGGTATTTTAAATTTCTAGCAAAAATAATATATGACCATTGCTCTAAATTTTATAACGAAAATATGTGTTTCATTCTGAATATACAAACGCAAAATTTTAATAATCATAGCTAAATAAAACTGGCATGATACATTTATTATTATCTTAGTAATCAACACACAGTTTGAAATTCATCAATCTAGATATTGAAAGATACCAACAGCTTTTAAGTGATTTTTTTTTTTTACATCGTTCTCACATATATGTATTTTTCCTACAAGATTATTGTAACCAAATACTTGTAAAACACATTTTTTTATTTTTAAAAGAGTAAGTTTGGAGTTTCTTGTCCGTTCTTCTCCATAACAAGCTACATTTCCGAATGGACGGTAGAATGAATTATTATTACATTTAATTTTTATTTTTGACGTTCGAAAGTGCCGCTTAATGGCCTAATTGAATAAAGAAATTTTGATTTGATTTGATTTGACCATATAAATTCTCAAAACACTGACCTTTTTACCAAGAGAAATTCCTATCCTAACCTTGTAAGGTAAATTCCCTTACTCACCAGCCAGCTCAGGGGTAGATGTTCAGGATGAGACAATTGCAGGGATGATTTCGCATGAGGGTCGACAGAAGTAAAAGTCTTTCTATTTGGTCAACTAGTTTAATAACACATTGGCATCACTGCAGCATCACAATTTATAGTTATTACACTTATTTGTGTATGGGATATAAAATACCCTTTAAACATAGTACCAGATGTATGATATCTCAATCAGCATCGTTCCACTGTGCAGATGGTATCCAGTATCTCACCGGTCAAAATAACATGGGTATTCGGAGCCTGTTGTTGAATGCTGTTGCTGTTGCTCTTACACGGAGATGACCATATTATTTAATATTTATTATTTATTCATATTTAAATTAATCCTAATGAGCCCTGTTGATGGAAAAGAATGCAAGATGAGCGTCGTACAAGCACATATCTCACAAACATGAAAATATAGTTTAATTCCACTAATACTCACAGCGCTTGCTGGCACATAATATTTTTGTATTTAGGGCTGTTTCCCTGTCGCCTCCGAGTCATTTTAATTGCTTTATTTAACTTCTCTTAATAGGATTTTTCCCTTGACCTCCTCCATATGAATTAGCAATGGAAAGGAAATGTCACTCTTGTCGGCCATAGACACTGAGCATTTTATTAACCAATAGACACGTCATGTCCATATTTTCTTTAAGTAATTATGTTTACCAGAAATTAATAACCTAGATATGTAGGAAATTGTGTGCTTGTTGAATTATATTAATACACACAATATCTAATAGGTTTTGTCAAGAATTTTAATAATTCCGCCCCGATCTCAACGCCATCTAGTGCCAAAGTACCTCAACCACCTAGTGACACACCCAGATGAAAGAATGCCTGACACGAGATGTCGCTGAAAGCCGTTACGGATATTTATTTGTTACAGTACATCTTACCCCGGTTAAAAAAATTGATTTACATTTTTTTTGAATTTACCATATTTCCATGCATATTGTGAATCTATCTTGCTCCCTAACAGAAATTGTGGCAGTCCAAGAAAATCTAATTCATATGAGAACTACCTACATTAAGTTTTATAAAAAAAACTAATAGTTTTATAAAAATAAAGTTCAAAACTTATTTCTCAAGTTTTTAAGTTTCTAATTATGTACAAAATGTACTAAATATCAGAACATTAGTGATAGTCCAATAACTAGCAGATAAAAACTTTGATTGTTCCCATCTAAGACTAATTCGACATACTCAGTGATTGTCCCAAAACAGATAGCAATGAAAAGCATCCATATAACAAAACACAACCGCCAAGTAGTCAGTTTAAATGCTAGTTATGCCATTAACTAAGTTTATTTAAGTTAATGTTTGATTCATCAAGCATTTAAGTATGTTAAATGTTTAAGAGTCAGGTTATACTCAAAAGAGATTTAACCTTTTATTATTTTTAAGTTTAGACCAATAACTGATCTAGTTAAGTTTTATAAACAACAGAAACACTGCTTTTTAAAATTGGCAAGTGTTATAAGTATCAAGTTGTTCAAATATATACAAGTAAATGTAGACAAGTACTAAATTAAGTTAAGATTCGCAACAGAAAGTAACATTGCCTTTTAAATCAGCAAATATTACATTAAGTACCCATTCATTGTATAGATATAGGATAATACCTAAATCAAGTTAAGATTCGCAACGAAAAGTAAACCCGCCTTTTTAAATCAGCAAGGGTTACATTGAGCACCTATCCGTTGTATAGATGTAGGTAAATGTCTACTTTAGTTAAGTTTTATAAGTCAGAATACTACTAAGTTTTTGCATCATTGTGTTTCCTTTCATCCATCCATATACATACCCAGTTATTAAATGATTGTTAATGCATTAATTTAGAAAAAAAATCCTTATACCCTATCAGCATTCATTCATCCCTTTCTTAATTAAATATTTGCACCTCCATTATTGAATTCCGTGCAAATATTCAATTATAAATATATACAAGAAACACTAAAATTTCACTATAGCATTGTTTGTTGTAATCCGTATAGGAAACAACATAACATATCTACTATAGTGATCAGAGTATAATAAATACCACATTGTGTTTCTTTTAGTTGACACAGGAAAAAAAACCCAATAAGTTTAAGCATTGTTCACATGTACAAATTTAGGTAATTTTGTGTACAAGAAACACTAGTATTTCCATCATAGTATTGCTTGTTGCATTCCGTATAGGAATAAATCAACATAACAATTAGAATATACTATAAAATTGTGCTTCTTCTAGTTGACACAGTAAAAACATCCTAATAAGTCACAACAAATTGTTTATTTTACTTATTTTAAGATTGGGCGCCAGTGGGATCATATAATTAAATAGTTATTATAGATGTCCCACATTTTCTTTTGGCATTAATATCTTTCAAAAGAATTTTGCAATTAAGTTATATTTATTTTTAGTATAAATAATTAAGTATGAAAATAATTATTAGAGAAATTCTCATTAAGTAATGTTTAAAGCGAGCTACGATACGTATAATTGTAAAAGTACCTCCTGAATTTAACTCTTTATTTAAATGAACAGCTCAGCAACAGGTTTCCGAACACAAGTGTACCTCATCAGACAACATATGTGCGGGATAATCCATCTCCTTGATGCTTCCACTATGATACAACTATACAGGGAACGATACTGCTTGCGGACCACATCTCCAGTTGCTTTATGATCTGTTGAAATATAATAACATTAAAGTATATGAACCAATTCTTCTTTATGAAGATAGTCAAATAAAATTGCTATAAGCATGTTGAACAAAAACACTTTTTGTTCTAAATATTCAAAACTAATTATCAGTTAAACAAATCATTCACTGGTGGAAAGGTATATAGTTTTAATAAAACATGTGACTATAACCCCACTTTTAAATTTATGTATAATATTAAAGTTTTGTTTTTTTAGTATAAAGTAATGCTTTATGCATGTTGAACAAAACAATTGTTTGTTCCATTTATATATTTAAACCTAATTAACAGTTATAATAACTATGTTAAATTAGAGTGTTTTATATTCAATTTAACAAAACATTTATCAGTGAAATGGTTTATAGTTTTTAAATAAAACATGTGACTATAACCGCACTTTTAAATTTTATATAAAGTTAATGTTTTGTTATTTTAAGTTTTTAAATTAAGCAATCATGAAGTTAACCTATAGTTTGGTTAAGTTCTTAAGTATTCAAGTTATAACTACTAGACACTTAATAAGTAATCAAGTATTACAATCAAACTACATGCGACACATTGGTCGTACAAATTGCAAGTTTGTTAAGTACTTCTATCAAGCTTCATGCGACACGTTGGGC
The DNA here is from genome assembly GCA_964057195.1 of Orthosia cruda. NCBI lineage: Eukaryota > Metazoa > Arthropoda > Insecta > Lepidoptera > Noctuidae > Orthosia > Orthosia cruda. The sequence continues at coordinate 39,572,648 of OZ059829.1, forward strand.
GTACAATTGTAAGGTAAATTCCCTTACTCACCAGCCAGCTCAGGGGTAGATGTTCAGGATGAGACAATTGCAGGGATGATTTCGCATGAGGGTCGACAGAAGTAAAAGTCTTTCTATTTGGTCAACTAGTTTAATAACACATTGGCATCACTGCAACATCACAATTTATAGTTATTACACTTACTTGTGTATGGGATATAAAATACCCTTTAAACATAGTACCAGATGTATGATATCTCAATCAGCATCGTTCCACTGTGCAGATGGTATCCAGTATCTCACCGGTCAAAATATTATGGGTATTCGTAGCCTGTTATTGAATGCTGTTGCTGTTGCTCTTACACGTAGATGACCATATTATTTAATATTTATTCATATTTAAATTAATCCTAATGAGCACTGTTGATGGAAAATAATGCAAGATGAGCGTCGTACAAGCACATGTCTCACAAACATGAAAATATAGTTTAATTCCACTAATACTCACAGCGCTTGCTGGCACATAATATTTTTGTATTTAGGGCTGTTTCCCTGTCGCCTCCGAGTCATTTTAATTGCTTTATTTAACTTCTCTTAATAGGATTTTTCTCTTGACCTCCTCCGTATGAATTAGCAATGGAAAGGAAATGTCACTCTTGTCGGCCATAGACACTGATCATTTTATTAACCAATAGACACGTCATGTCCATATTTTCTTTAAGTAATTATGTTTACCAGAAATTAATAACCTAGATATGTAGGAAATTGTGTGCTTGTTGAATTATATTAATACACACAATATCTAATAGGTTTTGTAAAGAATTTTAATAATTCCGCCCGGATCTCAACGCCATCTAGTGCCAAAGTACCTCAACCACCTAGTGACACCCCAGATGAAAGAATGCCTGACACCAGATGTCGCTGAAAGCCGTTACGGATATTTATTTGTTACAACCTCAACCCATGCTTAGCCATAGAAGACACTCCTTAAACCTATAAAACAATAAAACCTAACGTACGCCAACACGTGATTGTGATTGTACATCACAATCACGTGCATCGTACCCAAAGGCAAGTTCACAAAATGCCTTGCATATGCAATTTTCCCGCCATGCGTATGATTCGTTCAGATTTTAATTTCGAACTTTGTCTCCCACAGGGCCTGTATTGCTGACGGGTAGACAAGCCTGTGACACACACACACATAGATACAGTAAGCCGCACAAAGTGTGTAGCTGCTGACGACCGTGTGGTCGGAGTCCGAGTTAGTAGGTAATCCATTAATTATATATGGCATATTTTTTATTTAACCTCGTGTAGCAACTAACTCTGAGTTAAGATTTTGGCGCAAGAAGGCCTAAGAGTCTGACCGATCCGTCTGCCCACCCCAGGGTGGCGGATATCCATGAAAATTTCCAAACGTTAAAAAGGGCAAACAGATTACCACATAAATACATAACTCCCATCTTTAGGATTTTGATAATATCTACAAAACATGTTTTTTTTTCGTTAGGTGCATCATGTTATGCTGCAATTAATTCTCGTGGCTCAGCGTGGTTAATCTTCAAGGTTAAGCAACGCTTGCAGAGGTCAACCCGTGGATGGGTGATCATCATTGCAAAGCAAGATTCATCCGTGCCTCGGAAGCACGTTAAGCGATTGGTCCCAGCTATCATTTGAAGATCTTTGACAGTCGTTACGGATAGAACCAGGACGAAAATAACAACATTATGGGTACCTGTGTGTTGTTAAACATACTAACCTACGTATTTGGGCTTGTTCTCTCTCTCCACTAACCTGTCACGATTTACAAATTGTACAATTGTTATGTTGCGATTAAAAGTTGTACATGGACTTAGCGGTACTTTGTATATCACGCCTACTCTGCAATTTGTTTATGAAAGTTGTTTTTTTCTAATGGGCAGAACACACTTGTACGAAAAATCTTCACCTTCTGAATTTTTAAGCAAACAATAAGCAGAATCTAAATTTAAATTTTCTAAAGAAATTTTGAAATAAGAATATGTTAATCATTTGTTTATGTATAAATACTTATTTTTATTTTTTTGGTAGCTAGTTTCTGTAATTCATAAATGCTTAGCTACATAAACTCCCACTTTTGTCCCAAAGGAGCTTACGTTGCTTCGTTGACGAGTATGAAGTGAGAATTTCGGATTAATTAGATTAAATTTTAACTATATATCCGTCACTCCAAAAAGCCATAATTTCACTTTATGCAGAGGTAGGTATATATTATTGTATGCCTTTATCGTACCAAACCAAACTTAACCCTAAAAGCTTTTCACAACCAATAATTTCTCACCAAAACCCTAAAACTTAGACCATAAGTCCTTCTCCATGTCTCATAAGATATCCTATACCTTTTAATTCGTTGACTGGAATATTAACTTTTATTAGGTTTGCCCGTATAAATATAAACTTTACCTCCCTTAGATACTATACAGTAAAACATGTTTTTTTTTATTATTGATAGGCTCGCGCTTGATCACTATCTCACCTGGTGGTAAGCGATGATGTGGTCTACAGTGCATCACGCTTGCCTAGAAGTAACCTATTCACTGTTGACTTAAAGACTCTTGATCTTATTTCAAATCCCCTTGTATATAGAAGAAGAAAGAAAATACATTTATTCAGCACAGACTAAAAGACACACATAAAAGGTACTAGATACATAATAATAATAAACGTTTATTTGGAACCATTTAGGAATTAAACAAATTATAATGGAACGATGATAGCTACAGAAGTATAAACTGTGGCGCAGCTATCAGCGCCCGATAACAAGACAGAGTAAAAAACAATTTGTTCCAGACTACTGTGAAAATTTTGTTACTAGACAGAAAAATTATATCTAATGAACTTATACTTATAAAAAAAAACAAAATCAAGTGAAGTGTATGTTGAGTTGTAGGGGTGTGTTGAGAGTGTATGTGTATGTGTGTGTGTGCGGGTATGTGTATATAATATGTGTGTGGGTGAGTTTGCATGTGTGAGTTGTTATGTTTAGTTACGTTACCACAAGCTGTTCAGTTGCATTGTAGGATATGGATCTTAAGCACTCCGTCAAATTCTTCTTTAATAAGTTTCCATTCATAGGGTAATTTTTTTAAATGCTATTTATTTTATTATAAAGTTTGGGCTGATGTAATCGAAGTGACGACTTACCACCGCTAGTCTACTGAACTTAGTCTTACAGATTATGTCAGAGCGTCGCTTCTTAGCAAAGTACTGGGGATCGTAGTATAGGAGCTTGTATTTATTAAGAACAGTCTGAAGTATGAACAGTTGTCTTACTGTGAGAACCCTACAGAGTAGATATATTTCAGAGGTTGGGAATCTGATTGGTTTCTTAGCTAGTACTTTTAGGACTGCTCTCTGGGCCCTCTCTAACCTGAACATGGTTGACTTGTGGGTTCCCCCCACGTAGTTATGCAGTAACTGACAACTGACTGTGCGAGAGCAAAGTAGCCCATTATCAGACACGAGAAATCAGCGGCTGCTCTAAGCTTCTTAAACACATAAATCAATCTTCTAACCCGAACCACAATAGAGTCAAGCTGTTTTTTCCACGTTAGCAGATTGTCTTCTATAACTCCAAGATATTTTATACTATTAGAGCGTTCTATTAGTGCACAGTTACACAAGATGGCATTACTGACTGCATCAGCGCAAACGTGGGACCTGATCTCAAATGATGTTGGTGGTTAACTAAGAATTCCTGAAGTAAAGGGGATAAACTTGGTCTTAGAGCTGTTAATTGTGAGCAGGTTTGATGTTAACCAGTTCATAACCAACCGTAGTGCCTGTTCCGCCCTTTCACGAGTCTCAGGCCAGTCCTTGCCATGGGTCATAAGAGCTGTGTCATCCGCATATGTAATGATTTTAGTGTTTGCAAGAGATAGCTGACACAGCTCATTGACATAGATGAGGAAGAGGGTTGGTCCAAGGACACTACCCTGTGGTACACCAAATGTCACGTTTTCAGCTCCACTTGTGTAGGTTTCTAATTTAACAACTTGTTTCCGATCCGTCATATAGCTGCGGAAGAGATGAAGGGCATTGCCACGTATGCCAATTTGGTCCATTTTAAGTATCAATTTACTGACGGAAACTGTGTCGTACGCCTTTGATAAGTCCAGGAAAGCACCCACAGATTTTTGCTTGTTATTAAAGTGTTCCACTATTGTTTTTGACAGTTCCAAGGTAGCGTCTTCTGTGGATTTACCAGCTCTAAAACCGAAATGATTGTTAGCTAGGATTTTGAATTTGTCAAGGAATTTCACAAGTCTCACGTTAATAATTTTTTCAAAGATTTTTGAAAGAGTTATGAGGACGGAGATGGGCCTGTAATTAGATGGAAGTTCCCTATCACCCCCCTTGTATATAGGATGGACTATAGCAGTTTTGAAACCGGTCGGAAAAGTGCCCGAAGATAGGCACAAGTTTAATATGTGAACAAGAAGCGGGATAATAGTGTTCCTAGTTGCCTTAGTTGGGATACCGTCACATCCAACAGCACATTTGTCTTTAAGATTAAGTATGATGCTTGCAATTTTGGCATCGTCCACATCATACAGGACCATTGATGTTTATAGACCTCCAGGATACAAAGATACAAGTAACTTTCTTCAATCGCTTAACAGTTTATTATTGAAATATTCAACCAATCAAAATATTATACTTTTGGGTGATATTAACATTAACAAAGCTCAAAATAGTACAGATTCGAATCTGTCGATATACTTGGATATTCTGGCATTCCATGGGATGCAATACCTGCCTATACAAGTCCCACTCATAATAAAACATGTCTAGATCATGTAATACTAATGACAAAATTAACTGCTCGTTGTCTTATTCTTGAAACAACTCTGACAGATCATAACAGTGTTGCTTTATATATTGCTACGAATTCTAGACCAAAACCTGCAAAAGTTAGCACGTGTATAAATTATGAACATTTAAAAGCTGAACTTAAAAACTCGGACTTCAGTTGTTTGTACACGATCAAAGATGCAAACGAAGCTGCTGCCTTTCTCAACAACATTCTCTATACCGCTATTATGGCAAATTCTGAAGAAATCAAAATCTCAAGACGAAAGAAAATCCTAAAACCCTGGATAACTCCAGGTATCTTAAACTGCATTAAAAATCGTGATAACCTGTATAAGAAATTTAAAAAAGAGCCAGCTAACGTGACACTAAAAACTACCCACAAACGATATCGAAACTTTTGTTACTCCCTTTTAAAAAAAAAAAAAAATAACTACGAGAGGCAGCAACTTGAGAACGCGGGCAAAAACAGCAAAAAGCTCTGGAAAACTGTTAAAGAGATCGCATATTCAAATAAACCTAAAGAAGTTCCATTAGAATTATTATGCAATAACAATCCATTGAATCCAGAAAATGATGTAAATCTCTACTTTGCAAATATGGGCAAAACTTTATCTAAGAACTTAAGTAAGAATAATACCAGAAACAAACCCCATACATTAAATTTCATCTTGTCACTCTTTTGCTCTTCTACCTTCTGATGAAGATGAAATTGGGACACTAATAACAGGTTTAAAAAGTGATTGCTCTGTTGGCCTGGATAAGATATTTGGTGAAGTCTTAAGGGGGAACAGGGATGTCCTGACAGATCCGATATTATTTGCAACTTATCACTTTCGACTGGAATTTTCCCTAGAGTCTATAAGAAATCGGGAATACACCCGATTTATAAAGCTGGAGACAGAGGCTGTGTCAATAATTATAGGCCAATTTCTGTTCTCCCAACTCTTTCAAAAAATTTGGAACGCCTTATTATTATGAGACTAGTTAAATATCTGGAAAATAAAAATCTTCTTTCTAAATCACAATTTGGTTTTAGGGCAAACCGATCCACAGTTGATGCGGTATTTGAGCTGTCAAATTATGTAGTTAATAATTTTGAAAATAAAAAGAAAACAATTGGGGTATTTTTGGATTTGGCAAAGGCATTGGCAAGGCGCCTTGTAAAGCTCGTTAAGGCCGTACCCTGAACAAAAAATCAGCTATCTCATGCTGATTTTTTGTTCAGGGTACGGCCTTAACGAGCTTTACAAGGCGCGGTAGAGTCTTGATATGTAATGAATGATCCACGAACCGACCTCGGCAAACGTTGCATAATCTTGAAGATCTACCCGTGCAGGTGTTTTATTTACGAGAAAGACGTTCTGGTAAATAACATAGGTATATACGGAAGATAGATATACTAAGCCATTAGTTTTCCGTTTGTCAAATTCGCATCAGATGGCATTTTGGTTCAGTGGGCCATCTGATTCGAAGTCGATGGATATTCCTCTTTAGTATAGAATATAACCACCTTTACATATTTCGATATCATATTTGTTATTCCCAATACGCAATTGATTATAGTCTACTGTCAAATTGATTCATAGAGACTTAACAAAATTTCAAATATTTTCACTGCTACTGAACATCTCTTGAATTCCTCTCCCTCTCTCTATCTCTTGATATCTTTAAGGTTACTACCAAATTTTCTTACAACCAAAAATTTTAAGTATTAATTGATTTGGGCAACTTTCTGGAGTGGCGACCGCGTACTGGAAGACGCAGCGTTGGAAGGCCTCCCTTTAGTTGGAGCGACGACCTGATTAAGCCTGTGGGAGTCCTGTGGATGCGAAACGCACAGGACCGATCAGTGTGGCGACGCTTGGAGGAGGCCTTTGTCCACCAGTGGACGTCTTTCGGCTGAAATTATGATGATGAATTGATTTGGGCTACTAATTTGCGTCCTTTTGCCTTCCTTTGTTTGCCACAACAACGAAATGAAACATTTTATTATTGATGACCGTATCAGAAAAACTTTATTAAAAAGATTTTTTATTTAGTGCAGTAACAGAACAAACATTTAATTTAACAAACTTTTCAACGACCACCACGTTTCCCTTTTTTACCCCGGTTCCACTTCTCAGTTACCCGGCTTTAACTTATAAACAACAAGAACCGGAGCAAGAAACTTGATTATAAGTCCTGTAAGTTAACACCTACATGTGTCTCAAGAAAAACGAGAAGTAATATCGCTTGGTTAGTCGCAACCAACATTAGGGTGCTCTTACACTGGTGTGGTTATTTTTGTACGTACTAGAGGCAATCGTAGTTGCTTAATGTTGCTCGTATTGCTCAAAGCGAATTTTGCCACTAGGTACATTTGAAATTAACTGTAGTTTAGCTCAATTATGATAGCTTATCATCGGTTTTGAAGACTATCTCATATAATACAATTATGTGATCGAGTATAGTGCTCGCTTGCTTAGAACTTACGTATTAATTCGATATTAATAAACGAATCGTTATATTTTAAGTTATTTCCTCCACTCGAATCAATTAAATTAAATTAAAAAATTAAAGCATAGCTTGTTATCCTCTGTCAATGCGACTGCGTTGGTTGGAGTAGAGAAAGACTCCTTCAAAAGGACTTAAAAATTGGCCTCAGGAGTTTTCTAGGTTAACACAATTGGGAAATACAGACTACAGCAATGATGTTCCACTACCAAGTCTACCCGCACCTCTAATAATAATTTCAGTCATAATTTTCTACGAGCCAAGAATATCCATTATTATTAAAAAGCACTGATCACCTAGAAAGCTGTTGAGCCTTCCAACGTATGTTATTATTATGGTAACCAGGACATTGATTTCAATAATAATGTTACATAAGTCCGAATACCGTGCGTAGAGCATACAAATGCCTAATTTGCTGCGCCGTGTCTTCCACACTGAATTGAAACAATCGTTTCGTATGATTTGAGATAGTGTGGAAAAAGGTGTCCAAGGAATTTGTGATACAGAATATGATTACTCTGCCATACTGTGATAATTTTACTTATTATTTTTGCATGGACGTGGTGATTAAATTATCTATACTATAGTATAATATTATAAAGAGGAAAGAATTGTATTTTTATATTTTTGTATGTAACGAATAAACTTAAAAACTACTGGACCGATTTCAAAAATTCTTTCACCGTTGGTAAGCTACATTATCCCCGTGACAAAAGCTACTTTTTATCCCTGTATTTCCACGGGAACAGGAACTACGTGGTTGAAACGGCGAGGCATCTGCTAGTCTTCGATATAAGTAAAATTATATATATTTCCTTAAGCTGGGTTGTATTTCAAAATCTTAACATAAACACATTGGGCAATCAAATTCTAATTTAAAATAATTTAATACACAAACTTGTGAGAAACTCGTTAAATTCATGAAAACTTTGGCAATCGTCGGGGAAATGAAGACATCAAAAGTGATCAATAGGCAGGCAGCCATCTCAGTTTTGTGCAGAGGTGAGTGATCGACATTTTTCAGGCGATAGGGAGAGTAACTATTATTGCTCTAAATATATGGATTTATTTAGAATCAAAGTTGGGAGATTAAATCTGTATTTTTTGTTGCTATGTGAATTGCGCTTCTTCATTTTGAGAACAATATCTTTGCAGTCCACTAATAAATGTGTATTGGTAAAATGTGGTAGAGCCGAACCCGAAAGCAAGCCAGTCTCTTTACTTATTAAAGTCGTGACAATATAAGAAGTTAGATTTGACAGCTATAAAAATAATTGATATAATTAAATAACTGATGCTTCCGAATGATACTTGTGTTTATAGTGTATAGGTAACATGGTAATTAATAAGGATTATTAATTTGATTTGTCGTAGACATACAAAGTTATCGCGGCATGTAAAATGAGAAAGGTCATCGGACTCCTTAGAATGTCGCGATTATAGCACAGTAAAAATATACGAACAGTATGGAAACTACCTACAAACGCTCGAAACGGTACACTCACACAAACATACGCACCGACGAGACCATTAAGGCACTTCTGCAGTGCTGTCAGTAGTGAGAGCCACTTAGGGATCTCCTCGATGCGCATGTTTGTGTGAGTGTGCCGTTTCGGGTGTTTGTAGGTTGTTTCCATACTGTTTGTATATTTTTACTGTGATTATAGTCCTCATCATATAAGCCCAAAGACGGTGGACGTCTTTCCGCTGGACATAGGCCACCCCCAAGCGTCACCGCATTGACCGGGCCCGTGCGTCTTGCATCCAGCGGATCCCCGCAACCTTCAACAGGTCATCGTTCCACCTGGTGTGAGGCCTTCCAACGCAACGTCTTCTAGTTCGCGGTCGCCACTCCAGAACCTTTCTGCCCCATCGGCTATCTGTTCTGTGAGCAATGTGCCCTGCCCACTGCCACTTAAGTTTGGCAATTCTTCGGGCTATGTCGGTAACCCTAGGTTTTATTGCGGATCTCCACATTTCTGATTCGATCACGCAAGGAAACTCCAAGCATAGCCCTCTCCATTGCCCACTGAGTGACTGTAAGCTTTCTGATGAGACCCATTGTAAGCGACCATGTCTCAGAACCATATGTCATCACTGGCAACACACACTAGTCATAGACTTTCATCTTGAGACATTGTGGGAAGTTAAACGAGAAGATACCGCAATTATGGTAGGAAAAATGGATCAGACGCAGAATGTCCCATTTGCAAAATGGCACCGTGAAAACGAATGTCAATATATTTTTATGATGCGATTTAACTTTACAGAAACCATTTTTTTTTACTTTATGTAGGTAGATAAGTACCCAACCATTTACTAAAGCTTTCTACCTTCCTGCTCTTTAACAAAAGATAACATAACAGTATAATATCGTACCGTGCAAACCCTTTAACAGTTATCCGTTATGTTATGATACAGCGTTTTGACGGAGGCCCACCCATTCAATGCCGTAAAGTGCTTACATTACCCCCAAGTATGGCTAAATATAGTTTGAGTGAAGTCGAAAGGAATTCGTAGATACATAGATAAAATACTCTTGACTCCATAGGTTTAAGCTACAGAAAAGATTAATGATGGAAACGAAACATAGGGTCATAATGTGACACAATGGGCGGTCTTATAAGCCAGGGTTAGAAATTACTGGGCTGTGTTATACCAAAGTCGGAAAGTTCCGATACATTAGAAGAAAATTATCTTTGTTTTGCAGATAATCTCAATACAATATTTGAGTTCCATAATCAGTAGAAAAATTATCTTTAAAATCTCGTCTACGGCGCAAAGATTTATTTATTTACACATATTTTTTTTACAGGTAGAACCCAAGATAATAAAAGTAGTCACCCAATGCGACACTCAGAGACGCTCCTCGAAAACTGATCTCACACAAGATGTAGCCATCAAATGGAAACGCCTAGAAGCAGCCTGATGTAGTGCACCATAGATAACATTATACCTAACAATCTTATCAACAGAAAGGAATGGCGGAACGTCGAGCTTATAATAAGTATTATGGCAAGCGTGCACCAACTTTGCTATTCAGATAACAAGTAGGCGTTAAGTACCTATTCATATCGGTACAATATTCTAGATTCCGAATACAATGCTATCAGATTCAGCACCGATTAAAATATTTACACCCACATAAAGACATTCCTCTGTAGAATATACAATAGTTTACACGTTAGCTATACTTATAGTCATAGTAGTATCCTTTATTTGTACTCAAATAGGTTTCCAGGTCACAATATTTCGGAAAAGATTTTATGAAAAATAAAATGAGGTAGAGGTACTCTTAATACAGGCAGCTAACTAGTTTTCGGATAAAAGAAAAGGAAAAAATCCGTTTCACATTTGATAATTTGCAGTTAAAAGAAAATATGATACGACAGGTCGACAGCAACACTGGAAACTTCGCTAACGTGCTGGAAACTTCTCGAAAATTTCGTTTATCACTACAAAATACATGGTGGAAATTCGTTAAAAGTTCTCGTATGCAACCAATCATCATTTTCTGTTAAGATGGAACACGTCGAGTGTCTCTCGTTCAGCAGATATTGATTGATAGAGGGCCAACGAGCCACGAACTGAAAAATCCCTTATGGAACATGGCTGGCTGGGAATGGCAGTCGACGTATGCTTGACAAATAGATGGAATTGAAAGATGCATCTCTGTAGTATTCGTACGAAATATGTTTCGTGATATTTTGTGAAATATTAGAACTGTGTACCTTGTGGATGAGATTATAATGGGGTAAATACACAAATTATTATATAAAATTTTAGTTTGGATACATTTTGTGTTTTTGTAAGTAGGTGTAAGTTCAGTGTAGGTAATAAGTAGATTTATTTTTTACATTTTTGCATTTTTTGCAAATCAACGCCAATGCTTATTAAATTAGAGGATAAATTTAAATAAGGTTTAGAAATAGTATAGTCGTTTATACGTATGTCCAATATTTCCAAACTTATATTCAGGAGCCAGGACAGGAGGACTTGCATAACTCAAAATCAACTACAATAATTTCAATAAGAGCTAATAAACTAACATTTTAAAGAATAAAACAAAACATATTCATGTAAAAAGCAGTTACAGAATAGCCTCCCAGTCGATCTCCATTGAGGCAGTATTTGCAAAGCAAAGATTGAGGCGAGGCGACCCAAAGCCCGAACACTGTTTACATCGTAAACATCATCGCGCATAATCGCCTTTTTCTTTTTACCTGTGTTTACTTTTGCAGCACAAATGACTTTCCCTCTTTCAAATAAAGTGGTTTATCTACATATTCTACATACAAATAGAGCCACGCCCTAGGTTTGATTTTAAGACACAAGGACGCAAGTGAAGTTTCTCTAGAATGTAGAGATGGGCCGACTATGGACTTAGTCGACTAGTCTGGTGACTAATTGCCGACTATAAATGAGGCCGGGTAATCAATTTTTTGACTAGTAGGATAGTAGGTATCTCTACTAACTAATCATATTTTTGGCGTTCTCGTGACAGATTGAATTCTTAAAATATAAAACGTGCAATAAGTACAGACTTATTTTGTTTTATTTTACATTTTCTTTTTTATTTAGTGCCGTCTAGTTGGCATCTTAGCCGACTTATTGGCAACTAGTCGCCGACTATAAATGTGGAAGGATAGCCAGCTTTTCCGACTGCTCGGTCCATCTCCACATGAAAGTCGCTGATCGAAAACACGAAGTGCGTACATACTTAGATGCTTCATTTAACTTTGTAATTGGCTCGTGTTTTGAGATTTAATGCTACAAATTATGCTCTTAGAATAATGTGTGCTTATTAGAAACTTATCTCTTATGTTTAATTAATTTATTCAGGTCATGGTAGGGAAAGAAGGCATGCGCGATGGAAAAGAAGAACCAGGAATCCGATTCCCGACATCCCCTATACGACCACTTAACAACTCGGGGTAGACTAAAAAGTCGAAAGAGCTTCCTGCGAACCACACGGGCGATCCAGGATAGGCCGTCTAGGGAGAGGAGCAAACTGTGGTTAGAGAAGTACCCACCACCTCGTGACTTCATTAAGCCCAAAGAGCATCTGCCCCTCGGTCATGAACTGCAGTAGCCCGTATCAAAGGCACTGAATCGGTTGCGCACCCAGGTAGGCCGATGCAAATTTAATTTGGCAAAATGGGGGATTATTGGTCCATTGCACGCTGGGTGCGACTGCGGTGCTCTTGTACAGACCATGCCCCACTTGCTGGAGTGTCCCGACTGTTCATTCACTTGCACCTTGGATGACCTGTATAATGCATCTGACGCTGCAATAAACGTGGCTACCTACTGGGCTCAAATGTACCATCGAAACGAAAAAGAAGAAGATGGTAGCGAATGAAAGGTCTTGATTAGATTGCAGTTAAATGTATTAATTTTTCTATTTCTGCGCTGGTAATGAATTATAAAAACTTTGTAAAACATGGCCGCTATTTATTCATGAATATGAGCCACATAGCTCACATAAATCTTATCTTTCTATGATTGAAAACCGCATCAAAATCCGTTTCGTGTTTTAGTAGAACCAAACGGCGAAATAGACAGAAGCAGACAATGACAGTTTTGTACCATTTAGAGATTAGCGCCACCCTAAGTAAACCCCTGGTTTTTCCTTCAGCGGCTAATATATTCTAGAGGTTTACACCGACTTAAAAAAACCCAAGAACCTTTTTCCCAGCAAATCCAGACTAATTTCCAAGCAAACTTATCCAACCAAAATAAAACACAAATATTTTTTAAAAAATATTTGTGCCCCTCATAAGCCCTCATAAATATCAGCATAACATTAGGTAACACCGTTGCGAGATTTTCTGAGAGTCGGTGCCTTCATAAGTACTTATATACAAGTATTTACTCACGAACTGTGAAACGTGTTTTTGTATTAATTTTAATATAATTGTTAGCGTTTTACAACTACAAAGGACACATCAAGTCTTTAATTTCGTTTGTTTCTCTGACACTTTTGTACTGAAGAATTGAGAGGAATTACTCTGACACTAACCACTTTGAGCCCGGTGGATAATTAGTTTAACATCCTTTCTTATGATGTTACTTACATAATATCTATGTTACTATGCGGACTTTATGTAAGCCGTAGAAAGGAGTTCATACTTGTAGAACTGAATACATAGATGGAAAAAGTAAATACCCAGCCAGAAGAAACCACTGTTTGCATTGAGACAGTGTAAACTCAGAATACTGATAATGACCAAATGATATTGTCGATTTTCGTGATGAATTCCGGTTTGGCAAGGTTGCCATGGCAACCTCTCATTATACTTCTCTATGAGGAGCTACTGAGGACCAGTCTTGATTAAAAATAATCCAACTCATTCCCACATATTCGTCTGGACCTATCGCTTGGGGATCCTCTTTAATGGCCGGCTGGTAGCGATGGCCTGGTAACTTATAGAAATCGACATCAGTTACGCAATAATTACATTAAATACATAACCTACATTGTTAATATTAGTAAGACTATACACACCAACCTATGACTTACAATAATTATGCTTGCCAATACCAATTTCTAACATGTGCCATTACACAATCGTACAATACGCACGAAGACGCAATGAAACCCGGCTGAGACCGGACAGCTACCACGTTAAAGATTGCAACAGTACATTGAGTCCGACGGGATCGTGTGTCCAGGGACCGCTAACTAAACTTTGCAATTACGTACTGTGTGCAGCTTTGTTTGGACTCACACCTATTGGGAAACTACTGGTTTTCGTAGGAATTCTTTTAAAACCAGACAACAATATTTTGTAAATTAGAGCAAAGATTGTATTTGTATAGTCCTAGACGAATCTTTTACTGTCCAGGCCGCTCGTCTATGGAATATTAGCTTATATTTTTACATATAATTTTTTACATTGCTGAAAAATATCGCACTTGCAAAAACTTAATAAATGCCCGCGTAAAAAGGTTCTTCTTTAATCGGTCGCTCATTACTGAGGATCGTGGTCACTGGACCCCTTTAAGCGGACAATCTGCCTCCATCGATTCCGGTCTAAAGTTGCCATCACCACCTGCTGGAATTTGATTGAGGACGTAGCTTCTTTCACTTGATCAGACCATTGTGTTGGCGACCGGCCTCGTGCTCTTTTCCCTTCGGTATTGCCAACAATGACCAGTTTTTCTAGACTTCTATCTCCCTTTCGCATTAAGTGACCGAAATAGGTCAAAATACGCTGTAGGCATACTGTAGACAATCTGGTCTTGATATCGAGTTGGAAAAGGATAGACACAATTGTGCGTTTGGCTGTCCATGGTATTCGGAGCATCCGCCTCCAGCATCACATTTCGAATGCGTCTACCCGCTGTCTTTCCCTTGCTCGGATTGTCCACGTCTCAGCTCCATAGAAGAAAATGGGGAAAATTAATGCTCTGACTAAACGGGCTTTGGTTTTATAAGTTATTCCACGATTTTGCCAGATGTTCTGCAAGCGTGTCATAGCATCTTTAGCCATAGCTATCCGTCGTTTTATTTCTGGGACGCAGCTGCCTTCATTATTAATAATAGACCCCAGATAAATGAAACTATCCACAACTTCGATGCCCTGGATGCTGTAGGCGCCCGATAGCTTTTCCGCACGATCTATCACCATAAGCTTAGTTTTCTGTCCTTTCTGTATTTATTGCAAGCCCCAACTTGCCACTCTCCATCTCCAATCTATGCAATATCTCCTTCATGTCGTCATATGTTGTAGCAATGAGAACAGTATCGTCAGCGTAGCGCAGATTGGAGATGCGCTTTCGCAGCCCTCAAGAGTTTTCCTAATTATATTCTCTCCGTATACATTGAAGAGTAAGGGTGAAAGGATGCATCCCTGTCTAACGCCTTTCTTGATGGAGAACACATTTGAACAGTCGGTGTCTATTCTGACGAAAGAGCGGTTGCTGCTGTAGAGGCATCGGATAAAGTCAACAAGATGCTGAGGCGCACCCATCAGTCCTTAAGCACATCCCACAGCTTATCCCACTGCACACAATCAAAAGCCTTAGTATAGTCAATGAAACACATTAACACAGGGCTGTTAAATTCCCGACTTTTCTCTATGATTTGGCGAATGTTCAGGATTTGTTCCCGCGTTCCTTTGCCTTTAACAAACCCTGCTTGTTCCTCTGGAATTTGTGGATCGAGAAAGTGTTTCAGCCTATTATGTATTATGTATAGCAGTATCTTGCTGACATGTGGAATAAGTGCTAAGGTCCTGTAGTTGCTGCAGTCTTTGGTAGAGCCTTTTTTATAAAGTGGCACAAAAACAGACTCTGCCCACTCCTCAGGCCATCTCCTGGTCTTCCAAATGGAATTGCAGATGCTTGTGTAACTTTTTGATGACAGATGATTTTCTGTCCTTGAGGCATCCAATGGCATGTTCGACCTCCGACTGCAGAATTTCGGGTTCCTGCGGTGATACGTCTATCTGCGCGCCGTAAATAGGTACCTAAACCGATAACATTTTACATAATTTACGCCCCTGTAAATTTAAAGATCAATATCAAACGTTTGTTAAAAACATTTGAAGTCAAATAAAAGCCACAAATCTCCTGATAATAAGTGGCAGCGGGTACTTCATCAAGATTGTGCGTTAGAATTAGATTGTGTTATCTCAAATTATGGATATTTATTTGTCAGCGGCCGAAAGACAATTAAAGGTTTTTCTATCAAAATTTATTTTGTTATTAAAAGGCAGAGCTTCATTTTTGTGAATTTACTATCAAATGGAGTATTTATTAAAAGGTTTAGTATTTTTTGTCTTTCATTTCTTTTAACCTCACAAACAGGCCGTTTCAGGTTATGTCGTTGTTTTTGTTTCTCTCCAGTAAGCTGAGAAAAATACTCAGTTGCACCAAAAATCACTAAGTGTACGCATTTAACACTAAAATATTTTAAAAACATCATGATGTTTCTGTAATCTTTAAATGATACTGCTAAATTCATTTAAGGATTTGTGGTGCAAGAGGACCTAAATCTGTGTTTTAGTTCTCAGGACAGAGACACAATTGACACAAAGCTTACATATAAATATAAACGACGGTTAATTGGCGGTTATCTATAGCTTGAAGAAGATCATAATAAAATGTCTAGACTACTAAAACCATCGCTAAAGCCCTCATTTGCATTACAACACTTACTGTAAGCACCTGAACCTACATAATATATGCAGATATGTGTCTCCATCTAGTTTTCTATTTGTATATTCTAATGTCTCAGAGCGAAGGTACTAGAGTATACTAAGTAGATGCTGAGTACCCATATTTGTCTCGAGTACGTAGTATCTCTTTTTAGTGACCCACACTTGTGACGTCATTTCTTTTTCAGGAAACAGTGCGAAGTTTTTATAGCACACTATGATTGTAGAGAACCAACCAGTACTCGGGCTTTCCTAGCTTAAGATGTATCCAAGGTCTTCTTCATAGGACAGCAGTGATTACCGTTATCAAAAGTGCTTTTTTTGCCTAACATTGATGAACTTGCTCAACATGGTGAAATGCCACGTTAGGTGTTATATGGAGCCGAAGCGACCTAGGCGCTGCCACTGACGCGACGATGCCGTGGAAGTGGAAAGTATTGGGCCAATAACATTTAGATTGAGGTAACATCAACATAAAGATGAAGAGTTGAATGATGATGGTGATGAAATAATCTGAGTATACCGCCAGATCCATGGCAACCTTGTGAAATAGATTTCCATTAAAAATGGTTTTGGTCCATGTCAAACAAATATACTACAATCTACTAAATCTTTGGAAATAAAAAGCTTTATGTGCAAGATTTAGTACATTGGCATTCGGGCTCAGAAATTAGCTTAAACCAGTGTCATTACAGAAAAGAAACGACTCATTCTAAAAAACAATATTTCTTTGTAATAATATTTTATTATACGGTAGAAATGTGAACAGAAAAATAGTTTAGTCTGTAAACTGCTTGTTTTCATTCATATAACAGTGGTTTTTATATTAAAAAATATAATGAACTCATGTAGTGTAGTCTCTCACTGAAAAATGTCGCAGACAGAGTAATTTACTTTTGCAAGAAAGAAAATCTAGGACATTATTTTAATTTAGAACTTAATTAAGCACGCACTTCACGTTATTTCCTGCTACTTTATTTGTATTAGCAAAATAGATGTCCTAAGTAATATAGAGCATTTGTAGACACGATCTTAAAGTGAAATTTACAAAAGTTTCGCTTAAATAAAAATATGCTCGCAGACAGGCGCGATACAACAATATGACAATGGTGCTAGGAATATTTTCCATAGATTTTTTCTATCTTTAGAACAATTAACGAATAATGTATATGTTACTGATTGTCTTCGCATCTGTCTGCGGTAGGTAGCCTTCAACGTAACGATTATTAACCTTTATTTATTTAAACAAATCGAACCTTGTATTTAGGTACTTATTTACATTTAGTGTTAAAAATGTGTAACATTAAAGTCCAAGAACCTACAAAGTGTATTAAAACAACCTACAAAAATTTAGATTTCCCTGAACTTAATGTCATAGTAATTTAAGCTTTATTTTTAACAAGTCGTTTAAAAATACAACTTAAATTACACAGGTCACGATATCCGCATTGAGACGTCAAAATTTTGCACCGAGGCCGACCGGTGCGGGCGCACCCACGGTAGTGACCATTACACACTGCTTGTGTGGAAATGGACATATCAGACATGGCGACATTCCGCGTCTCAGGTAACATGGTTCTTAATGAGAATATTGTTATTATTAATGTGCCTTGTTATTTTTATAGCTTGTGTAAAAATTAAAGATTCTAAAAAATAACATTTTCGTTTGTTCAAGTGGTGATTAGAGAAATGAATTTGTCAACTATATCTATGAGACCACTAGAACTAGCTACCAAATCAAGCCTTTTTACAAGCTTTTATTTAACTTGCAAACATGCATGTATGTACTCATGTATGTATATATGTAAGTGAGATCGGGTCAAATCTTGCAACTGAAATTTAAAGCAGTTACCCTCCACCGATTAAGATGTAATTTTGCATACACTTTTAGTTTGGATGACAATGCATATATATAAGTGACGTCATTCTAAATCCAAAATGGCGGACGGCCCAAGATGGCGGACTAGTTATTTATTGTGCACTGCAGGAAAGGGTTTGGTGAGAAGAACACGAAAAAAGCTTGTTCAAAAAAGTATTTTATATGAATAATTTTATTTCCCATTGGATTAGGCAGCAACTACGTGTCTGTCAGTGGCACACAGGCAGACAGGTAGAAACTACGGACTTTTTCATACACCTCAACTAGAAGTTGTAGACAAAAAAACCTCATCACGTTGACAAGATTGTGTGTGGTATGACTTTACCATACCCACTCTTTTGTTAATAGGACGTTTTGCTACTAGATCATCTATAACCGACTTCAAAAAGGTTATCAATTCTGTATTTTTTTTAATGTTTTCACCTCCGAACTTTTACTTAGTACACGGATTATGATGATTCTATTTTTATTTAAAAACTGGCGCTTATCATTATATGGTTCCGTTTAAATTTGTTAAAGATCGGATTATGAACTTCGGATATATGCAACTAGAGGACGCCTCGCGGTTTCACCCGCGTAGTTCCCGTTCTCGTGGGAATACAGGGATAAAAAGTAGCCTATGTCACCCGGGGATAGAGTAGCTTCCAAACGGTGAAAGAATTTTTGAAATCAATCTAGTAGTTTTGGAGCCTATTCGGTACAAACAAACAAACAAAAAAAACTTTCCTCTTTATAATATTAATTTAAAATCCTATCGAAATATTTACTTATATTTCCATCTAGGTTTGCATGAATTTCGGGAGTATATTGTATAGATAGAACTCTTCAATAAACAACGACAAAACTCTCGGGATTGCTGCAATCGCATGTCTGTTTATTGTTTACACCATTTCATAACATACCATTACGCTCTAAACGGGTACGCAGACGTATACAGTTCACCCTCGTACACTCTCATTCCACTGGTTATGAACAAGTTACATGTTATTCGGGTAATCTATTCTGGCATCACTGTGGGCATTATAGGTACCTTACTATTAGAACTTTTCCATTATGTACCGCTAAAAGTGAAAAATAAAAAACCTTTTTTCAAATAAATACATCCGACTTCCAAATAAAAACACTACAAATCGAAAAATAACTTCAATTTCGAAGAAACGAAAACAAGAACACCGACTTCCGTAAAAAAATATTTTTTTCCCTTTGTAGTGTTTTTATTTGGAAGTCGGTTGTATTTTTTTGTAAAATGTTTTTTTTAATAATAGGACGATCTGCTCATATGTCGTTTTGCAAATAGGACCATTTGATATGGAGTCATTCCAAGCCCGTTATCCCCGAAGGCAACCCTGGCCAACGCCAAAGATGCATCTAATACTCACATAACAATAAGCAACAGTTTAACATTTAACATCTAAGTACCAAATACAGTTTTTTTTTAAGAATTTCTACTATATCGTGGGTTCGTTTACAAACATATAAAACACATAGATCAAGAACAACGATCTGTAGACCATACAAGTATTTGTTCCGTTAGGGAATGGAAACTGCGACACGCAGGGCAAAACCCGATTGCTCAACCACTGCGCGAACAGTGTCATCAACATTAACTGTCCAGAAGTAATTAAAAAGTAAACAAGGACCCGGAAATGAAAGAAGAGTATGTACGTCCGCTTCCCTACACACAGCAGTTTCCCTACTCGTCACTAGTTATATCTATTTGTATTTATGTATGTATGTATATATTTATAATTTATTTTTTTGACTATAATTATGTTATTTTAAAATTGTACATTGGATCCTAACCCCTTTTGTCATCATTATCGGTCCCTCTTAGGGTTTGCTGTAAGAGAACTCAACATTGAGTTAAGCTGGCCTTTGTACATGTACTTTATTATCACATTGTATTAAATATTGTTTTCGGTGTACAATAAAGAATCAAAGAAAGAAAGAACAGTCGCAAACAGTCACAAACGGTGTGATGGTTTTGTAAGCGATTTGTGAATATTTCATTGAAATAAGTATAAGTACTTACTTACTAAATATAATATTTAAAATCACACAACTAGAAAGAAAATCAAGTTGATAGAGGCAGGCAGTCCTAACGCATGTTTACGTGACGCGAGCTTGTAGGTAATCATTTCAAGGACAGGGCTACTCACAATACTGTTAAATATCATCACCGGGCCATTGAGGCCGTGTTCCTTCAAATCTATATTTATACATATAAAACACAAAAACTGTGCCTATTTATTCCCGTTATAGACTTTCTTATGATTCAACCGATGTGCCCAAAACCGATTTCATAAGAATGGCAATAATGTGAAAATGGTTTTAGACCACTAAAACAATGCATAAGGTGATTAGACACATTCGCTAAATTCCTAAAGTCTATTATTTTGGTTATTATACATACTCTAAGACCGTCTGGGTGCTCAGTAACATTTTTCATAACTGACCAGGTCACCACCGTTTTTTTTTTCTTTTCAGGAAACCTGAAAACCGGGGCTGGAAACATGAGTAGTGACCCTCAAACTACCAGGAGAACAGAAAAACAAAGTAAAGAAGTTTATTTGGGGCTGGCATCATGTGTGGTAAATACTGGAACTACCAGTCAATCAGAATCATGAAGAAGTAGATCGAAAATCACAAAATCTTTATTAACCCGAACGAAGCTGGGTCGGGCAGCTAGATAGAAATAAATACAATAAAGTAATTACCTACGCAAACAATCACAATGTAAAACGCAAACATATTTTATCACATTACCAATATAAAGTAAGAATTCAATTAACATAAAAAGCAATTCAATATCTGCTTAGCGTCTATTTCAATTTTACCTTAATTGCATTGTCAGCGTTTCAATTAAACGCTTATTGTTGGCTTACCGTAGATTTAAGCGCGTTTTCACACAATTTACATTGATGTACAGCGACGCGGAGGTTTGTCTCCCCTCTGCCTTAATTGCGTGATAAACTGTAAGCCACAATATTTTACACTGATTTACGCTTAACGTTAAATAAGTAATAAGTATAATAAGTGTTTAACCGCTTAAGGAAATAATTACTCGTACTTACATATTATATTGTACAAGTGATTTTAGGGAAGGATTGCGAAACAGCGTTTTTTAAAGAATTTATTTGATTCGCATTTTAAGATACAATTTTCTTCCATTTTCCTAATTAAAAATACATCAAAGAAAAGTACATTATTCGCCTCTGAGCACAAAATTATTGACTTGGCACTCATTCGTGATAAGAGGATTGAATCATTTCAACGTCACAGAGGTTTTGAAGCAGACGGCCGGACCTGCCAGGCTGCCATACTCTCCCAAAGCGTTCCAAACGTCACGAGAGGCTGCGAAAGCATAAAACTCTCTTTTACTATTATTTTCATAATCCCTTACGACTCTGAAGTTTTTGTATCTTTCTTTAGTTGTTCTTCAGTAACGTGACTATAAAAAAAAGATGGCGACTGTTCCCGCGCTTGCCGCATTATCCACGCAACGGTTGACAGTGACGTGCGTGAACTGATATTGTTCCACTCGCTTGTACAACTTGACAGCTTTTTATATTTTTCTTTGCAATAACTTGGTATTTTCTTTTTTAGTCAGTGGTTGTGGATATAGAAGCTACCACGCTCTATAAATTTTGATCAGGTAGATACATGGTCGTCACTTTGAACAAAACTTAGTTTTGGGGATTCTTTAAAATACGTAACAATCGTTAAATAGAAAATACTTAGGTTCCCTCGTGAATTACTCAGTTACAATAAAACACGCATAATTATCTTCTCAAAGAGGCACTTAAAACTCATAATTTTTTGGCACTTAAAATTGCCTAATTCAGGTCACAATAAGATTTAAAATAAACTCAAAAACTGCTCCACTCATTAGACAATCTTACAGCAATACTTACAGCAGCTGTGTGAAATTCACGTTTTCTTCATAATAATGGTGAGAATCCCAAGCAAATGGTACTGAATTACAAAATATCATGAGATTCGTGTATTATATTATCTGTAGATTCGTCAAGTGACCGTGACTTTTATTAGAACCATGTATGAATAATATATATTGTATTATAGCTAGAGCTGTTAGAAGACTATAATTGTAATATGTGAATGGAATTAAAGCTGACTTTTGAATATTATGAATATTTCAATACGTAATATTTAGATATTACTCAATCTCCTTTTTGTTATTCAGAAATTTATAGTCGCTATTATTAAATTATACAGAAATATGGTTAGAATTCATTAATTACAATTACAGCAGCTGCTTTGAGTTTGATTGAAAGCTGAATATGAATGAATAAGGAAAGTTGTGCAGTTCCATCGATAGCTACTGACTAGTTTTCTCTACGTGTAAACTTGTTTTTTTTTTAACTTGTGAAAGGATAACCGTTTCCACCCCTAACCTTGTATATATAATCGCAGTGTAGCCCTTCTTGAACTGTAAAACTACTAGTTAATAGCTCTCAAAGGAACAACACCCTAAAACTGAGCCACGTTCAAGAGCACAAGAGCGGTTTGTGTCAGCATTGTTTTTTGGAATCAATGAAACTGAGCCACGTTCAAGAGCACAAGAGCGGTTTGTGTCAGCATTGTTTTTTGGAATCAATATTCTGCAACCAATTTATTACCAATTCACTGACGGTACTTGAAAGCGGTTTAAATGTGCCGATCGTGTTCAGTTTTATCCATGAAATTCTCCCCTGACTGGTGGAATCCCGTAATTACCGAAACAATTAAATACCAATTGTGACTTCGGTGGATCCTCGATTCAGTTAATCTAGGGTTTCACCAACAGAATACCAACATAATAAACGGAACAAAGCAACTTAATTTTTCAAAACCTAGCACATCATTATGATTTCGTTTAAAAAGTCGTTCGAAATTCAAAGAGTTAGCAAGATGAAATATATCATTTGTGAGCGCCGCCTCATTCTCGCAGGTCTAACTTTGTTTCGTTAAGTTTGATTCTTACACGAATCTAGAACACCTAAGTTAAGCGGAAACAAAGGGATCAAGATGAAATTCATTTAGATGAGTCGACTTACAAGGTTTTTTTTTAATGGAACTCGATTAATGTTTTTATTTGAGTACGTTTTAACAAGGTTCCTTGGCTATGAAGAGCAACTTAATGGTGATTTGTAACACTTGATGTTATTTCAAAAGTTACTGTGGTTTTTAGAGGTAACTGACAAAATATATGAATGAATGTCTGAGTCCGTGTGATTAACATTTACCTTTTAGACGAAGCACCCCTTTTATCAGGTCGGAGAACCCTCTCTTTTCTTCGGAAGATGAATATAGGGCACCAGGAATTGGACATCGAAACCGGCTCTCATGTCTGCAAATGTGTTTTGCTACTAAATTAGGTTTCTATATTAAACTTATTCAAAACAATGACAAGCCTTAGATTTTCGCCAAAAAATTTTGAAGACAACAGTAACATATTTTTGGTCATGTTATTGAGATTGAAATTGAGAAAAAAATTATAATAATACGAAGGTCACTTACTACGAATATTATAGTTTAATAGGTAACATATTTTCTCAGTTATTATATTCATTTCACCCGAAAGCAGTCTACTGCTGAAAATATGCCTACTCCAAATGTCGCCACATCAGCCAACAAGGCCTTCCAACGTCTTCCAGTACACGGTCGCTACCGATCTTATCACGACTCACCCATTGTCACCCAATTATCACCTACATCAAAAAACTTTATACAAAATATGCTCAGCAATTCAAGAAATTCTACTAAAAGTTCTCACTTAAAAGCCCAAGCTACTTGAGATGCCCAGGCTCGAGAGTACTTGATTAGTATCGGTTATCTCAACAATTAAAGCCGACACACCCCCTATGGGAGTCATACTCACGTAACAAGAAATAACTTAAAATAAGATCCTCGTTCTTTTGTACTTGGCAGAGTATCTAGTTTTCTACTCTCGCGCGTTTTTGTTAAGAATTTGTATTACGCTAGAGAGGGTTTGTTTGTTAAATTGTAGCTACTGATAAGTAAGAGGAACTTTATTTTTGTTTTAGGTTTATTTATGGACTTTCTCTTTAGGATTGTTGCCAATTCTTGAACTTATAACTTGAACTAACTTATTTATGGAGAGGGCCCCAAGATATTTGTTGACAAGCATCGTTTTTGTCTATGTTTCGCCTGTAGTGCAGCAGTTTACTCGTACACATAACCTAATAAGATCTATTAAAAAAAAGAACAAAACATACGCATGTTTTCCTCATACTTATTACCAGTGGTAATTGTTTTTCTTACTCCTATACCTTAAGTTTTTATTCTGATTAATTTAGTTACGGTATCCAAGACTGTTGAAAAGCCAAGACGCGTCGAGCTTCATTACCTCGGCGCTTTTCTTGTGCTTTCCATTTTGATGACTTTGGATTTCAGTAATTTCAGTGGCAGGAAATAGTGTAGCCTACCAGCCTATCTTTTATACAAATCAGAGTGTTTTACCTAATTTAAACACTCTGATAATTACAGTACAGTACAACTATTTTATTTATGTCCCTCGGCAATCATCGCATTGCCGAATACAAACGAATGCTAATTTCCATGACTATCAATTATTAGATTTATCGTGTATAATAATTTGAATTTAGAACTAAGTACCTTATTGTTGTTTTGTTTTGATTTACATGTGAAATATATAAAGCTATAAAACTATTTTCCTTTAGCACCTTTTCTCCCATTTACAAAATAAATTACATTGAGTGAAAAGAATATTAACAATTCCGTATACTACCAAGTCGATTGAGAGCGTCCGGTCTGTACCAAGTGCAGAGGGCAACTGATAGAAATCCGACGACTGATAAATCACGAAATTTGCCGAGGGACATTAAGAAAATAGTTGTACTGTAAATACATGTTTACTGCAAATTCGATTTCAGTTACATCTAATTTGAAATGCACATCTTTAAACATAGTTATATTTGATTGTAATTAGCGGCACTAATTCAATTGACAGATCCATTACCTAAAAATACACTCAGACAGAAAATACATCCCACTTTATCTTAGATCGATTTAAAGGAAAACCACTCTTCATAACCCACTATTTACTTAGCCATCGAGTTTCAAAAACCCTAGAAGACCCAAAACTCACACCCCACTTACAAGTATTTGTCGAGACCCTCTCTTAATAAATACATAATAATGGACAAACAGTGTCTAATCCAAGTTTATCTTAGAAACCAAATTTACTGAGTAAATACCTTCTTTTATTTCCTTTTATTGGGATATTCTTTTTTAGATAAATACTGCGGTCGTATATTATCTCAGTCTATCTCTAATAAGACAACTAGCTATACGTCTAACATAATATGTAGTTACAACGGCAACCACTGAGATAATCCAGCAGTTATACCTAATAATGTGAAACACACCCATGACGTTTACCCTCTCATATACAAGTAAACAAGAGGCAGAATAAAAAAAGCGAACCCAAACGGATGCCTCCAGTAATACTATGTTATTCTGTTCTGGAGTGCGCTAATATTATCCGACTTTTACGCGCTCAGCGAAAAAAATCTTTCCAGGGCCACGTTTTACAAAGGTAGAAGAATTTCAGAAATTGTTATGCAGCCTTCCCAATGGAATTTGTGCGTTACAGAGAGCTTAGTGTTTTTTTTTTGGTTTAGCAACAAGGAAAACCTCTCTGCCGGCTGACGCTGCTATGAAAAATCATTTTAATTACAGACGCAGTATGTTTGTGTGGCGGGACGGTGTTAAGCCACCTTTTGAAGGGATATATGACATATAATCCCCACTTAAATCTCAGCTTCATATTTCGGTTTAAAATGGAAATGCAGGATAATGCGCGGATGAGAACGGCTTACTTGACGGCACCCTGGCAAAAAGTTAAATAAGGAAAACAGAAAGAATATTATTTAAATAACCTTTGGAAGCTCTGGTGGGCTTTAATTGTAGAAGATGTAGCAGAGGTCTCCCGCTCCAGGGAATTCGGACGTCTATCTTATTTTACAAGCGGAACGTTTTTGGGGGCAAATTCATGCTCATAGTGTTAAATTGAGGGGACAAAGGGCAATTATTTTGAGAAGGACGAACTAAGATTAGCATAACATAATTATTTAAATAAGAAAAACAGGAGGTTGAAATGATAAAAAGATATTCAAAGCGAATGTAGTCTGGGCAAAACAAAAGCTAACCACGGCTAATGAGACCTCGTTAATATAATAATTTCCCCGTGGAAGGGAATTTCTGTATAATAAATCATTCGGTTTTTACGAATCTTTGCGTTGTCATACTTTGTGAATTATATATCATGGTTATAATGATTCAGGACTATTAGCATTAATTAGCTTAATCGCCTTTTTGATTAACTTTATTGCCCAAGAATCATTTTTACTTAGTCACAAGATATTAATGTTAATGATGACTAAAACTAATAAAGAAATGTTATTTCTTCATTTACTTTTTACGACTTTAGCTGAGGACTGTATCGTACAAGACACCGCAAATACACACACGGTAAAAACTCACTCAAAAATTATTCGTATTCATTCATAACTTCGTTCTACCGGCCAAAAAGGCATATGCACTTTACAAGTCAAACTGGCTGTCTCCAAAAAATTTCGCATTTATATCGAATAACTCCGATCTGTCAGTTCGTCAAACATTAAACTCCGATACGTCGATACTCCAAATAAACTACATTCATATTTAAATGTATTCATCCTTTATTATTCAACCAACGAAGACTTTCCGGTACAAGAAATCGCTTTTTCCTACGTTCCATCCATTATTGTACAAAGAATGCGTCGGTAGATAAATCTTTTTCATGTTTAATGCAAAAATTGTGTTTATGCGTCGGAACAAAGTAAGTTGAGGTTCCTCATACTTATGTAATGTATATTCATTTTTACAAGACTTGTGGTAGTACTCTATATGAAATGACTTACGAGTAAATGGTTTCTCTAAATGGGCACAAACCGTTCTTAATTTGTGGAAACATTTTTAGCTCTTGGGATATCAGCTATCAACGGTCAACAGTCCAAAATATTGATTCGAGTATTGAAGAGAGAGGAAATGAATTATAATTATGTGTTCCTATTACAACATGGTCGCACTGATCAAATTTTGGGTATGGCAGCCAACCTCAGCGGAGGCTAGTTATCGTCGTAGGACATATTGTAGTATGCACAAATACAGGTTTGTGGCCTCACTCTTTCTTCACTAGACCGGTCATAGATCATCCGCAGTATCAACGGCTTAACGTGTTAAACCAAGTACCTAGCCAAACTAATGGCTCTGTAGGTCTACTGGCCCAACCGACGTGTAAATTCAATAATTACAGGCCAGGCCAGAAAAATAAAACAGCCTATCTTAACCCCGAATGAAACCTTAACGGCCATCTAAAATCCTACATAGGTACCTCCTAACGACTTAACATATTGTAGGCTTTTAGAACATTTCGTGAAATAGTTGTGCACCTTCACTAAGTCGGCCATAATCCCTTAACCACAGAGCTCTGAGAAGCCGCGGCGGTACTACTAAGGACGTACATTTGTCAGAACTCTTCATGCAATAAAAGGGAGTTGAAAGTAACCTTTAGTTTTTGCGGCGCGCATTCGCTTACGTACTTTGTGCTTTTAGTGCGTTTTTAGACCATGCATAATACCCGCAAAGAAAAGTTCATATCTGTAATGCGTGCCACGGCCCATACTCATAGAAATTGACGACCAGTGACAGTTCTGACTTAAGCTATCACAGCCGAAATATGTGCTCTACGCGATTCTGCGGTTTCGAATATGGGTTATCTTACATAAGACTTCTCCGTGCCTCGGTAAGCACGTTAATGTTTTGGTTCCGGCTGCTTTATTCTGATGCTTGTAATCTGACACCATTCTTGCCGAGGGGTATCGTGTTATCCAATTACTAGGATGTAAAGATCAGATAGACAATCGCTCCAATGAAAATACTGCTACACAGTTGCATGCAATATGACTGAAGCCGACCCCAATATAGTTGGATAAAAAGGTAGACCATTTGGCTCTGTAGTTGCTGCCCCCGTTCCTTACTCTGCGTCCCTTGGCCAACAAAGCCGACTAACATATAACCTCTTTAAGAGCTTTGTTGGCCTTTGGGCAATCAATCTTTTCCCCTATGACGTCACAGGTGCCAAGGTTACTCATGAACTGTTGCTCCCTTTATAAATAACTTGTTCTTCAATCATTGCCTATTTACCTATGAAGAATGTGAGGCAATATTTTGTTGCCTTGTAAAGTAATTGTTTTTATTTTTTGAGGAAAATGTTTGGCAAAGATGAGCTATGAATTTCGTTTAGCGGGTCATTTATCTAGGATGTAATACATATATTTATATATAGTCTTTGTATTTTATTTTGAAAGCATAATCTTCAGTGTTTAGAAATTCACTGCTACACCCGGCATCATCATCAATTCAACCAATAAACGTCTACTGCTGGACAAAAACCTCCCCCAAGCAAAATCAAATCAACTGGTCTTGTACTAACTGTTCACATGTCGTCGTACCCAACTCCCTCGGCCCGCACCGGGTTATCTGTCTATTTTGTGAGACAAATAAGTCACTCCAATCACACGCCATTTAACATCTTTACAGATCTCTTATTCATCTGCTACCGGTCACTCTGCGTAAATCGGCTCAGCACCTAGCCTGAGGCCTATGGTTGCCGATTCCCGGCAACATAACACAATTTTCAAGCACAACAATAATATCTCAATATTCTCAAAAAAACAAATATTGGTTTCACTTAAATTATCATTAAAATAAGTGTCATCGATACTTACTGACATTTTGCCATTAATCAAAGCACAAGTTTAAAAAAAAAATACCCAGATTGCATAAAATAAAATATTTACCAAACTAAAATGCTTGAGGATAAAAATGTCCCATATAATGTAACGTTAGACCGTCATGCATTCAGACTCCAGATGATAGATGCCCCTAATAGCTCTGATTACGTCAAAATATCCCCTGGGCCTCTATTATATGTTATTTTTCCATTCAACAAAATAGAGGTATAAATCAAGACTATGCTTTAAAAATAAATCTGAAGGTTTTTGTTTAAAATATAATATGGCGACGTAAAATAAATTTAGTGTCACTAATTGGACTAAGTTCTTCAAACATGACAGAGAATGAAACGTTTAATTTTTTTACAAAAATATGTTGAAATTATAAGTAAGAGAAGAAGAAGCTAATTTATAATAATAAACAAATATGACGAGAACCTCGTAAAAGCTGAGAAAGAGAAACAAATCAAGTATCTCGACTCGATACGAGGTTGTCGACATGTGGAATGTAGACTCGGCGATCATTGTGCCGATTGTCGTTACGGTCAACGGCCTGATGGCCAAGAGTTTCGACGACCATCTGTCGAGGCTGTGATCAACGGTTTGATACAAAAGGCAGTACTCCTCGATACGGCTCGCATTGTGAGGAAGTTCCTGTCTCTGGAGCCCTAACCACCGGTAGCTTGGACTCTGTTCCCGATACCGGTGGCCTCTATTTTTTATATTTTTAAATATTTTTAAGTTTTCTTTTTAAAAATAAAATAAAATGATATGAAATAAACCTTTATTAATGTAACTTAAACTTGCGTAGTATAACAAATAAATAATATATATATTACGTAATATTATAAGTAGGTATATATATATTTTTACTCAACTATACCGGCAGCCGGTTTTTCTTTTACAGCTTGCCCTTCGACAAAGACCTCCTCTAAAGCTTTCCGCTTTGTTCTGTCCTTTGCAGTGCGTATTCATTCTAGACCAGCTATCTTTTTTATGTCGTCTTTTCAACGTTTGCTTTGTCTACCTTTGCTCCTTTTACTATCTCGCGGGTACCACTCTGTCACTATTCTCGTCCACTTCTCTTTTCCTTCCCTTAGCATGTGCCCTGTCCATATCCATTTCAGGCGTTTATAGATGGTATGTGTGTTTTTAAATTTAGTTTTGCTCCTTATATTTTTTAACTTCACTTTGTCTCTTTTTTAACTCCGATTACACTTCTTTCAATACCGTTTTGAAGAAGCCAAAAATAATATAGTATTAAGTAAAAATATAGAATAAAATAAAATCAAATTATATCGATTTAATTTGATTCGAATAATTTTAAGCATGTTTAGTTGTAGCCCATCCTTCCTTGATTTTTAAATATAATTAAGGAAGGATGGGCAACAATTAAACATGCTTTGAAAATGTATCGAATCATATTAAATCGAGAACTCAAGAATAAAATATCTTAATAACTACATAGTGAGTAGTTATTAAGATATTTTATAAAGAAGCAGAATAAAATATCTTGCCGATAACTACATTCAATATAACGAGATTTACCAATTAGCGGCAAAAACTTGCTTTGATTTCCGCAACCCGTGTAACATTCAGAATCATAATTATAACAATAGACAAAGCTGCTGATGCATTTATTCTATTTGATCTTGTATTTGAAAGATCAACTGTAAAGGATTCAGTCAAAAAATAACAATAGAAAAACTATTAAATATTATATTTAACTAAAAGGAGAATAAAAGTTCAGCAGATTGGAATCCAAATAATAGCAGTTACTATTACATTTGATGAAATTGCTTTAATTCAAACAATTTTGATAAAACGATAGCCAATGAATTATTCAGCTATCTGAATAATTTGGAAAGTATTTTACAAATTGTTGAAGTATCTAATAATTAGTCTGACATCAATAAATGTGGATTAGAGATTTTATCGATGTCCAATGCCATAGAGGCATTTTAGGATAATAACAATGAAATATTGCGTCCTTCCTATGATATTGATGTCATTGGACATTCGATTCCGGTCAAATCATGTTGTTTGACGTGCTACCAAATTCAAAAATAAGTGCTGTCCGTAGTTCAAAAGTTACTCCTGTCAACTGCCAACAGCCGAAAAGGAACAATTTTGTCCCAAAAAAAACTGTGTCATCAATACAAGCAATTAAATACCAAATATGTGCGGCATTACTATTGGCCATCAACAGATTCTATCTTCTGAAGCCCAACAAAATCATTTTATTCTTGAGTTACGTCCACACGATTTTCATGCCGATTTTAGTTTGGGGTATAATGTTTAATTCGGAAGAATTATCCGTTACTTATTTTGTCTTCAAGTATTCATGTTGTACTGAGTATATTCTGCTTATTACAATTACTCTGTTCGCTAGCAAGAATAAGTTGATCAATCTGTTTCGTGATCTTGGACGGTCTTTTAATACGAGTGCCATTTTTCGGTACAAGCGTAGCGCGTACCGAAATAGGTGGGCACGAGTTATTAAAAGACCAATAACGTACAGTTGCATACAAGATTTTATCTACGAAGGAAGGAATAAAACACAGATATAGACAAATAAGTATTTCAGGAAGTGTGTTTAAGTATTTAATTTCTCTTACATGTTATGATTTTTCTGGTAGTAAATTATTTGTAACCGCAACTGCTCTATTTGTTATATCTGGTGGAGTATTTTAACACTTTTCACTTGATGTTGAAGACATTTTTAATAAAATTTGAAATAAAATTTCACTCAGAAAATTTTTCGCGCGTCCACTTTATTTTTTATTTTTTTTATTTATTCTTTATTAGGTATAAGGCAAAGATCTTGTAGACGCAACAGCTAAATATTATACGATACTTTTGTTCTAAACTTGTTCCATTTTTAAAAACATCATTTACATTGTCTCGATTTCGAAGTAATATTCTAGGTACCTCGTCTTTGCTTGTGTTTTAGAATTTATGACGATTCGCATAATGAAACCGCTGTCAATTTTGTAATTCGAATATAACGAAACCGAAGTAGATAAACTATATTTACTACATGAATAAAAGCACAAATTTGTTGTGAAAAATATATATTTAATATTTTATGTGATTTTCCAGATGATGGTGATACTGTTCACTGCTGGATTGTCTACGACCATGTTACTGAAAATGATGGTCAAAGTGATACAAACAGTCACCGTGAGCAACACTGTAAATATGATAAAATACTGATCTTAACTAATCTATATTATCCACTGCTTGGCCTATCCCTATACTTTTCCTGACAAAAAAACACCAGTATGAGTTCCATTGTCCACCAGACGACATCAAGGTACACCAAGGTATTATGCGATGGGACTAGCTGAACTTTGGCTGACTGGCTCTTACTAGCAGTAAACATAATGTTTGTACAAAATACTCTTATGTACGAGTACACACAATATCATACTCCACCCAAGATTCAAATACAAATCCAATTTTTTAGAAAGCCCAACATAACTTTTGTATAGAGCCAGGCAGTATTCCACCCTCTGAGGTGCTCGATGTCGAGTCGCAGTGTACTGTCCTGGAACCAAGAGTTAAGTTCTCAGCTGCAGACTTAGCTAAGACCATAAGGGGCATGACCAGGGGTAAGTCTCCAGGCCATGACGGACTCAGCATCGAGCACCTACAGAACGCAGGTCCCCACCTGCCACGTGTTTTGGCCATGCTGTTTACGTTCTGCCTTCGCCATTCGTACTTGCCGGATGAGCTGATGAGGACGGTCGTAGTACCAATTATAAAAAATAAAACAGGTGACATATCGTATAGTTACAACTACAGGCCGATTTCATTAGCGACAGTTATCGCGAAGGTATTTGACAGCATGCTTAATGCTCAGTTAAATAAGACAATTACATTGCACGATAACCAGTTTGGGTTCAGGCCCAAATTGTCCACAGACAGTGCTATATTGAGTCTAAAGCATGCTGTCAGATATTACACGGATCGGAACACGCCTGTTTACGCCTGCTTTCTTGATCTGTCCAGGGCATTTGACCTGGTTTCGTACAAGGTGCTGTGGAAAAAAATATTCGATAGGCAAGTTGCGCCTGAAATTGTAAAAATCTTCCGGCACTGGTACGGGAACCAGGTCAATAACGTCAAATGGTCGGGAGCCCTGTCGGACTCGTATAGGTTGGAGTGCGGGGTGAGGCAGGGGGGATTGAGCTCACCAACGCTCTTTATTCTGTACATCGATGGGCTTGTTGCCGAGCTCAGCAGCCGCCATGTTGGATGCCATGTTGATGATGTTTGCTTTAACAACATTAGCTACGCTGATGACATGGTGCTGCTGAGCGCGTCAATTGGGGGACTCAGGGAGCTCATAAGCATTTGCGAAACGTACGCTCATAGACATGGCCTAAAATATAATGTAAAAAAGAGCGAGCTTATGGTCTTCAGTTCGGGTTCCAAGTGGCCGTCGGAGGCTCCACCAGTAAGACTGTGCGGGGTGCCCTTGGAGCGGGTACATAGTTTTAAGTATCTGGGCCATATTGTGACGTCCGACCTGAAGGACGACGCTGATATCGAGCGAGAAAGGAGGGCGCTGTCGGTTAGGGCGAATATGATTTCCCGCAGGTTTACTCGTAGCTCCAAGGAAGTAAAGATCACCTTGTTTCGAGCGTACTGCACATCTTTTTATACGAGTAGTCTGTGGGTTTCATATTTGCAGAAGTCTTACAGCGCTCTCCGCGTTCAATATAATAACGCGCTGAGGGCGCTGCTGCGGCTGCCACGCTTCTGCAGCGCTTCGGGTATGTTCGCAAGTGTCCGCGTTGACTGTGTTTATGCCAGCATGCGCAAGAGGGCGACCTTGATAGAGAGTAAAGTGCGGGGCAGCGGCAACAGTCTCCTTGCCGTCGTTGCCAACAGGTTGGACGGGCCTGCACCCTTGTATCGCGCGTGGGGCAGGTAAACTTTTTAATATATATCTTTTTAATGTCTTACAATTTTATTGTATCAATTTTTATAACTCTCTGACAATTTTATATATTTTTATTTTCATAATTTTATGAAATTTTTGCTGACATTATTAATATTATGATAGTATAGCTGACATTTAAATTTTGGATGTTTCTTATTTTAATGATGTAGTCTAATGCTAATGAATGACATTTTATTTTAATTTCTAATGGATCAATTTTTATGAAATGCTTATGAATGTAATATTATGGACTAAGGTGTCTGAAAATAAATGAATTAATAATAATAACCATTACATCTACAGCGCACTTAATCTTACTTACACCATTACTATACGGATGGAAATGACTATACAGGAAGCGAAAGGACGCTCCTAGCGTCAATATTTGCTCACAAATCCGCTAAGGGATTTCTGACTAGTGGTTTTCAGGTTAAATACCATTCCCCTGACATATCTCATCATCACTTCAAAATAAAAGGTGTAGGTGTAGGTGTGTGACCTTTCATCACTATCTGGGTCAGCAGAAGGCTTGGCAACTGTACTTATAAATGATAAGAGGTTAATACAACGTTATTTTGTATACATTTGCCGGGGTTTCGTGAACCTATCGTTGGTGTAAATCTTATAAATCTCATGACCCTGTAATATTTTTTTACAGAAAGTTCTTTCTGCTTCAATATAGGATTATCTTTCTTTATAATAAGTCCCTCAGTGCCCAGAATTGTATTTGCTTATTTGTGCCTGTCACAAATTGCGTGCTACATTTCAGTCTATGACTATCCCAGGTGTTATATATACAGGTGTCTATGACTATCCTGAACGTAGACTCGCAATACAGACTCACTGAGTTTTTCAATTCATGTGTTACAGTTCGGAAAATCGACGATAATATACCTGTTTGGTCGTGGTATGAAATACACTGGTCTAGTGGTTGTTCCCTGCTACTACTCCAGAGTGACGTCTTCACAGGTTGCTGCTATCCGGACTTGTCTGCATGATGCTGTCAATTCGTTTCCTTTAGGTAAGTTTAAACTACTTTTATTTAAGTAAAAAAAAATATTTTTGGGTTTACACACTACTGACTAAGAATTGAAGACCATTACCACCACACGTCCACATTAGATGCAAAAATCGAAGACCACATCACAGTTAAGTTTTTTGGAAGAAGCCTTCTTTGGATATATCCAACAGTGAAAGGTGATACGCTGACTAAAATGAATTGTAATGAAACAACCCAACCAACGGTTCTGACTCAGCAGAAAACTTAGCCGCGTCGCGTCTGCTAGATTCAAGATTTTTTCAACCGAGATAATAAACGGTTACCTACTGAATTTCATGCCAATAAATGGCCTTATATACCTAGATCTTCCGCCCCACCTGATCAAATATTCTTACAGTAAAGAAAAAAAGTCTAAAGCCTTTACAAATCAGTGAAGTTATTTCATTTCAGATAAAATCGAGCGGCGTAAGGTGAAAGCCTTCTTTCAGCTGACCAGGGAGAATGATTTCACTTACGCGCTAGGAGGGGTGATTAGACTCAATCAGTCTTATTACAAAAAGCGGTTTAACTAAAAACCCAGGTCTAAATCGCTATAAACTGTGGTTTACACAAAAATGATATTACAAATAATGGTTTAGCGATAAACCATAGTCCAAATCATGGTCTAACACTAAACCTCGGCGGCCCCTAGTTTAACGATGGTCTAAGTCGTATCTGTCAAAGTTTCTCTTTTAGGTTATAGCATCTTTTTTATTGTATTTTGTTCTTTTTACCCGAAAATGGATATTAACAGTTGATTTATTTATTATTGAGGATATTACTTTTTCCTCGGTACTCCAATTCTCAGATCGTTTTTTTTTTGTTGGTCCATCACAATATATCTTTATATATATTATTAACAAAGAGGCAGTTGTTCTATTAGATACTTCGATAACTTAAAAAATCCAAAGATTAGTGATATTTGTTCAGCTTGCGATGGTTTTGTTTAATGTTATGGTTTCATATAACGCGCGAGACTGTTACGTTTCGTTACACGTGCGTAGATGAATTATTAGTAATTATTAAGAATTTATGTAATTTGCTTAAATCTAAACAAAACTTCAATCGATAAATAACAAATGTTTATATCCATGCAAAATAATAAGGTCTCAATATTTTTAACACTCTTAAACGTAATTTAATCCTTATCGTATTATCAAAACGTTTTTATTTCTGGGCAAACGGAACGTTGCAATTGAATGATATTATGGTGAACGAATGATATTTGTATTAATCTGTGGTTGATGTATAGACAATGGTTCAAATGACGGTACTAAGAAGACCACGGTTTTTTTGAGTTTTGTAATACGAACAAATTTAGACCATGGTTTTGCAGATAAGCCTGGACTTGATAGTACAGGTTTAAACCATGGTTTATCTTGTTTTTTGTAATAAGACTGAATATGTCTTTGCCTCTCAGCTATATGAGTTTATGCACGACGTACCTTGTTATATCTATACAGTTCTCTAAGTTTTTCGACTGAAGAATTGAGATGGGGATTTTACTGAAGTTTTAGAAAGTAAAGATTCTGGTCGGTTCTGAAGAGAAGTCGGGTCGGTTTTAAAGTTTGAAAATTTTGTGGTTTTGAATATTATATAATTATATGAAATGATCGTCTTGTGAAATAAGAGTATTTTTATAGAAAATAAGAATTACATGTGCTTGCTTTTATAAATAAGTGTATAGAAAATTAATAAAATATCCTTCTCAATTTGTTGTGGTTTAGAAAACTATTATTTTGATTGGTACGACGATGTTGATTGCTACGGTGCGCGAAGTAGCAATTACTTTCGTAGTTTTATTTTTAGTGTAACTTAAATTTCAGAACAATTAAACTTTCATTATCACTTATCATGAAGTTACATACTGAAATACTGATTAATAAAATAATTTCGTTCCAATCAGTTCGAAAGTCAGCCGTCGCATGTTTGACTCAAATATTTAGTTAGTCCGAGCTCGTTTTTAAAACGAAAGCGTCATTAAGGACCCTGTTGACTGTTATGAATGGTCGAATAGCCCTACAAATTGCACGAAACACGTTTCCTCTTGATTAAGTTTCACAAGCACCCGCACTTGGAATGCTAATAAAATAAAATTGGTTGCCATCGATTCAGTTCGAACACCGAACTGTAAAACTAAAAATGTTTCAAACCTATAAAATTTAAAGACCTAACCGCTTTTGTTAGGATTATATACAATCAGCTATCGTAACCGTTTCTCCTCTCATCACTTTCGATTGACGAGAATGTGACGTAGCGAATTTTCGTTTTTCGTCGACGAATTTTCGTTAACCCGCACCATAATCGTTGAAGCTCGAGAGATTTCGGCTATAGCGAATAAATGGCGGGTTCGGAGGCAGGGGAAAAAATTAGTGAGATAACATTCTGCTTTATTGCCTGCCGTCCGTCTCCGCCAAAATTCAGGGGTGACGTAAATGGCCCAAGAGGCTTGCTTTTTTATCTCCCGGAGTGGCCAACTTGAACATTGAAGGGGTTTTCGGGCACAACAAAACATTATTTAACCTTTTCATTTTGCGCGGCAGCTCGGGTCGCATTAAGAGCACTATTTTACGAAATATTGTATCCAAACTACTCTATTCATATATTTTGGAATTTTTGTATCTAAGTGTGGGACACCTAACAATTATTGAACTAAAATTAAAGATCACGCTACAAATAATGTATAGTCTTGAAATGAGAGAGACTAGTACCAACCTACGTCATTGGCAGGCTGTGCTAAACATATTTATCTCATAAGGGCAAAGTTAAATTTAGTTGGCAACATTTGTTATAGACGTACAGTGTAATATTCGTTCGTAAATACATTGTTATAAAGTTTATGTTAAAGACAAGTGTTTATGAGTAACTGAAGGAAAACATTGTTTTGGCAAAGTTCAACCTAATTCTAAATTATTTTAGCTTATAAGGTCATTCCCCCTAATTTGTGTAATTTATTTTTACGTGACTAAGGAGAGTAATGATTTAATTAAATACTAGCTGTTGCCCGCGACTTCATCTGCGCCAAACACGTTTTTTTTAATATTCTCCCAGGAACTGTGATTTTGCCGAGATAAAAAGTAGCCTATGTTACTCCTAATATCAGCCATATACCAGTGAAAGTCCCGTCAACATCAATCCAGCCGTTTCAGTGATTACTCGGAACAAACAGATAGACAGACAGACTAACAAAAATCTTAAAAATTGCGTATTTGTTATTAGTACCGTATATACTTTTACATGCATTCAATACAACGTTGTTATTTTGATATTACATACAAACACTTATTTTTTTTTATCTGTATATATGTATAGACTATTATATAGATCAAAAGACTACTTGAAGTGTCCTTTTGTGAGTGAACATTATAAAGCTTACTTTTCAGTCGTAATATATTCCTTATAAGGGTTCCGTACCCAAAGGGTAAAAATGGGACCCTATTACTAAGACTCCACTGTCCGTGTGTCTGTATGTCTGTGTCACCAAGCTGTATCTCATAAACCGTGATAGCTAGACAGTTGAAATTTTCACAGATGATGTATTTCTGTTGTCGCAATAACAACAAATACTAAAAACAATACCTCCAATACAAAAAACGTGATTTGTTTGCCGTTTTTGCTATAATGGTAAGGAAACCTTCGTACGCGAGTCCGACTCGCACTTGGCTGGTATTTTTTTTACTCTTAGTAAGTATAAATCATTACTGTTAAGGGCCTTCCACCACTTTATTGTCGTAAAACAGTTACTTTCTAAAGCATACTTCTTAGTAACGGCTAGGTTAAAAGGTGTAAAAAAATATAATAATATATATATTTTTTATTATTATGTCTTTTATTTAACTTTTTTCTTATTTATTACATTTTTACAAAACACACAAAAAAGAAAAACATTTAAAAATATAAAAAATAGAGGCCCACCGGTATCGGGAACAGGGTCCAAGCTACCGGCGGTCAGGGCTCCAGAGAGAGGAACCTCCTAACAATACGAGCCGTGTCCAGCAGTACTGCTTTCTGGATCAGGCCCTTGACCCAGCCGCCTAACGAGAGCCTCCTAAGGTGTTGGTCGAGGCTCGTGGCTATTAAGCCATGGGCTGACACGACTATCGGTACAATGATCGCTGAGTCCACATCCCACATGTCGACAACCTCGCGAGCCAAGTCAAGATACTTGATTTGCTTATCTTTCTCGGCTTTCACGAGGTTCCCGTCATGCGGGACAGTTATGTCAACAATCATTGCACGCCTCTCGATTCGGTCCACCACCACTATATCAGGCTTATTAGCGATAATAGTTCTGTCAGTGATGATGGACCGATCCCAGTACAATGTGATATTGCCATTCTCGAGAACTGGGTCGGGCACATACCTGTAGTACGGCACCTCCGACGCCACAAGAGTGTATTTCAGAGCAAGTTGCTGATGGATAATCCTGGCTACAAGGTTGTGCCTATGCAAGTACTCTTCGTTAGCTAGACGAGAACAACCAGAGATAATGTGGCGGATCGATTCACCCGGACGGTGACATGCCCGACAGATGTCAACCGTGCCATCCTTTACAATAAATCTCCGGTAGTTATTCGTCATGATAACTTCGTCCATAATTGCACAGACGAAACCTTCGGTTTCCCCAAAGAGGTCACCGAATCGCAGCCAGGCTACGGACGCTGATTGATCTACTTCGGACCCATGTAGGGCCCGGAAAAAGCGTCCGTGAAGCTCCTTACTCTGCCATACCTCCTTGCGGTCGTTAGTGTCAAGCACTACAGGCTTGCGCCAGTTCTCATTCGCCAAGGAGATCGGGGTGAGTCCCTTGTCCACTGCTACTACATCTCGATGAATACCCACGTCGGTGTTTAGAAAATATTCTCTGAGATTGCATATCTCGCGGTTGTGGAGATTTTTGGCATTTAAAAAGCCTCGGCCTCCACACTTCCGCGGGATATACAATCTCATGACTGACGATCGTGGGTGATGCATTCGATATGCAGTCAGCAGTGTACGGACCCGCCTATCCAGGGCGTCAAGTTCCGTTTGAGTCCATTTGAGTATGCCGAAAGAGTACATCAGCACCGGCATGACCCAACCGTTGAAGGCGCGCACCTTGTTTCCGCCCGAAAGAAGGCTATTGAATACCTTCTTCAGGCGGCCAAAGAAGCGTTCCCTCAACGATTGCTTCATGTCTATAGTACTGATACCTAACGCTTCCGACATACCCAAATACTTATAGGTTTCGTTTGGAGAGAGGGATCTCAGGTTTATGGAATCCGCAAGTTGAATTCCTACGGATTCCACAATCTCCCCTCGCTTTACATGCATGACCGCACATTTGTCCACACCAAACTCCATCCTGATGGCGCTACTAAAAGTTTCAGTTACCTTTAGTAGCTCCATCAGCTGAAGATTGCTGGG
Organism: Orthosia cruda; assembly: GCA_964057195.1. NCBI lineage: Eukaryota > Metazoa > Arthropoda > Insecta > Lepidoptera > Noctuidae > Orthosia > Orthosia cruda. The sequence continues at coordinate 39,613,239 of OZ059829.1, forward strand.
GGCAAAAAGCTTCAAGTCATCCATGTAAAGGAGGTGAGATATAACCTGACCACCTCTCTTCAACCGATAGCCTAGCCCTGAATTCTCCAGCATCATGCTTAGAGGATTCAAGGCTAGGCAAAACCAAAGTGGACTCAAACTATCGCCCTGGAATATACCTCGCTCGATCCTTACAGGTTCGCTATTCCTCTGGATATTTCGACATCCTGGATAGCGAAGGACTGTGCTCCATTGCCTCATACACGACATCAGGAAGGTGCGTAGAGTTGTATCTATTTTATACAATTCTAGCACCCTCATGAGCCATGTATGCGGCACCGAGTCATAGGCCTTCTTATAATCTATCCAACATGTCGACAGATCCTTTCGGGAACGCCGAACCTGTTGGCTAATGGCCATATCAATAAGGAGTAGCTCCTTAGTACCGCGGGACCCGTTCCCACATCCATTCTGAGAGACCGACATGATGGAGTTATTGTCAACATGTTTATTAATTTTTACTCTCAAAATGAATGTAAGAACCTTATAGACCGTTGGTAAACATGTAATTGGTCTATAATTTTTGGGTTCCGCGGTGCTACCAGACTTGTGGAGCAGGTGGGTTATACCTGTCGTAAGGAACTTGGGTAGCGAACCAGACTCTAAGACTGCCTGGTACTGAGATGCCAAACGAGCGTGTGACCTTTGTAGCCACTTGATCCAAAAGTTGTGCAGTCCGTCCGGTCCTGGAGATTTCCAGTTCGGCAACGGACGGACTGCACGGGCTACATCTTGGGGGCTGATCGTGATAGCCCCCATTTCTTGTATTGGATCACACGCTCGTTCGACCTCCCGAGTCCATTCACCTTCGGTGTGACTGACAGGCACCGACCAGATGCTACGCCAGAATGAAGACATAGCGTCATCATCCAGCAGGCGCGTATCAGTCACACCTTGGTTGGGTCGCTCCCAAGCCCGATAAACCCACCTTTCATTACTTTGGAATGTGCGATTCTGGGTGTATCGCTCCACTCTCCGCCTGTACCTACGAATACGGTTTGCCCATGCATACACTTTTTGTTTCAGGAAGTCGATGCGCTCTGTGACATGGGATATATAGTCCCGGGGGCTGACATCAGTCCCCGAAAACGCCCGTCTCACAAAGCGCATCACTCTTGGGCGGCTATTGCCCTCCCTGAAACAAATTAGTTTGCCGATGAGTGCTCTGGCCCCACCAATACGACGCTCGATCCTGCACTGCCAAGCCGGTACTGCTGGTTTCGGTCGTGTAGCTCTGTCATCTGCAAATTTGACATGAGCTACACGACATGCCGCTACAGCCGCGCAGTACATAATCGAATGTGTATCAGTGAGGTCTTCGCAGTCATCAAAATAGTTTGACAACTGCGAATCCAGAACAGCCACCAGCGCCCTATTCTTGTTATGCATGGGCAAACGAGGTAATCGTGGCCTAAGTTCGGGTGGCATGTTGCGATACTCCCGAATAGCACACTCCAAAGCACTCCTCAATTACTCATTGCACTGGGTACTTACGTTTGTAACCCTGTCACTACTCTCCTCATCAGCGTGGTTGGACTGTGGTAGCACCACAGCCTGCGACGTTGGGGCAGTGACACGGTTACCCATTTCCGTTCGGAGGCGATCAAGTACAGTATCATCCAACATACGATTACGCTGGATGACCCGCACCTGATCCGAAAGTCGTTGGGCCGAAACGTTGACGGCTGGCTCAAGCACCTGAAACAAAGAGAGCATCCGGACACGGTACGCGGTCAGGTTGTTTCCTCCCTCTGTAGCCCCAAAGTATGCGCGCATGACATTTTCGTTTATGGATTGTGTCCATCTCATGCGCTGCACACTTCCGCCGGGTGCTGGGACCCTATCAGAGACCGGTAAGCCTCGAGGTCCTAAGCGGTCCGGCGGCCGGCGTCCTCCCCGTCGACGCGCAGGTGGTGGTGTCGTCGGCGGAGAGAAGTACTCGTCGCTCGAGCTCGACGCAACTGCCACAGCCGGTGTCACAGCACTCACGGTGGGGCTGGTTTCCGGCGGCGGCGAGGCGGAGCTGGGCGACGAGGCCGGAGATGGTGGGCGTGCACGTCTTGCAGCGGCAGCTCTCGTCAACATGACGTAGTTTTCATTTTTCTCATATTTTGTAATTCAGTTTATAAATCGGTCATAATTTTGATAATGTTATTGTATTATGTTTTTTTTTTCTTGGTTTAATTGTATATATATATCTGCACTATTTAGATGGTTGAAATTTTATATTTTGTAATAAATTTGGTAGAGAAAAATTTTGGCATCCGTCTGTCAAGTCGAGCCACAGACTCATTATTTATTATTATTATTATTAATAATATATTTTGTGTTTTTTATTTTTTTCATGTAGCTTATAGTTTTACTTCAAAAATAATTAACAACACTATATATTTCGCTAATTTTGGATAGTCCTCCGAAACGCCAAGGATGTTTAAAAATATATTTACACAGAAAAATTGATGGCTAGAATTTCTTCATAATTGAAACAGCATATTCAAAGAATATTTTGCGAACAAAATTGACCAAAAGTAGGTTAAATATTGATATTCTGGCTCCGAGAGGGTGCACGGCGCTGCGTTAACATTGGGGAATATATACGCCATAATACCATGATCTCAATATTTTTACAGTTATGCTTACTGTTATCAAACAGAGATTTGAACAAAGGTGTAGATAATTTCACTGCAGGCAATTTAAAACATTTACATGCAAGTGAAGCCGCAGGCAAAGCTAGTCAACATAAACAAATCGAACCAAAGCCAATCCAATACCTCCGCCACGATTCATTTAATCTGCATATGAATCAGATAAAGAGGGATACAAATGTTTATAGCCTTATAAAACATCAAAGGATCGGTCACAAAGCCAGATTCAAGGACATTCAACCCTTTTGCTTATAAAAAGGTATCTTAATTCTGGAATAAAAATGAAGAAGGAAAATTTATATAATGATGAGTTTTGGGCCCCTACTATGACAAACTACTGCTATCATGAGTCCGTTGTCAGAAAGAGACGAAGCTATACAGAACGAATAGCTCTATCCCTATTCTACAACGGAATTATGTAATTCGTAGTTTATGTAAGTTTACAAACATTAATGTATATGTAAACAGGTATCTTAAGGTTAAACTAGTCGACGGCACGAACTATTTTGTGCGCGAGGTTAAAATGCATGCTATCTCATCCCACAATACGTGCGAAATATATAGATGCTGTGATGAGCAGTAAGAAGCTAGTTCGCGTACGAATTAGCACTTCTGCAATCTTTTATCGAAATGGATGATGATTTAGGACGAAAAGGAGCGCGCGAAATTTTATAAACAGACCTTTGGGAGTCTAGATTTCATGAAAAACTACTGAATGTATCAGATCAAAATAAAATTATTTGGATTGTTGAATTACTAATCTAGCCCTGTATGGAGGCCGTTTTTTAATTTTCCTTCTTCTTATGGTATTTATTTGCGCCCAAAGATACGTTAAAATTAGTGTTGAAATATGGAACTTTCGACGCTCATAACTTTCAAATATTTATTTTTTTTATTATTTCGGTTCCATACAGGGCTAGATAATGATGAGACAAATTGATATCTTTTTTTATTTTGAAAGTACATCGTCAAACAGTGGAGTAATCTCTAGACTACGTTTGTATGGAAGAATTTTTGACTTGTTTACCCTTAAGGGTACACAAGTCAAAAATTCTTCTCGATTCGAGATTACTCCACTGTTTGAATTTGTTGATTGAAACTTCTATATTTATCACATTGTTTGCGTATTATAAATATTGCTATGTAATGGTTGGGCAATTCGATAATTACAGAAAGATGACATCGTCTTCATGTTAGGTTACTTTTGAACCTGCAGAAAAAAGTCAACTTTGTAGCGTTAATAGTAATCGTACTTAGCTATTCTATATTAACAACAACAAATATCAACAATAATTTAAAAATACACATATTTTTATTACCCGGGCCCAAAAACTGATTGATATTATTCAGAAATCCCGGTCAATTTAATTATTTTAATAGTTTTTATCATATTACCTACTCATATTGGACACTATTCAAATTGCCCGGGCATTATGAATAATGCAATGTTAATTACTTGGTCTATAATATATGGACTTCTTATTTAATTTTATATATCCACTCTCGAATATCTGTGGTTCAGGCAAGTTGTTTGTCTCTTTCTTGAACCCCTGTTTCTACAGTTAATAGTTTGCACGTTTGCCCCTGTAATCTGCCAAGGGGCAAAATAAAGTACTAAGTAATTAAGTGCCCTAAACTCCATCTTGGATGAATAGTTTGAAAGTATTTCTGAGACGAAATTGGTCACAATGAAATTACCCATATAAACCTACAGTAGTGTTGTCTTCAAGTCAATAGAACATTAACAGAGATACAAACACGGAGTGCCTATAACATTGAACCTTTGGGAACCATTTCAATATTGCCTGAATACGCCTCGTGTCTTGAGCAAACGATATATTATCTTGACCAAACATTGAGTCTCCCATAAGGCCCTGACCTGTGATGGTGTTACGGGGAAATAATGGGATTTTGCACCAGACATGTTTATCCAGAAGATAACAACATTGTGATTTTTGTTGTATTGTTTGTGGTTTGTCACTGTTGAATGTTGTGGCATTAGTTTTTTTCAATATATGCTTTATAGAAAGAAAGTTGTAAAGTATGTCGTGGTGGCCCAGTGGCTGAGACCTCGCCTCTCGTGCTTAAGGTCGAGGATTCAAATCTGGACAAGTACCAATGTGTCCTTTTCAAATTAATATTGCTTTCTAAGTTTATCTTGGACACCATAGGCAACGGTGAAGGATAACATCGTGAAGAAACCTGGACTTTTATAGTTAAATGTAAGTCTGAAATAGCCAAGTCAGAGGCCTGTGGGGTTCCTTGAGACGGCTGAATAAACTCTGACACCAGAGGTGGCCACTTCCTTACACAGAAAAAAAAGAAAGAGAAAGAAAGTATGATAATGATTGGTAAAATGTAATATTGTGATAGTGTATGTATTATTATATGTATACACTCACTATCACAATATACTTATATACAGTATACATAGTGTGAATTTAGGTGTTCCGTTTATGTTTATCATACTATAGCGCTTGAAAGGCAGAATGACTCAAGGGGCAGATTTTGATGTTCAGGTGGACTATGTCCCAGAATATCACATAAGATACTTATGATTACGACAAAAAACGCCTTCAAATGCGAATAAAACAAGCAACAGTTAACAATGACTTAACGATTACCGTTAACGACTCCAATGGAAAGAAAATGCGGTTTGTCGAAATTCCCGTATCTATAGCTAGATCTTTTTGTATAAATTTCAAGTCTTCAATTAAATACATCTTGAATTACGGCTATCGTTCCATTGTGTTCGGTTTCTATTCAATAATCGGACCGACGAGAAGTTGAATATTCTTAAATTTTCTACTATTCAAACAGAACTGTATTTATAAATGGCTTCCCTAAGTTTGTGCGGACGAAATAATTTACGACGAAATTTTTGTTGTGCATTGCCATGATATGGGTATCAAATTAAAGGGCGTGCTGAGAAGAACACGAAAAAAAGCATTATTTTTTAAATTCTTTATTGTATTCTTACGTAACAGATTTTAGGAGCTACGGAGCCAGAGGAGTTAGAAGAGAGCCACAGAATTTGCGTGTTGATTAAACAGTCATTAGATAGAAAAATACTACTTTATTGGCAGAAAAACTGTCAATAATCTTTCCAAATTAAATAAGATTCAATTCTATTCCCAAAACCCACACACACAACACACACACTAACGATCACAACCACACTCCCACGGAATAATTCCTTATCGTCAGACTGATCCGATATCTTCGCTCCCCGTCTGTTTTCGGCACGTCCGAACCTTTGTCTGGAATTATGTGAGCTATTATCATTAGTCGCAGATGACGATCCTTCCAACTTACGTCTTCTTATCTTTTATACGGAACTCCTTTGTCCCGTAATGGGTTTAGTGTCGGCTTCGAGAAAGGCATGAGGATAAAAATCTTATATCGTGTTAAGCCGCGTACGTTCGCACTTTCGTATACGATTTTCTCTCAATTGTTTCCGCGTTTCGGTAAGTTAATAGAATTAGAATGTATTACGGTAACAATTTGCTTGTTAACTTAAGTTTTCCTAAATAATTTTTTTTGACTTCTCCTTAGCAACATAGTGCTTACTTAGTATCCCAAATTTTCTTGTATAATATTAAATTCATAATATAGATTTCTTAATTCCAACCTAATCAAGATTCATTATAACTAAGATAACTGTTGATTACTATCAAAGAAACTTTACTGACCTGGTTTCACTTAGATTTTCCTTTATTTAAAAGTAAACGAAGTCTGATTTATTTTTTTAACAATCTGTGCCCTTTGATTGTTAGCATTCCACCCTTCCTGGAGACCAAATGGTACCTTCATTCATGTCACCGTAATTGGCAATTAGTCTGTTTATTAATGCAGGATGCCTGTTTAGTAAACCACCTCTGTACTGAATACAAATGAGGTCAAAAAATAATCCCATTTTATATGATACTTAAGACCAGATTGGTCGTATTAGGGATTGTTCGGTATATCATTTTGAAGATTTAATCGGATGGAGAAAAAAAATATTGAAATTGGAGGAAAATTGCGTAAGTAATTTGACTTTCGGGTTCATTTTGGTAGGATGAGAGAACTTGAAAATTGGAAATGTAATATAGTCATTAGGAGCACGGCGTTTTGGTAAATCAACAGATTTTTACAATAACCTTGAAAAAGTAGCGAATATAAACAAACTTGAAAATCCCCAACAAAATAAGTATGCCATATTAATATTCTAACTTTCACTTATATTCGTACCGACCTAAACACCAATTGTAGTGGAATAAATAACCCTAAAATATGTGGGCCGCTTTGCTCCATTTGAGATTCCAATCTCAGCCCCACTCACAAACTACAACAAGGCTAGTAGGTACGCAAAAATATACTATTTACGAACATCGCGTATTTCAGTAGACGGGTGGCCATTTCTCATCGTAAGTACTGGACAAAAATGTCTAAATGCGTAATAATTTCAGTTTGGATATGAGGACAAAATATGATTGGCTAGTACAGTACAGTTGGCACGTGGCGACGACAAGTCTCATTGCTGGGACACTTGCAATGAAATATGCAGAAAGGGTTCGAAATAGTCGCTACATAGAATCTGTACAGCTGTTGAGATGGGAGGTCCTTGGGACTAGCCACCGTGAAACAGGGTAAGACCGCGTCCAGATTTGTGCTATTAAAATTGTATTTGTAAGACCAGAGGATGACTGGCAAATCACTTGGGTTTATGCCAGTGGAGCAAACAAATTTTGTTTCGTAAAGGTTTGGCTCTACTTACTTTTTCTGAGTAATTACCGGTTAGGGGTCTTTGGTTGGCCCGTCAATTTAGTTTTGTATGCTAAGCAAAATCAAAATATTTTATTTCAACTAAACCATACTGTACTTTTGATAATACCGGTACTTTTGAATTGTCTACCAAAATATGAATCTAGTTGAACATTCGCAAGCGTCAGTAGGTCTCTATGGAGAAGAATGTGCAAGAAACTCCACGGACACTGCTTTCCATCAGTTTCAATTACAAGTATTTGGATACATAATTCTTGTTGGAAAATTACATAAATTATGTGATTACGATGTAAAAAGACGTGCACGTAAAAGCGTCTAGTGCTCCAAACCAACAATTCAAATAGTAGATTGTTTATCTAGAGAGCAAACAACTATTTTAAAGGCGAGAGGTTTTTTTTTTAATCCAGAGCGGAGCGGAGGATTCTAAAGTAGAATCCTGAGCGCAGCGAGGCATTCAAAGTACCGTAAATAGTGTTGCTCCCGAGGTGGACACTCTAATTTAAATCAACCTCTATGAGAAAATAAGAGTGTATCTTATGAACAAGAACGTTACATTTATTTATTTACATACAATCAGGCACCATAAGACATAACATATAAATAATTAGAGGCTAATGTTTATATTTGAAAAATTATCGAAGTGCATCGTTACAATTTTATTAGTACCATCAGTTACAGTTGTAGATTTATTTTTATAATTTGGCTCACGCGCGGTTTTCTAGTCAGTCACTTATTCAATACAATATTCCCGTGCGGACCGAAATAGAATTACAATTGTTAATTAGCTATTCACCTCATACATTCGTTGTAATCGATTTTAGAGGTGTAATCTTATTTTGGACGGCATGGTTTGTGATTCATCTCTTTGCTGATTGGAACATTTATTGACAATATCCACATTCCAAATTCATGTCACTTTTAGTCCCTAGGGATTAATGAGCTATTTTAGTCCCTGTCGAAGAATAAACTAGCTCTTTTTGAATAGATGTGATAAAAATACAATAAGTAATTCACTTCCAAATTCAGATACTATTTTAAAGAACTAACTAATTAATTAAAATTTAGTTAGAAAAGTTAGAGTGCACGAAAAAATAAAGCAATTTGAATTATTAACTATTGAAGCAACCCTACTTCATGCTGCAGATTACTTCAGCCCTTAACATAATAAAAGGAAACAGATCCTCTAACATTTCCATTCCAGCTCAACATATGAATAACTGAAACCCATACTAATAAAGACAATGTACACACTTGGCAAATGTAGACGCACCCTTGTTCACACACTTGTAGTGTGTATGCAGTGTACCTATGTGTATGTAACCAACCTTATATAATCATGTGTATCCTAAAATAAAGGAGAGTATTATTTGAGCAGTCGTGCCTATCATTTCGCTCCACAAATACCTTCGACCTTACATGGATCCTGGCATGGTCGCCATGTAAGGTCGAAGGTATTTGTGGAGCGAAATGATAGGCACGACTGCTCAAATAATACTCTCCTTTATTTTAGGATACACATGATTATATAAGGTTGGTTACATACACATAGGTACACTGCATACACACTACACACTTGACCGTTGCCACATGTACGTGGGGAGATTATGTATGGCCTATTTTTATTCAAATAGCATAGGAACTATGAATTGGATTGAGTGTGATAGCAGTAGAATCTAATACAGTGTGTTTTTTCATACATGTGTTTTTTGTATACAAATACGGGCCACGTCGATTTCGGTTTATTTTGGATGATATTCGGACTGTATGGGGTTTTACAATGATAAAGAGATTTTATAGCAAACTAGCTGACCCCCGCGGCTTCGCTCCCTTCAAATTTATAGCCTATGTTACTCGGGAATAATGTAGCTTTCCATAGGTGAAAGAATTTTCGAAATCGGCCCAGTAGTTTCGGAGCCTATTCCCCTCTTTCGCAGGATAATTGAAAACATGGACTTTAAACGAAAATTTAGTATTTTAACGAAAATGGATTATTGGCAACTGGAAAAATATTTTCTGTATCATACGCGTTCATAACAGGTTTTTGGATTATTTTCAGGAGGAGAATGTCTAAAACTAAGAAAGATTTGCCTAAACACTACCTTATAACTGGCTTTTAATACGAATGCTGAATATGAACACTGGTTGGGTGATATTATGAACGGTATGCACTGATGGATGTGCTAACCTGTTAACAGCTAAATAATCAAGCGATGTTTTTACCAACCAGCATAAAGATGTTATGAACTCCTAGACGAGCTATTCGGCAAAAAATCGCAAAAAAACCCTGATATAAATTCTTACTAGCTTCTGCCCACAGACAGAACTGAGTGAAAAGTGTTTTTATTATCCAGAGAAAGCCTTATAGCGGGATGAAGAAAGCCTTATACCATACGGTATAAGGCTTTCTTACGGTTTTAATCCTTGTTTTGAACAATTTTTGTGCAAAATCCATCCAAATCCATTTTACCGCATCTGTGTGATGACAAATATACAAACTTTCACATTTTTAATATGAGTACCTTAGTTTCCAACAAATCCGGTCTTTTGCAAAAGTCCTCAGATATTCATGAAAAAAAATGGTTGTTTTAATTATTCTACGACACCCACAACCGCAGACCGGTGTTGTGTCTGTGGATAACGGGACGCGTGGTTTCTTGAAAAAGGCTGGTTTTTCCAAGAATTTTGTGTTGGGCTTGCGTACACGTGTTTCAAGTTTGTTTTTCTTTTTTTGTGGGCCAACCTTTTTTCAGGGCGTGTGAATATTATTATTTGCAAATATAGGTTAAATCAATGGTTTTGTTTTTGTTCCTTGGACAAAATGTTAATAAACAACGATGTCTATCACTGTCCAGGAATTTATCGGTGTACCAAATTCACAAGTAGGTATTCAATTGCGCAAAAATCAAACACAGAAAAAAAAACTTACATAATTTAATTTTAAAGTTTAAAATAATACTTTTCCAAGTAAAATAATAGCAAATTATTCCAAAGGCCGGGAAATTGGCAATTGCAGATCGAGTATGAGTTTGATAATCACTAACACACCCAATTGCCATTTCCACCGAGACATATATAGTGCTCAGAAGAATGCAGGGAAATATAACATAATTTTTATAATATTCATTTAATTTATTTACAACAACATTGCTGGAGCGTTGTAATGTTCCAAATTCAAAAAACGCTCCTGCAATGGATTTGATTTTCTTTGTGTGTTCTTTTTTCGAAAATAATAACAATATTTCCATGCATGTTTGAGAAAAGAACCTTTATACAATGATATTCAAATAAACAGATATGTTATGAGCGCGCGCATTTTGAAGACTCGAATAGGTCACAATTATGACCTTTAATCTTTAGTTTATGTCACGCATGGCAAAGAGCGATAGGTTTTGTTGAAACAAAAACAAAATAAAATAAATGCCATCGTGTGTATTTGTAATTTATTTATTTATTGATTAAAATAAATATTTTTTAATGTTAGATGAATGAAAAATGTGTATGTGTGCTGCCACTATGTGCGGAACACTTTTTTCAATTGTTTTGTGAGTGTATAACGTATCTGTTTATTTGAATATCATTGCCTTTATACCATTCCCCCTCTAAAAAGCATATTTTATTCACTGAAAACAGTGAATAAAAAGCAATCAGCAAAGCTTTTAATCACTGTTTTGGTGTTTGAATTTAGGACACACCAATATATATTGAATATTAAAGATATTGCTGACTGTAATAGACTCCAGTCTGATATTGATAATGTGGTCGAATGGAGTAAGGCCAACAACCTGCATTTCAATATTTCAAAATGCTATGTTATGAGCTACAGTCGCGCGCGTGCTCCATTGCAGCATCAGTACAACATGGACGGGGTAGTTATTCCGCGTGTCTCACATGTACGAGACCTGGGCGTTCAGATGGTGTCGGAGCTGACGTTCCGGAAACATATAGTTGAGGTGTGCGGCAGAGCTTTCAGAAATCTCGGTTTCATCTTAAGACAGTGTAAGGATTTTACCGACATTGCAGTTGTTAAAGTGATGTATAATGCCCTTGTAAGGAGTTATCTAGAGACAAATGCATTCATCTGGAATCCACATGAAGAGAAATACAGTCTCATGTTGGAAAAAATTCAAAACAAGTTTTCTACATTTCTCTATAACAAACAGTACGGAGTGTATCCCTTCTATCCCCTGATGTACCCGAGTCTGTTCGTCCTGGGCATGGTCGGGTACACCAGACTAGCAGTACGAAGGGACGTCGCGCTGGTCAAATATGTGACGAGCATACTATTAGGGTTGCTGCACCACCCGGAGGTGCTGGAAGAGCTGCGGCTGCGCGCACCGGACGGGTGTGTGGGCGCGCGCCGCCGCCCCGCTCTCTTAGACGTGCCATCAGCTAGGACCAATCTCCTTAAGTTTGCTCCTATCTCACGAGCCGCGCGTATTATTAACCTTATTACAGTGTCGGAAGACATATTTGGGCAAAGCCTGCGGAGATTTCTCCAAAGGGCTCAATTAATTATTGAAAGAGGCCTGGAGCTATAGACTTTGTCATGGTTAATTTAATTTATTGATGTATGAATACTTGTTATTATTTTAATGTGTGCAATTTGGCTGCTAAGTTATTTTAATTTTATGTAATTTTGTCTATTTGTGACTTGTAGCATCATATTGGAGCAATCTGTAAAGATGTTATAATTGTTGATAATAAATAAATAAATAAATATTCAAACTCCATCTCAATGCTATACAACCTCCTTGCGCATAAAATATTCGATACAAACTTCTTGTGCAAAGAATATTCGACTTCCAAATTCCTTCGTTGATTTAATTTTGAGTTTTTTTTTAATTTAGGATTTTAATAATGATTTTGGTTTTGGTCTTGAATGTTTACTGAATTACCTTATTTGGATTGTAATATTAATAAATAATTTCATTTGTTATTAAATTAATTATGTAAGGTAACGGAGATGGTAACTGGCCTCTGAAACACAGGTGCTGTTACCTAGCTCAATTCCAAACTGCGGTTTCTCAATTTTTGTAAATTTTGAAGGTAAATTTAAGGTTTTTTTAATAAACCATTTTTTTTTATTCCTTGTGCTTTTTGCTTAAATCTTTCTTTTTCTCGTAGTCATGATATAAAATATAGTATGTAACTCTTGAATAAAACGGATTTATATCGAGGGCCATGAATCACTCGCGTCGCTCAGGATTCTAACACTTGAATCACTCGCTATGCTCGTGATCTTTTTTTTGTATCGAGCGGCAGTATTACTGGTTGCTTTTGCCTGCATCTTCTGTCCCATTGCTTATAGCCTAAGCGTTACTGTAACTTTCTACTAGTGAAAGAATGATCGTAACCGGATCAGCTTCTTCACTTCCAGAGATATAAAAACCATTTTACAAAATATACAACCGACTTCCAAATAAAAACACTACAAAGTAAAATATAACTTCAATTTCGGAAGTCGGTATTCCTGTTTTTCTTTCTTGGTTTATGCACCGACTGCCGAAATTGAAGTAATTTTTCACTTTGTAGTTTTTTATTTGGAATATAAATGAGAGTGTACCGAGATGAACTGTACCTACATATCTGCGTACCCCTTTAGAGCGTACCGGCACGATGTTTTGTTATGAAATGGCGTAAACAATGTGCGATTGCAGCAATCCCGAGAGCTTTGCCGTTGTTTATTAAAGAGTTATGTTGTTCTCCGAAGTTCTTTATCAGATCTTGATCAAATTTAAATGGATCACATAGGAAAAGCACCAGCGTCCAAATAAAAAAGAATCATCAAAATCGGTTCACTAAGTAAAAAGTTTTGAGGTAAAAAACATACAGTCGAATTGAGAATCTCCTCTTGTTTGAAGTCGATTAAAAATTGTTTATAAAATAAAATTATGCTACCTCTTTGTACTCTTAATAATTATTAGTTTAGCGGCCTTGTGATTAATAATGCACAGGTATTTAGGTAGGAACGATGTGGTGCTGAATGCACTTCAATGTTTAAGCCACAAAATGCCCGCCTTCCACCATTGGCATGCATTTCGTTTATTACTTCTCATACCCTCCACACACGAAGACATTGTCTAATGTTCGTAAGTCACAGACTGAATCTGAATTATCGATTAGGTACTTCTTATCTTGAACCGACTAAAGTCACGCAAATTGTGATGCCCAATAGTGAGCGACTAGAAAGGCAGTTACTTACAAATTTCAGTTATAATAGTTTTATTAGAATACGGATGTTTCCTGGTTAGAAAAATAATAATTCTATTTAGTCTGTCGGTGAGATTATCAAATAATATTGGAGCTGTATTTTTTTATTTATTAAATAAGTAAAACTGACAAAGTTAAAGGGCTTCAAAGTTCAGGAAGTGGGGGCTTGTGACGTCACTTTGTCAGTATATAGTGTAGCCTTCGATGAAGAATACACTGTACTACACAATGTATTTTTCATCGAAGAGTGTAGCACGCCGTGACGTCACACGATATTTCAACGCACTGTATCGTCGTATTTTTTGTTTACGTGGCAAAATAAAAAACCGGCCAAGTGCGAGTCGGACTCGCGCACGGAGGTTTCCGTACCATTATCGCAAAAAACGCAAGAAAATACAAGTTTGTTGTATGGGAATATAATAAAACAGAATAAAATAAATATCTAAGTGGGGCACTTATATATTTATTTTATTCTGTTTTTAGTATTTGTTGTTATAGCGGAAACAGAAATACATCATCTATGAAAATTTCAACTGCCTCGCTATCATGGTTTATAAGATACAGCCTGGTGATAGATGGATAGACAAACAGACAGACAGACGGAGCTCAGAGTCTTAGTAATAGGGTCCCGTTTTACCCTTTGGGTATGGAACCCTAAAAGTACGTGTCCAATATTTTTAGGTTATCTAACTGACGGATTAAATAGATATTTTTTGTCAACTATCCTATTATCAAGGGCCGTAAATTTTAAGGAATTTACTCAATAATGTTCTAGTAAACAGATATGTTATGAGCGCGCGCATTGTGAAGACTCGTAACGTCCTAATTGGGACGTATAGTGCGTATCGCGGCACCCACCACCACGCCAACTGCGCATAGTAACCCAACAGCGAAATCGCCTTTCACTTGCTACACGCGGTGAGTCTATCGGCTACGCCGATGTTGTGACGTCACCACTAAGGCCCCATGCTGCTACGAGCAACGCTACGAGACACTCCATCGGCCACGAGACTCATCGGCTACGCGTACTCAATTTATCTTTCCCCGGACGACTTGACCCAACACCGAGATGCCCCGCCCGGGTCGTACATCACCTAAGACGAGCCCCGCGAATTCCAAGGCTGGTACTTTAAATGCACAGTCCAAGACTAGTACTCCAAATACCCAGTCTAAACCTGACTTGTCTGCAGCGGCGGCAGCACGGAAACGCATGCGATCTGACGACCATTGCCCTGATAACGAATCTGATGCAAAACAAAATGATCAAATTGGTGAAATAAAAATCATGCTTCAGACCTGGAAAGCCGAGCAGGAAGTTGTTTTAAAAAAACTTACCTCCGATGTAGCTGCGCTTAAGGTCCAGAACGATAACATCAAGCAAAAAAATCAAGAAATTGAAAAATCAATGTCCCATATAAATAAAAACTATGAAGATATGAGGAGCAAAATACTGGAATATGAAAAGGAACGTAAAGATTTTATTGACTGTATTCTTGGCCTGGAACAAAAAGTAAAAGACATCCAACTTTGTATTCTTTTATTCTCTGGCACTACCGCTGTCACTAGCATGTACATTTTTGTTGTATTATAAACGACACATGTCGTTTATTTTTTTATTGGGACAATCCCACCGCACTATTCCCAAACCACTGCAACGCCTGAAAGCCAGAATCAACAGTGGCGACCACCAGAAAAGCTCCGAGGCAATGAAGCTCGACGAAGTCCCGGAGAATGAATTTAACTGTCTTGGATCCCGCAACGAAATTAATCAGAAAAGAAAATGGAGGAGTAAGAAAATACAAAAAGGTCGACCAGTCATGTCGTTTAGTTTACTTACTAAGTCCATAACTAAAAAGTATTTAAACCTCTTTAAAAATAGAACTAATGTTATTTCAAAAACGGCACCACGTGACCTCCTCACCCCAGAGGGCTGCTGTATATAAAAACCCAGAAGTGCCTTGAAACTATTATACTCCAGGATAGCGCAAAAATATATAATGATTTGAAGTAGGCTATGGAAAGTCATGTTGTATTAGTAACTAAATGACATCTTAATATTTCCAGAGAATATTAAACAAGGAATATGAATCTATGAATTGTACAAATGATATTAATAGTGTCCTAAAATCTATTGGATATTTTAAATATGCCTAAAAAAGACAATTCCAAACCTAGTAAGTTCTGGATATTTGCAAATTTAAGGTGTTTCACAATTTGATAGCACTTTCCTATTGTAAATAATGATTAAATTGATTAATGTAAGCACCAAATCTCAATTCAAATTTAAAGTTTCCATTACTCAGTAAACATTACACAGTCCATTTCAGTATAGTAGAACTTATTTAAATACAAAAAAAAATCTGGCTATAAAACCATTATAAAAAAAATGCACTGCATGTACATATAAAAATGCACTGTGTGTTTTTATATGTGCCAGTCACATAGAACCAGACATAATTCTAATATTTATTCAATTTGCACGGCCAAGAGTCGTATGACACTAGCCAGATTACCTATTTCAGTGATCTTTATTTTCGCAGCAATAATGTTACATTCATAGGCAAAAGAACTTGCGCGGTAATATTTTTGTAGAAACCATCGGAAGAGTCAGTTTATGATGTGGGCCTCTGTGGTCGGCCTTGTGTATTTAATTTTCAAATACTTTTCGCTCCAATTTAAAGTTTTTCCCTAAGCTGTTGATGACAGTGGGCGTGGCTTAGAACCTCAGATGTCGATGGGCAACTGTTCGACTTCAGCTCCTTAATTAACGATTGAAATTTAAATTGGTCAATTTTCGAACTGAACCATTTCCTAATTTGACAATTTGCGATTTGGTCAATTTGCGAATTGGACATAATGCTCCCAAAGGATGATGGGGTGGGAACTTTTATGTTCTGTATATTTCCTTTTGTTGTTGTGAAACTTCCAATGTAATTTTAGACATTCATGGTCCACCGTTATACATAACCAAGGCTTCTCTAATCGCACGCCATTGAATTCGATTAATAAATTCAGCTGCCGCGATCTTTCATAAGTCCTTATCTACCATATTGTTTTCGAATACCAGGACGTAGAAAAACTAGATATATCATGTTATTCTGCACACCATAAAGTTAAACTTTAATACTTAATTCAGTAGACGCAATAGAAAATCTGTTGTTCCCTCTTCTACTTACCTACATACTGAGTTTCACGGTTTAAAATATTATATTATGAACAAGAACAAAACAGCGGTTCTTGTAATCATCTTTAGATCCGTGACGAAGTCTTAAAGCGTTCCTTTCGAACCATATTCACGCCGCTTCCAGACCACGTCTACCGTTCAATGGCCAACCTTCTTTTGAAAGCTCAGAAAATAACATTTCAAGTCAATTTTTTTTAGTCGATTTATGTAATAAATTTTCCAGTTTTGGTCAAGTCGGGATAAATTTATTTGGTCTTTCTTTCCTTAGGACGCTTGGAGGAATTATGTGAAAAAGGAAAGAAAAGGGAGGGTAAAAACTGAGATTGGAGAAGACATAAAAAATCGTGAACACCGAAACAGAAAAAATCGTGACTAGCCAGCTCTTAACCTTGATCTCGTCTGATGAACAACGATAGATGAAGTCCCCTATAGAACGAGCGAACCGAGAAGATTCCTGTTAAATTTGCTATAGCAGTATCACAATTTACATCAGAAGTCTTGGCTTGTTTATTGTAGTTACTTATAATACAATAACTTAATATTTATGAACACCTTTTGTCTGCTAAGTACAACAAATTACCTACGTAGAATATGTTCTAGTAACAAGATTAATATTCTTGAAAATACTAGCTCTCAGAAATAGGCGTGATTACAGATCATGTCCAGGTTTTTTTCTTGGTATATTGTATCTAGCAAATATTACAAAGTAAATACACGACCTAGATATAAAGCCTGCAAACATTAGCTGGTATCATTATATGAATTTTACCACGGAGTATTGTAACAAATAGAGTGCGAATGCCAATTAAGTAACTGGGTTGTGGAGGTCAGATGAAATACTTATACTCGGCGGCATCCGGATAGACTAAGAGCCGAACCCAACGGCGTAGGCGTAGCCTTTTCCCAAATAGTAAATAAATAATTATTAAATTATGTTTTTAATATTTGGGAAAAGGCTACGCAGATTAATGGATTGGAGTACCAATGACACGCTTGATAATCTAAAGCCTTGATATCTGTCATGTGTTTAAATAGATAACAAGTAAATTAAAAATTAAACAAAACTGTTTTCAAACCTCTGACAAGTATTACCAGCATAAATCTTAGCTCTGCAGCTAAAATTAAAATGCTTTTATACACAAATACATACCGTTAAAACTTATCACTCCATCGCTACTATTCCATGTTCTATAATCATAACCAAAATAAAGCTGATACTAGACCTATCAATTACGTTGTCAAATATAACGTTTTTCATACACAGTTGACAGACTTGTCGCTAACCATTACCGACTAAAGAATACTCAAACATAATACTAGTGAGTAATTGAGGCACATCACTCAGCTCATAACCGAGACTATACGTCTATTCCATTTTCAAGTGGGAGGAACGTTATTACGTTATTCATGTGATGATATTATGAAAAAAGTAAATTAAATGACGTCTTCAAGTAATGAAAAGTATGTTTTTAAGTTTGTTTTTCTGTGTATGAAAATACTAAGTTGTTACATTGGTGGCCGTGATGGATTTTTTTTTTTATAATCTGCTCTACTTACGTCTGTATATGTAATTAAAACTAACAAAATATTATTGCACGATATTCAAATCGCAGAACAAATGGTGGAAGGGGTCGAATAATGCTGGAATCTCCCACAGAGTAGACCAATAAACTGGTAAGGTCGCATGAGTCCAATAGTGATGCGAAGAGCAGTATGACCGGTCAACATGGTGGCGCTTGGTAATCTATGGACATAAACAGTTTGACATTTGTGGACTTCTTTCGGATTCGACTTACAATAAAGTGATTATTTTAAAATTTAATTTTGACCTGGGTATTTTCATTTTAACTAGGTACAAGTTAAAATGATGAATGCAAATAATGAATATCTTTCGGTCTAAACAAATTCGTTCACATATTCACGCCAAAACCATAATAAACATACTTTGAAGTCAGTTGCTAGCGGATTCTTATCATGTTTTTTTTATCAACATGGAGTTGATAATAGTATGACGTAGCTCTTCGTTCATGGATACAGTTTGATAATTAGGACACATCTTTCGCCAACGCCCATAATGTTGAATACTGACACCTGTCTTTACCGCCTCCTAGTCTGATAAACTGAATTAGATTTGAGATATATCAACCTACAGCAGTTTACCTAATTCTGTAGGGTACTTCGCCAATGTCTAAATGTTAACCATAAAACTCGATCAACCAAAAACAAAACATTAAGGCGTTATACGTTGAACTAAATAATTCACTCAGAGCACTCAATGCAGGCGCCAAGCTCAAAGGCTTGGTCACTTTTGTGTCACCAGCCAAGCACTCTCATGATCAGACCGAGAATGGTAGCCCACTTAACCCCCTTTATACAATAAGCGTCTTAAGTAGTTTTTAAATAGTTTGACTTGAAACGGTACGCTGCGCTTGAGGGTTTGAAATACTTGGTAAATTACCTACCATTATTGACTTTGGTCTAGGGGTTACAAGTTACAAGAGCCGTTAGTGGTTACTAAGTTTGTCGGCCATTTTGATTTATAGGTTCTGGCATTTTTACTTCACCTACGTTTTAGGCTCGCGCTTGACCACCATCTCACCTGATGGTAAGCGACGATTGGTCGACGGTGAGGTAAAAAGTGTTTTACCGCCCCAAAGGATGAAACACAATATCGTGATAAACAATCTTATTATATACTTCCCAGGGTCTCAAACTATCTCCATACAAAATTTCATCTAAATCGGTTTACACAAAGTTACTTTCACATTTATTATATTAGTATGGATATTAATGAATAAGTACCTACATTCTTTCTCGGCCTTGCTTTGGCAGTGATAGTTAAGTAACGAAGGTTGCAATTATTATAGTTGCCCTGTGCTTTTCGGTCAGTAATTTAGCTTCGGCTAAATCCCTGTGACGTCATCAATCATTGATGGTTCATTAATTAGGCCTTTAGCGGTCAGCTAGATCGCTTAGCCCGTGTGACCTATTTCTTTGGTACATTGTAGCAGACTTATAAGTATTATATATTGGGTGGCATTTATTTTTGGTAAGCAGATAGTAATATATAATTATTTATTTAATTCATATTTTTTTTGTACCTTTAGTCTTTGTTTCTTGTTTAACGTGCACCAAACTCCGAAAATTATGTATTGACTGTCCTAAATCGTATAACAAAACTTCAGTCAGCTTGGATGTCAGAAGTAATAATTCTGTGTTGATTACAATTCTCTATAATATATCATGTTCCCAAGTTCCGTGTGAAGCTCAAGTGGTTGCACATATTCTTTCTATTTTATATAATGTGCTCTTTTCTCCTTTTACTCCTCTTTAACTCAAGGATCGTTTCCAGTTTATCTGCGAATTCCACACGAAAACTCTTAGGTCATCAGATAACTTGCGACTTAAAATGCCAATGCATTCCGTATCTTTCTTGGATAAATCCTTTACAGTGCAGGCTGATCGTCTGTGGAAAGCATTGCCCGATAGGCGGACATAAAGGCGCTCTGTCGTTACTTGTATTTAAATGACTCTTTAAAGTCCATTACCTATCGCTGCTCTTGTTATTTTGATAATTATAATGTGCGATGAGGGTCAGTAGTCATGATTTACTTTTATTGCTCTTTTATTATTTTATCCTGTTTTGTCTCAAATTCTTTTTATTCGTCTTTTATTTATTGTACATTGCACGGTCAAGAACTTGTGGAGCTTTACACATAGGACTTTGTACCGTTTTTTTATCACAATTGCCGTAGGCGTATAGTCTGGTTTTTATAAGTCTGCAATAGTATTACTTGGTTTCCCCAAAAAGCTATGTACAGTACTCGCCAATCTTCTTGGCCGCCCTGGAGTTGGCTTTGTGATGCGCTTGGCATGGTACGCTGCAGTTTTAGTATAAGTTTTACTACTGCGCAGCCAATGTAGAGCGGCCAAAACGATAGAGAGTACTGTATATGGTATGCTTGTTCATCAGTCACTTTCGTGGTACATGAGCTGTCGGATCGCTTATACTGTAAATTGGTTTTCCCAAAACAATGTCGGAACACGGTTAAAACTAATAAAGTTGAAGTGAGGTAGGTAGGTTGTTTATTATACATGCTAATTTCTAGGTAAATTCCAAGATCTGAAGGAACATAATCGAAAAGTTAACGTCTACGTCGGTCTAATGATTATGATATACTGCCTTTTCATTTTTGCATAATAGATTACTTAATTATGTTTTTTTTTCGAATATTTGTACGCTTGTTCATATTGTTTACAAGAAGATCGTGTCATTGTGAAGCAAAACAGTGGTTTTGCGGTAATCACACACTGTGAAAACGGTCACTCACGGTGAAAAACCTGGAACAAATCCACACTGTATCGTACTAAAGTGACTATTCTTTACCAGGAATGAATCAGAATATAAACAAAGTAGCATATCAAAAACAACTGTCATATTTTTTATTTCTTACTATTTTAATTTCTGCAGACTTGTGTATGTTATTAGATGCGC
Source organism: Orthosia cruda (assembly GCA_964057195.1). Classification (NCBI taxonomy): domain Eukaryota; kingdom Metazoa; phylum Arthropoda; class Insecta; order Lepidoptera; family Noctuidae; genus Orthosia; species Orthosia cruda. Next base: position 39,634,579 of record OZ059829.1, read on the forward strand.
TGGTTAAGACGCAACGCAGATACGAGAATGGCTGGTTTCCCCAAATCAGAGACCCCAAGTCAGAGTTCCTCAAGCAGCCTCCAACTCGAATTAGTCTGTCCCTAAGGAATGGTTTAAGGTGGCGAAACGAGCGGCCACAAATAGCCTTCCTCAAGCTTGGCGAGCTCGCTCGGGACGGGAAAACGTTGTAGTTCACGAAGAACTAATGATTAAGCGAAGTCATAATCTGACGCCGACATACGATAACGACGAAGCAACAACTCAAGAAACCTACACACGTAAATTACGACACCGAAATTATATCAAGAAAATAAGTAGGGTACTGGGATTTAAGCGAACGAAAACGATAACTACGAGAATTTACTAGTTTCTTAACGCGGGTAGAACGACGAAAAAATTATTTCAAGAAAATAATGCGAGTAAATGCGAATAGTAATGCGATGTACGCGAACGAAAACGATAACTATGCAAGAATTTATGAATACACATTGATTAACGTCGATTGTAGTTGCAACATGCATCTGGCTGAAGGACCAAATGGATGCGCCGGTTAAGACGCAACGCAGATACGCGAATGGCTGGTTTCGAGAGACAGGAAGAGATAAGCGATTTGGATCAAGTGAAGGTGACTCGCTTACAATGGGGTTAGGTGAAGCACAAATACCTGGAGTTCGGACACGGTAAAGATATCTACAGTATTCTATCTTCATACAAACGGTCGGAAAGCGAGTCATGCCTACGTGACTCGAGCTCAGCTCACACTCGATTTACTAGCAGTTAGGGATGTCGAAAGTGACAAAATATATCGATATATCGATGTATCGATATTTATAAAAATATCAATATCGACCTCGATATATCGAGGAAAAAATATCGATATATCGATATATTGGATCGATTTTCAGAGTTTTTAGGTTTTTTTTGATTTTAGTAGAAATTTTTATACAAAATGTACATTATTTTAATGTATGAGAAACTTAATAAAATCGATGGTATTTTAATCGTTATTCCTTTTTAATAGGCAAAAATTGAAAATAACAAAAACTAAAGAGCAAAAATATTGAAATATGACACGCACCACACACACACAACGCAATAGAACTCACATTTGAAAGTGAGTAACGAGTGTCTGATGATGACTGCCTCCGCGGCCGCCACATACACACACACGCAAGACTAACAAAACATAGTCATAGACAATACAGTAATTTTCCGTTCGTTCCTATCTTTTACGGCTTTGATTTCTTTTAAATAATCTAAATTTGAAAAATATATCGTTTTTGATACGTTTTTCGATATTGAATATTTTGTATCGATATATCGATGTATCGGATGAAAATATATCGGCTAAAAATATCGATATATTGAATCAAAAATATCGATATATCGATGTATCGATATTATTTCGACAAGCCTACTACCAGTCGCGGACGCGCCGTAGTGACGAACGAACGGTGTGATGGTTTTGTAAGGAGTAACCGTGCGATTTATGAATATTTTATTCAAATACGTACAAGTACTTACTTACTTAATATGTCAGAGAGTAATTATAGCCTATATTGTGCTGTTTTTGGTTGCTTGAATACTTTTATAACGCACCCAGAGATAACATTTTTAAATTACCTGGAACCTCCGAATGGCAACACAATAAAAAAAATGGCTAACCTAATAATACGTAATTTGTTTCTTTTTTTAATAGGTAAGTATTTCGCTTTTTCCACCCATGAGAGCCCATACATTGCGCTGGAAATGGTAATAAATTCATTTCAAAATTCTATTACCATACCAATCAGGTGGGAGGAAAATTGTACCAAATCTGCTCATTATTTTTGTTGTAAATGTTTTGATTCTCGCTAAACAACTGCCTATCTTGCTTGTCCCAACACTTTTTAGGAAAAACAGAAGGCGGCAGAGCGAAACAAAGTTTTATTTACGACTTCCATATTTTTCTGAAGCCACCCAAAACTCGAGCGAATAAAAGCGTAGATAAGAACAATGACACAGCACGTCATTCGGCATGAACCAACTTCGTAGACAGAATTATTTTCCTAATCCAAAATGTTTTAAACTCCTGCAACCTCCTGTTTCCCTGGTACTTTCGGCCGTCCCTTATCATTATTTAGTTTTTATTACTGCTTTGTGCTTTTTTACGACAAAAGTGACCGGGATACCTACCCCACATATTTTTTGTTTCAAAACATTACTCTCTTTTCGCTCGGCAAAAATATTTTTATCTCACGAGTACATAAACTTTATGCTTAATAAACTTGATGAAATGCTGAAATAAAAGACCTTTCAGTTAGATAAAAAATAATAAAGTCCAGACTGAAAATGTGACCTAAATACTCGTGACAAAGTATTTATATTTTACAGTATTCTAGATATCCTGGACTATTTTGCAAAGACTTCTGATTCCTTATTATTATTAATTAGTATTTGCTGGCTCTAAAATACTAGACTTCCTGACTACGAAATATCTGTCCTATTCTGAATAAATTATGAACAATTTTTAAAGATATCGTACAACTGTAATATTTGCTTATCGTCCATTGATATAATTAATATAATAGAAAGCTAAAACGTGACCTTCGCGATTCTATTTTAAAGTCTTATTATTTAATCAAAACATAAAATTACTAACACTAACATTACATCACGCCAAGGAAGTCGCCAGCTGGTGTCCCAGAGAGAGGGCAAGTTGATATATAGATGATAGGAAAATAATGAATTTTAAATAGATTCAAAAGATGCTTGACACTGCTAGTGCGAGTATTTTAGTCTGGATAATAGGATAACTGTTTGCGCCTAGTTTCGGTTGTGTTTGTAACGTGCTTGCGAGTAGGGAGAGAAACGCGAGATGTTTAGCTGGGCTCGTGTCCTACCCTCATTATCCTTTCCGGCACACTGTTTTGGCATCGGGAGTGAGCGAGACCGCCACACCCCACCTGCATATTTCAAAGGGACAGTCGTGACAAGCTGAAGACGTCAACCAGTCGCATATATATTGGCCTACAACTCCTGTGCGGGCCTCTTTTTATCTTTTCGCCCTTCTTCTTCAATTCGTGTCGTCGGCAAGAACCCTTCTTGCTTCGTTGCTGGTGCAAGGTTAACCGTCGCGAAGACCAGTCGATAGCACAGCACGCGGGCCGAGCTCGAGTCGAACGAGCTCGCGAAGACTGTGAACTCGTCAAGAACTTCTCTTTTGTCTTCACACCACTCATCGGCAGCGAGCGGCAGCAGGCGAAGCTACTCTCGGACGTCCGAATCACGGTAAAGATATCTAACAGTATTGTGACTCGGCCCTGACCTTGAAATAAGTGCCTACAGGCGCGGTGTGCGTCAGAATGGCTGGTTGTCTGTAACGGTTCGCGTCAGGCTGGTGACCAAAAATTGTTACCTTTTTACTACCTATAGTCAATTAATTGACTATAGGTCAATCAGCAATCAGGTAGTAATTACTCAAGTAAAAATAATAACACAAATTTGAATAGTTTACACAAACAGAGAGTTGACCAGCTATCCTGATGTCAGAATGGCTGGTCATTTTGAAGTCCCTTTATTTTCTTTCAAAGTTAGGTAGCAATTAAAAAAAGTAGCAAAGCAAAAAGGTAGCAATTTTTGGTCACCAGCGTGACGCGAACCGTTACAGACAACCAACCATTCTGACGCACACCAAACGCTGTAGCGTTACGTTTAGATCAGAGGGAGCTCAACGTAAGCCACGTTAATAAAATTAAATAATTATGAATTAAAGGTTATTAAAATTAAAGCTAAGAAAATAAAAAGGATATAGATAATAAAACGGTAGGGCTTCGCACGACGTGGGCAGCTATCCAGGCAGCAGCTCGGGCAGGAAGTCGTGGAATGCCCGAGGTAGGCAGGTGAGCAGCGGACAAGCAGACGGGTGGTAGCCAGATAAGCGGGTAATCGGGCAGGTAGGCAGCAGGATGGAAGCAGGTCGGATAAACAAGCAAACAGGTAAGTACGTAGGCTCCAAGGGATGTGGAGGCCGGCTATGGCTCAATACACCAAACAGCGAGGCCTTTGATGCCAAGAGATGACCGTTGAGGGTGTTTCCATGAAATAATGCTCTCGGGATCCACACAAAATATATTTAATTGGAGCACTTCAGATAATAATAGTTTTACATAAGCTGATAATTTATAGTTTAGAGTTTTCCAGGAGTTTTCAGATCAGAAAATACACTTGGTATCATTAAGTAGTCAACCGACTTTCGGCGTTCAGTCCAGGTTCAAAACTAAAAATTGACGCCCGTTTTTCTTCGTTCTGTGTTCTATCTACATTTCAAATTCAAATTTCAATTAAGAAATAAAGACCAGAACGAATAAAAACGGTTCACAAAGGGGTCAGGCTACGCTACCCTTATAATAGTGTAAACCTAGCTTAAAGGAGGTTTAGTCCATGGTACCTATGTTACAGTCTATGGTTTTAAGAAAAATAAAATAGACAGACAGATGTCATGTCAGATGAAAATGTCACAGTAGAAAAATATTGCAAGAATTACAAATTAACAATATAATTTAAGTTTCAGATATTAAAACAATCAGATACGAGTATAACTAAAAGTATGCTTTTCAGATGATAACAAAAGAAAGAAAACATAAAAATGAATTACAAAAGTTGATAAAATATCAAAATATATGAAGGTATGGTTTGTATAGTGTTATGAATTGTTAATAGAGTAAAAAAAATGTGGATCTGTAAATCAGAACACCACAACGCACGTCACCTAAACATGCGTTAGGGCCCCGCCTCTACCTACTTGAGTTTCTTTCTAGTTTTGTTTTGTGTGATTGTAAATATCTCAGATTCTTTTCTCTAATCTGAGGTAAATATTATATTTTTATTAATCTTATTTTTAATCTTACTAGGTAGGTATCTACCATTTGTTAATCTCATAAGTAATCATTTCATAATGATATTTGTCTAATTAAATAATATATGTGTCGTCTTTTACTGAAAAGACTAAAATTTCGTGTGGGTATTTCAGCGAGGATGGCGATGCAAATATAAATGCTTAAAAAGGTTTACTCACCCTGTGTATATCTACCCTGTATCTTATCAAATACACAGTTACACAGAACACAGTTTATGGAAAATAGTTTTCAATACACTTGCTCATAAAGTGGCACTCATTTCACCGCAATTAGGCACATAATGACACCTGTTATCAAACTGTGACTTTTTCATTACTATTATTCACAAGTGAGTTATAGAGTGTTTTTTTAATTTATTGATTGAGTTGCTTTGTTCTTGAAAAAGTTTCGATACAAAAAAGGTCAATAGCACAATAGTACAAATGCAACACATTTCATGCAACTTCGTATTTAAATAGATAATTTCAACTTGTACGTGTTTAATAATTAAAACTTTCACTCAAATATAAATTTTGTTTATGTCTGTAATAAAGAAAACTTGAAATGCCCCATTTTGTACGTGGCTAGTGGCTAAAACGCAATCCGCAAAACACCTTAAAAAAAACATTATTTTTAGTCTATGGCCGATCGCCACAGACTAAAAATAATGTTTTGTTATTGTTAGATGCGCGCGCATAGGAAAACTGATTAATTTTGCCCACCATTGCGAAAAAAAATTCACAACTCGTTTTCACTGTTGGAAATGATTTTTTATTATTAATTTGTTCACAAGTGTGTTGAAAAACGTCGTATGATACACGTGTGTATTGATGATTACCGTCCTCGGCTCTCTTAAGACCCTCACCTAACGGCTCGGGTCTCAATGGCGCCTCAGCGGTAATCACCAACATTACACACTTGTACCATAATGTACTATTATAGAACACAATTTATAAAATACAGTTTATAGAATACAGTTTATAAAGCACTTACCCTAATACTTATTAACGACGCCTCGATCAAGAATAGACTGTCTTTGATGGCATGAGCCACTATTTATAACCTCGGAATGGGCGGGAAACGAGAAGTGCAAGCTTATCGTTTACCAACCTGACAAAAAACAGTCCATCTTTGTTGCAAGTAAAAATATCAAAACAATTATTGCCAACATACAAAAACTACTTAGTGTGCTCAATTAAATATAAAGATCGCTAACAGTCGGCCATCCGTTTATTAAGTACGACCTCGTACGTGACAAACAAAAAAAACAAGAAAAAAAATCTTAATATAAGCATAATAGTAATAACATGTAAACAACATTATAATCTACATACATAGAACATATAATACTAAGTTTTACAGATTATACTTGATACCTCTAAAATGGCCTGACTATTAATTTCATTTATTTTTATCAAAAAAAAAAATCATTTTACTGAAATTTTATACACCATAACGCCGAAAATGTATATTTAAAAAAACAATCAACTATTTATTCAATTATCTCAATAAAATGTGAAGAGAAATACAAAATCAAATCTATTCAACTTTGATTCCACCAACACAAATTTCAAGAGTAAAATATATTCAATTCAGATACTACCAATGCAAGCAAGCGTAAGCATCCAGCCTCTTTGTGAGGATTTTCAAGTTTTCATTTGCCACAACTATGGAGAACGGTCTCGCATTCTAAAATTAACTTAAGAGCTTAGATCACAGCACAGCAGTGACTCGAGGCTACTTTTACAATCAGGTATATATACAATACTACTTGCAAGACATCGTGGTCACCATCAGTCATAATCAAAATTACCGGATTAATTAATAATTTGATAATAAATTAAATTAATTATCAAATAATCATAATTATCTACCAGATACCGGACACCAAATAAAAATCTCGCTGCGCATGCTGATGGTATACTTCATTGCGCTAAGATAAAACTAATCAACAGCAAGTTACAGAATAATCAATTTTATATAATTCGATAGGCATCTTTACATCGGCTAATATAATAGTGCTACTTTAAATCATTCTCATTTTAATAAAGAATCTCTCAGTGGTACGTGTCGAATGTTTTCAAATGAATGGGCAATCTACTGCTCAATGTTATTTCATTGCAATTCGAGCATGCAATGGTTCACTGTAGCAAATTTCACTGACTTAGATCTACTGAGATAATATATTAAAATTATCTATGGCAATAAACAGAATACCAACTTTCATTCATAACTAAAGTCAGTCTTTGTAATTTAGATTAGGCACATCGTAATTTAAAATTATTAAATTTGGTGTATATTTTATAGACAATTCTTAGCCTCAAATTCAGAATCACTTGAATTTCAAGTATCATCGTTTTCAACTATTGCATCGTAATGACAAGCCTCATTCGGAGTGCTGGAAAGTTTAATCAAATTAACTTCTCACTAAAATACTCTTTACTTAATGGAGATAAAACTGAAATAATCTCAACGCCATGACCAAAGGTAAAATCATTTCTTTTATACCATTCTGATGACACCTGACATTACTCACTCTGCCCTTCCACCATCTCAATTTTGTACACAATAATACATAAACACCAAAGTGGTATTTATTAAACATTTAACTTATCACCTATCCTAATTTCCTGTAGTTCAAAGATCTTACTAACCGAAGGTTCATCACTAGATAGCTGTGTAAAAACAGTTTTAAGATTTAAACCATATAACCACATATATGTATGTAAGTATTTGTGTATTTAAGTTTATGGATAGTATTTATTGTAACAATATAGTTTTGTATATATTTATGTTTTAATGTACAGTGCACCACAGACTACCCCCTTTCTCATAAGTTCTTTCAGTCCACTCAAAGGTTGTCTGGTAGATATCGCTGTCAGCGATAAGACCGCCTTTGTACCCGTATAATTAAGTTTTTCTTATAAAATAGATGTATAACTTTTATGGTGTACAATAAAGTATATTCTATTCTAGTCGCTGGTCATTAAAACCGTAGCATCCAATCTGGTCATAATTCTAACATACACACATTTATTTATTATTTGCTTTATTGTACATTCTTCATTCTCTATATCTCTAAAATCTAACTCTGTATATCATAATCTGTATATCAAACTATCTATAGGTAGGTTATTCAAACTCGCTATCTAACTTAATCAAACGCTATACCTCTATATATTTATCAAACGCTATTCCTCTATATATTTATCAAACGCTATTCCTCTATATATTTATCAAACGCTATTCCTCTATATATTTATCAAACGCTATATATAATAGATTGGGTTTGATATATATAAATATAGAGTTTGGGTTTGATATATATATATAGATTGGGTTTGATAAATATATATAGAGGAATAGCGTTTGCTAAATAGAAAGAGGAATAGCGTTTGATAAATATATAGAGGAATACCGTTTGATAAATATATAGAGGAATAGCGTTTGATATAAATAGACTGCCTTTGATGGCATGAGCCACTATTAATAACCTTGGAATGGGCGGGAAACGAGAAGTGCAAGCTTATCGTTTACCAACCTAACAAAAAACAGTCCATCTTTGTTGCAAGCGTAAAAATATCAAAACAATTATTGCCAACATACAAAAACTACTTAGTGTGCTCAATTAAATATAAAGATCGCTAACATATGTAAGTAGCTAAGTACATAAGTAAGTAGTTAGCCTAGCCTAGGAAACGACCTACTAGTATTTTTTTAAACCGAGCCTGTGCCCGAGCGTAGGTAGGTGACTCGATGTGACTTTCACCCTCACCACCCTATCCACTTATTTATATTTATTAATCCACGTATTTTACTGGGTGGAAAAGCAAAATACCTACCTATTAAAAAAAAGAAACAAATTACGTATTATTAGGTTAGCTATTTTTTATTATTATTGTCTTGCCTTTCGGAGGTTCCAGGTAATTTACAAAAATGTTATCTCTAGGTGCGTTAAAAGAGAATTCAAGTAACCAAAAACAGCACAATATAGGCTATAATTGCTCTCTGACATATTAAGTAATTAAGTACTTGTACGTATTTGAATAAAATATTCATAAATCGCACGCTTACTGCTTACAAAACCATCACACCGTTCGTTCGTCACTGCGGTGCGTCCGCGACTGGTAATATATCGAGTGTGGGCTGAGCTCGAGTCACGTAGGCATGACTTGCTTTCCGACCGTTTGTATGAAGATAGAATACTGTAGATATCTTTACCGTGTCCGAACTCCAGGTATTTGTGATTCACCTAACCCCATTGTAAGCGAGTCACCTTCACTTGATCCAAATCGCTTATCTCTTCCTATCTCTCGAAGCCAGCCATTCGCGTATCTGCTTTGTCCTAACCGGCGCATCCATTTGGTCCTTCAGCCAGATGCATGTTGCAACTACAATCGACGTTAATCAATGTGTATTCATAAATTCTTGCATAGTTATCGTTTTCGTTCGCGTACATCGCATTACCATTCGCATTTACTCATATTATTTTCTTGAAATAATTTTGTCGTCGTTCTACCCGCGTTAAGAAACTAGTAAATTCTCGTAGTTATCGTTTTCGTTCGCTTAAATCCCAGTACTCTACTTATTTTCTTGATATAATTTCGCTGTCGTAATTTACGTGTGCAGGTTTCTTAAGTTGTTGCTTCGTCGTTATCGTATGTCGGCGTCAGATTATGACTTCGCTGAATCATTAGTTTTTCGTGAACTACAACGTTTTCCCTTCCCGAGCGAGCTCGCCAAGCTTGAGGAAGGCTATTTGTGGGCGCTCGTTTCGCCACCTTAAACCATTCCTTAGGGACGGACTAATTCGAGTTGGAGGCCGCTTGAGGAACTCTGACTTGGGGTCTCTGATTTGGGGAAACCAGCCATTCTCGTATCTGCGTTGCGTCTTAACCGACGCATCCAATAACATACATAAGTCTGCAGAAATTAAAATTGCAAGAAATAAAAAAATACAGTTGTTTTTGATATGCTACTTTGTTTATATTCTGATACATTCCTGGTAAAGAATAGTCACTTTAGTACGATACAGTGTGGATTTGTTCCAGGTTTTTCACCGTGAGTGACCGTTTTCACAGTGTGTGATTACCGCAAAACCACTGTTTTGCTTCACAATGACACGATCTTCTTGTAAACAATATGAACAAGCGTACAAATATTCGAAAAAATAAACATAATTAAGTAATCTATTATGCAAAAATGAAAAGGCAGAATATCATAATCATTAGACCGACGTAGACGTCAATTTTTCGATTATGTGCCTTCAGATCTTGGAATTTACCTAGAAATTAGCATGTATAATAAACAACCTACCTACCTCACTTCAATTTTATTAGTTTTAATCATGTTCCGACCTTGTTTTGGGAAAACCAATTTACAGTATAAGCGATCCGACAGCTCATGTACCACGAAAGTGACTGATGAACAAACATACCATATACAGTTCTCTCTATCGTTTTGGCCGCTCTACATTGGCTGCGCAGTAGTAAAACTTATACTAAAACTGCAGCTTACCATGCTAAGCGCATCACAAAGCCAACTTCAGGGCGGCCAAGAAGATTGGCAAGTACTGTACATAACTTTTTGGGGAAACCAAGTAATACTATTGTAGACTTATAAAAACCAGACTATACGCCTACGGCAATTGTGATAAAAAAAACGGTACAAAGTCCTATGTGTAAAGCTCCACAAGCTCTTGACCGTGCAATGTACAATAAATAAAAGACGAATAAAAAGAATTTGAGACAAAACATAGGATAAAATAATAAAAGAGCAATAAAAGTAAATGATGACTACTGACCCTCATCGCACATTATAATTATCAAAATAACAAGAGCATAATCACAGCGATAGGTAATGGACTTTTAAGAGTCATTTAAATACAAGTAACTACTGAGCGCCTTTATGTCCGCCTATCGGGCAATGCATTCCACAGACGATCAGCCTGCACTGTAAAGGATTTATCCAAGAAAGAGACGGAATGCATTGGCATTTTAAGTCGCAAGTTATCTGATGACCTAAGAGTTTTCGTGTGGAATTCGCAGATAAACTGGAAACGATCCTTGAGTTAAAGAGGAGTAAAAGGAGAAAAGAACACATTATATAAAATAGAAAGCATATGTGCAACCACTTGAGCTTCACACGGAACTTGGGAACATGATATATTATAGAGAATTGTAATCAACACAAAATTATTACTTCTGACACCCAAGCTAAGACTGAAGTTTTGTTATACGATTTAGGACAGTAAATACATATTTTTTGGAGTTTGGTGCACGTTAGACAAGAAACAAAGACTAAAGATATAAAAAATATTAATTAAATAAATAATTATATATAACTCTACTATCTGCTTACCAAAAATGCCACCCAATCACTAATACTTATAAGCCAGCGACAATGTATCAAAGAAATAGGTCACACGGGCTAAGCGATCTAGCTGACCGCTAAAGGCCTAATTAATGAACCATCAATGATTGTTAACGTCACAGGGCTTTAGCCGACGCTAAATTACTGACCGAAAAGCACAGGACAACTATAATAATTGCAACCTTCGTTACTTAACTATCACTGCCAAAGCAAGGCCGAGAAAGACTGTAGGTACTTATTCATTAATATCCATACTAATATAATAAATGTGAAAGTAACTTTGTGTAAACCGATTTAGATGAAATTTGGTATGGAGATAGTTTGAGGCCCTGGGAAATATATAATAAGATTGTTTATCCCATATTGTGTTTCATCCTTTGGGGCGGTAAAACACTTTTTACGTAGGTGAAGCCGGGGGGCAGAAGCTAGGTTATTATAAATTTAAAGATAGTATTACTGGGTATTTTACATTGAAATAAAATAAAATCTTTAGACTATTTTTCTAGTAAAATTTTAGAGTATTATTTAGGGAAATTAAAAAAGGAGATGTCTTTTCAATCATCATCAACATATCAGCCGAAAGACGTCCACTGCTGGACATAGGCCAAGCGTTGCCACATTGACCGGTCCCGTGCGTCCCGCGTCCCGTGCGTACCGCATCCAACGGATCCCCGCAACTCACCAGGTCATCGGTCCACCTAGTGGGAGACTTTCTAACTCAACGTTTTCCGCTTAGCGGTTGCCACTCAAGAACATGACAGCCCCATCGGCCACCCGTTCTGCGAGCAAGGTGCCCTGCCCACAGCCACTGCTTTTCTTAATATTCTTGGTATAAAGTAAATAAAATCTGTTTATTCAGTCCGTGTCTATATTTAATATTAACACCGTGATATATATTCTACTAGCTTTCCGCCCGCAGCTTCGCCTGCGTGTACTACACAATATTGGCTGTTTCGTTTTTTTTCAGTTCTGATGGGATAATGCAATTATTATCCAATAATAGATTTCCGCCCGCGTCTTTGTTCGAGTAGGCCACACAATTTTATCAACTATATTATTTTATTTTATTATTAAAATTACGTGTAAATTGATATAAAATGAGCAAAAACTGTACTGCCTTCCTGTTCTTATAGTTAAAGCACCGGACTTTCATTCCGGAGGTCTCATGGGATAGATTTCCACGGGGAGATACAAATAGTGGAAGACCACTTTGCTTTTAATATCTGAATCCTACTACTACCGACACGATAGAAAATTTATACAGCGTTGCGCAAAAGTTATCACCCGATGTTCTTTGGCTGTAATTTTTTTTATGAATTAAAAGTTTTGTTTCTGCTTTTGGATAATATTTATTTGGTGTCTTAATTTATGATCCATTTAGTTGAGAAAATGTGTAAAAATGATAAGTTGCCGTCGCTTCGCCAGAATTGATAAACATTCGGGCCCGTTTATGGCATTTGCTCTGCATCAGTCTTGCAGAGAACTCAGAACTTCCGGCGGATATTATCTTTGAGGGCTTCAAGAGTCTGAGGCTTGTTGAATTAGACACGTGACTTATAAAAAACCTACAGAAAGAAGTCTGGAACTGATGTAACTATCAGGCGATCTTACTGGCCAGTGCAAGTCCGGGTAGTGCCGCCCTCAGAATTTCGTTTGCAGCTCGTGCAGTAAGCGCCGTTGCATTATCCTGTTGGAACCATTATGCACTCTAGTTCAAATTTATTTCTTTTAAGGATAGATAAATATTTTGATCATGGCTCTGTGACCTCGTCGACCACAGTAGTGGTTTGGCGGCCCGATGTTGGTGTAAAAAACGTGTGTCTTTAATTGTATTGAAGAGCATAAATACTAAATTCCAAGTAATGTTGATAATAAACAATTTATTTTTCATTCAATCTTTAAGATTCTTTTTTACATCGGTTTGCTGCACAAATTTCGAAGCAGGATTTATATTTTTAAAGCATCTTCCGATAGAGTGATGAGTTTTGCGCCATTCTGTACAGTCTAGATATGGGTACTCCAATTAGCTTACACTAACAAAGTCGTCATCAAGAAGTTAGAATTAAATTAACCACTTCTCTGTGTCAAAATGACCAGACTGCTAGTGCTAACTCTAGGACAGGTAACGTAAAATTGCCTGTGTCAGAAACAATCTTGCCTTAAATCTATGCTTGCCACCCTTACTGACTGACCATGAGATTTATTTATGGTCATTACAAAGCAGACCTTAAGAGGAATCGTAATCGTTTAAACTCAAAGACATAGTCAGAGGGTATTAGTGGTACTTGAGTTATGAAAACTGTTTCCCCCTTAGCACATCCAGTAACCATTCATATAAACTTTAACACCCCTTTTTACCCCTTTAAGGGATGAAATTCAAATAATCCTTAAGTATGTGTTTCTTTAATTGTATAGAAGAGGAGAAATACTAAAATTCAAGTAATTTTGATAATTAACAATTTAGTTTTCATTCAAATTTAAACATCTTTTTTTACCCCTTTAAGGTATGAAATTCAAAAAATTCTTAAAAACTTGTTTCTTTAATTGTATTGTAGAGCATAAATACTAAATTTCAAGTAATTTTGTTAATAAACAATTTAGATTTCATACAAACTTTAACACTCCTTTTTACACTTTTAAGGGATGAAAATTCAAAAAAAGCTCGTAGAATTATTTTATATTTAGAGGCTGAATACCATATTTCCTTAATTTCAAATAAAAAATGACAGAGTTTCGTATAAACTTTCATCCCCTATTTCACCCCTCTAGAGGATGAATTTCCAAAAATCCTTTCTTAAATGACGCCTACAGTATAAAATCAACATCCCCTAAACATTTTAAACTTCTATCATTAGTGGTTTAGGCTGGGCGTTGATATGTCAGTCGGGACATTGCCTTTTATATATATAGATTAGATATATCGATTGACCAAAAGTATTGATGTAATACCCGTTTGATTTTTAATTTTTCTAGAGGGTAAGATCAAAACTAAGCAATATTGTTTACCTATTACTAGATTCTGCCCGCGGCTTCACATGCGTAAAAAGTGCTTTTTTATCCCAAGAGAACATTACACCAGCATGAAAAGTATCCTATGTTTCATCCAGGCTATTAACTACCGGTGTGCAAAATTTTATCCAAATCTTTTCAGCCGTTTTTGCTTGATTGCAACATAGACATAGGTACAAACTTTTACATCAATCATATAATAAATCTGTAGAAAAGTCGTTTTTGTACATCGAAAATATTTCCAAAAAGCCAGGGTTGCCAGGGTGTTAAAGAAGAACCTCATCTAGTTTAAAAAATGTTTTCGACATGTAATAGTAGTTTATGAAACTGTTGCATAATGAGGGGTATTAAAACATGAGAGTGTGTTTATGAACGAATGTTTTAGTACCTAGTGTGAACCAGTGGTCAGGATAGGCTGGTCACAGAACAGAAACGGCACTCGTATAATTTACAAAGTGTTTATTCTCAGCTATTTTCAAAATAACAATCTGACAAGCGTTCGCCTTACAATTCGTAGTATCAACAATGGCGGTCGCCGCCAACAATTGAAACTGCCTAACACATCCGCTTTATATATTATTCCAATAAACTTATATTAATGTAATAATCAAATTGAATTACTTAATAAAATAACTAATATTAAATAACAATTATTGCCTGTGATATTTATCATGGAATCTTGCGTAATAATTAACTTTACTATTTATTTGTTACATCGAAAGATGACAAGCGGATGTTGTCCTAAGAGGTTTTAATCATTCAGAATACTTATTATGAATATATTAGAAGATTAACATTCAAAATAAAAGATGAACTATACGTATTGTAGAATTAAGTCAAGCTGGTATATCCAAAGTCGTAGGTCGGTAACACTCGGCCATCCTGCGCTTGCCGTGACCCACGGCGATCAGCACCTCCATTTGCGCCTGGTCTGTCGCTGGTATTTGGCGTCTGGAATAGAAAACAGTATGGGCAGTACATTTGTTCACGTAATTAACAAATATGGTCTAAGTCAAAATTGTTTCATTTCTATTAAGTCACTAAGCGGCACAGGAGAACGTCAAAAAAAAAAAAAATTGTAGTAGAAGTGAAACATTATATTATTTTATAAATCGTGTTGTTTAATAAATTGCTACTGTGATATAGTGGCTTTTTCCATATCACAGTCTCGTATTGTATGAATATAGTTTACTTTTCCGCGCATAATTCATTAGTCCTAAACACACAGCTTTAATGACTGTTAAGTCACACAGATTTAATTACTGGTAAGTCACACAGCTTTAATGACTGTTAAGTCAAGCAGCTTTAATGACTGTTAATTCACACAGCTTTAATGTCTGTTAAGTCACACAGCTTTAATGACTGTTATGTCAAGCAGCTTTAATGTATGTTAAGTCACACAGCTTTAATGACTGTTAAGTCAAGCAGCTTTAATGACTGTTAATTCACACAGCTTTAATGTCTGTTAAGTCACACAGCTTTAATGACTGTTATGTCAAGCAGCTTTAATGTCTGTTAAGTCACACAGCTTTAATGACTGTTATGTCAAGCAGCTTTAATGTATGTTAAGTCACACAGCTTTAATGACTGTTAAGTCAAGCAGCTTTAATGACTGTTAAGTCACACAGCTTTAATGACTGTTAAGTCACACAGATTTAATTACTGGTAAGTCACACAGCTTTAACGACTGTTAAGTCAAGCAGCTTTAATGACTGTTAATTCACACAGCTTTAATGTCTGTTAAGTCACACAGCTTTAATGACTGTTAAGTCAAGCAGCTTTAATGACTGTTAAGTCACACAGCTTTAATGACTGTTAAGTCACACAGATTTAATTACTGGTAAGTCACACAGCTTTAACGACTGTTAAGTCAAGCAGCTTTAATGACTGTTAATTCACACAGCTCTAATGTCTGTTAAGTCACACAGATTTAATTACTGTCGAGTCACACAGCTTTGATTTTACCTAACTCACACAGCTTTAATTTATCCTAACTCACACAGCTTTAATTTTACCTAACTCGCACAGCTTTTATTTTCTCCTAACTCACACAGCTTTAATTATTGTTTACTCACACAGCTTTAATTATGGTTTACCCACACAGCTTTCATTTACCCTAACTCACACAGCTTTTATTTTCTCCTAACTCACACAGCTTTAATTTATCCTAACTCACACAGCTTTAATTTCTTCTAACTCACACAGCTTTAATTTATCCTAACTCACACAGCTTTAATAGCTCCCAACTCACACAGATTTAATTTATCCTGGCTCACACAGCTCTAATTATTGTTAAGTCACCCAGCTTTAATTTCTCCTAACTCACCCAGATTTAATTAATGTTAAGTCACAGCTTTAATTACTCCTAGCTCACAAAACTTTAATTATTATTAAGTGGCACAGCTTTCATTTCTGATAACTCATCAATTACTGATAACTCATCAATTACTGTTAACTCATGCAGCTTATATTACTGATCAATTTTACACAGCTGTAATTTTAATTATTGTACTAATTTATGCGAGTACTTTAATACGATTCAAAACGCGGCACAATTTGTACAGTATCTGGCATTCCTACGAGATGTATTCTGAACTGTTTCAGAGAGTCTACGACCCTATGTCTCCAGTTCATAGCTATTATAAAATTGTTTTTCTTTATCTACTAGTAACCCTACTAAAATACGCAATCGGTTTTAAGGCACCATCAGTTTGGTATTTCAGGAGTATCCCGCATGTCTTAGCTTTACTAGTATCAGTTTGCAACTCGGTACGTGCATTTCTGTCGTAAATTTGGCGGCCTTTCAATAAGACGTTCTTTGAGAGTATGGAAGCAGTTTCCTGTTTAGAACCCCATGTCCATCCTTTTTTTTTTTACTGTTTTAAGGGGTCCTAACCATTTCTGCAAATCTACGGATAAATTTCCTAAAACACGACGACAAATCAATAAAAACTGAGTTATATTTAATTCTGTTTTAAATTAGCTTCTGAGAAAAGTTGTAGGACGTTGCTCAAAAATCTGAGTCTACTGAAATGTTTGGAAGCATAATGTCATCAAGCTAGTTAGGAAGTCGATTAAGTTTGCAGGAAACAGGTTGCTTGGTTGTTGTCGGAATATGTGTATGCATCTACATTCTCCAACACGTCCGTACATCCATCCTCGTATTTTATTATTATCTGCAAATAAGTGTCTGAATTTATTTAATAACTGTAGCAATCGATTGCATTCACTAAATTCTATATCGCCTACATCTAAATCTGATAACTGCAGTCTATTCCGCTGCCACTCAATAGAATCATCGCCGATCTTAATTACTTTTGAAAAGTAATCTGTCAATTTTACAAGTCCTTCTTTAATGACATAAGACGTACTTCCTAACTCGAATTACGCAAAATTCACAATAAAAATGTGGTTTAAATTATCATCAATATCAACATGTACAAAAGCAGAAGAACTCTGTAATGGTCACAGAATATAATACTAGCTTAAAGATGCCTCATCTCATAGACAGAATCGGTTCCGCCGTAACTAGTTTTTCGTCGGTCTATTTTACTAAACGTACATCGAACGCGGTCGGTTCCGTCCATCGACCACAGTATGTGGTCGATGGTTCCGTCCCAAGTATAACGGTTGACGTTGATTGCAGTAGTGAATGAATTTAATTAATTGCTTAGTTGCGCAATTATACCTTGTTTTGATTTTTATGTTGACAATGAAATGATTAAAAAGAAAATACAGACATACCTATGTATGTAATTTTTGCTTTTAATATCCGGTTTCTCTTTTACGGATTTCTGATTTTTGCTCTTACGGACCGGTATGGCAATATCTTATGCCCGGTTTCAGAAACTCATGTAACATCACGAAGGCGAAAGCGCTGTCAATTGCTCACAAAATACCATGCCGGCAGTTGTCAACTGTTCTTTTTGGGTTTCTTGATAGAAGATCATTAAAAAAAACAGGCAAAATTACTCACTTGCCACAGTAATTAATAAATGGCTTAAAGGAGAATGCTCATGGATGTATGGAATCCCGTACCATGATGCATCAAAATTAAACTTTGTTTTTTATAGACTACACTGATCATGTTAACTCTTACAAAAGTTCTTTTTGAAAACAAAACCCGGATTTCGGAGTTATTATTAACCTAAAATTTAGTCAATTTAGTACGACGCTACCAACGACGTAATTTATATAGACACGATATAAATGGATGTTATAGTTATTTATTACACAAAAGAAACGATTACTGGTTCGTCTTTTCATCAAAAATCGATTCTATTAGATACATTATATCTACATCTTTATGACCGGCTGAGAACGGCCAATTAAGTAATTAACCATAGATAAAATAATAATAATCTTTTAAATAAAGATTCTATGAGATTCTACTATATTCTAGTTTATTTTTAAATAATGTAGAATCGGCTAAATATTTTTTTTAAAGTGATCATGACTCTTTCAAAAATCAAGGGTAAGTTAATCATATCATGTAAAACGGAACGTCATTTAGGGAAATGGAAAGGGAACAACAACGTTTTTATAACAATATCCATACTTTTAAACTCAACATTAAATTCCCTATTCAAAAATCAAATCCCCGACGCGTAACGTCGTAAAAAAATATGAAACTAATTACTATATAATTTTGGTCTTGATGCGTGACACTTTTTGGTACCACTTTTGGTCATTCTCCTTTATTACTTCTGTCTACCCTAGTAGAATGCATGCATTCCGTTTATTCTCAAAAACAGCGAAATTACTGTAATCTTAAGCGTTATACATAGTTATACGGTTTTTGTTTCTGTTCCACGGACATTTACCACGCATAATGCTGTCCCTTTCACTAGCTTATAAAAATAAAATAAAATGCTTGACATATTAAATTATCAGTCTGTAACTTGGCCCTGGAACGCGACAGCGATGTCAATGTCCAAACAATGTCATTTTCATATTTGTTGTCTTAACCTATTATTTTTGTTGTTCTGTTTTGATAATCAATGAATCTATTAAAATTCACGAAAAGACAAAATTACTGTCCTACGTAAGTATCAACAAGCTACAACAAGCAAGCAAGCACAAGCTTACAAGCTTTATCTTTTTAAAAATGTTATTCAATCCAATATACAATGTGATAATGTTTTTAAAATGCCAATTTCTTTGTTTTAGGTTCAAGATAATGTACCTACTTATAAATAACTTGAAGGCTCATTCGTAAAGAAGGAAACCATGAATTACAATGCAACGCAAAGTATCAGCTCATTGAAAACAACGAGAAAAGAAAACAATGGTGTATTCCATTGGGATTTGAATTTAAACTACTATACCTAATACAGTAACTGAATGCAAAAGCTCATAAACTTTTGAACCTCAAGGCGTACGGGCTTCTCAATCAGCCAAACATGTGGAAGACCTTTTTATTTGTGTCAGTGTTTAGTGCCAGAATAATGTAATTAATAGAGGAAAAGAAATCTGGTTTTAAGTTAGTGCAGTCCATATGAAGTCCTGAGGTATTCTGGGTGATCAGCGATAAGACTACAATTCCATCCATGCTTAGATGTGAAATATCCCATCATTGTGTCTATCTCTTGGCCGATATTTAATAGTTAAGAACTTAATTAAATTCCTTATAAGCAAGCCTAGATTGTAATAAGATAATATGTGCATTTTTCCAAGTTATGAGATAGTTCGGTCCATAATTAGGTTGTCTCATTGTCTGGAATTTGATGATACAATTAAGTATTTATTGTATTGTAATAATTTAGGATTTAATTAATATCTTAAGGGCAAGCCTAGATTACAATAAGTTTGAAAAATAATTGTGTATGTATCCGCCGTAATTAAAATTTATGATTAAACATTGGTTCCTCAATTGTTATTGTTTTTATTTTCCTTTCTTTTTTTTTTGTATTGTTGCTACTTTATTTGTCTGTACAAAAAGGCCCCATAAAATCCTACAATCTAGTTAATAATGTCTTGTTTGGTGCAGTATGGTAGTTTCATGAACAAATCAATAGTATGTAACTAACCTTTTGTGGTTGCTACTGTGAAGAGCTGGCTGCAACCCAGCATCCTGCAGTATTGTGACCTGGACGATGACGACCCTCGCAGCATGGAACCCTGCAGTTTGCTTTTGCCTCGTGCCCTTGAGGTCTGGAGTTGTAGCATTTCTTCGGCAGCAGTTCGTTTTCCTTTGAATCAGGAGAAATATTTCCCCTTATCTTCCTTGTTGAAGATGGCCGCCTGGGGTTGCTTGCTTTTACTTGCTTCAGGTTGCTAGCTTCCACTTGCAATCTCGAACGGATCCACGAAGACGAATTTGCATGATGAACTGGAGACCGTTGATGTTCCAATCATAGACGTCGCCTGATTTGTCGATGTGAGCCCAACCATTGACGTTGCCATTGAGGTAATAATGTAGATACTACGACGTTGCTTGATTTTTCATACAGCTAGATCGCCTGGAACTTCGAATGACTTCAGCATCAGTTTGGGTAACACGGTGCCTTTTACGTTGATGGTATCTTCTATTTGTTTCATCGAGATCAGATGAAGAAGAAAAAAAATCAAATTTTCTTCTTTTGTTTGGCGCGAACGCCACCAATAAATGGGCCAGATTTTATCATCCCACTTCTGAATGTGAACCAGTGGTCAGGATAGGCTGGTCACAGAACAGAAACGGCACTCGTATAATTTACAAAGTGTTTATTCTCAGCTATTTTCAAAATAATAATCTGACAAGCGTTCGCCTTACAATTCGTAGTATCAACAATGGCGGTCGCCGCCAACAATTGAAACTGCCTAACACATCCGCTTTATATATTATTCCAATAAACTTATATTAATGTAATAATCAAATTGAATTACTTAATAAAATAACTAATATTAAATAACAATTATTGCCTGTAATATTTATCATGGAATCTTGCGTAATAATTAACTTTACTATTTATTTGTTACATCGAAAGATGACAAGCGGATGTTGTCCTAAGAGGTTTTAATCATTCAGAATACTTATTATGAATATATTAGAAGATTAACATTCAAAATAAAAGATGAACTATACGTATTGTAGAATTAAGTCAAGCTGGTATATCCAAAGTCGTAGGTCGGTAACACTAGTTATGTGCAGTTTCATACACTACTTTATCTACACTCATAAATTGGGATTGAACCTACTAAATACCTCTTTTTGCATTTTCCATGCCATAAAATCTTTATAGCATTTGTTGTATACTTTTCTCGATTTTGCTGTTATTAAATTAAGAGTAATTCCCTTCGCCGCATCTAATATATTGGGCGGAGTAAAATTTTCTTCGGTTCGGGACAGACTCCGCTCAGACCGCGGTAACTTCTTAAATCTAAGTGGTCGCATTGTGTAGCGAATTTCACAATATTCACGAATATTCCAAATCAATCAAAACTATAGAATTCGTTGTAGAATTAAATGTAGGTAGGTAGCTTGCTTCCGCGGCAACGGTATGACACGAAGTAGGTACCTACTTCATGTCATTTTATTATTCACTTTAAGGGTTATCCTTTTTTACCCGGCTGCAAGGAAAGGGTTATGTTTTTCGCGCGTATCTTGTATGTAAGTATGTATGTAATATTCTTTATTACCTCGTATCTTTCAAACCACTTGACGGATTTTTATAATTAAGACATCGTTAGATAGGTCTTGGCCACCCAAATATTCTTAGATAAGTGCCATTAAAAAAAAATGGTGGGTTTTGGGCTCCATATTGTAGAGGTTGCAATTTTTTTTTCTTCGTAACCCGTCGAGTGGGGTATCAAAATGAAGGGCTTTTAGTGGTGATTACAAAAATACATACCACGTATATGTTTAAAACAATTTATAAAAAAAAATACTTAAGTTGTAAATAAAAAAGCTAATTCAAAAATCAAAAAGGAAGCGAACTAAAAAGCTGTAAACAAGTAAAAATTGTGCTGTGCCGTCGGAAGATCAGGCAGTTCGCGAATATGTATCCTCCGCCTGCACAGCTAGTTATTTTCTTGTTTACAGCTTTTTAGTTCGCTTTTTAAGCAGTCGGGTGTTTGATTTTTAAATTAGCTTTTTTATTTTAGGTTGGTACTTAGATATATAAAGAACAAGATGTTTTTACAAAAATTATTACTTTTAATACTTTAGTTAGATACGCAGCATGGCAATACCTACCCTTCCCCTCACCCCCGCTGTCACATGAAATTGCTAGCGCGTAGTGGCTCACGAAGTGTTTCGAGCCATTATTAAGTTTGAATCAAACTGTACCTACTACTACTATGCGACGCGTAAACTCTGACGGCAAGCGGCACACGCGTCGTGTAATCTCTTATTTTAGTACCCGTGCGATTTGAGTAGGCCCTAGCGCGATACGAGTCCTGTTCCAGCGAGGTATCTAGTTAATTCGACGTGTAAACAAGCTTCACAAAAAAGTGATTTTAAATAATAGACCAAAACTTTAATATTTGAAATTACGCCTATAATAAATAATATCTTTTAAATTACGTCTATAATAAATAATAACTATCCTACAAAATGAATCTTACGATGGATATATAGTTTAGGACAAATTGTGAAACACGCCATCTATTGCAAAGAACTCAAAACAAAACGAAAAGTAGATAGCTACTTTCAACTAATTTAACATAAAAAGTCTTCACTTATCTTTTTTGTTCAAAAAACCTGATTAATGAGTGTAAATGGATAAATTAACATTAAAGAAGCAAGTTTTGATTTTTTACTAAACTTATTTCAGCCTGAATCTGCTGTTAAACATTTTTAATTGATTGTTACTTCCACATTTATTACCTATGCTGCCATCTATGATCTTTTTTTAATACTAATTATAATTTGTTTGAGTTGATACCCCATGGTTCTAGGACATGCCGGTTTCCTCACGATGTTTTCCTTCACCGTTTTGAGAGCAGTGGTGATGAAATAAATTACACAAAGTAAAGCGCCTGCTCGGGTTCGAACCCACGACCTACAACTCGTAAGTCGGGACCGTAACCACTGAGCCACCACTGCTCTATCTAGGTAGGTAGAAAGGTAATTAAGGTAGGTAGGTCTAGGTAAGTAGGGTAGGTAGAGGTAGGTAGGTAAGTAGGGTAGGTACAGGTAGGTAGGCAAGTAGGGTAGGAAAGGCAGTTAACGGGAGCGAAGCCGCGGGCACAGCTACTTTATAATATTAGTAAGATATTTGGTACCACGGTATAGTTGTTGCTTAACGTAGCTAATACTTAGGGCCGATTTCACCAATGAAACTAGTCGCGATTAGTTCATCCTAACTCAGTTTATGCAAATACAGAGTTATAATAGCTTGAGACCGATGAGAAACTACCAATCAGAACGCTGTATTTGCATAAACTGAGTTTAGTTCAACTTATCGTGATTAGTTTCATTAGTGAAATTAGCCCTTAGTTATGTTCGATCCCTAACGATCGTAAATCATTAATCGACTAACAGTAACATAATAACGTCACGAACACAACTAAAACCAAACAGAACACTTTAGATCAACTCCTTTGAAACACGGTTAGAATACCGGCCGTCTCAAGCGAGTATCCCTTTGTTTGGCCCGAAGTCAAGAGACTGAAACAATACAGACACTGGCACAATTAACGTGTAAGGATATAATCCTTTGAGTACACGGCGCGATTCTAACAAAAAACATAGCATTTACACAGCCCCTTGGTTTATAGTCGTCCCTTTTTGTACTAAATGTTGTAATATTCGAATAGTTAGATATTGTTTTTAGTTAGAATGTGATTGATAGTTAATGAACTGTCGTCTTAACAGGTATAAATTAAGAGGACAACTTGATAACAAATATCGAAAAAAAAACTAATGAATACGGACAAATCCTGCAACCACCTCTCAGTATTTTCGTCGTCGTTACGTTATTGGTAAAAAACCTGTTAGTAATCAGCATCGGAGCTGCCAGCCCATGGTTTGCCATACCTGCTTGTCATATTTCTCCATTAGTGACATTACTGACATTCATTTCAATTTGGTTGCATTTATTTTTATTAAAATTACCTTTAATTGAAGGTTTACCAAATAACGCACAAACAAACAATGAAAGCACACCTTAACTTAACCATAAGATTAAGTACCTCCGCATTCCTCTAAAGATTAATAAAATCTTAATCTGGAACGGCATGATAAACGCGATGTTGAGGGTTTTCGATTAAATAAATGGTCCTCTAGGTGCTGCTTACCACAGCACACTTGCTTAAAACATGTTGGATCCTGGACTCTTCCATTTATCCCGTTTTGTTTCGTGAAAAGGATGCTGTTCCGTCGGAGATGTGCGAAGTAGCTGAGCGGTGCGAGAGGAAAAAGTCCAACAATGAGATCTCATTTAATCTCTCTAGCTCGTCTTGGTGTAACTCTGGTGGAAAACGGCTAGCAGAACTTGGTATTTATATTAAAAAGAACAAGAGATATGTGTGTGCGAGAGACAAGAGCGAGTAAACTTTGCGCGCACAACTAAAGATCCACACATCCGCTCACATTCTTGCTCGTTAGATAGAGTTGCTGGAAACAGTCACACATTTTCACACTGCCACTTCACATCTTCGCACCGCTTCGCTACCCTGGAAAGTAACCTAAAAGTCCCGATGTTAATTCAACTGGACGCTTGTTTAGATTGCGAGCACTGTGATAGTAAGTCAATTTATTTTTCACGGAAGGGAAAATCTTGAGATTTCTTGAAGCTCCATTTGTGAGAAAACTGGGACGGGCTCAAAGAGTTTCGAGTTTTCTATGAATTTTGGGAACAGGATTTATTTTTGTTCCTATTCCAAATCACATATGATTGAACCAAAATAAAATAGATATAACAGCAGTTTTACCAGTCGACTGAAAACTGAATCAAGCTATACCATTATTTAATCATTAATACTTTATTATACACCAGTTTATAAAAAAAAACAAAAAGAAACTAAAAACTATAAAACATTAACGGGTGACCTTAACGCATTCCACGATGTCTGCTGCGTATAGGCAGGCCTATTTGCAGTTTCGCACTAATGCCCAAAAATGCCACGAAGCTAGGAGCGATCCTTTTAACTCTAAAACCAATGGAAATTTAAACTAGGGTATTAACCAAAGAGTTTCTCAGAATCACTTCCAAGAATCTATAGCTAAGTGTCCGCTATACCTTTATACCTCATATACACATGGCTAGTGATGCATGTGTATATGAGGTATAGCGGTCCCGGGAGCCGACAATCCTCTTATTTCCCGGCCGTCGTCCGCAGCGACCCGCACTTACACTAGTGCGGTGCTAATTGGACTCGATGCACTCGAATGCATCGACATTGTTAGGGCTGCTGTCGATAAAATGTATTTGGCCTTTTTGGATTTAAATTGGCCTTATTTACAGAGTAATATAAAAGTACATTTTCTTTTTCTATAAAAAAACTTTTTGCAAAAAAATACTACCGACTTCCAAATACAAAACTACAAAGTGAAAAATAACTTAATTTTTTGAAGTCGGTGTCTTTCGTAGGTACCATTTTTTTGCGTTTAAGACACCGACTTCAAAAAATTAAGTTATTTTTCACTTTGTAGTTTTGTATTTGGAAGTCGGTAGTATTTTTTTGCAAAAAGTTTTTTTATTTTTCACTTTTTAGTTGTACGTACCTAATAGGCAAGTTAGTAAGGGAACTATTTCGACAGAATAGATTTCATGAAACTTGAACATAACCGGTGAAATGAGAGATCTGCGTACCCCTTAAGAGCGAACTGGCGTGATGTTATGTTATGAAATGTTATAAACAACAAACAGACATGCGATTGCAGCAATCCCGAGAGATTTGCCGTTATTTATTGAAGAGTTCTGTTGTATATCTCCGAAGTTCTTCATCAGATCTCCACAAAATTAAAATGGTACCAATTTCGGAACATACTTATTCAAACAAAAAAAGAATTTTCAAAATCGGTCCACAATTGACGAAGATATCGGTGAATATACACAAAAAAAAAAAAAAAAAAAAAAAAAAAAAAACTTTAAGTCGAACATAGAACCTCCTCCTTTTTGGGAAGTCGGTTAAAAAGAAAGAAATGGATTCGGAAACGGATAGTAAATGTGAGGAAGTCGGTTAAAAAATGGAAAACTATTGAGGGCGAATTTCGCCAATAAAACTAAACACATAATATAAATAAAAACGTTGAAAGATATTCCTCTATTTTTACACAAATAAGCAAAACAAATATAGTTCAAAGTTAAGCACAGCAACTGCAAAATATTGAAAAAACATCTGAATAACAATGATCAGCTAATAGGTGAAAACCAAAAAAAATACGCAGACAAAAACATTTCCTAGAAATTCCAACCGAATATTTATGTAGAAACAGAAAATGAATAGCCGAAAACAAGCAATTGATTCTGCTAAACGGCGCACAGTATCCGTAAACAGGATAGTGCGACAACCCTAGCTGTAACAGTGACTACTCTTTCCCGTGACCACGTGAAATCGAGCGAGACGCATTAGTATCGATAAAACCGTACAATGATGTACGTAGTACGTACCTACATCGATTCTATTTAATCGAGAAAGAAGCACTGCGATTGACCTATATGGATGTTACGTAACTAGGGATTTATTTGTAGAACTGTTTTTTATTTTATTTTATTTAGAAGTGTTTAAAGAATTTACATTTCACAGATTTTGCAATGTTTGATGAGGTCGGTCCGTGAACGGGTGCGGATCTAATCTATTAAGAGGAAATACGGTAGTAGACATCTGACTGAATATCCTAAGTAAAATGTCATATATAGTATATGTCGTGGTTTAGCTCTCGTCTATTTCCTCCTCTAATATTGGACCAATCAAAAATATAGTCTATAAACTGAAAAAGAAAGATATATAGCTAAGATGTTTTTTTTGTTTCTATAAGATAATATCTGCAAGTTCCTGCCTACTGATGCAATGACTGATAGAAACCTATTCTATGGATGAGTGCCATAGCTTAGCTTTAATTCCAAAATAATTCACGATTCCTTTAAAATAAATCAAGCGCGAAAAACCCAGTATAGTCAATACACGTATTATTTAATAAAATCCACAAACATTTACATTTTTAATCAAACCTTCGAACGATTTTCAGTGACTGTAAAACTAAACAAACATTGTATGTTAGTCTTGCATTCGTGTTTATTTACACATTGATCTAGGAATTAATTAAAACGTTAAAATATTCTACACCTATATGTGCTGTGACAATTTGACGCTTCAGTGCGGCTCGTATCGGTTTCACCGGTGAGAATGTTATCCAAGCAATAGTACAGTTGACAAAATAGTCAAAGATCGAACAAGTACCAGACGATAATGCGACAGCGCGGTTTATAGAAAGAGTTCTATGGTTTACAAAATACAACTGAAACATTAAAGTTACGCAACTAAAACGCAAAAAAACAAGCCGATAATAATAAAAAATGAGTTTTGTATAAAATAAATAAAAAAAAAGTTAGAACAAGGCGGCATACAGCGAAACCTGTTGAAATAGAATGTGAAAACTTCAATGCGGTATTTCATTGAATAACCTTCAGTTTTTGAATTAAGAATTCGAATTTGAGAACTTGGCAAACTTAAGCTTTAAATAGAGTTTATCAATAACTTACAAGTTACTAATCAATTTTGTTGTCTGTACTATTTATTTAAGCAGTTACAACGATATTCTCGTCTAATGAAAAGGAATAGAATAAAGTAAACGCTTGCAAACACGTTATTACGTTTAAATTGAGTGTTTGTTTACTTTAGATTTAATCTCTCGAGTGCAGTGTTAATTAGAAATAGAATATTCTTTTATTGATGCAAATTGACTGCAGCCCATGAAAGAGGACTGTATGTGTTTATGATTAATAATTACAAGGATTACCCTGAGAATCTAGTCAAGTGTCATTCGATATCAGCACAGCAGATTGATCACGCGCCGCCATGGGATGTGGAGGCAAATGTACTCACGCAAATTTGGGAGTGGCGGGAGAAGGCGAAATGCCGGGGTGAAACTCCGTTGCCGCGACAAATCGCGGATTGGCGGACAGAACTCCGGCAGGATCTCATGGCGACATGGAGAAGGGCGGCTGTCGCAGTCAAGCGCTGGGCATACCTCAATTGCAGCGGCCCCTCTTTGAGGAGTGGCGTGAGAGGCGTCACGGCTTCCTCACCTTCCGCCTGACGCAGGTCCTCACCAGACACGGGTATTTCGGGAGGTTCCTGTTCAGGATAAGGCAGGAGGAAACGCTCCAGTGTCACCATTGTATGGACCGCCCGGAGGACACAGTAGAGCATACTGTGGAGGCGGAGCACCGCCGTGTCCTCTTGGAGACGATCGGCGGTGACGATCTCGCATGTCCGGCCCTGGTTCAGGCCATGGTACGGGGCGAGAGGGCATGGGAAGCTGTCTCTTCCTTCTGCGAAGCAGTAATGCTCGCAAAGGAGGAGGCGGAACACGTGAGGGAGACGCAAATGAGACGCCCTCACGCCCCAAGCCACCGCAGGAGACGCCCCGGGCGTCGGGAGTAGCAAGCCAATTCCCGGCCAGCGTAGGCGCGGGCTTGCGGACGGCAAGTAATGGGTAGCTCGCCGTCCGTTAAGGACCAGGCCCGAGTTTACGGCGCGTAGTGGTCCACGCGCGCCTCAAAAAGATGTCAGCAAAAGTGAGGGAGCCCGCTAGGGTGCCTGTCTGGATTGCGGATGAATTTGAAAGAGAAGTTACCACTGCCCTGGCACAAGCAACTGTAGGAACACAAGTGGGCACGCTTCACCCAGAGCAGGAGAAGCGTGAAGTGTTCATTGAATGATTTCCTACCAAAAAAAAATAAAAAATATACGTGACCATTGACATTGCCATACATTTTTCACATTTTTCCAATCGCTATCGCCACACGTCCGATGATAGAATGTCACTTCCTATTGCCATTTCTAGGGCTCAGTTCCATGTTTCATTACAAAATACCCCAAGAACTTGTTCCTTAATCTGGAAATCGTACCAGAAGCAGTGCTTTTGTACTGAATTATTCTTGATACTATCATCTGTATCATACTACTTACTAGAAGTATTTTATATCGAGCGACTGCCTGTCTGACCAATCTGATCGTGGTAAAAATAATGCTGCTATTGTTTGTTTTTTCAGACGTATTCTACATTGGGCACCCGTTTTAACGGCACCTGAGATAATGGCACCTGAGGTATTCCACATACCTATCGATATTTTTATATATAATATTTCATAATATTTTAATTAAAAAAATATTCTACATTTGGCACCTTCAGTAGGTGCTAGTGTTGGGAAGTTTTTTTTAAGGACGTCAAAATCAAATATTAGATTAAAATCAGTAGAGAGTTTAGTAACGCGATTTAACTTCTTCTTTTGCTTTTTTAATTAGATGTTGAACATTAAAAGCATTTATACCCAAACTACCAGGAGACCAGAAGCATGAAGAAATATTTGCAGGCATAGAATCATAGGCGGTAGAGATTATATTTTTGTCATGTTATTAAACTCTCTACTGATTTTAATCGAATTTTTCATTTTGCCGTCGTAAAAAAAACGTCCCAACACGAGTACTTACTGATTCGTAGGTGCTAAATGTGGAAAAAAAATATAATTAATTATTTCACATTTGGGCTGCGAAAAGTATCGATAGGTGCTGCATATGGAATGAATGAATGAATAAGATAATAATAATATTAATAATGGCAATATCACATTGTACTGGGATCGGTCCATCATCACTGACAGGACTATTGTAGCCAATAAGCCTGATATAGTGGTGGTGGACCGAATCGAGAGGAGTGCAATTATTGTTGACATAACCGTCCTACATGACGGGAACGTCGTGAAAGCCGAGAGAGATAAGCAATCTTGACTTGGCTCGCGAAATTGTCGACATGTGGGATGTGGACACAGCAATCATTATACCGATAGTCGTGTCTGCCAATGACGATACACGATAGACGATACACTAGTTTTAAGTGAAGTTTTGCCAAAGTTATAAGTTTCTTCAGTTCTGGATCATCTCCCATCACCCATATTGTAAATTTTCTGTTGTTTTCCGGAGTATTCTCTTCATTGTGGTGTAAATCTTTTGTTCTTCCACACCCCAAAGTTACCAATCCCACTCTTCCAACCCAATTTCGCCCCATTTCTATCCTTCCTTTCCTTTCCAAAGTGCTCGAGGCCTGCGTCCACAAACAATTTTCAAATTTGTACAGAGTAGCCCTCATTAGCCCTCTACAAACTGGGCTGGGCACAGCACTGTGTCTGCCCTCCTTAAAGTGACGGGAGATATAAGGGTGGGACAGGAAGATAAGAAAGTCACTCAAAAAAATAGAAAGTCACTGTACTAGTGTTCGTCGATTTCTCGAACGCCTTCAATACCGTCAGTCAAGAAATCCTGTTAGTCTCCAATTATCTATTTAGTATTCATGTATTTAGTTTATTATTTGTTTTGTATATATAGTTTATGTATTTATGGTTTGAATATATATCTTTGTATTTGAATAAATTACCTATCGTGATTAACTCTCAATATTGCACCTACCACCATTTGGATCTGCATCACCCAAAGGTCGACGGGTAAAAATGTCTAAGGCATTAAGTCCGCCTCTGTAAGTTTTTGTGCATGAAGTATTAAATAAATAAATTTAAGGAAAAAGATGCTCAACTTTGAAAAGTATTAAAGATATATTGACTAGTGATTGTTAAAACAATGACTTTTATTTAAACTTTATTTTTAATAACTTTAACTTCAATATTTACAAAATATGGTTCACTATTTTTTTATACTGTTGTTTTATGCCGTTAAACTATAAGGTTTTTAGTTTAACCGCGTTTAAGCTTAACAATGATTCAAGATTTGCCCTTAAATTTAAATGCATTTATAGGTTTCCAGACTTAAAAGCAGTAAAGTACCGTTAAATGCACTGAAGTCTAACATGAGTCAGTTCCATGTTACAGAATATATTATTAAGCTAAATCGACGTTATGTGCTAAAACACGTTTTAGTTATTCATTGAAGAGAATTTTTTTTTTTAGTACCTATGAAGTACAAGCGCAAAGTGTTGTAAAGATGTAAGGATGAGTGTTTATTATTATTTCATGAAGAAACTACAGAACGGATTTTGATGATACTTTACAGTGATAAAGCATAAACACCAGAAAAGCTATAATTTATAAAGATACATTGTAGAAATACCTTTTAAGTCAACGCGAGCAGAGACACGGGCAGCAACTAGTACTTTATAACTACTTGTACTTATACTTTTTTTTATATTAAGTAAAAGAGCGGAAAATATTAATGGATAAATTTTCCGCCTGGCCAGGCCCGTCATCGGCATACTATCCCCAAGGTCTTAAGGTCTTTTTATAAAATTCCCTGTCCCTAAAGCTATGTTGACACGAACCGACTACATTTCGACTGAGCGAATCAGTAATGAGACCCGTTTTCCTCTTCAATGTATTCGATATAATAATATCTACAGGCAGAAACTCATTTGGATTAATTATATTATTTTTTCAAACATGCATGGAAATATTGTCGTTATTTTAGAAAAAAGAACATGCGAAGTACCGAATTTACGGACAAAGAAAATCAAATCCGTTGCTGGAGCGTTTTTTGAATTTGAAACATTACAACGCTCCAGCAATGTTGATTAAATACATTGTAGGAGCGTTTTTTGAATTTGGAACATTACTACGCTCCAGCAATGTTGTTGTAACTTTTAATATTATTTAAATTAAATGTATAATATAAAAATCATGTTTTATTTCCCTGCATTCTTTTGAGAAAAGCACTATATATCTATGCCTCGGCGGAAATAGCAATAGGGAACTATCCGCAAAGCTGATTTCAGATGGCGCCACAGGAATCAGAGTAAACAAACCAAACTGTTAAAGTCGAGCGACAAAATTTCGCAGTTTATGCATACAAAATATAAAACTAATAGTGAAAGAAAAGTGGAGCTAACTAAGAATTGAGGAAATAAGTCCATGCTGCAGCTAAAATCCCGGCTTCGAGAGCGCGGTGCATCAGTAAAAGGAAAAAAAAAACGGAGTTAGTTGAAAGGTACGAATATGAATGCGAACATTGAAAGTCTAGTGTGACTGCCAGATATTATGTTAATTTACTATGTAATGAGAGTAATGTACATCCAATTAATATTCAAAACAATATTTCCAGGTTGATTTTATGTGACTCGCTTAATTACTTCGCAGTGGAACCGTCTTACACACGGTCACATTATAATGATGGACAGCAGTCCAAACTGATGCATTCTTGATCAGCAGCCAGCAATATTATTATTTGGTTTTTGACTGCTAATTATTCTTAAAAACATTAAATAAAGTTCGGTAACCACAAACAGTAGTAGTCGCAATGCTGTTATTTTTACTCCACTCCGTGAAGCGCCATCTGGCGGGAGCAATTGGCAGTAATGTTCCCTATTGGATGGCCTGTCTCGTATTAGTGAAGTCCTCACCTACGGCTCGGCCTTCAAACTCATACTCGATTCTTTTGCCTATTTCCCGGCCTTTGCAATACTTTACTATTGTTTTGATCAGTAAATTTATTTATGAGTGTACTTCCTTTTATATGTTTACACGAACAGAATTTTGTTTTTGTCTCTGGTGGACATCCCACCCATACTTATGCACAAAGTGTTTGAGAATCTCTGATTCCTGATAGCTACAACCTAAGGGTCTTTAAGTCAAGATTGAAAAGGTTACTTCTAGGCAAGCGTGCTTCACCTTCGACCAAATCATCGCTTACCATCAAGTGACATAGTGGTCAAAAGGAAAACCTATAGCAATAAAAAAATCCCACCCATACTTATGCACAAAGTGTTTGAGAATCTCTGATTCCTGATAGCTACAACCTAAGGGTCTTTAAGTCAAGATTGAAAAGGTTACTTCTAGGCAAGCGTGCTTCACCTTCGACCAAATCATCGCTTACCATCAAGTGACATAGTGGTCAAAAGGAAAACCTATAGCAATAAAAAAATCAATTTTTACCAAAAATTCTGCATAGTTGGATTCCGCGGGTAGGTGTAAATAACGATAGACGTATTTCCAAATTTATTTTATATTGAAAAATATAAATACTTAATTAAAGTGCCTGTTTTATACAAGTAATTACAGTATAACGTCCACTGTACGGGTACTCACGTTTGCAGCACATTTACGTGACTTCTAGAAAAATTTGCACCACCTGCCAGCACATCATCTGCACTTTCACTAACACCAATTTCACTGGGCACTGGAAGATCACAATGTCTCAACTCGACGAGATTGTATCAGCACAAAAAAGCCTCGAGGACAGTTTTATCCGGAAGATGGGAGAGTTGGAAGCGCAAATCCAATGTGCAGGGCCTGCCAAAGATACTTTAGCGAGGATTGCTGAGGAGTTTCGCACCTTCAGGGAGCTAATCCTCAGCATGCTTAGCCTGCTCCGAAGACAGATAAGCGAGTGTGCTAGACAGGTTGACGGAATGGAGACCAGACATCGGCGGAAGGCGCTGATCTTCCAGGGCATAGCAGAGGTTGACGGTGAGGATAGCGGTGCAGTCGTCCTGGACATCATCAATAAGAAGCTGGCCCCTAAACCATTGGCTGCATCATCCATAAAGTCCTGTCATAGACTTGGTGTAGCCAATAAAGATCATCATAGGCCAATTCTGGTGAAGTTTGCAAACTATGATGATAAATCTGCGGTTTGGAAATCTAAGACAGGCCTAAAGGGTTCCTCTATCTCTATCAAGGAATTCTTGACCAGGACCCGGCAGAACATCTTTGGGAGGGCGCGACTCCACTTCGGGATGCGATCTTGTTGGACTCAGGACGGTGTTATTGTGGTTAAGGCGCCCGACGGGAATAAACACAGGATAGCTTCATTCGACGAACTGAGTCCACTGCTGGCGAAGTATCCTAAGGTCCAGGGAGGCGGTAACCTGCAAAACAATGCGCGTTAATGGTATCTTTAACTAATTATTTTCATAATTAATGTGTACACAATGGACAGTAAGGTTTTACTTACCGTAGCAATCTTGTCCCTTTTATGTTTTTATCATGCTCTTATCCTATCACTTTTCTTCATAACACTTTGCTGCATAGTTTAGTAATATATATATTTCCGTTTAATAACTTTTACACAATAACAACCAATAGTAATCTTTGATAACAACATAATAACTTTATCTCTTGTGTTTACCCTCAATCTTTTTTTTTTAAGACTGCTAAATGTCAAACGGAATAAATATTATTGTTTGTGTACCGTCAAGTCAAAGTGTTATCTGGCGTTAATCGGATAAGTTTCATGATTGTTTGACAAGGTGTGTTCCGAGTACCAATATTAATTTATAATTTTGCTTAGATTGTAATTTTCGAACACACTTTTTTTTTTTCGTGTATCTGTATAGCACTCATTTAGTGTACATGGTTACAATTAAATTTATAAGTCGAAGTTTGTATTACTTAGAACAATTTTTGATGTTAGCTGGCGGAGGGCGCAGAAATGCAAGCGCCTGTCTTTCGTGTAGTGTTTTTGTTTATGTGACTTGTGTGTAGTATTGGTATATATTTTATTTATTTGTTTACTTATATATGATGTTATCAGACAGCGAATCTTTTTACTCTGCCAACGAATCAACCGCATCTTCTTGCGACTTTTGCAGGAAGCTGCTACAGTGGATGACAAAGTTTGTGTGTTCAACAATGCTGTAACCAAACTATATGACACTCATGCTCCTGTCAGGAGAGTAAAGTTGAAGCGTTCACCTGCTCCCTGGATGACTAGGGGAATCCGGATGGCAATGCGACGGAGGGACCGCGCATTTAGGATATTTAAAAGGGATCGCTCAGAGGACAATTGGACCTTGTTCAAGACAGCTAGGAATCGGTGTAATCAGATGATACGCAACGCTAAACGACGCCACATTCTAAATAACATTTCTTCGTCATCTTCTGCCGATATCTGGAAATTCCTTGGGACCTTAGGTATCGGCAAATCGCGGCATTCAGACCTTCCTAGCACAATATGCTTAGGCGATCTTAATCTCTATTTCTCTACTGTGCCTATGCTAGATAGTCTAACCAAACTTCAAACTATCAACTACCTTGCTGGTCTGACGCGTCCCAATATTTCTCCCTTTGTCTTCACACCAGTCGACCCAGGAGAGATCAAAAAGATAATCCTATCCATTAAATCCAAAGCTGTGGGCTACGATAACGAAAGTTACTACTTTAGTGTTAATCGACTTCTCAAACGCTTTTAATACCATCAATCACGATGTCCTTTTATCTATCCTGTCTTATCTTATGGTCTCTCACGAGGTACTGGAATGGTTTTCCTCTTATCTTCGGGGGCGCCGGCAGTCAGTTCATGCTGGAGACTCTTCTTCAGAGTGGTGTGACCTTGCAGCTGGTGTCCCTCAAGGCGGTATATTATCTCCACTTTTGTTCTCCATTTTCATTAATCTTATAACCACCGAGCTTCAGTGTGCGTATCATTTTTACGCTGACGATTTACAGATCTACTGTCAGTCAGGTATTGACAGCTTATCCGATACGATCGAAGTGCTAAACCGGGATTTAATTACGATTAAAGGCTGGTCGGACCGATTCAGTGTGGCGGTTAATCCTGCAAAGTGTCAGGCTATCATACTTGGAAGTCCCTATAGCTTGAGAAAGCTTGATAGCTTAACTGTTCCAACCATAATCTTCGACAACGTACCAATTCCGTTTAGGTCTGAGGTTAAGGATCTTGGTTTGTTTGTCGACTCTTGCCTTGACTGGCGCAAACAGGTAACGAGTGTCAGCCGAAAGGTCACCGGAACGTTACGTTTGCTGTATCGATTAAAAAATCTTCTCCCAGCTCACATAAAGGCCATGCTTGTACAGTCCCTAATCTTTCCAATAATTGACTATGGAGATGTGTGCTACTATGACCTGAATGCAGAACTACTCAATAAACTTGACCGCCATCTAAATAACTGCATTCGATTTGTCTTCAACCTCCGGAAGTACGATCATGTATCTCCACACCGATCCCTTTTAAAATGGTTACCCATTCGTCAGCGTAGAGCGCTGAGGGCCTTGACTACCCTGTTTTCTTTTATTGATAATCCTATTTCTCCTTCTTATCTGTCTTCTCACGTTCAATTCCTTTGCTCTGCTCACAGTAAGAATCTTCGCTCCAGCAATAATCGTCTTCTACAATGTCCCTCTCACCGCTCTGGGTTTATCCACTCGTCCTTCTTTGTCCAGGCAATCTCCCTTTGGAATGCGCTCCCTCAGAACATCAGGATGGCAACCAGCTTTCTTTCAAATTGAAGGCACGTGAGCACATTCGCAAGAAGTTTGCAGAATCATCACAAAATTGATTTGTTCGTTTCGGATTCTCTATAACATTGTTTATATGTAATGTATGTATCTAAGTATATATTTATTCTTCCTTTTTTTTTCTTTTATAATTATATACTCTTTTCTCTATTCATCCTATAATTTAGTTGCACCTGCCTTGTTTTATCTCTGCACCACCCTAAGGTCGACTGGTAGAAAATGCCTAAGGCATTAAGTCCGCCTTTGTACTTATGCATAAAGTTTTAATAAATAAATAAATAGTTGAATTTTCTTTTTAAAAGTCCAACAAATGGATGGGATTCCTGCGGTAGGCTCCTGGGGGTCGATCAATATCGTGCCGTGCCGGGGGTTTTAGGGATAGGAGAATATATATATTATTAGGACGATAAGGGATAAACTGACGGCTGTCTGGACGGAAGGCTCCGGCGTCCACCAGGCAGCACGTTGCCCGCAAAAGCACTTCGATGTGCGTGATATATATTTAAAACCGACGGCGCGGGCGTCCCACAACACTGATTGCGAACGGCGGGCGCAATTACCAATTACAATGGGCGAAACACATCTCGATTAGACATGTTTACAGAACACAAGAATCCGAATTCACCGTGTCTCCGTTACAAATTTCCTTTTTTTACTCTTGTCTAGTGTCAGCTGTCAATCCAAAGCTGTCAAATCGCTGACAGCTAACTGACATGGTGTTGCAATTAAATATCAAATAGTGAATGAAACGTTTGGTTCAGAAGATCCCCCCGTCTCGGACATAAGGAGTTATGTCCGCTAATAAATGGGCAAGCGTGCTAAATTGCCACTGCTCGCTTCAAAACTGAATCTCCGACCATGACATTTGCAACAATGGGATCTCCAACAGACCCATAGAATAAATCTACAATGCGTCCACGACGCCAATACAAAGGCAACAAATTTGATTCTTTAACAAGTACAAGGTCTCCAACTTTGGGAGGGACAGTTTTGTCAGTCCACTTAACGTGCTGCTGCAAAATATGCAAATATTCTAAAAACCAACGATTCCAGAAACTTTGGGACATCTGTTGGAGCAGTGCAAAACAAAACAATTGCAAACATTTAATTTCCCTGAAGGGGTTACTAAATGAGAGGGAGGGGAAGAACAAACACAAGATGGATGGACTGTGTGAGGAGTGATGTGAAAGAACAGGGATTCAGTGATGGCGTGACGGGAGACAGGACGGTATGGAAGAAGAAAACGTGTTGCGCCGACACCAAGTATTATGGGACAAGGGCAGGAAGATGATAATGATATTTTATACCGGCAGGGCGCTTAGGCGCTGACCAATCAAAAAATGACCAGGGGTCATTACTTCCAGGTCATTTGGGTCGGACTCACCTTTACAAAATACCGTAACGAGTTCAAATGTGAAAATAGTTTCGACAACAACACGGCGCAGAAGCGGTTTTGCTCTTTTCACAATGTTTTCAAAAATACCACCCCAATGTGGGCAGACTAGGGGGGTCTAAATGGCAATTACAAATTTGCCAATTACAATAATTATTAATTTCACTTAAATATCTATCAGCGCCTTTATAATTAGTATCGTTATCAGAACGGATCAAAGATGTTAGTCCTCGGTGGGAAACAAGTCTACCTAGCACTGCATATATTATTGAAAGATTATGCCCCTTATGGTGCGTCTGACAGTCAAAATCCAAAACTCACACTGCAAAATGGTTACGAGGGCGTTGCAACCGGCGTGTGCATTATTACATTTACATGTGTCGATCGGACACCAAAAACTTCACCAACGCTCCTCCCATAAGGAGCGACAACGGATAGCGAGCACCATAAAGCAAATTCGAATTCCGAAGTCATCCTCCGCCTCGGAGCAAACCAGATTGGTCTAAGAATAAATTAAGACGATCGATTGAGCTTCTCAATGCTGAGCATCTCTTAAGGGCCTGAATAGTCCGGTCAAAGTGCTCGGCTTGTATAGCACGAATCAACAACATCAGTAACTCTTGTCGTGCATGAGGTGACAAAACTGAGGACAACAATTCATTATTCGGCCTCCGTCCGTAACGTATAAAACGCCGGGTCCAAGCGGTTACTCCTAACATTTTCGACAAAGAACTATATGTGTGCGAAAGACAATCCAAATTGTATGCTAGTTGCGTTTCAACAATTCCAATACGCAAAACTGGCAAAACCTCTGGAGAGGAGAACCTATTCTGGGGCCAGGACGACTCGCGATGCGTCAACCAGTCTGGTTGTCGTCAACCACCGAAGAGAATGGTTAACAAGGACAAGAGCCACGCGACGCGCAGTCTGCGGGGTTGTATTTTCCTGGGACATGTCTCCAGATTGGTTTAGTCTCAGAGTTCTAACTCTGTGAGACTCTATTCGCCACAAAAACCTCCAACGTATGAGCTGAGGTGCGAAGCCAACAAAGGACTATATCACTATCAGTCCTTGGTCCTTAATCCGCGGGGCGGAGCCCTTCAACACGGGACCCATAAAGCCAAAACTAATAACCGTCGGTACAACTACTAACCTATTCGTCTGCAGAACCCACTTGGTCCCGGACAAAATCAAACCCAACACTCCACTTCGGGTCGGCAGGAGTTATGTCCGACGTCACACCCTAATGTTGAATTATTAAAGAGGCCGCCGACGTCATCCATCTCAATTCGACTCTAATCTTACAAGCAAATGTATTGGCAGTCATACTTTCGAAATGTAAGCAACGGTGATTAAATATTAATTAATACACAAAATGTTGAACAACTTAAATTAATAACATATGTGTGTAACCAAAACAACATTTGACAGAAATTCTCTTACCAAATTAAATTTCAAATCATAAAGTCTGTAAGAGAAACAACAAGTTAATTCAACAAATAGTACTGAACCCTGTTACATTTACTTAATTAGTTTTCAATACAAATTTATTATGGAACCCCAAATATAATTATTATAAATTATCAAAAACAAAGTGGGTACCTCAAGAAAATAAATTACCAACACACAAGAGGGTACTCTAAAAAATAAAAATTATCAACACACAAGTGGTTAGACTGATTTTACAATAGAAGTTCAATATTCAGTTTACTTTAATAGTTAACACTATTAAAGTAAAAACTTTAACTTGAATTAATTAGAATGTTACTTAATTACTGTCAATATCAAACAAACTAACCAATTTTCTTATATAATTGGTAATAATATACTTTACAACAATAACTTCTGTAGCGGGCACTCACAAAACACACTTACAATATAAACAACCTTACAATACCAAGATAGAAAGTTCAAGGTTCAACAATAACTATGATTCAATCAAATACAATTAGGGAAGACTATTTAGTCTGCACCACACCTAAACACATCAACACGGTCTAGGGATATTTAAAAAAAAAGCGATTATTATCAATGTGTTAATTATTTATATGACATGTATATATTTAAAAGATACGTTATTTAATTTTCTACCATTTTTTAATAATGGTTAAGGTACTTCGATTAAAATTTCAGGATTTTATGGAAATAATATTTACTTTTAATTTATGAGTAAAAACTGAAAAAAATAGAAAAATCATTTAATTTGTGTTTATAAACTTGAAGTTAGTAGTCTGAGAAAGCGCCCATGATGTTCATAACACATCGGCAACGATTCGGCATGCTCAGAACAAGATTGTCAATGTCTTGCTGCGGAATATTGTCCCATGTCCTTCTGAGGTGCGCAAAAAGTTGATCTTCTGTAGCCAGATTTTCAGGAACTTCCTTCAGAGCTCTTCTTTGCAGCATATCCCACGCATGCTCAATGGGATTTAGATCTGGCGATTGAGCAGGCCAGTCTAAGGCCCTTAACATTGTGTGTATGTAACCAAGCTGCTACCGTTCTCGCCCTGTGTGCCCGGGCATTGTCGTGCATGAGCAGGAAATCTTGCCCCATTTGTGTTCTGTGGGGCAAGATTACGGGACCCAGCACCTGTTGGACGTATCGTTCTGCCGTCAAATTGCCCCGCACCCAAACGAGATCCGTCCGTCCTCCAAGACGAATTCCTGCCCAAACAATAATTGTTCCTCCTTGGTATGGGTGAACTTCCTGAGGGTTCTGAAGACGGCTCCATCGTCCAGGAACTCGCCAAACACGCGTCCTTCGTGAATCTGGATGGAAGCCGAACCTGGATTCATCCGTGAACAGCACATTGGACCATTGCTCACGGCCCCAGTCCACATGGTTCCGAACCCATTCTAATCGTCGTCCACGATTGCCTCTCCGTAAAGGTAGGACCCGGAGTGGTCTACGAGAGCGTAGATTGCTTTCATGCAGTCGCCTTCTTACAGTTTGGTCACTCACAAGCACTTGGTGTTCCACTCGCAGCCTTTGGACCAATTAAGTCGCCGTTGCATTTGGTTGAGCTCGCGCAGTAATTTGCAAAAATCGGTCTTGTCTGGGGGTCTTCTTTCTTTTCGTGTGAGGTCTGGCCACCTCTGGTGTCAGAGTTAATTAAGCCGCCTCTGGGAATCCCCACAGGCCTCTGACTTGGCTATTTCAGACTTACATTATAACTCTATAAGTCTAGGTTTCCTCACGATGTTTTCCTTCACCGTTGCCTGTGATGTCCAAGATTAACTTAGAAAGTACATATGAATTTGAAAAATTCACATTGGTACTTGCCCGGATTCGAACCTACGACCTCAAGCACGACAGGCGAGGTCTTAGCCACTGGGCCACCACGACACTGTCTGGGGGTAGTGATGCGACTTGGCCCCCGGTGCCTCTCCGCTACTTCACCTGTGGCACGATAGCGTGTCCATAATCTTGAAATTACATTTTGGTGGGTCCCTATGGCCTCAGCAACATTACGCTGAACAGACCCAGCTTCCAGCATTCCCACAGCTCGTAACATCTCCGCCCTCGTCAAATGTTGGCGTTGCATGGCTACAATACCTCAATTTTAACTTTCGTTTAAAAATGAAAAAAAACTGTAACTAAACGTAATTCGTATTGTTTTCTAAATTTCGCACAAATGAAAATTCCCTCTCCTACACATCAAGACATTTTTAAGCCACCGAAACAAAAGAATTTTCAAAAATTTGAATTTGGAATTAGTCTGAGATAAATTACAAACAAATCGGTGTATAAAAGATTCCAATGCGGCCAGTACTTTTCGAGTTATTTAATTGAGTATGAAATATCCCTAGACCGTGTTGATGTGTGTATATTGTACACAACAAATAAACAAATTATATTTTCAATACAAACCTTCTATCCCGGAGTGACAATATTAAGTTGTGAGCTTGTACACTTTATTTTAACAAATTGTAATGTAACTGTGGGGGCTGTTTGCCCCTAACAAGACACAGCTAACTCTGAGTGACTCAAAATGTACCACTCTTTCAACCCAGTATTTTCAACAATAAAAAACAAACCGACAAACAATACAGCGTTCAGTGTGAACGAGTGTCCTAGCGTACACTATGATCGTGGAATGCAAACCACGCTCTGCTACCAAATGTTAAATACAGGTCTTCCGGTCCCAAGCCCGGAGGTCAAGGCTGGGGCCCATAGCAGCGTTGGGACTCCTGGAACCTGTCTGAACCTGTATCCCACGAAACTGCAGTAACGCAGCAGTGGAAAGCTAGGGGTTCGTTCCTTATTGGGAGATATACTGGTTCCTACTACAGGTGTAAGGTGGCACAAGGGTTGGCCGGTAATATTATAGGCACTTACCTGGGATTCCGGCGGTAGGCTCCTGGGAGTCGATCAATATCGTGAACATAATCAGACACAGTTCCGGACAGTCAGTAAGGATATTTTGATTTTCTTCCCTTATAGGGATAACAAGTTTTTAACAAGTTTGTATAAAAACTAAACTGTTTTTATCAGAATTACTTTGAATTTAGTATTTCTGATCTTCTATATAATTAAAAAAACACATATCTAAGGATTATTTGAATTTCATCCCTTAAAATGGTAAAAATCGGTGTTTAAATTTGAATGTAAACTAAATTGTTTACTAACAAAATTACTTGGAATTTAGTATTT
Source organism: Orthosia cruda (assembly GCA_964057195.1). Taxonomy (NCBI): domain Eukaryota; kingdom Metazoa; phylum Arthropoda; class Insecta; order Lepidoptera; family Noctuidae; genus Orthosia; species Orthosia cruda. Next base: position 39,677,233 of record OZ059829.1, read on the forward strand.
ATGCTCTTCAATACAATTAAAGACACGAGTTTTTTACGCTGGAGTTTGTGTGGTTTGTGTGGTTTGGCGGCCCGATGCGTCATCGGGCCGCCAAACCAATACTGTGGTCGACGAGGTCTTAGAACCATGATCAACATATTTCTCTACCCTTAAAAGGAATAAATTTGAACTAGATTACATTATGGGAGTCAACACGACGTGCTCCTGCGACCATCGCTTTGGGAACACTGAGCGGCGGACTGAACGCAACTAGTTTTTATGTAGTGAGGTCAGCGATGTTTCTACTGATTATATTCAACGGCGGGTACTTCGCCAATTTTAATGTGGGTAGAGGATAGAAAACGATTTTGTAAATATGTATAAATAGTAGGGTATCGAAATAATAAATTCATAAGATCTCATCAGCTGTTTCATTCCACACGTCCCGGTACCTGCCTCCACAATTGGTGACCCCGAACTTAAAAATAAAACGTAACACTTGCAAGAAGACGTTTTTGTGTGGAGCAAGCTACCATGTCTGAAGAGCAACAAGCAAAAATCCAGACCGAGATGAATTACGACGTGGGCGCAGTATCCGTACAGTCGCGCCTCTTACCCTTTTGGAGAGAAATTCCCCGTGCCTGGTTCATACAATTCGAAGCCGTGATTGACCCATTGAAGACCTCCGATGACCAGAAGTTCCGGTATCTACTGCAGCAGCTGCAAGCGGTCGACTTACAACATTTGACCGATATACTTTACAATCCACCTGCAACTGGGAAATATGAAAAAACTAAACAGCGCCTACTCGAAGCCTACGATAAATCAGACGTCAAAAATTTCCAGAAGTTGATCAGCGGATTAGAGTTAGGAGATCAGAAGCCCTCCCAGCTGCTAAGGAAGATGCGGGAGCTCGCAAGCGGCATGATTACCGAAGAAGGTCTCAGAATAGAATGGCTGAATCACGTACCCGCACAAGTTCGAGTCGTCTTGTCCATAAACAACGAATCATCTTTGGACACCTTAGCTGCGATGGCCGATAAGATGGGTACGCAGAGAGTCCCAGCGTCGCCGCAATCACAACACCAGCACCATCCTCTTCGTCTACAACATCCACATCCATGACACAACTAGAAACTCTGGCAAAACAAATGGAGAAGCTCACGCTAGAGGTCGCCGAACTACGTCGAGAACGGCCACCACAAAGACACCGTCGCCGCAAGTTCAATCCTCGCTTTCGATCCCGTTCACGATCGCGGTCAACGCAACGTGGCCCTGCACTGAGACCTGGAGACGCCAACTGGGAATGTCGCTACCACTACCGTTTCGGAGACAAGGCAAAGCGCTGTGAATCGCCATGTTGTAGAAGGAAGAAGCCGTCGGAAAACTAGAGCCGACACCGACCGTGGCGGACGTCGGTGTCCCGTACACAAGTAATCGCCTTTGTGTACACGACCGCAACACTCACGAACGTTTCCTCGTGGACACAGGCGCTGACATCTCCGTCTTGGCCGCCAATCATAAAAGAAACAACACCGCAAGCGCCTACAACTTATACGCGGCAAACAATACACCAATCAAGACCTACGGACTGAAAACTATCAGACTAAATTTTGGACTACGTAGAGATTTTGTTTGGTCATTCGTCGTGGCAGACGTCAAAACCTCAATACTGGGCGCTGATTTTCTCCGTCACTTTAAACTGCTTGTGGACCTGGACAAGAAAAAGTTAGTTGACAAGACTACCGAACTATCTATCGACGCATTAGAAGTTTCTAAAAACACCGAATCAGTCCACATCGTAAGCAACAATCAAGTATACCATGATATTTTGAAAAGGTATCCTGATGTCATACGCCCCATGTCGCTGAAACAACCGCCGAAACATGACGTTGTCCACCACATCGAAACTACCGGCCCCCCACTCTACGCTCGTCCCCGCCCGCTACCACCGGACAAGTATAAGGCAGCCAAGGAGGAGTTTGACCGCATATTAGAAATGGGAATCTGCAAGTCATCAAAAAGCCCATGGGCAAGCCCTCTTCATATAGTCAAGAAAAAAGACGGAGGACTACGAGTGTGTGGCGATTATAGACGTCTAAACGCGGTCACTCAACCAGATCGGTATCCCGTACCTCGCATTCAAGATTTCACGTACCAACTACATAACAAGAAAATATTTTCGAAACTTGACTTAAAAATGGCGTACTATTGGATACCAATCGCCAAGGAGGACGCACCAAAAACGGCGATCACAACACCTTTCGGAATGTTCGAATTTAATTGCATGACTTTTGGACTACGAAACGCCAGTCAAACGTTTCAGCGATTCATGCACGAGGTACTGAGGAATAATAGAAGGAGAAATAGACGGCTGTTTTTGTTTCATTGACGATATACTCATTTTCGAAGAAAACGAAGAAAAACATAAACAGCTTCTTAACCAAGTTCTACAGCGGTTGGACAAGTACGGTGTTACACTAAACATGAGCAAATGCGAATTTGATAAAGAAACAATAGATTTTCTTGGCTATGAAGTATCGGCGACTGGCATAAAACCAACTACGGAACGAGTGAAAGTTATATCTACCTACCCTAAACCGAAAACAATTCTCGAACTACGACGCTTTCTGGGGATGATCAATTTTTACCGAGACTGCCTCCCTCGACAAGCTGAACTACAGAACGAACTTAACAAGTACCTACATAACAGGAAACGTAATGACAACACGCCGATCAAGTGGACAACGGAAGCAGAGCAAGCCTTTGAGAAGTGCCGCCAAAGCATCACAGAGGCCACCATACTCTCACATCCAGTTCAAGGTAGTACCCTCGCCATAATGACAGACGCATCAGATCACAGCCTTGGTGCTGTTCTCCAACAAAAAGTGGACAAAGTATGGAAACCACCAGCATTTTATTCAAAAGCAATGAGCGCTACACAACGCCGATACAGTGTATACGATCGCGAACTACTAGCCATGTATACAGCTGTTAAACATTTTCGACGGTTAATAGAGGGTTGCGACGTCGTACTATATACAGACCACAAACCGCTTACTTACGCTCTAAAAAGAACAGCGAGTACCTCCGACACACCAAGACGCGAGAGACAACTGCATTTCATAAGTCAATTTTGTACGAGCAAAATACAGTCGCCGACGCCTTATCAAGATTCGAAGAGATTATTTGTCCGTCAACTATCGATTATAATCAACTAAGCATTGATCAACAACAAGACCAAGAACTCAATAAACTCAAAAAACAAGAAAACTTAATATTCAAAGAAATATCAATACCCGGTTGTAACCGACCAATCACCTGCGAGCTTTCAACATCAATACCACGACCGTATCTACCCGCAAAACACCGTTACGCAGCCTTCAAAGCGCTACATGAGTTATGTCACCCGGGAGTACGCAGTACAAGAGAACTATTGAAAAGAAAATTGTTTTGGCCGTCTATGAATAAAGAAGTAGCACAGTGGACGCGTGCCTGCATAAGCTGCCAGCGAGCGAAAGTACATCGGCACGTAAACACGCCGTTATTACAATTCCCGCCGTCTCAACGCTTCGAACATATCCACACTGATATTGTTGGCCCGTTGCGTCTTTCAAATGAATATCGCTACTGCGTCACTATAATTGACCGATGCACCAAATGGCCCGAGGCAATTCCGGTCCGTGACATCACAGCGGAAGTCGTCGCGCAAGTACTATACGAAACGTGGATAGTGAGATTCGGCTGCCCGCTACGCATCACGACCGATCAAAGACGCCAGTTCGAGTCTTCATTGTTCAAAGCGCTCATGAAGAAAATGGGAATCAATAGAATTCGCACTACAGCTTACCACCCACAGTCAAATGGTCAAGTTGAGCGATGGCACCGAACAATGAAAGCGGCGCTTATGGCACGCGGGGCAACGACGACATGGACAGAGGAACTACCAACCATATTATTGGGATTACGCACAGCCCTGCGACAAGACAACAACCTCAACCCAGCTTTAATGACATATGGTACCACACTTCGCATACCATCAGATTTCTTTGAGCCACAAAATTCAAGAATCGACGATGCCGAGCTAGTACGCCGTCTCGCTCGCACGATGACGTCCCTTTCGCCGGCGCCGCACCGCTCACGATCAGCTGATAAGCCTTTTGTTTACAAGGACCTATCGACGTGTACGCATGTTTTCGTTCGCAATGATACAGCTAGAGCACCACTCACACCACCGTACGATGGCCCCTATGAAGTACTGAAGCGCCATGACAAGTATTACGAAATCCAGTTACCATTACGTACTACAGTAGTGTCACTGGATCGACTTAAACCAGCCTACATGGTGGACGAAACTGAAGCAAGTGCTACGAGCACCCAGACGTCGCCGGCATTCTCCCATACATCGGCAGCTCACCAAGACTCGTCCACGACCGCTGCACCTACAAATCAACCCTATGTCACGAGAAGCGGTAGAGTGGTCAAGAGGAACGTACGTTTCTCTTGAGGGGGAGTGATATGGGAGTCAACACGACGTGCTCCTGCGACCATCGCTTTGGGAACACTGAGCGGCGGACTGAACGCAACTAGTTTTTATGTAGTGAGGTCAGCGATGTTTCTACTGATTATATTCAACGGCGGGTACTTCGCCAATTTTAATGTGGGTAGAGGATAGAAAACGATTTTGTAAATATGTATAAATAGTAGGGTATCGAAATAATAAATTCATAAGATCTCATCAGCTGTTTCATTCCACACGTCCCGGTACCTGCCTCCACAACATAATGGTTCCAACAGGATAATGCAACGGCACTTTAAATTCTGAGGGCCGCACTACCCGGACTTACACTGGCCGGTACGATCGCCTGATGTAACTGTTCCAGACTTCTTTCTGTAGGTTTTTTATAAGTCATGTGACTAAGTCAACAAGCCTCAGACTCTTGAAGCCCTCAAAGATAATATCCGCCGGAAATTCTGATTTCTCTGCAAGAGTGATGCCATAAACGGGTTCGAATGTTTAACAATTCTGGCGAAGCGACGGCGACTTAGCATTTATACACATTTTCTCACCTAATTGGAAAATAAATTTAGACACCAAATAAATATTATCCAAAAGCAGAAATAAAGCTTTTAATTCATAAAAAAAAAAATACAGCCAAAGAACATCGGGTGATAATCGCCACCCTGTATTAATTTTCTATCGTGTCGGTAGTAGGATTCAGATATTGAAAGCAAAGTGGTCTTCCACTATTCGTATCTCCCCGTGGAATTTGATCCCACGAGACCTCCGGAATGAAAGTCCGGCGGTGAAAGCTATTACAACAGGAAGGCAGTGCAGTTTATGCTCATTTTATATAAATTTACACGTAAATTTAATAATTCGATAAAATAATAAAGTTGATAAAATTTTGTGGTCTACTCGAACAAAGACGCGGGCGGAAATCTATGTTTGGATAATAATTGCAATATCCCATCAGAACTGAAAAAAATCCAAACAGCCAATATCGTGTAGTACACGCAGGCGAAGCTGCGGGCGGCAAGCTAGTATAATATATAATAATGGAAAGATGAAAGAGGAAAGATTTGTATGTTTGTATTTGAAAACGAATAAATTTAAAAACTACTGGACTGATTTCACTGTTGGGAAGCTACATTATCCCCGTGTGACACAGGCTACTCTTTATCCCTGTATTCCCACGGGAACAAGAAATACGCGGGTGAAACCGCGAGGTTTCCGTCAGTAATCTACAAGCATATTCATAATACATCGCATATTCGTAATAATCTATACGCCAATAAGATTTTTACAGATTCAAAAAAATACAAAATGTGTTATGGCTGTTACGTTTGAGTAACATTTATACGGACAGCAGTTTGTCTAAATTTTCTTGACTGCAGATAAAGTGGATTGCTTGAAAGATATTCGTGGGTTCTATAATTTCTGTTTTTTTTTATTTGGCAATAAACAAACAAAATGAAACAGAATAGTGACATTGTCTCCCAGCGGTGGCCTTCGGGAATGTTTAAAAATCCATGTCACTGACCCCATTGGAGGACAACGAGAATAATTTTTAAAAGTTTTCCCGCTGTCCCTCAGTGGTGGCCAACCAAGTGGTGGACATCGGGAATGATCGGTCTTTGTGCCGGCTTCAAAGCCGGAATAAAACGAAGTTAGTTTAAAAATGTGACAACTCTGTTTAAGATTTTTTGGTTTTAATGAAAACTATTATATCGTCTTTAAATTAACAAAGATGGTAAACTAAACTATTAAAGGTAGTAGTAAAATCATTTCAATTTAATCGTCAAAAACAACACACAAAATTTTTATTTGATCTGAGAATGAAACGTAGAATGTTGAATAAACTTTACTCAGACATTCTCATCTTAACATTTCTGTGATATAATACAATGTTTTTAAATCATCTTAAAACACTATGATACAGCTACTTGATAGCTTAGATCTTACTACAAATGATTTCAACGTGATTAAAAATATAGCCATTAATCATCTTATCGGATTGTTGTGATGACGCTATCTGTGTAGTAATTAACAACAACCACAGTGATGGGTATGACAAAACTAAACTGAAGAAGCACTTAAATAGCATTCTGTGGTTTCTGCCTTTGTTCCAATGGCAAGAAACATGAATTATGAATGCAAGAATTAAGGAAAATGCTTCAATTAACATTAATTCTGTGTCCCAAACCTACCGTTAGCTGATTCCCCGGTTTTTTGTTCATAGTTGCCACGTACGAGCGTCCACTCCTCTAATTACATTCACTCAGTAGTCAGTCGGTACCTGCACTATCTAAAAGAAACTCATTAAAACTTTTTTCTCAGAGATACAACACGGAGTCCGTCTTTAAATATAAATAAAACTTGAGTCGTTTTTAAATTAATTTTCTTCTATTTTGTAATTTTTTTGACGTTCCTAGTTTTGTAAGGAAGTGGATAGGTATATTATATTGACTTCAAGTTGTTTTGTATTTTCCATATATTGCCAAGGTACATCTCATGACGATTCCAATAAGCCCAAACACGACTAGGATACATTATTTTATTTCGGAATTCCAGAGCCTACCTGCCGGTTTCCTCATCAGATCAGTTCGATGGTACCATTTTCATCAGTACTTTTTTTTTTTTACCTCTCTAAATTTACTATTTATTTATAACTATTTGCTTTATCATAGTCGTTTAACTATTCGAGATATCATAGACCCGTGATATACTTAGCATTAAGGAATTCCATTGCCCATCTGTGGTCTTCTTCACCAGTTCCACTTCACCAAACGATACTTTATGAGTGAAAAATATTGTTGTTGATGAAAATGCCAAAATCGCTATATGTATGCCTATAATATTTGAGGAGTTCCCTCGATTTCTCCAAGATCCCATCATCAGATCCTGTCCTGATGACTATGGGACCAAATGAACGGTCCAGGAGTCTTTCAGTAATCGGTGTAAAAACAAAATAGCAATCGAATTGAGAACCTCCTCCTTTTTGGGAAGTCGGTTAAAAAGTGGTAGTAGGAAGGAATTGATTTATGATGATTGATTGTTGAAACTGAATCTTTTATGCATTTGGTTTTTTGCCACCGTGATGGCTCAGTGCTCGATTGTTGCATGCATATCGGTGCAGCATGCATTTAGGTATTAATGTTTTTGATTGTATTGTTATATATAGGTATTGAACCATTTTTCGAATTAACCAGGGAATCTGTATCAATATGGTACCTACTTAGTCTTTTGTTATCCTCGTTTGCAAATATAAAATAAAGGGAACTTAAACGCGTCTCTTTATCCATGAGTAAGTAGTAGGCTTACGTAAATTATGCAAACGACTATACAAATTGACATTCAAGAAATGTAGTAAACACGCAAAATTTTGCGAAAGAGTATAGTGCCGTTTTCCTTCATTTAATTCACGAAGGGAAACGGTCAAGCGGTAATCGATCGAATCACTTTGCGAAACACATTCGGGATTACAAAACCGGCCGGTCTTGCTTAGTTAACTGTATCAAAGGACTTCGCTAAGTCGTCCGGTACAAAATGTATTATTTATTCAATGTTTTAATATATACCGCAATTTGTCGAGTGGACGCTGGAGTTTTTGATAGGTATACCGGAAAGAAAGTTGAGACAGCGCAAGCGAAGGAACTAAGGTTGAAGAACGCTACTGAGTAAGATGTTTTTTTTATTTATAACATTCTCTTCTTTTAGCATTCTAGTTAAAAGCAAGTTTTTTCTGGTTTATTCGCCTAATAATAAAAACTACGCAACAATACCTAATGATTATCGAAAAGTCAAAAATCAAAAAGTTTAATTAGAAGCTGTAACCTACTACGGATCTTTTTTTTATCAATTTTACCCGGAATACCCATAATAACAAATCGATTGACACCTTATTTATCAAAATTGGAGGAATAGTTTAGGCACTACGGAGGAACATACGGTAATACAAACATACATACATAGACAGTGGTAGTGGACAGGGCACATTGCTCGCAGAATGGATGGCCAATGGGGCCGAAAAGTTCTGGAATGGCGACCGCGAACCAAAAGACCGACGACGATATACGAAAAAAAAAAGACAATGCGTTGGAAGGCGGACCGATGACCTGGTTAAGGTTGCGGGAATGCGCTGGATGCGAGACGCATGGGATCGGTCAATGTGGCGACGCCTGGGGAGGCCTATGTCCAGCAGTGGACGTCTGAAATGATGATGATGATGATACATAGACTGTAAAAATCGTAACCCTTCCTTTTGGTGTCGCCGTAGTCGGGTAAAATGTATGTGATTGACATGCGCTACCGAAATGTCACGTGGTCAGCCCTTTACATTCTGCCAGTCGACAATCGTTATCGTCGATATAATGTTACTTTTGGTGTGTCACAAAGTCTGGCTTTTTGAATACGATAAAGCCAGACTTTTAACCAGACGATTGCCATCACAATGTCCAAATATGAGTAGTGTCTAAAGAGGTCATAATCCTAATTTCTGCTTTGTACCCTTCTAGACAATGTTCAATTGATATAAAGCCGTGCACACCTCACGAAGGCAGCAGGATTGATGGTACCTGTAACAACTACAAGTACCCAACGAGGGGCTCTGCCAAAGGACCTTATCTCAGGCTCCTGAAGCCAGACTATGCCAACGGTAAGTGGAACTTGATAGATTAGAATCAGTTTAGTTGCTGAAACCTAGATCATCTTATCGTTCAGCAAAAACAGTTTAATTGTTCAAATTCGTTTAATACATCGAAAGTAAGAATACTTGTCGACAGAAGTCCTCAAAATATTCAAGTTTATCTCTTCCCCAAATAGTATAAAACAAAGGTTTCTGTCTGCCTCAGTCTGTTACTCTTTTTATATCTACTGCATCACTCAACAGACTTTGATACGTTTATTACTAATAGGAAGAGCAATTAAGAAGGAAATTTTGTGATCTTATTTGTCCCGTGCAAAGTCGGGGTAGGTCACTAGTATTCTACAAAGTAATGCACCTTAATCCTAAGTTAGCCACATATGACCCTATAAGGACAATTATAGCTTATATATACCAATAAAATGATACGCCAATTCAACCATAATTTTGTACAGAAAACAATAACTTATACCTAATGTTATTTCCGTGTGAATATTTATATTCAAGCGTTCAATAACGTAGCAAGGCGGATGCATATTTCCCGGAAGTACACACGACCGCCTGTTATGACACTCTTGTGCAATTCGCAAGATCTAGACTAAAAAAGGAAAAAAAAGGTAACTGAAATGACCGTCACGTTGGGCAGTATTGTTTCTATCGGAATAAGAGGAGTGTTATAAGTTTGATATGTGTACCTGTGTGTTTGTGTATTTATGTATATGTGTACTTTGGTATCTGTGGCATCATAACTCGACTCACAAACCGATATTCATTTTGTTTTATTTTTTTTGAAAGGTGACTTTATCGAAAGTGTTCTTAGCTATGTTTGATGAAAATCGGTTTGGCCTTTCAAAAGTTATGCACGTTTCACTGTTTGAATCGGGCTGTTGCCGCAAGATATCGTGTTATAATTACGTGTTCAATATAGATTGTCAAAGCGTATCTGCTACTAGATAATTTTATATATTTCAAAAAGAATTAAATAAAAAAATATTGTCAGGGGTTTCGTGCAAATTTTTATTTATACATATAAAAATAAAAATTTCTCAATCTATGTAATAAAATTATATAAATATAAGTTATTTCTTTTGTTTTTATTTGTGTTTGCGACATTTGTAGTACGTTTATGCGAAAACAAACCAACTAATGCATTATCCAGAACATAAACATATAAATGGCTAAACAACTTGCTTTTATTGAGCAATGCCAAGGAATGTTATTTAATTCTACCAATAATTTGGTATCAGAAATTAATTTCTAATTGCAAAAGTATACAGGATAAAAATTGCAAAATAATATCAAATAAAAGTTTAAATTTGATAAATAGTATTAGCCTGGTGCATCAAAATATTCAAGGATTTATGAACAAAGATTCAGAAGTAGAATTATGTATGAACTTTAACAATATTGATATTCTTTGTATAACAGAACATTGGCTTAAAAGCCACCAGTTATTGTTCAATTTTAATAAGGGTTGGTAGTTCATTCAGCAGAGTTAATGCTATACATGGTGGCTCATTGATTTTAGTTAGTAACCAGCTTAAATTTAAAGACCGTAAGGATATTGTGAGCCTATCTGTTGAGCGGACAGTTGAAATAGCTTGTATAGAATTAGAGCAGTTTATTGTATTAAGCGTATACAGACCCTCTTCAGGATTGTATGACTGCTTTGAAAAGGTAATGGATGAAGTGTTACACAAGATTTGCAACTCGTTTAAATCCATTATCACTTGTGGTGATTTTAATGTTAATTTATTAGAAAACTCAGGTTCTTGTAGTAAAATAATAAGTCTGTTTCAGTCCTACAATCTTGTAAACCTATTTTTAGAACCCCCAAGAATCATCCCTACTAGCGCTACATGCTTAGATAATATTTATACTAATGTTATACCAGTCCACAAAGAAATTATAAACTTACTAGATTCTGATCATTGCGGGCAGAGGATTACTATGCCAAACCAAAACAACAAAGTGGCACTGTTAACCCCAAAACTGCAAGTCGCTTGGCAGCTTTTAAAGTTAAACTCATTAATAAATTACCAATTTTGTCAATTGATGCTGATCCTAATCATCTATATGATGATTTTTTTAGTATATACTGTAAACAATTTAATTCGACCTTTATTCCCAAGACTATATCCGTTAATAGTAACGCATCATTCAGTGATTGGGCTACCATTGGTATTCATAAAAGTAGAACACGGCTTTATGAGCTGTACAGTGAAAGGACTTATGTAAACACTGGTGAATTTAATTTATATGTTAGAAATTATTCAAAATTATTTAAAAAGTTTGTTGTTTGGCCAAGTCGCGTTATTTGAGCTCGAAGATTAAAAACAGTAGTAATGTTATTAAAACGACTTGGAATATTATTAATAGTGAAACCGGAAGATCTAGTAACCGAAATATTGACTACGGCCTGTCTATTAAGGGCAACATCATAAAATCAGACTCACATGTCTCAGTGGCCTTTGAAAATTTATTTTCAGATATTCCCATTTCAACTGCTAAATCTTTAAACTCATCACCTTCTGTTGCTGAGTCTTTGCTAAAAGAAAATGTTAATGTTTGCGAATCGGCATTTCTTTTTGAACAAATTACTTGTAAAAACATAAATAAATAATATAAATTTACTTTTTAAAGTATTATATTATTTTATTTTAATTATTGTGAATGTAAAGACTACGTGGATCATTCTTATTTTTTGTTTTAATTTAAATTTATCTTAGTTTTTAATCAGCAATTTGAGTAGTTTATGCGGCCTACCCGAATGTTTCTTTGTTATTGTACGCCGAATCGTTGAGCTCCTTAAATTCTGAGTTGAACTGCTCTGTTATTGACAAATGCGTGCACTGACTGGACAGGTCCACTCAATCTGGCTGGTTCTTTCCTCAAAAGACCGTTTCAGACATCAGTCTACATGATCTTCACATGATTTAACCAAGATTTTGTCTGGACTTTAAAAGAGACTGTGACCTCTGGGTTTGTTTCGGCCTTTCTTATTAGAGTAGTCAGATAGGAAACGCCGACCTCATCTAGTTTTAAAAAATATGTCCGACATGTAAAAGTGTTTGTACAAAACAACTTACAGAAATAAAATCATTTATATTTTCTTAATCATTTATTTATTGCATCCATGTTGTACATACAGGTGGTAAACATAAGTTACAGACAAAATTATGGACCCTGTCAGCCACAGCACCGATCTAGATACAGTCACTGTCTAGGAGAGAGGAAAATCGCTTAATATTTTCTATAATAACATTTCAGCTGTATTTCCAATGTTTTTATTTTCTTAAATATACCCACTAATATGTCTGTTTTTCTATTTTTATGTCATGTACTTTTATTGTCTATTATTACCTACTTATTAATTTATTCACCTAAATTGAATATAATACCTGCCATCTAATCTCATTGTTGGGCAATAGCTCACTTTTCGCAGCGGTAATTTGTGGAGACCAAACAATTGAATGAACTGAAACAAATAATGTACTTAAAGTAATGAAATAATTAGACCACCCAAAACATTCTTGGAATATTATATCCCAAACCTAAATTATTATGTTTCAATTCTAAAGCAATTCCCAGTATTAGACACAAACTAAATACACAGGATATTAAATTAGGAATTAAGTTCTCTGAAATCCTATACAACATATATAAAACAATATACCTTCATCCCTAGATCGTGATATCCGTATGAACAGACATGGTGAGCCGCTACCCTCAGCCCGGAAGGTCAGAACGGAACTGCATTCCACTGGCCGAGTCGAAGATAAGGTCACGTTCAATGTGGCTGCGGTCCATATGCTGGAGTTCATACATCGAGATATCAGTGTTATGGATGGACCACGTAAGGTCTTTTGTTTTACTTCATGTATAGACAAACCTCAATTCTACATTAATTAATTGGATGGACGCATACCAAGCAAAACACCTGATGGTGATTAAGTCCAAAAATTTACTTAATATCCTACTATAAGAGACAGATCGTAAACTTCATGGGATTATTGTTTTGGCAAAGTTACGAGTATGTAAGCTAAGTAGTGTTTCTTGACTATAAGTCATTCAGAATTTATTATACGCGCATTAAGCCATTTCCTTAGCAATGTCCTCTAGTGCTTCGTGAAAATAAGTCATGGCATTTTTAAATTAATTAATCATTAAGAATTTCAAGTTTTTTTTAATTACCACCACAATGAAGGGATTTCCCATCGGCAAAAATGACTTTCTTTTATACAAAATTTTATGCCTTTTAGGGAATGAATTCTCAGAAATCTCTTGTATATTCGCACTTTTGTTACAAAAGGAGCTTACAAGCAAAATTCCATGTATTTTGGCTGTATTTTGTGAATTTAATATTTAAGGTATTCAGATTTATCATTAAAAGTATTGCCTCTTTTTGAACGAGTAAATTTACAAAAAAATGGAACTCCAAACGCTCACCAATTTCTGTATGTCCAATGTACCTATAATATCTTAGTATTCAGGTATCTGGTTCAACAAATACTTAGCAGCAATACAGGTAATTATATCTTCCAACGTATTTCACCCTAACTCCAATATCAATAACCAAGTTCTGTTCCAGTCGACTATCTCAAACGCAGGCAATATTGCTGCTCAAAGATAGGTGATAAAGACCCTAAGTGTATACCCATACGTGTGCCCGAAGACGACCCATATCTCAAAGTGACTGATATTCGCTGTCTTAACTTCTCTCGAGCAGAAACTTTCCAAGACTCGGGTTGCACTCCCGAAATAATACTTCCCGAACAGGTTAGTACTTACTTAAAGTTCTTGTTCACACCATGGCACATTAAGCTACTTTAACCAGTTTATTTTGAACTTGCATTGTAGTTCCAAATAAAAAGGGATCAGATTATAATGGAAATTCACAACTTGATTCTGTCTCTGTACACCTCTCAAAGTTATTTATAAGTATAGTGAATTCTGTGATACGTATGAAAATAATATCACTTTAAAGTCCTGTTTTAATACAAACGTTTCAATATTAAGTGACATAAATTGTGGTTTCATCCTTCGTGGAGTATGCGGACGGAATGGTAATAGGTACTTAAATAGTAGCGTTCTGGAAACTTTAAAGATTTGCCTAACTCATTGTTTAAAGTAGCTTTTGCAGCATTTGACAAAGTGGAACTATTTTGGAAAAGCTTAGGGAAAATGTACAAAGAAAAATAATGCGCCACGTTAATTATATTTTCTGCGTACACTTTTCTTAGACTTTCCTACAATAGTTCGACATTTTCAAATGTTGAAAGAAAACATTAAAAAGAACATGTTCAACTTAAAAAAATCTAATTCAAATTCTTTATTGCGAACTAAATGTTTGAATGAGGACTATGTGTGAATTTTGAAGATGGTTAACATGAGATAGTTTCCTAGAACTTAGTTGCCTGTTAAGGCATTTCAATTTAACTGGTTATAAAAATATACATAACTAATGTTGCAGTTACATATACAATTAACATTATATTATATTAATTATCATTATTTATACATTTTATTTTAGATCATACAATTCTTATACTAATTTATATCACATTATATTAAGTATCACAATCATTATCATTCTCGTATGCGCTATTGTGCCATAGCCGAAAATAATTAACATTATGAAAGGTAATTCACGTCTTGATTCCAGTAATCAATAGTGTTTCCAATTTTTCGATAATTTGTTTGATCAACTAAATAGTTCTGATATCATCCTATTTCTTTGTTATCCCAAATATGGGCAAAATCGTGGCAAAGATGTGTTCATATTTACTTTCAAATAATGTTGTTTTTTATAAAAAAATGAAATAACGAATCAAACATCCAAACAGTTAAAATTATTGTCTTCTCTTTGTCTTCCATACTTTTCTCCGCCATTATATTTTTGCTAAGCCCATTAAAGGAAATAAAGACATAATGGAAATAAAATATTATTGTGTTAACTTCAATAACAAATCCGAGGAATGGTCCTCTAAATAGAGTGGCTCTAAATGAGCTTTTTAACTGTTTAAAATATTTAAACTGACACGAATAAAACTGAATGGCATATCGGTGGAACACTTAAGTGGCTATTCACAGCCTACTGTTTGAAAAAGTAAATCTTATTATTTGCAGATACAGTTTAAGGAAAATAATCTATTATCATTATTCCGCCCTTATTTTTATTATAGTTTGGGGTCTTCATTCACTCATCTCTAAATCAGCTGCTGTCACCTTAGTATTCACCCCTTACTGGCCATATAGTCTTTCTCTCAGAGTTTATAGAATTGACTAATCCGTTTCAATAATATAACTTATTTATGCCGATCATCAGTTTTACTATAGTGTTCATATAATATATATAATTAATAATTAGAAATTGCATATT
This sequence comes from Orthosia cruda, assembly GCA_964057195.1. NCBI lineage: Eukaryota > Metazoa > Arthropoda > Insecta > Lepidoptera > Noctuidae > Orthosia > Orthosia cruda. The sequence goes on from OZ059829.1 coordinate 39,692,740, forward strand.
CAAACTTCAAAGAAAAAGGGCGAAAAGGATTTAAACAATATTTTATCTTTATGAATCACGGTGTTAAGATACTCCGCGCGCGAATGACTCTCCTAGATTTGTGTCTAAAATTAAGACCTTACTTCATAGGATCATTTCTATAGTAAGCTCTTCTCGAGACTTTCACTGTCTGAGTGGCTTTTATTAAACCTTTTAAACTGTTTAATGATCTATTTGGATGGTCTTGATGTATATCTTTTTTGGGCAAAAGGTCACATAATTAAGTAGGTAGGTGATAGTAATAAAAATCCGTAGGTACTAAAAACTATTAAAATAATTTTTCCTTAGTAGTTTTCAAGATTTATTTTGTTGACTTAATTTAAAGAAAAAAAACACACCACATATATAAAATTAAGTTAGTAACTTGATTTTCTTCATGTGTTGATTTTATCTTTTGTGTATCGAGTGAACTGTAATGTTCTAGATAAACTATCAAACACCAGTGATTGACCTCTCAACGATATATGGAGTGGATTATAAAGGACTAGCCAAAGTGAGAAAACAGGAAGACGGCCTACTGATACTCGAGAACAGAGAAAACCGTTATGTACCGGCGAATATAACAGCTAATAAGACATATTTATCTTTCGAAATGTTGGAAGATATGAAAAACAACATAATATCGAACATAAAGGAGGACATGATGATAAAACTAACAATGTCTATGATCAATAAGAACTATACAGTTGCAAATATGACTTCAGATTTATTGGCTAATATGTCATACGACATGATGGGAATTACGGCTCCAAACATGCCAAATAAGATGCCTGAAATTATGCCCGATAGTTATAATGACATGATGTATGATTTTATGCCGAAAATAATGTCGAATTTTACGAGAAGCATGAATAAAAATATTAATAAGAAAAAATTTACGAATATGACTGCTGATATCCTGGTTGATACGATTGCAAATGTACTAGCTAATTCAATGGTCGGTATGATATCAGATATGGTAACGCAGATAACACCGAATGTATCAGAAAATATTTGTATACAAAATAACGATACTGAACCTGTTTGCTATGAATTTGGTGAGTTGAATCAATTCTTGCATATTTTGATTTTAAAATAGAGTCCAAAATTGCTTAATCTTTACTTTGAGGATAATCTAATAGCGACGTTAGAATCAATAAAAATATTAGTGCAAATATTTTTTTATAGGTACAGCAAGCTTAATTTATAATCATACAAATAATTCCAAATCCTTTTATATTTGTACAGGATTCCCAGAAGTGGGGAACTATGACCTTAGAACGACAGCCTTGACAATATTCTTCATGAGAGAACACAATAGGTTGGCTAAGGCTCTGCACGAAATCAATTCTTGTTGGAAAGACGACCGTCTTTTCAAGGTAGCCAGGCAGATCAACATCGCCACAGCTTCCAACATCTTTATGTATGAATTGCTACCTGCTTTACTAGGTAAGACTCCCTGTAAAGTATTCTTTACTTCCTGAATACTGTCTTGACAAACACTTTTAATGAATTAAAATTCTCGCCTTCAGCTTTTGCTAATTACATCTTGTCATCAAAACTTCAACTTAACTAAAGAAAACAAGTGAAACATAAGCTGAGGAAATCTGTAGGAAATTATGTTGTTGTAAACACGTTTATTATTATGTATCAACATGTTTATAACAAATTAAGTTATGCTGATGGAAATTCTATGAAAATTATTATTCAGAATTCAAATATAATTGAAGTAGAATTGCAGAATAATGCAAGCTCATTATTATTATGCCGAGGCTGGAATCACGAGCGGTAAAAACGAATTATGATCTTATATATTGCCTTGATTTTTTAGGTTTTAGAAACATGGTTAATTATGGACTGCTATCAGAAAATGTTGAGCATGTGAGTACGTACGACGCAGAGGCCGTGCCTCTCGTGTATGCGGAGTATGATATTGCTGTCAGATACTTCCATACTTTCTTAGATGGCAGGATCAAGTGAGTTCATCCAATCAGATTCTTTTAAATTAGTCAGATTATTCACTAGATTTTTAAGAAACTGGATCAAAAAGGACAGTACTTTCGTCGATATTGGAGCCTAATCTAATTCCTATTAAAAAAAATTGTGAATTTTGAGCTTTTTTACTGTGGTACAATAGATTATTTTGTTACATCATGTTATGCAAACTATACAATTTCAGGACATACACCGAGGGCTATCATTATAAAGATGAGTTTTCGTACAGTGAAACACTCTTTAGATCTGGTTTGCTAGAAAAAGGAAAATTTTTGGATGAAATGAACCGAGGAATATTCCATCAGCATGCTGCAAAGATTGATGATATTCAAGATCCTGACGTACGTCATAATATTTTTTTCTCAGTTTATGGACTGCTAATGTCATAATCATCATCCATATCTCAACTCTTTCTATTTTCGGACATAGCCAGTATATCGACCCTCCTGTGCCAATTTCATACTGGGTTTAATTCGTTCCTATATTCTAATTTTGAATGAAACTAGTGTATGATGTCTCTCCAGACACTGAAACGCCCTTAAGTTCTAGTCATTTCTATTGATAATGTCTGAAACCTTTATTCTTTTTTAGATTTCCGAAAACTACTACGGCAAGAAACTCCAAAGAGCTCATGATTTACCAGCTATTGACATACAAAGAGGCAGAGATATGGGTGTTCGTGGCTATAATGATTACAGACACATGTGTGGTTTGAAACCGGCTAAGAAGTTCAGAGACCTTATCGACGTTATGGAAATTGAGGTATGAAATGTTTTTCGTACAGATATAAATTAAATACATTTAATAGACACAGTTGTCATTTGATGCGAAGAAAAGCGTTGTTAATAATATCATCAAAATATATTCACCCTATATTTTTACTCGATGCTGTTAACTGCTTAGCGTTTGCTTAATTTTCTACAGAAATTTTTAATTTGTGATCAGTTACACATATTTATAGCGCCCATTATGTTAGAGGCCAAACCACTTTTTAGTTTATCTAAATGAGTAGTTAGAGCTCGCTAAGCTAAGCTAGCTCAGACTATCGTTTCCACAATATAATGTGCTGCTAAAACTCCAGCTATAATCAAGTACCAGCACCCGACAAGTATTAAACTGTTAAACCAGTCGTAAACCGCAGCATATACGCAAATGTACTAAGCCAATCAATACAGACTACGTTTTAGAATTAACAGCTATGTTAGTATTAGGCAATTTAAGATTGGTTAATTAGTACTGACCCTGTAATACAAGAATATCAGTATATAGTAATTATGAACTGAAGATCCCATCCTGTTCATTAGTTTGATATATATGATACATGTTTCCCGGCTACAAACATTTTAGAATATTCCTTTTACTTCGCTACTTTCCAGGTGACTATCTAGGCTTTTGGCATTAAGCTAATAGCCACCGGTCAGTTTATTTTAAAAATAGCATTTTCGGTATTTATTTAAAAAAATATCCAGCCAAAACCCATTTTTAAGCAAAAGATATTTTCGTATGTCATTTTGATAGCTCTTAGTGTGGATATACTAGGTAGACAATTTAGTATTCTCTTCAGTACCAAGTCTTCCAGATTATAGTCTTGGTCCTTAGTCTTTACCAAGCTCGTTTTAAGCTTCCTCTTTAAATAAATAGCATTTCCTTATATCAAGTTGCTTATCAAGTCTGCAGTAATATCTTATTTCTAAGACTAAACATTAACTAAAGCTGCTTCAGACTTAGATGAACGTTTGGAGACTGTTTATGTCACATTACACCTAGCTTCTCTGAGGAAATTGTTTCGGTATTACTTGGGAACAAATTTTGTGAGAGTGGTGATGTTATTATAAAAGCCAAAGCCATAACTTGCTTCGTTTATGGCACGAACTATTTAACAACAGAACTTACCAATGGATAGATAGTAAAACGCAATGAAGTATTTCATCAAATAGTTGCAAAAAAAACATTATATGGTTATTTCATAAGTAGAAAAATCTTAACCTCATCTAGATTTAGCAACGGCAAGTATACCAATCGATCTTGTGCAATTTTACTTACTTACTTCTTCTCTCTTAAAATGTCTTTGGCATATATGGTTCGAAAACTTTATTTTGTTTATTTGGCCCAGTACTCAGTGAAAACGGGAATGCGACGCTTTTACTCTACAGTGGGATAATTTAATATATGTTAGTTAGGGATAGATGAAAGTATTTTGTTGCAGTAATATTTTCTAAAATAACCGTGATTTTTTGTAGAAAGTGGAAGCCTTAAATAAACTATACGAGAAAGTAGACGACATAGACCTGTTAGCGGGTATCATGAGTGAGAACGACATCCAAGGCATCCGCGTGGGCCCCACACTGTTCTGCATCATGACCAAGCAGCTGCAGATCTTCAGGTATTCCGACAGGTTCTGGTTTGAGAGGGGGGATCAATTCCACAGCTTTACTTTGAGTAAGTATTTTACATATTCTTAATTTTTCTATGGTACATAACATAACGTATTCAGCATAAAATGTTCACGATACTGGAACTCAGTCTTATGTGTAAACAGCGTATCGAAACTTACAAATGTCGTGTTCTTACAGTATTTAATGTTTTGGTACTGGGCCGTGACATGCCAGTTTTTTGTTCGCTGAAGACAATACTTCCGAATCAAAGACATACAAATCTCGAAGGAATAAATAAATCTTTCGATTCATCTTCAAATTTTTCTAGGTAAAGAACTGATACTGCATTATGACAGAGCAGGTGACCATATTATTATCTCCACAGATCAACTTCATGAAATCAGAAAAACCAGCATGGCGCGTTTAGCTTGCGACAACGCTGAAGGAATCAAATACCTCCAACCACAGGCATTCATGAGTGTTAGACCAGGGTATGTATCCTTCCGATTTTATTGTTCAGTACATATTTTACTACAAGTCTAAACGAATCGACAGCGCAGTTCCTCTTGTAGAAGCTGTAAAAGGCCACAAGGGGATTGTTTCTAGAGTAATTTATGTTACTCAGTAGTTGCATCTTCCTTTGCTCGAATTACACAATACTATTATATCAATCTGTTTGTTCAGCGTTAGGATTTTATTATATGGGTAAAAGGCATGAGAAACAGTAGCTACTTTATAAAGATGATAATCGAAAATAAAAATCATGAACAGTTTCATGTAGTCGATTCGGTAACAAAAAAGTTTTCCAAACATAGCAGTAAGAAAATTGCAACTTTTTTTCCTTGCAGAAACATGCCCGTCCCATGTTCCCACATTGATGGTCCAGATCTTATACAATGGAGAGATAAGAACTGTCACAAACAGAACAAATACAACCATGAAGCTACCCATATACCTATGGATTACAAGCACAAAGACACGTACTATAGAAGCAATAAGGAGACCGTTCCTGACAGCAGAGAGACTATTACAGACTTTTCTTCTTTCTTTGATAATCTTCTATCTAACAAACCTTCTTCAGAAGATCAAGGATACATCTCAATGTAGCCAGTAAAACTATTTTAGTTGTATGAGATAGAATAATAAAACCTAAACTTGATGTGAATATTTCTAGGTTTTCTGAAAACTGCAACTGTAACACTTAAGGCGCCTATGTTATGTATGTTGTTTTACTATTGTACTGTGTAAAGATGAACCGAATAAAGTTTTTATTTATTGTTGTTGATACTTTTAAATTCAGAATCAGTATCAGTTTTTTTTGCTATTTGAAGTGCTCACGCACTAAAACTCCACGGTGTCCTTCTGTGTCGCTTAAGGCTGAAACACGGGCATGCGTTAGCACTTATCTGTGAACCCACTGCGGCTGTCCGTCACCGGACCCTCCTCTGGGGAGTACCCCCCATCACTGGGCGCCAGAATACATTGCACGCTGTGACCGCCCCAGGGACCAAACCAGCACATGGGCGCCAGACGACCCCGTGTATGGCACATGGTCAGGTCAGTGGCCCCGCCATATACCACTTTTCGGCCGCAAGGTATAGGGAGACCGGCCAACGCTACCCCGACGCGGCCCCACCGCGTCCACCATCAGACGGTGATGACACCGTCCAGGCCGTGGAAGGTAGGGAGACATACCCCTATTAGTCTACTGAGATTTTCTATAGTGGCCACCTTCACCAACAATAAAAGAAAGAAAGAAAAAAAGAAGGAAGGTAGGGAGAGTGGTGCATTGCAATACAGGCACTCCTCTCCCGCCGCAGCCTCCGACGATCAGTCGCGATGCTTCCCATACGACATTGCGGCCCGCCTCAGTAGCGATGTCACCCAAGCGGCACCGTAACCTAATTGTTGGCCGCTACGTCGTCGGCTTAAAGGCGTAGTCGTCGGTTGAAGAGCGGGTCCTCGGGTTCCTCTTCGCATCACCGACGCGTTGGTGACCAAGCCACGGCTACTGAGCCCCCTCCGCCTCGATAATGCGGGAACCCACTGGCGGGGAGTATCGGATACCTAGGGTCAGAACAAAGTTAATTTCGGGAAAAAAGCTATGAAGAAGAGTAGAAACCAGAAGAGAGTTTAACACCGAAGAACATTACTTTTTCCAGCGTAAAGTTTACAGATAATAATAATTTTCCCCATAAATATAACCCAAATTATTATTTTCTGTAAACTTTTATCCATTTTAACATTTTATTTATTATATACTTTATTGTACACCAAGATAAAAACATTACATACGGAAACCTTAAAATAACAAACATAAAACAGGCGGCCTTATCGCGTTCTGCGATCTCTTCCAGGCAACAGGCACTAAATATAAAATATTAAATTAGATACATAAATACATACATACACTTATACAGGCAAGAAAACAATACAGATCCAACAAGAACAAGATCACAGTGACAGGTAGTGCTCCTTTACCAGTCTTTTAAAGATCGTTACTGATTGCGCGCGTTTTATTGACACAGGCAATGCATTCCATAGACGAGTGGTCTGGACAGTAAAAGATTTGTCTAGGAAGATAGTGGAATGCATTGGCATTTTAAGTATCATGTTATCCGATCACCTAAGAACTTTCGTGTGCGAGTCACATAAAAACTGAAATCGGTAGCATTTGCCTATTCATCAAGCAGTAAATATACAATATAATAGGTTGGGGAAAAAGATTCTCCGCATTTTTTAAGAAAATTCAAAGCATTTTTTAATATAGTTTATTTACATTAAACTAAAGTATGTAGGTACCGTTTTGTTCGATAACTATTTGCCATCTTGTAGGTAGGGACATGATCCCATTGCTATAGAAATCTTGGGACTTCTGATCAAAATACCGCGACAAGTGGTTTTGGCAGTCCTCTCGTGATGTTAACCTGACACTGCCTAAATAATTCTGAAAAGACCGAAACTGGTGGAAATCTGAAGGTGCAAGGTCAGGACTATAGGGCGCATGCATTAACACCTCCCAGTCAAACTCTCTTAATTTTTGCTGAGTGGCTAAAGATGTGTGAGGTCTAGCGTTATCATGATGAAAAACCACACCCCTTCTGTTGATTAATTGCGGCCGCTTTCTCTCAACTTCTTGCTTTAATCTCATCAATTGTTCGCAGTAGAGTTCAGAATCGATGGTCCTGCCTGGTGGTAACAGCTCATAATGAATAATGCCCTTCCAATCCCACCACACACACAGCATCACCTTGTTACGAGTTAACCCGGGTTTCGCCACAGTCTGTGAAGCCTGACCGGCCTTTGACCACGACCTTTTTCGCACGTTCTTGTCGTACGTGATCCACTTTTCATCACCAGTTATCAGCTTCTTCAAAAATGGTTCGGTTTCATTACGTCGGAATAAAGAATCACAAATGAGTTCACGGTTCATTAGGTTTCTTTCAGTGAGCTCGTGAGGTACCCAAATATCGAGCTTTTTTGTGTACCCAGTTTTTTTCAAATGCGCCAGAACTGTTTTGTGGTCAATTCCCAGTTCTTCAGCTACGTCGTAACTACTGATATCTTGCTCCACTTTTTCAAAAATGGCATCCATTTTATCCGTAATAGGGCGACCAGAGCGACGTGCATCTTTGACATCAAAATTTCTGGATTGAAAACGCTTAAACCAAATTTGTGCTACTCTCACAGACACTGCACTAGGTCCATAAACATCGCAATTTTTTTTCGCGGTTTTCGTTGCATTTTTACCTTTTTTGTAGTAAAATTTTAAAGTGTATCGAATTTCTTCATTATTATAGATTCATTCATCTAGACGGTACGAAAAACAAATGAAAATCGCACATTTTCTTAATTTGAATTTGGAATTATGTTCTTTAAAATTTAATCTTTCAATGATACCAAAACCAGTCAGATACAAATAGTATCGCCAAAGAGATTTTATTACAAGTTCATACATACTATAATGCGAAAAGATTTTTTCCCCAACCTAATACATACGTGCAATTGATATTGTGTTTGAAATCCCTTTCCATCCGAGGTAACATAGATTTCCCTTTTGGCTTTCAAAGTAAAATATATAAGATATGTAGATTTGGTTTTATAATTAGGTTTTTACTGCAAATTTTTTATTTGGAAAAATGTCGAAAGCATTGAAAGCAGGCTGTTCATTTACGAGGAATAAATTTTATTAAAACGAATTGTATAGCGGTTGGCATCGATCAAAAGATTACCAAAAAACTCCCTAATAGTTTATCAAAATTTGAAAGCAATTTGGTCTACTAGGAAATTACCATTTCATCCGAAATATGCCGACTATGTTGTTTACATTTTCACAAAACAAGCTAAACTAGGTACTGTAAGCCACGTTATTAAAATAAAGTGTTATAAAAAAATAAACTAAGAAAAAGGATATAGAAAATAAATCTAAGGGGCCGGCTTCACACGACGTGGGTTGCTCAAAGTTGACAGCTAGCTGGCAGCGGGATGGACAAGAACTGCACCAAGACATGGAATGCTCGAGGATAGTAGATGAGCAGGCACCACGACGGTAAAGCAGGCACACGGGTTGGTATGCAGTTATACAGGCATACGGTAGGCAGGAATTCAGGCAGCAAGGAGTGTGAGTGTGAGTCCAGATACGCAAGTGTATGGTAGGCAGGCAAAAGATACACAGTATATCACTCACAATATATATTTTAAATAGTGCACTTCAGATATTATTACACAAACTGGATAATATGGTTTAGAGAGTTTTTAGAATAGAAAATACACTGAAATTCCAGGCTAAAACATGTCCTTCAAATTTCGCAACCAAAATCAAACTAAAAAAGCTGACCTCGTTCTGTCATATCTTCTTAATTTTAAATTCAAAACTCATTTATGAAATCAAGACCAGAACGAATAAAAACGGTTCACAGATGGGGTCAGTCTGCCGCTGCCCTTATAATAATGTACAACTAGCTTAAGGAAGGTCTAGACCATGGTACCTATGTTATGTCTATGGTTTAAGAAAATAAAATAGACAGACAGATGTCAGATCACATGAAAATATCACAGTATAAAATATTTTAAGATTTACAAATTAGTAGTAAAAATACGTTGCGGAAGTTAAAAAACAATCAGAGATAACTAAAAGTATGCTTTCAGGTACTAAACAGTATCAAAGAATATATAAAAGTGAGTAACATGAGTTGATATAATATCAAAAGATAAGAAAGGTGGTTTGTATAGTGTTATAAAACGCAAATAGACTGAAAGATGTGGAAAGAATGAATACCTTAGTACGCATGGCCTTACGCCCGGTGGAGCAGAAAGGGCAGCCAACCCCAACCTGAATCGTAACAAAAACATACTGTTCAAGAGAAAAACAACTTCTTTATTTCTCTTTCTTTCAAGATTAGTGCAAACATTTTCGAGGTCACTCTGCTCGCCTCTTCATTCTGATATTATTTTACTTTGCTTACGGATTCGGGGGGATCTATGCCCTAGACAAGTGACATTGTGATTGTCAAAAAGTCAAAATTGTATGGGGTTGACAAGCGATATCGAAAAATCACGTGATCAATTTTGATTATCGCCTTCGCCGACATCAAATGCCACTTGTCTAAAGAGTCTGGTTTGTTTAGCCATCCTGGGTCTCCAACAGGCTTAATCTACGTCTGAAGTTTCTGCTATTTATTGAGTTTCCTTACTTTTCCCCCACCCCTATTCAACTACTGGGTACGCCCAAATAGGTAGGTTTTCTGCACATTTACTATGAAAGCCATACCCAGCTTATTCTCATACAGAGAATTGTTAGTCAAGTCATATTTTCGAGTTATTTCCTAACTGTTCACTATTCAAGGGTCAGCAGCGTGGTAAATTCTCAAAATAAACAGCAAAAGTATTCGTGAAAACTACTTTTATATATAGCAATAAAAATCAAAGTGATGCAAAAGGAAGCACAGGTATCGAAGTTCATTCTGAAAATGGAGTAAAAATAGCTATCTGTTCTGAACTCAAATATCATGTCTTTTTTGTGCTGACTTTATCCTTATACCTAGTCAAAACTCTCAGAGAGTATTATCGTCCCTCAATATCCCAATATTGATCGGTACCGAAATAAAGTGATCCGCATTCTACTGAAAAAAACTGAATAGAATGAATGACCCATACATTTTACAGAGTATTTTTAGATGCACAGATATGTGTTGGATAAACAAACATGGTGCTGACTTCATGGATGACGAAACTTACGCAAATAACGAGGGATCATAAGATTTTGGTTCACTTTGCACGACTTGACACAACAACAGCAGGTTTTAAGTAACTACTTGACTGCCAAAATCACACTATCATCGTCCTACTGCAATCACAACAAGAATGTTTTCATTTTTGCCTGTATTATTTCAATTGTACATCAACAAAAATAGTGCATTTAAATTTGGCAAAGATCTGATGAAGAAATTTCGAGATATACAATATAACTGTTCAATAAATTACGGCAAATCTCTAGGGTTTGTTGTAATCGCATACAGTCTGTTTATTTATTACACTATTTCATAACATAATATCATGCCAGTATGCTCTAAACGGGTAAAGAAAATAAAGATAACACATTTTTTGACACAAGCCAGAGCACACAACATAAACATTAAAAAAAAAATTGACTAAACAACAATCATATAAAAAAACAGAAAACACGCAGAAGAAAAAGAAGGAGAAGGGTACGCAGATGTGTACAGTTCACCCTGGTACACTCTCATTCCACTGTTTATTTTCAAGTTACATGTTGTTCGGGTAATCTATTGGCATCACTGTGGGCATTATTATACTGTAGAACTTGTCCATAATGTACCACTAAAAAGTGAAAATAGAAAACTTTTTTACAGAAAAATACAACCGAATTCCAAATACAAACACTACAAAGTGAAAAATAACTTCAATTTTGGAAAGCGGAGTCAAAAAACGACGAAACAAAGACAGGAACACCGACTGCCGAAATTGAAGTTATTTATCAATTTGTAGTGTTTGTATTTGGAAGTCGGGTGTATTTTATCTTTATTTAATGACATGTAGAGGCCGTTACAGCTTTGACAGGTTATTTGTAGGTATGTATTGCGTTAGGAAAATTCAAAATGCCTGGCCTTACTAGTAAATCAATACATACCAATTATTCTGCAGATTTTCGTTTTAAAGGTAACCTTCATTAATCTAGTTTTTACCCGATTACCGAAGGAGGGTTATTTAAAAGAAAAATTAATGATAAAACGTGCATGAAAACCAGAAATTAGATTAATCAAGCAAAAAAATAATAGCCATTTATTTCTACTCCCAATCACATAATACTTTTTAGTGGTCTCTAGATTGTGTATTTTAGTTGATACATTACGTATGACAAATCTCTCAACAACACACCATAATAAACCAAGACCCGTGTCTTGATTAGTAAAGTTAGGGGCCAACCTAGGGTTACACGTGGCTGCATTGGTAAATTTACTAAGTAAACATGCTTTTGATCGGATGTGTGACCTTTAAGCTTACTTTGTGGGCAACTCCAAATATGAATGAATAACACAAAGTTACATTCTCCAACACAAAATGCTTAGCGTATCCCTATATCACTAAGCCGGTTATCGTCATAAGTCTGTTGATATTCTAAGAACCCCCAGCAGAATCAAAAAGTCATAACTTTTAATTCCAATCCGCTCTAAACTCCATTGTACAAACACGACCCACAGTTGCACTTAGTCAGATTTTTCTTAACCGTCTTAAGGTACCCCTAGTCAACGGCACGAACTATTTTGTGCGCGGGGTTAAAATGCATGCTGTCTCACCCGACAACACGTGCGAACGAAATTTATGCTGTGATGAGCAGTAAAAAGCTAGTTCTCGTACGAATTAGCACTTTTGCAAATTTGTAGCGAAATGGATGATGATTTAGTACGAAAACGAGCGCGCGAAATTTTATGAACAGACCTTTGGGAGTCTAGATATCATGAAAAAACTACTAAATGTATATCTTAAAAATTATATTATTTGCATTGTTGAATTACTAATCTATCCCTATATGGAGGCCGTTTTGCAATTTTCCTTCTTCTTATGGTATTTATATCTGCCCAAAGATCCGTTAAAATTAGTGTTGAAATATGGAACTTTCGACGCTCATAACTTTCAAATATTGTATTTTTTTACTATTCTGTTTGCATACAGGGCTAGATAATGATGAGACAAATTGATATCATTTTTTATTTTGAACGTACACCGTCAAACAGTGGAGTATTCGCCAGACTACGTTTTTATGGAAGAATTTTCGGCTAGTGTAACCTTAAGGCTAGTTAATCAAACCTTGAACTGAAAGCTCTCGAAAACTTTCCACGATCTCTTTCGCGGTAATAAAATAAATTAAAAAAGCAACGCTTAAGTAGGTAAATCAGGTAGTGAAGTCTTTATTTATACGGGGGAATTGAAGTAATTTCCAGAAGGAAAACTGAAAAGAAACGAGCTTATCTTGCAGGCCCTCGCAATTACAGCATTGCTAAACAAATTAGGTTTTTGCTCGTACTCCGTCCATGTTTTAGGGATCTGTAACGAAAGGGTGAAAACGGGGACCTATTTTAAACCGCCATTTTGTCAGTGGATTTGTCAACGAGTTGTATATTTTTACCCAGAATAGTTGCCAGTATTTACAAAATACGTGTTATTATACTAAATAAAGTTAATTATTTTATTTCTTATGCTTTGTTTAAAGATCTTTCCTAACGCCTAGTTGACACTTCGCGTGACTCAAGGGCTGGCTTTTATCTTGGTCAGACAATAAGCATTGCCATACAACGTGTCCATGCAGCCAGTCTTTTGGGTACACTACCAGTGGACAACGATGTGGAGGAGATTTTCGGCGCTATATTTTAGTTTATTATGTTTTTACATTTAGTTAGTGAGTAGGTTTTGGGTAAAGTGTATATGTTTGTAGTCTTAGTTATTTAAGTATTTTATACACTATATATACTTTTATCTATTTGACCATTTGGTAGACTAACAACTGACGAATAAACGCGTTTTACCGAAATTTAAAACCATTGGTTGAGTTGACTACGGATCCAAAAATATTTGTTGGAACGGAACTCTTAGTACGCGAGTCCATTTTTCCATTTCCATCTGGCCAGTTTTTTTGAAAAAGCCAATGTAATATCCAGCTAATATTTTAAGTTCCGTCCGACCAGACTCGCTTAATATCAAAGATTTTAATTAGCAATGACTGTCCAACTTTCTTTTTAAGTTGCTTCATTAGGACTGTCCAGACACCCCCCCCCCCCCCCGTTGGGTGCCCGCATTGTCGGTCATCACGGTGAAGCGAAGAGGAGTCCGAGGAGCTTGCCGCTTGGTAACAGAGGCGACATCGCAACTGAGGCGGGCCGCGATATCGTATGGAGCGCCCCAGGTCCCATACGGTATCGCGGCTGTGTGTATATTGAATGAGGAGTGCCGGTATTGCGGTGCGCCGCTCTCCCTACCTTCCACCGCCTCCGCCACTACCGAAGGGGTTGCCACCGTCTGATGGTGGACGCGGTGGGACCGCAGGGGAGGTCCCTATCCTGTGCGGCCAAAAGTGGTAGTTGGCGGGGCCACTGACCTGACCCATCACAGGGGACCAAAGGTGCCGCACACAGGGTCGTCTGGCGCCCATGTGCTGGTTTGATCCCTGGGGTGGTCACGGCGTGCAACGTGTTCCGGTACGCTGGTGATGGAGGGTACTCCCCAGATGTGAGTCCGTTGACGGACAGCCGCGGCGGATTCAGACACCGTGGAGTTTTAGTGAGTTGGAGTCCCACATAACTGCGCTATCTCCCCGTGGTAACGCATTGTGCATGAGCATTCCTCAAAGCTTAAAAAAATAGACTTTGAAGACATACATGCCAAAATTATAAATACTCAACTACCTCTGCCACAAATTGGATATTACAGAATATAGAGGGCGGAGAACTTTTTATCACAGGTGTATGTTAGATACCTGGGGATAATTTCCAACTTTCCACTGGTGTGGTCTCTGGCAGAAGTAAGTGAACTATAAATGTTATAATTTCACCGGTATTTCTCGTGGCACGGGTCAATCATTCCATTATATATCCATTATATACCGAGATCTCTTCGTGCCTTGGAAAGCACTGGCTGTCTTTTAGAGATTTTTGGCAATCGTCCGAAAGTCTTGCATATGGGTGCCGCGATACTCAGTAACTGGGTAGTGTGGAGGTCAGATAAATAGTCACATCATGTATTATTAATAATAGCATTTACCTGTATACAGTTAGACTGGAAGCCAACCCAACACAGTTGAGAAAATAAAAGAAATAAATAAAGAAATATGTACCAGTCCGATTTATTATAATGAAAATTGAACTGTCCGGTCAAATTTTTATTGGAATAGAATAGAACAGAATAGAATTTACTTTATTGTAAACCAAAATAGTTGATGAGATGAAATGATGAACCTGATGATGGCCTGTTGTTGTTTATTTTCCAACAATGAACCATTGCGCTTTATTTTTACCCAACTACCCCTATATTAATTGAACCGTTTTCCCCCCGAAGGGAAGAAAACGAATATTTAGGTTTCAGCCGTAGCTCGACCCACTGTGAGATTACCCCCTTGAACTTTGTGCGTTTGCTGCGTGTTTCTACCCTCATTTCCCACACTTTTTGCCAGATGACAGGTACGTGCGTAGCCGCCATCGCCGGCTAGCTTGTAATGTCAGTACGATCACAATCACAAGCCGGCAAGCACGGCAAATAGTGGGTCGAGCTACGGCTGAAACCTAAATATTCGTTTTCTTCCCTTCGGCGGGAAAACGGTTCTATTAAGGTGATCGAGCCTACGCCACTGTGAGATGTGTTTATAATCTGCCGGCGATGGCTAGACGTACTGTGATAAAACAGGGAAATATTGTACATAATACACAAGAAAGACGCAAATACTATTGATGAAAAAATAAACGTTTAATCAAAATAACAGAAATATTAGTCTTCCATTACTTATTATATTCATTAAACTTAGATTGGAGAAAATGATTGACTTAAAATATCTAAATTACCTTTTGATTGATTCGGGATTTCTTTAAAGTAATGTGTTAGAAAGATATTGATACTTGATCTTCAGTTCCCTCGTATGATTACTTCATCAAGATAAGGTTTCTATTGATCCAATTATATGAATTGACTGCTACCCTACAGCTTCCAGAAGTCGCTTTGATTTGTTCATCCATGAATAACGTTCGAATCCAACCAGCAATAACGCTTCTGGAGGCTTCCTTTATTTTACCCCTGGTAGATATGAATAGGCTAGTCAGGTTACCCCGTCATGATTTGCTAACGGTAATCAGTCTATTAACCTAATAAACTATATTTAATCTTTCAGCACCTTTATCATATAGCTGCCAGCCAGATTGTCTGTATTCAGAAGAGTCGGGTTTTGAGCCGAATCGTGGCCAAAATGCAATATAATTAATATGGGGCTCGAACAGTTCTGGTCCTATATCCAGAAGTGTCAGGTCATGAATTCTTCTGCCCGATGACAAAAGAAGCAATACAGCTACGTGCCGCGATATTGAAAATACAACTATAGTCAATCTCATATGTCTTCAAAAAATCTACTAATTGGGAGATATTCCAAGTTTTTGGTTTCGGTGATGGTGGTCGTGAAATGAAGACTGCTTTCATCTAAATAAATAATTTAATTTAAAAATAATTTTAATTTAATCATCTGTATTACGAGTGGGTGACTGCTAAGTTTATCACTCATCTCCGGATTTGCAAACGTGGTAACTACGGATTTGTGAACTGAGTTGGTTTTAGCTGCTAGTTTTACTTCTTTGTGAAGGAAATGGATATATTTTGCTACCTCTTGAGGCTTTGGGTCATCGATTTGGTAATTATTACTCAAAGCCCATGACTTCCAGCGCTTCCAAGCGGAACTATAAGTTTTTAATGTTGACTTCCACCGCCACGTTTCCAGAAGTTCTCGGCTCTCGCTTGGCCATGATTCTACTAAACGAGACCAGCCCGTACCCTCCAGACCTGCATACACAGGTCCTTTAACTCGGGAGGGGGGCGTCCCGTTCTCAGGTCTACCAAGTTCTTGCGCAAATTCGAAATCTTGAATGATTGGCTGAGAGCTCGTTTCTTGACCTCGGTTTACCAAAAGGTTTGCTCCCATTGTGGCGTCACTAGAAATTAGGTTCCTGAGCACTTGTTGAGGTTCTGTAGTAAGCGTGGTATGAGACATGGAGGAGGAAATATCCACCCCAGCTTGAAATTCCATGGCTGGCTGAAGGCATCCACAAATAGGCAATTGGGGTCCTTGGCGTCCTCGCTCACATAGTTGTTCATGTTTGCTGAACTTACGCTTGCACAGAGGTCGACTGTCGGGGTACCCCACTTCCGGAATACTGACCGCAGGATTGCTTTGCTCAGCGTCCACTCCGGTATTGTTGTCGCTCTCGACAGGCTGCCGGACATCGTATTGAGATAGCGAGCTACCAAGTATATGACGTTTGGCTAACTGTAGGATTTCTTCGGTGATTTCCAAGAGTTTTGGTGACTTGGTTCCTCCTTCCTTGGTGTTATAAGCAACGACTGACCGGTTGTCTGATTGAATCATAACGGTTTGATTTTTCATTAGCACTCCGCTTCTTCGGGATGCCTCCTCCAAGACAGCCCAGAGATTTTTTTGTGTTGCTCTGCCAAGATTTCTGAAAATTGCCCCACCGGCCCTGTAGTTTTCAGGAGAGGGAATTTTGTGTGTTTATCTTCTCTTGGAAGACGGTTGGCTTCTATTTGGATGCGACGAGAACTTTGTCTCCCGAGTGGGATGACAAAGGTTGCGAAGTTTAGATTCCCTAATAAAACTTTGGCTGTCCATCAAGACCACGTTTGATTGCGTAGGGTTCCTCGAATCAATTCTTTTATTTTTTAAATTTTGGGATTCGGTAGCCGTTTTATATTTGCCTTTGTATTCCACAGAATTCAAAGATATTCTACACTTTGACAGGGGATAAGAACTGATTTCTGAAAAGGGAAATGCCCACCGGCCATAGACACTTTGGCCCGGGGTGCCCACAAATAAAAGCATACGGAAATGATAATATGTAATCTAGGTATAGGAATTGGTTCAGAAAAAAGTCCGGATTTTTAAGATATTAAATGTTTTTTTCCACAAATACAGTTTTTTAACTATCATTTTACTGTAATACAAACCTACAATAACAAAGTTGTCGGAGTCCATTTAAAAGCTTATTCGTTGGTGAGATAACAAATCCGCAAGAAAACAATACAAATGCAAACGATGGCGAATTTTGAATTACCAACTTATGACAGACAGCCGCCATGCTGTTATAATGTCAAATTCGATGTTGCCACATATCAGACATAAAAATCTATATCAATTTTTTGTTCGATTTATAATTCAATACGATTTAATTAACGAACGAATTCATTAAAGCGCCTCAAAGATTATTATTTTGTTTTTTTTAGTTTATCGAATTCAATTTTAAATGTATTTTGAAGAACAAATAAGAATGACAGTTGTGAATTGTGTAGTAGCATTTTTGTTACGATAAGAATTTATGGTAAATCAACTAGGAATTCGCTTGTTTTATTATCATAATATAGCAACACACGTTTAACGATAAAACGTTTTTATTATCAAAAATAAACGAATAATATTGGCATTATAACAATTATTACAGCATAAAAAATCGATTGAAGAAACGAGAATCGATTATATTTTGAAAGAAATTAATAATTTGGCAACACTTTTTATTTAATCCACAAACCAATGTTAACTAATTTCATTTTATCTTTCCGGTTTTTTTATTTTTTGCAAAAATGTTGCAATCTTGTTTGGATAAATAAATACCGCGATTAATAAACATAAATCAAGATGTTTTTTTTTAACAAAAGCAAATTGTTGGGCGGTTCATGGCCAAAAATGGGCATTTCCCTTTATGCACCAGCCAATTTTTGTGAGATATTCCTGAACCAGTTTGCTCTGTTGTAGAATGATAGTAGAATCGTGATGCATTACCATAAAATCGTCTAAGTAGACTACTACTCTGATTCCACTTTCCCTGAAAATGTTTGCAATCCAATTAGTTATCTTCGCAAATGTGTAGTGGGCTGTTGCAAGGCCAAAAGGCAGACAGGTCATTTGAAATATTGTTCTGTTATAATATAAGGCTAAAAATCTACGGTGAGATTCTACAATCGGAATGTGAAAATAGGCTTGCGAAAGGTCTATTTTGATCATATAATCTGATTCGCCTAAACAGAGTGGCATTATGTGGTGATTTATTAAGCAAAATTTAGGGGGATTCAGATATTCATTTAACAGCTTTAGATTAAATATTAGCCGATTTGAGCCGTCCGATTTCTTTCTTAAAACACGGGGGATAAGAATCCGGAAGGACTTTTACATATTTCAATTGCACCACATGCTAACATTTTTTCGACTTCTAGCGTCATATCCGTAGAGGACTTTGTTGCTAGCGGAGTACAAATATCAGCATTGAACCCTTTTAATGATGGGTGCATACGAAAGGAATTCTGTAGCCAGATAATATAGACAGGAGATTTTTTGAGGCGCCTAGGTCTTTCCAAACTAGCAATTTGTTCTTTACCTGTCCCGCCATAAAATTAGTATTTCCGTCCTTCAAATTTAGTTTTCTTCGCTTTCGCGGTAGGTGTAGTAGAAGAGCGCTTTCCTGAGAATCGGCCCAAGAATCTGTCTTGTCTAATGTTAGGTCTTCTGGTCTCATCTCCGGTTCGGGTCTTCGTCCTGGTTTCTTGATGACCTGTGTCTTAACAGGCCTGGGTTTATAGGAGTTTTTTATGGTTTCGTTGTTTTGTCTCCTTGATTAAGTCTGACAATTGAGGTTCCGAAAAAAGATGAGTTTCTGAAGGCGGAATTGAGTGTAATAGTTCATTTAAAGTTTTATTGGCGGGTTTATAAACACTTCGCCTATGCTGTATTATCTCCGCTCTTTTTCCGCATGTGTATTGAAGGAGTGCATCAGATGATTTACGAAAATGACATTCTGATCCCAAGAAATTCTTGCTGATGTGAGATTTCACTTCCAGAGAAGCATTTTAAAAGTTTCCATGAAACATTGCCTCTGTTGTAGGAGACCGTCGGAGACTGCAGCTAAACATTGATCCATATTTTCTAGCAACGTAATCATTTGCCAAGAAGGCGTTGTACTTGCAAGAATGCTATTAACCTTTAAGGAAGTAAAAACCGGGGTTGCGGTGTAAAGTGTTTTTGAACATCTGCATATCGGCTATTTTTCCACTTTTCGCTATTCAATCTCTGAATTTGAATACCTTGCTTCGCGAGAGATTCGCCTGCATCACCAACTTTTACCTCTGATTCTTTTGTTTCAGGGTTGAAGTTATTGAAATGTTGTTCTTCTACACTATTTGTCACACAAGACGAGACATTTTTATATTGACCATTCCTTTCTTCTAAAGCTAATGGTGGTGCAGCCCAACTACCATCTTCACTGTCGTTTGAAGACTCTGGCTCGTCCACTGATGCATTTTGATGAGGATGAGTCTTACTGGTAGTTTGCAGAACCTGCTGTAGAATTTCAGTTTGCTGTTCCATAAGACGTTCCAGTCTCTCTATCCTGGGATTTTCGTCCCTCTTTGGACTATTAGCCCTTTTGCGATAACTTTGTGAAGATGATGAGGGTGAAACTGACCTTTGATCACGAGCCTTAAGAAGCCTAGACGCTTCAGCTTGTGAGATTATCTGAGACTTAATTGTTGGTAAAAACTCGTAAAACCCGTTAAAGGCGTCTATTGGGTGGATCATTTTCATTGTGGCGAGAGGCGAGTAAATTAGAGCGCGCCCTATAGGCCAGTTAGTTAGTTTCCTCTTTATAGCCTTATACTTTCGCTCACTTAAGCTCTATCCACACATATCAGGGACGTGCCCGTGACGTGCCAGGGCCGTGGCCGTGCTGAGACCGTGCATCCCGAGTCCCGTCAGGAACTTTCTGTTCACACACGTCAGGTATGTGACAGGACCGTGGACAGGCCGCGATCTGTGCTCCTCGGTCACCATTTTGTTTTCGTATCAGAGTATCGCTTCAGTATAGTGTAGTGAAATATAAATTACAACACGCAATATACCTAAGTCATGTCTTTGTTTAATACAGACACAGATAATATAATACTAGATACAGAAGAGTTGATTTCGATTGCAATTGCTCTAGATGGAGAGGAAATGGAAGAGGTACAAGACAGACAGAAAGTGTTTAAAAAACGTGTTTGTGTATCATAATTGTGGTAGGACAGAGAGCTACTGGGAGAATTTTACACAATATACAGAAAACTAACAAAAAATGCAAATGCTTATCATGCTTACTTAAAAAAATATTTTCCCATACATTTTGCGACACAGCGCCATCTCTGTTACATGATAGACACAAAGCACCATGCCACGGTTTCATAATAACATATATCGCCCATATTATTTGGCTTAGTGACAGTAAGTACTTATGACCCCAAATCGGTTTCATTAGAAAGGCAATGCGAAGATGGTTTAAGACCAAAAAGAATATGACTCACTCGCACTTGGCCGGTTTTTACTTATCTGCAAAATGCTCAATAGTCCCTTATATAACACGAATCTAGTCCTGGTGTTCCTTCGGATTCGTTGTCAGTTTCGATATTAGCATTTGGCAGTACAAAATTCAGGGTTGGCTTTTGTGTGTTATCCAACTGTATTGTTATTCATTTCAACAATTTTTGGACGTATGTATTGACATCACTTGTCATTCGATTTGATTCTTAAAAAACTATAGGTACAATTAAAGTGAACGGGACGGACGTGATCGTCCTCGAGGCGGATAGGCACTCCGGAGGCTCCAGCTCGAGCGCGTTGACATCCCATGCACCTATGATTCGTTGTCATCGGGAAAATATCGACCCTGCAGTGGTTAGAAGGCTGCCAAGTGTGTTGAGGGGAAGGCGTGATGTCCAGGTTAATGAAAGACTTCAATTCTCATGACCAAAAGCGACGTTTCTTCATGCTCTTCGTTACGCAAAGTGACGTGGATTTGACTGATGAAAAATAATGGCTACAATTTGGACAGTGGCTCTGCGCACTTATATTTATATATATATATTAGCGTGCGCGCATAAACTTTAATTATAAAAATAATCACTACAACTATTAGCCCAAAACCGACAGACACTCCCCTTCCACTGAACCGATTTCGATGAGACTTGACCCTCTGGATAGGTCTCGAGAAGACCTTCCCTCCGGACCCTGGTCCAGGTCCCTAGCTGCTACCTTCAGGGAGTCCTTGAGTGAAGAACGCTGAAGAAAGGGAAATTCTGTAAATTTACAGCTTTACACGCTACTTTCTAGTACATATGTGCACCTTAGTGCCAGGGTACTAGCGAGAGACTTGAAGCCCTATTCCTGGGCTATCGAACTGTGGTAGTTTCACAGCTTCATCTATAACTTTCACGCGCGCAGCCGCGTGAAAGTGCGAAAGTTAAGTTATGTGCCTAGTTTTGGCACATAAAGCGAGTTGTACTCGAGCTGGTGGGCGGATCCACATCCACCAACCATCATCGGATAGCCCTTGTAATGTGCTATCCCATGGTGGAAGTCTGGTGGATACAGCTCCAACCCTCGATTCAGTATTCACTCTGATGTGGTCGACGATGCGAGGAAACCATGGAACCTCGCGCTTTGTCAAGTCGGTTAGCTCCCCAACCACCAAAGCTAGGCTCCTTCCGGAAATGTGGTTGGGAAGCTGGAGAATTGGGCTATCAAATGGTGGTACCCTGATGGGTCTACCACCAGCTCTTCTGGTACTTAAGGTGCCGGGAAGCGGCCGAAATAGGGAAATGTTGCGCTGTTCCACGGCTTTAACGCCTCTGTGTGTGTATGTGTAGCTATATATTAGCTTTGTGTTGTGACTGAGTCCAGGCGCCTGCCTGAGAGTCCCCGAAGGTAATGCTTCAGAAAGCATATCGATAGGCACCAACTGTGTCTGAAGGTAGTGGGCCCTCTGACAGACGCATGGAAACGTCCATGCTGGCACACACAGACACATTATCCCAAGCAAATAATGTCTATGTACTAGAATTACATAGATGCTATCTATATATAGGGCCCGGACATAATTCCAGGTTACCTAGAAGCGCTAGATCGCTTAAACGAATTTTCTATATACTTACTTGAGCAAAAATGCATGTATTTACCATCTCAGAGTGAAACTGTTTTAAACCTGGCTATGTACTGTTGTTATGTACAAGTTTATCAGTCATAGCACCAAGGTATACTATCTAGAACACCTAGATGGTGTTTCGTAACAAAACAAATGTGTAAGGAAAATAATACAATTGGTATGTAGGCAGAACGCACATACCGATACCTGCCATTTTAGGCGGGTCCAAAATAAGTAAACAAAACATTTTTATTTGCTTAAATCACTACTTACACATTATATCTAAAGTATTTCAATTATAATACTAATAGATAACCGCTATATGCATACTATAAGCTATTAAAGGGCCCTTAAAACACTATTCTAAATTACCAAATTTTGGCTGCTTACGCGCAAAACTATATAAACAAGCGAAGCCACCTGGCTGCTCATCAGGAACACACCTCCCAGTCTAACCCGGCTGGGAGGGTAGGATTGCACACATCCCCGGGCCCATCCACCCGGGGAAGATACCCTTACCGGCCTCACCGGATTATTAGGAAATATTTTCTCCGACATGTCGTTCGCGGCACTAGTCGACCTCCTCTAGGAGATCCTCCTCACCGACCCCAAATTAAATAAAAAGTATGGTGCAACTTTCAAAGCTGCCACCGCCCCCAAATCCAATTCGGGCCCAATTCAGTGCCCTGGCCCCATGGCTCACAAGCCGTTCCCTGACATGGACTCGCCTAGGTCTCCATCACCAATCCCCCAGCCTAGCCATGCACCTAGAGCACCCACCCCCTCTCAGGCTACTGAGCCTAATTCTCGCCCAGACTCCCCTATGGAGCAAACTCCGTTCCCCGAGGGTCATCATGATGATGATTCACGGGACTCCTCTCCTCCCTCCACCTCCTCGGAGGACGACGAATTCCAAGTCGTAGGAGGTAAGAGGAAAAAGAATAAAGCATCAGCCCAGGCCTCCAAGGCCAAAAAGACATTTGTCGCAACTCCATTTGCGTCACCCGTCGCCTGTCCCCGTCCCAAAGACCGCTCAGAGTGCACGGAGTGCCTCCCAGCTGTGTGCTCTGTGGCCAGGTAGGGCACCCCGCCAGTTACCGCGGCTGCCCCAAAGCCCCAAAACTCGCGCCCACAGTGGCCAAACGCAATGATGCGCGCCAAGCAAGCATTGCTCCCCCAGCCCAAGCCCCCCCTCGTCTAGCCCCTCAGAGGGATTCTCCATGGGGTAAGCTGAACCACCAAAGTGTGCCGCCCCAGTATAATCCTCAGCCCATTCCAGCGCTGATGGATCTTAGGATCCCAGTGCCTAACTCAACCCCATCCACAGTGGCCCCAGCGCAAACTAACAAGGTGACTCCCACCACCGTCGTTATAGTACCTTTAGTCCAACCCGGCCAGAGCTCCTATCGGTGTGTCGCTGAAACCATATTCAGTGCATACGCGATCTAGATGACTCCAGAGGCCCGTTCCCTTCACGCTGAACTAACAAGTTCAGTCAATCCCATAAACCCCATTTCATGCCTCGAGATCTTCTCGAGGTATCCATCTATTACCAAGGAACTCGATAGCCTTGTTTTTGTCAATGGACAATGGATTCGCAATTAAGAAATAATTGCCTTAAGCCCAGATCCCTTGGGTTAGGTTTTTTCAATGCCAATGGCATTACTACCCAGCGTGATGATATTGCCACGTTTCTTTGCGATCATCAGCTGGACATCTTCCTCATCCAGGAGACATTCCTGAAGCCCCACCACCGCGATCCCAAAATTGCCAACTATCGTATTGTTCGTAATGATAGGACCCGCTCCCACGGAGGCGGCACTCTCATTTACTATAAAAATGAGCTTGATTGTAGTGTAGTAACCCCACCCGACCCCACTTCGTACCTTGAGTACTCAGCTTGTCGGCTAGGGATGTCTGGTCATCCAACGATCACCATCATTTCCGCCTATTGTCCTCCCCACTCGGCGTCATCGGTAGATAACCCTAACGGTCTCAAAAAAGACCTTACCACCCTTTTCAGCTTGATTGACTCTGTTATCCTAGCAGGTGACCTCAATGCTAAACATCCATCCTGTAACAGTAACGTTGCTAACCCTAGAGGAAAGCTGTTACTGGACCTAAGCTCAACCCTCCACTATGATGTAATCGGCCCCATGAGCTTCACTCACTACCCGGATACTGTTACATAAAAACCGGATGTCCTTGACGTAGCGCTCCTTAAGAACGTTAACCTTCAGTTTCGCTCTATGGAAATGCTAAACGAATTAACTTCCGATTACCGCCCTGTGATCTTACACCTAGGTAGTCGGTCAGGCCTCCCAGATCCAGGACAGCCGCCCCCCACTAAAATAGTCACCGACTGGAGGAAAGTAAGTGAAAAACTGAAATCCACCAAGTCACCCCAGTTAGACGCAATCCCCAATCTTATAAACTCAGTCGCTGACACGACAGTGGCGATCGACTCGATTACAACTCACGTACAATCCGTCCTGAACGAATGTTCAAGGGAGGTTCCAATGCTGGACATCCAGCATGGGAAACTCCCGGATGATGTACGGAAGCTGATAACCGAGAAGAACGCAGCTATCCGTGACTACAGTAACTTTCGCTGTGTCGCAAACAGAGTTCACATGCGTAACTTGAAAAAAGGAAAGGAACGTATTGCTGAGCACTGTTCTGCGACATGGAATAAGATGCTGAGCGAGGAAGTTACGCTCCACTGAAGACTTTGCCATACCCCCGCTTTTTCGCCCTGATAAGAGTGTTGCATTTGAAAACACTGAAAAAGCCAAATGTCTGGCTGACAGCCTCGAACTTCAATGCACACCCAGCTCCCAACCAGTAGACCAAGCTCACC
The DNA here is from genome assembly GCA_964057195.1 of Orthosia cruda. Classification (NCBI taxonomy): domain Eukaryota; kingdom Metazoa; phylum Arthropoda; class Insecta; order Lepidoptera; family Noctuidae; genus Orthosia; species Orthosia cruda. The sequence goes on from OZ059829.1 coordinate 39,718,209, forward strand.
TTGACATGGTGGACGCTGAATTCGAACGTAGGACCTCCCTTCCTCCCGTTGAAGACCCCGATGACCCACTACCTCCCGTCACCCCAGACGAAGTAGTGGAGGTTATCAAAAGGCTTCACCCCAACAAAGCCCCAGGCCTAGATGGCATCACCAATAAGGTGTTGAAACTCCTCCCTGCCCAAATAATATTGCTAATGACGGCCATTTTCAACGCTGCATTAAGCAAAAATATCTTCCCACAAGCTTGGCAACAAGCCACTGTGATAGGCATCCCTAAACCGGGTAAACCGAAATCGGAGCCTACCAGTTATTGTCCCATTAGTCTGGTAAATTCTCTCAGAAAAGTCTATGAGCGGCTTATTTATAAGCGGCTCAAAGACTTTGCCGAGCGAAAGAGAATTATCCCCCATGAGCAATTCGGCTTTCGTGCTGAACACTCTTGTGTCCAACAAGTTCACCGTATCGTTGAACACACCAGTGCTGGGTTCCAGCGTGGTGTGCTAACGGGTGCCTTGTTCTTCGACATAGCGAAAGCGTTCGACAAAGTCTGGCACAATGGCTTAATTTATAAGCTATACCAACTTGGCGTGCCAGATCGTCTCGTGCTCATCTTACGAGACTAGTTGTCGGACAGAACTTTCCGCTATCGTGTCGAGGGAGAACTCTCCTCCCCTCAGCCCGTACGAGCTGGAGTCCCTCAAGGCTGCGTACTATCCCCTTTATCTTTCACGCTGTACACCAGCGATATCGCATAAACTAAAGAGGGCCAGTTGGCATTATTCGCTGACGACACGGCCCTCTATTGCACAGGCACATTACCCAATAAAAATAAAACTCCAGAGAGCCGCCAACGCTTTGGCTAAATGGTTCCGCCTCTGGAGAATAGAAGTCAATCCCGATAAGAGCCAGACTGTCCACTTCTTGAGGCCTGACCGAAAGTACAATTATAGATTTAAAGGCCCCCGCCCCCCCAAACCCATCACAATGTTCGGCAAGCCGATCCCTAGGGAGAAGCAAGCCAAGTACCTAGGTGTCACCCTTCATAACCACCTCACTTTCGCCAAGCACATTAAGGCGGCGCGCTCGCGAGCCGCCTTCGCTATGGGCAGACTTCATGGGATGGTGAATGCAAGCAGCAACTTGTCACTTAGGTGCAAGATGCGCATTTTCACTGCGGTCATTCGTCCCATCATGACCTATGCTTGCGCTGTCTTCGCACACGCAAAGCCCCACCACATTCATAAGCTTCAGGTTATACAAAACCGATTCCTCCGTAAGATCACGGGAGCCCCCTGGTACGCTCGTAATCAGGAACTCCACGTCGATCTGAGAATCCCCACAATTCATGAAAAGCATTACCTAGCATTTCTTCGACTCTGCTGTCAATCACAGCAACCCTCTAATTCAAGCGGTTTCCCACTATGAACCCTCCCAAATCTCTAGAATTCGCCGACCAAGGCTCACCCTCTCTATCCCCGATGACGCCACTACCCTGCTCCAAGAGAGCAAAAAAGAGACAAACACAATTCGCAGACAAAGACCGCCTTCGTTCCGTCCTCGCCGCCGAGGCCCGCCGCGACGTCCCCGTCAGGATACGCAAGCCAGCCCGCGAAATGCTGTGCCTTAGTTAAATTCCAGTCAGTTAATTGGAGTTTCTTATTCGTTCTTCTCCACGTAGGTTTTTCCGAACGAATGGTAGAATCACTTTAATAAGATCCAGCCCTAGTGTTGTCCCCCCAGCGACGCCCTGAGCCGAGGTTCGACCCCACCTGGGGTAGCCGTTAGCGTAGTCGCTTAGGTTTAGAAATTTGTGCCTGGCTGGTGGCTATATAGCTTAGTCTCCACAGGTTAGCCCGGTTAAGCAGTGGACGGTCACTTTGACCGAACTGTGAGACGCCACGTAGAAAAAGAAAAAAAAAACTGCTCATTGCGTACTAAACCGTCATGGCGACCGTCTGTTTTTACGGAGTTTGAATTTGTTTTTCTCTCCGTAACTACCGCGATCAGTATGTATGTAATGATTCTAATTTACTTGTTAAACCCCATATTAACCTATTACATACTGATATACACTAAAACATAATATTTAGTGCCTTAAAAATGCGAACGAAATTCTATGTGCGCAAAAACTATAAAACCATTTTTCTCGACTAAAATTGTTTACGTCCGCTACAAGGAAGCGACAAGCGCTAAAATACGTCGCGGAGGACCGAGCCGAGGTCTTCGCTGAACACCTGGAGCGTAACCGAACCCGACTACCGAACACGAACATGTCGCAGCAGTCGAGAAACACCTTGGGGACTACTTCGCTACGCCGATAGCTCCCGAGGAGGACGCCATCTTCTTCTCGCCCAGCGCAGTCAGACGCGCCATCCTCAAAACGAAACCGAGGAAGGCCCCCGGTGCAGACGGTATCACTAACGCAGCGCTGCGCCACCTGCCGCACCACATGGTAGCGGCCCTGGCGCGCCTGTTTACGGGGATACTACGCACGGGCACCTTCCCGGACTCGTGGAAGGAAGGGCGCGTCATTATGCTGCCCAAGGCGGGGAAGAACATCTTGAAGCCGGAGAGCTATCGGCCGATCACCCTGCTGCCCACCATCTCCAAGGTGTTCGAACAACTCCTGCTGCGGCAACTATCACCGCACATCACACCCAGCGAGGAACAATTCGGGTTTCGTGCGGAACACTGCACGACGCTCCAGTTGTCGAGGGTACTGCACCTGCTGTCAAACACCATGGACAGGAAGGAGTACGCGGTCGCAGTATTCCTCGACATGGAGAAGGCCTTCGACCGTGTGTGGCATGACGGTCTGATATTTAAGTTGTCCACATCGAGTGCGCCCCGTCGCATTGTCAAAGTGGTCCAATCCTTTCTCGCCAACAGAACTTTCAGAGTGGTGGTCGACGGAGCACTGTCCGCACCCCGCCCTATAAGGGCGGGGGTGCCACAGGGCAGCTGCCTCTCGCCTGCGGCTTACTCACGATACACCGACGACATCCCTACGACTCCAGAGGCGTCGCTGGCACTATATGCGGACGACGCCGCCTACATTACCACCTCAATGGGCGCGAAACATGCTGCCCGCAAAATGCAGCGCGCCCTCGACCTGCTACCTGAGTGGCTAGCCAAATGGCGGCTAACTGTAAACGTGAGTAATACGCAGGCGCTCATCACGGGACGGTGTAACCTCCCACCTCGGCTGAAACTGCAAGGAGCCGACATCGACTGGGCGCTCCGGGCCAAGTACCTGGGCGTGACCATCGACCGTCGGCTCACGATGGGGCCGCACGTCAAAACCGTCGTGGGTAAAGGTCAGGTAGCCCGTAACCTCCTTCGCCCAGTCCTTTCATCCCGCCTCCCAACACGCACCAAGCTGGGCGTCTACAAAACGTACATAAGGCCACTCCTTACGTACGCCGCCCCAGCCTTGAAAGTGGTACGCGCTCTCAAACGCGACAAGCCGCAACCACATGAACGCACAACAGAATCTGGCGCTGCGCCGCATCCTGGACGCACCCCGGTACGCACGAAACGACGTGCTGACGCGGGACCTCCAGATAGAGAGCCTAGACGAATTTGTGGAACGGCTAGCTACAAACATGTACGCGCGGGCCGACGCTTCTGCCTGGCCGCACATCAAGAACATAGCGCCATGGCACGCGCGCCCGCCTGACAGCAGACGCCTCCCTAGGGACCTTATCCACGACGGTACGACCCCATCTACATCTACCCGGACTTGACGCTTAAGTAGGTCGCTCCAGGCTACACGCGGCCTACTTAAACAATAAACACTGCTCACCCCACACGCATCCAAGCGCGCAATGTGTTCTAAGTTAATATAGGCACAATTGCGCGCTACAAACAGACAATCACTACTTCACACTCGCAAGTACACACGCACCGGATAGCACAGCGCGGGCTCGCCTACCGGTGTAAACATTGGGCGGTGTATACACACATACACTACCGCTCATACACACATACGGCCAGATTCGGGAGGGAGGCAGACGAGAGCCATACATTTCTCTGTAGGTTCGTCAAAGTCGGCACTACTGATGCTGGTCACCCTCGCTGGGCTCCACATGGTACGCCATGAGTTCCACCTGGTGGGGGTAGACCGCCAGGGTGCCGTGAAGAACCGGCGGAGCGTTCAGAACGCCCGTCGCGGCGCGCCTACAGACACACACAACGATACCAATACAGTGAGTGCGGATTTGCTAAGGCAAAGCGACTAGGCGCTTTATCCGCACTCACACGATGTTAGGGTTATTTTAAAACGCCACAGCGACGGGCTCGTGTTTGCGAACCCCGGTATGGCTTCTGCGGGCTGGGAGCTTAGCTCTGGGACCGCTCGCCTCGCCCCCTGACGGGGGCGAAGCGACTTCCAATATGAAGCAAAATTGTTTAGTACGAGATTGCGCGCTGGGGTAAGCAGACGTATGTCTGTTGATATAGTTTTCTATTTACAAACTATACAAATATTGTTTGTGACGCCTCGTCGCGAACATAAAGAATATTCACGACATCGACTACGTGCAGGGAAAATATCGGCACACCCGCGCACGCGGCGCACGTCACGTCGTCGGCCCAGGCATTGAAGCTCCGTCACCGGTCCGTGCACCGTACCATGGCGAAGACATCGCATTTAATAAGACTAATAAAAATATGTTACTTACCCTCACAGTTTAATTTTCATCCGATTTAATTCCATATATTATTTTTATACTTAGAATCCATATATTTTGGGTGAGATAAATCGTACAAAACGCTATATAATTATGCGTACCGCCTCTATTGATAACTCGTCATCCATATTTATTAAAGAAAAATCGACAACGTGCAGGGAAAATATACGCCAATACCGTGCACGTCACGGCGTCGGCCCAGGCACTGAAGCTCCGTCACTGGCCAGTGCACGGACGTGTGTGAACGAGTTCATATAAAATGTACGCACCGATATTTTTTGAGCTCCTGACGGGGCACGGTCCGTCCACGTCCCGGGCACGCCCCTGATATGTGTGGAGGATAGACCTTTAGGGATATTGGACTATCGCAAAAAACGTAGGCGAGCTGAACCGTGGGCATTGCAAAACGAAGTCGGCACTCATCATCCGACGATATTTTGCGTCCGAAGAGGTCCTCGTAGTCTACGCAGTTAACAACCCAGGATCTCCAATCTCCTTGGTATATTTCGTCAATATTGTTCACAAATTGGGTGTATGCTGCCTCGTCATCAGGAGGATGTTCCCAGTTGGCGAGTTCGCGATATATATTGCGATCCAAGATCTGTGGGCGACAAGATAGATTTACAATGCATTCCTAGCATACTTTATGCAACTGAACGATCGCCAGATCAAAGTAAGGTGTCGGCAACTTCTAATGCCTATCTACCTGGTAGTCGCTGATATACAGCTGTATCTGGTTATATGGAAACATAGTTGGAAACAGGCTGGGTAAATTGATTTGAACTATTATACCTAGGTACGTAATATGTATATATTATTATAATATATATAAAAAATATTATTATATAAAAATAGCGTTCGGAAAGTTGCGCGGTATCTTCTCGTCCTACTTACCACAGTGTCTCAAGAAGAAAGTCTATGGCCAGTGTGTGTTGCCAGTGATTACTTATGGGTCAGAGACGTGGTCACTCACAATGGGCCTCATCAAAAGGCTAGTAAAGTCACCCAAAGGGCAATGGAGAGAGCTACGAGTATGCTCGGAGTATCCTTGCGTGATTGAATTAGAAATGAAGACATCCGCAAGTAAACCAAGGTTACCGACATAGCCCGAAGAATTGCCAAATTATGTGGCAGTAGGTAGGGCACATTGCTCGCAGAACGGATGGCCGTTGCACTAATATACTTGGGATCTTCTTGAGTATCTGCTCGATTTCATCAATAAATAACAATTTGTTCGTCTTTGGTGGTCTATAGACTGCGACTATATTAATAGTTGACTTGTCAACAGTGAGTTTACCACAGATGCCTTCCAATGAACTAGTCAGAGTTTTATTTGCATTGAAAGCAAGACACTCTTTACAATAAATCAGCACACCTCCTCCTCTTGCTTTCACCCTCGTGTTTGAAAATAGATTATAACCGTCTATGTGGTATAAAGATAATTCGTCTTCCTTAACGTTGACCTCTGTCAACACCAGTATTTTTATAATGTCAGAGCAGCTTTTGCAAAAAATTAGGACTTCATTAATTTTTTTTCTTATTGATCGAATATTTAAGTGTACTATATGTATATATTTGCCTTTGTCAGGCACAGACTGAGCCCAAGTAATCACATTTTTGAATCTCGTAAACTGAAATTCCAATGTAGAAACATTGTCGAAGCGATTCACTTGTATTTATTTTTTGTTGATGCTCGCGGTGTTCAGGTTGCACTATGTGTGCGCTAGACGTCTACCCACATGTAACGAACATTTTCAAATTCTCTTCCGATCTTATATTGTAGATCTTTTTTTCTTCACTATTCTTCTTGACAAGGATATTACCATCTTGAACCCAGATGTACTGGAACCCTTCTGGCTTTAACTGGTTTCTAACGATCCATAGGAGTTGACGCTTATACTTAGGTAAATCTTCATTTATGTATATTCTGCTATCACTGCCATTGGCGAAAACTTGATTATTGGTAATTTTGTTTACCTTTTTCGCCATCATCCAATTGTTACGGGCACTCTTAGAGCGAAGCTTAAATAGCACGATTTTGGGTTTTGTGTCGCCCGGTTTTTCTCGCCCTACCCTCAGCTGCAGGTTTAGCTTTTTTGCCAGTTCCCCTACCACCGATTTAACATTTTCTTCTTTACGCATCTCCAATCCATATATTTCAATATTTTTTTCATGGCCTTTTACCTCCAACTCCTGTACTCTCTCTTCCAGGGCTTTATTGCACTTCTGTAGGTACACATTTTTTTGTTCTAAAGACTTGATTTTCTTTTGAGATTCATCTTTAAATTCGACCAAAGTTTGGTACATTTCCGAATAAAATTCAACGGTCGCAGTAAGTTCAACATTTTTTTTCTCGACACTGTAAAGTACCTCCAACTTTTTGTTTATTTCAGCCAGTATGCTTTCGCCTGGAACTTCACTAGGGTCTATCGCTAGTTTTGGGTCTTGAACTGTCTTCGCTTGCACAGGACTGCTTTATGCTGACCGACAGTCATCGCAGTTTCCCGACAGCAGGAACTGCCTGTTGCTTTGCACACATTTTTTGTGATACACCGCTTCACATGCACCTTTACACCTCACCAAGTCATCTTTGGTCAACGACACAAAGAGTTTACACTTTTTGCATTGGACCATTTTTACTTGGAACTACGTTAATGTCAGTAGTAAGCTGATATACAACAATATCCACAATAACAGCTGTTTTTATTAGGTTACACACGACCGTACGATGAGCGCTCGAGCAGCGGTATGAAACATGTTTTAGATAAACAACAGCGATTGTCAAAAAGTCTTAAATTATTGAGATGCCCTGCCGATACATCATAGATGGTCAAGAGTATGTCACAATCCTGATGACATTAAAGATGATGAACCACTAACACAAAGTCCACTTCTGGTAAAAGCCATTTTGTGTCTATACACACATAATTATATCATAGACGATACATGAATCATACGTTTATCATAGGCGATACTAAACTTAACCAGATTATGATCTATTTGAATTAAGTTTGATCACTAAACAGGGGTACATATTAGAATATCGAATATTAAAATACCTACGGTTAAAATGTCACTGTTCAAAACATAGAAAATTTAAATATCGAATGACCATTTAATCGAAAATTAAAATAACGAAAGTTTATAATGTCAAATGGTTACATAACCTACGTCCAATATATCTAAAATCTAATTATCGACAAAAGTGACATCGAAAGACTTAAATATCGAAAGTACAGAGTATCGAATGCCCCAAATATCGAAGTACAGAGTAACGAATGTTCAAAATATCGATATTTATTATGTGTTACACAGGGTAATTTGATATTTCGGATATTGCGAAAACCCGCATAATTAGAAAATGGTGAAAAAAATCTGCGAGCAACTTGGAAGTAGCGGTTCTAACCTTTTTTTTTTTTTTTTTTTTTTTTTTTTTTTTTTTTTTTTTTTTCCGGGGTGGAAAATCCTCATTGGATGTCCTCCGCCCTTGGGGGGGCGGGGGGGTCTGTCAGACTCATACTGACTAAAAACCACCCCGGTGTTCCGTCTCACACCTACACCGGGGGTCGCGGGAACAACGATACTTCCGCAACCCCCGGCTAGTGCCGGCCCGCCTCTGCGGGCCACGATCTCGGGTTGGGGGGGAGTGAGGTGTTGGACTCCCCCCGCGACGTCTCAGAGGGGCGCGCGTGGAACACTACGCGCCTCCACCTCGGGTCCGGATGTGTGGGGGGCGACAGACGTCCCCGAGTCCGTCGCCCCTGGACCCATTTAGGGGGGCTGGAAGAGGGCGTTGTCCGCCCTCCGCCTACGCCCGGCGCGTCTGCTGCGGATTGGGTTAGCGGATGAAATCTCCCTCTCCCTCTCCGCAGCCTCCTTCTGCGAGACGACTGTTTCGCAGAAGGATACCACCGCGTCCCAGGACTCCTCGCTGCCAACCATAGACTCGACCGAAACCGCAAAACCGAACCGGAAAACGCAGCGTTGGAAGGTCTCCTTCTAGGTGGAGTGACGACCTGGTCAAGGCTGCGAGAGTCCGGTCAATGCGAAACGCACAGACCCGATCAGTGTGGCTACGCTTGGGGCAGGCCTATGTCCAGCAGTGGACATGACAGTGAAATGATCTACAAAAATAATAATTATAAACAGCCCATTTGCTACGACTTATATTCTTAATTCAAAAACAAAATTGTGTGCAAGTGAGGTCGTCCGATGTCAAAGGATTAATACATTCACTTAATTTTTCTAAGTTAACAAAAGCTAAAATGATATTTCTCAAACAAAAACAAAATAAATTCAGCCAAAAATTCAAAGTATCTTTTAGTTTTTAATAACGTTGTATAGAATATAAAATTTGCCACCAACAGATGGCACAAATGTCGGGTCGGTGTACGAAAATAATATTCTTGTGAAGAAAGCTTTAAGGCCAACACAGTGGCTGTGGTATACTCAGTGTTCAAAATACATTGAAGTTTATCCAAAGTAATTATTTTTGTTTGACTTAGTCCAGCCCGCAATGTACTATAGCTGTCGAGATAAAATATATGTATGTCGACAGTTAGTGATGTAGTTTCATGTAAATGGTATGCAAAGCCGCTCTGAATACGTTGGTAAAGTGACCCTGACAGGCTTTTAGAAGCACCCGGCGAAGGCCCAGAAACCCTTTACTGTGTACCGTTTAATTTTGAACAGTAATATCGTGTTTTGTTATTAAATATTTCTATTAACCGTGATTTTCAGCGTGGGATGTCCGCTAACGTTATTATTCAAGTTTATTTGGTTTCGGGCTTCAAGTATAAATATTTGATGCTAACATGGCCTAAATTTTATAAGGGTGTTTGCTTTGATACTAGAAATAAACTTGATCAAATCTTAAACGAAACAAAGTTTAAGTAATACAAACATTTGACTGCCCAGAGCGCGAGAAATTGAAGGCCAAACCGATAATCATATGATTTTAAAACCCTTTTCATACACCCACATCACCCCACAAAATCTAAATATTATTCCACATAACATTACAGTAAAAACGTCCCCTAACATAACCGTAATCCGATTGTTATTACGTAATGAAACCTCTACGCTGTCAAAACGTACCTGAAAAAAAAGACGCGGGCGTCATCTAAGCATTTCATTTAATAAAAATAACGCGATCCTTCCGGTATACTGGAGATTGAATGGCCTCTTTTACCTGGAGATACCCGCCCGGGCCACTGAAAGGGTAAATTGGTACATTCGGAGGCCACATTTCGGACGTACAGGCCATTATTGAGGTCTTGGTCGGGGGAGGAAGGCGCCGATTTTGTGCGGACTTTTGCTCAAACACCTATTTACCTGCTCGACCGGTGTGACGCCTTCTTTTTGCTATCTAATGGAAAATTTATCTTTGAATGTGTAATGGACCAATGGGTACATATTAGAATATCGAAGATTAAAATACCTACGGATAAAATGCCACAGTTCAAAACATCGAAAATTTAAATAACGATTGTATTAAAATATCGAAAATTGTTACATCTAAGCATAAAATGTCTAAGATTAGAATGCCGACTGATTAAAATATCGATTGATTCAAAATGTCGATAGTCATTATACCTATGTTCAAAATGTCAACATTTAAAACACCTAAGTTAAAAATACCTACTCGTTAGAATATCGAAAAAAAAATGTATGTGGTATGAGTGGAAAAAATTTAGGTGGATTTGAAATTGTCACACTCTGCCAACGCATTGATATTAGTCATTAGCCTGTCCTCCACTGCAAACATTTAACGTATTGTTTAGCGAATATTATCATGTCGGAAAACTGATTAGTAGTTTTCAAGCGCTCACCGGACGCTGCCGCGGCACCGCTCACTTCGCTCGCTCGGCTCGCGCGCGGTTGGTCACGGTTCTAACCTAACCTATTTCACCCAGTACAAAATGACGAATCATTCACCTGCAATCTGCCGCAGAATGTTGTCACTATTGTCAATTATCTAGTCGCAGGCAGATTGTAGGTATGATTCGTTATTTTGACCGGGTGAAATAGGTTAGGTTAGGTTAGAACCGCTACTTCCAAGTTGCTCGCAGATTTTTTTCACCATTTTCTAATTATGCGGGTTTTCGCAATATCCGAAATATCAAATTACCCTGTGTAACACATAATAAATATCGATATTTTGAACATTCGTTACTCTGTACTTCAATATTTGGGGCATTCGATACTCTGTACTTTCGATATTTAAGTCTTTCGATGTCACTTTTGTCGATAATTAGATTTTAGATATATTGGACGTAGGTTATGTAACCATTCGACATTATAAACTTTCGTTATTTTAATTTTCGATTAAATGGTCATTCGATATTTAAATTTTCTATGTTTTGAACAGTGACATTTTAACCGTAGGTATTTTAATATTCGATATTCTAATATGTACCCCTGTTTAGTGATCAAACTTAATTCAAATAGATCATAATCTGGTTAAGTTTAGTATCGCCTATGATAAACGTATGATTCATGTATCGTCTATGATATAATTATGTGTGTATAGACACAAAATGGCTTTTACCAGAAGTGGACTTTGTGTTAGTGGTTCATCATCTTTAATGTCATCAGGATTGTGACATACTCTTGACCATCTATGATGTATCGGCAGGGCATCTCAATAATTTAAGACTTTTTGACAATCGCTGTTGTTTATCTAAAACATGTTTCATACCGCTGCTCGAGCGCTCATCGTACGGTCGTGTGTAACCTAATAAAAACAGCTGTTATTGTGGATATTGTTGTATATCAGCTTACTACTGACATTAACGTAGTTCCAAGTAAAAATGGTCCAATGCAAAAAGTGTAAACTCTTTGTGTCGTTGACCAAAGATGACTTGGTGAGGTGTAAAGGTGCATGTGAAGCGGTGTATCACAAAAAATGTGTGCAAAGCAACAGGCAGTTCCTGCTGTCGGGAAACTGCGATGACTGTCGGTCAGCATAAAGCAGTCCTGTGCAAGCGAAGACAGTTCAAGACCCAAAACTAGCGATAGACCCTAGTGAAGTTCCAGGCGAAAGCATACTGGCTGAAATAAACAAAAAGTTGGAGGTACTTTACAGTGTCGAGAAAAAAAATGTTGAACTTACTGCGACCGTTGAATTTTATTCGGAAATGTACCAAACTTTGGTCGAATTTAAAGATGAATCTCAAAAGAAAATCAAGTCTTTAGAACAAAAAAATGTGTACCTACAGAAGTGCAATAAAGCCCTGGAAGAGAGAGTACAGGAGTTGGAGGTAAAAGGCCATGAAAAAAATATTGAAATATATGGATTGGAGATGCGTAAAGAAGAAAATGTTAAATCGGTGGTAGGGGAACTGGCAAAAAAGCTAAACCTGCACCCAAATGATGTAGAGGATGCACAGAGGGTAGGGCGAGAAAAACCGGGCGACACAAAACCCAAAATCGTGCTATTTAAGCTTCGCTCTAAGAGTGCCCGTAACAATTGGATGATGGCGAAAAAGGTAAACAAAATTACCAATAATCAAGTTTTCGCCAATGGCAGTGATAGCAGAATATACATAAATGAAGATTTACCTAAGTATAAGCGTCAACTCCTATGGATCGTTAGAAACCAGTTAAAGCCAGAAGGGTTCCAGTACATCTGGGTTCAAGATGGTAATATCCTTGTCAAGAAGAATAGTGAAGAAAAAAAGATCTACAATATAAGATCGGAAGAGAATTTGAAAATGTTCGTTACATGTGGGTAGACGTCTAGCGCACACATAGTGCAACCTGAACACCGCGAGCATCAACAAAAAATAAATACAAGTGAATCGCTTCGACAATGTTTCTACATTGGAATTTCAGTTTACGAGATTCAAAAATGTGATTACTTGGGCTCAGTCTGTGCCTGACAAAGGCAAATATATACATATAGTACACTTAAATATTCGATCAATAAGAAAAAAAATTAATGAAGTCCTAATTTTTTGCAAAAGCTGCTCTGACATTATAAAAATACTGGTGTTGACAGAGGTCAACGTTAAGGAAGACGAATTATCTTTATACCACATAGACGGTTATAATCTATTTTCAAACACGAGGGTGAAAGCAAGAGGAGGAGGTGTGCTGATTTATTGTAAAGAGTGTCTTGCTTTCAATGCAAATAAAACTCTGACTAGTTCATTGGAAGGCATCTGTGGTAAACTCACTGTTGACAAGTCAACTATTAATATAGTCGCAGTCTATAGACCACCAAAGACGAACAAATTGTTATTTATTGATGAAATCGAGCAGATACTCAAGAAGATCCCAAGTGAACATAAATCTGTTAGGAGTGAGTGACAGTCAACAAGTGACGAACTATAAAGACTGCCTATGTGGACTAGGCTTACAGTGCGTGATACCAGCTACCGAGGTGACGCGGGAGGCTATCGTCGCGGGTGTAAGAGAAGTGTCGTGTATAGACCATGTCTGGGTGCGTACAGGACAGTTGCAAGATTGTCTTTCGTTTGTGATTGAGTGTTTCATGTCGGATCACCATGTGGTGGGTGTTTCGATACCGTTAGATGCGATGCCACCATGGACGGACAATAAGAACTTGGACACTCGGTATGTGATTAGTAATAAGACTGTAGCTAAGAAAATCACTGTCTATGATTGGTCTCAACTGTTGTTTACTGACTGCCCTTTGTCTGTGTATGATGAGTTACAAAATACTTTTAATGATATTTATAAACATAGTAAGACTGTAATGCCAAAGACAAAAAAACGGGATACACAACCGTGGATAAGTCTGAGTTTGAAAAATATGTTGTTGCGTAGGGATAGATTGTTTAGAGAGTGGCAAGATACACCTAACAATAACACAAAAAGATTAGAGTACACCAGATTTAGAAATAAAGTAAATAAATTGATTTTTAAAGAATAAAATAAGTTTCGTCAAGAAGAAATAAAAAATTGTAATGGTGACCCAAAAAAAATCTGGGATAAAATTAATAGTTGGACAGGTAGAAAAAAGGCAAATATAGATGATATAGTCAAGAGATACTTTGGAGGTAAGGACACTGTACAACATATGTAGTAAATTTGCAGATACCTTTACTGAAGAAATTATTAATATAAAACACAATTGTGATATTAAATTATTAGATAGAAGTAAGTATGTTAGGGTAAGTAACGTGACCTTCCGTTTTAAGCCCGGGTCCAGCGACACATCGATCTAGCGATCTTAAACTTAATTAAATCATACCTGAGTAATAGGCTTCAATGCACGGAAATTACTAGGATATGTCCAAAAACTAAATTAGAAACTACGTATATATCAAAACCAAGACATGTTAAGTATGGCGTTCCACAAGGTGGTGTATTGGGTCCGCCACTTTTTTTGATATATATAAATGATCTCCCGAAAGCAACAACCAACAAAATGGTTCTTTTTGCAGATGACAGTACTGCTATAATAGAATATAATAATTCAAATAATTATAATAATGACATAAATTCTTGCTTGGGTGACATTATACATTGGTTAAATAATAATAATTTGGTTATAAACCTAAACAAAACAAAAGTCATGCATTTTTATCAACGCCGTGAAAACCCAAATGTTAGCATTTCCTACGAGGGCTATGCTATTGAAGAAGCTAATGAAGCTAAGTTCTTAGGCATTACAATTGATAGCCAACTTACATGGAAACCTCATGTTGAAGAACTATGTAAGAAACTTAGCAAATCCGCATATGCTCTTTTTCAACTCTCAAAGAAAGTTAACAGTCAAGCTCTTCTGACGGCGTACCATGGACTGGTTGCCTCTGTTTTGCGGTATGGCATTATTTTCTGGGGGCAGTCCACTGATAGGGAGCTGGTATTCAGGCTGCAGAAGCGATGCATCAGGTCAATGTGCGGTCTTAAGACAACTGATAGCTGTGTTCCCTATTTTAAATCGTTAAAAATTTTAACTTTTCCTTGTTTATATATAATGGAAACGGCTTTGTTTGTGAAATATAATCCTCATTTATTTAAAAAACTGTCAGAGGTCAGAAAAAATCCAACTCGGACTCAATACATCAATCAACTAGGTATGTCAAGTAAAATGTAAAACCGCACTTATGACAAAAAGTTTTTTTGGTATTGCCCCACTCATATATAATAGAGTACCAAATATTATAAAAAATATGACTACATTAAAATTTAAAAGGGCGCTTAAAGAACTTTTAATTACGAAAACCTATTACACGATTGACGATTTTCTTAATAATTATTCACTAACCGATTGACATACTGTTATTCTGATTGACATAATTATTGTGATCTTCTCATTGACTTATTTTATTATTTATTATTGACATGTTTTAAATTAAATAATTATTGGAATTAATTTTGTTACACTTATTATTATTTTGAATTGTAAACCTTTGCATGCCCATGTGACGGTAAAATATGGAGAACTTTATTATAAAAACACCTATGTACTCTACCCATGTTTGCAAAGAAATAAATGATTATTGATTATTTATTATTGACAGTGTGTAAAGTTATCGATCAGCTGAGCAGAGATAAGGCGCCGGGCATTGATGGTATTCGAGTTATGGATTTAAAATTAATTAAGAATGAAATTTCACCAGTCTTGTCAATCTGTGTTTATCGAAAGGGGAATATCCAAGTACACTTAAAAAAGCTTTAATCAGGCCCATCTTTAAACAGGGGGCGCACTCAGATTACGCTAATTACAGGCCTATCGCTATCTTATCAGTAAAAAAAAAAAAAAAAAGTTTTTATTGTTTATCATACAATTGTTCTACAGCACAAAATTGAGGCAACCCCGGTAAGTTATAAGGATACTTGTAATGGGGTTACCTCGCAACTTCCCGTGGGTTACTATCTACAATGTTGAGACTTAATTAAAAAGGAAAAGAAAAATGAAAGTTTAGGTCCTATAATGATTACAAAATTATTGTTATTGTAGTATGTTCAAGTACGTGTAGTGTTAGTGTGTGTGTGTGTAAGTGTGGTGGGATGGTTGAGCAGGGTGTGTGGGAGTGAGTAAGTGTGTGTGTGTATTAATAAATGATTAACTGATGTATGTTATGGATGGGTACTGGTTCTTCTTTAGCATACTCTGGTAAATAAAAGTTCTATTTCATCATACGTTTGTAATTTTAACCATTCCGTTAGGGTATTTTTACATTCGTGCCGCAACATGGGGTAAATATTCAGTTTGAGGTTTAATTTATTATAGATATAAGTTGACTGTGTATTATACTGACGCCTGGCGAAAATCGTACGGACCCGAGGGGAGTGGGCCACAATGTCTTTACGTCTTCTATCGAGCTTAGAGGGCTCATATGAGAGGGTCTTGTGCAGATGTATGGTTAGAATAGAATAGAATAGAATAAATCTTTATTTGCACAGAAAGTAGGTACAGGTAACAGATGTTGATGTTGATGTTGTTGTATGTTCAATATGTATAGTTTCCTAACAGTGAGCAGATTACTAATCTTGTAAAGGTTGTCTGTAGAATATCGAAAGGGTTTAAAATACATAACTTTGATGAGAGACCTTTGGGCCCTTTCTAGGTCTAGAAATTTGGTCTTGGTGGCCCCTCCCCAGATCGGTATACAGTATGTGATGACCGATTGTGCCAGAGCAGTATAGATTTTATTGAGTAACAACGGTGGCATCACATGTCGCAACGTTTTAAAAATCCATATAAGTTTTCTGACCCTGGTCATGGTATTTTCGATATGTGTGTGCCAGGACATCCTTTGGTCTACTGTTATACCAAGATATTTGGTGAATCTGACTTGCTGTATGCTTTGACAATTACAGGGATAGTGGGGACCTGTACACTCATGAATCACGATCCCGAATTCAGCAATGGCTGTGTCCTCTGATTAGGAGTAAAACAGATGAAGTTCGTTTTAGATACGTTAAGGGTTAAAAGATTAGAATTTAACCAACTTGCTAGTATCGCTAATCCACGTTCAGCAGCAGCACGCACGGTAGCCCACGAGTCACCAGCGAAAACTACTGCTGTGTCATCGGCATATGAGAATACTCGTCCGCCACAGTTCCCGATATTACACAACTCATTTATATAAATCAGGAACAGCGTCGGGGCAAGCACACTTCCCTATGGTACTCCAAAACATACCGTTTTTTCATCGCTAATAAGGTTGCCAACCCTAACTTGCTGTTTTCGGTTAGATAGGTAACTACCAAATAGAGAGAGAGCCGTACCCCTTATGCCAATTGCTTCAAGTCTGTGCAGAAGGATGGGGACAGAAACAGTGTCAAATGCCTTTTTTAGGTCTAAAAAGACTGTAAGGCATTTCAGGCCTTTGTCTACACAATTTACTATATCGCCAGTTAATGCTTTAACAGCATCCTGTGTAGATAGGCCCCTCCTGAAGCCATATTGCGAGGAAGATAAAATGTTATATTTATTAAGATAATTAATTAGTCTATTATTTAGTAATTTTTCTAGAATTTTAGCGATACTTGATATAACCGATATAGGGCGATAGTTGTTGACATCATTCCGGTCCCCCTCCTTGTGCACAGGCGTAACCATCGATCGCTTAAAAGCATCTGGAAATATCCCGGTTCTAAAGCACAGGTTAGCTAGCTGGCTTATTAAAGGGACTAAGAAGTCTCTAGAAATTTTCAAAAATTTTGTAGGTATGCCGTCCCACCCAGGTGAGCTTTCAGAATCGAGACCCATAAGCAAGCCAGCCACTTCCTGCGGGTCAGTATCAAGCAGTACGAATGATGTAGTATGCTGTTTACACCGCAGGTATGAAGGGCTAGGATTAGGGAGATTTGATTTTTTTATTATCTCTTCCGCCAATGTTTGACCAATTGTAACGAAGAACTGGTTAATACGGTTTAAAGAATCTAGAGGGTGTGGTGTGATTTTAAGAAGATTAGAATTGTCTGATTTAGGTGTTTTAAATTGTGTAATTTCGTTAATTTTTTTCCAGAGCTGTTTTGGATTGTTTATTGACATATTTATTTGTTCTCTTTGTGATTTTCTTTTTAGTTTCTTTATTAAGTTTGTACAATAAAAATAATAAATCAGTGATAAATAAAATAGTAGAAAAAATAGTAGTTGGGCAGGTTGGCGAATTTTTAGAGCAGAATGATATACTGGCAGATGCGCAACATGGATTTAGGCGTGGCCGCAGTACCATGACGGCACTTTCACGGTTTTCTGAAGACATGAACAGTAGTCTGGATCAGGGTCACCAGATCTTGGCGCTGTTCATCGATTATAAGAAGGCTTTCGACACTCTGGACCACGAGGTGCTGTTGCAGGCCATGGACGAATGTGGGATCAGGGGCCCCACTAACAAGTGGTTCCGGAACTACGAGTACCTAAGTGGCAGAACCTTACAAACCTGCATTTCCGGAGTGGTCGGTAAGGAAGCTGCGGTGGGCCTTGGCGTGCCGACTGGATCCGTGTACGGACCAGTTGGCTATGTCATGCATGTCAATAGCGTCAGTAATGTTGTGAAGAAATGTCGTGTTTATATGTATGCGGACGACATGTGTCTCATGTACTCCTCGAGGGATATACAGGAGGTCAGGTCTGTTTTGCAGGATGACTTCGACAATATCACCCGGTGGGCGCATGATAACGGCATCATCCTAAATCTAAGTAAGACGAAGGTGATGCATGTGCACTCGCCGCACAACCTGCTGGAAAAAATGTCTGCAGTGATGATATCGGTATCGTGGGCCACACTTACGAATGCATGCACGTCCGGAATGTCAACTGTCTGTGTGAAAAGCTTGAGTATCTCGATAGATTTAGGTATCTGGGTCTGTGGGTGGACCGCCACATAAACTGGAAGACACAGATTGACACAGTGTGTGCAAGGCTTAGGTCAGTTTTGGGTAAGTTTTATGTCTTGAAGGCACCGTTGAGTAGAAAAACGTTGCGTGTTATTTATTTTGCCCTAATCGAGTCCTTGATTAGCTATGGACTAAATATGTATGGCCGTACAATTAAAACATATTTGAATAGTATCAGATCACTCCAAATTCGTTTCATAAAGTATCTTGTTAAACCTAAAATAAAGCGAGAGAGTAAGGAGAATTATGAGAAACTATGTGTTGTATGTAAAGTGCTTCCTGTACATGAGAAGGTCAAGTACTTGTTGGTTCTCGAGCAGTTCTATAACAATCAATATAAAGTCTATGAAAGGAACAGTTACAATACTCTAAGTGTTAGAGAACGTAAGTTCCTGCGAGCACCAGCAAAAAATTACTACGGCAAGAGAACCAACAAGTATTTGATCCCCACAGTGTTTAATAGTCTTGATTGGTTGAGAGGGGAAAGTGGTGGAATTGCCAAGAGAACTTTAAAAAGAAGGCTTATAGATGTGTTGCTTGGTGGGGTGGCCGTTGCCAGTGATAGTGCATCAGCACTGTCACAGCGCTGACGTGCGCACGTGTGTTGTGTTGGTGTGAGTTAGTTATGTTGTTAATTATCCATATGTAAATAGGTGTGATTTGTATACCTATATTTAAGTGTAAACCAATTGTTGTACGAGCGCTAATCCCGCCGATAAACTGCCTCGCAGTTTGGTGGGTTTGTAATTTTAATAACAAATGTATTTTTTAAATAAACGATTTATTATTATTATGTATGGACACTCAAAATTTCGGCTCTGACACCGTTTGATAGAACCATGTCGGTCCATGTCGTCGATCTCTATTTAGCATTTTTATTTTTTCATGAAAACATTAAACGCGCTATAAAAATCTAACTCGCAAACCAATTATTTCTTCCAGTTCACCTTCAGTTCTGTTCCACACAGTGTAAAAACCCTGGAAGCCACAATTGATTAAGTTTGAATAGTGCTGCGGCGATATTCGTTCAAAAAGTAATCGTGAGAGTTTGTTGGTTTCGGTGTTTTAATTCTCATGCAAACCGCACCAGAGAATCGGGCAACCGATTGACAATTTGCCAACAGTTGATATAAATGTGAACTTTTGTTACCGGACCGTGTGTTTTAAATACGCTATTGCAGCGATGAACGTAAAGCTTAATAGGGACAATGAATGGAATGATAATGAAGTTGCTTGACAATGTGGATTTTCCTACGTGAATTTAAAGCGTGGATTTTGTACGTGATTTTTATACTCATAAATATCGTGGCAAAACATAATAATTGAACGTAGCAGGGAGTCGTCTGTTAAAATCTATTCCGTCTATTTGTATTTTAGTTGAAGCTGCAGTCACATATTTTCTCTTTACCCAGGTAGATCTTTGAGACAGGAGGGATTCAACCTTTTTTTTAGTAAATAATAAACCCGACTGCCTAAAAGCGAATTGAAAAGATGAGCAAAAGAATAACTATATTGAAAATAAAACAAACTGAAAAGATGTAAACGAGACTTAAATCAAAACATGCAATCGAGCGCTACGTATGTTTTTGGTCAGTCACTTGCCGTGGGTAGCCCCCGACTGCAAGATTTGCTTTGCTGTAAATACCTTATATTTTACAAAACAAGGCTAAGCAAGTAAAATTCGTAAAAAAAAATCCAAACTACCTAAATAAACCAAAACAGTAGAAATCAATGACAAAGAGAAAGTTATGAATAAAACTCGAAGGAACGGGTGACAGATGTCAGAAGTCAATAGCGATGACGTCACATGAATAGAAATAGTTCCTTACAAGTTTTTGTGCCAGCCATTTCTTTAGCTCAACCCTTTGAGGAGAATTGGGGATTTGCACAGTTTGTTTTTTTATTGTATTTTTTCAATTTATTGATGGCATTGCGCTTTTAGGAATACTGCTATTTTTTTCAGGGTCAAGTTCCTTTAACTTTATTTCTGTCAAATATTGGGAACGCTTTGTAAGGTTAGTTTTAGCATTCTAGATTATACAGATTTTTATTTAGTTTATTTTTTTAACAATTAATGTACACACATACAGTAATCCCCAATCTTCTTGGCCACCCTGATGTCGGCTACAATGGTTGCGCAGTAGTTAATCTCATATATATAGATAATCAGCAGCGCCGTGCGTTGCGCATCGCAAAGCCTGTTTTCGGCCTGGCCAAGAAGATTAGGGGTTTCTGTAATAAACAGAAAAAACAGAAAATAGGTGAAAAGAAGCTGCGAAGGAAAAGTTAAAAAAAGAGATGTAGACACCGGGTGTTGAGGGAAAAAAATAATCATATCATGATTATTATCGTTTAGGTACCCTAGAAATATCTTTGAGTTTTTGTAGCTTTCATTACCACGTGTTTTGCTTATTTTTGTTACTCTACTATATTTACATCTGCGTATTAATTACTAGTTTTATCTCAAGACTTTGCGCGTGTGGGGTATCCCAAACGTACAGGGCATTTGCCGGGTTAAAAGGTAGCAGGTAGTAATAAATGTGTTTTTTGTTACTAAATGTGATAAGTACATACTTCCAGAGATTAGAGTACCTCTTGAAAATAAACACTTTTATAATATTAGATAAGATAAGCCTTTATTACTCACTATTCTCCCACCAAAAGTTCTCAAAACCAGAAAACCAGGGATAGGGGTTCTCGCCTAAGTAAACCAGGAAGTATCCAAAACTCCAAGTAAATCACTTAAAGGGTCAGCAAATCGTAATAATCCAAGTTTCTCGGTCTATCCATCAACGTCGCTCCTCTCTGGAGTCGACACGTAAATTATTGTTACTACAATTTAAGCTAACGATGAGCATAGCGGGTCTAAGCTCTTAATGGAGTAGTTCTTATGCATAAGGAGTGACTTAGTCTATTCAATTTTTACTTTATTTAATAAGCAATTTTATAAATTTAATTTTAAAAGTACTACTGAGATAAGCTCAGAAGCCTCGAATCTTGCTGAAAGTGGGAGCAAGTGCAGAAATATGATCTGGGAGCATTGGGAAATCGAAGCAAGGAGGAGGAATTCAGATGACAACTAATAGGGATGTTTCCTGTGTAAAAAAAATATAATTCTATGTAGTCCGTCAGTTAGATTTTCAAATAATATTGAACCCGTATTTTTGCTTTATCAAATAAATAAAAATTTACAAAGATAAAGCGCATCAAAGTTGAGGAGTGGGCGCTTGTGACGTCACTTTGTCAGTAACACCGTGACGTCACACGATATTTCAACGCACTGTATCGTCGTAATTTTTTGCTTTTGTGGCAATAGAAAAATACGTGTCCAATATTTTTAGGTTATCTAACTGACGGTAAATTTATATTTTTTGTCAGCATCCCTATTGAACAGTTTGAAAGAAGAAGAAATTTTGCTCCGACCCCAAAATAAATAGGGACAAAGGAAAGAGCAAGATGAAAATCAAAATCTGTGGCCATAACCATGAATATTATTATTGGTTAGCAAGATCCAGGCACAAGCCAAAATACTACTCTAAGGATAGGGACAGTGACGCAAACCATTTCCTGAGCGGTCCACAAATTGTGACGTCACTGGTCACATAGTAAACATTATAATCGTAGAAAGAGGTGTAAACGTAAAAACACCGATGTCATACCGAGTTATCGCGTGGCGATTTGCGTCACCACTACACATCTTACGGTTTGGTGTCAAACGCAACGTAGGTTATTATTCGGCAGTATCATAATATAAAATAAAGTTGTATAAAATAAATTTTTCTATACCATCAATTAAAATTGTCACAGGAGTAGTAGTGTGCGATTATATATGGTTACCAGCGCAATTAAATTATTGTCTATGGATATAGTAACTGGCAGGATATTCAATAAAATTCTCATAACACTCGAAGAAATTACAGCATAGTTATCCCGATGTCACGACTGCCCTATTTTTATAATCCGTTTCGTTATTTCTAATGAAGGCTGTATACCCATTTAAGTTTAGAACTTGTGGTGTTGTCATTAAAGACAACACATCTGTCAAGGGAAGAAATGTCTTGATTGTATTTTATGTGAACTGTGTTAATAAACGTATTCCTGGAATAGCCTCTTTACTTTAATAATTTCAACTATAAAAACACAG
Organism: Orthosia cruda; assembly: GCA_964057195.1. Lineage (NCBI taxonomy): Eukaryota > Metazoa > Arthropoda > Insecta > Lepidoptera > Noctuidae > Orthosia > Orthosia cruda. The sequence continues at coordinate 39,740,871 of OZ059829.1, forward strand.
ACTCTTAGATAACACTTCGTGCCCGCGATGAAACCCACCATTTGAACTAATTGCCAATTAACACCCGACGGGTAATCAATCTAATTTTTTACTTGCCATTAGTTCCTCTACACTCTGCCCGTTCGGCGCTAAACGATGCAGGTTTAACAATTTTACCCGTTTTTAAAAGTGATTAAATGGGAATGTACCTAGATGCTGTTTTATAAATTAGTATTGAAAGTATCTGGTTTTAAATTATTAGCTAAATAATCAAGGATTTTGAAGAAAATTTACAAGAATTATGAGAAAATCTTACGAGTAATTTTTTTATGTCAATTAACGCAATCAATCCACTACTGGACGTAGGTTTGAACTAAACTCCTTCGCCTTCCGCATCCAACCTGTCCCAGTTACCATTTTAAGATCTTCGGTCTACCTAGCTGGAATGCTTGCCAGAACATAGTTTCCAATCTAGAACTCGTGTCCTCAACCAGCTATCGGCTCTTGCTAACCTTTAATGTAAAACTTTAACCTATGTTAGTGACTCCGGTTCGGTTCCGGATAATCACATAACAGACGGAAAGATACAACTTTATATTCTTCGCATTGTCCTGTGCCTAGTCATTCCATGATGCCACTTGATAAAAACCTTACCTGTCGACGAATTGGCTTTCCTGTTTGTAAATCAGTCCAGTGTCGTTCTGCACTAGCTCGACGTCACTATCGTGCCCAAAGTACTCAAATTTACAATAGGGTCAACAAGAACCTCGCAATTTACAGACTTACTGTCCATAAAGTCAAGCAGAGCCTTAAGCCATGGTAATTGTCCCTCAGCTACGAAGAAACAGAGCAAATACTAGTAACCATCTCGTGAGACAAATCCTTCCATTAGTACTATACACATAGACACATTATCGCATACGTGCACACACACACACACAAATACACTCGCTCACACACAAAAACACAAACACATTCGTGCCTGATTTTGACTTTTATTTTATTATTAGTTTGAATATGTACCTTAGTTTTAATATTACTCTATTAATTTTCATAAGAAAGAAATGTAATTCCTCTCCGGAAGTTATTATTTATTTATTTAACAGATCTTATCATTTAAAGAAACTTCATGTCCACGTGTGCTTTGAGAGCAGTATTTATTAAACATTTTGAAAGTGCCTGCTTGGACTAGTATTTATTCTCACGGCACAGCAGCAGTACTACTGCCTAGTAAGAACCGTCACAACTAGAGTAGGCACACAGACATAAATCTAACTAAATAACGCAAGTCCCTCCATCTGTATGAAAACCAAGCGTGCCACTTTTCACACACAATTTAAAAATAAATTTACTTACAATTGAAAGAAATATGGACACTGTGTTTAGAGCACAAAAAAGTTGCGTTTTTTTTTAAATCTAATATAGGCTCGCGCTTGACCACTATCTCACCTGATAGTAAGCGATGATGTGGTCGATGGTGGAGCACGCTTGCCTAGAAGTAACCTATTCACTCTTGAATTAAAGACACCTAGATTGTAGCTATTGGGAAACACAGACTCCGGCAGGGAATACCACTCCTCAGCTGTACGCATAATAAAAGTATGTATGTATGTATGTATGTGTGTGTTAGGGCGTTATGCGGCATTCAAAGCACGGAGAGCTGTAAACAAGTCTTTGCATATTTTCGTATATTAACAGTACCCTGCCTCTACATATATGAAGTGGCTATTTTTGTAAAAAATAACTTGCACTTATTTGAAACACTACACAGGGCCCGAAATAAAAATAAGATAAGCGGTAGACAACACAAAAAAGCGGTATTTCATAAGAACTTTCTAGGAATGGCACCACAGATCTACAATAAACTGCCGAAAGATATATTAAATATTAACGATATTAAAATGTTTAAAAAGCAACTGAATAAGTTACTGTTAAATAAGACGTACTACACAATACACGAGTACATGTCAGACAAAAATTTATCTATACAATAATTAATAGTATTAATATTTAAGTCCGATTTATTTTCATTTATTTACTGTAATTATTTTATTATGTGTTGTCCTATGTAAGACTCTGACATTATTTTACGTATTGTTTTGTTTATTATTATGACATTTTTTTTTACACTCTGAAATTATTATTTTATTTTAAATCTAAGACATTGTATATATTTTAATTTATGACATGGTATGAGTTTAGTGATAATTGATGACATTGTATATTTGAGTAACAGATTATGAAGTTGTATACTTTGAATGATATTTATGACATGGTATAATTTTATTATAAATCATGACATTCTATAATTTTTGTAATAATCTATGGCATTGTATATTTTTAATAATGTTTTAAGACATGGTATGATATTAATAATATTATGGTATGATATTAATAATTTGTGACATTGTATAATTTAAATAATAATTTTGCATGCCTAAACTGGTACAACACAGTGAACTGCGCATTCACCTAACACCTGGCAATGTATATTTATGTACTGTGTTGAGCAATAAAGTTTTGAATTTGAATTTGAAAGAAACCATTTCCAATGCCTCGGCCAACTTTTCTAAACAGTCTTTACAGCTCAATATGGCATAAAAAGGCATTTTTCTAGACTTCGGTGGATTTCCGGTGCCGATTATGGTAAATGAAAAGCTCAAATTACGATCAGATCGTAATTTTACTCCGTTTATGACACGCGAAGTACGTACAATCGCGTCATCTAGTTAGATTTATATCTATGATTAGGCAGCACTACCCCATCCAGGCAATTTCGCACCGATCCAACCAAATGTTGCATCCGGCCGACTAAGACATTAAACAGACTGTAGGTATTATACTGAATCACTGAACTCAACTTAATGTTATCAGTGATTTAAACTCGTTGGTTATCTAATACAATTACGCATATTGTTATTGTTTATGTTGTTTAACTAAACACTTGGGTAAGTTTATAGAGCAAGCAGAACTTAAGTGCTAAGTCATAATATCTGCGTATAATTTTAAGGATTCCACTTAATCCCAGCATCGCAGAAACGTGTAAGCTTTGCGGCAGTGAATCAAGTTAGCATGACGAGGCGGTTATTATCTGTTTTTTTTTAAGTTACGGTCAGCTAAAAGTCTATCTGACAGATGTCGGATCTGACCTGAAACCAAGTCCAAGCCCGTAAGGAGATTTAAGAAGTACCTAACGAGGAGGAATCCATGTGGTTATTCCTAAGTGTATGCGCAATCTGGAACGACGCAGTCAGTAAGAATGACTGGTAAATATTTTAACCAGGTCATGAAATATCCTTAAATGTTTATGTAGTATAGATTTTCCAAATTTCGAAATGTGAGACCTCATCACAGGCGCCACATCCATTAAAGTAATGGTTTGCTCCAACACACAGCGCCCGATAGTATCAGCGAGAGAGCTAAAGGAACATTTTATTTCAAAAATAGCTTTCCTTACACATAAATTACATACATTCACATCGATACAGAAGGAAAGATATATCGCCGTATGCTTTCACAATATTCTCGATTCACAGTTTTCAATATATATTGAGTTCCTTTGTGAAAAGGATACGATGGCTGTAGAAGTTTCAATTTTACACTATTTGTGTCAGGTAGAAACTTCTTGTGTTTCACTTTAGACGTGGATACAGAAGAAATATTGGTTTCCTGTATTCATTCGCTCCTTTCAACTTGGTATGTTTTAGTTCTTTTTATTTTTGTTGCTGACGGTTGGTAAGGCGACTAGAGGCTTATATACGGTGAATGGGTACTTTCTCTTCGTTTGTAAGATGTTGAGGGATATTTCATTTATTTTGTAAAGTGTTGAAGTACTGTCATAATAATAGGATTGAGAATTGGAGAAACTAGGACTGTTAGGTTAACCTCCAGTTCGCAAGCCAGTACATCGTGTTCCAAAAAGTAATTTAGGGCTGATTCCTAAATCGTCAGATTACTTTTATCTTGGAATTAAAAATGTCTGTCACTTTACGTAAGTTTACTAAAAACAGGTACCTACAATAAACTGATCTGAGCACACAAAGAACGTAACAAAAGAAAACCTCTACCTAATTGCTTCCACGAAGAGACAACATTCTACAACGTAAGTAATAAAAAATAAAACGTAACAAAAATCAGTATCACTGCTGGCCATTCGAAGCGCAACATTGGCAGTGATTCAAAATGCAACTGGCACTGGTTTAACCAGCATTTTAAACTATAAACCGCAGTACAGTAAAATCCACGGCATTTTCAAACGCTGTGTCAGAATCTCCGGAACAGATTTTGTCAAGCACATATTTTTTATACCGCGCTGCCGCAGTTAACTTATCGTGTTAGTGTTGTTTATCCACTGCAGTACCGGATTTTAAAATAAGAGTTGTCATAAAATAAGAGTATTAGGTGTTTAACAAACTAAGTTACTATTGTGGGGTAGCTTGGGAAAGGCCTATGTCCAGCAGTGGACTGCGCTCAAAATAATTATAAGCTTTCAATACTACTCTGTGTTAATCTAAGCATCATCCCATGAGTGGTGGTTCCTAGATAAACAAAACAAAAAACCGGCCAAGTGCGAGTCGGACTCGCGCACGAAGGGTTCCGTACAATTATCGCAAAAAAAAAACAACAAAATTTCGTTTGTTTTATGGGATTATTTTTTGTTATAGCGGCAAAAGAAATACCGTGATCCTAAATTAATTAGAGATACATTTATCTCTCTGTGGCATCTTAGCTCCTAAACGGATGGATTGATTTTGATTTAGTGTTTTTTGAAGGTGACTTTATCGAGAGTGTTCTTAGTTATGTTCAATGAAAACCAGTACAGTAGTTCAAAAGTTGTGGGCGTTTAATTCTTTGAATTGGGGTGTTTTCGCATATCGTGTCATAATTACGTTTTCAATAGATTGTCGATCGAAGCGTGTCTCATCATCATCATCAGCCTATTAATTTATTTATAAAACTTTATGCACAAGTACAAAGGTAGACTTAATGCCTTAGGCACTTTCTACCAGTCGACCTTAGGGTGGTGCAGAGATAAAAATGTTAATATAAGTTCTCACTGCTGGGACACAGGTGTCCTCTCTGTGAGAGAGGACGGGCCATAATCCACCACGCGAGCCCAGTGCGGGTTGGTGGATGTCACATGTCTTCGAATTTTTAGTTCTAGGACATGCCGGTTCCCTCACGATGTTTTCCTTCACCGTTTTTGAGAGCAGTGGTGATGAAATAATTTACACAAAGTATAGAGCCTGCCTGGGTTCGAACCCACGACCTACAACTTGTAAGTCGCGGCCGATACCACTGGGCCACCACTGCTCTAGCGTGCGTCTAGAAGCGTGTCTACTAGTAGATAAATTATGTAGCATGAAATTCAAATGTGTCAGAGTTTTTTTAATTTAAATTTAGAAAGTAGTAGTTGTATAAGGTATACAATATACACACATCAACACGGTCTAGGGATATTTCATACTCAATTAAATAACTCGAAAACTACTGGCCGCATTGGAATCTTTTATACACCGATTTGTTTGTAATTTATCTCAGACTAATTCCAAATTCAAATTTTTGAAAATTCTTTTGTTTCGGTGGCATAAAAATGTCTTGATGTGTAGGAGAGGGAATTTTCATTTGTGCGAAATTTAGAAAACAATACGAATTACGTTTAGTTACAGTTTTTTTTCATTTTTAAACGAAATATAAAGTTAAAATTGAGGTATTGTAGCCTTGCAACGCCAACATTTGACGAGGGCGAAGATGTTACGAGCTGTGGGAATGCTGGAAGCTGGGTCTGTTCAGCGTAATGTTGCTGAGGCCATAGGGACCCACCAAAATGTAATTTCAAGATTGTGGACACGCTATCGTGCCACAGGTGAAGTAGTGGAGAGGCACCGGGGGCCAAGTCGCATCACTACCCCCAGACAAGACCGATTTTTGCAAATTACTGCGCGAGCTCAACCAAATGCAACGGCGACTCAATTGGTCTAAAGGCTGCGAGTGGAACACCAAGTGCTTGTGAGTGACCAAACTGTAAGAAGGCGACTGCATAAAAGCAATCTACGCTCTCGTAGACCACTCCGGGTCCCACCTTTACGGAGAGGCAATCGTGGACGACGATTAGAATGGGTTCGGAACCACGTGGACTGGGGCCGTGAGCAATGGTCCAATGTGCTGTTCACGGATGAATCCAGGTTCGGCTTCCATCCAGATTCACGAAGGACGCGTGTTTGGCGAGTTCCTGGACGATGGAGCCGTCTGCAGAACCCTCAGGAAGTTCACCCATACCAAGGAGGAACAATTATGGTTTGGGCAGGAATTCGTCTTGGAGGACGGACGGATCTCGTTTGGGTGCGGGGCAATATGACGGCAGAACGATACGTCCAACAGGTGCTGGGGCCCGTAATCTTGCCCCACAGAACACAAATGGGGCAAGATTTCCTGCTCATGCACGACAATGCCCGGGCACACACGGCGAGAACGGTAGCAGCTTGGTTACATACACACAATGTTAGGGCCTTAGACTGGCCTGCTCAATCGCCAGATCTAAATCCCATTGAGCATGCGTGGGATATACTGCAAAGAAGAGCTCTGAAGGAAGTTCCTGAAAATCTGGCTACAGAAGATCAACTTTTTGCGCACCTCAGAAGGACTTGGGACAATATTCCGCAGCAAGACATTGACAACCTTGTTCTGAGCATGCCGAATCGTTGCCGATGTGTTATGAACATCATGGGCGCTTTCTCAGACTACTAACTTCAAGTTTATAAACACAAATTAAATGATTTTTCTATTTTTTCAGTTTTTACTCATAAATTAAAAGTTAATTCATATACGGTTTCCGTCTATGCTTCATTTTTTTCCATAAAATCCTGAAATTTTAATCGAAGTACCTTAACCATTATTAAAAAATGGTAGAATATTAAATAACGTATCTTTTAAATATATACATGTCATATAAATAATTAACACATTGATAGTAATTCGCTTTTTTAAAAATATCCCTAGACCGTGTTGATGTGTTTACATACTCGCAAACATAGGCAAAACTACTACATTAAAGAGGCTTCGAAGTTACATTGTAACGTCTACACTCGCAACGAGGCGATTAGTCTCAACAAAGTTCATCCAAACTTTAACTCGGTTACTTGATATTAATACTCTCCAATTATGTTCCAGAAACTTTGTTAACTGAACCGTGCCTCAAACGGTTTAAAGTGGCATTATATTAATACACCTGTAATGTAATAACCGATAGAAAGTCCGTATTTTAGATTTTGATGTTAGTTTCGGTGATTGCATTGGAGAGATTTCGTTAGTGTGACTTTTATGTGCGATTTCTTCTCTAATGTCAACGGCTGACGGCTAATCAAAATCAAAACATTTTTTTTAAAACGTCGACAAAAGGTGCACGGTTCAGGTTGGTCGTTTCCTATGGAGAAGAACCGGCAACGAACAACGAACACCACGGTTACTCTTTAAAAAAATTGTTTGTTTTTACAATATATCCATGTTACAGCATTAGTACTTAGTTAAGGGGGGGCAACGCAGGCCGTCGTAATCTATACCTATTTTGTTTGTTTGTTTGTTTGTACCGAATAGGCTCCAAAACTACTGGACCGATTTCAAAAATTCTTTCACCGTTGGGAAGCTACTCTATCCCCGAGTGACATAGGCTACTTTTTATCCCTATATTCCCACGGGAACGGGAACTACGCGGGTGAAACCGTGAGGCGTCCTCTAGTAAGTCATAAGCCATAAGTCGTACAAAAACTAAAAAAAAAGATTATATATTATATAAACAAAAGAAAGCAAAACGAGATAAAAAGTTAACAAATGTTAACAAGCACCTAGAAATCTAGAAGGCCTAATGATACAACAACTTAGAACTTGGTTCTAGACTAGTATAAATACATTGTTATACATTTTCGACAATTTTCCAGTTGCTATCGCCTCGCCTTTTTTTTGATAGACACTTCCGTTCACTTTAAAGTCAAAGTCAAATATATTTATTCAACTAGGCTAAAAAACGGCACTTTTGAACGTCGTACACAAATTATAATTAAAATTTACAAGTAATAAAAGTTGATTCTACCGTGCATTCGGAAAAGTAGGTTGTTATGGAGAAGAATGCACAAGAAACTCCAATTTACTTTTGTATTCAGTTGTCTAGTGCATCTGGTCCTGAATTCATGAATTAAGCAGTTTTCATCGGGCACTCGGTAGCGCCTGTCTTTCAAATGAAAGTGATAAAAATGTCTCGAAAATGAAAATGAAATCGACTACAATGGAAAGACGTTGCTAAAAGACGGTCGGTATATTAATCAGGTGTGTAAAATTAAAAATCAAAGCTTCATAATCCTTTTCTTTCCTACACAAACACAAAACACAGTCGTTAATGTTGTTCTAAGCTTGAATAGCATTTGAAAAGGGTTATGAATATATCTCTACGTGGCCATTTAAAGCCAGGATTCTGCTAAACATGGTTCGTTGTAAATACGAGTATATTTAATGGGACATGTGCCGTCGTTGCCACAAGCCGACTTTTGATATAGGACTAAATAATTTTAGCGAAATTATGCATAACGTTAGTATTCCTGCCGCGATAGACCGTGGTTGGGTCTATACCCAACCACGGTTGAAAAACCCTAGTGCTTTTCAAATTTGAAGAGGGTCTATCCCTCTTCAAATTTAAAAAGCACTTCATCACTAGGGTTTTTCCCAATTTTTTTACGAAATTCTTATGATAGGTGGAATTGAATTTTGCGTTCAAATATATACATTCTCATAAATTATATTGTATAGCAAACCATGTTCCACAGCGCGGAGGTGACTTTGGCTGCATGTTTGGGGCTAGCGACAAAACCGTGAAAGCAGCGAAGCTATGGGCCAACAGCTGCCACTCTCATGGCATCAACACAAATACAGCGAATATTCACTATCTAACAAAAATCTACCTTGTTGAGATTGAGATATGGGTTTATAAGTAAAATAACCTAGTATCTCAAAACAGGCCGAAAATAAAGGATCGACACAAATCTTCGTCCATATAACATTATTCTCAACATTGTTAAATTAGATATCTAGTCAATTCGAAGTACGTAGTTGTTTTGAAAATATCTGTAATATTTTATTTCGTGTTTTGTCAATACGGTATTGTTGAAAACCGGTGAGTATCAATATTTGTTCTAAGTATCCGTACGATCGAATACTGTCTTTCTCGGAAGTCAGCTTCATGATTAGCTTTTAGAAAACTTCCAGCAACAAATACTTATGCCTAGTTTCTGGAAAGAAAATAATGTTCCAAATTGTCAAAAGCGCGTTAGCTTCCAGTTGAATGAATTTGAAACAAACGTAACGACTTGTGTTTAACTTTAACCGTGACGATAATTTATTTTCAAACCGGCAATTAAAGTCTTGTGCTCAACTCACAATTTGTGCCCAATCGGCCATCAAAATCAAAATTTTTATTTTACATAGGCTTACATGGGCACTTATAAAACGTCGACAAAAGGTGCACGGTTCGGGTTGGTCGTTTCCTATGGAGAAGAACCGGCAAGAAACGCCACGGTTACTCTTTAAAAAAATGGTTTGGTTTTACAATATTTCCATGTTACAGCATTAGTACTATGGGGGGACAACGTAGGCCCGACAATAAGTCGTGAGAAACTAAAAAAAAAAGTTTATTTAATATATAAGAAAGTTAACAAATGTTAACTAACATCTAGAAGGCCTACAATGTTCACACATTCACAAAATAATCGGTAAAAGAATCTATACAAAGTTAAGAAAAAAAATATGTATATAACAAGACTAAATTTAACATGTAGCACAAATGTTATTATCAGTGCTGTAACTATTCATCCATTCTGCGAGCAATGTGCTCTGCACACTGCCACTTAAGTTTATTAACCCAATTGAACTCCAGTTTTTCCTGCCAATGATTGTACTTTTTTGCCTTTTGAATATTCTGGATGGTTTAAATATATGTGTTCGATAAAACGTCGAATTTTAATCAACTGGCTTTAATACTAATTCTGATCAGCTGATGATACTTTGTATTGGGAATGGACTATGGACTACCTTGAAAAATCTTGTTGACTTGCCTAGGCAATTCAAAAATATGACAACACCTTTACACCGTGTATATATGAATCGAAATATAATACGTACCTAATTACGGATTCAGATTACCATTTACCTTCTCAACTATCTTCAATGAGAAATTTAATTTCAAATCACGACTCCACTTCAAAACTTTTGGAAAAATGATGTAATTAAAATATAGAACTCACTACAATAGATATCGAAACTCGAGAACTACAATCAACAAATTCCGTAAATCCGTATCCTATTTGCGTAAACTTTAGATATAGTTGTATCATTTTGGGATAGCAATAGTGGTAGACTCAATAAAAAATGGATGGACTGTGTAAGGAGTGACATAAAAGAAAAGGGGGTTAGTAATCGCGTGACAGGGGACAGGCCGGTATGGAAGAAGTAAACGTGTTGCGCCGACCATAAATAATACAGGATTAGGGCAGGCAGAAAAAGAATATCGCTAGACTCAAATACATTTGATGATATTTTTAAATTCAGAAACGGAAACAAAATATAACGCCATCCTGAATCGTTATCCATCGTGATCCTTAAAATTTTCTACTAATGAATAACTATACCGGTCTGTAAAGTTATAAACATCTCACCGTGAAAACTTAAGTGGATTACGTACGTGATTACCGTCACTCTACCTTGTTGACAGCTCACTTCACCTAACTTTCAGCAGTGACTTATTTACAGAAAATCCGTATACCGAAATACCGAATACCTACGAATAGGTATTTAGAAAAGGCAGTGACTAATTTTACTTTTCTTTAACGCTGCAACTATAGTAAAGAAAAATCTGGCCAAGAAAAAGTCTGTCTCGCACACAGAGGGTTCCGTATAAACAGCTACATTCACCAAAATAAAAGGTAACATTACTAAAGTTCATAAACAATGAAAGCACCAAACATTGCTCTAACGAAGGGACAAAATTAACATTGTCATTCAAAAACTGTTGTCCCCATACATTAATATACAATTTTTTTAATTTTCCAAGTACATTTTATAAGTTGGTCGACTATTACTCGTAAACTTATAAAGCTTACTTAGCTGTGATAGTTTTTCTTTTAATTTCGTTATATATACTACTGCCGTGAATTTTTTTACATATCCCAAAGCAACCATTTTGCTTTCAGGGGGAGAAACTTGACTCTAACAAAAGTTAGCAATTTATAGCTTAATTTTACGCTAACGGATCGCTGAATCGAAAAACGTTTTTCACAGATGTGAACATCCGTAACATCATGTTACGTTAAATCACATTTTCGACGTGATTGATATATATATCCACACCAAATTATAGCTTTCTGATACTAAAACTCTCTGAGCTAAGCTGGACGGACGGACATGGCGAAACTATAAAGGTTCCTTGTTGACTACGGAACGCTAAACAAAAAATCACAAGCGGTACCGTTTGTACCAAAAAAGCTGAGTAACCCGGTATTTCTCAGCTTTTTTGGTACAAACGGTACCGCTTGTGATTTTTTGTTTCAATCTTTCATAAAACAAATATAAGTATCGATGCTATAGATCGGGATGCTGTCAATGTAGACTTTTTTACGAGACTCTGTAAAATTTGGAGCTGCCCAAAAAGAATACATTTATTTATTTTTGTATGAGGGCCTGGTCACGTAAAGGACTGAGTTGCGGGACGTTACAAAGGTAACGTTGTAAAAATCGCAACTGACTTTGGTAAATTTACTGGGCACGCGTGTTCCCTAGATTTATTCATGTCGGAACGTGGGGTCTCTTGTTCTTTTTGAGGTCTTTGAAATTTTTAAAGGTATTGTTGTGTGTAACTTTGTGTAGTGTGGTAGACATACTATTAAAATTTATAATGAACATATTGAAGGAAAACGTCGTCGGTTTCGGATATCGTTTTAAGATATATGACAGTTGTTACGGTAGCAAAAGCCTTAAAATCTGACAACAGTTTTAGTAAGGATTTTTTTTTTTATACACTCCCGCTTGACCACTATCTCACCTGATGGTAAGCGATGATGTGGTCGAGGATATAGCACGCTTACCTAGAAGAAACCTATTCACTCTTGACTGTATTGTAATGTACTGGTTTTTGGTCCAAAGGCCCTTTCTACCGTACCTTGCTGAATACGGTAAGACTAGAAGCTGACCCCAACATGGTGGAAGAAACCTGCAGACAAAACAAGGTAACCGACATAGAAGGACGGATGGTTGACGGGGACAAAAGATATTAGGGTAAAAAACTACCGACCGTATACGGACAGGATTCAAACCAACGCATTCGTGTACGATCGATCTAGCCAAGGAGGACTGATGACATGCAGAAGGCTGCGGGCATCCGTTGTTTACGAGGAGCAACGAACCGGTTGGTATGTCACTTATGGGAGATATGTACAGCAATGAACATCTTTCAAGTGCAAATATTTATGACGTTTTATTTGGTCTCTGGTTCAAAATCCTCAACTTCCTCCCACAGATACAGTTTAATATCCTTTAAGCAGCTTTGGAAGTACTAAGACCCGCTAAGATCCGAAGAATATTCACAACAGCATAAAATTCCTAAGAGCCAATATTCCTTTTGGAACTACACACACAAAAGAGTTGCAAATCCAGCTTAGACCGGATTCTTTCAATGTAGAGAAAACAAAATTGTGTATCTTCATAACTAAAGTAAACACTGTTCGAAGGCTGGTTGACCACGATGACGAAGGCTGGTTTCGTGATATCGGCCATTTCAAACTTAAAATAACTTTCAAACAAGTAATTTTTCATAACTGACCAACTTTATTGCCCAAGCAATAGAGTTCAAAATTAATCGTCAATTATATTCTGCAGCTGTAAAACTATTCTTGCCGGTGCGTAGTCCATACATCAAATTTAACTACAGACCGTTTGTTTATCAACTTTGTATCCGAACGGAACACTATCTTTATAGAGCCATGAAATTCAGCGATTTACTCATTGTCTCCTGGGGCCACTTCACTGTACAGGACTCCTGATAGTGAGGCATATTTGTCAAAGTAATATACGCAGATATCGTCTTAAAAGTGAGGTGATAGGGTTGAAAATTGTGGACATGAGTATAGTGAAGCTTTACTGTCTATCAGGTGTTGCTAGGATTAAATCATTTCGGTCGACAATATGATTTAGCGAGTGGCAGCAGACCTACATCAATCTCTGGTCGTGTTTTCCCCTACATTTAGCGTGGTGGTGAATTTGAGTTATTCGCTCGCCAGTTACAAAATATTGCTTGACACATCACTAGTTTGTCGGGTTACCCCTGCAGTAAACTGCTTGCTCTATATAGAACACATCGAGGAAGATTTTAAGAGGAAAACGTGCGTAGGATTCAAATGGAAGGACTATTTCAATATTTATTTAGGTCTTACAGTGTTGCTTGTAGTGCAAAGGTCTCTATTTGAATATTGAGGTATATGAAATAATAAATAAAGGGGCATATGGACCAACAGTCCAGCTTACAAAAATCGTCTCGATCTAAGCCATTTCGAAAACAGGCCACAAAAGTCACCGACAGCCGGTAATTTACCGATTTTCTTCAATATTCCGCATTCCTTAGAGGATTCAGATTTAGCTGATATAATGTCTCCGTCGATTCTTAAGACACCCAAGGGAAAAGTCTAGTAGTATAAAAGAACGTTGCCCCACACTAGGAATTTCTGCCTGTATCGTGGGTGCGTTTACAAACATATGAACTCACTTACATAACACTCCGAGCCGGAACAACTATCTCTAGGTCATACAGATATTTGTTCCGTGCGGGAATCGAACCCGCGATACGCAGCGCAGCAGTCAATCTCTCAACCACTGCGTCTCAACGCGTGAATGTCCTTTTCTACAGTCACATAAAAAAAAACATCTCTGGCAAAATGTGTGTCTCTGCCTAACCTTTCGGGGAAAATAGTAGTAAATAGTAGTTTAAAACATCACGCCTCTAGGCACGATGTTATGTACTACTATTTCCTTTTCTACAGTCACATACAAAACAACTCAACATCAAATCTAACCGTTCAATAACTCCGAACAAAAACTAGGAACCATTTTTGAATTGGAGTTTTAAACAAAAGCGGGGAACCAAAGGATAACTATGCGGGTAAACTCCCGTTTCAGATTGAGCAAATAAATTGGTGAGCTATTAAAACGTTTAGTTTTCACTGTAACAAAGTTAAGTAATTTTGCAAAATACCTAATTACTAAGCAAGTTTTGTTTACAACTTGTGAGAACATAAAAGTGATTGAGTTTCTTTTGTTTTATAACGAAATATTTTTAATTTAGAAGTCGAGTTAAATCATTAATGAAGTTTTTTAGGTATCAAAAGTTCAAACAATGAAAATTAATATTTACTAGCTTCAGCCCGCGACTACCCACTTGTGGAAAGTGTTTCATTATTCGAAGGGAACATTATACATATAAGTATTAATCCAGGCTATGAACTATCAGTTTACAAAATTTCATACAAAGCTGTTCTGCCGTTTGTACTTAGATAATTGAAATATAAGCATCTAAAAATCACATTTATAATATTAAGTAGGATTTACGAATTGTTACTGATGACAAAAATAAAACTAAATAATAAAATGAGGTGTTGCTACTGTATTTCTAGGCAAAAATCAATAAATTAGATCAAAAGGTGGATGTTAAAAGAAAATCACCTAACCATGAGGTCCCAGCGCTAACAAAGAAAATTTGCTTCAAATAAATATCACTAGATGGCGCGATATGCATCGATTTGTTATTGAATTGTGTGTAAAATTAACATTTTCTAGAATTGATCATAAGAATTGTATGTTCTTTTTTGACCAACTCTCTTAAGCACAAAATTATGGAACATTGGGATCTTAATTCACATTTCAAAGATTATTTGAATGAATTATTTAAAATTGATGCCAATAGATAGCGCGGTTTTAAATTTCTAAGGCCGATTTTTTTTAAATTTGTATTATATCACAATTTCGTAAAATTAAACTATAAAAACGTGCAAAAAAAGCCTATAAAACAAATCGTCACTGAATTTAAAGAAAAATAGTCACGAACTAAGAAAAACCTATTACTTGCAACTCGCTGCTAACACCATCTATAGCCGTGGAACGGAACCAAACGCGATCTCTGTACTTATAAAAATAATCAGTGTAATCAGACGAAAAACTAATTAGGTCGGCACGCTTTGTATGGGATGAGGCATCTGTATGCTAGTATTATAATTATCTGTGAGCTTTTTTTTTTTGTTTTGTTTTCAGGGGGAAACCTTCAAAAGGCGCCTGGAATTTTGGGGCAAATGACCAGGGAATGTGGGATTTTTACCTCACTAAAACCATCCCGGTGATCACCTTCAGCACGTAGAAGGGACCCCGTGACCTCTCAAAAGACCACCCCGGAACCCCCTCTGTGCAACGCCTGTTAGGGCACATCCCTGGGGAGATTAATAATGCACCTCCCCTGAGCCTCGCTGTGCACGGCAGCACGTGATCACTGTGCCACCGTCTTTCCTGGAGTCACTTGGTGGGCGAACAGAGTCCCCAATCTGACCGCCCATGACCCCGGAGTCCCACCTGCTTATGGGGCAGGCGGGGTTTCGGCGTTTTAGGCATCGAGGCGGTTGCTTCAACGACGCCTTCTTCCCCGAGTGGGATCGGCTCTCTCACGATCCCGCTCGGCAGCCTCCTTCTGTACCATCACGGTCTTACAGAAGGAGGCCATTTCCCTCCAGTTTTCTGTCTCTGTCAGCATGGCCCTCACAACTGCTGGCAGAGACAGGTCTCGCCCGATCCTGGCGACCAAGACCTGCCGGACAGAGGCCCACGCAGGGCACTCCTCGAGCGTGTGCTGTGCAGAGTCAAGGTCGCCTCCGCAGTGGTGGCAATTTGCCATGGTCTCTCGCCCAATCCCATTCAGGTACTCACCGAAGCAACCGTGCCCGGTGAGTACCTGAGTGAGCCTGTAGGAGATGCGCTCCTCTCTCTTCAGCCAGGCTTCGAAGTGCGGCAGGACGGCTTCGACAACGCGCTTGCATGAATATTGCGGCTGCTGTAGCCGCTCGCGCCACCGCTCGAGCGCGTGTCACCGTTCCTGCCGCCTCAGCCTTACTACAGCGATTCCTGATACGCTATCACCATTTTGGCGGATGGCGCGTATTCGGTTATAAACCCTCGCATCCATGTCCGCCAGAATGTCCAGCGGAGGCAAGCGTGCCAGGAGAGTTGCCGCCTCAAAGGATACCGTTCGGTAATCTCGTGCGATACGAATGGCCATTTTGTGTTTGATATTTTAGTCCTGCAGCGCCGGACACCTGATAATCTGCTTGACCAAACAGGCGCCCTGTAAAGGACTATCGATCGCACGACACCCGCGTAGAAGCGGCGAACTTCCTCCCGTGGTCCCCCAAGGTTAGGCAGCAGTCTATGCAAAGCACCCACTGCCTTTTCAACGCGGGGGACCAGCAATCCAGCCTCCTTCCAGTCAGAGGGAAACACGCCCGCACGAAGGCAGCTGTTAAACAGCTGTCTTAGGCGATCTCCCAGAGCAGCCATAGCCACCCATAGACCCATAGAGAACCCACGCTCGGCCAGGGATACCATCCAGACCCGGCGCGGTGTTTCGAGCCCCCATGCGTCTAACGGCTCGGTCTAATTCATCTTCAGTCACTTCCAGCTCGCCAGTCCAGTCCGAAGGGGTCAAGAGCGACGAGGGAACTTCCCTGGCTACTGGAAAGAGCGTGTTTACTACTCTTTCCAGCAGCCCTGCATCCATGGTTTCTGTTATGGGGGGCACCCATGGACGTAGCTTGGCCATGACCACCTTATAAGGTCGCCTCCATGGATCCCTGTCCAGTTCCTCCAGAAGCTCCCTCCAAGACCTCGACCTGGCATCCGAAATGGCGTGCTGGAGTTACAAGGTCGCCTCCCGATACGCTCTGTAGGTTCTGGCTATTTCCTCCTCCTCTGCTCTTGGCTGCCTTCGACGTCGGGTGTGTTGATACTGGCGTCGGGACCTAAGACATAAAACGTGTAACTGCGCGATATCTTCTGACCACCAGTAAACCGCACCCGGACGCTGAGCACATCTGACCCGGGCCATGGAAGCGTCACAAATTGACGTCATCCTGTCTCGGAACCAAGCTGCCTTTTCTTCCGGATCGGGCGAGATCCCCTGGGAATGAGCAATGAGCATATCTCGATTGAGCCGCTTGAGGTCCCAACGTCGCGCCGGTGGGTTAAAATCTGGACGGCTCGGTCTGTCGGAAGGGCGCAGTGTCACATCAAAAACGTGTGGCGATGATCAGAGAGTGTGACCATCTTTTCTGCTACCCTCCAACCCGACACCATGCGAGCGGCAGAAGGAGTCGCCTATGATAATTATCTGTGATCTAGCTAACACTTAGCTTTCAACGATTCCCAACTCCTATATCGAAAATTCATTGAAAATTCCATTACACGAGCTGTACCAAACATCAAACAAATACCCTCTTCTTCTATCTATAGAAAAAGAACGAGGGCTACACATAGATAAATATAAATAAAACCAAAGCAAATAGCTGGGGTCAGTCAAATGAAACAATATCGAAATCCGATGGTTACCCAACAACTCGACATCGGACATGCAATCGTTTTTCTGTTTACCTGTGTACTTGTGTACCCTGTTCTTTGTACCTCAAACACTTCTGCCTCCAACCCTCCCGTGCCTCGCGTTCCAACCAGTTTTAAACTTGACCTTAATAAGGAAAGTTGGTGTTCGAAAGTATCTGCAGACTTAGGGTGGTGCCATGTTTTAGTGAACAGTGAAAATTGTATCGTAAAATGATAATGTTTTGCGATGTTGTTGTTTACATACTGAAACTGTTGTTCAATTATTGAAATTGATATTGTAATATTGACTGCCGGAAAAAATTGTTGTTCTTAATGAATTTAAAAAAAAGATTCCGACGAATTGAGAAACTCCTCCTTTTTTTGAAGTCGGTTAAAAATATGTTGAACAATTTATTTTCGACAAAATTATACGACATTAACTCGTATTTCAGCCTCATTTACTATTTATACTGTATGCCAGATTCTAATTCTGATGCCGTTGGGTGCGTGAATCACAAGACCGGTCGATGTGTCGACGCTTTGTGTGCTCTATGTACATGAGTGAATATATTTTGACTGAATTTAAAATGATGATGAGATTCTGAGTAGGTAATGTTTGGGTTTTGAATACCAATTTGTAGTACACGTAAGCTTATAACCATTTAGAAACCCTACAAAAAAAACTGCCAACCAAGACTACCCTTTCATTACACAATCCACAAAATTTAGTATCTGACACCAATTTTTCTCTCTCAAAACCTGATAAAGTTGCCTTTATTATTGTCCTTCCAACCATCGATCATCGTTTTAATTATTGAAATTGCTCTCGTAAAATTGTAAAACCGATTTAAAAACCCGCCATTTATAATGGAAGGAGAGAAAATAAAGTTGCTACTATTTCAATTCCACTACTTAAGAGCTGGAGTGGTCTGCAAAATAGCTGTTGATTTTTTGCTGCTGAAATAAAAAAGTGCTGTACAGAATGAGAGAGATATTTCAATGCAGATGCCCGTTTCTTTCTGGGTAAGTAGGGCTTGGCACGATTGTGTAATGTGAACTTTTCTTGCAGTAATTAGGTAATGGATGGGAACGTTGGGTTAATATGAAATAGTAGACTTAAGTGTTGGGGATTGTGAGAAGTTTTAGGTTTATTGACTTGACTGGATTACTACCTACTATTACAAGCTTTTAGCTCACCTGTACCGTTGTTTGTGTGTCTGTAATCAAAGTTTGCAAGATAAATTTGACCCACTTCCGATGTTTGATTCATCATTATTCAACTGTGCGTTTCACACCTACCAGATTCCCTCAGCCTTGAGCAGGTCTTCGCTACACGTAGGCTTCCAGTATGCAGTCGGCACTCCGGCACTTTTCTGCACTCCAGAACCCTCACGCGTCCACCCCTGGTCCAGGCTAGGCTACGTAGCGAGAGAGCATTGAATGCTGCCTCCTCCTTCTGCGAACAGTAATGCACGCAAAGGAGGAGATGGAACGCGTGAGGGAGACGCAACGGAAACGCTCTCACGACCCTAGCCACCGCAGGAGACGCCCCGCGCATCGGGAATCGCAAGCCGATTCTCGGCCACAGTAGGTGCGGGCTTGTGGGTGGCAAGTAATGGGTAGCTCGCCGTCCAATAAGGACCAGGCCCGAGTTTACGGCGCGTAGTGTTCCAAACGCGCGCCTCAACGAGATGTCAGCAAAATTGACAGGGCTCGCTAGGACCAATGCCTAACCGGGTCGCGGATAAATTTGAAAGAGTGTTACCGCGGCTGGGCTGTGTTAGCAAACTTACGCTTTGAGCTTTCAGCGACGGGCTTCTTAGGGATTGGCTTTGTCGATGCAGTCCTACCTTGTCTGGCTCCTTCAGAGGCAGCAGGTGGCGTGGTCTTGAGGGAGAGCGCAACGGTCGTGTAGATCCTTAAGGCAAGTGCGGTGATTATCCTTCACGTGGTTGCCGCCCTGTTTTTGGTCTAATTCCTTATGAAATAGACGTAACAGAAATCACCGGGCGACGTATCACAGGGGTGACGAGGTCATGCCCCTGGGTGTCCACCATTGAACAAGAACAATGATGGATAGCAATGACCTCCTGCGTGTTTGTGCCGTGCGCGGGGACCCGTATGGAGGGATGAAGGGATCCTGGTGATTGAGTGGAGCAGGTTGCACACAACACATCACTTTGGCCCGGATTTCTTCCGACACGGGAGGTCGTGGGAGTAGCTTACCACGATCAATCGGCTGAGCTCTCCTTCTGAGAGTATAAGCGAGGTGCGTGGGGTCCACTGATGTCGTCTTTGGACGGCTGAAGTGGTGGTGAAGGTCACGCTGACGGTGTAAGGGAGGGCTGTTCTGTTCAAGCCAGCCCAAACGAGCACCTGATGTCGCACTGTAAGCCAGCCCTGCGCACCTATATCTCAATGGTAATCCTAACGGCCCACCTTAAGTGGTGGGTCGTTCCCAGTTGCGGGCTCGATGGAGGGTGGGAGCCGGAGAGATGAATTTTTGTACGATATTCAATGGATTTTGTCACTGCCTTGAATACTTCGGGGGTGGAGTCGGCGAAAGCTGACGATACTCCAAAGCGAGGTGCATCTAGCACTCCGCTTGCCCCTGGATCTGCGGTTCACACCGTGGGATCCAGCGCGGGCACCACTTCGACTACGGTGAAAACCGAAGTCTGGACAAAGGCGCAGTCCCTTGGGAAACCGGCTAACGCCGCGGGCCCCAGCACGGGTAGCGCCAATAAGCGGGGTGCACCTAGCACTCCGCTTGCCCCTGGACCTGCGGCTAACACCGCGGGCTCCAGTGCGGGCACCGGTCCGGCTGTGGCGAGAACCGCAGCTAAGACCAATCAGTCCCCACATAATCGGCATAAGGGCTCAGGGCTGCGCGGGACCAGCACTGATCCTTACACTCCCTTGGCGAAAGGTAAGGGGCCGGAGATGACTCATCCCTCTGCCGGCTCCAACCTTTCCAAACACCCTCTTCCTCATCCCTCCTGTACTACCACTTCGCAGACCAGTGGGGCAACCGCCACCAGTCAAACCGGGGCGGCGGCCGAAACCTGGCGGGTGCAAACCCATAAGGGCAAGGGTAAGGGCAAGAAAAGGAAAAGACAAACCCAAGACCCTTGCCCAAACTTGTTGGTACCTACAATCCCCCAAGCCCAGGGTATCAAAGGGGATGGTCTGACGCGGAAAGAGAGACGTCAGCAACTAAGAAGGGGTAAGGGCAAAGTCTCCCAGTTAGGGCAGGCTGCTAAGACTGGCAACCTGAACTTCTCGAAAGGGAAGCGGCCGCAGACTGCGGCCGAAGGCAGCCATTCAGCGGCAGGAGGACCAGCGCAGACGGCTGGCGCGTCGCAGCAGGACGCCCGGAGGGGTCAGGCCGTGGCCAAGCGGGCTCTCAACGAGACCATGTCGCCTCGTGGGGAGCATAAGCGGCTGCGGCTTGATCAGTCCGGGCGGACTGATGCGACGAGCTATGCCCGAGTCGCTAGCGCCCACCTGTGCGTCGCGGTAACCTGTGCCAGCACGGGGATGATCAGCCTAGAGGTGTCAAACCAGGTCCATGACGAGATCCAGAGGCTGATCATCGAAGAGGCTTGGTCCCCCGCGAGGGAGACTTCAGAGCGGCAGATACCGTCTTTCGTTGCCAGGCCGAAGTTCGGCAATGGGGCGCTCAAGCTTTGGTGTAGCGACGATTACACCTTAGCTTGGCTCAAGAGGACGGTCGCCAGCATGACTCTCTCGGCTAGCACCCAGCTAGTCGTCAAGAGTCAGGCTGAGCTTAAGAAGCAGGTGCGGTGCGGAATCGCGATCCCAGACGACAGAGGGGTTTATAAGGACGTGACCATGGTGGGTAGAACCTTATGGTACCAGAACCCCTTTGTCGACATAAAGAAGTGGGTGCTCCTGCGTTCTGAGAGGCAGAAGGCGGGCTGGTTCGTGGTGCTGGGGGTTCCCGAGGACCACATCCCGGCCTTGATGATCGCCGAGCGCAGACTCTCATTCGGTCTGGGCTCGGTGTACACCAAATTCCAAGGAACGAACAGCCGTTTCGGGTGTGTTCCTCGGGGATGGGACCCGGTAGCGAGGCAGCTCGTCGATGCAGGGGGGAATAATTCCCCTTTCAACAACCCGGAAGCGACAACGGCCTCAGTCATAGCTGCAGAGCCGGTCGACCCCACTATCACCGCCATCACGGTCACCGTCCCTCCGTCGGGCGAGGAGCTGGACGACAGCATACTGTCGCCGGCTTCTGGAACGATGGAGGATGACGAGGTGGGCGACGCTTTCGCCGGTTTGCAGCTTGAAGAAGTCGAGGAGGGTCCCATCTGCGATGGCGAACCCTTCGTTGGCCTGTAAAGCTGTACAGGCGAACCTCCACCACAGTCAGACAGCGACGGCTCAGTTACGCAAGTGGTTGGAGGTTCAACACACGGCCATTGCCCTGATCCAGGAGCCGTGGATTAGGGGCGGCCAAATACGAGGACTGTCCGGTTTAGGCGGTAAGATCCTTGTTACCTCAACCCATAAACCCCCTAGATCTTGTATATATGTCACAGGTAACATTAGAGCACAGCTTTTAACTGATTTCTGTTGCAGAGATATCTTTGCAGCTAGGCTGACCATACAGCGTGGTGCCACGATAATGTCGTGTGTTTTCGCCTCGGTTTATATGCCTGAGGCGGAGGCTCCACCCCCGCATGACCTGGTCCGCCTCGTAACACACTGCGAAGCCAGAGGTGAGGAGGTCATCATCGGGACCGACGCGAATGCACACCACCCGCTGTGGGGAATGGACACACAGAATGAAAGGGGTAAGGCTTTAGTAGAATACTTGTTCACAACTAACCTTTCCCTACTAAACACAGGCACGGAACCGACGTTTGTAACAAGACGCAGTCGGACGATTATAGACCTAAGTTTGGCGACAGAAGGAGCAGCGGAAAGCATCTCTGGGTGGCAGGTCTCCAGGGAGGCCTCCTGCTCGGACCACAGATGGATCCGCTACGACATACAGGTCTGCGTTGCGCCAACACCACCTAGACGTAACCCGCGCAACACAGACAAAGCTGTCTACACACGCACCCTTGCCTCCAAGCTTCCGCCCATATGCGAGGAGCTGGCTTATGTGAATACGACGCAGATAGATACGCAGGTAAACCAACTTACAGAATCTATGATATGCAGCTACCACACCGCCTGCCCAGAAACTACCCCACGCAAAACACCGGGCAAACAACCCTGGTGGGGTAAAGATCTGGAACGCATGCGCGGTAAGGTAAGAAAGGCTCTGAATAGAGCCATGAACACATGCGCGGATGAGGACTGGGACGCCTATTACGCAGCCAAATCCAGCTACAAAAAATGCATTAGATTCTGGCGTACCACGGGATGGCGTAAGTACTGTGGCAACATTGAATCTTGCCAACAAGCAAACAGGGTAAGGAAAATACTGGCACAACAGAGTACACCTGAGCCAGCAACACTCCGTAAACCTGATAACACACTCACCACGTCGCCTGAAGAAACAAGACGCGTCCTAGTAGAAACACACTTCCCAGGGAGCGTCTTCGTACAGGTAACCGACTGGCAAGATACTTTCCAACCACCAACAAGCGAGAATTGGCACTATGCAAGAGGGATGATCACATTGGAGAAAATCCAATGGGCCGTCCAAAGCTTCCATCCTTACAAGGCGCCCGGTCCAGACGGGGTGTTCCCTGCGCTACTACAATGGGGAGGTATGCCTGTAGCAGAAAGACTGGTGCCACTACTGAGAGCGTGCCTGGCCTTTAGACACGTCCCCATAGGATGGAGGGAAGTGAAAGCAATATTTATCCCAAAGCCAGGTAAGAGTGATTATACAAACGCCAAGTCCTACAGACCCATCAGCCTGACCTCGTTCTTGCTAAAGACCATGGAAAGACTGTGTGAAAGGGAGCTCAGGGACGGCGCTCTAACAAGACTACCTTTACATGGTAACCAACACGCCTACAGCTCGGGTAAGTCTACTGAATCCGCTCTTCACTTGGTGGTAAGCCAAATAGAGGAAGCAATTCATCAGAAAGGTACCTGCCTGGGCACATTCATAGACATCGAAGGGGCCTTCGACAAGACAAATTTCTCCAGCATCGGTGCTGCCCTTTACAAACATGGCGTAGAGCAGGTGCTGATTGACTGGATTTCTAATATGCTCAGCAAACGTGCGGTTCGTCTAGAAGGAGAGCAGCGGCAAGCCTTGATAGCCAGGGGCTGCCCACAAGGAGGGGTGCTCTCTCCCCTTCTTTGGAATCTGGTAATAAACGATCTCATCACCAGACTAAACGAACACCGTTACTACACAATAGGTTATGCAGACGACCTCGCAATCCTAGTACCTGGGAAGGTGACTGGTACAATTTGCAACCTTACTCAGCAAGCACTACGTATAGTGGAGCGATGGTGCAGGGAGTATGAACTATCAGTAAACCCCACTAAAACTGAATTGGTCATGTTCACCCAGAAAAGGGCACTAGGCCCCTACCGCCTGCCTAAGCTGTTCGATACAGAGCTCCAGCTTTCCAACGAGGTCAAGTATTTGGGAGTCATTCTTGACAGTAAGTTGAACTGGAGCAGCCATTTAGACAATAAGTTAGACAGGGCCTGCATCACCTTCTGGCAATGCAGGAAAATGATAGGTAAGAAGTGGGGCCTATCCCCTAAGATAATACTCTGGCTGTACAGTGCGGTGATTCGGCCCATGATCACCTATGGGGCCGTGGTTTGGTGGCCTCGCACTAAACTAACTACAGCCGTGAACAAGCTACAAGCGTATGCAGAGACTGGCCTGCATGGCGACAACGGGCTGCATGAGGACTACGCCGACCGCAGCGCTCGAGGCTATGCTGGGTCTCTCCCCTCTGCATCTGTTTATACAGCAGGAAGCGACGATGGCAGCAGTGCGTCTAAAGGCACTGGGTCTCTGGGGTAAGCGAGAGACTCAACACACCGCTCTACTAGAGGGTCTCCACCGCGAAATCCCACTGACTAGAGCCATTAATGACCGCATACCCAAGAAAGTCATTTTTGATAAAAAATACAGAATCCAGTTACACGAGGATAACCGCTGCGAGGGGTTACGCCCCGATGAACTGCGGATCTTCACGGACGGATCCAAAACAAGTACAGGCACGGGTGCAGGAGTCTAAATATCCGTAATACTTCTCGGAGGACCTAAATATCCGTTTAGCCACACCACTGGGGATCCACAACACAGTGTTCCAGGCCGAATGCTTGGGAATCTCCATGGCGGCCTCTGCGGTCCTGACGAGGGAGGTAAAGGACTTCCCTATACGTATACTTTCGGACAGCATGGCCGTCCTGCAAGCACTAAACAGCCACACAGTCAACTCAGGGCTGATTTACGAGTGTCATCGGCGCCTGAACCAGGTCGGTATGCACAATAAAGTAACCATTCAATGGATCAAGGGACACAGCGACTCCCGAGGGAACGACGCTGCGGATGAGCTCGCCCGTAGAGGCTCAAATATGGCACCGGTGGGCCCGGAGCCCATAGTGCCTTTACCTTTCGGGTACCTACGCGGCCTGGTAAGAAAACGCACCAGGGATCAACACAGCAAGCTATGGATGGATCATAGCGAATGTAGGCAGGCCAAGGAGGCACTACCCCTCATTGATGGCCGTTTCACGAAAAAGGTCCTACGACTAACTAAGCCACAGTTGCGAGCTGTCACAGCCGTAACCACTGGACATGGGACCTTTAATAAGCACCTCTTTGTCTTAGGTATCACGGACAGCCCACTCTGCAGAGCTTGCATGGTGGAGGAAGAGACGGCAGCACACCTACTCCTAAGCTGCCCTGTAATCGCTGGCTACAGGGCCAAATACTTCGGCAACCCAGGTACCCTGCAGGAGATCGTCGGCAGCACCAGGGCGCTGCTGGCCTTCCTCGAGGAGCTGGGGTGGATCGAATGATGTGACTGAATCCCACCCGTACGCAAAATACGCGCTTGGTCGTGGAGTTGCGGAAACAGCCCGTCGAAACTAAACTAAAACTAAACTGCGGTAGTTTAGTTTTAGTTTAGTTTCGACAAACAACGGCTCTGGCACAAACAACTGAAGAAACAGCAACGGTTTTAGTCAGTACAAGTCTGACACGCCCTCTCCCTTCACCCAGAGCGGGCGAAGTCATTGGATAATTTACAATTATTTAATTTATATTTTTTGGAGCATTGAATAAATGCTATGTTTTCTTATTTTCTTCTACGTACGAAACCTTTTTATGAAGTTTAAGATAAGTTAATTCACATTCTCGGATACGGAATGATAGTTTTAACTTTAACATTATAGCATTTATAACTTAATTCACAATACTTACTCGGATATGCGATGACATTTTAAAGTACGGTTATACGAGTATGTACCCGGTGGATTCAATGTTATTGGTTAGACAATAACTAAACTTTTAATTTTCACTAAAGAAAATGGCGAAAATGGCGGTATTACAATTTTAGTTCTATGATTTTGATCGCAATTACCAATTAAAAAAATACAATCAAGCTACTTACTTGTAGGTACTATAATTAATGTAATTATTGAAACTGTATCTATGAAATCAACTCATAGGTATATAAATAGGTAAGTTAATCACTAAATATAATGACGTAGCCCTTGACTACTTATTTTTAATTAACAGACACCACAAAGCTAATATTTATCGGTAAATAAACTCAAATATCGTGATCGAACACTCGCTTTGTGGGTAGGTAAATAACGAACTGACCTGAATTGAACCGATCTGGCCCGAAGTGACCCAGATCTGTGTGTATGTATGATGTATTTCAATCGCTCTTCTGCAGGGGCCTCAAGAGCTCTCGAATTCGGCATGATTCAGATTTTGTGGCAAAAGAAGTTCTCAAGTTTGAGTTGAGTATGCGGAAGACGAATCTGACCATGTAAGTCAAGGTGGTAAGTTATGATCGTCAAGCTGAAAAAGTTGTTTGCCGTTGCAGATAACACATCTTACTTATTCCTGTTATTGTAATAACCGGACCTTACCTTACGGTTTGAAAATATCTAAGTAACTAACATGCTTAAGTTATTTGCTGGTTATGACTGATTCAGCAACTTAAAATAAAATTTAGGATACTATAGACATGATTTTTATTTGACAACGAAATTTAAGCTCGCACAATATAGCGACTATATGAGCGACGTGCGATTTCTTTGAAAAATTGATGTCGCATCGTTGTCTTATAGCCTTGTCACGCCTGTCTGTGGAAGCTTAAGGCTTCCATTATATTTATATTTGTACTAAAACCAATAACCCTAGACAACATACAAAAACCTGTTCCAAACACAGAAATTATCCATCCAATCCAAATTCATCGAACAAATACAAACAATCGAAATCAAACACAAACGCGATCACACCCAAGCCCATAAGACAAAACTACCTGCCACCAATAATAACATGAAACTTCAGAACAGCTAAGATATCGTATCAGCATTATTTATGCCCGAACATAGCACTCCTTAGGGAGCCCGTTCAGCCGTCGTTGAAACGTGCCGCATCGATTGAATTGTCCTTCCCTAAGGTCCTACCATTACCTAGTCTGTCGAACTTGTAACGGTTCCGATTTGAAATTATTAGCCCCGGGCCTTTGGTTCCGTACTTACAGATCCTACTGCGAAAATCTGCAGGTATATTTGTTTTTGATTAAACTTAATTTTCATGAATGATGCTTTTATTAGAATAGAAGGGCTACTTGCTGAAGGGTTGCTTGGAAATATCTAGTGGCAATTACCTTAATTAATTAAAATGAATTTTATTTTTATAGTTTAATTTTCAAGTTAATCCAGCGCCATTTGAAAGAAAGTGGTGTAGAAAATAGGAAAAATAAGGTTGCCAGCTCTGAGTTAGCCGCAATTTGTGGGTTGCCAGTTTAGATGCTAAATCTGGCAACTCATTAATGAGGGGTAACTGGGAGCTAGATGATGTTGCATACGTACCCACGCCATAGGGGGAAATTCCTGGTGAAGGGCAAACTTAAAAGAAAAACAATTTGCGGCTAGACGCGGCCAGCCATGAATTACATCAGTTTGCATTCATTTATTCTACTATCAAAAAAACATTAATAAAAATCAAGTTTTATGAAAGCAATATTCTAGCAGTTTTAGCAGTGGGATCTCAAACTAGGAGTACAGTGCTTTCGAGTTGGGAACTTCGTCGACATGTTCCAATTTCGGAATGTCTAATGGGTGAATGACAGTATTGAGTTATATTGACGGCTGTGACTTTAGTTAGGATTACCTTCGTGGGTTCTCTTTGTGGATTTGACAGCTGTGGCAGTATTGATTTTGCTTGTGATCTGTTAGTTGATTGTTCTAGTTGGTCTGTAACTTTTTAATAGACTGAAGCGATGTTTTAAAAGTTGCATGTAGGATCTGTGCAGTAAAATCTAAAAAAAATTTGTAACGATGAATGAATATTGATATACTTTTTTCAGAAAGCAGACCAATTCTTTATCAGCATTTTCTTCTAATAACATCAAAATAATAACTCAGAAAGAAAAGCCATCTCGCTACATCCATCAGAATTATTTCTCCACCTACCAATTCACGCTCCCTACAAATATCGACACCGGTTGTCGGTCCTGTAAGCGATAATCTATATATATAAAAGCGAAAGGTGACTGACTGACTCACTGACTGACTGACTGATCAATCAACGCACAGCCAAAACTGCTACGCCTAGAAGCATGAAATTTGGCAGAAAGGTTCTTCAAGTGACGTAAGTGTGCACTAAGAAAGGATTTTTGGAAATTCCTCCCTAAGGGGGTAAAAAGGGGGTTGAAAGTTTGTATGAAAAATCTAATTCCTTCGGCCTAAATTCTTGAAACTTAGCAAAAATAGTATTATTTGTAAATGATAAAGATTGACATTATTAGTTTTTCGAAACTTACCCCAAATGATGACTTAGGGGGTGTTGAAGTTTTTATGAAATAATCTGATTTCTTGGGTCAATAAACATGAAACTTGACATAAATACCAAACTAAATAAACGATAAAGGCTTTTATTGTTAGTTTTTCGAAACTACCCCCAAAGCATGATTTAGGGGATGTTATTTTTTTTTGATGTATCTTATATCTTGGGTTAATAAACATGAAACATGACATAAATACTAACCTCAAAAAACAATAAATGTTATCATTATTAGTCTTTTGAAACAACCCCCAAAGTCGATTTAGGGGGTGTTGAAGTTTGTAAGGAAAAATCTGATTTCTTGGGTCAATAAACTTGAAACTTGCTACAAATACTAACTTATATGAATAATTAATTTACTAATATATTTATTTTTTACTAATTTTTATTATTTGAAACTACCCCCAAAAGACGATTAAGGGGTGTTAAAGCTTTTTTGAAGAATCTTATTACTTCAGTTAATAAACATGAATCTTGACATAAATAAACAATAAAGGCTTTCATTTTTAGTTTTTCGAAATTACCCCCAAAAGACGATTTAGGGGATGTTAATTGTTTGGCAGAATCTTATATGTTGGGTTAATAAGCATGAAACTTGACATAAACACCAACCTCAATAAACAATAAAGGTTTCGTTATTCGTTTTTTGCAACTACCCCCAAAAGACGTTTTAGGGGGTATTACAGTGTTTTTGAAAAATCTTATTTATTGGGTTAATACATTTGAAAGTTGACATAAATACCATCCTAAGTAAACAATAAAGGTTGTCATTATTAGTTTTTCGAAACTATGCCCAAATGATGATTTAGGAGGTGTTGAAGTTTGTATGGAAGAATCTGATTTCTTGGGTCAATAAACATGAAAATTGACATAAATACCAACCTAAATAAACAATAAAGATTGTCATTATTAGTTTTTCTTATCTACTCCCAAAATACGATTTAGGGGGTGTTAATTTTTTTTGAAGAATCATATTTCTTGGGTTAATAAATTTGAAACTTGGCACAAATACCAACCTAAGGAAACAATAAAGGTTGTCATTATAATTTTTCCGAAAAAAACTTAAGCTAAGAATCTTACTGGACAGGGTTTCGTTTTTGACGTGGGGTTTTAGGGGAGCACTAAGGAGCAATTTTGCGGCCATTCAACTTTTAAGGAGTTTAAAAGGGTAAAAATTAGTTTGTATGTAACATCAAATTCCTTGGGGATAAGGTTGATACTCAAAATATACATAAAACATTTTTAAAACTTTCTCCCAGATGTGGTTAGGGGTTTTAAAGCTTTTTTTTGAGGGATCTCACTGCGCAATCTGACTAACTTAAACGATAAATAAAAAAGAGAAGAAATGAGTGGATAGCATATTTAGGTTTTTCAAAACTCGTCCCTCAACGGGGCAAAAAGGGGTTTATAAGTTTTTAGGGGAGGATTTTACTTTGTGGCGGTAACCTAAAATGTATTATTCTTTAAGTCAAATAACGAATCGTCCCAATCCAATGAACTCTGTATATCTACGATACCCAGTTTTTATTGTTTTAATAATAGCTAATTTTTGGTCGCCTTCACTAACCGCATATAAGAAAATCATTTATAGCATAAACGAAATCACGCGAAAGAAGTCGCGGGCGGAGTGCTAGTAACTCCATAAATAATTTGGGATTACACTGAATGAGCGAAAGAACTCCGGTACCTAAAGTGTCATCGGTATTTTACCGATTCGAGTGATTTTTAATTCGGTCTCTTATTAATCAAAATTGACACCTCGACATCGACAGGCGTGACGATAGATTTCCGAATACGATATTTTTATGTTTCATAAATGATTTATTAGGCATTTTATGCCAATATTCTCGCTTTATAAAACAATGAATGGCCTTTAAACAGTACTAATTTACTGTCAGACAGCTTTTTATGGCAGGGATTTTCTATTCATTTATGCTTGATGTTTGAAAGATTTTGTTCGATTTTTAATTGTTTATGAAGCTCAATTTGTATTTGCATTATATCATCGAATAATGAATATTATCGTGGAGTTGTCTAAATTCTCTTATGTCAAAATTCTATCGCTAGTAAACAAATCTACAGACATTTTCACTATAGGGCCCAGACGTTTGTCAAGGCTTTGTTAGGTAGGTTTCTTGGAGGTACCTACATACGTACAATTTTCCGAAAGATTAGGCAGACGTGCAAATTTTTTAAAACTCCAGTTTCGTAACACGATATTCTTGAAACTTAGCTCAGCTTAGGGGTAGCTTCTGAGAAATCATTTCTAAATTTAGTAGTCATTGGCAAGCAAGTTGGTATCAGCTCCAACCGTTGTCACTCCACATAAACATCAAATGAACCTTGTTAGTTTTGTGATAATTTATTCCCACACATAATTTAAAATACATTGTAAAATAAATGGGTACGTGGCTAAATAAAAACTATAGCACGGGACAATCGAAGGTTAATGTAACTTTTAATAATCATTCACTTTGCAATTGTCAATCTTGTCCCAGAAATAACCAATCAACATTAAAAATATTGTTCTGTGTTTCGATTAAGGAAAAACACAGAACAGTAGTGCCAACTTTTTCATTACGGAAAGGGAAACTCTTTTAAAGGAGCGAGCATTGTTTACTGACAAAAACGCGTTTAAAACTGGATCGTCAGTTATCTGGAAGAAAATGAGTTTGTTGTTAGTATTACTGTTTAGATCCAGTCTGTTTGATGGATTTCAGTTTTTATGACTTATTCAGTATCAAATGGGCTAAAGTTTTAAGATTAGGTGCTATCTTATTTAAGATCTGATAATATAAAATGAAGATTCTTTACCAAGTGCTTCTTTACATAAATCATGCATTTGAAATTAGGACTGTCTCTTTATTTCGTAGCAGTACTCAGGTGCACTTAAGTACTGCTACGAAATAAAGAGGTTAAGTTACTCAAGCAAGGTTACTCAAGTATTACTACAATACGCGGTTGATCGTACTTTTGCAACTGTATCACTTATGCACTTTGGATGTAAAAACTATAAATCTCATTGCATCAGACATAATTTGGGTACGATTGTGGTAGTAGTCCGAAATGTTTCGGAGCTTAAGCCGTCTGTAAGCCCTTGTATGAGACCCTTGCTATCCCATTTTTTACTCAGATTATTCCTCAGTCAGCAAAAAGCGGAAGTCTGTTTGAAATTCTAAAACATGACGACATTTATTATAGCAAGAAGCTTACAAAGGCTTAGATACAGACGAACATAAGGCAATTTCTACCGAAGCTAACGTAAAGTCGTTGGAGCCTTAGAGGTTAAAATAGCTTCAACTATTCTCCTTAACTACTTTAACATTCGCTTTTAAATTCCAGCTGCTTCAAAGAGAAATGAGCCAAAGAAATATAAGCATTAAAATAGAGCAGTAGTAAATCTAATATCTTTACTGCTCTCCTGTGTCATAGCTTAAGGCGAAACTGGAAACTCTGTCTAAGGAAAACGAGTTCATTCAAGTATAAGTACATTCAAAGTTATTAGGTCTCTCCTAATAACTTTGAATGTACTCTCTAACTCGTATGTCTTCAGAATAAGAAAATATGAAACGCAAAAATGTGAATAAAATTGTTATTTGTTTGATTTTTATTCTATATACGCAGAGTAACGCTAACAAGGAGAATATTATATGATTTTTGTTATTAATTCTACTAATAAGCGTTTATGCGTAATCAGTCCGGCTTTGCAAGCAAATTGATGTTGCTATCCAGCTTTCTTAATTGCTTTTTACGAGCGTCGAAGAGCTGTGCAATGCTTGTTTTTAACAAGAATTATTGAAGTGCTTTTGCGTAAAATAAAAGCTTTTATTTGTAAGTAGCATGTTACCCTCGACTTCATCCGCGTCTAACTCGTAAAACAGGTTTTAATGTGTTTGCGCGGAACCCTTATTATTTTTCTAAAAATGCGAGTTAAAAAGAAAGGCAACTTTAAAGAAAGTTACTCCTTTTAACATTAGCTATCTGCCATTGAAAGTCCTGTCAAAACCGGTCTAGCCGTTTTGGAAATTAGCTGGAACAAACAGCCAGCCAGACAGACTTTTGTTTGTATAAAAAGTGTAAAGATATAGGGATATTTTAGTCAAGAGCTATTAGGCAAGCATGCTTCACCATCAACCACGGCAGATAGTGGTCAAACGTGAGCCAAACCACAACAAAAAGGTATACATTATAAGGTCATATTTCCAGAACCCGATACAAAACATGTGTATTCGGGGATATCGCTCGGTACAAGTTCTCATGAGGCAATTTATCGTTGGGACTGCGTGTATCCCCTTATTTATTGGTAAATCGCGTAAAGGCTAGTGATCGCTCCATTTATCTATATAGGTTTCTGTCCTCGATACACATTTTCCTAGGATTTTCGGGCTCTCGAGATCGGGTAAGTCATTAGGAATAGTTTTCTGAAAAGTTTTTTATTTGAACTCAGCACACGTAAATTATTTTTAAGTATCTACAAGAAATATTGTTTTTAGTTCGCTTTTGAGATAGGGTTTACTTAGGCGATACGGAAAATGGTTTTAAAGGTTATTTGTTAAACAGAAAATTATAATTTATGCACTGTGTATTGAATTAGGGAATTTTAGTGCCTGCTTTTAATATCACATTTAAAATTATCCAAGATGTTAGACGGATTAGAAATCAAGGAAATATCACTAGGTAGGTGCCTGTTCAGACTTTACACTTTGAAGGTGGTTTTCTATTATTATTTTGATTGATGAGGAAGTAATATTTCGGCACCAATTCTAGCATAGACTGTGTTTTGTATATTGTTTTCACCGTCTATGCTGTTGTTATTTTTATGGCATACATATAATCTGACATAAATAGGATTCTACATTTACAAAGGTAGGTAGTAGTAGGTATCCCTCGTTTTCAATAAAATCGGAGAATGTATTCCATTGGTATTTTTGCAACAAATACCATTTCTTCCGCCAGCGCAGCTAGAAAATATCGTAAATAATAAACCGTTCAATCTCAAGCATTATTTGCTGTCAGAGAATTTCTTATTTTCCAATAAGTTGTTGTTATTGGAAAATAAGAAACTTATTTTGCAATTGAATCGAGTTAGGTACTGGTCAATAACGTGTATTCAGAATAGATCTTATGTTGCGTAACGATTTATAACCACCACCTTCAGATCTGAATTCACTTGCTTAATTTCAAAGTAACATTATGATAGCAGAGTAGATCTGGCGATCGTTTACTTTACATGAAGGCTGAGTTAGGGAGCGATAGTAAATGGTTACTGTTTATATTTGATTTTAAAAATATTGATCCAATTTAATTCGTGAAGCTCCTTCACACGAGGTATTAAGAAGCAAATATTATTAGGCTTAATTGTTCCCCTCATATTAACAGTCGGTATGTTCCAATAACTTTGAGTAAAAAGCGAGAATCTTGTGAGAAGGATCCCCGATCACCAAGATCCTTGAGAATTAGACATCATAGTTGATGACAGATGTAGTGAAACCAAATCTGATTAACATTTCTACTCATGCGACAAATTCTGGACAGCACCTCATTAGTTGTTACTAATGAGGTGGCGTGATGTGGTATCGTGTGGCGATGGGTCTATGAAGAGGTTTCATGAGTTGAGTATGCATTGACTATGAATTATAACAAACCGTAAAAGCATTGTAACAATTACTTTGTTGAACTTGTTGATCGTCAGACCTTTTTCTAATGAAGTGTTGCGTGGAAAACTCTAGTACGAAAACTAAACAGGCCCTGTATTAAGACCGCGATAGGTGAATATGACCTGACGGTGATCGTTATACACCGAAAACTTTAAATAGGTTCGCTTAGAACCTACAAGTATGCACACTGTAGGTTAAGGAAGATGCCAGCGGATCCGATCCGTGTCCGTAAAATTTATGTTCTGAAGTAGCCGTAGTACTTCTTGTAGGGAAGGTTACGCACTAAAACAGACTTCTATGCGTCATAATCTGTCATAATTCGGAAC
Organism: Orthosia cruda; assembly: GCA_964057195.1. Taxonomy (NCBI): domain Eukaryota; kingdom Metazoa; phylum Arthropoda; class Insecta; order Lepidoptera; family Noctuidae; genus Orthosia; species Orthosia cruda. The sequence continues at coordinate 39,775,484 of OZ059829.1, forward strand.
ACTTTATACTCGGAACTCAAATCACGGACACTGACGTGTAGTGCGTAACCGCCCTTAGTCAAAAAGATAATCAATTTAACATTTTCTATTTATTTAAAATTAGAATAGCTTGAATTCCATTTTAATGATGCTCGACGAAAAGTATCGTCCCCATATCGCGCATATCCCTCTCATACCCAGTAAACGTTTTAGAAACGATATAAAATTAGAAATATTAAATTGTTCCTTCTAGACAAGCGTGCTTCACCGTCGACCACTTAACCACTAAATAACCAATAAAAGCAATGGCTTAGGTAGTGGTCAAACACGATTAATAAAAATAAAAATGCTCAAACCTAAATTTTGAGTCCTAGCAAACCCTACATTGTTCCACAGTGCGGTTATATTCAGGTCGTTCCCAGAACCCTGTGGTTAAAACTATATAAGCTGATAAAGCCAAGTCTTAGAAAAGTCCATCTGTTTTTACTAACGTTTTCTTCTTGCACGGTGTTCACTCAGCTAAATGTTTTCAGTAATAAGTCAAATAAATAGAGCTTTTTCTTTATTAGTTTCTATCCGTTAGTCTTGGTAAGCGGTTTTATCGGAAGCAAAATGTATTGTTTTACATATTTTAACTTCAATTTTTTTATCATTACAATTATTTACGCGTCGTCGTTTAGCAAATGATTTTGTCTAAGACAAACCTCGCATTTTAATATAAAAATTATTTTCATTACCATTCAATTAAAATGACACTACAGTACCTATTTATCTACTTGCTCCAAACAAAACCTTCACCAAATGTCTTTAAAAACCAATTAAACATTCAAAAATAATAAAACGTCAAGTCATTAATATGCGGGCAATTTCCCGTGCATACAATGCGGACACTAGCCGTAGGTAATTGAAAACAGCTCACTATTCATCGCTTTGGCGCATTGGGGATTGCCTTTTTACGGCCCAATTTTTCACATCCCGTTTCCTTCAGTCGTTCGTTCATTTTCGCTCCCCTCCTTCCATTTAATATTCCTCTTTTATAGTAGAAATTGATTTATTAGCGTCGTCCCGAGTCCGCATACCAGCGCTTTCAAAGTTGCCTTAAATGTAAACTATACGACTCGTTTGTGTAATAAAAACCATATATTAATTTTACATTGGATTTTTTTTTAAATCATTTTCAGCATATTTTGGAGCACAGAATTTGAATAAAAAAATAATTTATAAATTACGTAAAAATTACAAAAGCGGTGCCATATTTTTATGCATTTACCATTCTTCGTTTTAAAATAAAATACAAAATCAATACCTACCAATGACAATCACGCACGTCCTAAAAACTGTCGAAGCTTTTCGAACAAAACCATTTACGAAGTGCACTGAGTTAAAACTAAAGTTAGATTAGCTATCCAGTGAGCGCTCGCCTAATCTGTTGTGTACGCGAATGCACGAGTACGCTAAGTACCACTAAGTCTGTGAAGGTGCAACCAGACTGCGGACGATCGACGCCGATGTCAATAAGTCAATGTTGATCGCCTCACCTACATCTTGTTGTTACACGTTTTGTTCGCGATAAACGTAACTCTAAAAGCGATCTAGCGCTGCATATTTTAATAGTTTAATTGGACAACAAAAATATTGTTTTAGCACTGCAGCGAAATTTAGTTTTAACTCACCAGAATTTTAACAATTGGTTTTATTTATTTATTCAGGTTAGCTTACAATTGTTTACACATTATATTACATATAAGTACACGATATACATTTATAAGTGCAACAATTATTTATAAGCTAACATCATGCACTTATTTGATTTGATTATAAATATATGTTTTCATGAATGTTGTTGTCAATCGGTAGAATGTATGTCAATGTAAGCTTTATTGACTGTCAAAAGTTCAAAATGCTTTGGACTGACCACATGGTATTTCGAAAGCACAATAATATTAAATGACAAATAAATACATATATTTTGTTTTTCTTCTGTTGAAAATCTGAACTGTCGATGACAGAAATATAAGTTATTGCTGATTTCATCGCTCATAACATGATATTTGTGCGACATGACGTCGCAAATAAATGTAAACTCTTTCTTTCGATCGAACGCAGTCTAGACACACCTTTACACAACCTACATTGAGGTACACTCGGGTGATTAATTAAACAAACGTTTGCGTCGGTACCAAGAGGTTACCCAATACACTCTCTCCGGAGGACCCAGTGCAAATCACTTAAGGGCTTGACACGTATTGTCACGAAGTAGGTACGAGGAATTGATCTTGTGCTTGCACTGCGCTGTTGAAGAGCTATCTTTGTTCTCAGACAACATTGATTTTGCTATTAAGTGCAATGGTTGCGGATTTAAGATATTTAGATAATACTCTGGTATTTGTCGACTGCTGAAATAGCCTTTTAGTCAGAACGTTTTTTTTATTTCTCTTTGAACATCATTTGTGGAGTTATGTTTGATGCTCGCAATATAATTTAAGCACCCAAAAACCTGACTCATCTGTTTTGTTTCTCCTGTAATATTTCTTACAAATTAATTTATTCAGAGATCTTAATCTTTGTCTTTAAAGTTAAATATAATTTCACAGTACGATAGTTTTTTGTACAAAGGCCTGCTGGGATCTCCAATTTCTTTATCGCAGCTACTGGTTAGCTTTCTGTTTATTTTTTTATAAGTTTCAGTTCATTTCTGAAGTAGAGGTTTTTGGGGGCTGAGTCACCCACGTCCGTAGGAACGTACCCTTTTTCTGTGGGGGCCGAGTCACCCACGTCCGTAGGAACGTACCCTTTTTCTGATTCCCTACACGTGGTCCCCGGGTGGTGCAAATCAGGTGACACTAACTGGTGGGAGGCTTCGGCCGAAGGCTTGTGACCACCCACCGGGCAAAGACGTCCCGCCAAACGGCCTAGCCGTGTTCCGGTTCGATGCTCGGTGTAGCCAACTAGAGGAGTTGGGTCGAGATAGCTGTTCCACTGCAGGTTGACCAGCCTGACGCGCGCTGTTAGGGATGTATCGGGAGACTAGTCGCGGAGGGTAGCGGGATCCGAGGCACGGTGCGCCGCTGGCCGACCGCAGGTAGTTGGGGGCCCAAGTAGTGTGCCAGCCACACACGAAAGGCTGCCCCGCCAACTGTCGAAAAATCCCGAAATGCGCCATCGTGCTGGTTGGCGACCAGATGGGGAGGGCCCGATGGACATTCCGGGGGGACTCGGGCGTCCCCGCAGTCTCCGGACTAGTACCCCAATGATGCTGTCCTTTCAGTGCGTGTCTGAAGGTTAGCAGCGTGGAACCTCGTCTCACTTCCAACTCCTCTCCTCCGTTCACTCTTATAAAACCATGAATGATGTCAAGGAAAAGGAAGATTAGTTTTAAACAGCGGCTGCACCCCCTCCCCCACAAAGTGCACCTCACCAACATTAGGGGTCTGCACTCCAATCTCTCTGCAGTCCACTACCACCTGGAGACTGAGAAACCAGCGCTGTTTTTCCTTACGGAGACGCAGATAGCGTGTCCTTCAGACGTGTCGTACCTGTCTTACCCAGGATTCACCCTGGAGCACAATTTTAGACCACGGGCAGGCGTATGTATGTACGCCCGTGACGATCTTTGCTGTCGGCGTCTCCGTAACCTTGAGGACTCAAGATTCACAACGCTCTGGGTTCTGGTGGACACAGGTCTGGATAAAATTATCTACGCCTGTGTCTACCGTTTGCACAGTGGAGATCAGGAGGCAACCAGGCTCACAGGGTACCTCAGTGAGACGGCTGATGCAGCACAGCAGCGGTACCCTTCTGCCCAATTAGTGTTACTGGGGGACTTTAATGCCCACCACCAGGAGTGGCTCTTCCCATACCAGTGCACTGATCATGCTGGACGGGAGATGCGTAAGCTTGCGCTAGCGCTAAACCTCACCCAGCTGGTCCAGGGGGCAACGAGGGTACCGGATGTTGATTCGCACACGGCGAATTGCTTGGACCTTCTGCTGACAACAGATCCAGACAGATACTATGTGTCGATAGCATCACCATTGGGTAGTTCCGACCACTGTCTGGTGAAGTCTGTGTCCGTCTATTCCCCGCCCGATCCCAGCCCAAGGGGCACCCGGTGGGTTTGGCGGTACAGGTCGGCAGATTGGGATGGCATGCGATCTTTCTTCGCATGCTATCCTTGGCAGCCTACTTGCTTTTCTTCGACTGATCCATCGTCGTGTGCGGATGCCGTGACGGATGTGTTGCGTCGGGGAATGGAGTACTACATTCCGTTTTCTGACGTAACAATGTCTAGCGGAGACCGGCCATGATGATACTCTGTAAGAGTATGGAACGTGTACTCAATACTAAGCTCCTGGCATACCTAGAAGCAAACGATATCCTTAGTGATCGCCAATACGGCTTCCGCCGAAATCGGTCTACTGGGGATCTTCTAGCGTATGCCATACACATCTGGAGTGAGGCCATCGAGAGGCACGGGGAAGCGCTTGCCGTCTCCCTAGACATCTCAAGGCTTTTGATAGGGTCTGGCACGAAAGCCTTATTGCTAAGCTTCCTTCATTCGGTTTGCCCGGTGGTCTGTGTGATTGGATTGCAGACTTCCTGAGATATCGGTCCATTCGAGTGGTTATCGATGGCTGCTCGTCGGACTACCTACCCTCGGCAACTTTATTCTTGCTGCACATTAACGATCTGCTAAAACCCGGGTATGCAGACGACAGCACCGTTACTGAGAGATACTTGTCCAACGCTCGTGCTACCGGGCCTCAGATCCAGTCTCTCCGGGAGGCCATGGTGGAGCGCTTAAACCTGTCCTTGCAGGCAGTCTCCGAATGGGGCGATGCCAATCTGGTCAGGTTTAATGCTGCTAAAACCCAGGCGTGTCTTTTTTCCGCAAAAAAGAGTCAATTTCACCCGGCTCCAACTTTCCGAGATGTGACCGTGCCAATAGCTGACCATCTTGAGCTTCTTGGCGTTACGTTGACATCGACTCTCAATTTTGGGCCATACATTGAGGCAAAGGCTCAGCTGGCCGCCAAAAAGCTGGGGATCCTTGCAAAGGTGAGAAGGTATTTCACGCCAGAACAGCTGCTCAGCTTGTATCAAGCGCAAGTTCGATCATGCATGGAGTACTGTTCTCATCTCTGGGACGGATCTGCCATATACCAGCTTGATGCACTGGAGTCGATCGAAAAGCGGGCCAAGATACTCATCAGCGATGAGGCACTGGTTAAGTCAAAGCTCCAGAGCCTTGAACATCGTCGCCGAGTTGCCAGCTTGTCTGTTTTTTATCGGTTACATTTCGGGGAGTGTGCGATGGAATTGCATGATTTAATTCCACCCAGCCCGTTCCATCATCGGACTACCAGACGTACGGCGATGCGTCATCGATATATGGTGGACATCCCACCCATACGCACTAAACGTTTTGGGAATACTTTTATTATGCGTACAGCTAAGGAGTGGAATTCCCTGCCGCAGTCTGTGTTTCCCGATAGCTACAATCTAGGGGTCTTTAAGTCAAGAGTGAATAGGTTACTTCTAGGCAAGCGTGCTCCACCATCGACCACATCATAGCTTATTATCAGGTGAGATAGTGGTCAAGCGCGAGCCTATATTAGATAAAAAAAAAAAAAGAAAAGCCGTATTCTGGGCACATTGTAAGGCCAAACAACAAAATTTAAAAAAAATCATTGTAGAGGGATTTTGGATAGGAATCTGCAGCGGTTCGTAATTTTTGCTGACCGGGTCGATCATATCGGGGTCGGGCACACGAAGTGTTTATTATTATGCATCCTTAATCTATACTAATATTATAAAGCTGAAGAGTTTGTTTATTTGTTTGAACGCGCTAATCTCAGGAAGTACTGAAATGAAAAAATATTTTTTGTTGGATATTCCATTTATCGAGGAAGGTATATATATATATATAGGCTATATAATATCACGCTACGACCATTAGGAGCGGAGCATTAATGAAAAATGTTGCAAGAACCGAAAAAATATATTCCTTTTTGAGAGCATCCGTTGCGTGCGCTGCGTAAGCGGTTATAGTTACGCAACATTCATGTATATAGGATAGGTAGGGTAGGTAGGTAGCCAGTTGACGGGAGCGAAGTCACGTGGAACAGCTAGTTTAGTATAAAATAAGGACACGTTTTAATGTGAATTTAATCGTTAGTAGACCAGTTTTTCAGTTTCCTGTATTTTCAGTTTACTTACTATCTACCTAAAACCTCTAATCTAACCAGATGTTAACCCCATAATGAAGTCGTATCGCGTTCACGCACACCTCGCTACGGCCAGTACTCGTAGTAATGGAGCCGACTCCGCTCCCGCTGGCGCAGCATCTGTCGCCAGAGTAATGGCTGACACGTGACCCGCCGCTACGGCTTTTTGAACATCGGCCGCAGCTGGACCTGGTCGTGGTCAGGGTAGGGACAATGTTAATGAGCAGTTATGTGGGGCATTGTAGAAATGCGGCCTTTGTGTTTCCCATTTATTAATTTACTTTACCAAAACACAAGCTATGGCCAATAATATTCGTTAAAAACAAATAAATAAAATTTAAGACACGACAGCCATTCTGCTATGCCTTCGCGACATTATAATTATCAAACAAAGTATTCTCAAGGTCGTTGCGATATATCTAAGTGATACGTTATCTTTTGTATAAATCCTCGTCTTTACAATATAATTATTCAAAGGGCCTGAACTATCTACGGACTAGGTAAAAAAATAACATATTTGATATCAGACGGGAGTTCAGTAAAGACATGTTTAATTATTGCCAGAGGTGGTGAAACAAGCTCTTAATAACATTACATTTTCAGTTGTAAGAGTGTATAAGAACATATATTATAATACTTACTATTCCTAAGAGAAATAAATGATGATCTTAGAGACGTCAAGTACGGATATTTTTTTGTGACCCTTTTTACTGTAGTTGGTAAAAATAATATTTTTCAGTATCCTCCTAAAACTCGTCGGATTTACACGATAGCCCTTAATATATCCAATGAATATCCCAAAGATAATGACTAAGTGAGTGGCAACAACAATAGCCCTTACTATATACCAATATTATAAAGAGGAAAGATTTTTTTGTTTGTTTGTTTGTACCGAATAGGCTCCAAAACTACTGGACCGATTTCAAAAATTCTTTCACCGTTGGGAAGCTACTCTATCCCCGGGTGACATAGGCTACTTTTTATCCCTGTTGTAGTGTATAAGCTATGTTCTAAGTTTGCATATACCTATGTATGTTACTCGTGTACTTAAATACCAATTATTACTAATAAATGAGTCAGTTATCAACTAGCAGTCAGAGCGTTTGATTCTCCTCTAATACCCAACCTTACATGGCGACCCTGCCATGTTTGGAGATGGGGTGTCGGGTCGCAATGCAGGCGCACTGTGGTACAGATTTCGTTCTAAGTGTACGTTGCGTTATTGAACTTTGTTCGAGAATAATCATAAACTTTTACAATGTGCAATTCTAACACTCCAAAACGAGAAGTGATAATAAACCAAAATGGCATTGGAGCATCGAATGTGGCTAATACCGACCAGCTACAATTTCATCTTTCTGCAATAAGCATTGTGATGATGATAATTTTGGGTTTGTTGCTGATACTGGTAGCCTATTTCCTGTACAAATGCTTTAAGAACTGTCATCGTACGTGGATTAATGACCAAATACTTCGTCAAACCTTGAGAAATTCGTTTACTCAGCGTGTTCGTAGAGGAACTGGGGAAGAAAATAGATGTTCGGCGTTTGCAACGCGATTTTCGACGTTCAATACCAGGTGTACGTCGTGTTCAAACAGTCCTGGGGCCAAGCCAAGCCAAGCCTTCACGTCCTAAAGAAGATTTCGTGCTTAAACCGAATGTGTGATATCGTATAAAGTAAAAGTGATGTAAAGTGAAGTGTCAAGAGTACGTAAAAGTGAACTGAAACCGATGAAATAACCCAACCTTACACTGTATTCCCACGGGAACGGGAACTACGCGGGTGAAACCGCGAGGCGTCCTCTAGTAATTTATATCCAGGTATTACCCATTAGCTAAGTGGATTAATTGTAATACCGTAATGGCCGTCTCATATATTGCTATTATTAAATATAATAGGCTATTTGATTTTAGAAAGTTTGGCTCTAAAACAAACCTGAAGCGGTTCGGCTTTAAAGTTCAATTTAATTGTGGCTAAGAAAAGGAATAAGATTTACTCCAGGTTTGAACTCAACCAAAATAATAGTTGATCAGACCACTAACGAAGACAACTTATGATACGTGCAGTGCTTCTAGGAGAAATCGCTCAGACACTTTCATTTTCCCCATCAATAAGCATTATTTTATAAATTGTCTAGTTCAGCCAATAAGCATAAAAACAGCAAAACAAATAAGTATAAAAAACAGAATAAACATTCTTTGCTTTCCTCTTATTTGCCGTTAATTGATGTCACGATTTACGAATCTATGTAGGTGCCGCGTACATGCCGCGTATACGCTGAACTGTATCGATACTAACGTCACAATTATGCAGCGTATACGTTAGATGATCGCTGCAAAGGGTTCCATTAAATCTAGAAAGCTACAAATTTCGTTCAGTCCTTTTTTGAGAGTGGTAATTTATCAAATGTCTAGACACTTTAATATATAGTATGATATAAATGCTTCAGGAATATTTACAGTTTTATATTTAAAACACAAAACGAATTACTGGAGTATATTTAGGCTGGGAAAACATTATTTATAAGATGAAATCTGTAATATTAACATTCTCTTTATAATTTTATTATATTCGACTTTCCGATATTATTGGCTATACAACCTGCGTTATAAATTGATGTTACAGTACCAACAAAATACCGATTATTTTATTAAGTATTTATAGGTAATAATGGCCCAGTGATTGCGGTCCCGACTTATGAGTCGTAGGTACCAACTGTACGAACAGGCACATTACTCTGAATAATTTATATCATCACCACTGCTCTCAAAACGGTGAAGGAAACTGGTATGTCCTAGAACTAAAAATAGTGACATCAATCAACTGGCGCGGCACTGGACTTCCCTGGTAGAGTATGGCCCATTCGCTCTCACAGAGAGGAGACCTGTGTCCAGGCTTATGCATAGGCAGGGATGAACTTAGAAATCAATTTTGTTTAATGGCAACGTAAGAGTACAAAACCAGTCGTCAAATCCTAAAACCTTAAACCAACAAACAAAAATTACTGTTATGACGACAGCAAACTCCTTTCAACTCGCATGTTTACGGCAAAAAATACACAAAATATAATTTGTTTTATATGACACAGGGCCAATAAATTTTGGACGTCAGACCTTATATTTTATAATCCTACGCTGATACAAAGTTAATGAGGCAGTGCTTTATTCAAATTGTGTGGAGCTTATGTCCCGGAAAGGCACAAGCTAATTATAAAACCAATTTTCGGCATTCTCCCGGAATTACACAAAGGATGAAAATAGCATCACGGATTATCAATTTAGTATTCATGCTCTGTTATTAATTTAAAGGTGTTAAGCAATAATAAAAAAACGTTGTTTTAAAATTCTAAATGGACTCAATTTTATGTTTTTATTCATAAAAAAGAAATTCTATTAGCCAACCATGCATTGACATCCTCGTTTTTATGGTGCAATTTGTTGATTTCATATTTTCTGTCGTTAATATCTAAGGAATCGTCCACACAGTGGGAAAACTCGGTTAAGAAATCATTTTCTTCTTCATTAGTCATTCTATGAGTGAGATGAAATGATTTATTACAGCGTGTAATGGCCACTTTTACGGAGCCCTGTGTTCGATTGATGGGTGTACTATGCAAATGGCGTCAGGTTTCCGGATCATCAAGTGTATGAGGAAAGAATTTTCCGTGGATTATCGTCTGCGTATATGAAACCGTACAAAAAGTATTTTGGTGAACGAATACTTGGCCGACCAAATAAAAACTGCACAGTGTCATTATTATTATTGTGTCCGACCGAAAGTTCGGTTTCAATTTCGTTCTAATAACGCATTCTTTATTTTTCCCACAACACATGATCCTTGTTCGGAAGTTACGGTTTCGTTTTCGGCCGAAACTGAGATTATTGCCGAAATTCGGTTCCGGTGTCGGTCTTAAAAACCAGTTTCGGTCGGATACTATAATATTCATCATTTCATCATCATTTCAGCCGAAAGACGTCCACTGCTGGACATAGGCCTCCCCCAGGCGTCGCCACATTGACCGATCCGGTGCGTCTCGCATCCAGCGATATATATAATAGATATCTATAATAGATATCTATAATATTAATATAATTTAAACACAACACCCTGTTAACCCCTGGTGGTAATGCAGAGATGTTACCATTTCGCCAGTAGTTTTGTGGCCTTCAACTGGGCCCAAACCCAGTCTGGTCTACTACCAAGAAATTCTAGATGGAAGACCCAATAACACTTAGGTTTACTCGGGAACCGAACTCTGACCTCATGCTCATTTAATTTTAATACTATTTAACTGCTTATTTTTGAATAATCTTTTATCGTGTATGGGTCATATTCAAAATAATTGTAATAATTATACTGTCATAGTGTCCAACCCAATTATTTTTATAACGAGATACAACTGACTAGAATTTCATAAACAAATAGATTAAATGTTTATTTGAATTTAATAAAAAACAACGAAACATTTGATATAGCTAAACAATTCATTAAAAAAAAATGAAACCAAACATTGCGTAGATTCCGTTTCATACAAGTACTCAATGTCCACGTCTTTGACTGTTAACTAAAAAAAAATAATTTAATTATTAACTATTACACAAAGGTTAAAAAAAAAACTATATTCAGAGAATACTGTTTAAACTTTCTACACTTCACTAAACAAAATATAAAATACTATTTATTGTTCTTCAAATTTAATTTATTAATGAGTCTCCTGATTTTACACATATCTGTTATTCTTCTCTGTTATGCTATTTTAACATTATTTCCATGGTAATAAAGAAATTTGATATACTGGCAAAATTAGTCCACTACCTGTCACTACACGACGTAAAAATAAATGATCGGCCATTTTGTTCAATATAGTTTCTCAGCTCGTTTCGTTGTCGAAGAAAATTAGACTTTTAAAAGTAAATATTTAATGTGAGACGTTTAAAATAGCGGTAAGTAAGTTTACTGTTTTATTACCCATACTAGGAAATAACTGTATTGTGCTAATTGTTATAAATATAAAATATTCGTATAACATTTAAATTAATGTGGAAATAAATAGATTTGTAGGTTAGACACGTGCAATTAATTCATATACGTTATTTTATCCATCACTTTTTTCTGTTACGTAACAGATATGAATGATTAGGCGTTATTCACATAGTGTCATATATGAATTAATGATAATAAAATATTATTCAACTTACTGCACCGCAGGTTAGCCAAAACTTTTTTTTTCTTTTTATTTGAAGTATGTATAGGTAGTGATAGTGGTGATGGTATTCTACTATCCCAGGTGTTTCAATTAGATCAATGTTAATTATTTATTTTACAAATGTATGCTATTTAAACTTGCCCTAATAATTCCTTTCTGTTATTTTTCTGTTACAATAAAATAATATTCATATTTGTTTCCTATCCGTAACTTACAATTATTTTGAATATGACCCGTATACTTTCGACCTCATATTGTAGCACGATAGACTTTTTCATTCTAGTGTACGAGAGCTTTCTTAAACAAACACTTACAGCTAGGTACAGCAGCTGTAGCTAAGTTGACAATCTACAATCGATAACGCTAGTAGAAAACGAATCAATGTATGGCAATGACATACTGAACGTTAAGCCACTTGGTCAGACCATACAAATAGAAGGCATTAACGATTGTAGAAAGAGATTCGATACGAAACATTTGTAACTTGGCTAGGGGGCAGTTCTTTCTTACGAATCGCCCTCAAACGAATGACCTGTTAACTTGAAAAGTGATATTCAGGTTACAAAGGTCAGTGGATAATAATCTTGCTCACTGGATTGCCAATAAAGATAGCATGTAAAGCATATACAACTACTCAAGTTAAATAGAGAGCTGTTTAAGTCTTTTGTGTTAGTTGGTCTTATTGTAGGTTCAAAATCAAGGCTCAAAATTAAGGCCTCAGTGATAACTGAAACTTAATTTTGAGCCTTTGTGTTGGTATATAGGTTATTCGTAATAATTAAGTCAAGACTAGATCATTTTGGGTAGAGTGAATGAATTACTTAATTAGCAGACAGTTGATGTCGGTTGTCTTGTTTTTGACGATGTATTACATTTTTTTTCATATATTTTTAAATTAAGGTTTTTAGCTTACCGTGCATTTTCATCCAAACCAAACGTGTACATGCAAAATTTTAACTTAACCGGTTGAGTATAACAGCTTTAAAATTCAGTTGCAAGATTTGAGCCGAACATACATTGCAAGTTCATAAAAAGCTTGTAAAAATACATTCTTCGGTTAAATTTTGAATCACATAATCAAATTCCTAACTGTGTTGGGATCGTCTTCTGGTCTAACTGGATGTAGTTGAATGCCAGCCTTTACAAATAACGACTGCTTATCTGACCTCTTCCGCATAATTCAAATTCAAATAATTCAAAGGCGAAAGTTTGTGAATGTGTGTGTTTGTTACTTCTTCACGGTCAAACGGCTGGACGGATCTGGATGAAGCATATGTTCCCTCAGTATAATTTTCGCGAGTTACATTATAACATCATTATCATATTATTATCATATTTTATATTAATTATTATAGTTTTTATGCATGCATCTATTTAATGTCAGGTTAGTAATAAAATTCATGAATTAGTTATTTTATGTAGTTTAAACAAATAGTGATTATATTTATATTCCCGCATACATCATCCCAAATATTTACAAGTAACTATTCTATTTATAAATATGTCGCATCAAGGGTGGCCGATAAATACAAACCATCGGGAAGTCAGAATATATTCCCTTAGGTTAAGACATCGTGTGTGGGCAGGTAGGTGGGTACAATCGTGAAAATGAAATCACACAAATTATTCGATACACTGAGTTTATTTAAATAGTCATAACTCACAGTTACAATCTTGCTTACTAAAATTAAGGATAGACAGTGATTCTACAACGTCTTAGCTCTAAGGCGGTCAGTATTCAACTGCCAAATTCTGCTGTCCCTATCACGCAAGTGGTTAGAAAAAGTATGCCAATATGTAGTTGTTCTTGATTTGCTGCCTGGGGGCGTGCTTGACAAAGACAAAGATATTTTATTTCAATTAGGCCACCAAGCGGCACTTTTGAACGTAAGATACATTAAAATTTACAAGGAATAAAAATTGATTCTACCGTGCATTCGGAAAGTAGCTTGTTATGGAGAAGAAAGCACAAGAAACTCTATACTTACTCTTTTACTTACACAATCTTTTACCCACTTTTACAATATTTAGGTACATAAGTACATACATTAATAAATTCATATGTGTGAGGACAATGCACCCAGAATTGTGCTTTATTTTGACGACCGTACCATTGACTAAACCCGACAAATAGAATAGTTACTTGTAAATATTTGTAAATTATAAATTAGACATCTTTCTACAGTCTTCTACAATACTGACATTCCTAAATGGGTGGCATTTAATCGATAGTTACCTTGTTAAGCTCAGTTTACTTAGGTCTGTCTGTTGTAATGAAAAGACAACAAACCGCTAGAGTCCCATGACCTTACTTGAACCTTGGGACTTGTACTTGTGACATATTGTACCTACCTACATATTTAAGTTATACACAACTTAGATTAGTAAGTTTAATGTCATGCTAGGCAGTCTCACAACTACTTTACTAGGGCAAGATACTTCAATGGGATATTTGTGGAGTTAGGTGTTTTTTTTCTAGTCTTTGCTGTTCCACTGCTAGGTAAAAAGCGCCTCCAATTCTTTCATGGTACTTTTTTCCGCGCTTTCCTCAACCAAACTATATTTTAATATGAGACAATTAATTTAATAAGCGAGGAACAACTTGATTTCCATCTGAAAAGATTAATAAAACTTTATTTGTCTTCTTACAAACTTAAATCAAACTAACACCTACGTCCTGCTCACGTGCTGAATACGTATTTTGTCAAAACACTACCGAAAACACATGGCAGCGCCAAAGCTCCTTACAAGCATCTTATAACAAGTTTAGAGACTGTAACGTGCGACTCGTAAGTACAAGTTTTAATAGTTTCGAAAACTTCTACCTTGTCTCGGCACGTCGGTACAGGATACTGGTTTCTATTTTCAAGCTTAAAATAGGATATTTATATTATTTTACTGTTTGCTTTATTATGGTAATACCTTCATTAAAATACACCACGCATAGGCGTTGCTAAACACAAAAACGCCGCGTGGTCTCGACTTTATTACGCAGTGACCACGCGGCGCCTACGCACAGTTAACTTGTATGAAGATAGGTAATCTCAGTGCGAAAACATTTCTTAATAAGTTTAGAGAATGTAACGTGTGACTCGTAAGTACAAGTTTCAATCACTCCGTAAACTTTTAACTCGTATTGCACGTCGGCACAGGATACGGGTTCCTATTTTAAAGCTTAAAACGGGATATTTATATTATTTACCTGTTTGTTTTATGGAGACATCTACTTAAAAATTATCAATGCGTGCAGTGGACGCGAGAACGCCGCGTGAACATGAAGTAACTACTCAGTTACCACGCAGCGTCTATGCAAACTAAACATGTACGGAAGAGGGTGATCTCAGTGCGAAGACATTTTAACAAGTTTAGACGATGAAGCATGATGAAGCTTTCTAAAAATTTAAGCTAGACGTAAGCTGCACTTGGCGACCCTACTTTTTGGAGTAATCAAGTCTCAATCTACTTCCTACTTATACGATAGACTGTCATGGACTAATAGACACAAAAATCCATACGGGAAGAAAATGTTACCGACAGCTTTCTATTCCCCAGCCTAAGTCGGGGATTTTAGAGGCAGTTTTCGGTACGCAGCTACCAAATGCTGGAGCAATATCCCGCCTCCAATAAAGTATAGTAAAAGTTGTACGACATTCAAATTAAAATTAAAGTTGTTTTTATTAAATCATCAAAATGAATTTAAAGATGTTCGTGCTGACACGTAAGCCATTTAAAGCACAATATATTTCTGTTGTTATTATTTTTATTTATGTTTACCTACAGGGTATATTGAGTTTATCATTGTACACTATGCATTTCTAAATTTTGGCATTGTTATCAATCAACTGTACTTTTTATTATTGTTTATATTTTAATTTATAAATTTTAAAAAATCATCAATTTTATACATTGATTGATTGTTTTAAATTTGTTGTGTTGTAATTAAGAGTCGCAAAATTTTATTTTAGGTGATTTTAAAACAAAAAAAAATTGACAATAATAAATGTTTGTTGGTGTTTTCGAGCGTATGGCACTCGTGGGCTGCTGCTGAAAATCAGCATCAGGTGGTACCGTATTACCATTTGGCATTATGCTGAGCTGAGGCCCTTTTGGCATTAATAGTTTTAATTATTTATTTTGTTTAATTTTAAGGTGTTTTTGTTTTAAATGCCAATAAACACATGTTTCTTTCTTTCTTTCTTTCAAATACTTCTAAATAAATGGTTCTGATAAAAATAGTACCATCGAACTGTTCTGATGATGAAGACGGAAGTTAGGCAATGGAACTCCGAAATAAAACAATGTATTTAATATTATTATACCCTAGTTGTTTTCGGGCTTATTGGAATCGTAATAAGATGTTCTTCGGCAATAAATTATTTTCATTGGAATCGGAGGTACCTACCAAAACTAAAAAAAGTTTTAACAATAAAATCAAACCGACTTCCAAATAAAATAACAACAGATAAGATGTTCTACGGCTATAAATTATTTTCATGGGAATTGGAGGTACCAGCTACCAAAACTAAAAAAAGATAAATAAAAAAGTTTTAACAAAAAAATCAAACCGACTAAAAAAACAACAGAGAGAAAAACAACTCTCTTTTCCGAAGTTGGTGTCTAAAAATGGAAAACAATAGGTACCAAAGACACCGACATCGGAAAAGAAAATTATTTTCGTTTAGAAGTTATAATTTTTATGTTAAAAAGATTTTTATATGTATTGATTTCAACCTGTACGGTCGACATAAAAATTGATTAAATGTATACAGTGTTTGAAATACATAAAACAAAACTAGTTTATTTGAAATTTTGTACAATATCGAATCACACGAGTAGTTTTAATAGAGGTAATTACAGTTTGAATAAAATGTATTAAAAATATAAAATAAATGTAAAATATTATCAAGTTTATGGTTTGATAATATATTAATAAATATATTTTACAATGTATGAGACCAATAATTATTTCAAATTCGAAGCACAGCCGGGTGAGACGGTTTGCAAAATTTTACCTACTAAAATTTAAAAATAATTCCCGAAAGTGGGACTGTTTTTACGTATTTTTTAAATTATGTTTGTTGAGTAGGTGTATTGATATTCTGTTTAGAAAAAGGATATATTGTGATAATAATTAGAACACGTGATTGCTCTAGTTTACTCTATATTGTATTTTCTAATAGTAATATCTACCTTAACCAAACAACAGTATAACTTTTGTGTACAAGCGTACTCACAGCGCACGCACAATGGCTCCGCGCTCAAAGATGAGTTGAACTATCTATAGGTACGTCAATTTAATTTCATCATATTCGCATTTTCCAACCATAATTATCATTTAACAGCCAAAAAAGGCCACTCCTGGAGATAGGGTTTTCCAAGGGCGTTTGTGCACTTACTCGCTTTCGATTCGTATTCATGATTTATTATGAAGAGAGATCGTAAAAACGGATCCGAAGATTTTCCTTATCAAGCATACGAATTAGTACACAAACGCGCTAACCATCGCCATATTGACCAGTTTTACGCTTCTTGCATCCAGCCTTACCCGGGATAACTATAACATTTCATACAAAATATATTTAACGAACAGCCCACATACCAACAACCCACCGTATCTAACCCAGCATTATACTCAAAGATAACAAGAAAGAAAACAAACATAGCTAACTATACTTACAGACAAGATTAAACAGATTTAACTAAGACCAGCTAGAAAGAAAGAGACTAAGCATTTAACTAAGACCAGCTTGATTGTAACCAACGTTCAAGTTCCTCAGTAAATGAAGTGCAAATTGTTTGTGAACTACGTTTGTTTCATCTGATCGATACCGCTGGATTCAGCGCTTGTTCTGCTTAATTGTACTGGAAGTGGACCGAGATTGGATGTTTAGTGAGCAGTGGAAGATAGGAGGAAACAATATGGTGAATTCATTTATAAAAAATTAACGAGAGAAGTGTAGTGGCAACGCTTTTAAAGCGCTCCTGGACGTCAAAACTGACTGTGACATGTTCGCCGACGACAGTCAGTACGTCTAGAGTTCTCTGAAACGAGTATGAGTTATTGTAACAACAGGGACATCATGTACGCTGATGACCAGTGCTTTGTGGCGGATACTTGTGACGGATTGCATGCGCTGAGTCTCAATGACGTTTGCTCTAAGTTTGGTCTTACAATAAACGTCAAAAGGACCGAAGTTATGGCCATGGGTGAGAAGACCTGCTACTAATCCCAGACTTCTCAATCGGCAATAGTAAGCTGAAGCAAGTTGAGAGCTCAAAGTTCTTGTAAGCATTGTCACAAGTAAAGGAGACCTCGACGCTGAAATTAATCAGAGGATTTGTGCTGCTTTCGTAGCTTTTGGCACACTGCAGTCTAAAGATTTCCGCTCTCACAATCTCAAGTTGACAACAAAGATCTCTTTAGGTATACATGGCAATAGTTCCCCCAAACCGCCTTTACTCTTCGTATACGTGGTCTCTCTATCGCAAGCATATACGGACCTTGGACAAGTTCCATCTGAAACGCCTGTGCAACATAATGAACACCAGATGGTCAGATCATGTTATAAACACACACGTCCTAAGACGAGCAAAGGTCCTTGGCATAGAGGCTTACTTGATGAGACGTCAGTTTAGGTGGTGTGGAGATTTGCATAGCGTATTTTATATTGAACTCCAGGAATGGAAGCGAAAGCATGGTGGGCCGTTTCTCCGCTTCAAGTACGTTTAGAATAGGGATATGAAGAGAGGCGAAATTGACTCCACACTTTGGGAGAAGCAGGCGCAGAATCAGCCCGAGTGGAGACGTCGTGTGCAACGGCAAGTCAGGCCTTTGTGGATAAGTGCAGGTTGAAATCGAGAAAAAAACGCGACGACCTTAAAGCTAGACCACCAACAGCTACTACTTATCACGTTATGAACGGTTTTCTAATATGTCCGCTTTGTACATGGACTTTTACGACAAAAGGTGGATATATGCAAATCACATGAGGGCACATAGCAGAGCAGCAAATCTAAGCTCACAACCACAACGAGGAGAAAATAATGCGCTCGTAGTGGCCGAAACAGTCTAGATGGCATCATCATCATCATCATGAGTAATTAGCGGATAGTATTTTTGTTTAAACAAAAAAAATAAGAATAGTAAAAAAATGGTGACCGAAGATATAAAAATCCGTTTTTAAGTTTAATTTACCCAAATTTCTAATAGCATTACCTATGTTGAGTTCTAAAAATCTCTAATCTCTTCAACCTACATTGCCAGATCTTTAGCTTTACAACCTTTATGGGTAATTTTCTTAAGCTAATCCAAAACTTATTTTTCTAAAGTGACGATGAGAACATTAGACCAACTATAACAATTTCAATTTTCTTCAAAACCTTTTCCTATTTAACTAAACCGTTGGTAATTAAGGCCCAGTATAAAACTACCCTCCCAAAGAGCATAAATTATATTAAACATCTCAAATTATTTTATTCACTGCTGTTAAAATTATATTAGCGCGGTTTCAAACTTCGCAAATAAAATGAAAAGTTTTTAATGCCTGGTATTATAAATTAATAATAAACGAACACACTTCTGTTGCGAGCTTGTTAAAAGTGCTCCAGTTTCAAATTTAAACGACAAATAATTATGAAAACATTTCCAGAACTAAATAGTTTCAAAATGAATTTCGTTTACAACACATTTTTATCAACTTTTGCCACGGTCGTGACACGAATGTTTGTGAATACGTACATAATGAAATCTGGATTGTTTTTTTTTTTGTTTGACCCCACTCTTGATCTAGTTTACGTCTGATGGTAAGCGATAAATGAGATCTACGGTGGAACGAGCTTACGCAGAAGATGACTATTCAATGTTATTTACATAGACTGATAATTTCATTAGGTACACAGATAAACACACCATTGCATTGATTCATTCCCTTATCCCCTAGAATCTTTATAGCGGTTCTAGAATCGATCATTGGCAAATTGGGTCAAAGGGAAGTTAACATAAGTCACCTGAGGTTCGCTGACAACATTTTATAGCTATCAGAAAAGTGTTCGCAGTTGGAGATGATTAAACACGTTACAACAAGCAAGTAAGAGGCAGGACTAGAAATTAATTTCGATTAATTCGACAAAATACTCTCAAAACTCAGTTCTTCTCAACAATACACCTGTAGAGTACGTTGATAGTTATATCTACTTAAGAAAACAATTTTCTTTTATTAAAATCAACAACGACGCAGAAGTCGATCGAAGAATTACAACGACGTGGATAAAGTTATGGGGTGCAAAAGAGATTCTCAAAAGCCAAATGCCGATGAAATTCAAGAGCAGAATCATGAACATGTCTGTTACCACCTACGCATTTCAAACGTGGAAGTTCACTCATCGAGTAAAGAACAAAATTACTTCCTGCCAGCGAAGTATGGAGAGAAGTAGGGCAAAAATTAAAGAACATCAAAGAATTCGGCACTCAGAGATGGGCAGGACACGTAGCAAGAATGAGTGAGTACCGTTTGACGATTCGCATGACGTCATGGCCTGGCCCTACAGACAATAGAAAACGAGGTTAACCGATAACTAGATGGGCTGACGACATCACACAAGTCGCAGGAAAAAACTGGATGTCAAAAGCCACAGACCGTGACTTCTGGTCCCCTGGAGGAGGCCTTCACTCTCACCATATGAGAGGTTCACGCATGCTAATCATGATAGTTTTTTCAATAGTTTTATTAATTATACAATCGTTTGTTATTTTACATTTTATATTATGCAACTAATAAATTTTATTTTATTTTTTAAAAATCAATCAATCAATCAAATCAATCTTAATAATCAATTAAGTCAATTAAATAATAACCTCAAATAATAAATTTATGAAATGAATCAATTTTGTTTACAATCGTATACACTTTTAATTATAAAAGTATTTTTTTTCCATAAACAATTTAAACTACCTAAATAATATTTCCATATTTTTTTGTAATTTGTACTTGAAAGCTGTAAAACTGTAATGCATGAAATAAAAGGCTTTTATATTTTTATTTTATTTTACATTGATTCATAAAACATTTATGTACAAATTTTGTGTATAATTATGTATTATTCGAAGAATATTATACACGTAGAAATAAAGTACGCTCAAGATTAACCGAATTAAATTAATTGCCAACAGAGTTTAGAATGGCATTAACGTAAAAATACTCTTGTACTAAACCTCACGTCCTACCTCATCCAGGTTCTTCCAGCGATGGCATCCTCAAAGCGCACCGATTTCTGCTTTCCTGGTAGTAGTTTTAATAAATAAACAATTGGGAAAGTTGAATTTTAAAATGCCTATCGATACCATTTGTTACGAATCCTTCATGCTATTCTCTATGTTTTATGCGCAGGTGCGCGTCGAGGAGTATTTTAGGTGCACTTCAATAGGTGCGCTTCAAAGTGGTTGCGATTCGAGGAATACCCCATGGCATCATTTTATTTACCCCACGGCATAATGTCCTTTCCCATCTTGCCGCCAGACGGCCAACACTTCATGCAATCCTTGTACGCCACTCGGTCGCGACGTTACTCTGCATATGAGGAAAAAAGGCCCGTGTCCAGTATTTGGTGGAATCGGACTGGGGTTTTTTTTGACGATTAACGTAGTCTCCAGATACAAACTATCCATGTTAATTTAACGCAAGTCCACTATTTACCAGACTCAGATAGCTCTTCGGGGACATCACAATCACGCTTAATTGGCGAATCGATAATCAAGCTGTAATTAGTTCGCAGATGAGAGCGTTTCCTCCCCGCATAATCCTAGGTCGCCATTTTATGTCTCCCATGAGGATAATGGGATAGCCCGGATGGTCCGCATGACCAAATATTGTCAGGAAATCAAACAGTACAGTTAATAGCTGTGAGATTAGTGGTCAGTTGTAGACCGAGATTATTTTGAACGAAATTAATTGTTTTAATCCATCGATTCGGATTTAACTCTCCTTTTATAATTCTTTTCATAGTAGGGACTCAAGGTTTTTCTTTTTATGTTCTAAGGATAACTGTACAAAGACGAGCCAAATACGAAGATTGAAACTTAGTTGACTTGTCGGGGCTCGCGAGTCTCTTTGACTTAGTAATTCAATATTAATAATATTTTCTTGGCAGTTGATCTAACAAGACTAGATAACTTTACCTCTGAACCGTGCATTTTTCTTAAACGAAATCAATGATACAATAATAGCACCAACATTAGGCAACAAATAAAACAGTCTGTGCCTGATCATACCTTCTCAAAATGTAATACTTAATCACACCTTATTAGCAGTTAAGCCTCACAAGCCTCATCTAACAAAAAAATGAATCCTCGTTAGCGGCGAGGACAGGAGATGAGGTCAGAGATTGAATCAACAATTTGCCCGCCTTCAGAGAATTAAAGACTAGTCAACATCTCTGGTGGGCCACTAATTATTCATATTCTGTAACTTTATAATAACCTGGATACCACCGCACGTGTGACACAGTTTGGAAACCAGGTTGCAACTGTTGCAAGTGATACGGTTATAGATTTAGTTTTAGAGGAAGCGTGCAGCGTTTTGTACATTTTGAATTTTGTCTAACACAATACCTAGCACATTTTTATTATAGCCATACGAAAACTACTGATTTATGTTATTCCTACCTCAGTCTAAACCCTCAGTTAGATTCCTCACCAACACTCCCTGGTCATCATCATCAGATGACAGTGGATGACAGACGGCACTGTCCACTGGTATAGGCCTCGCCTAGCGTCACCATATCGATGGGTCCTGTGCGACACGTATCTAGCGGATTCCGCAGCCAGCCTTAACCAGGTCATGGACCTAGAGAAAGACCTGCCAACGCTGCATCTTCCAATAAGGGATCACCACTCCAGAACTTTTCGGCCTCATTGACCATCAGTTCTGCGAGCAATGTGCCCTGCCCACAGCCACTTAAGTTTGGCAATTCACTTGTCGCAGTTCCAATTTTTTGAAGTCGGTGTAACATATTTTCTTTCAAATTGCAACGTTATAAAAGAAAAAAAGCACTCAACGTTATGTTAATACGTTTAATTTGTTTTAAAGTAAAAATATACCTAAATTATATAAGAGCAAAAAAGGTAAGACAGAACTTGGTTATTTAGATTTTAAAGAATAAACGCAAATAGAGCTAACAAAATTTTACGTCATAAATACAAAGTTAGGAAAAAACTTAGGCTTGATATTTTTGGGCTGGGTCTGAACACGCGTACCCAATTTCAAAACGGTTGGAACCGGTTTAATTGTGGCCAAAGCATTCAGGTAGAAGCGATACTTTAATGAAATATAACTAAGTTTTTTTACCGCGGAAACTTAAAAGATAAAGCTACGCTAACTACTAAACTAAACAATAACGATACTAAATGAATTCTAACACAAGAAGGATAGGTAAATGTATTCGATACTGCAGCCATTTGCCGGACGTCAGTTGAAATGGTCAACTGTTGGTGTCATTGCTCTGAAGCTAGATCTCGAGCTCTGGCTGCTCGAAGTAGAGTCCAGAGAGGCATGTCGTTCGGAATCCTGGGAGCCGGCAGTCTTAACGCCCTAAATGAATCCGATGATTCCTAACTGAAACATTCTGAAAAAAACACCGAAACTCTTTTTTTTTTTTTTTTTTTAATACGTGGCGTCTCGCAGTTCGGCCAAAGTAGCCGTCCACTGCTTAACCGGACTAACCTGTGGAGACTAAGCTATGTAGCCTCCGGCCAGGCTTAAAAGTTCTAAACCTAAAGCGACAGCACTAAGGGCTACCCCAGTTGGGGTTGGACCTCGGCTCAGGGCGTCGCTTGGGGGATGGCAAAGGCCGGATCTGATAAAGTGATTCTACCATCCGTTCGGAAAAGCCTACGTGGAGAAGAACGGACAAGACACCGAAACTCTGCGGTCAGTCTGTTATAAAGTTTATACAAATAATTTAATGGTCAAATGACGAGCCTCAAAACATACATACGGCCAATAATATTTCCGGTACGTAAGACCTAAAAAGACGAAGGCGTTTATTAAAGCGTAATAAGATAAAATGAAGGGGTTCTACGCCAACCCAGAGTAATATAACAGCTGGCGGCGATCCAAATTGCAACCCTCAAGTGCCTTCACTTTAATACCCACAAACCTTTATGAAATTGCAAAAAAACCCTATGTTGGACGGATCAAATAGATTGGTTGAATTTCAAGTGAGTTTTTCTGTTGATATGATGTGCTACGTGATAAGAAGATGAAAATTGTAATTTTACCTGTCTATTGAACATTTATTTATTCATTTCTGTACACACAAAACACTTAAAAGAGAAATATCATACATATAGATAGAAGAGCATATTTCAAAAGAATTTTCTTCCAGCAGAACTGCGACAAGACAGTCGGATAAGAAATATATATACAGTGTGTATAAGAACAAAGAAAGTTAATCTATACCAATATTATAAAGAGGAAAGATTTTTTGTTTGTTTGTACCGAATAGGCTCCAAAACTACTGGACCGATTTCAAATTCCTTCACCGTTGGGAAGCTACTCTATCCCCGGGTGACATAGGCTACTTTTTATCCCTGTATTCCCACGGGAACGGGAACTACGCGGGTGAAACCGCGAGACGTCTTCTAGTAAACTATAAAACTAAACAAATTAAAACTTATAATAAGTAAATATACGCATTGAAGAAAAACAACTTTAAACAATAGGTCACGTATTGCTCACATTCATCGATGACCACGAGTTTCATGTATCTTATCTTGCATTTAATACTGTCGATTACGATATCCTGCTTGGCATACTTCGGTCGCTTAACATATCTCCAACAGTGATTGATTGGTTTCGTTGTTACCTGTACGGCCGCCGGCAACGTATATGCATAGAAGAAACTAACTCTTCTTGGTGTTATACAACTGCCGGTGTACCTCAGGGTGGCGTTTTATCTCCTTTACTCTTCGCAATATTTATAAACGCTATCTTCAGAAAGCTTCTCTTCTCCTACCAACTGTATGCAGACGATTTACTAATCTACAAACAAGCTGCCCTTGCAGAGTTAGCTGATGCAATTAATACAATAAATAAGGATTTGGCAACAATTTGTGATGGACTGGGGCAAATGGGCTTCAGGTAAATCCGTCGAAGACCCAGGTCATAGTTGATGGCAGCTCTGGGATGATTCCAAAAGTAAATTGGACACAACTTCCTCTGGTACAATTTAACGGAACTAATATTCCAATAAGTGAGAAGGTTAAGAACCTTGGGGTTTGGATCGACAGATATCTGTCTTGGGGTCCGCAGCTTCAGGACGTAAGGCGCAAAATTTTTGCATCTGCCAAGTCCCTTAGACGATTGCGGAACTTTCTTCCCACTGCCACTAAAATTGCGCTTGCACAGTCCCTTCTGCTTCCAATCCTTGACTATGCTGATGTCAGTTATCTCGATCTCACCCAGGCACAACTGGATAAACTTGAACGTCTTCAAAACCTTTGCATAAGATTTATATTTGGCTTGCGCAAATATGATCACATTTCTGAATTTCGGACAAAGCTCAAGTGGCTTCCCATACGTCTTCGCCGGGATTCTTATATTTTATTTCTGCTTTACAGTATTCTATACAATCCTACAACCCCCTCTTATCTCAAAGAACGTTTCAAGTTCCTTCATGACACACATAATAGATACCTGAGGTCATCGGAAAACTTGGGACTAGAGATGCCGATGCATTCCACCAGCTTTTACGACAAATCTTTTACGGTTCAAGTGGTGCGATTGTGGAATGCTTTGTCTGTGTCAATAAGGCGTGCTCAATCTCTGCCCATTTTTAAAACAATGGTAAAGAATCACTACCTCTCTCTTTAGTAGTTGTTTTCTTGATTTCTATGTTTTTGTTCCATACTTATAACTGTATATAATTGTATATATAGTATATTTATATATATGTATTTATTTTATATATAAATAGTACACCAATAGACTACCTACAGTACTTTCTTTCCTTTCTTTTTTAAAATCCATCCAAAGGTTGTCTTGAAAAGATCGCGTTTAGCGATAAGGCCGCCCATTGTGTCACCCAGTGTAATTTCTCTTCATCTATACTTTCTGTAACTTATATGGTGTACGTAATAAAGAGTATTCTATTCTATTCTATTCTTATTTAATCTTGGTCAACCTCATTATGGATGAAAAAGTTCTAATGATCATATGACCCAATTTCATTTAATATACTTTTTAATACAACATTAAAATTATATCATGAATTATTGATATAATTTCATTTATCTAATTTTATTTGGTTTTATGAACATTTTCTATAATGCACATTTGAATTAATATATATTCAGTTACTATTATATTCAAAATCTATAAGTAACATTTAATATAATTTAGAAATAGGTCGAATCTGTTCCAAAACCGAATCGGGGCACCCCGACTTTACGTAGACTTTTGGCTGCTACTCCTAGAATGTCTATAAAAACCGGAGGCGCAAAGGGAGAGCAGCCTCCACCCGCTGTAACAAAGCATAGGCGCCCGAGCGAGCCGTAGCGGCTGAGGCTGGGGTCCAGAGGCGAAGAGCAAGCCGAAGCTGCGGAGTTGAGCGATGCAGAAGCAACTTTAGTGTTTGAGGTTAGGTAACGCAGCGTGCGTTACCTTAGAGAATTAGTAAATACTAGCGGACGTCTCGTAGTTTCACCCGCGTAGTTCCCGTTCCTGTGGGAATACAGAGATAAAAGCAACGGTGAAAGATTTTTGAAATCGGTTCAGTAGTTTTTAAGTTTATTCGTTACATACAAAAATACAAATCTTTCCTCTTTATAATAATAATATTAGATGAAAGTTAGGTCAAATGAACGTTGAATAAAAAGAGCATTATACAAAATTGAAAATTATATGAAATGAACGTTATACTGAATGTTATTAGAGCAAATGAAGGTTATAACTATTACACAACACATTAAATTAGATTATTTGTTTTCACAGCATCTATCTGCCTAGCCTTTATCCAATTATGTTGGGGTTGGCTTCCAGTCTTACTGGATTCAGCTGAGTACCAGTGTTTTACATGGAGCGACTGCCTATCTGACCTCCACAACCCAGTAACTGGGTCACACGGTACCCCTTGGCAAGACTGGTGTCAGATCTCAAGCTTACGACTACCCGCAACGACTGTCAAAGATCTTCAAATGACAGCCGGGACCAACGACTTAATGTGCTTTCCGAGGCACGGAGGAAACTCTGTATGTTGAAATGGTCACCCATCCACGGACCGACCGATTTGTTTTCACAGCATACGATTTTTTTTTTTTTTTTAACATGAGGTCGTTATTTCAAGTGATGCCATGTATAACACTCCCCAACCCCTCATTATATAGTTTAGGGTAGCCCACTTCACGTCATTTTGCTTTAATATGTATTAATTGTAATTTCCATTTCTTTATTATCCAAATAAACCTAACCGCAGAAACCAGCGATATATTCAAAACCAAATTATCCAATTACATCTGCCAACTAATTCTCTAGTCAATGATGTACAAAACTGTTTTAAACGAAAGTCGAACAGCTATAAATGTTCAAAACAGAAATTACGTTACCTCATTCACTAGTCACTGATATACAAAACCATTTTAAACGACCGTTAGCAAAGTTTTGCTCAACAAGATCCACGTAAGTCAATCTATCCATTTTTTTGTTAAGTACCTCAAAGCTCTTTACTGCGCGGTGGCCAGTATCCATTTACTTTAAAAAAAAAAAAACAAACTGTACACAGTAACTTGCGGTGCTAGGGGCACGCGTTCGGTAGCTTCGCCTTAAATTGAGGCAAAAAAAAACACCAAAAGTTGTTGTTAAAGAATGCTTGTTGCAAGAACATGTTGGTGGTGACCGTGAATAATAGGATAATTCGAAAACATGGTTCCGGTACCTATCAAACAAAACTAACCATGAGACAAAACTTATCACATTTTACTTTATTCCTAGCTGAAACATAACATAACGCTTGTTTTGTACGAAGGGGTAGGCAGAGGTGTCCTTGTAGTACATCTAAGTATATTTCGTGAGTGATGTTTAAGTCTGGCGAGCCTATTTCTACCAAACTAAATAAAAAGCGTCCAAGTGCGTGTCAGATTTTGCACATTTAGGTTTCCGTAACAGACCGCAAAATTAACTTTACAACCAAGAAAAATGAGAGAATTTCAAAGAAAAATCTGATATATTGATATTTGTTAGTAAAATATACGTAATACTAACAACATAACACAACAATATAACCAAATTTGAAGTTCATAGGTCAATGGGCAGTTAGAAAATTCATCGGAAAAATAAAAATAAACTGACTTTGGTGGCTTCTCATTACTTTGTTTTCCAATATCATTTAAAACAAAAACACTGTATGTATCTACTCAACAAGTTCTATACCACGATACGCTACCCAAATAGGGTAGGTCAACATTATTTTTTTGCACCCTTTCTTGTATGGCTTCGGGTCAACAATATATTTATACTGTGAAATTTCGAAAAATGTAGCTCCAACCGTTTGGCTGTAAAACCCGTGTGACAGACGACGGACAGAAGGACGGACACGTGATTGACTAGTATAGGGCTCCATTTGGACCTTTCGGGGGTTCTTTGGAACCTTAAAAAGATTCAAAAAAACAACTTCGAGATACTACTGAAAAATTTCAGCTGGTAAAATCCTAAACCACTTGCTTCAATACGGGAATCGAATACAGGACCCATGGTTACTCGAGCTTATGCACCACTTGCAACCACTAACCCAAAGATGCAAATTGTTTGTATCTCTTTTATTCGGCTTATCATCAGCACTCAATCAGGTAACATGATTAAAAAATAAATCACAATTTCAAATCAAATCGCTCTCAAAAAACTATCCTTCAACAAACTCGTATCAAGCCATTCACCCCTTTACAGACTCCCGCTGAAACCTAACTTTCAGTCCAACATAGGATTCGTTACATAGTCCTGCAACTTATTCCATAAATACTCAGTTACAGCTATGCATTCAGTCTCCCGGGCACACAGCGAACTTTGCCTAGGCCAAATATTATGGATACTTTTTGTGAACTTTTTTTGTTCGAGTTTTTCAGAGGACCCTTATTTTTAATGTTCTTTTGTTATCATTCAACTATTTTTGATTATTTTTTGTTTCTAAAAACTAGTCTTAGATCACTCCTCTCCAAATCTTCTTCTTCATACGATAATGTCCTCTGAAAAGGTTGTATGAGACGAGTTCTGCGTAGTTTAAATTGCTAAGAAAATTCGGAGCTATTTGCTATATTGCTCGACCCTACCCTAAAAAATTTAACTATTTCAACTATTACTTTTAATAATAATATAGAAACATTTACTTAAAACATACGTTATAGATACAGAACTAGAAATAAAGAGGATTTAGCAAAAAATAATATCATACTTTTGTCCATTTCTATTTTCTTTGGGATCATTAATTTTATATCGAATTCACTTGAAAACATCAGACAACACTATTAAAATATTTATTACATATTTTTAAGTATAAAGTTCAATAAATATACTCTCAAATAAGCCCTTTCTGGGATCAAAATGCGAAATAAATGATTATTTAAGAAAATATGAAAGAAACGCTTGGAAAAGAACTTTCATTTTATGATAATTTACTAAGAATTCTTGTATTTTAAAGGACTTGTATCGTTTATGTTTTAATCAGATTATAATAAAGCCAATTTATTTTGGTGTCTTTAAGTAATAGGTAATCTATTAATATTATTTTATTGAATTAAAACGATTACTTTAATAAGAATGATTAAACATTATCAAGACTTTGGCCTGTCTAATTGAAATTGTGCTTTTCATTAAGTATATAAAATTAATTGAATGTGAAGCATCTTCTGAGATTGAATTCATTTACAATTAGTAGTACAAATACTAAATTTGTAAGAGAAATACATAAATAACTGACTTACAACTTTTATTTATATTTAGTTTAATAACAATAATGACGTAAAATCAATCCAAGAGAGGTCAATATAGGACAGCGCTTTCTCGATTCCCATCTGGCACGAGGGAATAAGAAGAATGCCATCTGAATTCATTCTCATATCTAATTAAATATGTCTGAATGGCCAATTTGAACAAACACCAGTATTTACACGAGTAAATCCGGCTAAGAAATCGAATCCTGAATTTCATATTTCAATTTTAATTTCGGCTCATTGACGCAAAACATTTCTCGATCACTTTGATGGGAATGATTCTCATTAACACTCAAGTCAAGGCCCGGAATGTTTATTGAAGAATAAATTACAAAAGGTAAGGGGGTGTACCTACTCACAGAATCCCTTGTTTATTCGATTCCAATTTGTGCTGTTTCGTAACGATGATAATTCGCATTTTCGCAGATTCTCAAATATTGCAATATGTCGCATGCTCCTTCAGTATATTCGAGAGGAGCTTACGACGGAATGTAATAACAGAGATAGCGACGTTTTCGCGAACATAATGCGTACAATTTGAAATCGCGAAATGCCTCCGCGAGCAATTCGCAAAATATTCTTTACCGTTGTGCAAAAATATAACGGATTTTTTAGTATCTCTCTTCGCATTTCGTAATCGCTGCCAAAAGGTACTTAGCTGATGTTCGTTTTCTCTCGACCGTCTTATTATCTAAGTGCTGTTATGTTGTGTAAACTTCGGAGTTATTATTCTCGGATTTCACTGAGAAATGAATACCTGACGATGTTTGGATAATTTTCTTTTGATCTTTCTTTAAGGCCAGTTTTTTGTATATCAAAGAGAATGTTACTATACAATCCAATTACTTAAATAATACTTTCAGAATAGGATGGCCATTTTCAGTAAACAACTTGAATGCCGCAGGTTGAAAAGCATGAATGATATTTATACAAATACAGTTGATGCCCGACCACTGTCCAACTCCGCATTCTCTTCTTCTTCTCCGCAAGATCTTTTGACGTAATAAAATGGCAGCATTTCTCGTACGAATTCAAAAATGACATACAATTTGCGGCGCGTATTGAGCTTAGATCCAGAGCATTCGTTACGAGATTCATTCAACGCTGCAGGTTTATTCTATCTTGTTCATCGTATTTTATACAACCTCCATTTTAATGAGGTTTCCACCGCATAAGTTCACTTTTAATTACAGCTATCTGAAAGACTTTAAAAATAAAATAACCATAAAATTGTGTAGCGTTGAATTAAAAGCCATTTTCGTATTTTGTTTTCGCTTGTCGTGTTTTAATTTTAGAGTATTTTCTTTTAAGTGTACGTGATTTTGTATTTTTTAATGTCGGCTTTTTGTTAAATTTTATTTACCGCGAAGCAACTTTATCTCTAGGTTTTTGTTTACATTTTCAAGTTAGTCGCTTGTAAATTGGGATCAAATATAACAGTTGTAGCCGGTGGACGCGACGTTATTTGATAACTTTAAATGTTTAAACTTTTAATTATTAAACTCTTATGTACTTTATCATACATACGCCAAAATTAAAAAAAACATCCAAAATAAAGGTAGCTCACTCGGTGCTGCTCGATTTTTGTTTAAATAATTTATTTATGAATATTTACAGAGTCCTCGCGTGCGAATTTTTGCAGACGGGCCCTTTTTCATTATTTGTTCATAAAATCGGCCCAGCCTAAAAAAGAGCCACCTGTACAATAAAGGTCATTATCCTCCAAAGAATAGCATAAATAAATGAAAAACGAAAATTTTCTTCAGAGAGAGCGAAGCGCGCGGCAACCGTGTAAATATATCAGCCTCTGTGAAGGCTGATATTTTTACACGGCTGCCCGAAAAAGGAGTGTGTTATGTTTATTTTTAGCCGGTATATGATTTAAAGGTGAATATACCAGTGGTGGCCCCGACTTAAGAGTTTGAACCCCGTTAGGTGCTTTACTTTGTTTTTTTTTTCCACTCAAAACGGTGAAAGAAAATATCGTGACGAATCGGACACGTTCTAAAACTAAAAATTCAAAGACTTGCAGCATCCATTCCCTCTAACAAAGGAGCTCTGTGTCCCAGCAAAAGTAACACTATAAGTTGATTTTACCACGTAGGTCGACATAAAATAAGACGTAAAATCACCTCTTCTGTTAAACATCCGTATATTTACAACAGTTTTCGCTTTTCGTTCTGCATCAAGCTTTAATTGGAATACCGAAAACGTTCGAAGGACGTGTAAGTGAAACAGTAATAAAAACGAATGTATGTTCGTTTTGTTTTCACGTTGATGGCGGAAACAAAAAGTAGACTCAACAAGCTCTGGACAGGCAGAAGGCTTCTACAAATAGCACCAACTGAAAATTGATGATGATGACTTTTGACAAACCACAATATATTTTATATGAAGTCATAATTACAAAGATGGCTCCCATCTGACTTATCTTCAAGAATAAATTAACGTGCTAGCCACAACTCCTACAATAAAATACGTGATGTTAAAACTTATAATTGTGCGCTCAAACATATTCAATGGCATCAACTCTCTTTCACATGTTGATACAGTACTTTATGTGATAATAATTTTTTGTTTGTTTTATTTGACTGGAGTGAACATACGGAATTCGGCTGAATTTGTTGTTACAGGTTAATTTATCAGTCATATTTTATCGAAAATATTAATGTACCTGCAATTATTTCAAAAGTAATGTATCACTAGCTTCTGCTAGTGGCTTCGCCCGCGTGAAAAATGTTTTATCATTCAAAGGGAAAATTATACCGGCATTAAAATTAGCCTATATCTAGCTATTAGCATAAAAGTCTCCATAAATTTCATACAGATCCGTTCAGCCGTTCTGGCGTTATTGAGTAACAAACATACATCCATCCAAACATTTGCATTTCTAATATTATAGTAAGATTTGTTGTATGGCCATGTTTAGAATATGACCCTCATGCTGAAGTGGCCCAAGGGCCTAGCACCAGCTCTTTCAAAAAACTAATAAATGCTACTGACGCTGCTATTAACGTGGCCATCTTAGAATATTCTTATACTAAGGTGGCCATTTACCGTACCCAAATTATGTTGAAAGTTAACCTTCAACTCAAAAAGAAGAAGTAATTTTGGTTCAGTTTCTCCAAAATGTTTAAATGTAATTTTTTATTGAAAATCGTAGCAATGTTTTTTTGAAAGGATAACTTGCAACCACTTTTTTTAAATAAACAATGGGTAAATGCCGCGCAAGTTTCCAATAATACCCACGTCAACAATAAATCCTTGACAATCGCGTGAAAAAAATGTGGCTTTTCATATCCTACCCTCTCAAATTATCTACCGAACTTGATTTATTCACCGAACGATTTTTTTTTTGTATTAATAACATCAAATAAATTGTACACAAGCGACATGGAACGAAGTTATTTATTGCTTCGACATAACGGAGCAACTTGCTCCATAAATCGAGAGTCCCTTAACATTACAGGACACTTTGTGCATTCCGTCTGCATAGAACTTTTTGAACAAAGTCACTAAGATTTTGTATGGGCTGGCAAACCGTAAATCTATTCATGCCTTTTATACTTTAACTGTACGTGACTTTTAGGAAGTTTTGAAATGAATGCGGAGGAGTTGTGGTGTTGTTACGCTTTTGCGGTATCGTAGGTTTGCACAGTTTGTGTGCAGTTGAAAAAGGCGATAGTTATGGTGACGATAAGGACCTGACAAAAACAGACGAGCTTAATCTAATACGAAAGGCTTACTTAGAATTAAAGGGATACTTAGAATTTGAAGTAGTGTGACGTCATTAAATCATGAATTTTCATTTTTCAAGTCGCAATGGTTTGCTATATAATACATGCCTGTCATATTTACTAAGCACCTACCGACAAATGTCTAAAGGCCGGTTTCTGAGGTAACTAAGTATGTGCTTAAGTCGATTTAAGCATCTGTCACTCTTGATCATCTGCCACTTTAAGTTTTCTGCGATGCTGAGCAAGATTTGAGTATACGTAGTCAAGTCATGCCAAAGTATACCTTATGTCATACAAAAAACCTTCATTGACGTTCAATTGGGTTTCACAACTGAGAAAACTCATTTGATCATTCTCAAATTTTCAAATTCTCAAACCATTGTCAACGTTACATAATCAGTGTAGCCAGATTGGGCGACTTTTCGCCATTTAGGCTTAGACTCGGAAGGGTGGCCGAGGCGACCAATTTTTACGATCGGCGACTGGAAATCAAAATGCTTTTAACAGTTCATCACTATTTTCATTAAACTTCAGTCGCGACAACACAGGGAAAATAAAGAAATGATAAATGTTTTATGCGGAACCAATAATGTTTATTGTGTCAAACTCATTAAAATTTAATGACATTATATATTATTATTATTCAATTTATGATATATTTATATTTATTTGAAAATCATTGTTAAAATTGATATTAGCTTCTAGTGTGTTCAAGGCAACAATGGAAATTTGCGTTTCGTAGAGTGTTTCGTGGTTTTAGTGAATAGTGGTCGTCTTCAGTTTTATATAAATGGAAAAACGAAAATTTCGGCGACTTGGGGCTCGTCAAATCTGGCTACACTGATTACATTTGGCAGTTGATAGTTGAAAAGCCTTTGCTCAAACGTTAATCAAGCGAAATAAATACAAAATAATGTATGAAAACTTATAAAACGAGTGATGAAGATACATCCTTGTCTTCCTTAGAGATGCCTCAACGAAGACCGATGCGTGGCAGAAGTGTGTTCAATCTGAATTATCGAAAACATTAGATTGCATGCAAATATTTCACGAATGATAGATCACAGATGCTCGAAGAACGGATGGTCGATGGGGCTAAAAAGTTCTGGAGTGGCGACCGCGTGGCGGAATACGTAGCAGGAGGGAAGCCTCTGTAGACCGATGACCTGTTTGAGGTCGCAGGAATCCGATGTTTGAAAGACGCACAGGACCTGTTGATGTGGTGACGCTTGGGGAAGGTCTGTATCCAGCAGTCTTTCGACAGAAATGATGATGATGATGAGTATGAGTATGAAAATATTTAAATGTGCCAGTTTTTATGTTTGTGGTCGCCAGTGGCTTTTACTGCGCGGATACCAAGAGCTATCCTACAGGAACTATGTTAAAAGTGAAGATGGTACCAAACTGGCACCCAAGAGATGGGAAAAGAAGCTGTGGAAGATAGTGTCAGAAAGAAATGGGAATGGGAAAGACTGCTGGTCCAAGATGTGGGCACAAACTGTAAGCGATGGCGCGCTGTGGTGTTGATGAGTAGCTCAGGAGAGACCCCAGTGGAAACTGTTAGTGGAGCCCTATGCCAAGAGGCACACTGAGATTAAGGACTGTTTATCTATATCTATAAAAGCGAAAGGTGACTGACTGATTCACTGACTGACTGATCAATCAACGCACAGCCAAAACTGCTAAGCCTAGAAGCATGAAATTTGGCAGACAGGTTCCTCAAGTGACGTAAGTGTGCACTAAGAAAGGATTTTTGGAAATTCCTCCCCTAAGGGGGTAAAAAGGGGGCTAAAAGTTCGTATGAAAAATCTAATCCCTTCAGACAAAATTCATGAAACTTAGCACAAATAGAATTCTAAGTAAATAATAAAGATTGACTTTATTCGTTTTTCGAAATTACCCCCAAATGATGATTTAGGGGATGTTGAAGTTTGTATGGAAAAATCTGATTTCTTGGGTCAATAAACATGAAACTTGACATAAATACCAAACTAAATAAACAATAAAGGTTTTCATTATTAGTTTTTCGAAACTACCCCCATAGATGATTTAGGGGGAGTTAAAGTGTTTTTGAAAAATCTTATTTCTTGTGTTAATACATTTGAGAGTTTTTTTTTTTTTAAGATGTGTACATGATTTATTTACATAGAAACAAGTATATACAATGTAAAAAATACTTAACTAAGACTGCAAAAATATACACTTAAACCAAAAAGTGAGTAGTTTTTGGTTTAAGTGTATATTTTTGCACTAAACCTAAAAATATACTAAACTGAAAAAAAGGCGTCGAAACTCCTCACATCGTTGTCCACTGGTAATGTGCCCAAAAGGCTGGCAGCATTGCCACGTTGTATGGCAATGCTTATTCTCTGACCAAGGTAAAAGCCAGCCCTTGGGTCACGCGAAGTGTCAACTAAGCGTTTAGAAAGATCTTTAAACAAAGCGTGAGCACTCGGACCCCACGGACCAAGAGTTTCAACCCCAAACGGCTCGAAAATATAATTACCGATGAGGTTATTATATATCCGCCGCTTGAGGTTCTCTGCAGCCGCAGCGGCAGCGCCAGCAAAGCACGACGAGCTAGGAAGATGGGATGGCGCAAGAGTATCGACACAAGTAGCGTCCCACAATAAAGGCCTACCCAACTTCCATGGAAACAAGGACATCCCGTCTGGTCTTTTGCCATCGTCGCGTGCCAGGCCATGGGGTTCGAATACGGCCGGTACGCCAACGGTGACGAGAGCACGTCGGATGATGTCGTTTATGTTTCCGTGACGCGCTATGCGACCCGCACTTCGGCTGCATGAAAGACCGTGGTGACCGAGGTTGTTGACAACTTCGCCACAGTGACAACGATGAGGAGTACAACAGGGAGCGCCAAGACGTAGGGAAGCAGCGAGGCGGAAAGTAGTGTCGTCAAACAAGGTGCCTATGTTCGACGACGGTAGTGCGTGAAGCCAGAGGCCCGACTCCCACTCACCTACAGCCAGCAGGCGAGCGCGCTCGGCAGGAGTGGCAGAAGTGGCAATTTGGTGCTCCTGAACTGCTCTGCAGATCGGCTCATCCCACTGTCTCTGGGATGATGGGAAGTCGGGGAAATTACAATTCGGGCAAGCGAGTCTCCAAGCATCAACAGCCTCGGTGAAGCACGGCACATCAAAACTAATCAGTATGGGTGCTAGGATATTCCTGATTAATTTCTCAGTACCGTGGACCGAGGCTATAAATGCCGGTAAACTAATACTAGAAATTTTGCGGACGCCGAGGCCTCCCATACGGATGGGAAGAGTAGCTTGTGCCCAAGCTCGGTCGTCCATGGCCACATTTAATATTAAAGTTAGTGTATGACGGATAATTTGGTCCATTTTTTCTAATAGAGGAGGATGCTTCCATAGATGGGAAGCACGAAGAAAGTATGTTAATTTGGGGCCAAAACAACAAAAGCGAATTATGGTGATAGCCGAATGCATGTTAATTTGGAGCAATCTTTCCGATATGTTGTTGAAATTTTGAATTTTTTCCTCAATAAAATTAGGAAAGGAATCATCGAAGACTGGGGACCCAAGGAGACGAAGAGAGCTTTTTTCAATAATTTTGATTTCAGGGGCTATTTTATTGAATTTTGAAAGTGTATCTTGTCTGTCGGTACTGTCAGATAAACATAACTAACATTTCGAAAAATTTAGATCTAGTCCTATAGAATGTAGTTGGTGTTTTAAAAATTGCAGGTCATCTAAAACTGTGTCTACATCGCCTCCCAGGGTTCCATCATCGAGATACCAAACGTTAAATTTTGAATTTAGCTGTCGAATAATTGGGTGAATAGCCAGACTGAAGATCACTGGCCCGAGAGGGTCACCTTGTTGACAGCCAACAGCGGATTCCAGAAGGTTGTCCCGATAAAGTAATTTAGTTGGATGCCTATAACATTGCCAGAGAAAACTAAAAATTTGAGGTATTTCTTTTTTAGTTTCTGCCAGCAAGGTGTCCCTATTAACCGAATTAAATGCATTTTTAATATCAACCTTCAGGATGACCTCTCCTTTGCCAGAATTTAGGTAGGTCGATAATGCATGTACAGCAGCCTCACAGCCCCCTTTGGAGCCGTAACCAAGCTGCAGGGGCTGAAATTTATCCGAAACTACCTCACTATACAATTTACAGCAAATCTTGGCTGCCATACGCCGGTAAGTAGTTCCTACGGCAAAGGGACGAATCCCGCCATCCCTCTTGCGCAGGGCACATAAATTGGCCCCGTACAAGACATCGATGACGGACTCGTTTACCTTACCGGAGAGCATAAGGTTCATCAGAGCCGTAAGCTCCTTCAAGAGCAACTCACCAGCTTCCCCAGCGCCTGAACAAATAAGGTCCTTTAAGTGCTGAGGACTCAGGCCGTCGAGGCCGCCAGCAGAGCCACTCCGGAAAGAACACACGGCTCTGATCACCTCTCGACCTGTAATGGTGAGGGTATTAATATATCGATCTGGGGGGTCGGGAAAAGAAAGACCATCCACTGGGGCAGGGTGTTTGCTCTCCAGAGCAGCAAGAGTGTCTGGAGAACACGGTGCCACCACATCACTACTAAAAAGAATCCTGGCTGCTCCGCTAATGTCACCTTCCCCTAATTTTGATTAGACCAGATGGGATATACCTCTTGAAGAGCTAAACCTCTGTGTCGATAATTTTGAATCCAAATTATGGGCCGAAATATTACAATTTTCTTTAATTTGTGCAGTTAACGTCTTTTTGCTAGCCAAATTCTTCTGAACGTTTAAAATTCTGTAGGGGAAGGTGAGAAGTTGTTCCCAAGCACTTTCTGAGTTCTCCCGAGCGGCAAGGCGGATGCAACCTGCAAGATGCTGTGCTACTAGAGGTCTAGCGCCACGGGGAACTCTTTTTAAAACCGGAATAGAATTTTTCAATTTTGATAGTGTTTTCCAAAAAGGGTCAAATGTGGAAGTAGATGGTGTAGGAGTAGGAGGTGTAATAATAACAGGGTCTGAAGTGGTTGCATTTTGGGGCTTATGTGCCTTCCCAATATGCACGTTCAGACCCCGCTTACCTTTAAAGAAACGTGCCTGGGTGCACAGAGGACACCTCTCCAGGATATTGAGTGATGAAGAAGGTTGAGACGCAGTATTTACCACCACATCACTGCTACCACTTAACATATGTCTATTTTTATTGGAACACTTAATTAATATTTACGATTAAAACAAATAAAAAACTAAACAATAATTAAAAATAACACTAAAAAGGAGACAGGAGTTGACAACTTGTGTCAAAGCGGCGCACATAGACTAATATATATAGATTGGCGGCGCAATCGCGCTGGCAGCCTGGGGCGCCGCGAAGTCCAGAAGTCATTTCCGCACTGGAGCCCTGGAGTTGCTCATTGCTGAGTTGCACGCAGGCTGGCGTCGCCTCGTCAGCTTCACCCGTTTAGAACGAGCGCGCAGTGATGAGGCCGATTTTTCTGTTCCTTCACGAAGATGACGCTGTCCGATAAATTATAAACTAACCAATATTGGTTTTATAGAGAACAAATACCATCCTAAGTAAACAATAAAGGTATTAGTTTTTCGTAACTCTCCCCAAAAGACGATTTATGGGATGTTATTATTTTTTTTTATCTTTTATCTTGGTTTCATAAACATAACATTTTACATATATATCAACCTCAATATACAATAAAGGTTATCATTATTAGTCTTTTGAAACAACCCCCAAATTCGATTTAGGGGGTGTTGAAGTTTGTATGAAAAAATCTGATTTAAACGATTTTTATTTATATTTTTGGTCAAAAAACTTGAAACTTGCCACAAATACTTACATACATGAATAATAAAGGTTGTTATTATTATTATTTGAAACTACCCCAAAAGTCGATTAAGGGTTGTTAAAGCTTTATTGAAGAATCTTATTACTTCAGTTAATAAACATGAAACTTGACATAAAAAAACAAGACAGGCTTTCATTGTTAGTTTCTCGAAACTACCCCCAAAAGATGATTTAGGGGATGTATTTTTTTTTGTAGTATCTTATTTATTGGGTTAATAAAAAAATCAAACCGACTTCCAGAACAAAAAACTACAAACCAAAAAATAACTTTCTTTTCCGAAGTCGGTGTCTTTTGGACCCAATTTTCCAGTTTTTCGACACCGACTTCGGATAAGAAAGTTATTTTTTGGTTTGTAGTTTTTTGTTCTGGAAGTCGGTTTGATTTTTTGTTAAAAAGTTTTTTATTTTTCTCTTTTTAGTTTTGGTAGGTATCTCCAATTAACATGATAATCATTTGTGGCCAAAGTACATCTCATGACAATTCCAATAAGCCCAAGCACGACTAGGATACATTGTTTTATTTCAGAGTTCCAGTGCCTACCTTCCGGCTTCATCATCAGAACAGTTCAATGGTACCATTTTCATCAGTACCATTCATTTATAAGTATTTGCTTAATCATAGTCGGTTAACTATTCGAGATATTTTATACCCGTGATATACTTAGCATTAAGGAGTTTCAGTGGCCGTCTGTGGTCTTCTTCATCAGTTCCACTTCACCAAATTATACTTTCTGAGTGCAAGTGATTGCATTGTTGGTGAAAATACCAAAATCACTATATAAATGCCTATAATATTTGAGGAGTTCCCTCGATTTCTCTAGGATCCCATCATCAGA
Organism: Orthosia cruda; assembly: GCA_964057195.1. Lineage (NCBI taxonomy): Eukaryota > Metazoa > Arthropoda > Insecta > Lepidoptera > Noctuidae > Orthosia > Orthosia cruda. The sequence goes on from OZ059829.1 coordinate 39,815,289, forward strand.
TCCTGACCTGATGACTATGGGACCAATTAGGAAGTATACCCTTCAAAACAAAAGAAGATTTTTTGAAATCGGTCCAGGCATCTTTGAGTAATCGGGGAACATACATAAAAAAAAAAAAAAAAGATTCCGACGAATTGAGAACCTCCTCCTTTTTTTGAAGTCGGTTAAAAATGAAACTTGACATAAACACCAACATCAATAAACAATAAAGGTTGTCGTTATTAGTTGTTTGCAACTACCCCATAAAGACGATTTAAGGGGTATTACAATGTTTTTGAACAATCTTATTTCTTGGGTTAATACATTTGAAAGTTGACATAAATCCCATCCTAAGTAAACAGTAAAGGTTGTCATTTTTAGTTTTTCGAAACTCCCCCAAATGATGATTTAGGGGAGGGTGAACTTTGTATGGAAGAAACTGATTTCTTGGATCAATAAACATGAAACTTAACATAAATAACAACCTAAATAAACAATAAAGGTTTTCATTATTACTTTTTCGAAACTACTTCCAAAAGATGATTTAGGGGGTGTTTAAGGGTTTTTGAAAAATCTTATTTCTTGGGTTAATAAATTTGTAAATTGACATCCTAAGTGATCAATAAAGGTGGTCATTATTAATTTTACTTAACTACTCCCAAAATACGTTTTAGGGGGCGTTAAAGTGTTTTTGAAGAATCTTATTTTTTGGGTTAATAAATTTTAAACTTGGCACAAAAGCACCTAAGTAAACGTAAGGTAGCTTGGCACCTAAGGAAACAATAAAGGTTGCCATTATAAGTTTTTCGAAACTAACTCTAGCTAAGACTCTTACTGTACTGGGTTTCGTTTTTGACGTAGGGTTCTAGGGGAGCACTAAGTCGCGATTTTGCAGCCGTTCAACCTCTAAGGAGGTGAATAGGGTGAAAATTAGTTTGTATGTAAAATCAAATTTCTTGGGGATAAGATTGATACTGAAAATTTATATAAAACATTTTTAAAACTCACCCAGATAGGGTTAGGGGGAGTTAGTTTTTTTTTGAGGAATCTCACTGCGCAATCTGATTAACATAAACGATAAATAAAAAAGAGAAGAAAAGAGTAAACAGCATATTTAGGTTGTTCAAAACTCGACCCTCAACGGGGCAAAAAGGGGTTGATAAGTTTTTAGGGGAGGATATTACCTACTTTGTGGCGGTAACCTAAAATTTATTATTCTTTAAGTCAAATAAAGAATCGTCCCAAACCAATAGACCCTGTATATCTACGATAGCCAGTTTTTTATTGTTTTAATAATAGCTTATTTTTGGTCGCCTTCACTAACTGCATATAAGAAAATCATTTATAGGATAAACGAAATCACGCGAACGAAGTCGTGGGCGGAGTGCTAGTAAACTATAAAGATGTATTGTATAGACTCCAGTTTTATATCTCTGATTTCAGAATAAAAGGCTTTGTTATTTCGTTTATTTATTATTATATAAATTTATAATATTTATATTTTATTATTAAATAATTTTATTATTAGTCATTGTGTAATTGTATTCCAAATTATATACTACCAAATACGATCAACTATAAACAAATATCCAAACAAACAGACTTTCATATCTATATAGAATATTAGTACGATCAACAAGACAAAAAAAAATTACAACGATGAAAATGTGTACAGAATTTGGCTTTTGTATGATTCGATTTAGCTATCAGTACAATAAAGATGATAAAAACATCATAATAAGTCTCGTTTATTTATTATTTTACATAATAAGTATGCAGATATTATATTGTTCGTTAACACATATTAAAACACAGTCCTCCTTCATAATATCCGACATATATCCAATGGCACCGACCCTGGCTAATATTGTTTTCCTTCTTCGGAGGCTCTTCGATGGCTAGCAAAGCCAGCCGTCTTGAAAACCCAGGCCACTCATTAAAAATTTCATGACAAAACTCCATATTTGGCGGTAAATCACAATTGCAATCAGATTCCAATGCAGATGCACGAATTCTGTGTGTGTGTCGTTTCTGTTCCCTCTTGAGAGATCTTGTGAAAATCGGAGTAAAATATTCTGTAGTTCTATGAGGTATCACAAGAACCAGCAACTGCTCACTCTGAACACATTCACTTCTAGTAATTATAAGCTTCATTTCGTTCATTACATTTTCATTCTTGATTTCGGCAATAACAAATTATTTTAGACATTATTATTTTTGGATATGACATCATTGACAAAATAAATACGGTTACTATGACAATCTCGAAGTAATTGACTAGTGCCTACGATCCATTTTATAGTTTCATAATAAGGTTGTATACATTTCAAATAGGTTTCATATTAAATTGATTCAATATGATAAATCAGGTTATTAAAGATTATAACATCTTTAATAACTTGATTTTTTTAATATTGAATGAAGTATTATAATACTAACGTACTTTTTATAGCGGTATAAAATTTAAATTAGTAAATTTTAGATTTCTTTTGTAAAATGGAACGTAAGGTTGAAAGAGTAAGTGAATGGAACTTTGACAGGTCCATACTTATGTAGGTACTTATATAACTGATCTAGGTAGATTCTCAATTGTGAAAAGTAAAACACTCAAACGCTTCCTAAACTATTTGACACTGATTTGACAATACTTAACAGCTGATTATTGCTGTTTTACTTAACTCAGAAGTCGGCCCTAAGTACCTACCAATTATTATTGTGTTGTTAACTACCTACAAATGTAAAAGAGTACCCACCAAGTAAATATTGTTGTGTGTACAGTGTGTATTGAGACGGGTTCCCTACTTGAAATCGAACGACGTAACATCGAATAACACTTGCTCAAAAACGTTTACTCGATAGTACTTGAAACCGATAAATTATGAGCGCGACAATTCACTACCTCGATGCATCAAAATCTCGAATAACTAGAAGATCGAATCTCGTAAGCAGTCTAGAGAAAGGGTGGTAAGTTCACTGAGCCTTCTCAATATGAATTAATTGACAAGCCTTATTTAAATAAATACATAGTCTTGTCTTTCTGTGCTTTTATTCATAAAACCCTTCCCTTAAACAATACATACATTGGAACTCTGATACACAGTAAATAACCAACAACCATCTTGACATTCAAACCTTGCTATCTTGGTAGATATCAATACTTTTATATAGAGTACCATTCATGATTCTAACACATTTTGCGTTCGTTTGCTCTGTAGAAAATCAATAAACGTAATATAAGACACTATACCTGGCAAACCTACCATTTGTTGCACTAATAATCTGGTGAAAGCAGCGGGCATCGTCTGAATACGAGAAGCACAGTACCAGTAAATAACTGGGGAAGCCCATATCCAGCAGTAGACGAATTTCGGTTAAAATGATAAGATACTTGGTTGAATGGTAGAGAATGCCTGAGGCATTAAGTCCACCAGTGTACCTTCGTACATGAAGTTTATATAAATTATTTGATTTTGGCAGCATTTTGCAAACTTTTTTGACATTAACAGTTTATAAATCAAGAGTCTTAATAAAAACGTTACATCACAAATTGCTTTTTATTATGAAATAAAATATGGGTCACGGTTAATTTCACGAGAAAATACGGTACGAAATAGCATAGTGGAAGAACAAGCTTACTCAGGGACCAATATTGGCTTACCGTGGCTGGGCTGGCTCAATAATCTTACTACGGAAGACGCCGAATGGCGGTCTAATCGGGAATCAGGGACACGCCGGTATACGCGTGCTTTCTGGATTTGTCCAGAGCCTTTGATACTGTCTTGTATGAGAGGCTTTGGAGGAAGCTACGGGGTGCGGGTGTGCCGGCGGAAGTGGTCTCGGTATTAGAACATTGGTATCGTTGTCAGCGAAACCAGGTGCGATGGGCGGGGACTCTATCTGATGAATACAGCATGGAGTGTGGTGTGCGGCAGGGGGGCATCACCTCTCCTCTGCTCTTCAACCTTTATGTTAATGACCTTATCGGTGAGCTCAGCAGCACCCATACGGGTTGTTATGTGGATGGGGTTTGCGTAAATAACATCAGTTATGCAGATGACATGGTGCTGCTGGGCCCTTCGGTGGGGGCTGTTCGTAAACTGGTTGCGATTTGTGAGGCATACGCGGCGGATCATGGACTGAGATATAACTCTAAGAAGAGCGAAGTTCTTGTCTTCAAGAGTGGAAAGCGTGGTCCGGTCCGTGTTCCGCCTATTATGCTTAATGGTGTGGCTCTTCGTGTAGTGACGAGCTTTAAATATCTGGGGCACATTGTGGCAGACGAGTTGCAGGATGATGCTGACATAGAGAGGGAACGCAGGGCGCTGGCAGTCCGGGGGAATATGATTGCGCGTCGCTTTGCACGCTGCTCGAGGGAAGTTAAGATAACTCTTTTTAAGGCGTATTAACAGTCCTTCTACTCGAGCAGCTTGTGGGTGAATTACACCCAACGAGCTGCTAGTGCTCTGCGTGTCCAATACAATAATATGTTCAGGGTGCTGATGCGGCTGCCTCGCTATTGTAGTGCGTCCGGCATGTTTGCGGAGGCGCGGACGGACGGCTTCCATGCGGTTATACGGAAGAGGGTAGCCTCCTTGTGGCAGCGCGTGCGAGGCAGTAGCAATGGCATCTTGCAGATGATTGCGTCTCGAACGGATTGCCCAATCCAGAATAAATGGATGCGCATTGTTATGGGCGCTCACTAACATAGTTTATAAGCAATGTACTAACAACTTTTGACGGTATTTTAATAATTCTAATGTTGTTTCAATAAATGTTATTTAATTTTTAATAATCTAATTTGTAATCCTATGTTTTAATGTGTTTTTATTATTCAATGTATTATTTTGTGTATGCATTTGATATCTGAAATAAATGTATTAATAATAATCGGAAAGTCTACTGAAAATTGAGTTTTTTTCAGCTGATATATTTTTGTTGACCAATATATCTTCTATCTATCTATATCTATAAAAGCGAAAGGTGACTGACTGACTCACTGACTGACTGATCAATCAACGCACAGCCAAAACTGCTAAGCCTAGAAGCATGAAATTTGGCAGAAAGGTTTCTCAAGTGACGTAAGTGTGCACTAAGAAAGGATTTTTGGAAATTCCTCCCCTAAGGGGGTAAAAAGGGGGTTAAAAGTTTGTATGAAAAATCTAATTCCTTGAGCCAAAATTCATGAAACTTAGCACAAATAGAATTCTAAGTAAATGATGAAGATTGACTTTATTCGTTTTTCGAAACTACCCCCAAATGATGATTTAGGAGATGTTGAAGTTTGTATGGAAAAATCTGATTTCTTGGGTCTATAAACATGAAACTTGACATAAATACCAAACTAAATAAACAATAAAGGTTTTCATTATTAGTTTTTCAAAACTACCCCCAATAGATGATTTAGGGGGAGTTAAAGTGTTTTTGCCATAATTCATTCTGTTTACCTTTAACTTCTGTATAAGAAATGTTGCCCTTACAAATCTGTGATCTGTAGAGAAGTTTAAGTTGATGACTTGTAGATTCTGCACGTTCTTGTGTAAGTTTGTCAGCAAACAACTTAAGAAGCTCACTTAAAAACGAAAACGAAATATCGATTTATAAACAATCACTCAATGAACGCAGCGAGGACTTTATGAGCTACCAAGATATCAACTCGGTACAAGAGTGTTACGACAAAATAGTTGATATTTTGGAAACTAGTTTGAAGAAAGCGCTTATACATAATAAATATAAAGTAAGAAGCAGTGTGATTTCAGCTCATACTACAAAGCTAATACAACGCAGAAGTGTTCTACAAAAAATAAAGCCAAAGACGCGAGCTATGAAAAATGAATTAAAAGCACTCTATAAGCTGGTAAGCAAATATGTTCGAAAAGACTACTCAAACCATCGAAAACAATGCATCGAAAAACATCTTAACTCCACAGGGGGTGTTAAAAAAGCGTACAAGGAACTGCGATCTCACAAGACGTGGATTTAAGGACTTCACGACCCTCAAAAAACAACACATGACCGTAAAGAGATCCTACATATAGCAACCAACTTTTATGAAAACTTGTACAGTGCCCCAGTACGCCAAGACATATACCAAAGTGAATCAGAAAATGACGACAATGATGAAGAAATCAGTCCAGTGAATGAAGGAAAAATTTATAATGGGAATCAAAAGGCTAAAAGACGAGAAGAGCCCAGGACCTGACAGAATTACAAACGAGGCCATAAAAATAGCTGGTGCTTACCTAGTCAATCCTCTGACACATTTATTTAATTTGATATTAAGTTCTTCTGTAACACCTAAACAGTGGTCTGAGTCCAATATTATCCTGTTGTTTAAAAAAGGCGATCCAAAGAACATAGGCAATTACCGACCCATTAGCCTTCTTCCAACATTTTATAAATTATTCTCGTCAACTATAGATAAGAGAATCAGTACTACGCTCGAAAAAATTCAACCGATCGAACAAGCTGGGTTTCGAAAGAGCTACTCCACAATAGACCACATCCACTCTCTGGAATTGCTTGTTGAAAAATACCAAGAGTACCAACGTCCACTCTACATAGGGTTTGTAGACTACCAGAAAGCTTTTGATACAATACTGCGACCCTCAATATGGAAGGCTTTGCAATCCCAAAAAGTGGAGAAAAAATACGTGCGTGTCTTAAAATACCTTTACGAGAACAACACTAGTAGAGTGAAGCTAGAGACAGCAGGTCCACCTATCCCTATTAAAAGAGGAGTACGGCAAGGCGATCCCGTATCGCCTCGAATCTTCATAGCGGTACTGGAAATGATTATCGGTAAACTAAATTGGAATATAACAGGTATATGCATAGCAGGGAAACATATAAGTCACCTAAGGTTCGCCGACGACATTGTCCTTCTTTCAGAAAATGGCACAGAGCTGGAGTCAATGTTACAAGAGTTACAACAAGCAAGCAGAGAGGTAGGGCTAGAAATTAACCTGAGCAAAACAAAACTCATGACAAATGCCACACAAAACTCTGTATTTCTGGACAACACACTATTAGAGTACGTTACAAGCTATATCTACCTAGGCAAACAAATTTCTTTCCAAAAACTAAATAACGAGGCAGAAGTAGATAGAAGAATAATAACGACATGGAAAAAGTTTTGGAGCCTAAAGGAAATTTTAAAAAGTCAGATGTCCATGAAAATCAAGAGCAAGGTCATGGATTCATGTCTTTTACCTTCATTAACTTACGCCTGTCAAACGTGGAAGTTCACACAAAAAATCAAAAACAAAATCACGTCCTGCCAGCGAAGCATGGAGAGAAGTGTCTCAAAAATCAGGAAATGTCAGAAAATTCGTCATACTATTATCAGGCAAAAAACAGGAGTGAAAAACGCTCTTACCTACGCTCTAAAGTTGAAATGGAGATGGGCAGGACACGTAGCGAGAATGAGCGACGAGCGATGGACGGTTCGCATGACGTTATGGCCAGGTCCGACAGGCACTCGGAAAAGAGGACGACCTGTAACTAGATGGACAGACGACATCACACGAGTTGCAGGGAAAAACTGGCTGACAGTAGCCATAGACCGCGACCGATGGTGTTCTCTGGAGGAGGCCTTCACCCTCACTACTTGAGGGGTTCATGCATGCACGATATTTTTATTTTCAATCATTATTTTAATTATAATCTATTTAATGAATGAATATTCGTACTGAAATTTAAATTTATACATTTGACATAATATTATCTATTGCAATCAATAATTGAAATTGTAATTTAATTGAACATTTAATATATATAATTTTTATAGCAATAAATACTTATGTACATCAAAAACTGGAATGAAAAAATATTATGAAAGCTATAAACTAATGTGATATTGAAACGAACTAATAATTACTATAACTCTTTTTAAATTATCACCATGTAAAAAAAATTGTTATGTATAAATGAGAATGATATTATTCTTCAATGCATGAAATAAAAGGCTTTTTTATTTTATTTTTTTTATTTTATTTTAAAGTGTTTTTGAAAAATCTTATTTCTTGTCTTAATAAATTTGAAAGTTGACATAAATATCATCCTTAGTAAACAATAAGGGTTGTCATTATTAAGTGTCCAATTTACAAACTGTAAAAAATTCATACAAACTTTCAACCCCCTTTTTACCCCCTTAGGATTCGAATTTCCAAAAACTAATAAATACATTTCTTTTTTTTTATCAACCAAGAGCGTAATGTAAAATTTCATGTGTACAATTTACAAACTGTAAAAACTTCATACAAACTTTCAACCCTCTTTTTACTAAGACAAGACAAGACAAGACAAAGATATTTTATTTCAACTAGGCCACCAAGCGGCACTTTTGAACGTTAATACATAAAAAATTAAAAGGAATAAAAATTGATTCTACCGTGCATTCGGAAAGTAGCTTGTTATGGAGAAGAACGCACAAGAAACTCCATACTTACTCTTTTATAAAAAATATGTTTTTTTACAATATTTAGGTACATAAGTACACATTAATAAATTCATATGTGTGAGGACAATGCATCCAGAATCACTACATACTATACTACGTACAGGTACAAAGTATTAAAAGTACCTACACATGTACCGTGCAGTTACACAATAGGTACTAGAAAAACATTAGCATCCGAAGCAGTTAAGTTAAGACCAATCCGAACATGACGCATGAATCGGCACCACCCAGCCCAACCATCATGAAGGGAACCGAATGATCCAACACACGTGCCACCATCAGAGAGACATTTGAGAGAGCATGACACACTGAACTGCCAGGGCACACATAAGTCAAAGAACGACACAAAGGTACAGCAAATGGTAGATCTACAGTTGGGTACATAGTACTCACACACGTGCTGCGCAGTTACACAATACTAAAATAAATTGAGTCTATATAATACAAATATATTCATACAGTCTTCAGCAGGTCCAACAATACTTCAAAAACAATAATGTTCTGCATATCACTTGTTTTTGCGCCCTAGTGTTTGTGGAGCAAGACTAGCATTGAGCCAAGCATTTTTATCAGTGATGTAATCCCCCAACATTATAAGTTGCCTGCCTGCATAGTGTGCGTTTTATACAAGTTTTAAATTTCGTCTCATTCAGTTCTAGAATGTGGGGAGGAATTTTATTGTAACATTTTGTACAGTACCCCATGAAAGATGAGGCTACTTTAGCCAGTCTGAAACCTGGTTGAACTAATTGGTCCCTATTTCTAGTAATGTAATTATGTCTATCACCGTTTTTACTAAAAAGATGTAAATTCTTTCTGACGTACATGATGTTTTCATAAATATATTGACAAGGAACCGTCATGATGTTAATTCCCTTAAACAGTTCCCTTAGAGAATCGCGCCGGCGAAGATTGTATATCGCTCTGATGGCTCGTTTTTGCAGAATAAAAATTGACTCAATGTCTGCAGGCCTTCCCCATAGTAAAATACCGTAAGACATTATACTATGAAAGTAACTAAAATAGACCAGCCTAGCGGTATCTACATCACTAAATTGACGAATCTTTCTAACAGCATAAGCTGCCGAACTTAGTCGCCCTGCAAGTGATATTAAATGAGGACCCCATTGTAACCTTGAGTCTAGCGTGATCCCCAGGAAAACCGTTTTATCGACGAATTCTAGCTTCTCCTTGTTTAATATAATGTCACAATCAGTACTTTTTACATTCAGCAAGGAAAATTTAATGCACTTGGTTTTATAACCATTTAAAACTAAATTATTGGCAGTGAACCAATCCTGAACCTGCCGTAGCGCGTTATTTACGTCGTCAACCTGACAAGTACGCCTATTTATTTTAAAAAATAAAGACGTGTCATCAGCAAATAACACCATGTTTAGTTTGTTTTCCAATAAACGGGGTAAATCGTTTATGTATATTAAAAATAAGAAAGGACCTAAAATTGAGCCCTGGGGTACCCCCATTTTCACGTTTAACCCCGACGAATTCACACCGTTTATTTGAACTAATTGCTGTCTATCATTCAAATAAGATTTAACCAAACTTAACGCTGATTGACCTAGCCCGTAATGCTCAAGTTTCAGAAGTAATGTTTCATGATTAACGCAATCAAACGCCTTCGACAGATCACAGAATATATCTATGGCATCCTGCGACTCTTGCCACGCATTAAAAATGTGTTTTAATAGGGTGACACCAGCGTCAGTTGTACAACGTCCTTTGGTGAAACCATACTGTTTATCATGCAAGATGTTATTCGTATTAAAATGAATGAGCATTTGATTAAGCATTATCTTCTCAAATACTTTGCTGAAAACCGGCAAGACGGATACTGGTATATAATTATTTGTGTCTTTACTGTCCCCGGATTTAAAAGGTGGTATAACCTTACTATATTTCATTAGATCCGGAAAAACTCCTTGATCCACACACAAATTGAAAATTAAAGCTAAGTACGGCGCTATAGTCTGAATAATGGAGGTACAAGCTTTGATAGACATTCCCCACAGATCTTCAGTCGGTTTGATCTTGATTTGCTTAAAAGCTTTTATTACTGTTATGGGGTTTATATGTGAAAAGTTAAATACATTCGGGCAGGCTGAAACGTTCGCGTTTAATAATCCAAAAGCAAGCGAGGGCGAAGAATTTAAGGTTTCAGTAGTTTTAATTGGGATGCTGGTAAAGAAATTTACAAATTCTTGCGCAACTTTTTTGTTATCTCTAATAAGTCCGTGTGTGGTCTCGAGGGTGTAATCATTATTATTTCTTTTATTCCTGTTCGTTTCATTATTTATAATTTTCCAAACCGTCTTGATTTTATTTTCTGTTAATTTAACCTTATTTCTAATGTACAAAGCCTTGTAAGGCAGCCGCCTTACATGTATTTAAAAAAAATCTTGAGTAAGTAGCAACATACTTATTAAACGTTTCAGTGTTAATACAAGAGTTAAGGCCATATAGCTCGTAAAGTCTTTCCCTACTTTTTCTAAGTCCTGTAGTCGCCCAGTCACTGAATAAAAACTTAGGGCATATAGTTTTAGTTATCTTTTTAAAAGTGTTATTGAACTCTTTTTGAACTACTGAAACAACTTCATCTACAAAATATTACCATCATTCACTGTGAGGTCCTGATCGCTTAACTTACCGATTAAAGTACTGTTAAATTTATTTAATTTACCGGATGTTATTGGTCTGGATTGAATATGCACTTGTTTTATTAGCATAATGGACTCAAATGTCACCAGTAGCCCACTATGATCCGAAAACAGATAATTTATAATGGCCTTATCCAAGTAGTTGCAGCAATAAAAAACATTATCAATATATGTAGCAGAAGTCAGTGTAGTTCGGGTTGGTTCCGTAAACACATGTGACAAATTAAATGATTTAAAGAGATTTAATAACCTACTGCTATCTGAATTATCTTCTAGAATATTAATATTAAAGTCACCACAGACAATTACTAGTTTATTACCCATTGCAAGTTTTGCCAAAACATCTTCCATTACTGACTCGAATATAGAGTAGTTTTTATAATTAGGGGGTCTGTAGACGCACACTATGACATGCTTATCCAGCTCAACACAGGACAGTTCAACACTATGCTCAACTGAGAGGTCTACTATATCTTAACGAGGTTTTGAACCCCCACGCAACATAATATTTCTGTTAAAACAACTGCCCACAGTATAATTTTCATAATTGATTAGCATTTCATAATCTTTCAGCCAATGCTCAGTGAAACAAACAATTTCAAACATTGTTTTTTCTAAAAACAGTTCGATTTCCAATTCCTTTGAAGAAAAACCCTGAATGTTCTGGTGGAATTTTTAGTTTTTTTTTTGAAATTAAGTTTTTGCGAGCAAGAAGGTACCTTTTTGATGGTGAATATACTCTTAACTATTCCGTTATTGGTACCCTCCCTTGTCCTAGTTATACATATATATATTACTCCCTTAGGAGTACAATGAGTACATTAATTATATTTATCAAGCAAGAGATTTTAGATTTAATCCCTAGTTAGATACAAAAAGTATTTATTAGTTTTTGGAAATTCTACCCCTATGGGGATACAATAGGGGTTTAAACGTTATATGAAATTTCTTCGGTTTGGAAGGTAAAACATTTAAAATTGTGGTTTACGCTGCTGATTAATAAAAAAACAATGAGCTTAATTATTTCCGGAAATGCCAACCGTAACGGGGGTAAAAAGGGGGTTGAAAGTATGTATGTAATTTCTACAGTTTGTAAAATTTTAGATTTACGCTCTTGGTTGATAAAAAGAATTCATGTATTTATGAGCTTTTAGAAATTCTACCCCTAATGGGAATAAAGTAGGGGTTGAAACTTCATATGAAATTTCTTCGGTTTGGAAGGTAAAATATCTGAAATAGTAGGTTTACGCTCTTGATTGATAAAAAAGTAATGATTTTATTGATTTCCGTAAATTCTTCCCTTAATAGAGGTTAAAGGTGGCAATTTGTTGGGCTTATATATTTGAAACTTGGCATTAATACTAACAGCTGATATTTTTTATTGTTTTTAAAGATAAGATAAGAAGTTTTTATTTGTATAAAATGTAGGTATTACAATAAGGTGTTAACAAAAGTTCAGGAATCCATGTACATTCTGCCTTTCGGCATACAAACATTTATGGGTTGACACCGGTACATACATAAAACATTACAGGTTGCCAGCGCAGAAAAATATTTACTTATATACTATCACAAATCATCACTCAAAAAATCTGATATAGAATAATAACATTTTTGTAACAATAAATCTGTAAGTCGTTTTTTGAATATTCTAAATGGTTGTTCTTTAATAACTTTAGGCAACTTATTGTATATCTTTGGCGCCATACACATGACGCTTTTCTTTAACAGTGTGGTGTTGTAGCGACCTGCGTGCAATAGACTTTGATACTGAGATCTCATAAAATTTGTCCTCTTTCGTACCTCACATAACGATGGAAACAGATGCGGGTTGGTTTTTACAAAAATGGCTATTTCTAGAATGTACAGACATGGGAAGGTTAATAATTTATGAAATTTGAAAATAGGAACACAGCTGTCTGTAACCTGTAAGTTAAAAATTGACCTAACGCATCGTTTCTGGGCTTTGAAAATGCTTTCTTTTTCACCACAATTACCCCAGAATATGATGCCAAACCTCAACGTTGAAATAACGAAGCCATGGTAAGCAATGAGGACTGTATTAATATTTACTTTTTTAGATAGATTGTATAGCATGTATGCGTAAGTACTTAACTTTTTACAAATATATTCAGCTTGAGGTTTCCATGTTAATTGATTGTCAATTAATATTCCCAAAAATTTAGCCACCTTGACATTTTGAATCTTATGACCATCATAATTAACGTTCAAGTCTTCGGGATTAATACGTTGGTAAAAATGCATGATATTAGTTTTTTGTATATTTATTTTTAAATTATTGTAATTAAGCCAATTAACTAAAGATTTAAGAGTATTGTTGATATCATTTTCATAGTTTTCTTTACTTGTGCATTTAACTAGTGCTGTACTGTCATCAGCAAACAATATAATTGGATGGTCTATTTGGAGTGGGAGGTCGTTGATATAAATTAAAAATAAAGGTGGACCGAGAACGCTTCCTTGTGGGACGCCATGTTTGATGTTTCTAAAAGAAGATCTGAATTTTTTTACTCGTTTTGAATTCAAACAAATATTAGAAATTTCCGTATATTGTACACGATCAGTAAGATAGGATTTAATTAAATTTAATGGATTTCCTCGAATCCCGTAAGCTTGAAGTTTATTTATAAGTGTCTCATGATCTACGTAGTCAAAAGCCTTTGTCATATCCGTGAAAATGGCGCAAACTGGTATTTTATTATCTACGTTTACCATAATAGTTATTAATAAATCGAATATAACCATATTAATGTTTTTATCTTTACGGAAACCTTTTTGTTCGTTGCAAAGTAAGTTAAATTTTGTCAAAAAATTGTACATTTGTTCGTATATTTTTTTTTCTATTACTTTAGAGAACACAGGAATAAGAGCAATGGGTCTATAATTTGACATATTTTCTTTATTTTTTTTTTTATAAACAGGTTTCACAATTACTGTTTTGAGACTCTTAGGAAATAATCCGGAAAATATGCTTGCATTAATGATGTGACTCAAAGGACCAGAAATCACATCAGAAACGAATTTTATGACTTGTGTAGAAATGCCATCGTAACTAAAGCTCTTTTTATTTTTCAATGATCTTATTACCCTTGATACGTCTTGCGGTACAACTGGGGACATGAAAAACGAATTTGGATTATGATCAATTTCCTTAACACGATGAGACGCAGATGTTGGTGAATCCGAGACTTGGTCAACGAAAAAATTATTAAATGATTCAGCTATATCTTTAGGATTAGTTATTATAACATCATGATTATTTATCTTAGAGATGGGTTCATTAATATTATTATTGTTGTTTATTATATGCCAGGCTGTCTTTGATTTATTTTTTGAGTTTAGAAGTAAGTAGTTATTTTGGGCTTTTTGAGTCAGCTTGACGATTTTTTTAAATTTTCTAGAATAATTACGAAACTTTTGTTTATTCTCCTTTGTGGGTTCTTTTCGTTGCATAGTAGAAAGCGTTGTATTTTACTGCATACACGAATACCCCGTGATACCCATTTAATTGATTTTCCAAATTTAACAGTTGTATATTTTATGGGGAAGCACAGATTGTATAGTAAAAGAAATAAATCAAGGAACACATCATATGCTAAGTTTGGGTCCTCGCTATTATATACCTCTGAAAAAGTCAATGATAGCAGATGGTTTTTAAATTTGAGTAGATGTTCATTCGAAACATCTCGTGTACTTTTACGCCAAGATTGTATCTGAAATGATTTCTTAACCTTGACCTTTAGAATTTGCGCTGTGTGATCGGACAATGCTAAGTCTATTACTTCCCATTTGCATTTTTGTTTGTAATTGTGAGCAAAATTATCTAGACAAGTTGAACTGTTAAGCCTAGTGGGAACATTAATTTCTAATTTGAGGTTGTAGCTCAGGAGAAAGCATTCAAGTTCCAATGTAAATCTGTTTCTCAACATTGTATTTATGTTAAAATCACCACACAATACTATTTTAGAGCCATTTTTAGTACATATAATTTTTAATATACTGTCTAAGTTTTCGTAAAGTAGTCGGTGTCTTTGGTAGTTACAATTTTTTTTCGTTATGGACACCGAATTCGAAAAAGAAAGTTATTTTACACTTTGTAGTGTTTTTAGTTGGATTTCAGTGTCAGTAGTGTTTGTAGTGTTTTTCTCTTTTTAGGTGTACCTAATAGGCAATTTGCCTTTTGGACCTTATTTGTTATTTGTGTATTTTCGCCGATATCTCAGTCAAACAACACTTGTTTGTAGTTCCAAATCGAGGAAGAGGTCGTCTTAGTGCCGTAAGATTCTTCAAAAAACCGTTGACACATCTAAAACATCTTCTGGGGGTAATTCTGAAAAACTAATGATGGCAATTTATTATTGACCAAGGAATAAGATTTTTAACCGAATTTCCAAAAAGGAGGAGTGTCTATGCCCTCTAAATTCTAACTTTAACCGTAGATATCTACGATTCCTTTTATTATTATCCCATTTATTATTGTTTGAACAATAGCTTATTTTTGGTCGCCTTCACTAACTGCACATAATTTAGTTGAATAAAATACGAAATCATGTGAACGAAGTCGCGGGCGGAGTGCTAGTCTGAGTGTATTTGCAACTTATAGGGTGTCTTTCCACCAGAGATGTGTTTTAAAGCTATGCTGCGAGGATGTGAAAGCTAAGCTACGAAAATATGTGACCGTTTCCACTGATGCTAAGCTTTGTAGTGGCACAAATAATATAATACTAGCATACAGATGCCTCATCCCATACAAAGAAACCGTGCCGATGTAACTAGCGTTTTTCGTCTGAGTAAACCGATTATTTTTTGTCCATCAATCGCGTTAGGTTCCGTTCCACGGCGATAGATAGATGGTGTTAGCAGCAACTTGCAAGTAAAAGGATTTACTAGGTACGTGAATATTTTTTTCTTTTTCCAGAAAATGTTAATTTTACACACATTCAATAACACATCGGTGCATATCGCGCCATCTAGTGAGATTTATTTGAACCAAATTTTCTTTCTCAGCGCTGAGATCCCTTGGTAGCGGGCTAGTAAGATACGCTATGAAGTTGCGCCGTCGCGAGGTAGCCATGCGAGGAAGATGCGCAGCTCGAGCAATGCAATGTATCGACAGTAGGGAAGAAACGGGGAGCGACGCGGTGGCGGCGGGGTGAAGGGACATCCATAGCACGCATCTAGAGCATGCATCCAGATGATGCTTTCATCAACATAAAAAACATAGCTTAGCAGAACCCGTTTCCACCAGTGCTATTCTATATGATTGGTGGATATCAAACGCATCCATTGCAACGTAGCATAGCATATCTCTGGTGGGAAGGCACTATACCCTTGCTGCAATTTCATTGTGCATTACATTGCCGAGTGTAGGGCAGCAAGATTCGGAATTTTGTTCGTACTCGTTCTGATACGGCACAGCAGCGGTACCCTTCTGCCCAATTAGTGTAACTGGGGGACATCAATCAGTGCACTGGTACGGGAAAAGCCCACCACCAGCAGTGGCTTTTCCCGTACCAGTGCACTGATCATACTGGGCGGGCGACGAGAAAGCTTGCGCTTGCTTTAAATCTCGCCCAGCTGGTCCAGGGGGCAACGAGGGTGCCGGATTTTGATTCGCACACAGCCAATTGTTTGGGCCTTCTGCTGACAACAGATCCAGACCGCTACTTGGTGTTGGTATCTTCACCTGGGTAGTTCCTGGGTAGTTCCGACCATCGTCTGGTGAAGTCTGTATCCGTCCACTCTCCACCCGATGCCAGCCCAAGAGGTGCTCGGTGGGTTTGGCGGTATAAGTCAGCAAATTGGGATGGGATGCGTTCTTTTTTCGCATCGTATCCTTGGCAACCTACTTGCTTCTCGTTGATCCTTCGTCGTGCGCGGACACCGTGTCGGATGTGTTGAGTCATGGAATGGAGTACTACATTTTGTTCTCTGACGTAACAATGTCTAGCGTTGACCGGCCATGGTTTGGCGCCGACTGCAAGCGCGCCAACAAACATGAGGCATACTTGGCATGGATCGACGCTAGGACGCACAAAGCAAGCGAACGTGGGTCAGCGCAAGAGAGCCTACAATAGGGCTGCCAAGTTCTGCAAGAAGGTGATGCGCAAAAAAACACGCAAAATTAGAAATAATTTCACGTTTTAGACTGAGTTTCTTTGTCGAGAGTGTCGACATTATTTTCCATGCAATAATGGATCGAAGTCGTGTTGGAGTCATTATATAATGCAATTGGTCGGATCCTGTACGGCTTTGATTTTTGTTTGCTCGATGATGATGGTGTATTAGTTTTTCTGCCAGGAGTCAAACAGATCTTTTTACATGTCTCGACGATCTTTAGGGCTTTATCTAAATCTGATTTCAATCGAAAGTGTTCACTGTTGAGGTGGTCTATTTCCTGATGAGCACTCATAAGTTCCAACTTAAGTGCATTTAATTGTTCCTTTAAGTCGTTAACATAGTCACCGTCATTATAATCATGCTGGCTGTCCGGTACGCTCATCATTGTGGTGTCAAGTAACGTCTTTTCATCGTCATATGTTAAGACCGATAAATTAGTCAAAGACCCAGTGTTCTGCTTGCGAAGTGTGATATTGTCTGTATCCATGTTTATCTGTGGTTATTTTTGGTGTTGTTTATGTTATAAAGCTACCTCTGTCAGCCGGTTCTTGATTTTTAAAAGCTGGTGTACAAAGTAATTTATGTCGCAAAAAGTCTTCAATAGTGTGTCCCGGAATCGAACTTGAATTGCTAGACGAGCTTCTGCTAGATGTAGCTTGTTATTTAACTGAACCACAATGCAATTACAATGCCAAGTTAAAATTAAGTAGCGTATGTTAAAGCATGACAAATTTGAATCTGGCAAATCGGTTGGTATGAGTAATTTGCCAAGATTTTTTTCCACTTCACGTAGGTACTCCTTTGTTTGAAACACTAATGTGAACACTTTTTATGTTGAATATGTTCACTTTGAATACTGTTTGGTTGATTGTTTGTTTTGATCTAATAATATCGCTGTTATTAATGCTCTTAATTGTCACTTTTTATTTATTGTCAATAGTCACGGGTGTTTTTTTTAACGCTTATTATTTCACTCACTTTTGAATTAGTCTCTTTGATAACATTTACACTGGTAAATTAGGCCTTTATACATATATTTTACGAAGTTCACTTGCAGTGCACCCAGAATAACACTGCTATACTGAAATTAATGAATGAATTTACCTGTTATTGCATATATATAATATTGTTATTGGTATTGTTGTTATTGTTGTTGTTATATGTATAGGTATAAAGTATTACAAGCAATAACAGGTAAATTCATTCATTTGATAAATTGGAACATGGCTCTCACATACTTACAAATATTGCAAACATTGGTAAACGAGACATAGATATTGCAAACACTAAGCAAGAGGTGGAGCTAGACTATACAAATAGGAAGTATTCCCGTTTGAGCACCTATTTTTAGAGCACCTATGCTTAGAGCACCAAAGGTATTCCCATTTGAGCACCAATCAATATAATAGCTTGGTGCTCAAAGGCGACCAATAAATATAATTTGACTTTATTCCCCATTGAGCACCTACGGTGCGGTAGCTTCTAGTGATGGGTAGTTTCTAATGTATAATACCTATATCATATCGATAAAAATCAGCAGTTTTATTGCAGAATGTTACCATTTGATAAATACCTACTTAATTATCATCATAACCATAAAATTTTACTTAATCATTTATTGTTAACTAGCTTTTGCCCGCGGCTTCGTCCACGTGGACGAATATCTCGAATAGCCCGAAATATGATGAATGAAAATCTATTCCGGCACTTTTTTACGTCTCTCGCATTCTTTGCAAATCTATATATATAATAAAATCGTAGAGACGTCAAAAACGAACATTAAATATATTTGAAAAAAATTAAAAGCAGATAAGATATACGGGGTATATGTAGGTCACTGAACCTTTTTTTTAGAATGTTTATCTGTTTGTCTGCTGTAATGCAATGCATAAAATTGGCGCCAAAACTAATCCTGTTAAAATTTTACATAAATATTCCTAAGAGGTCAGAGCAACACTTGTAAAAAAATATCACGCTATTCTTAATGTACGATGAGCAATGTTGCATTATATGTGTATTTGTTTTTACACTTTCTCGCGGTATTTATAAAGGAAGACACAAAATTTGTTGGAGACTTGAGTTCGATTCGGTTCGCGATTATGTAATTTTTCGATGATGCAGTTTTGAGAAACGTAAAACATACGGTTGACAACTGACGGTTGGATAATTTGTGACGAATTGTCAGGTAATTCGAAATGGGCCCAAGCATAGCGTTATTAATCTATTTTAGTGTGAAATGGTGATAATTTAAACTTTAGATAAATATTTATTTCTTTTTTACCTTATTACTACTATCAAAAGTTTCTATAACTGATATAGAGTTCATATTTGTCGTTTCTAAAGCAACTAAAAACTTTACTTGTATAATATATGTAACTATTATTAAGAAATATTATTTAACTATAAAAATAAGCGTAACAACAGTAGTCTTCAACTACTGTTGTTACAAGAAATGTGATTTGTTTTATGTGTTTAAGTAGGTGTGGACCTAGAAAATAACCTAAGGCTGATTTTTATATTAATAATAATTAGTTTATTTCCTAAAATTAATGTAATAAAGTACTGTCAATTTGTATCGATATGTTTTATTTTACATCCTATCACTAGAAGCTACCGCACCGTAGGTGCTCAATGGCGAATAAAGTCAAATATTATTTATTGGTCGTCTTTGAGCACCAAGCTATTATATTGACTGGTGCTCAAATGGGAATACCTTTGGTGCTCTAAAAATAGGTGCTCAAATGGCAATACTTCCAAATAGCACTATCTCTTTTTCAGAGTGGACCCATGATAGTTTGGACACATCATGGTAAGGCCCCTGCGCTTTTTCAGTAATAATCGCATAAATAACTTTGTTTTCCATAATTTATTTGCGAAATGCTTTGAAATAATATTGTAGTCAATAAATCCGGTTCTGTGCATGTATAAAGTGGTAGGCAGGCGCCCACGAGGGCACCCTTTAGTGTGCGTAGTCCAATACACACTTGGCAGATTTTAAAAATATTTCGGTAATCATCAAGAGCGATAACAAAAACGAAACAGAGATTTTTAATTAACTAAATTAGTCCTGATTGCGGTGTACCTAGTGATAAAAATAATGATTGTTGTTCTTTTATCAGCGTTTGGCTATTATTAACATTGTTACATCAAATGTTTCGTAAGCCACATCTGCTTTAAGTGTTTTACGTAAAGCTGTTCATAAACAATTTAATTCGATATTTTTAATTCGACCTGGATACTTGCTACTCAGCCTGCATCATCTCTGTGCTTCGCAGAGGCCTCACTGATGACCACCAGTAATTTTGGTTCAAAGTCATTTCAATCTCATCTCACCATCTTCTATAACTGCAAGAAGTAAAAGAGACCTTTGCGAGGCCAGCGCTAAACTTATCGCCGTGGCTGAGTATTGGTCTAAGAAAATTTGAAGAAGAAGAAGAACGAACTGAAAGTGATTCAATAAAAACATTGAAAGTGAAAGTGATAATCGCCATGTCTGATTATGACACCAATGTTCTATTCAATTCTACAGAAGAACTGAATGAGGAACTGCTCAACTTGAACTCAACAGTGGACATGGATGAGGAAGTGTTCTACTTGACAGATGACTTTTTTGAGAAACTTTTCAAATCTACGGATTACAATGATTGGGATCTCTACTCAACAGACAGGTCGATTTGGAGACTCTCACTTACTCAAAAAAATATTGTTTGCATTTTCATTAGTGTGCTGACCCTAGCAACGTTGATAATTGGCGTAGTATCATGGCGTATCATGGTCATGTTTCGGAATTACAGAAACTTTGTGTTTCTTAATGGAATGCTATCGAACTTTTTAGTGTGTTCAACATATTGTATTATGTACTATTCCTCAAGTATAGAGATAATTTACAAATTGCACTATATTAAGGAATACTTTGAAACAGCGAAGAGCCACTGGTTGTTACTTATTAGTCACATGTTTTATGTTGACTTTGTGAAAGTTTTTAAAAGACACTATTTACAAAGGAGGTACTTAACGAGTACCCTTTTTGGTTGGGGTGTGTCTTTAATAGTAACCGTTATTTTTACCTTTGCAGATTTGTATCATGATGAAATAGAGTTACCCAAGGCAATAGTGTTGTTCATATACTATGGAAAGCAAATTCTACCGCTAATAATTAATTGTTTATTTTACTTCATAATCGTTTTTTCACTTTGTCGAAGTTTCTTCACGCGCAAAAATACAACTTCTGTTATATTGCGACGTTTGTATACAGCCTCTTTGATATTTGTATTGAGCGACGTCTTATTGTTGTGTGATTATGTTATATTATTATTGTCATATATATCGGATCCAAACAAAATAGTGAAATTTATAGTAAAATCATTAACTTATTTCAATCCACTTGTGTTGGACTTCTTTTTTATAGTTTTAAAGAGAAATCGGGAATCGTGGCATAACTTTTATGCAAATAAAATAAGAAGAAGGTCGTTATTAGAAAGACATGGAAATAATGATATCATCATGGATGGAAGGGTTATTTGTTAAACTGCTGATTGCCATCGAGCTGTTCTTCATAATTATTTATAATGTATGACAAAAATATAATAGGTAGTAAAGGAATAATGCGATGCATGGGAAGAGTCGATGCGGCGACGCTTGCCAAGCGTGGCCTATGTCCAGCAGTGGACGTCGTTCAGCTGAAATGATGATGATGATAATGAAATTATTAATTATACATGAATAAGGCCTTTGTTCATAATATTGATGGTTATATTTAATGTTTTTTTTTAATTGTGAATTAAATTTTGGGATATTTTGTTTCTGAATGTAATTTTAATTTCAACTTTAATTTAATTTTGTTTTTTTAAACTTTGTTTTTAATTTTTTATTACTTTAGATTTTAATTTTACTCGTAACATTTATTATTTTATGGGGTATGCCGTGCTAACTTTTAAGAAATTGAAATACTAACCGTAGATATAGGTAAACATTATTTTTACATGTACCAGTATATACCTACAATAATTGTTGGTTGGCCAGTAATAATAAATAAAAGTGTTTTCAGTTTTATATTATATTTGTATTTATCTTACATTGTATTAATGTAACTAGATAAAAATAATCAAACAAAAGTAACGATCTAAATTCGACAGTGCTTTGTTTCCTTAAATTAAATACATACAACTTTTTTGTTTTATTTTAGTTTTAAATATAACACAACATAATATCGCCTGTATTCTTTCCAGATGAGGTTTATCTATAAGTAGGTCATCTACATTTCTCTATGTTATCGGTTTTTATCGATTTTATTTCGGAGTGTGTGCGATGAAATTGCACAAAATTAGTATTATTATTCTATTTCCATCGACGGACTAAAAGACGAACGGCAAATGCGCCTTCGGTACATGGTGTTCATCTCACCCATACGCACTAAACGTTTTGGGAACGTTTTCATTGTGCTTACAGCTAAGGAAGAAATGGAAAAAGTAACGGATTTTTGATAATTGTTCCGGAATGTCAAAAGTCAGACAATCGGACACCAGTCTTGCAAAAGGGTATCATTTTACCCAGTTACTGGGTTGTGCAGGTCAGATAGGTAGTCGCTCCATGGAAATTACTGAGAGTACTAGAGATTATTTTGCCCTGTTTTTTTTCGTCCCTGCGGTTTTTAGCAAAATCAGAGGTAACTGGAATTTTGAGTTATTTCACTTTCCTTCTGGGGATGCGATGTGTCAATCAAGTTACGTTCTTTTTACTTTACTTTCTTCTTCAGCATACACATCGGACTACAAAAATTCTATATTATTTAAGATTAGATAGGATTAGGATAGCAATAAATTTTATTATTATCCATCACTATCTCGTCAAAATTCAGCCGTAACAGTTTTTTTTGGGACATTTACATCGCACTATTTCCAAACCACTGCGCCATAATCAACAGTAGCGACCACCAGAAAAGCGCCGAGGCAATGAACCTCGACGAAGTCCCGAAGAATGAATTTAACTGTCTTGGATCCCGCAACGAAATTAATCTGAAAAGAATAACGGATGAGTAGGAAAAAAAATATAATTTCCACTCAGCCGTAACCTTCTCATTTGGAAGGTTTTGAAAGAAAATGTGACGAAACAGAAATCTTTGTACCGAACAAAAATAACTTGACATGAAATGAAAATTACCGATTTTTGGTAATCCAAAGCAGTTGTTGTCGAGTTTTTAACTCCTCGAGAATGATTTCCATTGTTATACCTTTTTTTATAATTACATTTCAAAAACAATCTACCCCTTGAAAATACTTTCTTGCAAAACAATATTGCTCGAATTCAATATAAATCAATCCTGGAAAATGATTACTAGGCCCTCGCTTGTTTTGTAAAGGGTTAAGGAGTGTCCTCACTGGGACAATTCTTTCGCGAGCGTTTGTAAACGAGCAATCGTAGCAGAGCAACAAATGCTTCCCAGCGAGCCAAGCATTCACCTTCGAGCAAAACTATGAACGTTCGAGTCGAACCATTCCCTTGCGAGCTTGGAGCATTCGAATACGATCTCGTTAAACGTCATTCATTCGATAATACGAGTAGGTCACAAATACTTAAGATTAAGGAACTGTTCCTTGCTTACAAGTGGCCAGTAATATTCCTGCATATATACTCATTAATTTCATTATCTGAGTGCTCGTTTTCGAGCGTTTTATTTGCGAGCCGTTTCGGCGAAAATCGATGCGACGTCCACACCGGCCGAAGTTCGCGCTTGCGAGCAAGCTTTGTAACGCTCGGCTCAATGTCCATACCACTCGAATATTCGATGTCGAATGCTCATTACACGTGAATGCTCTCAGTGAGGATGCTCCTTTAACCTTGGTTTTCTTCAGTGACCTTAATGAGTTTAGCTCACTTAGATATTTTCTTGGAAAGACCGTAATTTGAGGAGTCGAACAAGATGGTTAGGTGGGTGGGAGTTAAGTTTTCATCCCGATCTGTTTAATGGGGTCCCACATAACTGCGCTATCTCCCCGTGGTAGCGCAGTATGCATGAGCATTTCTAAACGCGAAAAAAAAAAAAAAAAAAAAAAGTGGGGGCAATGATCGCAAAAATCTAGGATTTTCAGAAAGATGAAAGTAATAAAAAGCCATGAATATTCCCTACATATTTAACCAGATCTACTTTCCGTAAGAAACTTTTCATTCAAAGTTTAGTATTTTTTACTAAAGATAGCCCACCCTGGTTTCGCCCGGGTTGATATAGCCTATGTGCTTCAACAAATCAAAAATCATTCAAATATTTTTTCAATTAAATGCAGTGGTGTGGAGATTACCCTCCACATATTCAAAACAAACTTAGCATTTTTTCATATTCTCTTTATAATATCAGTATATAAAAAATCGGCATATACTAAAACCAAACATTCGAAAGACATCTACCAACCCGTACTGAGCCCGCGTGGTGGATAACGGCCCATTTCCTCTCACAGGGAAGAGGCCTGTGTCCCAGCAATGGAAACACTAAAAGGCTGATTATGATGATAATGATATATTATACAAGGCCATAAGTATACAACTACAAGTGACGCTTAACTAAGAGTAACCTACAAATGGCGATGAACATTTATTTTATTTTATGAATATTATAATTTGACCTCCAGTTACGTTATTTTGAAATGGCTACTTAAAGATAACAGCAGTCAAGTGTAACAGATTGTCTTAAAGTCAGAATGAACTTCCGCAAAAATGTGTCACGACTGGATTGAAGCAAAGATTGATCGTCCTTCGTTTATATTTAATAGACATTGAAAACTCATAAATTTTTCCTCTCCGTATATTTTCTTATGGCATAACGGAGGATAGGCCCGTTTTAGTGCAAATTGAGAACGGCGGATCACTTTTGTGCTTATATCTGGAGCCTAAAGAATGTTTTTTTTTAAACATGCCCCACACTAGGAATTTCTCCTGTATCGTTAGTGCATTTACTAACATACAAAATCATATACACAAACGAACAGACCCGAACGATTATCTATAGGTCATACAAATATTTGTTCCGTGCGGGAATCGAATGCGCGACTCGCAGCGCAGCAGTCAAGCGTGTCGTTAATGAGGCTGAGGTTTAAAAAGCAGGAAGACAACGCTGACCAAGGACTGAAAAACTATGTAAAATTAAAGAAAATAATAAACGACGAAAGTTTAGGTCTTCCCAATGTTTCAACAATAATAATCTAAAATGAAAAATCTCTTAAAATCTTGGATAAGGATATGCATAACAGATGAGCTAGTTAGGTCTGGCAAAAGTAGTTTACCAAAGAGTTACTTTCTATGAATCCTTATTTGAAAAACCTCTTTTAAAGACGTAAGGAAATAACATTATAAAATGATATTCACTGTAGAACCAGACACTGGTAATATTTATCATTCCTAATTTTCCCAGCAAGCAGCAATCACTCAAACCACCGTTTGAAGTGCTACAATTTACTGGTTGCTTAACAACTCCAAAATTCTTTGCTACTGTGAGGACTCTGCTTAACTAGAAGACAATTGGTATTACTTGAAAGGTAAATGAATTTCGAACAGAAAATAAGTGAAGATGATTTTTGCAAAGCTTTTGATTGTCAATTCTAGTGGAACCGCCCAGAAGGCAGGCATATTGTGGAATTCGTACTAAATATATCAAATATAGAACTTAATGTATTTATTTATTAGCCTCTGTCTACGTCCTCTACACTACCTACCTTTTTACTTCTATAATCCGGGCCATAGTCTACATCTAGTCTAGTATATAGTACAAATTTTGTCTAAGGTCGTTCCTCTAAACATTATAACATCCATATAAACACTTTCTCTTTCATAATATAAGTAGAAAGCAGATAGAAAAACGGAAGCAAAGACTATTATAAAGTCATATTGACTGTTTAACCGGGCTCTGATAATATTTACCATTCCTACCTACCCCAACAAACAGCATTCACTCAAACCATCGTTTGAAGTGCTACAATTTACTGATTGCAACGAGTAAAAGACTCCAAAACTCTTTACTTCAGTATTCAGTGGACGTTCCTCTACAGTTATTGCCTCACGAATGAGTTTTAATTTTAACTTTTTCCCCCTTTAAGAGTTCTTGTTTAACAAGATCTTTCCTGCTCTTTTGTAGTCGCTTTTAACTTCAGCTTGTTTCAGGCGTACCAATATTAACTTGTTTTACTTTGAAAAGAATAGTATTTAATTGCTAAACAGTTGTGCTTGGTGTGAATGTAGATAGTGGAAAGGAGAATTTGTTTAGAATTTTCTACTGCATCTTTGAAAATATAGCTTAAAATAATTTTTAATTATTGTCTGCAATCATAAGATTCAAATTAATACATCTAGAAGTTTATCTCAAACAGAACACTGAACGCTCTTCATAAGTATCTTTTTGTTTCTATAGGAGCTAATCGCCTAGATTTTTACGAAAAAGACCAAAGAGTGTGGGCTTTTTACCTCACTAAAACCATGATCACCAGATCAGCATATGGAACCCTGTGACTTCTTAAAAGAGCACACCGGAATTCTATAAGTATCTACATTACAAAAAAACCTGAGAGAATATTTTCATGCGGATACTGAAAAGAGAAGTCAATTCAAATTTAGGTCATTTAACAACCATTTCCATTGGACGGGGTTTTGAAAGTGTAAACAAGTTACACGGATGCCATACACCGTAATTTAGGACAAATGGATCACCATTAACACGTGATACACACGGCCATTACAACTGACAAACTGACTAAGAGAGCGTGTACATTTTTGAGAACATAATGAATTGAAGTTACTGAACCTTATAAATTCTCCTAATTCTCATTTTATTTGTAGCATATGATACATTACTACGATGAAGCTAATGTGGAAACTAAGTCAGCTACAAATGGTTTCGATTAAGGTATAATACTTTAAGTTTGGAACACACTTTACTAAATTGTTTTCCACAAGCATACTGTTTAACTGGGACGGAGTGTTGACGCCCGTGAACGGGATTAAGGAGATTGACTCAGTTCACCACATCCTTCTCGCACCACACAGCGACTTGTAGTATGTTAGTGAAGCGGTATTAATGGTATTTAGCACTCTGAAAACTTATACACTAAATTACAGTTGTAGTTACAAAAGGAGTTCCTAATCCCTACATACATCATATGTTTAATAAGCAACATTAAAAAAAAGCTCGTGACAAAGTTTTATTGCTTGCTACCAAATGTATCTACTAGTAGCCGCACTACGATCAACAATCTATTGAACACGTAATTATGACACGATATCTTGCGAAAACACCCCGATTCAATCAGTTAAACGCCCATAAGTTTTGAACGGCTTAACCGATTTTGATCAAGCTTACACTTTCGATAAAATCACCTTTCAAACAAAAAAAAACTAAATTAAAATCGGTGCATCCGTTTAGGAGCATCATAGGATGCTACAGACAGATACACAAAGACACAAATACACACATACATAGGTACACACGTCGAACTTATAACTCCCCTCTTTTTCTGTCAGGGTTTAAAAATCTAACTACTCGACAGCGTAAATAGGACACGCAATTAATATTATTGAAATAACAAATATAATCAGATTCCGATCGATTGCATGAATTTATATATTATTCAATTACCCAGCTATATTTTGATCAAAATATTATACATCATTTTGCCATATTTTATGCTATAACTAAGTATTTCAGCAAACTCGCGAATAAGCATAACGAAGTTCCACTCAACCCTTTATGAAAACTGTTCATAAATATTTTAACCGCGTTTGTGTTTCACGAACAAACCACGGACCAACAGATGTCTGTTACACACTGTTACACAAATCGGAGATTCGTTCTCAAGTGATGTTCTCTCATACATGCGGCAAGTGATTTTGATTTATATGGATATAGCATTTTTATATTTCGTATCCATAATAAGCTATCAAACAGTTACTAAGCCAAAAAAATTTAATAATAGAAGGATATACGATTACCATAACGTTTAAGGTTTTTCATTTGAGCATAGAATCCGGAACTAACTATTTAACCTATCCATGGTTCGGTATTCGTCATAGTAATTATATTTAAATTTCAGTTTCATTTAGAATTTGTATAATAATATTTATTAGTCTTTTGTTTAAGGAATTATTTATCTATCTTATTAGTTAGGTAGTTTATTAATATCCAACTTTAATTATTGTTCATATTTTCTAACTTTGTTCTCCTACCACTGTTGTGTTCTTTTTAACCCAAATGTTGACTGGTAGAGAATGCCTTGCAGCATTAAGTCCGCCTATGTATCACCATTGTACATGAAGTTTAAATAAATAAATAATACCAGTATGTATCGCTCAATTTTTAGTAAGAAGAACTAGAAACAACATGAAGATCCCATCGATTGCAGTTGCAAAAGCTTACCGCGCCATTTATCTTTATACCACATCTGACCTTCAGACGGTTAATCCAACATTATCCACAATACGCCCACATCTCCCATGAACATATAAAAACGTTTTGCCATAAATTTTAGTTACTCCACAGCAAAAAATACATAGATACAGAAGGTTGGCTTCATCCCGGTACAGGCCGAATGAATGAAATCTAGTGACTCACCGGTGGGAACCACACGTTCGCTGACTAGACCAAGCGCACGCATCGCTAGAGAATGATCAAGAATGTGTGTGTGACGCTCATGTAGCTATCGTGTCTTGCAAGTCTTGCAACACACCGTGAACTACAGATCTATACCAATATTATAAAGAGGAAAGATTTTTTTTGTTTGTTTGTATGTTTGTTTGTTTTTACCGAATAGGCTCCGAAACTACTGGGCCGATTTCGAAAATTCTTTCACCTATGGAAAGCTACATTATTCCCGAGTAACATAGGCTATAATTTTGACGGGAGCGAAGCCGCGGGGGTCAGCTAGTGTAGTATAAAAAGACAAGGTAGTAACCAAACGCTACGTTAGGCTATGTTGCCAGTGTGGCCTACGCTGTAGTTCATGAGCGAACGAACGCGGCATCATGCTTGTGATAAAAATAGCCGAACGCACTCAGATCTTCATGGTGGTGATGTCAAACTGCCTAATAAAAATACCAGTCGCAAGTGGCGTTATTTTACGTGAAAAGTGTCCATGGGTGCGTGTGTTTTCACGGAGCCAACCTTCTGTATCTATGTTTTTGCTGTCACCAAGCTGTAGGCGGAGTATCGGTGCTCGCTCAAAAAAATACCTATCATACGCAATGGGGTGCAGTGAGGCGAATGATTGCTGAAAAATGGCCGCATAAAACTTCGTTTTCTAATAAATTGCGACATTACCAACGCTTTTATTACAGGCGCGAGATTGCGAGCCTACAGAATATGGTTTCAAGTGTAATTTTATACAATTGAATTGAATTAGGATCTTAAGTAGTGTTAAGATTAAGCCTACTCTCTTTTTTATGCTCGCTCAGTCAGTTCGCGGCTGACTTTTAATCAACTCTCATCTCATTGAATAATTTTATTCTGTAACTGCATTTACAATTTTAAATCAGAATCTATGAAGAATATATTTATTTTCTTAAGGATTACAAACGAGTGTCATTACAAAAACTTATAGAAACCATAGAAGTTGATACATAGTAAATCTACTTTAAGTAAGAGATGTCGCAGAATATTTTTATTTTACATACTTCTTCACCGTAACAAGTACCTTACAATCATTTTTTTTGCGAACTATGTCAGTGTTCCAACTTTATTAAGTTACACATATTCTTGATTAAGTTTCTTTACAGTATATAAATAAGAGCAGTAACATTACTTTAACGGAACTAAACGTAACTTTAATGGAAATGGTACACGATTACTGAAATACGAAACAGAAATACTTGCTTTCACACAACCCTAGCTCGACGAGTATCACCATAGTTCTTACCAAGTGGAATATCCCAAAATTACTGCGATATCCAACCAATGGGGATGTTTCCTGGGTAGAAAAATGATAGTTCTATTTAGTCCGTCAGTGAGATTATCAAATAATATTGCACACGTATTTTTTGATTTAACAGTAACAAGCGACCAAATTAAAGCGCATCAAAGTTCAGGAGTGGGGGCTTGTGACGTCACTAAGGCATTATAAAGTGTACTAGCGGCGTGACGTCACACGATATTTGAACGCATTATATTGTCGCCACTTTAAGTTTACGTGTCAAAAGAAAGATACGTGTCCAATAATTATTATTAATCTACCTGACTGATAAAATAACTACCAATAATTTTCAATAAACTACCCTATTATAGTTAAAGACTCCACACCCAATGTGTGAAATTCACATGCTTGCCTCAATCAAGCCGTGCTGAATTATTTAAAGAAAAGTCCTAACTTGAGCTACTGTTATGCATTATTACAATGGTGACTAGTTCAAATATTAAACAGTTAATTTGGTGCCGAAACTTTGACATATTATTATGCACGCCTGCACAAATTAGAAGAACTTTTTAAATATATCAGGTCTGTGCTTTAAAGCTTTCTAGAATAATTTAATTTTTAAAGGTTCATTGAGATTATACGCTCACTAGTTATACCTAATACTTTTTAATAAGGTCTTAGGTCTTTGTTCTTCTAGCCTACGCTGTTTCATCCTGTACAAAGGGCTATTTCCACGAATACCATCTTCCCATCTTTCTTCGTGTCTTGCCGCGACTCCGCCTCGCTGTCTCCGGGCTCCGGAATTCTGTGCTATCGAGGTCTACAGTTGGTCCAGCATACGGCAGATATATTTTTCTCACTCTCATTTCAGACGGGCAGTCTTTTTAAGGACATCAAATATCTTAGTTTTGTAGCGGAGTCTCATGCTTCTTACAAAATCCGTTAGGTCATATTTCAGACAAACATTTGTAGGTATTAAAATTAGTACGTAATTTTCTGATCATAATTATTTACATTTGACTGCTGACGTGGTCGGCACGGTTTCTTTGTAATGGATAAGACATCACTGCCAGTACCTACTTCAACCGGAAGCTTCAGAGGAAGTCTACACACACATGTTATTTGTGCAAAAAACATGTTTGCCTTCAATGCGCAAATTAAGTTTGGGCGTGAAAATTGGTGCCCTGCAGTTTTTTAATCCGCTTCTAGTACCTACGAAAGTTGATTGTTATTAGAGACACTATTGAAGTTTTATAATATAAGTTAATTTATTGACTTTGTTTAACATTTTTAGATACACAAAGTGATTTCTGATCTCAAGTAATTTTTTTGCCATAGAAAGGTTAACTCTACTTAAATTGTCAAAAATAGGTGTCCTTTTAATATTTTTTTTTAGATAATTCAGTTTTTTTAATTAATTTAAATGCGTATTTAACATCGTTATTAATTATCTATAGCAATAAAGCATCTTGATTCCTTAAAGGTACGGGCCTCACAAGCCCCCACGTCAGTGATTACGTGAAATAAAAACCACGTCAGCAATTTCTTCGAAAAGCTCGTGGCTAATTCATAACAGCCGCTTGGGTCGATCTTCAAGGTTAAGCAATGCTTGCAGAGTTCAGGTAATATCATATTACAGATTGTAACTCCATGTAAAAGTAGATGTTTGAGTTTGGGCTATCACTATGTACACTACATAGATAAATAGGAGAAAAATAGGGGAATCCCATAAAATACTAACAAAAAATTTGAAGAAGGCTACAGGCGTACAAAAATGATAATTTGATAAGTTTTTAATTAGATTACCCTATTTTTAGGGCAGCCATGACAGTTGTTTGACTTGAGTTTTGCAACCCAGTTTACTACTACGGACATTGATTGAGTATCTGTTTCTATTGAATTCGTGTTGTTTTTTTTAACGCAGTTAATACGACGTACGTCAATCAATTGTCATTTTCAAAATTACATTTTTATCGCATCTATTCAAAAAGAGCTAATTTATTCCTCGTAAACAGGGACCAAAATAGCTCATTAATCCCTTAGGGACCAAAATAGATTTGAATTTAGAATGTGGATATTGTTAGTTAATGTTCCAATCAGCAACGAGGTGAATCACAAACCATGTAGGAACAATGTATTGAATATGTGACTGGCTGAAAAACTGCGAGTGCACCAAATAAAAAAAAAGTTGTTGAAAATAAACAACGCGCGAAATTAAATGCATTCTGCCTTCGCTCGTAGTTGTTTCAAATTCAGATTTTAGAATGATAAAAAATGAGCGCGTCTTCCTCAAGTGAGAGTATTATAATCAAGTTTCTCAAAAACTACATCCTGAGACACGGATTTCCGAGACTATTTATAATTCCCAAGCTGTAAATAAATCTACAACTGTAACGGATGGTATTAATAAAATTGTTACGATGCACTTCCATAATTGTTCAAATATAAACATTAGCGTCTAATTATTTTACTCTATGTCTTATGGGTTTTAATTTTATGTAAATAAATAAACGTAACGTTCTTGTTCATAAGTTGCCTCGCTGCACTCAGGATTCTACTTTAGAACCCCTCGCTGCGCTCGGGATTTTACTCTATAATCCTTCACTCCGCTCTGGATTCAAAAAAACACTCTCGCCTTTAAAATAGTTGTTAAAACAATCTACTATTTTCGCCTAGTGCTGATCTGATCCACCATGTTTAATCTTATATTGTGTTGCTCTACTTGACAAAATTAATTTGAGTTTACATTGAAACGAAGTGAAATGAAAGAAAAAATAATAAAAATCGGTTGCTATATATCGATTTTTACATATAACATAGTGCTGGCCCAGGCTTCATAAATTTCTGGAACATTTCCTTTCTACAGAAACTGTACTAGGTATCTGCCTTGAATCCAAACTTTTACAACGCTCATTTTATATATTTTCGCCATGTTTCATACGTATCTGGAAACCATATATATGAACATATAAATGTATTAATAATATAACACTTTGCTTCACTCAGATTTCGCCACTCTCGCATAAATTTGCGATAGTTTTGTAAACATTTTAGCGAGACAGGTTCGCAGTTAGGCTACGTTTATTGAATCCAAGAATTTTATTACTATACGAACTATGTGTGCTGTTTTAAAAATGAAATTAAAAAGCGTTTATTCGGAGTTATAGCAATTTGTAACCTGACGGTTTTCAAGCCCAATCTAGAGAGCTATATTATTTCATTTCTTCGCAAATGTAGAAGGAAGTACTTCTATGATTGACTTTTAACCGGGTGCATGCCCGTAATTAACTAAACAATAGAAAAGCCATCGTGTGTCAAGGAACACTTATAGAACAAGTCGACTCATAAACCAATAAAAAACTGAAAATTTTAAAATCTATTTTTGCACACAACAAGAGCAATATTCTGTTCATAACAGCGAATCACTGTTTCATCCAGGAGATATTGACACACGTGGATAGTGTAAGCTCCATATTTTATTGAAGAAATAATCCCACTCACTCTATATGCCTTTTACATACAAAAACACTTCAAAATAGTAACAAAGAACACTCAATAATATATTGAAATAGTTTGGAAACATAACAGCGGGGAGCCTGCAAACAGCTAACCCCTAATCCGATGCCGGTGATGTTAAATTGAAATTCTATGTTTTTCTGCAATCCGTCGAGTTTGAACAACGCTGCCATTTTGCATTCCATCAAAAATACACGTAGGATTTTTCGGTAGAATTTTTCGAATAATATTGGCTTGTGTGTCGGGAAATGGGTGCCTCGTCAGCGGTACTGCGTTCGTCAATACGCTTTGTCGTCGCTGTCAAGGATTAAAACCGTTTTTATGAAACCAATTTACATATAAGTTTGCAAGAATAAAATGGAAGGAAGATATTTGATTGGATTTTAATAGTCTTGTACAATATATAATAATAAATATTCAGATATTTTAATTTGTTTCTTTAAGGTACATAACGCTTCTAAAGGTCTATCTACACATATCAGGGCCATGGCCGGGACGTGGACGTACCGTACCCCGTTAAGGGGCTCAAAAAATATCGTTGTGTACATTTTATAAGAACTCGTTCACACACGTCCGTGCACGGGCCAGTGGCGAATCTTCAGTGATTGGGCCCAGCCCTGTCATGTCCCGGGCACTTCCCTGATATGTGTGGATATACCTTAAGTGGTACATGAATTTAGGCGAATCATGTCAGCCCGAAGTCTTAGTGCAACATGATGACCACAACCGCTCTGCCAAGAGTGTACCTACAAAGAAGAAGAAGAACGGTGGTACCAGAATTAATGTAACAAACTAACAAGGCATTCTATACCAGTTAAAGCTTGGGTTAAATTCACTACACTGTCTATCCGCGTGAGTAAAAGCTTTCCCGGGTAGGAAATCCGGATAAACTTTTGTGAAATTTTCTTCGAATTTTCTTCAGCTTTGTAATCTTATCAAACTGTTATTACTGTACTTATGTGTAATAAATATTTCAAGGAATCAATAATATTTGCAAATCCTTTTACATTATTATGTTTTCTAGGAAACTGATTGTTCGAAACATTTCTCAATACGGAAGTGTTCTCTATGTCTGTGATTTTGGTAGATATATTTTTAGTCCATCCAGTCTCAGCTTCGGCGCCTCCATTGAGTACAAAGCCTAAATTGCGGCCAAAAAATTGGGCATCCTAAATAGAATGAAGCGATACTTTACGCCTGGACAGCTTTTAACTCTATAGAAAGCGCAAGTCCGATCCTGCATGGAGTATTGCAGCCACCTTTGGGATGGCTCAATTAAGTATCAGCTTGCCACACTTGACTCGGTGGAACGCAGAGCCAAGAGGCTCTTTGGCGACGTTGAACTGGTGGATGCCAAGCTTCACAGCTTGGCTCATCGCCGCAAGGTTGCCTGCTTGTCGGTCTTCTACAGACTGTACTTCGGTGAGTGTACTCAAGAACTCAACGACCTGATCCCACCAGCTCCCTTTTACCATCGGACATCTAGACGTACTGCAAGTTACCATCCTTACCTTGTTGCTATTTCACCAATTGCTTCAAAACATCCTTCATAATGCGCACAGCGAAGGAATGGAATTCACTACCTGCGTCTGTGTTTCCGAATGCATTCAACCCGAATTTCTTCAAAGCTAGGGTGCACAGGCTACTTCTGGGTAAGCTCACTCCATCGTCGACTCTGTCTCTGTCACTTCTGACCTAGACTAGAGTCAAGAGCAAACACAAACAAACAAAAAAAAACTTTTGTGTTACTAATTTTTGTGTGATTTATATTTGCACTTTGAAATTTTATTTTCATTAATCAGTTACTATCTCAATTAGACAAATACCTCTCGTAAATTTCATGCGGGCGATTAATTACTTGATCAATCAAACAAAATGAAATAGATTTTGTTAATCTGCTTGTTCAGATTTCACGCCCCAATACATAGATCTACACAGAACAACTGTTACAAGTTATACAATAATATGCCCATTGTACTCCACGAATCTATATTCCAAATCCCCATACAATTGCGTCAGAGCAGTCATACTTAGATTAGCGCGCCTAGATCTACCATACATAATACAGGCTCCGCATCGTACGCACGTTGCCGCCGTGGGCAACACGGCCGTCCGGACACAATACATGCACATAAATGGCGTTCATCAAATCAGCCAGCGCCGCGAACGGCACAATTCAATTTTGGAATACGCTTACAAAGCGCGCCCGCTACATTGTTTACCAGACCTATTCACATTTACGCGTCGGCGAAAAAATTACACGCTACACCGTTTTATGCAAATATTCTCATTTTAAATAAAGCTGGAAAAGGGACCCTTTTGTTACTACTCTGATAGATGATAAAAACGAGCGGGCCGGAATTAATACTGAAGCGTTACATTAGATACTTAATCCGAAATTAAACGCGCCCACCGTATAATTAATAATGTAGAGCAACATTAAAATATTGTGTTTTCTCAGGGTGTCGGCAGTTTTCTCAAAGAGTGCCCTCGGGGTGTGAGCGTTTCTTTTGAGGCTTAATAAGAGTCATGCTTGGAGGGGCTGCTTTGCCTAATTCCGTTTGCTTTGAAGGGCGCGATGCGTGCGCGAGCGATGCCACACGCACACGGCCCATGTGATCAGCCACGTGGACGAACTCGTAACGTTACTTTACGTGACACTTTGTAATTTAAAACGTTACTTTAGAAAATAAAACAAGAAAATATTCTTACATAACATTTTATTTTAGAAATATTGTTAGATAATACTAGCTAATTAACATTATGTTAGTAATGCGCAAAATCGATTACGGGTCGCCACATCCAAGCAAAATTATGAATTGTGGTCGATTTTGCGCATCGCTTAAGTTTTAGTTTTATAAATAACTATTTTACAGAAATATAATTTTGCCCTATTCACTCAAGTACATACAGAACCCGTTTATAATATTAAATTATTCAGATTAAGCTACATTAAAGTCTGTCAGTGTTGACTAGATGCATTCAAACCTAGTCCAAGTCTTGTTACGATAGAGAATGCTACAAAACTGTTACATTTCACATTAGCTTACAAACTTAAAAGGTATAATAATGATATCTACAACGATATGAGCGTTTGCACAAGTTCAAGGCGCAATTTTATTTCGTAAAAAATATGATATGATAATTTCTTTCGCAGAAAATCTAATATTTACAACATTGTTCTTCAACTTTAAACCTATAACTGTAATATTTTTTTACCGATAAATTTTGTCGTGATCAGGTGGCAAGCTAATGAAATATGGCGCTGGAGGGGGTGGTGCGTGTAGGTATCTAACTGATCCGGGACCTGACTGCACTTTGTGTGGCAACGTCGCGTTGGATAAGGATGGTGGTGGTAATGTGCCTGCATAACCTGGCCATGGAGGACCCCACATCGGAGGTCCACCAGCAGTAGGACTGCTAGCCAATGGACCACCCCTATACGAGGTTGAAGTCATCCTTAACCGAACGATACAAATTGCGACTATCAAAATAGCTATAAACGCAACCACACCTCCTACAATACCAATGATCAGATTATCGTCATTATTAGAAGTTGCTACCCCAACTACAGGAGCTCCTTTAGGCTCTCCAGTCACTTTTGGTCGGTCATGAGAAGGTGCTACAGACCAAATTATATCAGGTTCTGATGATGTACGTACAAGACGTGGAGCGGGAGTCGTAGACATACTACTCAAAGTAGCCGTAGTCCTACGCCTTGTTTCACATGTCAATTCATCGTCACCTATCTCCACTAGTAAAAATCCTGACAAATGATCCGGAGATTCACATCTTACGTCGTTTACGCCAACATTTGGCAGCCATCGCCGAAGTGCTCGAGCATTACAATCGCAACGGATTGGATTAGTATCTAAGCCAAACATCGAGAGATCCGCCCGTCTGTCGTCTAAAGAGACCAAAAGCTGTGGTTGTAAAGTTGTCAATTGACTTCCGGCGACGTCAATAGTTATTTGCGAAGATCTTGGTAACGGGAAGAGCAACGCCGGCGGTAAGCTTGTGATTGAAGTGTTCCTGAACTTGACAGTGATCGCTGGGGCTTTCAAACCGGCTAACACACCAGAAGACACCGTTTTGAGTCTAGAACCCCTGATGCCTAATTCTTCCAATCTTGGATGTAATATGGAATGTAACTGATCGGCACCTATTGTGGTATCCTTAACCTCAACGTCCAGTTTCTCAAGAGCCAGTAAATATTGTAAAGCACCTTGAACATCAAAATATCCTAACCGAGGATACCCGTAAGCTCTAAGCTCGACCAAATTAGGGAGTGACCGGAAAGCGTTTTTCTCTATTCTGGTACATTTTTCCAGATTGCCAATATCCAAAACTTGGAGTGAGGAAAGATTTTCAAAGTTGCCGTCCATGATCATTACCATCGGGTTTCCAGATGTATTAAGTCGTAGAAGATTCTTAAGTTTGGGCCACGACACGGCGAGCGACCCCGTGACGTCGGTAATTTGATTGTGAGTGAGGTCTAAAGATTCTAATAATGTTGTTCGAGTGAAAGTTTTCTCCGACAACTTGCTAATGTTATTGAAGGATAAGTTCAAGTTGTGTAAAAATGGCGTCTCAAGCTGTCCGAATGATTTGATTCCGGTTCCAGCAAGATTTAAGTCGCGAACTGTTTTGGGCTCAGTCAAAACATTATTAATTGTTTTCTCAGACAATGGATTGAAAGACAGATCTAACTTTTTGATATTTACCATTACGCTGTCCTCAGCTGGTATGTCGATTATCTGATTACGAGACAAATCTACCGATGAAACAAAGAAATACTGCTTCTGCAAAGCTCTAAGTGGAGGGTGCTCAAACAAGTTTCTACTCAAATCAATGTTTTCAAGCATGTGTAATCTTGATCGCTCGAAAATATTCTCTGGCAGTTCAGTCAAAAGGTTGCCGCCCAAATCCAATACTTCTAGTCGAATTAATCCCTCAAACAGTCTATCTCCCAATCGATCAATTTTATTGTTTGACAAGTCTAAATACTGAATTTGCGTTGAGTTATGAAAAGCCATTTCACTTATTGACTCAAGTTCGTTTCTAGCCAATAAGATGGTCCTTAGTTTCGGAAGCCTGGCAAAATCTAGTTCGTCTACGTTCTTAAGAGCATTGCCAGATAAATCCACTAATTCAAGATATTGTAAAGTGCTTATAAGTTCTGAGGGGAAGAAGTTGAACTTGTTGTTGGTAAGTATGATTTCTCTCAAGCGTGGGTGGATTTTGAACGAGGAGGGAAACAAGTAACTGAGTTGGTTGTCAGAGAGATCTATAACTTCGAGACTCGTTCCGGTGTTGAAGAACTCCCCTTTGAACGCGTTCAGCTGGTTACCCTTCAGAGATAAATACTGTATAGACATCACGTTTACGAACGATGGTGTTCTAATATTCACGATATTATTGTACGACAGATCTAAATGCGTCAAGTTCCTAAGATTTTTAAACGTGTTTTCCGAAACCTCTTGCAAAAGATTATTTGACAAATAAATCTCTCTTAAATTAAAGTTCTTGGAGAATAAATTGACTGGAAGCGCTTTCAAGCCAACGTTGCTCAAATCAATACTCATTAACGCCTGGTTATTTTGGAAAACATTTTGATTTAGTACGCTCATATGGGCGTTCCTACTTATATTCAGATGAGTTAGGCTTGGAATAAACTGGAAAGCATCGACTGGTATTTCAGAGATCTGATTATCTGAGATGTCTAGAAACCAAAGGCTGATGAACTTCAACGGTTCACCGACAAACTCAAGTATCCTGTTTTGACTTAGAGACAGGAATTGGAGAGATTGTTCTAATCCGCTGAACACTTCGGCACTGATTGAGTTTAGAAGATTTCCAGAAAGATCTAAATGATGTAATGTTTTGAAATGATCGAATGCTGCGGGAGGTAGTTCTCGAATGACGTTTCTTGACAGGACTAGGGATGTTACTTTGTCGGATACGGCTTTGAGTATGTCACTGGATAGTGCTGTAACTCTGTTGTAGCCGAGGTGTACTGATACAAGACTGGGTAAGCGGGAGAGTGCTGTGGCAGGTATAAGTAAGATGTTGTTGTCCCGCAGAAGGAGTGTTTCAAGACTTGTTAGACCATCGAAGGCGTCATCTTCCACCTGGAAAATAAACAAATTTCTCTTTAAAAGTGTTATAGCTATTTATGCAACTATTACGTTATGGACGGTCTTTTAATACGAGTGCCATTTTTCGGTACAAGCGTAGCGCGTACCGAAATAGGTGGGCACGAGTTATTAAAAGACCAATAACGTACAGTTGCATCAAGATTTTATCTACGAAGGAAGGAATAAAACACAGATATAGACAAATAAGTATTTCAGGAAGTGTGGTTAAGTATTTCATTTCTCATATACATGTCTTGATTTTTCTGGTAGTAAATTATTTGTAGCCGCAACTGCTCTATTTGTTATATCTGGTGGTGTATTTTCAATATCACTTGATGTTGAAGACATTTTTAATAAAATTTGGAACAAAATTTCACTCAGAATTATTTTCCCGCGTCCATTTTTTATTTTATTTTTTATTTAGTCATTATTAGGTATAAGGCAAAGATCTTGTAGCCGCAACAGCTAAATAGTATACGATACTTTTGTTCTAAACTTGTTCCATTTTTAAAAACATCATTTACATTGTCTCGATTTCGAAGTAATATTGTAGGTACCTGGCTTTATGTTCAGAATGTCTTTGCTTGTGTTTAAGAATTTATGACGATTCACATAATGCAACCCGGTGTCGTTATGGGTATCATAATGAAACCGCTGTCAATTTTATAATTCGAATATAACGAAACCGGAGTAGATAAAAGTTATAATGAAATAGTTAAGCTGACTTGAGCTACCCTGGGTTATCTTACTAATTCTGAGTTAGTAGCTAACACGGGCCCAATATCATCATCATCATCAGTATTTTAATGTTCCCACTGCTGGGACACAGGTAATCCTCTCTATGAAAGAAAGAATGGATCATAATCCATCCCGCCATAGCGGCCTAGTGCGTGTTGGTGGATGTCACATGTTTTCCAATTTTTGATTCTAAGACATGCCGCAGGCTTATTACGTATGAAACAGCAATCAGCAATAATCGCGCAGAGATTGTACAATCATCGCGCGATTATCGCTTTACGTCAAAAAATCGGCAGGCTTATTTTTGCGAAATAATTGCTCTTCAATCGCGAATCCGCATTATGTATGAGCCATAACCACACCATAATAATTTTACGACAGTACTGCTAACAATAAAAATCTGGTAAATAAAATATGCATTTATCGCAAGGTGATCGCGATCATTTCGTATTACGTATGGTTTTTGACAGCAGAGCGACAGCCATCGGCGAGCAATGTGGCTGTCAAATTGCGATTACTTTTTCCCTTGTTGTTGCTTGATTGCCAATCGCTCGCTGATGGCTGAGTAGGTACAGAAGTTTTGAGTTTTTGGCGGCTTTTTTCGTGTGTTATTTTGTGGCTTCTTTAATTATCCGCAAATTAGAATAATAATATAAAAGTAAATATTTAAATAACAAATTCCTAGTGAATATTGTAATTACAAATTGGTGTTGTTTTTGCTCTAATGTCTACGAAACTGGACTATTTGTTGAATCATTAAAACAGGCGTGATCTCGGTAAATTGGAGGTTTTTTTTTACTGTAGTGTTGGCTACCTCAACGAAGCTTTTATGTTTTCTACTAAATACTTACAAACATATTAGAAAGTGATAAGTCCGCAATAAGTATCTTCTATTTTTTTTATATGGCAAGCACCGATGTCAACTATTCTGCCAATGTCTAAAGTATATTGGAAATATCTATTTTACGTTTCATAGCTCAAATACGAGATGATGTAGTCTATTTAGTGATGCCCTATGCGTTAATGATTCGAATTCTTATAACAATCGACTATTACGAAGAAATTGTAATCTATTTTACACATTGGCATTTTAGTCATCCAATTTTTCAAATTTATTATTATATTATGTAAATAAAATGAAAATATCCAATATTCACTGCCATATTTACTTTTACACAAATGCTTTAACTCTTCGAATATTAATTTATCGGAATATTGGAGATAAATAGTAATCAAATTGACTATTGTAAAAAAAAAACAGCCTCCACGAAGTGTTGCTCTTTCATAAGCTGGTTAATTCATCAAACGATACATTTTATAAATCATCGGACAGATAAAATAGTTTCTGTTAAAAGTGAGTGTCAAAAAAAAAAGGCTTGACTTAAAAGCCTCAGTAGCCAGGTCACTAAGTTGATCGCGCAATAATTGTACAATTATCGCTACTTGCTGTTCCTTACGTAATAAGCCCGCCGGTTTCCTATTTCATTATGTATGACATATTTTAATTTAACCTCGTGTTAGCAACTGACTATGAGTAAAGTTTTTGGTGTGAGTAGGCCTTATACAAATTAAATCATATCACGTTATTCATTGCGTTTCCTATATTTTTACAATATGATCTGCATTTAGATCAAACATAAAACGAACAGGAATATTCATAGATAAATTCAAAAATAAATCCACTGTGGGATGACAGTGGATTTATTTTTGAATTTATCGTGGCACACGTATTGGCCTAGCTTAGGAAGCACGTTATAAATTAATAAACAGTAAAAAAAGGTGTTTTGTTCTTTATTTTATTAGATCATGTTGTGCTATTTTAAAAATAGGTTATGTTAATTATTTTGTTAGTATTATATCTTTGCGATTGAAATTATGGTTTATGTATTGTGAAATCGAAGTCTGTAAAATCGTGTGTGAAGTCTGTACCTCTACTATATGATATCTTGATGTTTTTTGGCTAACCATTGCTATCCCATTAATGGTATAAAGCCTGTCTGAAGTCCTTCTGGCCATTCTTCACAGGTCACGAACCAGCCCTTATGGTACGCGTCCAAACCATCTCGCCATCTCTTTCTGGGTCGGCTTTTTTTATTGTATTACTAGCTTTTGCCAGCGGCTTCACCCGCGTGAAATTCGGAAATTATCCTGAGAGAACATAGTCCCGGGATAAAAAGTACCATATGTGCTATTCCTGGCTTTAATCTATCTCTGTGCCAAATTTCATCCAGATCCGTCAAGCCGTTGGAGCGTGAAGAAATAACAAACATACAAACACGCACACTCACAAACTTTCACCTTTATACATAAAGTAGGAAGTAGGATATAAATAATTCTAACCCAGTAAATACTCACAGTACGTAAAGCATTGACCCCAACGTCCAAGTACCGTAGTTCAGTCAGCCCCACGAAGGTGCCAGGAGCCAGCTTTACCAGGTTATTTCTACTGAGGTCCAGCACTTGAAGAGACACCAGCGAGTTCAGGTGACTGTTGTCTATGGTCTGCGAAATATTCAAAAGAAGAACATGAAAAAGATATGCCATTAAAAGTGGTACGTATTTTTGCACTAATGACTTTTTTATTTTATGTTTTCATTTTTTAGAGAAATTTCTTCCAAATGGAAAGCGGTGGCAGTTTAGGATATTACAAAGGATGTCTGTTTGA
This sequence comes from Orthosia cruda, assembly GCA_964057195.1. Taxonomy (NCBI): domain Eukaryota; kingdom Metazoa; phylum Arthropoda; class Insecta; order Lepidoptera; family Noctuidae; genus Orthosia; species Orthosia cruda. Next base: position 39,858,479 of record OZ059829.1, read on the forward strand.
TCTTATTAAGTAGAGAAAACATGCAAATGCTAGCAACCTATCTCAGATTTTTTATTTGTTACTTAAGTATACGTAAAACTTAAGGCAGAGAACAACTTAATAACAATTTAATCATTATGAAGAATATAAAATCATTATATGGATACATTAAATTAAAACAAAACTCTCTTCAAAAACATCACAAACGATCAAAATATAAACCAGGGCCCAGTTACAGCATCGATTTAGTCTAAAATTTCGGGAATGAACGTTCAATCAGTTATTAACGCTGATATTATTTCCCGTGTCAAACTTGTTAACGAGAAATTACGCGTGAGGCAAATTTACTGCAAGATTGACTATTTACTCGTGTACACTATCATATATATATCTGTGATCACAGATCCATGAGTCACAAAATAAGCATTTTAAACACGTATGTATAATATTTCAATTCAAGAATTGCATTATTACATTGTATTGATTAAGCAGTTGCTACGCCGTAGCAAAGGTACTACGTCGTAGCAGTAATGCTACGCCGTAGTCGACAGCAAAGAAGCTTCGCGTAATGTTTGATTCTTGAATGCGATGCAGTGTTGTATTAGTTTCAACGATCATTTAGATACTTATATGATGAGCTAGATCTAGAAACAAAAATATCCCTACTCTAAAAGTGAATCTCGTTACCCTTCATAGTATCTTAAATAATTCAATCCATTCTAAAACAACAACGACCGTTTTCGATTTCCAGATCATTATAGAAATAACAATCAAATATAAACTCCTCGAAACTTTGCAGGAGACTCACCGTGATCATATTGCTGGAAAGATTCAAGTGTTTCAAAGCGACGAACGATTTCATCGCCACCGTTGGGAAGTCCGTTATAAAGTTTTCTGAGAGATCTAATTTCTCCAAATTCTCTGCTCCTGAGAAAACGTCGCTGTTGAACTTCGAGAGCCTGTTACGGCCAAGATCAAGGGCCTGTAAATCTGCCAGACCTATAAAAGCGCCACCTTCGATTGTCGATATCATGTTAGCGTGGAGGTCAATTTCTTCGAAAGTTTTTTGCGACACGAAGGACCCTTGTCGAATTAATGCTGGAATAGAAATTACCTTATTAGGTTTGCGTTGATAAATAATACTGTTTGTTAGGCCTTTTCTGTGTTTCAAACAAGTAGATTATCAGTATCAGATAATACGGTACAGAAAATTTTACACTAGAATAAACTCCGTGGCAAACAAAACGGTATCATTAAAACTGCGGTAAAACTAAATGAGGTACTGTCTTTTACTTTAAATTCAAAACTAAAGACTCTCATTAATTAACTGAAAATTGTAAAAGGCCTCTAATTCTTGTAACTGGTTGACTTTTAATTCGATGGCAGTCTTTCAGGGCACGATACAACTTTAATTACAACTAAGGGACCCTGACGAAATGTTATTTTTTTCGAGTAATGCAAACAAAAATGCACTGAATAACCATATTTTAACCAACCATATTAATCTATATTTGTATCATAAATACCTCCTGAAACATGTCCAATAAATTAAAAGTCATAACATAAGTACATAAAATATTCCTTATAAACCTCATTCGGAAGAAATAAAATAAGTCTTACTTATCCTATTTTCTCGGAGCGACAGAACTTTCAACGCTTGCGGTCCGTTTAAGGAAGATGAAGGAACATAGTTCATGTTATTACGGTCCAGTCTCAAGATCTGTGGAGAAAATTTATGTTTACTAAACAAACTTTAACTTTTGCGTTTACGTTTGGTATTGAGTTAGTTGGAAGAAGCGCATAGCGTCCGGGTTCTGTAAACCACATTCCTGGACAAGCGGAGCATTCACTGATGAATTTCTGTTAGATAGATAGGATAACTATTTTAATTACCAACTTTTGTGGCTTTGGTCAGATATAAAAGTTACAGGTGCTAACAACCCTTGAGCTGGCTATGCAATATGTCACCAAATACATGTTTATCAGACATCATTATATCAGCCAAGACTTCCACTACAATTAATTGTCTTTACGAAAATATTCACAAGTACGTTAAAAAGACAGATATTGTTTAAATACTTCGCTTCTTCCATGGCATTGTAACTGGCAGTGCATAAGTTGCTTTTACTCTAAGTTTTGGGAGACATAGGGCAGCAGTGGCATATTTGACTGCCATACAGTTCCACATCCACACCTTTATGTATTAGTAACTTGGAACAAGAGTGAACTATCTTACCTTCAAAACCTCACAGCCAATCAGAAGACCTTCTTCCAACCCTCGAATACTGTTGCCACTCAGATCTAGTTCTTCCAAAGCTGGTAAGTTATGGATTTCAGCAGTAGAGAATATAGGGTTCAGGTTGTCTCCAAGCAGATTGTCTGATAAAGCGAGCCTCGTGATGTTTCCTCTCACTCCAGCCAGCAGTCTGTCTGGTAGTCTTCGTAGGCTGTTGTGTGAGAAGTCCAGTTCTTTTAGGGGAAGACCGTAAGATGAGAAGATCTGGGAAGAAACAAACGGCAGTTAAATAAAATATTCTGATCCCATTATGAGACATGATGCTGCAATTTTCGACAACGATTAATTAGATTATAACTACAAAAAAATGTTATCCTGTGGAGGTTCGATCCAGTAATGAAAGTATGGATTTGTAAATGAATTTGTACAGACAAAATTAAAAATAGTCGGTGTCTTTGGTACCTCTTGTTTTATCATTATGCAACACTGAATTCGGAAATAAAAGTTATTTCTGCACTTTTTATTGTTTTGCTTTGGAAGTCGGTTTATTCTTTTATTTTTTTATTATTTTTTCTGTCTTTTTAAAGAACTTTGTACCACACTAGGAATTTATTCCTGTATCTTGGGTGTATTTACAAACATTTAAGCTCTCATAGACACTACATCCAGATCCGAAACAATTATCTATAGACCATACAAATATTTGTTCCGTGCGGGAATCGAACCCGTGACACGCAGCGCAGCAGCCGATCGCAAAACTACTACGCTAACCGTGTCGTCTAATTATATAATTTTTTTAGTAGAAAAGTATTTTTTTTATCCTTACAAATCGATACTGTTTAATGTATCAGATCGAATCTGCACGGGATGTAAACGACCAAAATTTAACGGTATATACTGAGCCATTTTACTATATTAATTATAGATAATTAAGAATAATTATCTATCTCTTTTCTTCATTACATATAATATAGACTATTATCCCCGACGCGTGATAATTACAAAGGCTACCGTTCTAAATAACTATGTGCGTAAAATAGTAAACTATTACAAAGCTACGATCAATCATATCTGCATCCCGCACTCGCTATACCTACACGAGTTTATTTACCTGAAAACCACAGTAACGATACACATTTTGACCTATTTATTTATTACTGAGAAAACAAAAGTGTAACATCTGCTTTTCAGGTATAACTTAGTAAGTTATACCTGAAAAGCAGATGTCACTGACCTTTCCCTTTGACTGGGTTCCTAGTAGGAACCCAGTCAAAGGGAAAGGTCAGTGTGGGTTTCCGAAATTGTTCCTACTCACTTGTATTGATTGAACGAGATAAATCTACAAATTACTGCATTTTATCCTTTCCAGTGCCTCATTCTTAATTTAAAAGTTCAAAAAGATTGATGATTGATTGATGTTTAATACAAGAGATTATAATCGTCCCGTCCACAAACTATACCAAAAAAATATCTGATATGTAAAACTCCCAATTATCAAAATATTTTCCATTCAAAAAGACACAAAACCACCCTTATACATGCATACAACCCATACTTCAAACTTAAAGACCAAGTTGATTCTAGCTTGAATACCATTGAATATCGAAGACAGGGCGCTCCGACTAAAGGTCCAACAGTTTCCGAACTTATGATCACGAATATATTATCTAAAGACTAGAACTCGCTGAAGTGCCCAATGACAATACCGCTGGATAGTGCTAAGTTTGCAGAATGGAGAGTCGAAGATTATGAATTTAAAGTAGATATTCGTTTACAAATATTCTAATGTTTACTGCTCAGATAGCTATGCAAATAAGCCATGTTTGGTTTAGTAGTTTTAATTTGAACTGGCCGTAAGACTGGTCGTTAGTATTTGCGCACTAATAAACTGTTTTTTTTTTATGTTTGATCAACTATTTGAATTATTAGCCTAGAGCGTTCCTACTGCTCGTCTCTCATGGGTCATACTCTTTCATAGGGTCAAATCCTTTGCCCTGCTGAATTCACTTACGCAATTAGGCCGCTTGTCGGTGCATTTCCGTTTTGTATTTGTTTCTGTACCGAATCGGTACAGAATTTGTCTGTACAAATTCTATACATGCATGAATAGAATAGAATAGGTCTTTATTTGCTTAGAATGTAGGTACATAAAAATAAGTTGTTACATTATAAAATAGGATCCATGTACATTCTGCCTTAATATAGCATGCAAATGTGATACAAAATAAAGGTTATTATATTAAATACATTACAAAAAAATATCATTTAAGAAATCCTGCACTGAATAATAACATTTATCTATAAGTAATTCTGTGAAACGTTTTTTAAACTTTTGCAACGGTAAGTTTTTTAGTTGATCAGGTATTTTATTAAAGATTACAGGAGCCATACAGATAACATTTCTTTTTAGTAAGCTAGTTTTAAAAGCGCCTGTGCATAATAGATTCTGGTACTGGGATCTCATAGCTGTATTTCGTTTTCTAGTTTCAATTAAAGTTGCAAATAGACATCGATTAGTTATTACAATAATTGCTAATTCAAGGATATAAATACATGGAAAGGTTAATAGTTTATGAGACCTAAATATAGGTACGCAACTGTCTGTTACTTTAAGACCAAATATAGCTCTTATACAGCGCTTTTGGGCTCTGAAAATGCTTTCTTGTTCACTACAGTGACCCCAAAATATTATACCAAATCTTAAGATGGAAATTACGAGACCATGGTAAGCCACTAATATTGTCGGCAAATTTAATTTTTTTGACAAATTATGCAACATAAACGCGGAAGTGCTTAAACGTTTACATATATCTTCCGCTTGTGACTTCCAAGTTAACTAACTGTCAATTATGATTCCTAAAAATTTTTACTTGTTCGATAGTTTGACCATTGTAGTTTATATCCATATCGCCCGAAGATATTCTCTGGTAAAAGTCCATGATTTTAGTTTTTTGGAGATTTATAACTAAATTGTTATTGTTCAGCCACTTTATTAGACTGCTTATTGTATTGTTAATGTCTTTTACATATGATATTTATCGATACATGAAACAATTGATGTGCTATCATCTGCAAATAATACCATAGGATGGATTATATGACGTGGCAGGTCATTAACATATAATATAAATAACAAAGTTGCGAGAACGCCACCCTGCGGAACACCATATTTTATTTCTCTAAAAGACGATCTGGATTTTAATTATTTTCTAGATCCTAAACACAAGCTTGATATCTCCGTACATTGTCTACGTCCTTTTAGATACGTTTTTATTAAATTAAGGGCATTGTCACGAATACCGTATGCGTGAAGCTTTGTTAGAAGGGTATCTAGGGGATTATCTAACATCTAGGGGTTAGAAGCTATTGTGGTTTAAGTATTTTGTAGAGTGTATTTTGATATGAATTTCGTGATACGTTTGCTTTTACAATCCTGGGTGGGGCCAGTTATGTGATTTTTAGGTAATTGAGGATATGTCAAAGTTATTTTTTACTCCAGTCATGTTCTACAAATCCTTATTTGTAACTAGGGTAGTCAATTAAAAAGCTTACTGGACCGCCTATATCCATAGGAGATCCAGTAAGCTTTTTATTTTAATTTTTCCTTAAGGTTCGCTTCGCAACAGCGACCGGCAACCGATACAGGAGACCGAAATTGCTATTTGTCATTAGGCTGTGTATGGGTATGAGTTCGCGAGCGAGACAAAGACGCGAGACAGAAGACCATGAGGCGGTCTCGCTCGTGGCTCCCGGGCGAGTAGCGTCGCGCGTCTTGCTCGAAAAGCCTGAACATATTGCCATCAAACAATACAATAACTATTTACAGACTTAATCGCTATTTAATCACACAATAACTCATGTCCTTAAATTAAAATTCTTCTGATATCCAGTTAGTAACTAAAACGGTTCAACCAAACTCCTTAAAACACCTCTTAGTATTCTTGAAAACTTTCGCAAAATGCTTTCAGAAAACTTTATTTAATATAATAGAATCGGTCATTACACATGCCAAAAGTATTCCGAAGTTGTCCTCGTCCGCGTAAAGTTCCACAAAAACTATACAAAGACTTGGTAAACCAAACTACTTTTATAAGCGACCGACATTATATTCATATTAGTTAAGAACCGGGCTATATTAAAATCGTTTCATGACACTTTAGTTGATCGTTTCATGGCAGGATTCTTTTAAGAGAGTTCTAGAGATTTTTTTTACTTTTTTGGAAATAATTTGTCATGAAATAGGTTAATAAAGGTCTTGCTGAGAGGGAAAAGAATTATCCTACTAATATTATAAATGTGAAAGACTGGATGTTTGCTAATCGATTACGCCTCAACGGCTTTACCGAGTCGGACGGATTGGCAACCGGGTAGACCAGACCATGTCCTGGATAAAGATATAGAAATCTTTTATATCGGTAGTCCATTCCCTTGGGATAGACCGCTAGCAGACACTAGTTCGTTCGTAATCGAATAAGAGTTAGCAAAAACCCCATGATCAAGCGTTCCTGGTAATTACAAGAACATCAAAATCCCACATTTACTAAGTATTGAAGAGTTACACATGCCCCGATAATTTCATGAATTTTGTCACTTCGGAACTTGCCTTTCACGCACAGCCCTACCTTCATAATGTATTCAGGGGTATTACCGCTGTCCATTACAGAATGAGACCATGAAAATTCCCCTTTTCATTCATATAGAGAGAGATTTTTTTAGAATTTCAGAGAACTTTCTCTCATAATCATATTTGAATACACATTTGTTTACATAAATAACTCGACATAATGGAGAACGGTTGTTTTTTAATGGCTGTATTGTTACTTCAAACGCAGAAAACAAGGAAACAATCCACCAATCACGATAAAACTACAATAAAAGCAAACACATTTGGAAGTAGTACAGCCAGCAAATCATGCAATCAGTCCACTCGTTCCGTCCCGCGGCTTTACCTATCAGATCATGAACGATCGCATGTTGATCTCGCAAATAGAAATCATACGCATACCGCGGTAATGTGAACTAATTTGTACCGATTTATCTTGTGTATTAGGTGAAAATTGTGCTATTTATTTTAATAGTTTTCGTGTTGGCTTTATTTTGAGAAAATTTTATGAATCTGTAGTGAACAAATGGAAATCGACGTTCTTTTGTACTTAGTTTTGCAGATGAAAATTGATTGTATCTAAATGTATGTTTAATCTCTAGGCTTATAAAATGGGTTTAAGTAACTTTGTGATACGTAAATGTTTCTGGAAGATATAAATACCAAATAGACATTAAAACACAGCAGGCAGGCACATTACTTTGTGTAGATTATTTTGTCACCACTGTTCTCAAAACGGTGAAGGGAAACATCGTGAGTAAACCGGCATGTCCTAGAAACAAAAATTCGAAGACATGTGACATATATCAATCCGCACTGGGCCCGCGTGGTGGATTATAGTCTATGCCCTCTCACAGAGAGGAGGCCTGAGTCCCAGAAGTCGGAACATTAAAAAGCTGATGATGATGAAGCATTAAAATATTGAACTTTGTAAAAGACAAATAGGTGTAGAGTAATAAAACAGTCTTACCCATTATGACAACTGTAAATAAAAGAACATGATATACCTAATATATCTCGAATTGAAACAAATAAAAAATACGGACCAAGTGCGTGTCGGACTTCGCACATTTAGGGTTCCGTCACGGACCTCAAAATTAAGTGGGTTGTAATAGGAAAAATGAGGCCATTTCAAAGAAAGAATCTGATTTATCAATATTTTGGTATTTGTTAGTAAAATATACGTAATAATAAACATTAAAATCAAATTTTAAGCTCATAAGTCAATGGAAATTTGAACTTTGGAACAAAGAATGTTTTAACTTTCCTTGATTATTGATTTGATATCCTTGATATATGGTTGATTTAAGGAATGAGAAGCCACCAAAGTCGGCATTTTTTTACATAATTGAAAGAAAATTTTGTAAAAATCTTTGACTTTGGTGGCTTCTCATTCCTTTGTTTTCCAATATTTCTTAAAACAAAAAGATACAGTATGTATCTACTCAACGAGCTCTAAACAACCATAACCCAATCGAAGGGGTAGGTAAAAAAACTTTTTTCACGCCCCCCTTTAGATGTAGGGAGCCCGCTTAAAAACACAAACAAAATTTTTTTTCACAATTTGCATGGCTTTGGTTCAACAAGATACTGTGAAAATTTTAAGACTGTAGCTCCAACTGTTTAGCCGTAAAACCCGTGTGACAGTTGGACACACGTCCAGACGGACACGTGAGTGACAGCAATAGGTCTGGTTGGACCCTTCGGGTACGGAACCCTAAAAATAAAATCATTGGCAGAAAAGGTATTACTTATCCGTAATTCAGAATTAAGTACAATTTGCTTCTTAAGAAGTGAAAGATCACAAGTCCAAGCTATTTTTATCTCGAGGGAGATATTTAGAACTCCATCGGACTGACGTCCCATTTGGAAACTGCAAAGCTGGCTTGAATTGAAAACAGATACATTCTACTGATTCCAGAATGTAGATAACCTTTGGCATTAGTGATACGATGACGTGAACGTTCTCACGACGTGAGTTCACCTATCTGGATTTAATTGGTCTATATAGAAAGAATGCTTTTAAAAATCGTTTGCAGATTTTATAGGCATTTTCATCAAACATAATTACTGGCTGGTATATGTCGTATTAGTATTATGAAATAGTTTTTGACACACATTGCGATATCCAGTTTTATAAGTATACATTAAGTTAAACCTGTCCTTAATTACCTAGTAAGATAAATAATACAAAAAAAAGGAGTAACCACTTTCAAACGAAGCACTACAAGCTTTTTTTGTGGAGAAATCCTCAAGAATACCCACCATTTGAGAAGAACGGAGGGTTATGTCGGTCTTATCGAATGAAACACTGTCCCTAGAACTAACTAACATAAAGGGGCCCGAGATACGAGCAAATTGTCTAGAAGGACTTGGCACTCAAAGTAGCCAAATAAAAAAAAAACACAACTAACCTGTGTAGGCAAAGTCTGCTGCCCAGCAAATCTCTGGCTGAACGAAATAATAGGTGCTCCATAAGGCAAAGTCGGGAAGTCACCAGGGAATACCACCCTGTCGCAGTTCATCAAGATCCTCAGCTGGAGTGCGCGGTCCACCTGCACCTTGCACCGGCATGGGTACCGGAGGTCATCATTCAGTTCTGAGCAGGGCACCCATTGCTGCTGACCCACGATGTAGGGGATCGTGAAGAGAAGTAGAAGGAACCGCATTTTTCCTGTGAGCAAAATATATTAATCAATTAGCTTCATTAACAGTTTCGAGCAATATTAGTTATGCAGGCTTAAAAGATACATATAATTAAATGTAGTAAAGGCTTTAGACAAATAGACATTCGTTCAGCGAAAACGATAGGCAAAAACCGGCCAAATGCGTGTCGGACTTCGTATATTTAAGGTTTCCAACCAAACGTAGAATATATTGGTATAGTAGTCACAGCGGATATTTGTGTCTCTGAAGTTAACTCTGCGGACCATTGCGCAAGAAAACATTTGTCATAGAGTCAGCAAGATAGGACGATGCGACAAACGTAAGAGAGTGAAATAGGCAGTTATACAATGCTACCTTCTACTTAAACTTGACGTAAAAATAGCAACAGCGCAGGGCCAAAAATCAAAAAAACCTAAATCAAACTTTTTTTATTTCACATAGGCCTACATGGGCACTTATAAAACGTCGACAAAAGGTGCACGGTTCGGGTTGGTCGTTTCCTATGGAGAAGAACCGGCAAGAAACTCCATGGTTACTATTTTAAAAAATGGTTTGATTTTACAATATTTCCATGTTACAGCATTAGTACTTTAGATATGGGGGGACAACGTAGGCCCGACAATAAGTCGTAAGAAACTAAAAAAATAATAATTATATACTCTATTATAAAAAGTTAACTAACGTTAACTAGCATCTAGAAGGCTTCACACATTCACAAAACAATCGGTAAAAGAATCTATACAAAGGTAAAAAAAATAACAAGACTAAACTTAACATGTGGCACAAATGTTGCAGTGCTGTAACTATTCTTAGCAAAGGGCTATAAAGATGATTGGAAACCATTGTAAAAAATCTAATTAAAAGAAGGAATATAAAAATAAGAGAAAATATGAGATTGATAATAGTTAGAGACATCCACATATTTGTGCCGTTTATGAGTTACTACCAGGGAAGCCGCAGAAGGAGCTAAAGCCAAAAAAAAAATTGTCAACGTAGTCCTTGATTTATAATATGCTTTTTTAATAAGGACACGTTTGATGTAGTTTTTGAACTTTCAGTTCTATAACTGCCTTTGGCAACTTGTTATATAAACGTATACTGTTTATATGAAAACACTTGCTAGATTTAGTTAATCTGAATTTGGGTATTACAATTTCGTGCTTACTGCGTGTATTTAAATTATGGAAGTCAGTTCTAGTTTTGAAAAGCCCTCGATTTTTGCGGACATACAAAATACATTCCAAAATATAAAGTGAAGGTAGAGTCAGTATATCGATCTCTTTAAATTTTTCTCTGAGCATTACAGCTGAACTTAACCTACCCGAAAGAGTTCTAATGTGCGCGCCCCACTGCAATTTTGAATTGATAGTAATCCCTAAGAATACATTTCCCGTTATAACTTCAAGATTTTTGCCGTCAAGATTTAAGTTTAGGTCACGTGGTACATTTGGTAAAGAGAACTTTGGACATTTTGTTTTTTTCGCATTCAGTAAAAGCGAACCATTTTCAGAGAATTATTAGATTTTCGTTGACATGTAAGACATCCGTATCTTTCCTATCTATTTTAAAAATTAGCGAAATATCATCAGCAAATAGAATTATATCGGATAATTTGGCCATCATAAAAGGGAGATCATTAAAGTTAACATGAAAAAGGAAAGGGCCAAGAATTGAACCTTGAGGCATGCCCATCTTGACTAGAGACCCAGAGGACGTCGCCCCATTAACATTTACATTTTGCTGTATGTTTGATAAATAGGAAAGCACAAGATCAGCAGCATATCCTCGTACTTCGTAGTGGTGTAATTTACAGATCAGTGTGTTGTGGTTGAAGCAGTTGAACGCTTTTGAGAGATCACAGAAAATGCCAATGGCATTCTAGAATTTCTCCCAAAATTCCAAGATGTGGCTGATGAGTTTTACGCCCGCGTTTGTTGTCGACCTACCTTTCGTAAAACCAAATTGTTGACAATGCAGGATCCCAAGTGAAACAACATCTGGTCCAGTCCATGTTTTTTCATAGATTTCACTCAATACTGGATGCACGGATATAGGTCTATAATAAGCGGGGTCACTCTTACAGTCTGATTTGAAAATTGGTACTCCAACGAGTATTACGGCAAACTACAAATACACAAAGATCTGCTGTGACAACTAAATTTGTTAGTTAAATATAAGTAATAATATGCTAGTATTATTATTGTTTGTGGTAATAATAAACATTATCACCAAAATTCAAGTTCAAAGGTCAATGGGAAGTTAAAAAAATGAAATGACGGACAAACAGACTGACACGTGAGTGACAGCAATAGGGCTCCGCTTGGACCCTTTCAGTATTATTACAAAAAGCGGTTTAACTAAAAACCCAGGTTTAAATCTCTATAAACTTTGGTTTACACAAAAATGATATTACAAACAATGGTTTAGCGATAAACCATAGACTAAATCATGGTCTAACGCTAAACCTCGGCGGCCCCTAGATTAACGATGGTCTAAGTCGTATCTGTCAAAGTTTCTCTTTTAGGTTATAGCATCTTTTTTATTGTGTCGTGTTGTTTTCACCCGAAAATGGATATTAACATGGTTGATTTAATTAATATTGAGCATATTACTTTTTCCTCGGTACTCCAATTCTCAGATCGTTTTTTTTTTTGTTGTTCCATCACAATATATTATAATATAATTATATTATTAACAAAGAGGCAATTGTATATTAAAGACTTCGATAACTTAAAAATTCCAAAGCTTAATGAACTTTGTACAGCTTGCGATGGTTTTTTTATGTTATAGTTTCATACAATAATGCAGGAGAATGTTACGTTTCGTTACACGTACGTATATGTATTATTAGTAATTAATACGAATTTAAGTAATTTGCTTAAATCTAAACAAAACTTCTATCGATAAATAACAAATGTTTATATCCATGCAAAATAACAAAGTCTCAATATTTTTAACACTCTTAAACGTTATTTAATCCTTATCGTATTACCGAAACGTTTTAATTTCTGGGCATACGGAACGTTGCAATTGAATGATATTATGGTGTACGAATGATATTTGTATTAATCTGTGGTTGATATATTGACAATGGTTCATAGGACGGTACTATGAAGACCACGGTTTTTTTAAGTTTTGTAATACGGACAAAGGAGAATGCCCATGGACAGTACTTTCAAAAAAAGAATTGTGTCACAATCATTTCTGGACAATAAATTAAACAAAAATATTTCAAGTATTTTGACTTCTTTTCTAAAAGATTCCTAGTGGGGTTCATTTTCTTGAATTAATAAGTATTTAACTTCCGTTTCTCAGCTCAAACATATTCCGCCACTTATTATAGGGTTGAGGCATGTTGACGTGATCTGACATCGATTAATCTAACAATCATTTTTTGTAATCCACCTGAAACACTGAATCAATCCAAGGATCTCCTGTATCGAACCGATTCACCTCTTTAATGTTAAGAACTAAGTGTCTCCGCACACGGGCCACACGCGACAGCCACAAACGCCGCCACGAGAAGCAAGAAGCGTGTAGCGTGTGGCGGCCACCGGCGTCAACCGTGTGCGGCGAGTCCATACAAAATGTATGAAAACTACTGGAAATATGCCGGTGGCGGCGTTTTGTTGCTGTGGCCGGTGGCCCCGTGTGTGGGAACCCTAAATGATTTTGAAATTGGTTTGATTTACTAGTTTAATGCTGACCAAGATAACAAATTAATCATATTTATAGAAAAACATTACCGATTTGGTAACATGCCTATTACTGTCAGTCATTTCATTTGGCAGTGACAGTCATGTGACAGTAGCCGTCTTTTCATTTGTTTTATTTGTATGTTTTGTTATCAATACAACACCGCCGTGTGTATGTGAAAATAGTGCTTAATAAGACAGGACTTTATATTTGTGATTTCCGACATGGCTACGGCTCGAAGTTGGTGTATCAAATGTTCTTTGATGTTGGCGCCATATATGCGCAGTCATAAAATTTTGCTGCATTTTTGCATTTTAGTCCCTGATAATATATTGACCATATTACGGGCTTGGATCTACACCGGTAAGTAAGAATAACATTTTATGTCTTACCAGCACTTGAAAAAATGTCTAACGAATGCAAATCTTAAATATGCTGGCATAGAGTCCATATTGCTGTGAATCTACTATAACCTAAAAGGAACACATTTTGTTCAATATCTCTTAACTCCCGCAATGAAAATTGACTAAAGTTGGTACGTGTAATTAATTAAGGTAACATAATTAAATAAAGGTGTTTTTATCAGGACATGCAAATGTTTCGGTCAGTACATTTCTCTAAACATAATGGGCATTCTCCTTTAGACCATGGTTTTGCAGATAAGCCTGGACTTGATAGTACAGGTTTAAACCAAGGTTTATTTCGTTTTTTATAATAAGACTGTTTGGGTACAGATCCCTAAAAAGTGCAAAATGTGTCGACAACGGCTATCGAAATGTTTCGTGATCAATGCATCAATGATCAATCAATGCTTACTTTGGCTTTTCGACAATCATGTCATTAGGTACATTCAATTACTGATAACGATTGTCGGCAAGTCTCAAGACAACATTTTGCCGAGAACTTTTTCATATAGGTAGGATAAAGCATTGTTATAAACGTTAACAAAGCTTCTAAGATGGTTGATATAAACGAAAGAGCAAAGAGTTTTGACATGCGGTAATAAGGTCACCGTAACATAAGTGCTCGTTCACACAGACGTCCGTCTTACCGGTCCGCTTTATCGTATAAGTTTTTATTCGGCATGGCGTATTTAGTTGTATGAGCGAATTCACACACATGACAGTAATCCAGATCCCGAAAAATATAACGACCCGACAAAATATCCAGCCGTCCGTTTTAAAGCTCCGCTTTATCGTATACGTTGTTTGAGCGAGTTCACACACACAACAGTATTTAAATGCTGATCCGTTTTATCGGACCGAAGCCACGTGGGGCTTACCATTACCCCCAGGAGCGACGGATCCGTTAAAACGGCCCTAGAAATAAAGATTTTCTGTGTGAACGAGTCCTTAGGCTGGTAACTTCATCTTAAATTAAAAGACCTGTCACATGACGCGGAGGTGTTAATAGGCTTAACATCAAAATCAGAGCCCAGACATGTTTGCCTTGCTCTGCTAAATAGACCCAAGTATTTAGAAATAAAAATCTACATTTATAGCACTTTTATGACTTCGTTTCGCAGATTAAATTAAGTGTTTGTTGGGAAAAATATAATTTTACCCTTTAAAGGATGAAATATGTGGAGTAAAATGTTTGCAAGAATCAAGTTTGTTGCACATACTCACATCAACTTTATTTTAAAAGAAATAATACTGCATTCCTTGTATTACTTTACTAGCATGCCGCTAAGAACTCAACATGATCTCAAAGGTAAAAATAATAAAATTTAGAATTTACTAAGATGTAGGTAAACAATGTTTCTGTATTTATTATGCTTATATTTCCTTACGTGATTGAATCAAAAATGAAGAAATCCGCAAAAAAACCAAGGTAACCGACATAGTCCGAAGAATTTTCAAACTTAAGTGGCAGTGGGCAGAAGACATTGCACGCAGAACGGATGGCCGTTCTGGCCGAAAAGTTCTGGAGTGGAGACCGCGTACCGGAAGACGTAGCGTTGAAAGACCTCCCTCTAGTTGGAACGATAACTAGTTCTAGGCTGTGGGAGTCCGATGGATGCGAAACACACAGGACCAATCAGTGTAGCGATGCTTGGGGTACGCCTATGCCCAGCTGTGGACGTATATCGCCTGAAATGATGTTGATGAATATAATACAATTTCTATCTTTATACCTCAGCCAAAATAAATTAACATTGACATACAAATATTTTATCGAAGAATCAACTCGTAAAAATAAATGTCTCAATAACTCAATGTTAGCACTTTTTATTTGAGCTACGAGTGAACCCATCGCAGGTCATTTCCATAAACAAAACGTCGATATAACATAAACATACAAATCGCTGTGGAGTTGCTAATATCGGACAAGACTTGTGTTTGATTTTGATATACCAATAAATTATATTCTATCTACATTTCTATCAAGTTAATATTTTACTGTTTGTACACTGATGCCATTTGTACAGTACGAAACAGAAACCAACCGCAAAATGTAAGTGATAAAGTAGAATTGTTTAAAAGATAAATAAACATGTAAAAAGTTAATTCATAAAGCCCGACATAATCGCGAGCTGGCTGATCAAAACCAGATGTATCCTCCGACTGCACAGCATGATTTGCTTCTTGTTTACGTCTTTTTAGTTCGCTTTTTAAGCATTCGGGTTTTTTAATTTTTTTAATTAACTTTTTTTATTTACAACTTTTTAGTTATTTTGTTTACGTCTTTTTCGTTGGCTTTTTAAGCAGTCGGGCATTTTTGATGTATTGAATTTAAAAAAAAAAAATATAACTTTTTTTTCGAATTTGTTACTTTTAAACATATAAGTTTTACATAGTTTTGAAATCACCTCTAAAAACCCTTTATTTTGATACCCCACACGATGTGTTTGGAAGAAAACAAAAATATTGGTCCCCATAATATGGTGCCCAACATCCGCCATGTTTATATTTTCCAATTTTAATGTTGCCAGTGACACTTGCAAGGTTAAGACGAATCGATTGACGTAAGTATCATCAAAATCAGCCAACGCGTTTGGTATGTAGAACGCCACATAGGAACAATCATAAATACATACATAGACTGATAACACCCTCCCTCCTTCGGTAGTCGGGTAAAAGAAGAGCGTCTATTCTTAAACTGACACAGCAACATAGAAGTAAAAGGTTCTTAAAAAATCGATTCGCAGCATTAATTTCTTCTAAGAAAAGGAATTTGGTGCTCGAGTCAATCTTTGTCTCAACTTTCATCATAAATATACCTCAGTTTAACCTTTTTTCCGGGAAGTTGCAGATTTCAACATCGTCTAATTAGCAGCTTACCAATAAAATGTTCTAAACAAGTAAATGCTCATAAACCAGGCCGTCGACCAAATTTACGGTAGGACCATTATTTATTTCGTATTATTTTTTATGGGATTAATGTCCAACAACAAAGGAAATTGGACGAAGGTTGTCTGGACATTTTCTGTTAAGACAATAAGACGGTGGAAGACTTCCGTAGTTCCGTAGTTGTCAATTAAATGTGTTTTGCCACTGAACACCAGAGTATCTAGAGATGGCAATACTTATATAATTTGTAGGGTCTAGACAAAATCACTTACAGGTATTTTCAACAATATCTATAACCAAAAGTTAAAATATTTGAGATTAACAACGTGACATCTCTTTAACTGTCCATATGCCGCCGAATCGGGTAAAAACAATGATAATTTCTATTGTGTCTTCTAATAAACACTTGACAGAATAAAAGTAGCGCATGATAATCCAACAAATTTTGGACTGTTTAACAATCGCTGAAAGAGTGTAGCTGTGTCCAGGCTCTCTATAAGGGCATTTAGTGCATAACTTATGTCATTCGCAATCCAAATCTTTCTGTTTCTATTCGTCATTTCTGTCGTAATGCGAATAAACAGTTAAATCTTGGTTTGTGTGGCAAGTGTTGATTGTGCAATACTGGTTGAGGCGACTCCATACTCTATGGTTTTCACGCTTCTACCAATTGATTTAAACTCAATGCTTAGTTCTGCTTAACTTAAACTTATCGTGTCAATGACACAGTGGCAAGAATAGGTTACAAGGGCGCTTAGAAGTCAGCTAGGCTTGCTCTTGTTACTTTAAGCAATTATGTAATTCGATGTCCGTGAGTACTATGGGACCTATAGATACCGAATGTGTGTCGATCTAAAAGTCACATTCAAAATAAGGTGACTCAAGTTGAGGCCCAAGAGACTAACACTACACTGTTCTTCTAAAAAAAAGATCCATTGCTACCAGACTTTTTGTCCACATACATTTCAAAAGTTAAAAATAAAATATTGTGCAACAAACACTGTGTGTAAAACTACTATACTGTACATTCAGACGGAATTATAGTATTTTTTTTTCCTAATACGAATGGGCTCAATCTACGTGGCTTATTCCTTTTCTAGCGAATGTCGTTGTCGATATGCACGCTAGATTTGTTGCAATAATGCGAATTGTACAGGAAATGTAATATGGAACTGGACTGCAATGAAGACAGTAACTTGGTTCGTTACCCTGTTTCTGTCGCAATTTGTATGCTTTTCTGTATTTATTTATCTGATTTGTGATTTATTTGTCACTGCAGTTCGTTCATTAGTAGGACGCTAGTCAATTAAACTTTTCGAAATTTATTGAAAGAATTCAGCTTTTATAAAAAAAAAAATCATCCTAGTTCCGTCTATCTACCTTAAAAGCATGTGATTGATAGTGTCAAAGCATTCACATTTGTTTAAAGTAAGATATTTCCAATTGCCACAATATATTTCGCGATAAAAGCCATTTTTATTACATTGTCTGCGAAGTTTTCAGCGAATCGTCTAGACTGCAAGCGATAATTGGATGGTTAACAAGAAAAAGGGTGTTCGCTTAGTGTTGTATGAATAGGTAAACTAGTCATAAGTATAAATTTACTTTGACTTTGACGTGGATCAACAATTACAAGTTTGAAAGTCACGTTTGTTGAGTCGTATTGTCTAACTTTTCGTCTTGCTCGCTTTGATATCCAATTAATTTTTCTTCAGACAATAAAAATACTGGGTTTCAAACTCTGGTAATAATTTTCATTGTCTGTTATTCGAACAAACTTTCTCACTCCATACATTGTCGAACTCCCAACAGACAATAAATTAATAACTTATAAAATTTTCCGATACTTCGCTCTACCGCTAACGAGTTGTCGCATGGCGCGTCGCCATTATACACTGTGTCAGACTCTGTGTCACACCGTAATAATTTGTTTCAGAGATACGAGAGGAGCTCTCATCGTTATATGAGAAATTCGCTCCGTGTTCTGTAGCTGGAAAATGATCATCGTGCGAATTCCGAATGGATAAATTATTAACGAAGCTCGATTTATGTGAAAAGTTTGTACGATCGCGTCCGAAACTAGCATAGTTTGTTTGGAACTTCTTTCTCATTGCCATCATCGGCGTCTCATCTCTCCGAACACAGTTTTTGATATATCCAAATATAATGTTCAATCTCTTTTCTTGGAAGTTGAACTTAAACTTTTGATCTTGCGGTAAATAAAAACAGGGATTTATTGAGAGCTCACCGACTTTGGTGAGGGAGATCCGGCTTATCCGTTTGCTTGTGAAAACAATCTTGTGAGGAAGTTGTTTTTGTACAAACAACGATTGAGTTAATTAATAAGCTTATAAAAACAGGTTTATTTATTTTTTTGTTTATTTAAGATTCAAGCTTAAATTAGAGGATCAATGATTAACTACCTACGTCTTTTATACTGCTTAGTTGTTAATTAAGGGCTGTGTTCTGAATTGAGCATAGGCCTTAAGAAGGTGAGAAACCCTACTTCAATGACAAGGTTTGATAGGTTTACAGACTAAAGTAGTGTTTGACAAATACTCAACTTCTTAATTCAGAATCCATAAATAAGTATATCACAGCACTACAGATACCCAGTTGTCAGAAAGAGATCACATACTGTTTATACGTACATTCATTTCGCGGCCAGACGCAGGACGGACTGAGTTCACTCAAGCTAGTCAGCTTGTATTTGTATTGCCGCGCAGAGCTCGGCAAAACGTATTTAACTCAGTATATATATATAACATAATTGCTAGTATGTATGTTTTAAGATGTTTAGATATTTGTTATTGCTAATTTCCAAATTGATAATTTAGTTAAGAACGTCTCAAACCCTGCCTTAAAGCGAAAGTTGTACAGGTTTTAGGTTTATCTACGCCCTAGTTGGAGTTCGCCCCTCAGCACCCAGTCGTACCCGATGTTCCACAGAGGCGGGCCCAAGACCGAGCCCTGTGCAACACCGCACGACACGCGGTGCAAGTTTACAACGCCATCAAGTACGTCCCACGTAGGTGACACACCTCTCCGCCAAATAAGCTCCAAGGACACGGCGGAGGTACCCTACCTTTTTCATTTATAATATTTTATTGAATATACCAAATTAATAATAGCTGCCATATAATGAAATAAAGTACGCGCCAAGAGCTTTTATATGTCATAGGTTTCATCACTGTTGCACAATTTTGAATAGTGGGTCCAGTGTTCATACGAAAGTGCTCATGGTCCTTTTCACGGTCAATTTCTATGAGTGACACTCATTGACAATTGACATTTATGGAAAGTTTTGACAATGTCATTAGCATTAGGCGCTAAGGCAAATCAGTGCTCTGCGGAACACACGGTATTTATACACGTTGATTATGGCAGTAATACTTCATAACTGTTTATGACGATTATAAGGAAGCTCACCAGATTTCATAACAGCGGACTATAATGCAATCAGTAAGCAGAAACTTCTCAGAAAGCAATTTCTTACTTAACTACAGGAAAAAATCTTTTAGAACCAACTAGAATAATGTAGAAAACAACAAAATAGTAACACAGGAGTTCCAATTTAAGTTAATAAACTATTTTTTATGCGTTTTAGCATGCCAACATTTGCAAGGCAATCATTGTGCCAACGACATAATAATGATATATTTCTTTTCTTTTTTAAATTTCATGTACGTTGAAGGTCCGTAGGAGGACTGACATGCCATTCTTAATATGCACATGTTGAGATAAAGAAAGACTACACATACATCTGTCCATTATGCACAATAAATTTAACCTTACATTAAAAGCTCATGGTACGGCCGCAGTCTTTTATATTGCTAATTTGTTTTAAACATTAATAAATTATATTTCATTATAAGTTTTGAAGCAGACATGGTCACGATCATTAGAATTAATATGTGTTTCGGGTGTTTTATATTTCATTAGTAGGTATTCTCTATATTAAAGAAAGAAAAATGTTTATTTGTGACTCGCATAGGACAAACAACTAAATAAATATAATTTACTGTTCGGTTTCCAGGAAAAGAGCAATGACCCCTATTTCCATACTATTGCTACGCTAAAACGAAACAACTATACTTACAAGGTAATGCTCTTAGCGAACGATGCAATGTAACAATTAAGAAACGCGAAACAAATTAAAACTTACATTACTCTACAATCTACAACATTATTAAACAATGTTTTACATATATAATGAAAGATCTAATTGCATATTCGTAACGACTATGTAACAATAAATTTGTTGTTCTTTGAAAAATTGTTTCATGGTGATTGCGCTTGCATAAAAGTGCATTGAAGTTGTAACTGGGTAAGTGAACTGCCGGCCAAGAGCGGCGGTTTCAATATTTAAATGTTTGTGATATATTTGTGTAATATTTTGTAGAAGTCATCGTCAAAAATTAAAAAAAGGAAATATTTTAATCACAGCACCTTGTAAATCGTATCTAAAGTAATATTTTAAGTTGAAATTTTTTGTGTTTATGTTTATAAAAGGTATTTGCTAGAAGTCTCCTGACCCGATTCCTAAAATTTATCTACATAAACTATATTTTATCCTGAATTGGACGGTTCCTTTTAGATAATGGCACAGAAACGAAGCCGCGGAAAGAAATCATTAATAGATAGGATTCAACACCAGTCTGATATATGAAATACAAATCTCGAGTTTCATAAACTTAATAACAAACCAACCTGTATCAACACTCACTCATATAGAGATCTTAATTCACCGGCTAGCTAAACAATTATATTCGACACACTATTTCCACTGAACACTGTAACTATGCAATTACAAGAATAAATCGTCTCAATCGATTCACAATCACAAATTCGACCACAAAATCCGCCAACATTCCCTCTAAATATATTTCTAAACCGCGAATCAAATTCGAATTTTAAATTAAATTTTATATCACGAATACAGGTTTAAAGCCGGTAAGTGCGGTTAAAACTCAACGTTATGCGGACTGCTTTCGCAGCACTTTGTCTATGGATATGGCAGCAAATAGTTCTAAATACAAATGTTAAATATTACTTCATTAGTCATTAAACATTAATTCATTAGTCAAATGCTATGATGCAATCGCACTTGCGTAAACCTAATTTTTAGATAATTAAAATCCAGTAGTAAGATCTGACTTTAATAATAACAGCCCTATTAAGAATCATTAGAAGTTACTATGAACTCGATAAGGATATGTAACTTATTTATGAAGTCAGCTACCTCTTCTCATAACGATTAAAATGTATAAAATTATGTGTTCTGAGCTCGGTCGCGCTCTCATTAGTGAGCCTACGAGCAATTCCTTTATCCTTCATGATCAAAATTCAGCCTCGATGCTGTGTGTGGGTTTTGCATTTTAATATTATCATAATGTAGATATTGCTGTCTATTTTTAGCAGAAGACCACACGGCCTGGTTTTCCATGCACGGGTTTTTTATAAGTAAGTAACTATTGTAATTTAAGTACAAAATGTGATATTATCTGTTTCTTAATGTTGACTGCATTCATATTTAAGTAAAGTCAAGTTTAGTTCATAAAAAACCCAGAAAAATCATTTTCGTTTCGACGATACAGTTAATTTTTGTCCAATACTTCGCCACTCCAGCATTGTTGCATAACATAGGGCGCTTTGACCGCAGGTTTTGGAAAACAAATATATTTCTTTTAACTATCTAAAACCAGAAACTAACAAATATTTGATTAAATAACATAAATAACAGCCTAATCTATAGTCCACATATGCCTCACTTCCTGAACAATTATCCGCATATCTAGTACACAGACTGTATTTGCAGACCGTTTGTAATGGCTCTTAAGTAATGTGTCAATAACGGCCATATTTCTTCACTTGACCTCTATTGGACTTAGGAACTTGCGTGCAAATGTTGTTCAATCCAACTTTTCTTTATCTGTTTTAGTGTATTACCAAGATTGGCCTGAGAAAAGTTTTTTTAGGAAATATGATGTTGATGTGGCGGTAACCTAAAATTTATTATTCTTTAAGTCAAATAACAAATTGTCCTAATCCAATATACCATAGCTGTATATCTACGATCCCCAGATTTTCATTGCTTGAATAATAGCTTATTTTTGGTCGCGTTCACTAACTGCATATAAGAAAATCGTTTATAGGTTAAAGGAAATCACGCGAACGAACTCGTGCGTGGAATGCTAGTGAGTACATATCCTATAAGCTCACCGAGCATCTTGACGCTTTATTTTGGCATTTTTAAACCATTATGATGCTTTACACTGTATAACGTTTGGATAATGGCATATCAAAATGCTTTTGTAAAGCTTTTAGTTTTAGTGCAGCAGACCACAACGCAGCTGAACAGCTTTCAGCTGTTTTTAGTACATTTGGATTTACAATAGCATTTTTAAGTAGTATATAAATACTTGATGCTGTTTAATAGCATAAACATGAACCATTATAATGCCGCGTAAATCCACTAAACAGCTTTCAGCTGTTTTTGGAGCCTTAGGGTCTACAATAGCTGTTTTAAGTAGCTGCTTAATGCTGTTTAATAGCATAAACTTGTACCATTATAATGCAACGTAGATCCGTTACACAGCTTTGAGCTATTTTTGTTGCCGTTTGTTGTGTAATGGCACTTTTCAGTGCTTAGTAAAAGCCTAGACCTGCAGAACAGCATAAACGTGAATTAATGTAATGCTTGCATTTTTAGAGATCAACTGAGTTCTGTTGTATAGCTAACAGCTCTTTTATCAAATACACGTGAGTTATTGTAATGCGTAAAGTTGTATATAGGTTAATTTTACTATATTCGTAAAACCATTTGTCGGCCATATTAAGGAAAAGCACACATGCTTTTTTTTTTGACAACACCTTAATTATTTTAATAAGCCACGCGCAGGCATTTGTAGATCATGCGTTCAGAAAGCTATTTTATCAACAGACTGTTAGCAAACGGATACAAGTTGTACAAAAATTTTAAAATGGGTTTTTTTGTTTTGCTCAAGGATCCCCGAAATTGCGTTCAGGTAATAGCACTATTTCAGTCTACATCAAGTTTACTGATATACTGGTGAACCCACATAGAACTACTTTATAGACAATGGCACTACAGTGGTTCATCAAAAGTCTTCTCTCTGGCCTCTCTCTGGCCTCTCTCTGGCTTAATAATTGTTCACGTGTGAGTATTTATACTGCTGGCGGCATTCATTAGCCTTTTTAAAAGCTCACCGGGCTGCTACAGACCGACACCATTTTGTAAATATGTTATATCCAAGAAGCTGCAGGTAGATACCGTGGTGACCCTGGCGTGATCGTGTTCCCAAGCTGGGATCATTATCCCTCACGATAAGTTGCCTTGTTCAAGGAAATGACCCCATAATTTTTAGTGGTGAATTCTGTGCGCTGACTTGTCGGTTTATTTCAGAACAACGTGGCATAGGGTTGACATTGAGCCAACCCATCTTCCCGACGGGCTTCTCTTCCTCCGACAGGTGCGTGTCCGACTTTCTAAAGGCTCTGTCGGGTGGTGTTTTGTTTCTTAGCCAGAGCCTATCCTATGTCGAGAGAGCCGTTGTTATGGTGCTTCACCACTAAAGACATACGAGGTAGCGAGGCAGTGCGCGAGAAAAATATCGACCAATGGGATCACGTCATTTTCTTAGCAAGGCTTAGAGCATCTCTGGTGGAAAAGTTACATACAAAATTCTAGAGACGCGTATGAAGGATGTATAGTGTAATGTGTAGTAAGTATGTATAGTAAGATTTGCGAGTAAAATGTATAGTAAGATGTGCGAGGGATGTACACGAAGGATGTATATAAAATGTTGCAGGTTACTACAGCTACTGCAGTACCAGTCGACAGACACTTTGCTACGCATCCTCGCACCACTTAGCTTACACACCGTTTCAAAGCTTCGCTACGCATTTTCGCTTCACCTCGCAATTCCGTATAGCTTTATTAAAAAAGGTACATACGTTTACAGCTCCTCTAAGCATCCTCGTACCACTTAGCTACACACCGTTTCAAAGCTTGGCTACGCATCCTCGCGCCGCCTTGCGACCTTGTATAGCTTTTGTGGAAAATGTCATGTATTTTCAAAGCTTCGCTACGCATCCTCGCGCCGCCATGCGACCTTGTATAGCTTTGGTGGCAAATGTCATGTATTTTTAAAGCTTCGCTACGCGTCCTCGCGTCGTCGCCTCGCTACCTCACACCTCTCTGGTGATCTAGCAGTCTTACAGTACAAGAATAGTGTGATGCGTCTAGTTTGCGGTCGCACGTTGCAAGTTGCACATGCGTTTATTAACAACTAATATCTAAACCTACAGCATTCTCGTAAGATGGAGAAATATTATAAGAAATGCACATACCAGAAATGTACTGATGGAAGTGGTGTTTACCTGTAAACAAAATAAATTCGTTTTTAATAAAAATCTTAAATGGTACGGTGTTATCAAGCATTATTATAAACAAGAGTGACATATATTTGGAAAAAACATGAGTAATGCTTTTGATTTATAGTGGGCGACATTAATTTTCAAGGGATCAAAATAATAATAACTACTTTACCAAGGGGTTGATCCCTGATACACCGAAAAAAATAAACATAGGCAAACTAACGACTTATTTTATTTTTTTTACTCAAAAGTAAACGTACTCAAGACCTGTTTTTTATATTTCTAATGTGAGTTTATCCACCAACTTTACCTGGTCACCTTCTGAAGGATTGCCAATGAAATAAATCACACCGAGTCTCACACCTTGTATTGATCATGTACTGTTTGATTTACTGTTAATAGATCTATTTACCTAAAACAGTCCTAATTTCTTTCTTACGCAAAAAGTCAGGAATCCCTAACACTGTTCATCATACATTTTCAATCGCACTCAAATCCCCTTCGTTTTTACAGCAGACTGTTAGCATGAAGTGAAGCAGAAAACCATTCGTCACATTCCGGAGAAAATTCGAAAAAACCAACATGATGTGATCGCGCACGTAAATCAAGCAGAAAAGTTCAGAAAAGCGCTGTTTCAAAACAGCTGAAAAATTTTATAAATCAAAAACAGTCATAGATCAAAAGTTATATCGCAATAAAAAAACAAAGAACGTTTACTATATAGTTATATTTTAGGATAAATTTTGAAGCAATGTCAGGAAATTCTCCTATATTTTGAGGAAAAAATAAAGTTATAAAACGCAGGTGGCACAATCTCTTCATGCAACGGCAGCGATAGTTTCATCTTATTCAAAATTAAATGCAGGTAAAATCTCTTTCAAAATGTTTCATTTTCGATGCTGCTCTAAAAATATTATGACTATTAGAAAACTAGTTTCCTACAACAACCTTATTGACTAAAAAACATGGCCGTCATAAAACCTTCGTCATTCAAAATTCAAAAAAAGCATACGCATTTCAAAAGTCAGTCGTTCTATTTTGCAGCGCTTTAATCACTGCGCCTATAAATCCTAAGCCGAGAGATAGAACACGTCATTCGCCTTTCGGGCTGGCTTATTGAGCGGGTGCAGCCGTAGATTGCAGCGGTGCAGCGCTGTATGGGCCAGCGACCGATTTATGCCGACTATCTCGAAATTCTGTGGGGATTTCAAACCGTGTTATTGGCTTAACGTTTATTGGGCTGTTACTACTTGCATTTGTAGAAACTTTCTGAATATCATCAATCAATCCAGGAAAAACATTTTGATTGTGCAGTTTTTAGGTGCGTTTAAACCGAACTATAGGCTGCCTTAACTGTTTTTAAATTAATAAACCGGAAACAGTCCAGTTTTGTAAATGAATAAATATGTTTTTAGCACTTTAGCAGTCACAGTGGACTTAAATCCGTTTACACACACTTTGAGTTCCTACAGTTTCTTATAATTTCAATTGATACCTTTGAACAAAACTTCTTAAGATTTTCTCAATCATCTTTTTATCTGTGACTCTATTAGCTACAAGTTGCGAGTACTCTGGCTAGTACCGATAGACCGACCAGTCGGTGGCCACAGAACAAAAACAATTGAATCTCTCATTCTAATTCAGATTTAAAATTGTTTCTCTGTATCTCCGTAAGTTGGTCGGGCGCTCAATATCTTCGACAAGCACTGACCTCTATCATACATTGTACACTGGACTTCATACTATCGATGACAAAATGAAGACATTTGATTATCGCCATTTTGGCGCTGATAGCAACGTGAATTAACGTGAGAGTCGCATGGAACTAATATTAGAGATGGGACACAGCTTTCGGTAAAATTAACCAGTTATTTTTATTATGATTAATTTTTAAGTAATAGAATAATTGCTGTAAAGGTTACTAAAAAATATTTTCAGTCAGATTGCAAGCTATAAACTAGTGGATAGCGTGCTAGTAAAGTTATAGCGCATTACTGTCAGATCAGTGAGATTTAAATATGGGGTTAGGATAACAACTTATCCTAAAAACTATCACATTTGAGCAAGTATCTCCTCGCTCAAGTACACTAGTTGTATGCCCATCGGATTCGTGAATGGAACATCATTTATATAATAATAATAATAAATGAGATGGATAATCATTTACAACGGACGTATTTCTCGCTATCATCGCTGAGATCCTGTCTCTGTAGTGTTAAGGTGCAAATAGGAGTGGTATCGCATTCCAGCAAGGTGAAGACTTTAACTCTGTTTCAGATGCAGATAATAAATTATTTGACTTCAAAACATTTGTTAATATAATTATAACTATCATAATATTATTCCAGAATTAATTCCAGGCTCAGGAACGTGGTGATTGGTACAAGAGAGAGGCCTGTGCTCAGCAGTGGGCGAAGTCGGGCTGTGGATGATCATGATGATGATTCCAGAATTTAGTATTACACATCGCTTTTTAACATATTATTACTGATTATTAGGCATTCATATACCTAACATTCATCACCAATACCAATATGTGATATTTAGTTCCAACCACAGATTACCTCCCAATAGATTCCGCATATAACTAAGACAACTTACGCGCACCACACATCAGCCTACTTAGGCTGATATAACTCAGCACACGGTATGATCTCTTTAGTATCGACCAGACATTAGAGCTGTAGGGACGCAAGCGATTTCTAGTTTTAATTCTGTTTAAAAAATAGTTATCAACGGTTTGCCTTAAAAAAATGACAAAATGTGCAGTAAAATGGTGTGGAAAATCAACCAGCCCTTCAAGTTCAAAAAAAGATGGGATAATTTTCCACCAGTAGGCAAAGTAATAAATATTGACCAATCTAAGAAAGGTCAAGTTATAATGGTTAACAAATCAAAATTGCACACTTTACAGTAGCGCTCGTTGATGTCTTTTGTGAAAGTCCCTTTCACTCTTATGGAATTATTATATTGCTATCTTTTTCCCACAGAAGTTAAAATGTTGAGAACAATACGTTTTTCGCTTATCGAAAAGTATCGATTATCGATGTTAAATTAGGTATATAGGAGAATAAAATAATTTTGTTAAAATTGATTATTTAAAAATTAACAAATAGTTTATTTTTACTTTGAACTAATTGTGCTCTACTCATAACCAGAGCTCAGAGTGGTCCTGTTTACATAGGATTACTATTAAATTAAATCACTTTAGGCCAAAGTCTAAATCTTTTCTCGATCGATGTTTTTCTTTATCATTATTAAAGTAATTATAAAATCGTCAGTTAAGAAATTTTACATAAAATACCATTCTGTTTGACAAATATCGATATTTTATCGACATTTAATGCGCATGACCCGTCACTACAACATGTACCGTGACCTTGAATAGCCAATCACGGCGCACTTGTCACTCCCCGCGCAACCCGTGCCTGCCGCCAAATTTGGTGAACTCGGAATCAAACAAAACAGTAGGCATGCGGTATCTATTGGGAGGTAATCTGTGGTTCCAACATACTACGAGAAATCAATACAGTAAATGAGTGATACGCCTTGCCAAGACTACTATTTTGA
Organism: Orthosia cruda; assembly: GCA_964057195.1. Classification (NCBI taxonomy): domain Eukaryota; kingdom Metazoa; phylum Arthropoda; class Insecta; order Lepidoptera; family Noctuidae; genus Orthosia; species Orthosia cruda. The sequence goes on from OZ059829.1 coordinate 39,886,923, forward strand.
TATTAGTGTAATTTAAAAATATCACTAATACTGATATATTAGTTACAATATTATAATATTTCCAGTCAAATATATTAGTATTACCTAATTTTTAGAAATATCGGTAGTATCCTATCTCTATATGTGTCAATTTTAGTTCCTGATACGCTCGAGCGGGGCGCTTTGAATCAGCACAAAAATCAACTGTCATTTCATATAGTATGTTTAGTCCAGTGTACTTGTATAATAGAGGTCAGTGTCGACAAGTAATACGTAAGGCGAGTCGGTAGTAGCACGTAGGAAGCGAACTAACAAGACACGTTTACTTCACGTATAGGACTCGTATACTACACGTTTACTACACGTTCTCGATAAGATATGAGTTCTGTGCTAACGTGCATTTTATCTTTGAACTGGGGTAAAGGACTGGATTAGTTTGTTGTATTTGTGCTATGTTAGTGGTGTAAGAAAGAAGTGCTTTGTTGGTTCAATGGTTTACGTTTTAAAGCCTACTTACAAAGCACCTTAGGTGCAAAAATAACATATTTGAGTTAGGCATTTACACTGTCATACATCTTCTGTAACTAATGTAATTGGCGGATAGCCGTAAAAAAAGAGGTAATGGTTACGAAGATTTTCCTGCAGTTGGCACCTACTTAAAAACCAGTACCAAAACACAGAAAAGACGTGAATACGAGCAGAGCCATTTTGGATTGTTACACTTTTCTTGCTATAGCGCGGCAGATCATAAATCGTTGCACCCAAAAAAGTACATACTCATAACTCTCTCCGAAATACCTAGTTCAGAAACCTATCTCCAAATCATCATCATCGTTTCAACCGAAAGACGTCCACTGTTGGACATAGGCCTCCCCCAGGCGTCGCCACATTGACCGATCCCGTGCGTCTCGCATCCAGCGCCTTCCCACTTAACCTTAACCCAATTACCACCATAGTGCACCAGACCATTAGTGTTAGTACAAAAAATTATTAATGAACACTTCACGAGGAGATGCATGCTATCAATCATTATTTCTCATTTTTATGATTTTGTTGGAAGGAGATTAGTGAAACATATACTGAACACTTCACGAGGAGATGCATGCTATCAATCATTATTTCTCATTTTTATGATTTTGTTGGAAGGAGATTAGTGAAACATATACTACACTTAAAAAAAAAGAAATCTACAATTTTGGAATCAATAATATGTAGTAATTTAATGTATTTTTATTAGTTGATATTTCATTTTAAATAACGAGTAGATAGCTCCTAAAAACTGCACGAAAAACGGCTGGCGCGGCGTTTTGCTCGGGGTAGCGCCTTAAGATAGATTACAATACTCTGTATTAAAATACGATCGGCAACCCTAACTGTATAATATGTTTAGGATTGTATACACCTCGGAGTCCTCGGACGTACGGCGGAGTCGGTGGAACATTGCCGAGATAGATAAGCGTATTGTAGATGTCGAGTCTCTTTAGAAAATTGGTGTCTTTTGTTTAGCTTCGCTCCCCAGACGTATTGGAGTGGAGATTACTGAACTATGTGTACGTGGCGTTATTTTTGTAATGACAGTGAATAAACTAGACAGATGAAATGGAGATAAGTAGATCAAGAGAATAATACGCTTTAAGTCAGAGTTTTTTTTTTCCTTGGTACTTTTTGAAGCCCGAAGGGGTAGGCAGTGTCGTAGGCTCGTAAAGTACATTCAAATTTTGTCCCCCGATATTTGAATTAAGTATTTAACGTTGAGAATTTGTCGGTCTACTTTTGGCTGAGAATCAGTCAAACTTTAGCAAATTTGGTAATTTTATTTGTTTTTGCTTATTTCTCATATCTACTGTGCGGGTCACAAATAAATATTTTTTCTTCTTTCTTCTTCTGTTGTGTTTGATACGGTTCTTAAGTCCACATACTCAATTCAGAAATCGGTTTATATGTTACTTTTTATTCTGGGAGTTCCTATGAGATAATTGCCGACAAGGCGCTGGCTGGCTAGTTCTAAATAATCGGCACAAGTACTAATAAAGGTTAGGTAGGTACTTACACAATCTTTTTTTGTCAATATCGCACATAGGGGTGCATATCCAAATCAAATCAAATCAATATTTCTTTATTCAATTAGGCCATTAAGCGGCACTTTCGAACGTCATAAAAAAATTAAAAGTAATAATAATTGATGCTACCGTCCATTCGGAAATGTTATGGAAAAGAACGGACAAGAAACTCCACACTTACTCTTTTTAAAAAAATGTGTTTTACAAGTATTTGATTACAATAATCTTGTTGGAAAAATACATATATGTGAGAACACGTAAAAAAAACGCACTTAAATGCGTCTAGAGTAAAACAAACAGTTAAAAAAACTTTTTGCAAAAACATACTACCGACTTCCAAATACAAAACTAAAAAGTGAAAAATAACTTAATTTTTTGAAGTCGGTGTCTTTCGTAGGTATCAATTTTTATTTGCGTTACAAAAGACACCGACTTCAAAAAATGAAGATATTTTTCACTTTGTAGTTTTAACCGGTGAAATGAGAGACCTGCGTTTCCCTTAGGAGCGAACTGGCGTGATGTTATGTTATGAAATGGTATACACAACAAACAGACATGCGATTGCAGCAATCCCGAGAGATTTGCCGTTATTTATTGAAGAGTTCTGCTGTATATCTCCGAAGTTCTTCATCAGATCTTCACTAAATTAAAATGGGACCAATTTCGGAACATAGTTTTTCAAACTTAAAAAGAATTTTCAAAATCGGTCTACAATTGACGGAGATATCAGTGGACATACACAAAAAAAAACAAACATAATGTCGAACATAGAACCTCCTCCTTTTTGGGAAATTGGTTAAAATACAATAAATAGGTAATTCAAAACAGGTGGAGGCAGCTAATTTATGACCAATCCCAACTGATGGCGCCCGTTCACGAACATGACACCTGGATCGGCACCACTCAGCTCAACCATCATGAAGGGAACCGAATGATCCAACACATGTACCACCATCAGAGAGACATTAGAGAGAGCATGACACACTCAACTGCCAGGGCACACTGAACTCAACGATCGACACATAGGTACAGTAAATGGTAGATCTACAGTTGGTACGTAGTACTCACATATGTGCTGTGCAGTTATATAATACAAAAATAAATTGAGTTTATACAACACAAATATACACATACAGTCTTCAGCAGGTCCAACAATACTTCTGAACTTTTCTGCTTGCACGGGCCATTAATTGGCAATTGTAGTTAAATATTATGAAGCCCCGGCAACACCTAGCAATGTATGGCAACACAAACATTGTGTAGAAATGGACAAGAATTTATCAACTACAATTAACTTTATAAGCGTACCTTTATATTTGAAAGTTGCAACTTGTAATAAGAAATCTCTTGCATTGTAAACGTTAACGAATATTAAACAACGCGCAACTTCCATCTACACTCTACAACATTGGTTCTCAACCTGTGGTCCGCAAGAACACAGGCAAGAGCTAGAACATTATTATACTTCATAAAAGATTGCTTGATCTCTGCGATATTATGTCGAACTGACGTATACGTTATTGCTATAGCCTGTCAAGCGCTATTGTTACTGTATTGATACTGACAGCTGTCGCAGAGATCAAGCTATCTTTTATGAAGTGTAAGTATCGCGAAAGATTTTTAACTCAAAAATAACATTAATGAAAACAGATTTTAAGTTTCTATCACAAATGTTGTGTTTTATAAGACAATGCTCTTTAGTTTTAAATAATAGCTATATTACCAGTCTATGTTTTTTTTAAATAATATAGCCATTTAATACCAATAAAATTTAAGTATTATAAACTATTATATGACATTCCTTATTAACTAACTAATCTATTTCATGCCTTACGAAATCACCTTAAACAAACTTACAATTTATATTTCTATTTCATATTTAAATTAACTATATGAATTCAATAATTCATGATATCACATAGCAATTACAAATTTCAATTTCATACAATTAATGACATATTTACCTAATTTTAATTATTCATGATTTTGCATAGTATTTACAGATTCTATAAGTATTTCAATTTCATACATTCAATTATGTATCTGTTTACATTTAAAATAAAAATAACGCATTTTTTTAAATAACGTAGTTAAATTTTCTTTAGAACTTCTAATCTGACCCCTTCTAATAACAAACATATCAAAGGGGTCCCAGGTCAAAAAATGTTTGGGAACCACTGCTCTAGAACCACAGTCATGATGCGCATGCTATGAGCACGCATTGCGCATTTTAATTTAAATTTTCCCGGATGTTATTATAACATGCGGTTGCAGCATAACTTATATGGCTCACAAACTTTGAATGCATGAAGAAAATTGCGGAACAAAAGTTTATTTTCGTATGAAGAACTTAGGTCTTAGACAAGTGACATTTTATCATCGAAAACATGGCGATAGCGATTGGAAAAATGTACAGGAATGTCAAACGCTATCGAAATGTCACGTGATCAATACCTTACATTTTGGCATTTCGACCAACGCCATAGATATTACCTACGGCTTCGATCCCGAGTTTTTGGGATAAGGGGCGATGGTCAAAATGTAAGTGATAGCGCTTTGCATTCCCAGATATTTTTTTTTCCTTTTGCTACCGTGCCGCTTACTTTCATAGAATGTCTCTTCTCTAGAGCCTGAATAGAATATAAAAACCGCCCAAGTGCGAGTCGGACTCGCATACGAAGGGTTCCGTACCATTATCGCAAAAAACTGGCAAAAAGTTTGTTGTATGGGAGCCCCACTTGAATATTTATTTTATTATGTTTTTAGTATTTGTTGTTATAGCGGCTACAGAAATACATCATCTGTGAAAACTGTCTAGCTATCACGGTTCATGAGATACAAACAGACAGACAGACGGATCGCGGAGTCTTAATAATAGGGTCCGTTTTTACCCTTTGGGTACGGAACCCTAATAGAATATACTGTATTGTACACCAATAAGTTACCCATCTCTTTACAAGAACTTAATACTATGGGTACAAAGGCGGTCTTATCGCTAACAGCGATATCTACCAGACTACCGTTGGATAGACTCAAATAACTGAGATTATTAGTTCTAAACACTCTCGCTTTTTACAAACTAATAATAAATGATTATTAGTTTGGACAAACTAACAATCATCACCAAAACACCAGGCAAAAATTTCAAGTAACTTCTGTATTCATATTTCAATAAAATGCAATTCACCCATACCTTCAAAAGTCCAATCCCCAATACCCAATTCCTTCAAAAATGTTGAGCATAAATTTTAAAACAACAATAATACCTGTAAACCTGAAATGCGCGGTCGTTACAAATCTCTTTTATTAATTTCTGACATCCGAAAAACCGCAATTTATGAGTGAATAATTTATGTGAAACCGATAGCCATTGACCCTGTAGTCGACAGGTGGGTCGCCTTGGACCCGTCCAATGATTCGTTATGGTATATGGACTAAGCTTTAGTTGATATTTTTGGTCGACTTCCTAACGACTTTCGATATACTTTGATCAATGTCGTGGAAAGATTAAATTGATACATAAAATAAATTGTAGTAGCCATATTTTATTCATATTTCCTGCCAGCGGTATTGCCCGCGTGAATGTCGAAAATTGTCCCATGTGATCAAATTTCTGGGTTAAAGATTCTCCCTATACTATCTACTAAATGCCCTACCCGTGTGCCAAGTTTCAACAAAATTAATTCGTCCGTTAAGACCTGAGATGGTAAGAAACAGACAGACTGAAAGTAACTTTTAACATGCATCACAGTTCTGACAAGCCAGCCAAACATTTACACAAGGCCTGAAACCAAACGCACCTTCACCCAAAACTGCCCTAGGCTAGTTCCACGTCCCTTAAAGCGAACAACCACGATTAATAGAATTGAAGATCAGTCGCCATGGATAATTAAAACTGAAACGTTGGAGGAAGGAACAAAAAGTATCAGTCGGTATACTTAGGTAATCGTGTAATTTCAATTGACACCAGAACCGGGTTCATTAGAAAAGAAATTATGTGCGATTTGTATAGGTTATGCAAGTTTATGGAACTGATTAAGCAGCTCGTGCGTTTGTTTATAAGGTCGATAGGCTTATGTTTTTACATAATTGTCGTCGCTTTGAACCTAAACGCTCCTCTAGTATTAGAAGTGAGTTGTCGCGCGTAAGAGGGTGTATACCCTTTTTATAGAGGGTTCTGTCGAAGAAGGATGCACTTTTATCCAAAACTCAATCGAAGACAGAAAAACAATTTTCTGGTTGTTTTTATAAGCCAGGTTATTTAAGTAATTGAAGCTATTAATATATAAATATATATACACGGAATAAATCAGAAAGCTAACAGTCATCCAAAGGGGAATGGAGAGGGATTTGCTCGGGTTACCGATATAGCCCGAAGAATTGCCAAACTTAAGTGGCAGTGGGCAAGGCACATTTTTCGCAGAACGGATGTCTGATGGGGCAGAAAGGTTCTGGAGTGGCGACCGCGAACCGGAAGACGTTGTGTTGGAAGGACTCCCACCAGGTGGACCGATGACCTGGTGAAGGTACAGTGCTTTGAAATATCGTGTGACGTCAAGCCGTTAGTAAACCTTATAGTGACATATTGACGTCACAAGCCCCCACTCCTAAACTTTGATACGCTTCATCTTTGTAATGTTTTATTGATTTGGTAAAGCAAAAAATACGTGTCCGTCACTGACGGACTAAATAGAATTATAATTTTCTACCCAGGCAACATCTCTATTGTGTTGATTACTTACAGAAGTTTCGGTCACCATTTCCCATTCGCCGTTGTTCTATTAACTTCCCTAAAATAAAGATATACACTGTATCCCTATGATTTCTTTTTTGATGATACATTATCTTTAGAAGCACTAGAACCCTCAAAAGATGCTCAAAATTGCGCTGTCAACAGAGGCCTAGTGTACAAATTTGACAACTATAAATGAAAAAAGAAAACTTACACACAGTATATATTTTCTTTTTCAGTTTATAGAATATCTTTTAAATTGGTCCAATATTGGAGTAGGAAATAGGCGAGAGCCAAACCTCATATGCATTTTTACTTAGGAAATTTAGTCGGATGTCTGCGGTCGCATTTCCTCTTAAGAAAAACATTAAAAGGAAATATAACGTACAAGGGGCTTCCTGCTTATTTACCTTTGAGTATTCTTAAAGTCCACTCCAATGTGGCCTAAGTGCAACCATAACAGTTTAGTCTGGAACTCTGGAGCAATGTCTTCTTTATGTGTGATAGTTGCGACAATGTTATAAACGATGTAGTTAGCTTATTTTTATTGTGTCCATTATGTTATGTGCCAAAATAAATACCAATTACTTTAGAAAAAGTCCTGTGACAGTATAGTTTGCACTTTCATGAAGCAATAAACTGTATTTCGAGAAACGGCTCCACATCTTATAAAAAATACAGCTTAACCTTTTTGAAAAACCTCGTCCATTTTAACTCGGGAGTTTTTTTATCGGTCAGGTCGTATTTTTACTGGAAAATTTTCCACTTTGTACGAGCAATGTGCTGAAGGCTTTCATATTTGCGGTGAACCACGGTCACTGGTCAGGAAGGGTCTTGTAAAGGGAAATGTGTAGTAAACGGCTTTGTCCCTAGTACTGGACAGCGGTGCATTGTTTATAAAAAATAAAAATGATTAAATAAAAATGTAGACGCAAATGTGCTTATTATGTGCTTGGAATGACGTAGATAAACACATTTTGTAGTATGAAAAAATGTTTTACATGGGCTAGGGTAACAATTGTCTGAGTCAATATGTGACAATAAGAAGGATACGTCACCGCCGATTTTCATAAATGATGGATCAATGAGAACTAATGATGCAGTTACGGGTAGGTTAGGTACATCACTGCTCCTACTTATGGGAAATTTAGTGAATCGTTTCAGTTTTCGGAAACCTTTAGAATTATTCTACGTAAATATATATATATCTATTGTCTCTTTCACAACATCTATTAAAAATCAAAATAGTTATTTATCACGATTGCACTTGCTTGATAACTTCCCAATTTTTGTATCCATGGGGATAGATTCGAACTCGTGGGCGTTCGATACTACCACACATTCCAGCCTATATTTTCTATATCATCGTAATGAAGCTCATAATATCCGAAACACGAAATCTCCCGCTCAGTTTTTGTCAACTATTAGCGCTGAATTGATTTTCTATTCCATTCAAAGTTTAAGCGAGATTTATTCATTCTATTTGTCGCCGGAGTCAAGAGTGCGATCGGCTATCAGAGCCGATATCTCGCCATCCCTCGTCCTTTTAAGTTCCAGCTTCTCCAAATTGATTGTAGGACCTCGTGCTACTCCGGTTTTCAGATCAGTCTTATCGAATCGTGACATTTTTCTTCAAAACTGCTTTCGAGATGAAACCGTTTTTTAGATATCGATGACATCTTGATTTGAGTTTATACAAATGGTAGAAAGTTTTTAATTTGTGTTCTTTGGGACTTAAATTATAGGATGTGTTGTATTATTAATTATAGTCATTCAGTTTCGCGGCACTTGTTAATTGCTTCGTTTTGCCTTTTAGTTACGTGAACTAAGATGTCTAAAGGATTTCTGCTGAACATGGGCTTCCTAATAACTATAGACATGAACATAAGGTTATGGATTACGTCTACAATCAGCATATTGTCCAGAGCTAGACAAATTGGTGTCTTCTAATATTTTTGACAAACCAATTGTCTAAGAATCTCTTCATCTTTTTTTACTACAGTGGTGGCTGCGATAGTGCTGTTTCAAAGAATTATACTATACTGATAACATTTTATTTAAGCTTACTTCCATTACGACAATACAATTCCATTACGGTACAATAACACCCGGCCAGTTTTTCTTCGCAGTCTTTTAGCTCATCCCTCCGTGGTACAAAAATCAACATTTTTCATTAGCCGGTCTTACTATACAAACTTAAGTGAAACCTAGTTAACAGAAACTGTTACGGAAAACTTTGACTCAAGACCGAAGTTTGTGTTGCTCTTTCTAGACTATATTAATCACGGACCAATTATACAATTAGTATTAAAACTGTAGTTTGCATTAAATTAAGTAAAATGCTGCAAGCTGGTGAATGTTTGGAGTGACATCCAATTTTAGGTAACTTCTGACTCAAAAATATTCCACATACGACTTAATATGCCCCAAAAATTGTGCATGTTTAGCAAAAATGCTGTCAAATCTCTTGATTATTGTAACTGAAAGTAACAACAATCAAATCAGTCTTGACAGTAGACTCAATCAAACGCTTTCATAAACTACAAATCAGTGCGTTGACGCAAATGCCTTAGAGAGCTCTTGCACGCAAGAAGAATAGCAATTGCGTGACTATCCCCCACGTAAATCTTATATGACGAATATAAATAAACACATTACTACACCGCACATCCACCACTAACGTAACATAAATAAGTAAAAAGTACTAAACATCTCCGCGTCTGTAGTTTCCGTGCAAAATGGACCAATCCGCATATTGCCCCCGACGCAACTCTTCTACGTTACAGCTTAGAAGCAGCCCTGTTATGTTAGCGATATGATTTTACATAAAACCTCTTACTTTTATGGGCACTACCATTATGTGTTGTAACGGCACTTGTGTTAAAGTGCTCGTATCTTTTACCTCTAGAACTAACATGTGGCAGATTTGCGTCGTTTTATACAACGCCGGATTTGCCGCTGTTAAGCATAAGGTAGAAGATCCTATATGTTTTATCAAAGAAAATGGACAAGTACAGAAAAGAAAGAAAAATATGTGCATTTTTTAAATTATGACCTCATATTTGGGTATCTGGTTTGAGGAACCATATCTGATGAAACGCGGTTATTAGAAATATTTTGTAGTCAATTAGCCGATTTTATAAGAAAAGTCATCATCCTAGCATTTATATCTAGTAAAAGCACCCACAAAAGTTAGTGTCCCTTCAGATCAAATATATATTAAGGATCTTCTTAGAACCTGAAAACAAGCCAGACAGCGCATTTGCCGATTGCTCTTAAAATCAATATCCGTTTCCATTCAAAAAAATTCATACAATTATAGTGTTCCCAGAATTGAAATCATTCTTCCTCTATTTCAGTCTCTGGACTAGACCACTTGTCGCCAATCTATATATTTGGCTGTCCGTATAATGTATTTTCGATATCCAATGCTATAATTATACAACGTGATTTCGCTTAAAAGCTGTGGCTTTTGATGTGAAGGTATTTGTGGTTTGTATTATAATTACTGTGGTGAGGTGTCCAGGGAGAAGAGTTCCTGGAAAGATTCTGTAGGGGCCTTCAGCAGCCTCGAACTCAACTAATTTGTCAATCATTGAAGCAATATTGGTTAGCTAAATTTGAGAAATGCGCAGTAAGGTGATACGAGTCTTTATCGTAATGATAATGATTTAATTCGTCTTCGGATTTTTGGACTCTTAGAAGGTTATTTTAATTGACCGTAAGTGGTATAAGTTAGAAGCAATGAGAATAGATATACTTAAATGTTTGTCAACATTCTTCAATTTAAATTTGAATGGAGACCTCCATTCAATATCTTGAAAAGTTTACCATCATTACCTACAAGTTTTGAAGTCAATATACGAAAATTCGATGTTACCTAAAGGTCAGATTTCATTTACAGATAACATACTTCGTTAATCAATTCGAAGCAGTATTTTTATCGACTTATCTTAACTTCAAGTCTTTCTTTATCAAGACTAAATTACAAAACTTTCTGTAAATAGCCATTGAGATATTTTATAGTCTTATCGAAGCAGTTTATTGAATTAGGTTTGCTTCAGCAGTTAAGATGTCTTAAAATAACAAATGTTTAGGTATTTATTTCGTGAACGATTTATCGAAAAGGTCGTTGGCAAATGGGTTTGAATTTACTAAGAAAAAAGGTCCGCAACCCTATCCATGTGAATTTTCTATTGGTCAAAATTAATAACGAGTTTTTTAAAGGACCCATCGAAAATGTATTTTAACGTAATTCGTCACCCTTTGTAAAGAAGCAAAGTTCCTGATAGGTAAAAATTACAATTAGCAGATTTAAACTACATTTAAATCAAGCCTTGATTGGCACACGATAGACACATATTTAGCATTTTCTTTTTTTAATTGGTCTCACTGAGCTAGCATTTGCTAAAGTGTCAAAATATCGAAAACTCAATTCACGAAAAATATCCGGGTAGAGACAATAACATTCAGAAAATTAAATTATAATCAAAACCAGTCACAGTACCATTAACCTCCAGCATTATTAATTGTGTCGCGGAAATTAATAAATTGTCAATTTACGTCATAACTAATTTCATCTCCTGTCGCAGAGCCAATTACAATGTAATATAATGGCTTTAATTATATCAATCAAACCAAAAACCCAGTAAAACGTTCCCCACCTTGTTTTAAAGCCATAAAAATATTCATATTTGATGTTATGATACTCTAAATAAACGAGAAAGGAAATTAAACACATTTTCAGCGGGTATTTCGCTTAATAACCGAGTATTTTGTACCCTTCTTTATAACAAATAACCCCGCTTGACCCTCACACAATTTGTTACGGCTTTAGGATTTAATCATTTACTTTAACCGAGGGCTTATAAACGACCCTAAACAATATAAATAACTAAATTCATATAATTTTCCCCTTCGCAATTTTCGGTTTAATCTTTTGATAATATTTTGCACGTCACCGTTTTGCTATCGTCGAAGTTATGTATAAATATGGATGCCGCAAAACTGATTTTTTTCGTACGTGTTTACTTTTTACAAAATTAAATATTATATCTTATGGGCCTAATTTAACCTAACATAATTATTACTTATGAAAGTCCATACTAATGCCTAAATTCGAATGTAACTCTGTCTGTCTCCTTTCCGAGCTTAAACCACTGGACCAATTTAGTTGAAATTTGAGGCTCTACGAAGGATATAGGATAGTTTTATCCCAGCCTGTTTTAGCCCACACACCTACAATATTATTGTGCGATATAAAAAATAGGCTATTCGAAGTGCTAATGCTACGCAGACAAAGTCGCGGTCTAAAGCTAGTGTTACATAAGTTAGCTGTTTAGATGCGCGTCTACGAAACTCCTGCCATTCATTGGCTTTTCCGTCCTGAAATAAGACTTTACCTCTATCAAAGCAAAACCGCTAGAATAAACTTTTAACTATGTTTAAAACTCACAGCATCCACCCACCCATCGGTAGATAAGTACGGAGTTCGACTTTATCCTACGATCGCAAATAAAATTATCTTTCCTACTACCCACCTATCTAATATTTTCTTGTTAGAGCTAACTTATAATTTCTTGTTAGTGCGTATCATAAAATCTTTGGAAATAATATGAGGTAAATACCAAACTCGCAGTGTCTCAAGACAAAAGTCTATGACCAGTGTGTATTGCCAGTGATCACCTATGGGACCCAGACGTGGTCGATCACAATGGGCCTTATCAGAAAGCTTAAAGTCACCCAAAGGGCAATGGAGAGAGCTATGCTTGGAATTTCCTTGCGTGATTGCGTCAGAAATGATGATATCCGCAGGAAAACCAAAGTTACCGACATAGCCCGAAGAACTGCCAAACTTAAGTGGCAGTGGGCAGGGCCACTTTGCTCGCAGAACGTATGGCCGATGGGCCGAAAAGTTCTGGAATGGCGACCGCGAACCGGAAGACGATACGTTGGAAGGCCTCCCACTAGGTGGAGCGATGACCTAGTTAAGGTTGCGGGAAGGCGCTGGATGCGAGATGCACGGGATCGGTCAATGTGGCGACGCCTGGGGGAGGCCTATGTCCGGCAGTGGACGTCTATCGGCTGAAATGATGATGATGATGATTATGAAATAACAAACAATTGGTAGGTACTTACATATAGGTATATAACATTCCTACGCGTGACTAAAAGAGTTGTCAGCAGAAACTGACGGGGTCCGGTAGGTCAATGCCTATCTGGATCGCGGATAAATTTGAGAGAGGGTTACCGCGGCTCTGGCACAAGCAACTGAAGGAACAGGGGGATTTTTTTCAATAAAAGTCTGATATGCCCTCCCACTTGACGCAGAGAGGAAGAAGTTATTGGATCATAACCCAAAACCACAAAAAAAATCGTTATATATCGAGTTTATAACAGTGTATCAGCGATAGTGAGAGTATTTTTTTTGACCTCCTTATCTTTCGGTGGTGCACCATTGCTTGATAATCCCATACGTTTTGGTCCTTTTTAGGATTCCGTACCCAAAGGGTAAAAACGGGACCCTATTACTAAGACTCCGCAGTCCGTCTGTCTGTCTGTCTATCTGTCTGTCTGTCCGTCTGTCACCACGCTATATCTCATGAACCGTGATAGCTAGGCATTTTCACGGATTATGTATTTCTGTTGCCGCTTTAACAACAAATACTAAAAACAGAATAAAATTAGTATTTAAGTGGGACTACCATGTAACAAACGTTTTTTTTGTCGCTTTTGAGATAATGCTACGGAACCCTTCGTGCACGAATCCGACTCGCATTTGGCCGGTTGTTAGCACATATGTTTTTTTCAAAGATTGTCACCTTAATTATAATTTTTGTTATAACGGCATTTCAGCCGCCACATACGAACTAATGACCTGACAGGGATTTGAACAACATACAACAGTCCGACCGGCAACTGCCCGGAACACCAGTCTGTTCGGAGGATGCTCTCCTTTCAATGGATGTCTGCCGGTCCGCATACCTCCAAAATGTCTTCAATTAAATGTTTATATTTTTTCTTATACATACAGACGACTACTTAAGAGGCGACTAAGGGACTTACCAGAGAATGGGCAGCAGCGTTCTCTGTGCACTTTAACAACAAACTGCGATCGCCAACCCGCCTGCCAAGCGTGGCGATTACGTACGGCAAACCCCCCCAAACTGAGAAATTAAAACCTATGTCAAGCAGTGGACGTCTTTCGGCTGAAATGATGATGATGATGAGATATAACGAAACAAATAAACGAACTGCCATTCAATCTATCTGTAAAAGAAAGCTCAAACGTCAATTATTCCATCAGATACTCTATTACTCACGAACGAACATCAATTAGGGAGTCGACTTTCCTGCCAAGATCTAATTATTGGCTGATTGGCGGAAGATAGTCCATAATTCCTTTCTTGTTTCTTTCTCACGGACCCCGTGGAAACATTTGTTTCTAACTTTTTCCGTTAATTAAACCCCTAAGTTAATTAATTGTCGACAGATTGTTTTAATTTCCTTTATGACACGATATAATTATTACCTTCTTTACAGATTTTGTTCCTATGATTTGCGGTTCCTGGTTGTGCGGCCAACCCCGTCACCCATTTCCTGCGGGTGCTGATTAATGAGAAAGCATTGTCTACTTGCGAACAAATAAATAGCTGATTATATGAAGAGATATCAAAAAGTCAAAGTCCTGTCTGTCAAACAAGACATTTTCAATATATAAAGGAAAATTATCAGTTATAAATTATATATTTTCCATGAAAACGCCTTAAGTACTCATTGTGATTATCGAAGCGTATGCCGTGGCTTTGAAGATCGTACTCAGCCTAATCTATTCAAAATTACAAAGGTTTTCTGCTTGTGTAAACTCCAGGGCACCGAAGTTGGGTCGCGGATAAATTTGAAAGAGAGTTACCGCGGCACTGGCGCAAGCAACTGAAGGAACACGGGTGGGTTTTAGTCAGTAAAATTCTGACACGCCTTTCCGCTTCACCCAGAGCGGGAGAAGTTATTGGATGATGTCACAAACCAAAAAAAACAAAGGGCACCGAAGTTACTTAATCAGAATACTTTGCAGATGATAATGTCGTATAAAACGGAACTGTTCCGAACTTTGTAAGAACGAGAATAAAACAAACATTGAATAAATCGCGGTCGCATCATGCGATACAAGTACCGATACCAGTACACATGACAAAAGAGATAACATGCAGGCATTGATTTAATATTAACCTCTGCATTACGCAGCAAAACTGTCAAACGGTGTGTAATAAGACGATCATACGAGCAATCTTCATTGTCGTGTCGGCAGTCGGCACTATAGGCTGGCTGGGGTTTTGAGCAAGCACATTCAGGGCGAAAAGTTGATAGGTCAGTAAGTGCGTGTTGCTGAGACAACACCGAGAATATAGCTGAAAAGTAGCTCTTAGTCAGGGCTCAACTTTCAGATTCTTAAAAACGAGTCGCTCATTTTCATTTGAGCTTGTAAGGCTTGACGCAAAATGACATAATAAGGCAAATCTGACGAATAAATTTTAGGCTTTACCGAAATCAGACTTTTAAAAATTATTTAAAATCAGTGATTTATTTATTTTAAATACTCTTTTTTTAAACTTAAAAATGAGTAATTAAAATAAATAATTCACTAATGATAGATGAGAAAATATTCATGGCATACCTAAGCATTGACCAAACACTTAACATCACTCCGAATTGGCAATTTGCAGTTCCTGCATGTACACCAATTTCTTCTGCCGCCAGTACATGTATCGGATCGCAACCGGTAGCGCAATATCCGCAGCAAGCCATCCAGCTAGTTCCGACGTAATGACACCCAGATAAGAATTCAATATCGCCCACTTTAACATCTATCCTCAGCACTCTGGCTGTATTTCTGTGTCTGCTGCACTCGCAATCTGTTTATGTGTAGACTTGCTTGGGGGAGTTTTATCACTTAATGTCTGGAGACATTAAAATCAAAATCAATTTTTTTATTTCACATAGGCCTACATGGGCACTTATAAAACGTCGATAAAAAATGCACGGTTCGGGTTGGTCGTTTCCTATGGAGAAGAACCGGCAGGAAACTCCATGGTTACTCTTTTAAAAAATGGTTTGGTTTTACAATATTTCCATGTTACAGCATTAGTACTATGGGGGGATAACGTAGGCCCGACAATAAGTCATAAGAAACTAAAAAAAAAGATAATATATAAAAAAGTTATCAAATGTTAACTAACATCTAGAAGGCCTACAATGTTCACACATTCACAAAATAATCGGTAAAAGAATCTATGGCACATCACATCTAGTGGCACAAATGTTGTTATCAGTGCTGTAACTATTCTTAGCAAAGGGCTATAAAGATGATTGCGAACTATTGTAAAAAGTCCAATCAAAAGAAGAAAAACAAAAAAAAAATGAGATTGAGAATAGTTAGAGACATCCACATATTTGTGCCGTTTATGAGTTACCAGGGAAGCCGCATGCGCAGAAGGAGCTGACGCCATTTTTTTTTAATTTCAACGTAGTCCTTGATTTTATAATAAACTTTTTTAATATTTGATGTGATTTTTGAACTTTCCATCGGTCAGTTCTATAACTGACTTTGGCAACTTGTTATAAAAGCGTATGTAAGCGCTGTTTATAAGAAAAGACTTGCTAGTTTCAGTTAATCTGAATTTGGGTATTACAATTTCGTGCATACTGCGTGTATTTAAATTATGGAAGTCGCTTCTAGTTTTGAAAAGCCCTAGATTTTTACGGACATACAAAATACATTCCAAAATATAAAGTGATGTTAGAGTCAATACATCGATCTCTTTAAATTAATCTCTGAGGGACTGGCGAGGACCCATTTTATAGTTCGCACGGATTGCCCTCTTTTGTAATATGAAAATTGAGTCAACATCTGCTGCTGATCCCCACAGCAGAATACCATAAGACATAATACTGTAGAAATAAGCATAGTATACTAACCTAGCTGTGGCTACATCGGTTAACTGCCTTATTTTCCTTACTGCATATGCAGCTGAACTTAACCTACCCGAAAGAGTTCTAATGTGCGCGCCCCACTGCAATTTTGAATCGATAGTAATCCCTAAGAATACAGTTTCCGTTATAACTTCAAGATTTTTGCCGTCAAGATTTAAGTTTAGATTACGTTGTGGTACATTTGGTAAAGAGAACTTAAGACATTTTGTTTTTTTCGCATTCAGTAAGAGATTGTTAGCTGCGAACCATTTTGAGAGAATAATTATACTTTTGTTGGCATGTAAGACATCCGTATCTTTACTATCTATTTTAAAAATCAGCGAAGTATCATCAGCAAATAGAATTATATCCGATAATTTAGCAATCATAAAGGGGAGACCATTAATGTAAACAAGAAAGAGGAAAGGGCCGAGAATTGAACCTTGGGGCACGCCTATCTTGACTAGAGACCCGGAGGACGTCGCCCCATTAACATTTACTTTTTGCTGTCTGTTTGATAAATAGGAAAGCACGAGATCAGCAGCTTGTCCTCGAATTCCGTAGTGGTGTAATTTACAGATCAGTGTGTTGTGGTCGACGCAGTCAAACGCTTTTGAGAGATCACAGAAAACGCCAATGGCATCCTGGGACTTCTCCCAAGATTCCAAGATGTGGCTGATGAGTTTTACTCCCGCGTCCGTTGTCGACCTACCTTTCGTGAAACCAAACTGCTGACTATGCAGGATCCCATTAGAATTGAAGTGAGACAACATCTGGTCCAGCATGATTTTTTCATAGATTTTACTCAATGCTGGAAGCACGGATATAGGTCTATAATTAGAGGGATCACTCTTACAGCCTGATTTGAAAATTGGTACTACTTTACTGTGCTTCATTAAGTCAGGAAACGTGCCGCTGTCCAAACATTGATTGAATATGCCTGTAAGGACAGGAGCAATTGAATCAATAATATCTACAAGAACCCTAACGGATATGCCCCATAAGTCTTCAGTATTTTTTATATTGAGACTTTTGAACGCGTTTTTAATTGTATCAAGACATATTGGTTTAAATTTAAAGGTTGGTATATCTTTAGTAAAGTTTTCTTTAAGAAGAGCTTCAGCTAATTTAGATGAGGAGGGAAGAGACTTCGTAACCTCTAACGGAATGTTGGTAAAGAAATTTTCTAATGTCTCAGCGACTTATTGCTTTGATTATCAGAAATGGTTTGATTAGTTATTTTCAAAGACAACTCATTCTGATCGCGTTGTTGTGTCTTTCCAGTTTCTCTATTAATTACTTGCCACACAGTTTTTATTTTATTGTTAGGAATACCAATCTTGTTAATTATTATTTGAGATTTTGCTTGAGCGCAGGCTCTTTTAATTATTTTGGAATAGTTTCTAACATAAGTGTGAAAAACTTGATCGGAAGTCAAAGATTTTTCGTAATATAATTATATAAGATATCTCGGCTTTTTCTTATGCCCACAGTGGCCCATTCACTAAATTTCGATTTAGAATTGTTGAATTTTACTGTTTTTACAGGACACGTTTTATTGTATTCTGTGCAAACTATAGAAAACAACGTGCCGTAATTTATATTGGGGTCTTTTGAATCAAAACTGGCGCTACAAAGGTTGCTAAAAAAATTATTATTAAAAGAATTTAATTTATTTTTAGTTAGAGGTCTTAATCGAATTGATTTAGCTTGGTTAAATTTTTTATTTGACTCAAAAGATACTAGTTGACCAGTATGGTCTGACCTAACGCTAATTAAAAACGATTATTTTACTTTACAATTAGTGATTAAAAGCTCATTATGAAGAAACTGGCATGCTATTTGCTACCCAAGAGTATTTTCGTAGGGACCTAGGTAAGTTTGTTGATAATTTTATTTTGCATATTTTATTTGTATACGCATATTATTTAAAGGCTTAAACTTATTCATAGGCTTATTAGAATATTTTCATCATCGGTACCTAAAATGCCCACAGTGATGCCAGAGTAGATTACCCGAATAAGTCAGTCTATTCACCATAAAAACTTGTTAATTGACCACAGATATGCAATAACCATTCAACATCCATGTCCAATCCAGCCCTGACCAGACATACAAACCGAGAGGTCTCTATGTCCTCAGATCAAATTGTATGCGTCCACGCTCCATTGAGCTACGTATTGTGTTACAACGGCTGTTCAAATTATACAGAATTTACTCTCGGCCAGTCTCGGCTATCATACGGATTTCTCGAGAGTATGGTTTATTGCGCTTGTAAAGATAGGATGGAAAGTTGATAATAAAATGTTTTGTTGTTAATAAAATAATAATACCAATTATTATTATTATAATACCGGACCCTGACCATGACCTACCTACCCTTGATCCTGTTCCGGATACCGGTATACCACATATTTTTTTTCCTTTATTGTATGTGTTTTATAAAAATATTTAAATTTGTAATAAATTAGGAAATAGTTAAATAAAGGACATAATAATAACATTTTATTTACCTAAGAAAACATTCAAAAATGTACATGGATTACCTGACTCCTGTGCTAGGTGATATAATTTGGTATCTTTAGGACAAACCCAATATCACCGTCGGCGAGTCTTTTTTTTTTATTATTTTTTTATTATTGATAGGCTTGCGTTTGACCACTATCTCACCTGATGGTAAGCGATGATGTGGTCGACGATGAAGCACGCTTGCCTAGAAGAAACCTATTCACTCTTGTCTTAAAGACTCCCAGATTGTAGCTATCAGGAAATACAGACTCCGGCAGGGAATTCCACTCCTTTGCTGTACGCATAATAAAAGAATTCCCAAAACGTTTGGTGCGTATGGGTGGGATATCCACCATGCACCGATGACGCAACGCCGTCTCGCAGAAATGATTCAACTGTATTGGATCCCGCAACGTTAAGTTTAATTATTCTATGACTATCTACCGCCCGTGGCTCCATCCACGTGGAATTAGTACCTTACGTATTATCTTTATAGATTACAACAACCTATGAATTATTCTGCTATATTACTGTAAGGTTTCATACAATCTGTTGATTAGTTTTTTACTCCTTGCAAACAACTTTCGCGTTGATAATAGTGGCTATAGTAGTATTCAATTACCAACAGGTAAGCGTAGTGAAAGGCCCCAAATCTAAACCCCTGGTCCACTCAGTTAATCTTTGCTATTGCAAATGATTCCTTGTCCATCACATTATATATTATTGATATGTAACAAGAAGCTATATTCATTGGTACATAAACCATGTATAAAGCATAACATTTACGTACTATAAACGCGGCTCTTAAATTATATTTTATTGGATTAAAAGTAATAAAATCTATCATAAATTAAAATAATTAATAAGCACACCACAGTCAAAAGCTTCATTAAACATTATTTTATCAATAAATAAATCGATTACTGGATTTATAAAAATAATGGTTGACACTAAGCGTCGATTCAACGAACTGAATTGTCGACTTTTATTCAATTAAATTTATTATAGTGTAATAACTCATTTAATCTGTCGAATCAGCGCCGGTTATTACCCTCGCTTATGCAGCTTTCAGCCCGATATTAAATAATTTAAATGCAGCATTTTAACTTCAAAATAATATAAAATGTAAACGCCATTCGATGCAATTCTAATAATAAAATGCTAATGCAGAAAGCGTTGTAAGAAAGTCCTCTCGAGAATATTTTTGAAGGTTTATTTTTCGCGACAAAAATAATTATCTGACAATGCTCTGACAGTTCTTTATTTGACTTACGATGTGTTTTTTTGTGTTTGTGAGTCGCGAAGTTCAACGGACCCTAATTTATTTAAATTTGAAAGTTCATTGATGAGTAAAAAAAAAATTGTTGTCATTTTAATTCATAGACAAGACCAAGCATAGCTTCGTGTCGACAACGATTTAGTTGCAGATAAAATATCCTTGTAATTTCTAACTTTTTAACCGACTTACCAAAAAGGAGGAGGTTCTATGTTCGACTTCGTGTATGTTTTTTTTATGTATGTTCAACGATATCTCCGTTAATTGTGGACCGATTTTGAAAATTCTATTTGAAAGAGTATGTTCCGAAATTGGTCCCATTTTAATTTGGTGAAGATCTGATGAAGAACTTCGAAGATATACAGCAGAACTCTTCAATAAATAACGGCAAAACTCTCGGGATTGCTGCAATCGCATGTCTGTTTATTGTTTATACCATTTCATAGCAAAACATCACGCCAGTACGCTCTTAAGGGGTACGCAGATCTCTCAATTCACCGGTTATGTTCATGTTTCATGATATTCAGGTAATATATTGTGGCATTATAGTTACCTTGCTAAAAAACTTGCCTATTAGGTACAACTAAAAATTTTAAAAAAATAAATCTTTTTTGCAAAAAAATACTACCGACTTCCAAAAATAAATATATAATTTTTTTTGCAAAAATGTTTTTTTTGTTTAATAAGTTTAGTAATCTGCAAAATTAACCAATCTATATCCAAAATATCATGTGAACATAATTTCTGCGTCGAATTTCATGAAAATGGAGATAGGAGTCCTCGAAACATGATTAATCACAAATTCATTAAAAGTTGTTATTTATTTAACACTTTATTGAACGTAATAAACATTCAACAGTATTATATACCTATCGAGAAATCGCACAGAACGCAATTACCTATGAGTTGTTATTCTTACAGACGGGCATCAAGCTCGATTGTTTGATTATAGACGGAAATAAAAGAAAATTTAAAGCTTAGTAGGGAAAATATTTTTTTTTATCTTGTCTTAAACGTCATTTATGTTTATTTTTCATTTCTATTGGTTATTCAAACAAATGTGGCCGCACTTATTAACACTGCATATCATTTTGTTTCTTCGTTGCGATGATGTATCGATCGGCGATAAAAAAAAATAGATATTGATCATTGGATGATCAGAGTTGATTGATTTTATAATATAAGACTTTTCGTCAGTGTCAATAGACACACTCATGTGTTTTACTATGCTTTTCTGTGTATATATCAACAGAAAGATATATCATCATCATCAGGCTTTTAATGTTCCCACTGCTGGGACACCGGCCTCCTCTATGTTCTTCCCTCTAGGGAATGGGCCTTTATCTATGTTCTTCCCTCTAGGGAATGGGCCTTTATCTATGTTCTTCCCTCTAGGGAATGGGCCTTTATCCACCACACGGACCCAGTGCGGGTTGGTGGATGTCACATGCCTTCGAATTTTGGTTCTTGGACATGCCGGTTTCCACACGATGTTTTCCTTCACCCTTTTTTAGAGCAATGGTGATGAATTTATTTACACAAAGTAAACCGCCTGCCGTGACCATTGAGGTAATAAAGTACTACGCACCACGACCTACAACTTGTAAGTCACGGCCGTTACCAATGGGCCAGTGCTGGGCAGTGCCACGGGTTCCTGCAATAGTGGTCTTATCGCTGACAGCGTTATCCAACAACCAATCTTTCTCCCTGACTATAACTCGTAAGTAAGGTACACTTCCGACCATTAGTCAACTATTTTACGACTGTTCGTTTCCGATTGTGCGTGAAAGCATACGTCGCCGTGTCGTTTGTCAACGGAACGCTTTCCCTTATTTGCGGATGTCATTAACAGTTATGCAGGTGATAACAACGTGAAGTCGTTTAAAGGAAATTTACTGTCATGTACCTATATAGAAGCTCCCGCAGACAGCGTGACATGTATCCGTAGAATAATTTCTCTGAAAATTATATTCGCATTGTCGCATTGCGCTTGTCAGAACCTTTAACTGATAAATCGATGCGTAAACAAATAGACCCAATCATCGCTACAATTACGCACCAACCGAGTAATAGAGCTATAATCTAAATAATTATGATGGTGTGTAGTATGGCTATTATAACAAATATGAACACATTCTTTATCGAAAATCAGACGGTTAGACATAAATAATAAAATGTGCCAAAAATTATAAATACAAGTTAGGATTTGTTAGTAACTGCCACCCCGCCTTGGCAGCACACATCAATAATAATTAAAAATAAACTAATATTATAAACTACTCAAATATTCATACACGAGCTATTTACGAATGGCGCGACAACAATGAGCCGGGGGAAAAACAAACTAATCAAAGCAGAGCTTCATTACGATTAATTCCATTTGATTTTAGAACGCCAACTCGACTAATTGGAAGCCTAACAAATAGTCGATTTTGTCAGCGAGCGCTCCACTTAATCCAACGACAATAATTTATAACTGGACTTTTTGGCCGGCAACGTTTGGCGTTAAAAAGGTTATGATTTTATTAACGTATGTTCCACTGATATAAGCTACATATTATTCGAAAAAAAAACAATTTGGAAGATTATCATCATGATCATCAGCCTTTTAATGTTCCCACTGCTGGGACACAGGCCTCTTCATTGTGAGAGGGAATGGGCCGTAATATAATGTCACATGTCTACGAATGTTTGGTTCTAGGACAAGCCGGTTTCCTCACGATGTTTTCCTTCGCCGCCTTTAGTTATATTATCAGTAGTTTTATCGTCATAGATCCAGAAACCTACGTGGCGAACGCTGAATACTTATTTGTTTAGCTTTTATATCGAGTGGGGAATCAAATAAAAGAGAAGATAATTCTGAATCAAAAAATACAAATCAGTACAAATTTTAAATACACCAAAAACTATTTTGAATACCAGTCGCTATTTTTTCGTAGTCGAATATTATATTACTTCGAATTATAGGTAATTCCTCCACAAACCATAGTGCATAAAACCTTCTTTGTTAACCGACTTAGTAGTGAACTGACCTTTTATTCAGCTTATCCGAGCGTATATCTGCAACAAAAATGAATTCATAAATAATTTACTCGCCTTTGCATAACATATTACTGTGCTTTCCGTTTCGACAATAGAAGTAGATTTTTATTCAAAAATCTCTTTTGAAACAAACTAATGAGGAAGTATAAGGCTTAGAATAATATTTATTAACAAATCTCATTACTAAAACCTAATAGAATGCTGGCTGGAACACAAAAAAAAGCGTTTGATTTTTCTTGCTATTAGGGATTTATATTGGAACCGAAAAAAAAAGAAAAACCAAACAGAGAGAGATATTAAGACTCCTTGATTATTACTAGTATATAAAATTTAGGCATTTGAACTATATTGCTGTTGTATAAAGAAGAATGACTACCTACTATAATAAACACCCATTTAACACTTTTGGAAGCATTTTCGGATTCACAGTTGGCTACAATTAACCAACTTATACAAGTATATTTTAGTATAGCGAACGTGCAGTAATAGGGTTCTATAGTTTCACAATAATGCGGATTAAGAAAAGGGCTTTTTGTTCATTCATGAACATTTAAACGGTTGCCGCGGCTCACAAAATCTAAAAACGGGCACATATAGGACGATGGTAACTGAAGAAGGAGTTATTAAATCCATTTTCACAAATAAAGTTAGAAAAATAATATGTATTTGAGTACCGGACCGGTACTGCCAAACCCCGCCGCCCACTCCAATGTAGCGATGGGCGATTGTTGCAAAAAAAAACAATCGACTGAATCGAAAATTGATCTATTGCTCATTCGATTGTCGATTTAGTAGTTCCTCACAATTATTATTCGAATAACAATCAACAAACTACTAACGCGGGTTGAACTGCGTAAGGCGGTATAAGGCTGCGCGGGGCGGTGCATGCGGGACGGTGTTGCGTCAATTACGTTTATAAGTAGGTATTAGTGCTTCAATTCGTTTTCTTTAGTTGGTCTTGTGGAAAAACCACCCGCCGCACCATCTTTTGTAATTACTTATTTAGTAGTACGAACTACGCACATGTATAGTGTATAGTAATGGGTGCGCTGCGCTACTACAAACTAGTAGTTAAAGTTGACGCGGTAACCGTATCAGTCATTGTCGCTCGCCGCACGCCGGAGGTCGATAACAATCGACTAACATCGATTGTTATCGACTTTTATCGACTAAACCGAACAATCGACTAATTCGATTACTTTTAGTAGTAATCTCCCATCACAACTCCAATGCGTTATTCGAGCGTAGACATTATTAACTTAGAAATCATTATTCTTAAGGATGTTATGATTTTATTTTTGTATATGTTACATGGTCCATAAACTTATGTTTACTACCTATTTTATACAGCTCACAACGTTATTTAAGTATTTTTCAATGGAATTTGTATTATTTTTTTAATTTTCCAAGTACATTTTTTTAGTTGGTCGACTATTACCTACTCGTAAACATGTAAAGCTACAAATTTATATTTTTTAGATTACCGCCTATACAGGCGGTAATCTAAAAAATATAAATTTTTGTGATTTTATTTTACCACTTTGTCCGCGTGATTTATTTATTTATTATATACTTTATTGTACACCACAAAATCTTACAGGACAAACATTTACAAAAACAAGTGTACAATGGGCGGTCTTATCGCACAGGGCAATCTCTTCTCGTGATTAATATGTATATCCACGCCAAATATGTCGCACCTTCGGTAGAACAAGGGCATAATTGCAGTTTTTGCTATTTTACAGGAGAGCTATTTTAAGATATTTATTGCATTCAGTGAGGTCTTGCTCTGTTAATATTGCTCGAAAGTTTTTCTTCTTTGCATGATATAAACTATATACTATATCCTTTTTAGGCGTATAGTTAACAAGAATTAAGAACTTTTAGTTTTTTTTCAATTAATTTTAATTTTAAGGAAGGGATACATTTGTGCCCTTGTTCTACCAAAATGTATATTATTTTGTAAGGACAAGGGCATAACTGTCTGAACGACTTTGTCCTTCCAATTTTAATTAGGCATAAGTGTAATAGATGTGGCATTGTCGCTCCAGAAACCAAAAAATTAAAAGGGCATATTTACCTTTACGACGTTAGCGGTCCAAGTGACGACTGCCTCTCTCCCCGCCGACGGCGCAACTGACCAATGAGACTATGTCCAGCCAAGAGAGCAGTAAAAAGGCACCAATAAGACAAAGTCACTATTTTCGCCTAGCGGATTTTTAAAGGAATTAAATGACTGTCTTTGTTCCTCCAGTTCAAATAGCATTTTTAAGGCATTTCTGTATACTTAACTCATTTTTGCAATTTTTGACAATTGTGCCCTTGTTCTACCGAAGGTGCGATGTATATCCTCGGCTGTTCCAAGTTTAAATCATGTGGTTGCCAGTTAATAGCTTGGACCGAATATGTGCCAGACCGCGGCACAACTTGCCCACGACGAGATGATGAGTTCACTCAATCATGGAGCACGTGAATTCTAAATTCCACTCATGAGGGAAAAGGTTAAATATAATACAGTACCTTTTGGCACTGTATTATATGACACGTTGAGTGTTCGAAAGTACTCAATACAGACATGTATAGAAGACTGGACTGATAGAGAATTACCTAGCCTAAAATTCTGTATAAAGAATTTGAAGATGAGTATTTTTTTACCCAACTGCCGAAGGAGGGTAATTTGTTTATCAATCTATGTATGTATGTTTGTTCTTGTGTGGCGTTCTAGAAACCAAACGCGTTGGCCGATTTTGATGATTCTTACGTCAATCGATTCGCCTTAACCTTGCAAGTGTCACTGGCTACATAAAAATTGGAAAAGAGTAAATGGCGGATTTTGGGCGCCATTAAGTGGGGTAATTTTTTTTTTTCTTCCTTACCCATCGTGTGAGGTATCAAAATAAAGGATTTTATCTACTCTCATATCGTAATATTCGAATTATAAAATTAAAAACGAGTTTATATTGGCATACTTTATAAACACAATACCGAAATTTAAAAATAGAATCTTATTATTTCTCTAACAAAATAATGCTATAAAACAATTTTTTTTCTATTACGATACAGGACAAATCCAAGAAGTTAATCACTAAGGAGTTTCCATCAATATTATTTTTTAATGCCATTTTATAGTACCTATTATAAAAAGATTTGATTCCAATTTTAAATTGTCTATGACAATGCCCGCTTTAGACATAGCACGCACTGTGATTTTTATTCGCGCGAATTTTGTTTCCTTCTACCTGTTCATAGAGCTCAAAATATTCGGGCGAATAAAATTCGCGCCGTGGTGCGGTGGACTCTGTGGCAAAACACGGATTTCTTGCGGAATTATTTCCGCACGATTTCGTTACCGATGCGAACAACTTCATACAATTACATAGGTCGCAGAAAGGGCGGAAAAAAATCGCGCGAATAAAGATCGCAGTGCGTGCTAAGCCTTAGCGCATGCGCGGTTAATGCGGTGATGTGCTGGGTTTTGGCGCCATTCATACGTTTTGCAAGTTTTGCTGTACTGAATTTCATGAGTTATTTAAATTATTGTGTGTGAAGAGTCTGATATCAGTGAATGTGAAGAAAATTTGACTCCCCCCGATATTTTAGATGCGGCGAAGGAAAACTATCACACAAATGCTATCACGATTTTATGGCATGGAATATGCAAAAACAGGTATTTAGTAGGTTCAATCCCAATTTATGAGTGTAGATAAAGTAGTGTATGAAACTGCACATAACTAGGTATTAAAACATTCGTGTGAAAGCTATTAAAACCTCGCCTACGGCTCGGTTTTTAAACACACACTCATGTTTTAATACCCCTCATTATGCAACAGTTTCATAAACTACTATTAAGAGGTGATTTCAAAAATATAAAACACCTATATGTTTAAATGTACCTGATTTAAAAAAATAAATGTATATATGTAATAAATAAATGTTGAAAATGGAAAGATCATACAAAAGTTTATATACAAAACTATTTTTTGTTTTTCGCTGTAGTTACAAAGTAATATCAAATTGAAAAGTTTTTCTTGAATCCAGTACCGAAAACACCTCGACAGTTCCCGAACAAACCCGAGCCCGTGTGACGTCACGACGTTCATTTTACTCATTGTAGCACATAGCTGATACAGTGTTTTTTTTGACTTTTAATCTATTCAATCTTGTTATTATCGTCAATATATTGATCAAAAATATTGATCCTTAAATGTTATCGTGCTTGCTTCATACCATTATGTACAAGTACTAAAAAAAATCCCCATTATATGTGAATCGCGCAATAGCCAAGTACCTAGTAATCTATACCTACTAAAGGTTTGAGAAATGTTCTATGTCTCTAGATTCCAACTAGAATGTGTTTATTATTATGTTATCTTGTTCTAATTTAGTATTAGATTCGTATTAATATCTTACTTTGATCATTACAGACTGAGATAAGTACATTTTTATGGGAACTTTCGTGCTAAGTTGACATTGTTGTATAATTACGTAACTTGAAAACATGTTTTTTTGTTTATGGAGTTATATTCATAATTTTATTCTCAAGTGATAGATATAGGCGTAAAACTAATATTTCTGTTTTAATTGTGAAAATCGGTCAACGCATTTATGAGATATTAACTGAAGAATTAGTGATAAAAAATCTACCAAGTTAATATTTTCACGTTTTTGTTCTACAAAGTTTTTTAGTGTTTGTAAATATATAATATAGATATTAGTATTTAATATTATTAAGAGATATGTAAATAATGGGAACTACCGAACATTTTGAGGATTTTGTGCAAAAAATAAATATAAATAAAGGCTGCACAGATTTCGGGTTGTATCATATTTAGTGGTATCTAATGAAGTTTTATGATATCCAAAGTCGAGTTTCGCGCCAATCATGTTTGTTTACTTTTTATTTTACACCAATATCAACTACCCATATGTGAAAACGATTACGTTATGACAATTCTGTTTCTAAATGTACCTGGTAAACAACATTATTGTTGTTTACCAGGTCCACTAACACGTAATTTTCATTACCACTACTTTATTTATGCTCAAAACTGCCAAATCGTCCATCAGATGGGTATATTATCGAAATCAGCCTTTAAGAATCCTATAACACACATGACTAAATAAAATTTGCTGTTATAAATAATATTTTTGCACAAATTTTCGGATATTTTAGTCAATTCACGTGTAGTTGACACTGTAGTACAAAATTCCTTGATCGTTATGACGTCACCAACATGGCGACCAATCATGGCCCGTTCGTAGACAGGTGATTCTTTTGAAAAAATTTTCGATTTTCAATTGCTTATAATAAATTAAAAAAAAAAAAAATGAGATTTTTGCAACGACAATATAATTTATGATACGTTAAGTTACAAAATATTTTTTTTATATTGTGTTTTTTTTTTAATTCAACAACCCAATTACCTAGCCTGAAATTCTAAATTAAGAATTTGAAGTTGAGTATTAGTAAACTCTACTTCAGTCTGAAAAGTAGGGTTTGTCACGGCATAATACTCAATTCCTAAACCGGGTTTTAGTGACGAGGCTCTACACTTCCAAACTTCTGTAACTGGATGTGCCAAATTAATGGTATAGTTTGTACCAAAACATATTCAAAAAGACTCATGCTACCCGCGAATGCAGAACACTCAACATATGGCGCTCACCACGGATGAACTTCCACACACGATCTCGACTCAATCAAGCATCGAACTTGTCTAAGCACGTTAGTTGAAAGTTCAGGAAAACAGTTTGCTGCCGCACAAACACCACGTTATTAGAACTTGTGTGGAACATGAGCTCTATGGCTCGTAAATTTCAATTAGCCTTTTAAACTTAATTTTTAAAATAATACGTAATCAATGTACGGCCCATGTGGTCGTGGTTTTAAACCGTTTTAAACAAATTTAAAAGGGGTTGTAAACCACGGAATTTAGTTTAAAATGTTTTATTTATTAACTAGAATAACTTGAATAAAGAGGCAGGCAGTCAGTCATGTATAAAGACAATAAGTATCTTCATATCTTTTTTTTTAAATAATATTCTTATGGAGCAAAATCAATCAAAATAAAGAAAATTTCATGGAAGCGAACGATATTACGGGTTTCGTGTAAAAGTGTCAGATTATAAAAAACTAACACCTACCAATTATTACTTGACCAACTTTTCAATTCTCTACTAAAAACTTTTAACACAAAAGAGTTCATTATCTTATAAATTAAGTGCACAAAACTTTTAAATACCTTGAGTATAGTTCACTTATTACAGATTCCTTCTGTTCTTTCACAGAATCAATATGGCAATGGCGTCCTACTTTTTCGTCTCATCTTTAATGAAAGCAAGTTAATATGAAGCAGTTGATGTAGAGACGCCGGGAAAAGAGGTTTTTTTTTTCATTTTGTATTAAAAACTGATACAGGCAAGATTTTTCATTAAACCTCTATAGATATCAAGAGATAAATCTTGTCTGTATATTTATTGGTAAAATTTATGAATCTTTTTTACCTTCATGATGCTATGAGTACCAAAATTAGTCACAGATAGTTTAATAATAGTTTTAATTCGGTAAAGCAGACAGCAACCATGTGGTTAAGTATATACTGCCTGTCCTTTTAGACTAAGATCTATTTTAGCTAACAATATCTCCTATAATCAGAACACAAAAAACAAATAATTATCTATCGCAAAAAGCACTACATAAAAACCAACCCACATTTTCACACACACATCAAACGACAAAGCAAAGAATATTCCGTAGCAAACTGCAAATAAAAGTCCTCTATGCAGTTGTGAGAGGAACATCAATAAAACATAACACGCTGAACATTATTCACGATCAAATCAAATGAGATCGCCGACACTGCGACGAAGAATAGATCGTTTACTACTGTCAAAGGCATTTACTCTTTTGCACCGCATTCAGCGAGAGTAGGGTTGCCTGCCCTCAGATTTTAAAGAAAAAGGAATTATAGTCCGTTTAGAAACGACTCTTACTTCGTATGCGTACAAAATTGTTCTGTAACCTGTAAAAAGGTTTTCAGGCTAAAAATACTATTGAATCAAATTTTAGTTAACGCAAATTTATCATCATCATCGTTTCAGCCGAAAGACGTCCACTGCTGAACATATGCCTCCCCCAGGCGTCGCCACATTGACCGATCCCATGCGTCTCGCATCCAGCGCCTTCCCGCAACCTTAACCAGGTCATCAGTCCACCTAGTGGGAGGCCTTCCAACGTACCGTCTTCCGGTTCGCGGTCGCCATCCCAGAATTTTTCGGCCCCATCGGCCATCCGTTCTGCGAGCAATGTGCCCTGCCCACTGCCACTTAAGTTTGGCAATTCTTAGGGCTATGTCGGAAACTTTGGTTCTCCTGCGGATATCATCATTTCTGACGTGATAACAAAAGGAAATTTCGAGCATTGCCCTTTGGGTGACTTTGAGCTTTCTGATAAGGCCCATTGTGAGCGACCACGTCTCGGTCCCATAGGTGATCACTGGCAACACACACTGGTGATAGACTTTTGTCTTGAGACACTGCGGTAAATTGGACGAGAAGATACCACGCAACTTCCCGAACGCCGCCCAGCCGAGTCGCATTCGACGGTTGATCTCTTTTTCGAAATTGGACCTACCCAACTGGGCAACAGAACCGTTTGTCCCAGGTAGACATAATCGTCTACAACTTCGAGTGTAGAGTCTCCGACCTTCATAGGAGTGGGTGTTACCTGGGCATTTACCATGACCTTGGTTTTGTCCATGTTTATTTAAAGACCCACTCTTTCGGAAGCTCTACTGAGGTCATCGATGATTTTACTGAGGCTATCTATGTCTCAGCCATGACCACTATGGCGTCGGCAAACCGAAGGTGAGTGATGACTCGCCATTAACGTTGATGCCCAGCCCCCTCCAGTCCAGAACCTTGAAGAAATCCTCCAGCACAGCAGTGAACAGTTTCGGAGAAATGACGTCTTCCTGGCTCACGCCGCGCTGGAGAAGGATTGGTTTCGACTGACATGACTGACATGGTGGCGTTTTTGTACAAACACTTCAACACCTCAATGTACCGGTAGTAGATCTGGCACCGTTGGAGAGACTGCAGTACAGCCCAAATCTCGATCGAATCGAAGGCTTTATCGTAGTCCACAAACGCTAAACAGAGAGGCAGGTTATACTCTTTGGTCTTCTGTATAACCTGCCGCAGCGTATGTATGTGGTCTACGGTGCTAAAGCCTTTTCGTAATCCGGCTTGTTCGGGGGGCTGGAAATCGTCAAACCTGCCCGCGAGACGACTCATGATGACTCTTTGGAGGTCTCTTTTCAAGGATTTAGAGATCTGTCTATTGAGCTGCCGGTATTTGCACACCTCATCTGAAGACTGCAGGATCATCTCACGCCTCTCCTTCATAAGCTTGAGGGTAGGATCCGAGAACTTTTTGTTTCTATCTATACGACGGGTCTTGAAAAACTTAGACCCGACCGTATGGACAGCTGCCACGAATCCGTTGCTGTATTCATCCACGGAGCTCCCTAGGCACTCGAAACGATTCTGGAGTTCGAGCTGAAAGCTCTCGGGGTTTTGGACCTGGATCTGTGCTGGACGGAGCGTGGACTTCATCAGTCGAGACCTTACAAGCTTAATATTAATGTTCAATGTGCCTCTTAACATGCGGTGATCGCTCCCGGTGTTTACCGAATTGATGACAGGGACATCATTGAACATTTGCTTCTTGGTTTCATGTCAACCTCATGAAGTGAAGTCGAACTCATTTTTTGTTGCACCATCGAGGCTCTCCCAGGTCCACTTCCTGTGTTCACGATTTTTGAAGAAGGAGTTCAGGTTATAGAGGCCCTCTTTCTCCATAAAACTGGCCAGTAGGTGACCCCAGTGGTTCCGTCGTCCAACTCCAAATTGCCCCACTTGCAGCTCATCCTCGTCTCGTTTGCCCAGTTTCGCGTTGAAATCCCCCATGACAACGGTGAAGTGAGTTTTGAAACCATGCATGGCTCTGGAGATATCTTCTTACATGGTCTCCACCTCATCGTCGGGGTGTGCCGAGGTTGGGGCGTAGACCTGTATGACCTTCAGCGAATATCTTGAGGATATTCTGAGTTTAAGGTACGCCACCCTGGTCGACACACTCTAGATCTTCGCCACGTTGTTCACAAGGGACTTGTGGACGATAAACCCGACACTACCCTGGGACTGCCGTTCACCCTCTCGGAAATAGAGCAGGTTACCGTATTTGATTATCGACTCCTCCCGCTCTCTTCGGACTTCACATAACCCTATAATACTCCATCGCAACCTGCTCAATTCCTCTTCGAGTTCGGTGACCTTCTCGTTGGTCCGAAGAGTGCGCGTTTTGTACGTTGTTAGGTCCAGTCGTCGGTGATTGTTGGGGTAGCCGGATCCCGTCCGGAGATTCTTAGCACCACTTGCCATGCCGTAGCCTCGACCGCTACCGTAGTCGAGAGTAGGCAACCTGCCGGGTACTAGGGGCCATTTTTTATTTGTGCTATTCACTGGGGGGGTTTAGAGATAATCACCACGCATGGCAGGCGGGTTGGCGATCGCAGTATGGTTGTTATAGAAGCACAGAGAACGCTGCTGCCCATTCTCTGGTTTGTCCCTTAGTCGCCTCTTACGACACCCACGGGAAGACATGGGATGATGAAATTCTTTACGTCTGGCACCATACGGAATAGCAGTTAACGCAAATTAATTATAGCCAAAGAGAATGTAGAGATCAAATCAAAAACTTAAAGTCCATTTACTAGGAATCAGAATAATGTACCGTTAATAAAAGACAGAAGCATAAAAAAACACATTCACTCCAATTAAGAACCTCATCCATTTTTGAAGTCGATATAGTACATTACTGCAGCGGCCAGCAAAAGAGGCATTGATGGACGAACGTGTAAAAGTGGGCCGAGGCGAAGCCGAGGCACACATACGTAAGTCCATCAACGCCTAGTTGTGGCCAAGGTTTGTATAGTGCTTTTCTCAAATAATGCACTGAAATTGGCTATCTTGGATTAAGACATGGTTCCTTTTTGTACCAGGAGTACGTTCCCTTGAGGTGATTTCTTGGCCAAACTTGTTACTTACTGACAGGCCTGGTCTAAACTTAGCCAAAACCGGGAGGAACGGAAGAAGAAAAGAAGGCCCTGCACTGAGACCACTCAGGCTAAAACTAAATAATTTTCGACTTTAACGCGGGCAGAAGTTAGTAATTTAAAAAAAATACTCTTCTTAGGCGGCTGGGTCAAGGGCCTGATCCAGAAAGCAGTACTGCTGGACACGGCTCGTATTGTTAGGAGGTTCCTCTCTCTGGAGCCCTGACCGCCGGAAGCTTGGACCCTATTCCCGATCCTGGCCCACGGGGCCTCAATTTTTTATATTTTTAAATGTTTTTCTATTTTTATATTATTTATAAAAAATATTTAAAAATATACTAAATAAGCAATTTGATCAATAAAGGAAATAATAATACCAGCCTGTAACCTGTAAACCGTCTTCTCATGCAGAGAAGGCACGTATATTAATCACCACGCTTGAGTTAGTAATAATTACAACAAAATTAATAGACATTTAATTAATTTTAAATTAAGAGTACCTACTTCACGACTTTCTCAGTTCAACCAGTCGATATTCCGACCTTGGATAACAGCCTTTGTCTTTAACTAAAAGGTTTAAAGGACACAGACTTATTGACAAACAACACAAACTGTGCCCGACTTTAATTGAAACATAAGTTAATTGAAAGTTTTAATTGATCGACTTGTTTTCTATTGTGCGTTAATGGAATTATTAGTGCCCGCTGTGACAATTGGGTTTGTATTGAAATTGATTGTGTTCTGGAAAATTTGTTGTTATCGATGAGTATTTCGAATATGAGTTGAGATATATTCGGTTATTTAGGTAACTGGAGTATCCACTATCCACAAGGGTTAATTAAGTATGCTTTATTTTCTTCTACATTAAACCCAGTTATTTGCCTCCCTTCTCTAGCCGATCGTCTATCAAATATCATTATGACAAAACCAAGCATTTATGATAGAACCAACGACCCGCCCCGGTTTCGTACGACTTAATAAACCACCAAGATTTCTTTATTATGTGTAAATTTATTTTTAATTTTCTATTCACATAGAACGTCCGGAATAGCAAATCTAAATGATGGTGAAAACCGCATTAGATTCCGTTACATAGTTTAGGAGAACAACGCGACCCCATAGACAGACAAAAAAAGCCACATAATTTTATGAAAGAAAAATATAGAATACCTCTAATTTGCCTTTATTGTTAATGTCAACAAACAAAGACAAGTAAAACTTTGTGCCACCCCCGACCGGTATAAAAAGCACATCAACATCTTGACACAGCCAGCAGACGCTCCTATTGTACAGATGCGTGCAATTATCAGCTCTGTGACTCTGCACCGCTATCGTGGTGGACGTCGATTGCGGAACGGCATTGAGTGTGTCGTGAACTCGTGAGCGCTGTGTCATGTTTGCAGCTTTATTTGTTCAAACAGGGACGTAAGAGTGTGCTTGTAAATGATCTATGAGACAAAAAACATTTGCGGTCGCAGACATCTGACTGAATTGCCTAAGTAAAAAGTCTTAATTCGAGGTTTGGCTCTCACCTATTTTCTCCTCCAATATTGGACCAATTTAAAAGATGTGCCCCTTTGTTTTCATTTTTGTTGATACTTTATCATTACGGTTTAAAATTCTTTATTTCTCAAAAATTTCAAATCACATACGAGGAGAAATAAAATGTAAAACAAAACTTAAGCAATTTCAAGTTTAGTTTAGTTATTTCAAGTTTTAGAAGCACTATAACCCTCAAAACTGCTCCAAATTGCGCTGTCAACGATGGCCTAGTGTAGAAATATGTCAACTATAAATGAAAAAGAGAAAACATAGGGCAACAGTCTATAACTTTCTATTTCAGATTATGGAATATCTTTTAAATTGATCCAATATTAGAAGAGGAAATAGGCGAGAGCCAAACCTCGAATTATGGCTTATACTTAGGCA
Source organism: Orthosia cruda (assembly GCA_964057195.1). Classification (NCBI taxonomy): domain Eukaryota; kingdom Metazoa; phylum Arthropoda; class Insecta; order Lepidoptera; family Noctuidae; genus Orthosia; species Orthosia cruda. The sequence goes on from OZ059829.1 coordinate 39,922,536, forward strand.
AGCAGTCGGATGTCTGCGACCGCATTTCCTCTTAAAAGCGACATTTCATTTCAGTATTGAGCTTTGCATAAAATGCACAGCGTACCTATCCATCGTATCGGTTACCATGTATCTCAATGGCGTCCTACATAATCAGCCAATACCTTGCATTTTTACAATTCAACAATATGTTGTAGAGCAGACCATATTTCTTTCAAAATATAAGGCAAGTGATTTGAATCTTTTCCAAATCGCGATTAGATTAGACAGTGTTACGCAATTGAAAAGTGTGCTACTCTTTAAACTCTCTACACTTTTTTTTAATGAACATGCGTATCTTTTCTAGAAAACCAGCTGCCATTTAAAAAATAAAAATGTTTCTATCTACCTAACAACAAAGGAAACTTTATAATATCAGAAAGGATTAAGTTCGTGACTTTAAGTTATCTATTACCTTGATCATTCTTCCTTGAATGAGTGACTCAGTATTGTTAACTTATTCAACCAACCTTGTCTGCACATTGTACTAAGTATATTACGATCTAAATGACAATTAATGTATAGGTGCAAAGCTATGTTTTCTATATTCTTTTTAGTTAGCTTATACTTTCCCGCTGCTGGATAAAGGCATCTCCCATAATCTTCAAACGTTCTTTGAATTCTGCCCTTTCATTTCTTAGGTCTTCCTCGGTTACAACGCTCGTCCTCAGGCACGTACCGTGTAACAATACTGGCACATCGCTCCCCGTGCGTCCTGCAAGTGACCTGCCCAGTCCAACTTAAGGATTTATATAATACCAGCTAAAAATAGTTCATCATCATCATTTTTTCAACCGCAAAAAGTGCACTGCTGGCCATAGGCCTGCCCGAAACGTCGCCGTCGCCATACTGATCGGTCCTGTGCTTTTCGTAACTGCCGCACTCCCGCGGTCTTGACCAGGTCGTAGCTCCATCTAGAGGGAGGCCTTCAAACGCTGCGTCTTCCGGTACAGGGTCACCAATCTAAAAATTTCCGGCGCAACGGCCATCCGTTCTGCGTGCAATGTGTCCTGCCCACTGCCACTTAAGTTTGGCAATTCTTCGGGCTCTGTCGGTAACTTTGGTTCTCTTGCGGATGTCTTCATTTCTGATTCGATATAAATAGATGGTTTTATAGAAATCTTAATCATTCTCTTCCCCGTAAACTAATTTATTTGAAATCTACGCCACTTGACTTCTTCGTCCGTACTTCTCCGTTAGTCGTCATCTCAGTAGTCTCTATCTACACTCATTATCTCTTACACAATTCACCCATCCACTTTTTCAAAATAACTCTAACAAAATCAACTTTTATAAAATCCCAATTAACACATCATCATTTTTCGGCAATAAATTCTGTGCCCAAGCCTCAGGCACTCAGGCCTACAAATGAAAAACAGTTACGTTTGTATACAATTACGAAACAAAATTTGCCATGTCCTCGTTATATCATAAGCAAAAAAGCTTACATGTATTACAATTGCTTTTCCAAATAATATTGGAAGGAATAAACAGAGCTTCAAATATTTCAAGAGCCATAACAATTTGCGTTATTCATAAGTCGAAATACTCAAGCTTACTCTTTAATAGAACCGATATATAAGGTAAAAGAATGAATTAAAAGATTACAAGTACACTAAATACTAAAGCTACAAAGTAACTATCTATGTGGATACTAGTAAAGTTATACTATGTTCATCTAGCAACCGTTATTATGAAAAGTTACCTTACAGAGTTACCGGTTAGTCCGTCACTAGTTTAGCACATTTAACTATCAAACTTTGAATTTCGTCCTAATCCTACAGACCACGCAGGGGCTTAGATTACGGTGTTTGGCATACAAATCCTATATTTGATACTATTAGTCCATTCAATTCGCAGTCTTAATAGGATAGGACATGGATTATGTTGGTCGGGATTACGATAGAGAGGTAAAGTCTCATTTAGCTTAGCGGCGGTGCGGAAAACTGGAAAATTCGTTTCGGACGCGTAGGTACGCGTTGAATACTTTATTATACGGCCATGTTTACATATACATGGTGTATGTGTAATGTTTGCCTCTGGTATTGCGAGGCGTGATTTGACAATATGTAGGCATCTATTATATTCGCACATGTGAGCTGTCTATTTTTAACCGACTTCCCAAAAAGGAGGAGATTCTATGTTCGACTTCAAGTTTGTTTTTTTTTTTTTTTTTTTTGTGTATGTTCTCCGATTACTCCGTCAATTGTGGACCGATTTTGAAAATTCTTTTTTTGTTTGAAAAAGTATGTTCCGAAATTGGTCCCATTTTAGTTTGGTGAAGATCTGATGAAGAACTTCGGAGATATACAATAGAACTCTTCAATAAATAACGGCAAATCTCTCGGGATTGCTGCAATCGCATGTATGTTTGTTGTTTATAACATTTCATAACATAACATCACGCCAGTTCGCTCTTAAGGGGTAAGCAGACCTCTCATTTCACCGGTTATGTTCAAGTTTCATGAAATCTATTCTGGCGAAATAGTTCCCTTACTAACTTGCCTATTAGGTACGTACAACTAAAAAGTGAAAAACAAAAAAACTTTTTGCAAAAAAATACTACCGACTTCCCGAAAATGGTACCTACGAAAGACACCGACTTCAAAAAATTAAGTTATTTTTCACTTTGTAGTTTTGTATTTGGAAGTCGGTAGTATTTTTTTGCAAAAAGTTTTTTTATAAATACGCCACCTTTTTTTCGGGAATGGGAGAAAACAAAACACGATCATGCCTCATGATTATGACGCGTACCTTTAGTCAAGCATGTTGTTTAGGGAGTATTTTCACCATCGTACATTAGGGCTGACTGTACACTGGTCCAAGTAAATCCTAGTTGTATACGTAAGTATGCAAGCGTGTTCGTATCTAATCTTGCAACTGAATTTTAAAGCAGTTATCCTCCACCGATTAAGATGAAATTTTGCATCCACGTTTAGTTTGCTAAGCGACGTCATTCTAAATCCAATATGGCGGACGGCCCAAGATGACGGACTAATTATTTTTATGCACTATCATGATATGGGTATCAAATGAAAGGGTTAGCTGAAAAGAATACGAAAACAGCTTGTTTTAAAAAGAGATTTTTTATGAATAACTTGTCAACTATGTCGGGTTCGTGTTCCAGTCTAATCGGATGCAGTTGCTTTCCAGTATTTTACCCGAAATCCAGTAACGGTAACATGATCTCCTAGACGAATGATATCAGGTTTTCTGGCTTCTGCTGGTTGTCACCGCAAATACCTAGCTATTTAATTTACCTAGTTATAAAATATCATTATTTACTTTAGCTACATTTATGAAAGCTTTTGTACCAAAACCATCAGCGATCTTATCATTACTAAGGATACTCCTTAACTAAATACAGAGCTGCCAACACTCAGTACATTCAATCAATACCAACAAGCCGGTAACAAGAAAAATGCGGTACCGTTGAGTTCTGCGCAAGAGTCGGTCCCTAGAGTGCGCGTGCGCTTAAAAAGCCATCGACAGCTATACCGTCCGGATATGTACCGTTACGACCTTGATCTGCGAATGTGAGATGTAGGTACAGAAGTAACCTCTTAGATTGTTGCTTTGGTGTAAAAAATTAAGCGTTTAGATGTAATGTAGCCTAGCCGCGACCTTTGGAGAAAAACTAGCGTTAATCACAATGCTTGCTAAGTGTGTTAACAATTATTTTTACTTTATATTTTCCTAGCATTTTCCCGCTGCTTCACCCGCGTAAAAAGTGTTTTATCATCCTAAGAAAACGTACTTCCGAAATAAAAACCATTCTATGTTTTCCTAGGGTGTCAAACTATCTCCATGCCAAATTTCATCTAAATCGGTTCAGCGGTTTAAGCGTGAAAAGGTAACAGACAGACAAAGTATACTTTCGCATTTATAATATTTGTTAGGAGGATTAGGATTCAAAAACTTATACAAGCTAAGTGAAACGAATATACCTAAAAGAAAAATAATATGTTAATATGGCTACTACATAAATGGGATGACGATAATAATTTAAAACTTCTTAATACACATAGCACTTACTCTAGCTGTAACTATACTTATGATGAGTTAACCGTTAGAGCCCTTTGGCGTCACATTATCTACTCAAATGTGTTTATAGGTTAAGTACAGCTCAAAATTGAGCATGATTCATGATATGACAAATTATACCGTTTATAGTGAAAACTACACAAACATAACAGTTTTCGGTACACATGCTTGTCATTGTAATATTCACTCAGTTTTTTGTAACTTTTTGAGCAAATAGAGAACAAGCAAACATTTTTGTAAGGAAATCTGGCTTAGATAGGTTTTTCGTTTTAGCATTTCACATGGCAATAGGGCCCCTTTCCTCCTTCTAAACTATGTAATTTTTCCTCGGTAAAAATATTGAGAATCGCGATACATGGTAGATGTCGATTCAGAACGGCTTTATTTCCGTTTTTGGAATTAAGGGCCTACTTCACCAATGAAACTTATCGCGATTAATTCAACTGAACTCAGTTTATGCAAATACAGCGTTCTGATTGGTAGTTTCTCAGCGGTCTCAACCCACCAACCCGAAATTGGCCCTAAGTACGTCAAGATGCAGGTGGGTTAGTGACTGATTTTGCCACTCTTAAACGTGACAGCTACACCAGTATTATATCAAAAGTTACTACTTTTATACTCTTTACCAAATGAGACGTCGCATTAAGACTACACTGAAACATAAAAAACTATCATTTTAAATTGCTCATGTTATAGCTTGAGAGAATGTCATAAAAGTAATTTGTCTTCCAGCCAACATTGCACACTGCACAGTGAGCTCTGAAGACAATTTCATCGCAATTTTCACAAATGGTTCAAATAAATAAAACATAACTTACATACGTATTACACTTTATTGTTGTTTTCTGCGACAATAGACCAACGAGGCTAAGAACAAAGTATTCTTTGAAATTTACACCTTACATATTTCATGACCATGTTTTTAAACAATGGTCCGTAGCTCCGTAGGAAATAGTTTGACAACTGGGTCTACAAGACACTTATTTAATAAAACCGACAGGTTGCAGTATATCTGTAAAATATTTTTTAAAGTTTCTCTCAGATTTTTTTATCTTTTTACGCCAGTTGTAAAATGTAGATATGAATTATGTCATTTTTTGTATGAATCTTTGTCTGTTATACAGGACCCTGGTTTGCCTATGGGTTCTACTTTAATAAACAAGTTATCTTTAATATGAATTCTATTTAACTCTCAGTACCGTCAACATGAACATCTGGCTGAATTCTGTACAAACCGTATTTAATTTTGGAATCGTCGATACGGCGAAGAAAAATAACATGAAGATCGATCCGTTCAGGATACAATTACGTTTGAAGGATTGGTGTGTTAGCAGGTTTACACTCATACGAAATTGATATCGAAAGTGCATAATACAATTTATTGAGACAAGCCCACCACAATATGCCCCAACTACTACAACTCCTGAATTCAGAATCAACAGTGGCACACCTGCATCACCCATCCCTCTCCAGAGTGTAAGAATAATTCAACAGTTGCTAACACAAGTCAGAGACAACCACCCACTATCTATGTCAATGTCAATCATTGAATATTTAATTTCCTTCACGAACCTAAGTCTTTCCCTTGTAATTACCATAGTTAATCCACCGTTTTGAATTTGCTAATGTATTTTAGCTGGTTTGGAAATTTTAAACTTATGCCAGATGCTAGTGTTTATGTTGCATTAGTTACAATAACTAGGTAATATGTAGTTGGTGTTCCTAACAATAAATAATTCAATAATGTCTAGTCATGATTGAGCTTACATCAACTGAGTATCTATTAAGTTGAGCAATTATTCGACATATCGACCGAATGGACCAGTCCTCATGAATATCTCTATAGAAGTATAGACACAGTGCGTGGCATAAATAGTCACTGACCTGTATTATTTATATTGACAAGCTCCTTCCTAAAATTTAAATAAAGGTACACACAACTTAATTTATTAAAAGCCTAAACCTTAGAACAACAACAAAACAAGTCCAATTCCAAAGAACATCGAAAGTAATTCGAAAGCTCTAAATCCTTGTTATTTAAAGGAACGGTTCCGCAATACTTCAAAACGAAGTCAACAATTTACTCCGTGTTCAACATAGAATCAGCGACGGACGTCGCGTCGCCAGCTTAAATATTCAGTGAATTTAAATATTTTACATAACGGACACCGCTGCATAGACTTACTGATACAAAGTATACAATTAGTATTAAATGTAGACTCAGTTCTTGTAAATATTTAACTTTATGCAAACGAAATGTTGGTCGAACAAATTCTTACTGAGGTAAAGAGGTTAGATGTCGACCTTTCTCTCTGCAATGAGTTTGATTGAAGTAAAAGCTCATTTAATACTGGTTGTATTTAGATCGTGTTCTTTTTTCAAATCATCACTCTCTAGTGAATTCAAAAAGACAAAAGAATAGTCATCTATTCATTTTGCTTTTTAAATTCACAAGAGACCAAAATTCCTAATATTATGCCAATATTTTTGTTTTGTGCCATACTTTCCTGATTTCTTTGTACCAATTTTATCCAGCTATTTCGGCGAATTCCTGATTTCTAATGCCTCTCATTTATTACCTGTAACAAAAATATATATTCGATCAGAAAATATCCACAGTACAATTTTATTTTGTAGGTTGGTTTTATTTTTAAACTCAACACTTCAAAGCTTTATACATAACCTAGGCAATTTATAATTCGTTTCGGAATAAAAAAGTGTTATCCACCATTCAAAGGTTCGTTTACGTCATTTCCTGTTCATCAAGTTTTTGGTGATTTAGCAAATTATTTTAGCAAAAAATATTTGAGATTCACGAATGTAACAAACAATTAGAAAACCTCTAGTTTAGACAATTAAGAAATATTTACAAATGTTTAAATCCTTATTTGTAACATGGAGCATTGTTGTTGACAGCATTCGGAAACCTGTTGATACTGTGTAAAAAATTCTAAATGTTATTGCACAAATACCAATAAAAACTGTAATAAAATTCTCCATATTTTATTCAGCACTTGAATTCGATCTAAATTAGCTTGACTACTAAAATAAAATGTAGGTCGCGCAGAACTAAAATAAAATGTATGCTGAAGTCTGGTCACTAATAGCATTTGTCGAAAAATTTGTCAACCATGTAGATTTGTCATATACGATACGTGTTATAATAACATTAAATAGAAAAGTGTATTTTTAACCTTCGAAAATAAAGGAGGAGGTTCTCAATTCGATATGTATATTTTTATATGTATGACCACGCATAACTTTTTATAGTGGTTTTTTTACTGGCAAGAATATACCTCAAAGTTGGTCCTAATAAAATTTGAAAAATAAATCTACCCATAAAGATATAAAAAAGGATTTATTGATAATTTTCCCACTGAATTTTCAATTGTAAACCGATTCTTTTGAAATTATATGTAAACCGATTTTTATGGATTAATAACTTCAGCTAAAGCTGCTGTGACCATTATTTTCCATAAACATAAATAGATCAATACATGAGGAAAAATGCCTGCACTAACACAGTATTTAAATCTTCGCATATCAGCTTTTAAAGTTTTTCCTATGAGCAGTTACTGTTCATAAAATTGCTTAACATACTTAGTAGGAACACCAGGATCAGAAGTTTATTTGTGACAGATCTTCCTATAATTAAACGTCCGGGTACATCCCCAGTCGCGTGGCACAAAGTACAATCAACAATACAAGGCAATAGACTCGGTGCGCTATGTACAGTTAGACAAACAAGGGTCTCCCCGCTCTCTGGCCGAGCCCAATAGCGGTAATTGCTCAAACCAGAGACGAGTGCCACACCGCCACACTTACCAATAGGGATGGCGCGCAAACGAATTATGTATGCCATTTTGTCGTACTCTAGCTATAATACCACTATCTGACAGACTCTTATTTTCAGTTATAGACAGAAGACAAAAACTGCGAAATATTCTAAAATCGATGCTGTTTATCAACTATAAAACATTTGCGAGAGCTTTGTGTTATTAAATAAATTTTATTATATAAACTTTCGAATAGTTAATCTTATCAAAATAGGTTAGTAAACATACAAATTAGGGGATCTTAAATTCTATTTTCTGAATTCGTATAGACAGATCGATAGAGATTTTTTTGCTGATTACGCTGGCGTCAAAAATTCGGCCAAGTCTTAGATAGTATCATTTTAGCTTAAGGACAGCAGCTTTGTACACTGTTGGACTTGTACAGTTTGATTGATAAGCCTTTTGGCTTTGGCGCAAACCTTTGTAACTACCGTTTTTATTAGACAAAGTAGTGATGACTTTTTGTTGAAACGGAACAGGTGTTGTGTTGAAACGGAACAGGTGTTGTGTTGAAACTTGAAGTCAGTAAGCAGTCTAAACTGATAGTATTTAAGCATTTGTGTTTTGAGTATATGTCAAGTGGCTTGCCTTTTTAAATTCTAGTCAGTGATTTCACTACATTCGGCTGGGGCACACAAGTTACGATGAATATTACCTTCTTTCACGACTATGGTTACTAAGGACTATGGTGGCTAAGGTTACGTTATTTCCTTAGTAAATAATTTAGGGTTGAAATAATATTTACTAAAAGGAGAGAAAAAAATATAACATAGATTATTAGCCAACTTTTTTTAAATAGTAACAATAAAAAAATTAACTATACTTTTCCAGTTTATTATTTCACCTGGCAACCCTACAGATGTCCTAGTTGAGCGCTGTTGGCTTTTACTCAACACTTAGTAGGACATTTTGTTTTCTATCGCTTTGTAAATATTTCGGTTCACTAGACGTTCTAATTTAAATGATTGCGCCTTCATTTCTCTCTCGTTTAATTTAATGGAAGTCGAATTTACGGCGGAAATGTATTTTGAAATAACTGGGGCAGATGTTTTGTTTTGGTATTAAACCCTTGCCAAAAGCCATTGTGTCTCGCGTAGCATAAATATAAAAGTTGTGTGACAACTTTTTTTTTACTTAACCAAAGCTGTACTTTTTCTAAATATACAGAGGTGGACTTAATGCCTTAGGCATTTTCTACATATATATATTATATGTAATCTGAATCTCGGAAATGGCTCCAACGATTTTCGTGAAATTTAGTATGCAGAAGGTTTCGGGGGCGATAAATTGATTTTCAGAAAACGTAATTTTCTTATTTTCACTTGAGCAGAGCTCGGTCGCTCAGGTACTAGTATTTGTTAAAGTGCTTTTCTTTTAGCTTTACTAAAAACACATGCATATGTATATACATAAAACTACGCCTTTTTCCATGGGGTTAGGCAGAACCAACAGACCGCCACTTGCTACGATCCTTACATAGTTATTTTGATTTATGAACGTAAATACCTACAAAAACACACTAACAATATTAACAACAAATACACACTTTTATAAAAATATGTTGGCTTATCTAGTGTGACTATGGTCTATACCAGGGGTCACCAATTACTTTCATTCGAAGTCCGTTTTTAGGGTTCCGTACCTCGAAAGGGAAAAACCGCACCCTTATAGGATCACTTTGTTGTCCGTCTGTCTGTCTGTCAAGACCCTTTTTCTCAGGAACGCGTAGAGGTATCAAGCTGAAATTTATATCAAATACTTAAAGCTGTGAAAAAATCAAACTTCTAAGCCAACGCGATCAAAAGATACAGCCGTTTATGTCGCAAATTGCCACAAATATTCGACACTCGCAAGAGAATCAAAACCTACATTGTACTTCCCGTGAGCTAAGAATCTTGAAATTTGGTACGAAGGAACGTCTTGTAGCATAGATAAAGGAATAATTGCGAAAACCATACATTTTTAGTTACATCATATAATACAAATATTTTTAATAATTTTAAACTTACTATGAACGCGTAGAGGTATTAAATTGAAATTCATATCAAATACTCAGGTCTATAATACATTTAAGCTAAGGTTTGTCCGGAACCCTCGGTGCGTGAGTCCGACTCGCACCTGGCTGGTTTTTTTCTTAATAATATGACCGTAGCGGTCCGTAAGGTTTAAAGCCACCACCCCTTCCCCCGGATTTACAACGTTACATATATTTACTTTGTTAAAATTGCAATAAATATGTAAATATAGATACAATATCAATGTAGATTTTGATGAGATGATTCCTCCGTTGTCGAATAGACAGCAGTAAACACAAAGCGCGGAGTAAATTATTAAATTACGTACTCAAGTAACACAAGTAAATTATATTGTACTGTTTACTTAAAGTCTACACAAAATACGTCAGCGGTCCGGATCCGGACTGCGGTCCAACATTTGGTGACCCCTGGTCTATACCAGATGGTAACTGAATAGTGACGTTAAGGTTGCACTAGTCGACGGCACGAACTATTTTGTGCGCGGGGTTAAAATGCATTCTATCTCATCCGACAACACGTGCGAAAGAGATAGATGCTGTGACGAGCAGTAAGATGCTAGTTCGCGTACGAATTAGCACTTTTGCAAGTTTGTAGCGAAATGAATAATGTTTTAGGACGAAAACGAGCGCGAATTTTATAAACAGTCCTTTGGGAATCTAGATATCATGAAAAAACGAGTAAATGTATATTTTAAAAATAAAAATTATTTGTATTGTTGAACTACTAATCTATCCCTGTATAGTGGCTGTTTTGCAATTTTCCTTCTTCTTATGGTATTTATTTCCGCCCAAAGATGCGTTAAAATTTGTGTTGGTACAAACGGAAATTTGGTAAAAACGGTAGATCAAAATAAAAAATATGGTACTTTCGACGCTCATAATTTTCAATATTTTTTTAAACTTTTTTGTTTCCTCACAGGGCTCGATAATGATGAGACAAATTGATATAATTTTTTATTTTGAACGTACACCGTCAAACAAAAAATAAGAGAGAGTTTTTAGAAGAAGGTGGTATAACTGTGGGCTTTGTACTAACTTTTAATGTTTTAACGCGATCATGGTGTTTCTTTATGGCCAGTTAGAAAGTTTTTATGTTTACGAATTTTTTGAGGTGTTGTATGGCCCGCGGTTTTTTATAACAGCTAATGGTTTTGGTGGTGTGTCAGATGTAATGTTACGAGTACTTTTTTAAAGAACAAATAAAAATATGTATTGAGTTTTACGAGTTTGTGAGAATTGATAGTTGTTGCGTTGTAATAGTAATGTAGGTACTTATAGATTCTGTTATACACAAATCTAGGCTTTATAATTGAGCTTATTGGCTCTAAAGATTATACGATACCAATAATAAAACAAGCAAAAGAAATTGTTCTTCTTGGTGTCGCTGGTACGACTGTTATTTAGATTTGTTTGACTCAAAAGTGTGCCACTTCCAGGGTATTGGTGGTCAGAGATGTCAGCAAAAACTGACGGGGCCCGCTAGGGCCGATGCCTGTCTGGGTCGCGGATAAATTTGAAAGAGAGTTACCGCGGCCCTGGCACAAGCAACTGAAGGAACACGGGTGGGTTTTAGTCAGTTAAAGTCTGACACGCCCTTCCGCTTCACCCAGAGCGGGAGAAGTCATTTGATGATTTCCCACACAAAAAAAAAAAAAAAAAAAAAAAAGGGTATTGTTGGTCGCGTAAATCACTTTGGATTTTGACACACTTTTCTTTTTTTCTATCAACTTTTCTTCATAGAAATGTGCCTTCACATTCAAAATAAATCAAGGTTTAATCATAAAATTCATTTAAATTCTATTAACTTTACAACAAAGCCGAATTCTAAACATAATTTTTGATGTCTTGTTAAACAGCATTAGCAGCAAGAACTTAAAGAATGTAAAGTATTTTGTCAAGCCAAATTAACGCGTTTAGTGCTGGCTGTCACGTCAAAGATTTGCATTTAAAATATTAAAATTATCATGATAGACGGCTTACTTAATGTCACTGTTATTTTGACATAACTTTGTTTACATATTTTAACATTTTGAGGTTAACATCGGTTTTTACGTAAATGATTTGGATATGAATGGCCTTAAAGCTACGGACACATTATTGAGTCGTATCGTATCGTGGCGCGGGATACATACACCCAGTCATACGAATCTGTTTACGCTTATGTCATATCACAACGAGTCGTGTAACCAATCAAATGCGTCATAAGGCGCCACGTCACGCCACGACACTCCACGCAAAGTATGTTTCCGCCTTAAGAGTCAAAGGGCCGATTTTTTAATTAGTCTATGGTGTTGGGTATGACACGTCCTGAACCTTTAGGTTTCATACCCAACTTTAGTGTCAATCTTTGACGGTTTTCAGGCTAAAGTATAGTTTGACAAATACTCAACTCGACCTTAATTCAGAAATCGGCAAGATGAGGACCAAAGAAACTATAGAAATATTAAATGTGAAATGTGATATGGCTAGAACGGGGTAATAACTCCCGGTTTCTGAATTAAGAATTTAAAAAATAACAAACTCTACATTAGCGTGAAAACCTGTATAGACATTTTTTTAATTATGCCGCGTTCTTAGTTTGGAATTGAAACTGGTGGTAAGGGTGCCTAGGAGCGAGTAGTGGAACAAACGATTTAATATGCTAATATACGAGTATTACGTAAATTATGAAAGTGCTATTACAAAACAACATCGTAAACCCCAAAATTATTCATGATGGAACTTTAACTCACGTTTTAATAGCAGATGTGAAGATAAATTGAGACAGATAAGCTACTTTTTTATTTTTGGTAAAATTTTGCACACTATGTATTGAATAAACAATAACACTGAATCGACCTTAAAACATTAAACTGCTGAAACCCCTTAAGAAAAAAAATTGGTCGCAGACATCCGACTGAAAATCGTAAGTAAAAAGTCATAATTCGATGTTTGGCTGTCACCTATTTCCTCCTCCAATATTGCACCAATTTGAAAGATATTCCATAAACTGAAAAAGAAAGATATATGCTGTGCCTCTATATTTTCTTGTTTGATGTTACATTATCTTTAGAAGCACTAGAAACCGCAAAAGATGCTCAAAACTACGCTGTCAACAAAGGCCTTGTGTATAAATTTGAGAACTATATTATTATATGAAAAAAAATCTTTTTTTTTTAGTTATGTAATATCTTTTAAATTGGTCCTATATTGGAGGAGGCAATAGGCGAGAGCCAAACCTCGAATTATGAATTTTTACTTAGGAAATTCAGTCGGAGCTCTCGATATAGTGTAGACTCCAATAATTGAAACATTAATTATTTTTTGCCTACTTTTCCTTTTTTAGCAATTCATTTATTGGTAACACAAGCTTTGGGCTACTATCACATCTTAAAACCAGCATGATTCAGTTGCGAGAGAGAGACGGAGCCAAAGTTATACAGGTCAAATGGCTCTGCCCCTTTTTCACAATTCCTTAGTAAGGCTCATGTTCCTTAGTTCTTAAAGAAACGTAAGAAACCTTATTTAGCAAATACATTATTATTAATTACACACACGTGTGATAACTTCATCTGTTCTTAAGTACTCTGAAGCAGCTGAACTAGCGCGAGATTAGCTGAAACATTAACTTTAGATCCGATCATAGTTTAAAATTAGGTAACTAGGTACTTAGTTCATACAATTTACATAAACTTCATAATTAAATTGCTCAATGGCTTTAATTAAACCTTATTTAAATTGTTCCTACCATAAATAATAGGAAGTAGATTATCCACAAAACCTATAGAATAAAATAGATACATGCAAACCACAAATAATACAAAAAGAGGTAACCTGCTTAGTAATAAAACTATATTGTTGTTTACAGCAAAATAAAATCACATTAACCTCACCATTTTTTTTCTTTTATAACTAATTAACCATTTTCGGTACAGACAATGGAACAGCACAAATATCAACAAGAAACGTTGAACATAAATATCCGGTTAGATTCTGCCAATTTCCGTTCCTATTTAGTTCTTGTTTTGCTTTCATCGCTCTCGTTTTAAACGACGAAGAGAAAAATAACTCATTGTGTAAACAGCTACAAAAGATCTTTTCTAAATATTGGCACGACTACACAGCTAAGTTATTAAAATATCGCGGCCTCAAGGAATTTCTTTGATTCGCATTTTAAGATACAATTTTCTTCCATTTTCCTAATTAAAAATACATCAAAGAAAAAGTACATTATTCGTCTCTGAGCACAAAATTATTGACTTGGCATCATTCGTGATAAGAGGATTGGATCATTTCAACGTCACAGAGGTTTTGAAGCAGACGGCTGGAGCTGGCAGACTGCCATACTCTCACAAAGCGTTTCAAACGTCACGAGAGGCTGCGAAAGCATAAAACTCTCTTTTACTATTATTTTCATATTCCCTTGCGCTTTTTATACAGCCTTCATAAAAGCTGTTGAAGATATCGAGACGACACTGAAGTTTTTGTATCTTTCTTTAGTAGTTCTCCAGTAACGTGCCTATAAAAAAAAGATGGCGACTGTTCTCGCGTTTTCCGCATTATCCACGCATCGGTTGACAGCGACGTGCGTGAACTGATATTGTTCCACTCGCTTGTACAACTTGACAGCTTTTTATATTTTTCTTTGCAAAGACTAGATATTTTCTTTTTTAGACAGCGGTTGCGGAAATACTAGCTACCACGCTCTATAAATTTAGATAGATCAGTTAGGATCGTCGTCAGTTTGAACATTACTTAGTTTAGGAGATTCTTTAAAAGATTTAACAACTGTTAAATATACAATACTTAGGTTCCCTCGTGAATTACTCAGTTACAATAAAACACGCATATCTTCTCAAAGAGGCACTTTCTGGCACTTAAAATTGCCTAATTCAGGTCACAATAAGATTAAAAATAAACTCAAGTACTGCTCCATTCATTAGACAATCTTACTGCAATACTTACAGCAGCTGTGTGAAATTCACGTTTTCTTCATAATAATGGTAAGAATGCCAAGCAAATGGTAGGTACTGACTTACAAAATATCGTGAGATTCGTGTCTTATTTATTATCTGTGGATTCGTCAAGTGACCGTGACTTTTATTAGAACCATGTATGAATATTATATTATCGCTAGAGCTGTTAGAAGTCTATGATTGTAATATGTGAATAGAATTAAAGCAGACTTTTGAATATTATGAACATTTCAATACGTAATATTTGGCTATTTCTCAATCTACTTTTAGTTATTCAGAAATGTATTATCCTTGGATAGCTATTATTAAATTAAACAATCATGTGTTAAGAATTAATTCATTTCAATTGCTGCAGCTACTTGGAGATTGGTTGAAAGCTGAATTACAAATAAATGAGAAAAGGCTAGACTAAGGATGCGGTCCTATTGAGAGCTATTGACTAGTTTTCTCTACGTCTAAACTTGTTTTCTTTTTAACTTGTTAACCAATAACCGTTTCTGTCTTGTAGATATAATCGCAGTGTAGCTCTTCTTGAACTGCAAAACTACTAGTTAATAGTTAGTTGCTCTTAATAGAACTGCATCCTAAACTTCACAAACGAAAGGGTGAATTTCACCAATGTAACTGAAACCGATCAACACTAAACCACGTTCAAGAGCACAAGAGCGGTTTGTGTCAGCATTATTGTGGAATCAATATTCCGCAACAAATTTAGTACCAATTCACTGACGGTACTTGAACGCGGTTTACATGTGCCAATCGTGTTTAGATTTATCCATGAAATTCTGCCCTGACCGGTTGAATCCCGTAATTACCGAAACAATTAAAAACCAATTGTGACTCCGTTGGATCCTCGTTTCAGTTAATCTAGGGTTTAACCAACAGAATACCTACATAATAAACGTAACAAAGCAACTTCTTTTTTCAAAACATAGCACATACATCATTATGATTTCGTTCAAAAAGCCGTTAGAAATTCAAAGAGTTAGCAAGATGAAATATATCATTTGTGAGCGCCGCCTCACTGTCGCAGGTTGTCTAACTTTGTTTCGTCAAGTTTGAATCTTGCGCGAATTTAGAACACCTAAGTTAGGCGAAAACAAAGAGATCCAGATGAAATTCGTTTAGATGACCCGCCATACAAGTTTTTTTTATGGAACACGATTAATGTTTTTGTTTGAGTAAGTTATAACAAGGCTACCTTGGCTATGAAGAGCAACTTAAGGGTGATTTGTAACACTTGATGTTATTTTAAAAGTTACTGTGGTTTTTAGAGGTAACTGTTATATACTACCTCTTTGGAGGTTATTTGCGGTTACTTACCTAAGTGCTCCTATTCGGCTAATAAATGAATTTTCAGTTACCTGTGCTTACTCTATGCGTCTTCATTTGGAAGTAACGTGTTACTTTAACCAAAACGTGAAATAGGTATGTAGAGTCTATCTTAAAACCAACTCATACCGGCGAATTATTTTCATTTCGTAAATAGCTAGAGACTCTGTTACACGAGACAGTATTGTATATTTAAATGCACATGTGCCGTCTTTAAATTAATTCATTTTCTTAATGCTAGCTACTTTAGAATAAGACAGTACATTTGTCACAGCCGTATTTGCATTAAGATGACGCACGATATTATGATATTTAATTCTAAAGACATAAGAGCTTTATTTACTTATTTCAGCGAAAATTTATGGGAGACATAGAGCCGATTTCTGAAATGAGTACTTGTAGTTTAGACCGTGTTGAATCCTATTTTCAAACCAAAGTTTGACAAATACTCAATTCCCAATTCAAAAATTGAGGTACAATATTTATGACACAAAATTATTTCGTAGTTTTTCAAATATTTCGAACCCGAATCGGTTTAGTAACAACCGCTTTTGAATATCACGCAGGTACCAATCAAGTTTAGACGCAGCTACACAAAAATCCCCTTAAAGAGAGATATCTCCTTCAAAATAAATCGCCATTGTACCTTTGTGCATGAAGTTTTAAATAAATAAAATACCTTAAGTAAAAGTATTTCTCAGGTTTCAGTTCTTTTGTTCTAAGTAATCCAATTTCAGCTCCATAATATTGGTGGGGAGTAGACATTTTTCGTCAGAGCCATAAAGCAGAAGCGACGAGACAAAGGTACCGAGGATTTAATCATTTTATCTGATAGGGAGAGATCTTCAAGGAATTTACGAGTATTCGACTAACAAAAGCGATGAAAGACGGGGTATTTCGCAACTGTGTACTAAACTAAGTTGTGTTTGATATCTAGCTTTTGTTTGACAAATAGGTTGAGGATGTTAGTCTAAGATATTTTTTTGTTGAATGTAGTTCATACAAATAACAATGATTAGGCAGCCAATCCACTTAGTGTGCTGCTGAACTAGTTATGTCATGTTTGAGGTGAGATGTCATTTTCTCATTTTTCGTGGGTCGCTGTTTTGCCATCTCACATGGACTGCCGTAACGGTGAACCACTGTCATTTGTTGTATTGTTTGTCATTTTGTTAATATTTGTGTTACTAACATAATTGTAAGTTTTACTAACCATATTTGAGTTTAAGTCGAATTAAGATAAATTCTATTCTATTACGAACAATATCAGAGTTACCCGTGTGATTAACATATACCTACCAGACGAAACACCCCTTGCATCAGGTCGGAGAAACCTCCCTTTTCTTCGGAGGATGAATATGGAACACCAGCGTTTGGACATCGAAACAGGATCTCATGTCTGCAAATGTCTTTTGCCACTAAATTAGGTACCTACATTAAACCTATTCAACACAATGGCAAGCATTAGATTTTCGCCAACTAAAGTTGTGAAATCAACAGCAACACATTTTTATTCGGAGCCATAGGTCAAGTTATTGAGATAAAAACAGTTGAACATCGGGTGCTTACGTCACTGTACATACAGCCTTACAAAAACAAAACACTGCCTTTGTTTTACCTACATGTTCTGATTATAAACGAATTGGAAGTCTACAAGCTTTTTTTGCTTTATATTCATGACAGCAACCTAGGGTCCTTGACATATTGCAGCATTGACTTAACACTCAAGTGTAAAGTCAAGACTGCTGGCAACACAATGCATAAGACTTGCAACACTTTACGCAATGGTGTTTTAGATGTACTTATGGATTGCAGATTCGGTAAGATGGTTCCACAAGAGACGTGCAAATGAAGATATCCATGTCATTCCTTTCTAATTAAGCTTCTTCAAAATAAATGTTATTACGACAACAGTATCATAGTCAATATGTTTGAAAATTTAATTGATGATCACAGGATCTCTTTAATAATTTCTTGGTATTTTTTTTACTTTCCTGTTCCAGAAAGGTAGTATAAGTGACTGAAAGAGCTATAAAAGATAATACTCACGTCACCATAACCTCCATAGCATCAAGTGTATTGAGGCAGGCATCTAATCTGTCAGCATAATATAACAATTTAGGACACTTATCATCTTTATCGCAAAAGTACAGCGTAAAGAACTCGTATGTCACGGTTCGTTCGACATAAAAACAACCAATCTGGATAACAACCACCATGATTACACTTCATTGTTTTCGTAAGAACTTTGTTCAGCGGTAGCTGATTACACCATTACGCCTAAAGCTAAACAAGCGGAGGAATACACATAGGTGTATAATACCTATGCTCATATTTCGGCAGTTCCTACGGTATTATTCACATGCAGTAGGGACGTAATTCACGTGGAGAGGGCTATGCTCGGAGTTTCCTTGCGTGATCGAATCAGAAATGTAGAGATTCGCAAGATAACCAGGTTAAACTTAAGAAGCAGTGGGCAGGGCATATTGCCCGCAGAACGGATGGCCGATGGGGCAGAGGTTCTGGAGTGGCGACCGCGAACCGGAAAACGTTGTGTTTGAAGGCCTTCTACCAGGTGGGCCGATGACCTATTGAAGGATGCGGGGATCCGCTGGACGCCAAACGCTTGGGACCGATCAATGTTGTTACGCTTGGGGAGGCTTATGTCCAGCAGTGTACGTCTTTCGACTTATATGTTGATGATAAGTAGGGACAAACTTAATGTTATCAACCAGTTCCACATCCACATTCAGGGTTGCTCACTGAGAATTTCCTAGACCTTTCCAACTAAAAAAAGGCACAGACTGTCCATTCTTTTTTAATCTCATATACACCGCGTCACTAATGTTTTATTTGCAGCCTGAAGCATTTTTGCCACGAATACGTAACGTATTTCTGAAACCTATTTTGTCGATTTTCTCTCGTAGTATTGGGCCGTTGAAGGTTTTGCAGCTCGCTCAGTAATTTAAAGATTCAGACGTCCGGATCTTTTAGAATTAGGATTTTCAGCTAGCTTTGGATTTATTTATTTTTGTAACTCAGTAGGTAAAGGATAGCGATTAAATGTTAGCCAAATTATTCATTCGTCTATTTTTAAGCACTCTGCCTCCTGTGTTACTAGTAAGTGGTAGTTTCATGCATATTAGTAGTTTCTAAATCCTAAACTAAAGTTACGATTATGTCATTCAAAGTTGTCTTATTAAACTCATTTAACAACAATTTTTCTTACTGTTAACATATAGTAATACATGTCAACGAGGGGAGGGTCATGCGTTTCACAAACTCGTGCTTTGTATCCAGCAACATGCCTTGCTTCGCTCGTTCATTCGCTTGCTTGCTTGGTTTGGCTTTGTAGACGCAGGCCTACCTTGCCTTACTCCTTCTGAGGTGGCAAGGTGGCGTGGTCTTGAGGGAGAGCGCTACGGTCGTGTAGATCCTCAAGGCAAGTGTGGTGATGAACCTTCTCGTGGTTGCCGCCCCGTTATTGGTCTAATTCCATATGAAATAGACGCAACAGAAATCACCAGGCGACTTATCACAGGGGTGGCGAGGTCATGCCCCTGGGTGTCCACCATCGAACAAGATCAGATGATGGATAGCAATGACCTCCTGCGTGTTTTTGCCGTGCGCGGGGACCCGTACGGGGGGATGAAGGGATCCTGGTGGTTGAGTGGAGCAGGCTGCACACAACACACCACTTTGGCCCGGATTTCCTCTCAAACGGGAGGTCGTGGGGTAGCTACCCACGATCAATCGGCTGAGGCATCCCATAAGCGGGATGTCAAGCGAGGATCGGTTTAGTGGGGGGGGGCAGCCGGCGTGGCGTGGGGTTTCGGGATGAGTTGCGGCATAGTCTCGTGCCGTATACAGTCCCGTGATCTTCCGTCGCGTGCAGGTTCGTCTACTTTTCACTAAGCTGGTCCTATACCGAAGGAGTAGCTCTGGCGTCGCTTGTTGAACGAGCGGCGTCCCCGACTGAGGGCTCCGTGGCGGGTGGAGAGCTCCAACGGTGAATTATTTGATACCATACTCATGGATAAAGAGACCAAAAAACACAACAAAAAACAAAAAAACAAAGCTGCGTCCCGCTCGTCGGATGCGCTTACACAAAACACACCAAGGGCTGCGTCTTCAGATGCGCCTTTTACGACTAACCCAAGGGTTGCGTCTCAGGATGCGTCTAAGCAACAACCGCCTAAGACTGCGTCCTCAGATGCACCCAACACACATAAACGCTCGGCTGCGTCCAAGGATGCGATGAGGAAGGCAACCGCAAGGGATGCACCACAACAGGCTGCGTCCCAAACGATCCCAACCTCATCTGCGTCTATGGATGCGCCCCCTAACACTACCCTGACCGAAAAGCCAAGGACAGTTCTCGCTCACGGCGACTCGAAGAGCACTGCAAAAGTTGATGCGCCCAAAACACGGGTTGCGTTAGCGGCTGCGGTCTCCGAGAGGGACCCGACGAAGCTGGCCGAAGGCCATATGGCAGGCTCATCTAACGCCAATAAATGGCAAACAGCAACAAGCAAAAAGACGCCCCCCAGGGTGATGTCTGCTACGGCTGACACACCAATAGGCGAGGCTGCCACCGGCGCTAAGCGCAAACGCAGCACGAGGCCTAGAGGGCGCAAAAAACAGCAAAAAAACAACACCGAACCACCGGCTAGGGCGCAGAAGCGTTCGCGTCCCGAGGATTCCGTCACACCAACTGGGGTAAGCAAGAAGAGCAAACCCGCTCGCTCCCATATGGTTGATGGAACCCTGGTGAGCTACGCCGAAGCGGCCGCGTCGTTCAGGAACAACGAGCTGTGTGTCGCCGTCATGACCGAGCCCTTCTTGGACATGACGCAGGAGCAAGCGGAGGGGATCCGACAAACTATTGAGGACCAGCTCCGGGCTCTGCTGAAGGCAGTTCCTGAACCAGCCACCCCAACCCAAAATACCGCGATCCACTTTAGAGGTCGGGCCCACTACGCCGAAGGCGTCCTCAAAACATGGTGCGAGGACGACTTCACACTGGCCTGGCTCAAGGGGGTCATAAATAACACACCGTCCCCGTTACCGGAGACCAGACTCACCGTTCGGCCCAAGGCCGACATACCCAAGAAGGCATAGTGCATGCTGTATGTCCCCGAGAACAGCGAGGACACATCAGACCTTCTCGGGATGTTGGCGAGGCAGAACCCCAATCTAAAAATTAACACCTGGACTCTAACACACGCAAGGGTCAGTCAGGAGCCACCGTGCACCTGTCTCTACTTTCGTGTGCCGGAGTCCATGGTTAAAACCATTAAAGACCAGCAGAGGCGAGTATACTACCTTATGGGTAGTATATACATCCGGTTCCTGAAGGAAGGTGGAACCAAGGAGGATGCCGCTGCGCCTTCAACCTCAACGGCCTCGACTGCGCCTGGAGTGGAGCTTGATCCGCCGCTGCCTGGGCGTTCCCCGTCGCCTCCCGCGACGGGGACCGCTGGGGAGGCGGTGGAGCTGGCGACTTCCATGGCAGCGCTTGAGGTCGATTCAACTGAGGGATCAACACAGGATCCACCCTCGCCCGGACTAACTTCGGACGAGGACTGCTTTCCGCCGGAGGGGAGAAGTAGGGACGAGAACAGCGGTCCCTGCTCCTCTCCTTTGCGGGAGGACTAAGATCCTGCAGACCAACCTCCAGCACAGTCAAACTGCGTCGGCTACTTTACGCAGAGTGCTGGAGAACCAACAAGAGAAGACCATCGCCCTCATCCAAGAGCCGTGGATTAGAAGTGGCAAAATATGCGGTCTTGCTAACATCGGAGGTAAGTTGCTGCTAGACACCTCCGTAAGTAATCCGCGTACCTGCATATTGGTCCCAAAACATGTACCTAACCTTTTAATTAACGAATTCTGTTCAAGGGACCTGACAGCAACCAGGCTTTTCAGAACCGAACAAGAACGCCCAGACATTGTACTAGCCTCGGCATACCTGCCAGGCGACGCGGACGTGCCTCTACCAGAGCTCGCCTTGCTGGTGGAGTACTGTGAAAGGGAGAAACTAGAACTAATCATCGGCACAGATTCCAACGCGCATCACACGCTCTGGGGTAATGTCAAAACCAACAACCGAGGTGAGGAAATGCTTGACTTTATTCTTAGCAATAACCTTGTACTACTTAACAAGGGTTCCGAACCCACCTTCATAAACGCAAGATCGCAAACAATAATAGACCTAACTTTAGCAACTTTAGGTGTATCCAACTCCATTCAGGACTGGCATGTGTCCAATGAGATATCATGCTCAGACCATAGATGGATTCGTTTTACAATTAACTTCAACTTAACCACACCACAGCCAAGAAGAGTTCCTCGCAACACAGACCAATCGAAGTTCGTCAGACTTATAGGTACTGAACTGGGTAGGTTACCCTCTCTTCCGGCTGAAATAACGATAAACAATTTAGACGAACACGTAAACAAAATCACTTCCATCCTATTATCGAGCTATGAACAGTCGTGTCCCCTCACCTTACCCAGGAGAGGGATCAGGCAGTCCTGGTGGAGTCCTGAACTGGAGAGACACCGACACAAACTGAGAAGGCTATTCAATAGAGCTAAGAACACACGGTCGCCAGTAGACTGGGACCGTTACATAACAAACCGCAAAACATATAAAAAACTAATTCGCCTCCGAGGTAAAACAAGTTGGAGGCGTTTTTGTACTAACATTGAAAACAACAACCAGGCAAATAGGGTCAAAACTTGTCTTGCTCAAGAGGCAGACCTGTCTATAGGATGCCTAAGAAAACCAGATAACACTTACACAACAAACGACGCAGAAACTAGCGAACTACTCCTAACTACCCACTTCCCGGGCTGCCAGATTGCCACCCAGCAAAGCTGGGAACCGTACAGGGAAAGGGCTACGAGCAGCTTAGACTGGGAGGTGGCGTTAGAAGTTATCGACAAAGATAAATTAACATGGGCAATCAACACCTTCCTGCCTTTCAAAGCAGCGGGGATGGACGGTATCTTTCCAGCTCTGCTCAGATGGAGCGGTGCTCTGCTAGCTGATTACCTTGTTAAGGTCTTTCGGGCTTGTCTGGCTCACCGATATATCCCATTGAAATGGCGCGAAGTAAAAATAATATTTATTCCGAAACCAGGTAGGGGCGACTACACCCAGCCCAAATCTTTTAGACCCATAAGCCTCTCCTCTTTCTTTCTAAAGACACTGGAGAGGCTGGGGGACAGGAAGATAAGAAACCAGATTTCGATTCAAAAACCTCTGCACCCGAACCAACATGCCTACTGTGCAGGCAAATCAACTGAATCAGCGCTCCACAGCGTAGTCTCACGCGTAGGCAATGCTCTCAAAAACAAAAATCCAACCCTAGGTGCCTTCATTGATATCGAAGGTGCATTTGACAAAACTAACTTCACCAGCATCGGTCAGGCACTCAACACGCACGGTGTTGCGCCGACGCTCGTAGAATGGATTAACAACATGCTAAAAAACCGTGCTATTCAATTTACTGTGAACACTACCACACGAGGAATCGTGAGCAGGGGCTGCCCACAAGGTGGGGTGCTGTCACCACTTCTGTGGAATTTAGTCGTAAATGAGCTCATTGCAGAGCTCAACGCCAGCAGTCTTTACTCGGTAGGATACGCAGATGACATAGCAATTCTAATCTCGGGGCAATTTGAGGGCATCTTATGTGATCTCATGAGAAAGGCCTTCAAAATAATCGAGAGCTGGTGCACAAAACACGAACTGTCGGTTAACCCCGTAAAGACGGAACTAATAATGTTCACTAACAAACGAAATCTTGGACCGCATAGGCTTCCAAAACTTTTCAACACAGAATTAACACTTAAAGAGGAGGTCAAGTACTTGGGGGTAATTCTTGATAGCAAATTGCTCTGGAACAAGCATCTTGACTACAAACTCAACAAATGCACAATCGCACTCTATCAGTGTAAAAAAATGTTAGGAAAAACATGGGGGCTGTCTCCAAGGATTACTCTCTGGCTATACACAGCGGTAATCAGGCCAATGTTGGCTTATGGTGCTCTGGTTTGGTGGACTAGGACAGAACTCTCGACCACCATCACCCGACTCCAACGGTTCCAGCGACAGGCCTGCTCAGCTATCACCGGCTGCATGAGAACCACCCCAACAGCAGCCATGGAGATAGCCCTACATATAACTCCCCTGGACCTGTACATACAGCAAGAAGCGGCGCTAGCTGCTATCAGGCTAATGCATCTAGGCATATGGGGTAAAAACCACACAAGCCCACACGCTAAAATCCTGGACCGGGCGATTGAGTATCAACCTCTCATCGCCGCTCCGTGTGATAGAATACAAAAACAACCTATGTTCAACAAAAACTATAACATACAAACAATAGAGGAAGAAAGGGATCAGTCAGGAGCTAATGAAGTGCGAATCTACACAGATGGCTCAAAAACTAATAGCGGCTCAGGTGCTGGCGTTCACTCCCTTGACCTCAACATTAACTTTCACATACCGTTAGGCACACATAGTTCAATTTTCCAATGTGAATGTGTCGCCTTAACACAAGCCGCAAAAACCGTAAAGCGTTTAGGTATCCAGAACTACGGAATCAGATTCCTATCTGATAGTCTGGCTGTGCTCAAAGCTTTAGAAAACAAACTAACCAACAATAAACTAATCTTTGAATGCCACCTCGCCCTGGAGAGTATATCAAAATCCAATCGAATCACCCTCCAGTGGATCAAGGGGCACAGTGGATCCCTAGGCAATGATGCCGCAGATGAACTTGCGAAAAGGGGCTCCGAGATGTTGGTGCTAGGCCCGTACCCACTTATCCCCTTGCCTTTCTCGCAATTTCGTGCGTGGATTCGTCAAAGATCAACAGAATTGCACAATAACAGATGGTCACGGGCTACAGACTGTAGACAGTCAAAAATGGCTGTACCGATAGTAAACCCGCGTCTCACCAAGAAACTCCTCAGCCTGAGTAGAAATAACCTCAAAATAATTATAGGGACACTAACGGGCCACACCCTTCTTAACAAACATTTATTCAACATAGGCGCCACGGACAGCCCACTTTGCAGGGGCTGTTTTAACGCCGAAGAATCAGCCGCCCACGTAATCCTGGAATGCGAGGCCGTGGCTTCTCAACGCGAAGAAACCCTCGGAACAGTGAGGTCGCTCCGTGAAGCCTGTGAAGCTCCCAGGAAGCTTCTGTGCTTTTGGGCGGAGTTGGGCTGGCTATGTTAGCCAGTACCCCCACGCACAACGGACCAAATGGGAGTCTAAGTGCGGAAAAGGGAGTCCCTACTACTACTACTACTACTACATGTCAACGAAATAATTATCAGACTACCGTTTTGCCGATATCAGTAAATTTCCGTTGGTTAATAAGCTAAGCAGCTGCACATCTAATTACATAGTTTTTCTACAACCATAACGGAAACTAATTGCTTAAGTTATGCGTCAAATTAGACCAATAGGCCTTTATAAAAAGGTGAAAACTGAGGTTTGTTGCACGTGTTTTAGATTTCAGTGTTGGTATTTTTAGAATGAAAAAAATTTTTGCGGGGTGGGGGGGTAAACGGTTAAGGGGGGGGGGGGCATAAATCCTTTCTTGTTCTCCTGGATGAAGTTGCGGCGGGCAGGGGGGCAATTTTTTTGTCAGAAATGCGCTAACTCCAACCGTTTCTGAGATATGAGGGTTTTAAAATTTTTGTTGGTCGTAATTTTTTTTTCCTTTTATAGGTCTCTCTGAGCTGTTTTTGTGACAATGGTGATCAATGTGGACCTTAAACTAATGAGAATAAGGGTCACTTTTGCTTATCAAAGAAAAGCGACCTTATTTCAATGTGAATAAGGGTAACTTTATATTTTTGTTTTGTTTTTTAGAATTTTATTAATCGGAAATAAATGGGGTTTGGCTCGCTACGTTTTCGAGTTTTTAACGTTTTTAATTTAAAGGCTCAAATTCGCTTGGCAATGACAAGTTAAAATAAGAAATTTTATTATGACGGATGTAGGAAATATTTTTATGTTCTATTGAAGTTGAGGTTATTTGTATCCTATTTTAAATTCCACCGCGTTCAATGTAGACTTTATGTATGTGGGAATAAGGGTCACTTTGAAAAAGGGACCTTATTGTGGTATAAATAGGGGTCACTATTTAAATTTATTATTTGGGGAAAAGGTAAAAAAATATGATAATAAGGGGGTTGTTAGAGGGTGGCGTTAAGGTTTTATTATTGTAGGTGGACCGTGATCTGCATTTACTATTTGGGAAAAGAAAGTAGATTTTAAGAACAATAGGTGAAAGAAAATGACTTAAATTCACAAAAATTAAATGCTATGCAATAGCTTTACCGCGGCAGTCCCCGAGTGCCACACGTTTTTTTTTCATTAATGATAGGCTCGCGTTAAACAATCTCACTTGATGGTAAGCGATGATGTGGTCGACGGTGAAACACGCTTGCCTATACCTATTTTGTGAAGTGACTGAGCAGCGAGTTGACGGTGACGTGACTGATGTGTGTGTATGAACCTTTATATTGTTTCGAGGATAACCAACGTGTGGTTTTATTCAGAAGGAGTTGACCACCCTTCTATTGGATTGTGGCAGTTGTGGTTACCCACACGATAACATGGTACTAATAAGAGGAAAATAAACAATTTGTTTTAATCAAATTAGGCAAAGTTTCAGCATAATTCAATTGATACTGCTCCACTTCCTACTTCCAAAATATTTTTTCAACATCCCTAAAACTAGGTGCAAAAGGTGATAATTCTCAAAGTTTGCCGCCCCATATACCCGATAACGTATGACGCAAAACTAGAATAATAATATAAATTACGATTATGTATGAATGTTCTTCACGAAGTCGGGACATTACAGAAACTATTATTCACGGTACATTATTGTTGATGTAATAATAATGGCCTTACAGACGCTCGTACCTACTGCAGACTTATATCTACAGTGTCATTATCTGACAAAATCATATTATCAGTTATAGACGAAAATCGATGCTGTTTATCAACTATAAATTATACGTGAAAGCTTCCGGTGTCAAAAATAGATCTAATTGCGCAACTTTCGAATAGGTTCGTTAGTTTAAATCAATGACTTAATCTCAACAATAATAGGTTTGTAAACATAGCAATTTGGGTCTTTTTACCCGACTGCCGAAGGAGGTTAATGTGTTTATCAGTCTATGTATGTTTATTCCTGTTGCGTTCCAGCATCGACCACATAGCCACTAGACGCCTAATGCTTGATCTAATACATCAAAACAATTCTGTCAACTATCTGAGGTATGAGGAACGGGACGACTGCGCTCTGATTGGTCCTTTACCAAGGTCATATGTCTCATTAAGGATGGGACAGGTTTAAATAAAACCAGACAGGTATCGATATTTTTAGATAAATAATATTTGTACTTATTTTTTTGATTCATTTTTACATTTTTTATTATTAATTATACGGCGTTTTAACATTTTAGTAATAAAATAAAATGTTAAAACTAAAAAATATCAAAATTCTAAAGGTAACAGACTTTTTCGGGTGTTGGTTCTTAAATATAGTAATACTAGCTGACCCTCGGGGCTTCGCTCCCGTCAACTGCCTGGCTACCCTGCCTACCCTGCCTACCTTGCCTATCCTGCCTACCCTGCCTTTCCTGCCTACCCTGCCTATCCTGCCTACCCTGCCTTTCCTGCCTTTCCTGCCTTCCCTGCCTTTCCTGCCTATCCTGCCTATCTTGCCTACCCTGCCTACCCTGCCTACCCTGCCTACCTTGCCTACCCTGCCTTTCCTGCCTACCCTGCCTGCTCTGCCTACCCTGCCTACCCTGCCCTTCCTGCCAACCCTGCCTATCTTGCCTACCCTGCCTACCCTGCCTACTCTGCTTACCCTGCCTACCCTGCCTATCCTGCCTTTCCTGCCTACCCTGCCTATCTTGCCTACCCTGCCTACCCTGCCTACCCTGCCTACCCTGCCTACCGTGCCTACCCTGCGTACCCTGCCTTTCCTGCCTTTCCTGCCTAACCTTCCTTTCCTGCCTACCCTGCCTACCCTGCCTATCCTGCCTACCCTGCCTACTCTGCCTACCATGCCTACCCTGCCTACCCTGCCTTTCCTGCCTTTCCTGCCTTTCCTGCCTTCCCTGCCTTCCCTGCCTTTCCTGCCTTCCCTGCCTTTCCTGCCTATCCTGCCTATCTTGCCTACCCTGCCTACCCTGCCTACCCTGCCTACCCTGCCTACCTTGCCTACCCTGCGTTTCCTGCCTACCCTGCCTGCTCTGCCTACCCTGCCTACCCTGCCTACCCTGCCTTTCCTGCCTACCCTGCCTATCTTGCCTACCCTGCCTACCCTGCCTACTCTGCTTACCCTGCCTACCCTGCCTTACCTGCCTTACCTGCCTATCCTGCCTACCCTGCCTACCCTGCCTACCCTGCCTACCCTGCCTACTCTGCTTACCATGCCTACCCTGCCTACCCTGCCTACCCTGCCTACCCTGCCTACCCTGCCTACCCTGACTACTCTGCTTACCCTGCCTACCCTGCCTACTCTGCCTACCCTGCCTACTCTGCCTACCCTGCCTAACCTGCCTATCCTACCTACCCTACCTACTAATTTGTATCTATCATCAATAGTTTTCTCAGCGCACGCCAAATAATGTATTTTACAGACAACATTTTGCTACCTTGGGTTACATTATTGCAATTTTCATAAGGATCTCTATTTTTTTTGAAAATATTTTATAGCCTATGACATTCAGGAATAATGTAGCTTTCTACCGGTGCAATAATTTTCACAATCGGTTCAGTAGATCCAGAGATTACCCCTTACAACGTCACAAACTCACAAACTCACAAACTTTACCTCTTTATAATATTAGTATAGATTAAATCTTAGTAAAAAAACGTAATCAAAAATCGTTTCACAATTAACAAACTATTCAATTTAATGTCTTTGTTTGTAAGGTTTCTAGTTCTATCGATAACAGATTTGTTCATAGGATATGGTGCATCACTAGTTGTATTTACGAAATTATAGAGGAGAAGAGATAGCGAAAAAAATATTTAAAAAGAAAGAGACCAATGATATTCAAATAAACAGATACATTATACACTCACAAAACAATTGAAAAAAGTGTGCCGCATATAGCGGCAGCACACATACACACTTTTCATTCATCTAACATTAAAACATATTTATTTTAATCAATAAATAAATAAATTAAAAATACACACGATGGCATTTATTTTATTTTGTTTTTTTTTTCAACAAAGCCTATCGCTCTTCGCCATGCGTGACATAAACTAAAGATTAAAGGTCACAATTGTGACCTATTCGAGTCTTCAAAATGCGCGCGCTCATAACATATCTGTTTATTTGAATATCATTGAAAGAGACGCAAACATGCGGTGGACGTTTTCACCTACAAACGTGACCAGTATAATATGAACTCCAATAAATAATATCAGAAAATAAATCTAATTATGTTTATATGTAACTATTAACTTATCATTGAAATGTTATGCCATTTTTTCGGAAGCTCGAAGTCTGGCTGTTGTTACCATACCAACGGATTGTACAAGAGGCCATTATAATATTTATTTCATATTTTTTTTATTGACTGACGCGGTAGTGTTTACGGTTTACAGAAGTGGTCGGTACTAATTCGAAATTGTCGAGTGGCGACCTGTATTACCTGTATATGATCTTTTTAGTCATATGTGTTGACAGACATCGCTCGCCTGTTATGAGGCGTCTAGGGGCTGTGTGGTCGCTTCGTTCCAGTGACCAAACGCTTTGACCGATTTGATGATTCTGACCTTGCGAGAGTCACTGGCTACGTTAAAATTGGAAAATAGAAAAGGAGCGGATTTTATAATAGAATAAAATAGAATCTCTTTATTTCGGACGCAAAAATCCACAGAGTGTTAGTAACATAGAAAAACGTATTACCTAGTGTTAGTAACAATCAACCTCTGCACAAACTGCTGCACAATCGGAGAACCGAAGCTCTCAGCTACAGTTTTCAGGATGCCAATATACACCCCTGTCTCCCATCTTCCTCCAGAGC
Source organism: Orthosia cruda (assembly GCA_964057195.1). Lineage (NCBI taxonomy): Eukaryota > Metazoa > Arthropoda > Insecta > Lepidoptera > Noctuidae > Orthosia > Orthosia cruda. The sequence continues at coordinate 39,952,853 of OZ059829.1, forward strand.
ACATTGTATGAGACAAGATCGAAGGCTTTGGAGAGATCAAGGAAACAGGCGTACGCCGGCGTCCCGGAGTTCGGAGATCTATATAATATTGAACAGCATGCTTGAGACTTAAAGTAGCACTTTCAGTACCGTTTTTTTTTCTTCCAAACCCATCTTGTGGGGTACCAAAACGAAATATTTTAAGAGGCGATTTCAAAAATATATGTCACTTATATGTTTAAATGTATCTAATTCGAAAACAAAAAGTTAACTAAAAAGTTATAAATTAAATAAGTTAATTTAAACAATCAAAAAAAAAAACTTGTTTACGTCTTATTAGTTCGCTTTTTAAGCAGTCAGGTTTTTGAATATTTATCCGGAAACTATTGATGGGAGAAAAATACTGCTTAGAGAGATCGATACAGATTTTTTTGCTTATTTCGGAGTTATTAAAAACTCAAAATCGGGCAAATGTCACATAGTGACACTCTAGCTATAGGACGCGCGGCAGAGTAGTCTAGTATGGAAGAACTTTGTCTTGATATATATTGAGCGAGAGTAATTGGGGATACAATGTGGGTGTGGGTGCTTCTCGAGAGTATTGGGACTAGGTTTTGACTAAGTTTTGGTCAGTTTATCATTATGAGACGTTGGCAGATATCGATGAGCACTCTTGAAGTACGTCAATTTTTGACTGTAATATTGAGGGATTATCACAAACCACCGCTTGCGGTAAAGGAATACAGACTGTGGACTGGACGTCCTTTGCCCCAACTGGGGGACTTAGGATTTTAAGTCAAGTAATTCATCAATACACACATTCGAATACATGTGACATCCACCAAAGCGCATTCCCTCTCACAGAGAGGGGGCCTCTGTACCAGCAGTGTGAACAATAAAAAGCCTGATGGTGATGATGAATTCATCAATCACCAGGGAGTTATAACAAAGCAATTTTTTTTTTTACAGAAATCAAGACCACTTGATTATGAAGAATACACATTTTTTTTCATAAGTAAGAAAGAAGAAACAAACTGTTTAGTGTCACAGACACTCCTACCATGCTTGTTACTTTTTAACGGTCTAACCCACAGATATATATAAATCTAACTAGATGACGCGTATGTTACTTCGCGTGTCAAAACGGGTGTACTATGCCAAATCGAATGCCAAATAATCGAATATCAATTGATCGAACATTTCAAATCGAATGCCTAAATACACGAACGTTCACAATATCGAATGTTTAATAAACCGAACATTCAAAATATCGTACAGTCAATACATCGAGTGTTCAAAATATCGAATGTTTGTTTGATCGAGCGTTCAACGCATCGCATATTCATTCTATCGAAATATCAATATATAGAATACATTTTTTTTTATTTTTGCCTAATAAGCACTTAAATAAGTAATTTGACAATTGCATGTGTCAATTTTGCTCAGATATAAAAGCAGACTCTATGTAGTTCGTAACAAGTGATTTTCGTGAAAAATGGCTGTAGGGTCATATTATAAGCTTGAATTGTTTTAAAAACGCAAATTAGTCTTAGTTTTGGATGGCTAAGTTATGGCAATAAACTATAATATTAATATCAAGCTCTACTGCCATTGTTCCAACAAATAAAAAAACCATTGTAATAGCACTGTAACAAAAAAAAATGCACGGAAGTGAGAAGCATTTGCATTCAGCATAATCACGCATCAGATCCTGGTAAGGTAGATAAACTATGATTTAGGAATTCCCTTAAAAGTGATGATATCCGCTCGATTCATAGACCAAGTCAAATTATTCAGCGAAATGAGTTCAACATTTCGAAATCAAGTACGTGTGCTCTTCCAAACAAAAACGCAGCATCGCAAATTATACGTCGAGCAAGAAGAAAAGAAATGCTAAAGGAACCGACTACTTTGGATGATATAAACGAAGAAAAACACGAAAGAAAGAAGACCCACAAGAAACAGAAAATAAAAAGAATGATAATAATAGCTTTGTGGCGAGCTGGTGGGCAGTGGCGACCCCACGGACCTGTTCACCAGAGAGAAGTCTTATCCTTCGTCTCCGGCTTGCCTTTATTGGCCGGTTAGTGTGAAGACTGGCGGAGAACTGAGCTTCCATCTCTCTCTTGCCTTAATTGGCTGGCTTGAGTGGAGATTCGCAAGAGCTAACCTGCTCGTAGGTTGTCAACCTAGTAAGATGCTGGTAGGGATCTTGGCCGTACTTCCGTAGCACACAGATGCCTCATCCCATAAATCCCATAAACAGCGTTTTTCATCTGATTATAGCGATTATTTTTTGTAAATCGATAGCGTTCGGTTCCGTTCCACGGCGACATATAGATCACCATCTATATCCGTGGAACGGAACCGAACGCGATCAATGTACAAAAAATCATTAGTATAATCAGTACAGTACGTCGGCACGGTTTCTTTGTATGGGATGAGACACCACTGTCCGTGCAATTTCAATTCTTCCAAAATTTTAAAATGTACATATAAAAGATAATTATTAAAGATTAAAATGTGATTTATTAGTAAATTTTGTGATTTTTTGTATTCTATATAAAAAGTATTCAGTATATTGATATTTCGATAGAATATATATGCGATGCGTCGAACGCTCAATCAAACAAACATTCGATATTTTGAACACTCGATGTATTGAGTGTACGATATATTGAATGTTCGATATATTAACCATTCGATATTATGAACGTTCGTGTATTTAGGCATTCGATTTGAAGTGTTCGATCAATTGATATTCGATTATTTGGCATTTGATTTGGCATAGTACACCCTGTCAAAACACGGAGTAAAATTACGATCAATGATCGTGCTTTGAGCTATTCATTCAGCTTTATCGGCACCGGAAATCCACCGAAATCTAGAAAAATGCCTTTTGTGCCATATAGAGCTGTAAAAACTGTATAGATTTTTTTTTTTTTTTTTTTATTCGTTATAGGCTCGCGTTTGACCACTATCGATAAAGTTGACCGAGGTATTGGACATGATTTATTTCATTGGTAGTTAAGTAAATTGATTTTTAAATTGTGTGAGAAAAAGTGGCACGCTTGGTTTTTATACAAATGGAGGGACTTGCAAAATCTAGTTAGTTATATCTGTGGTCTAACTGTACGATTAACTCGCACCGAATTACACGAATGTTTTTAACAAAGCACATGTAAAATAAACTTAGTTAACCGTTAGAAAACGTCATCTGTCATAGGCCAACTACCAGTCGTGGGAAAACATTCCCGTCGTCAGTATTCTTGAATACATAAGCCAAGGTAAATCTGTGTTTTTTGTACTAATGGGCTGTTATGTCATCCGGAAGACATGCCATGAACGGACATTGGACATACTCGTAAGTCTCTCTCTGTGCCTAATGTGTGTAGGTTTGTGTATGTCATGGACCAAGTGATTAATCTAGGCACTATGTTTAATGCCCGGGAAATATGAATCAAGTCTCGTCAAATCGGGCAAAATAATGAATATTGATATAAATTACATTTTCGTACCACTTGCTCAAAAAAGTGACATTCTATGCCACAAAAAGCGAACATAACAATAGTCATTTTTAATCTGTTAAAAACAGGGAAAGAAAATTGTACTGAATTTCATTCATCCTCTAGGGGGAGAATGTGATTTAAATTTGGAATACTTTATAGCCACGAGCTTCTCAGGAACTAAGGCCCATATTTCACTTTGAAAGAACTCGAAAATACCCTCGATTAATGTCAATAAATAACAAGATATAACTGCTAATTTTATGATTCATTCGGCGTCGAGTGGAGGACATGACTTGTAATATAGGTTTAACGTTTCCTGCTCATATGGAAAGAATAAAGTTTTTATTGGTTTGGCTGAAACTACCTTATGGATGTAAGATAAAAAGCTATTGTTACGCCAAAATTCATAAAAATGGTAATTCAATTTGCCGTGAAAACGTACTAAACAGATAAAAGTAATCTTTTTCTCATTTATACCATTTTGTATGAAAAGATTTCCATAATGAACACTGAGCCTTGTGCATTTAATGGCTTCCCATGGCGTCCTACTGCTCCATAATTAAGGGTTGAATGGGTATCATTTAACTGGCTGGGTTGAACCACATTGCTATGGTTTAAATGTCATCTCTACCTAGCTGATTTACTTGTACCTACAGAATGAGAGATGGCACTGAATAATAACAAAATAACAATACACTCATGACTTTTTTCCACGGGGGTAGGCAAAAACTAAAGAACGCTACCAGCTACGATCCTTATCTTCTTATTTTTGCTTATTTTTAGCAAATAGGATTTTGCCGTAAGACTTTGAAATAGTAGATACCAGACAGCATTTAATAGAAAATAAAGTTCAACCTCAACATTCTAATATTTTACGACTCCGTCATACCATAATCTCATCTGGAGTAATATAAATCGTGGTTATCACCCCTCCCGCATCTCCCTCCCCTCTCCGACGCCCCCCGAATAACCTAATGCCATACTACTGGAGCTTCAAAGAAATATACGACACAGCAATCTTACTAAGTATCAAGTCTTTCTGGTGGAAAATCTTATATAATTTTTCTGGGAATCTTTTTTTTTCGTGATGACAAAAGCACGTGGCACAATAAAGCCGAACGGTCTCCTTTGTGAGAGACAATGGCCAGAATGATGGAATCTGCTGAAATCTCAGTTTCATTTGGTGAGCTTCAATTAATTTAAGTAAGACATAGCGCCCCTGCTGCGGAATTGATATAGGGATATTAAATTCTGTTTTCTCCTAGTTCTCGATTCTAAGGCTTCGTTAGAAATTTATAGTTAGGTGGGCTCAAGGTTCATTTTTTTTGTTGCTAAGTTATTGTTTTAGAATCCGAACAAATTTTTTGTTATCGAGAAAACCGATCTCGTTCGTGACAAAACAATATTTGAATTACTCAGTAAGGAGAAAGCAAACCGTTTATAATCAAAAGATTCATATTTATATGGGTGCAATAATTTAATTCATAAACATTTGAGATAGGTTTTAGCAGCCAATTCATTTTTAGTAAATCGAAGCTGCTATAAAGTTACGGAACATTATTTTTAGAAACACTTAATACGTATATTTGTAATAGTGGTCCTATTTCACTCGACTGAATTTTCGAAGCAAAATGTCATAATTCGAGGTTTGGCTCTCGCCTATTTCCTCCTCTAATATTGGAACATTATACCACTATGTTTTCCTTTTTGATGATACATTATCTTTAGGAGCACTAGAACCCTGAAAAGATGCTCAAAATTGCGCTGTCAACAGAGGTGTACAAATTTGACCACTATAAATGAAAAAAAGAAAACAAAGGCACAGTATTTATCTTTCTTATATTTATGGAATAGCTTTTAAAATCGTCCAATATTTGGAGGAGGAAATAGGCGACAGCCAAACCTCGAATTATGACTTTTCTCTAAGGAAATTCAGTCGGATGTCTGCGTCCGCATTTCCTCTCTGCACCGATGCGTCGGTAAGGTGGCGGTTCACTACCGAATAAAGGTGTAATGGAGAATCCATTAGAATCTAGAATCTTTATTTCTATCTTCAATATCATAAACGAAAGACGTCCAGTGAGTAGGCATGGGCCTCTCACCCAAGCGTCTTCTCACAACCAGCAGATTCCAACGGCCTTCACCAGTATGCTTAGTGCGAGTTTAATAAAATTATTCGTTGAACGTCATCACCGTGAAAGGCAAGTATACGTCGACGGTATCGACTATCGTAAACATGCGAGTGTGTGTTGCTACAGCAGTCAACGACTCGCAAGCGTGTAGTCACTGTGAGACGCGTTCATCATTTAATAAACCGACAAAATAGGTTGACATTTTTATTTGCTATTCCTATTGGAATTGACACACTATTAAAATAGTAGTGGTTATAACGTGTTTTTTAGTTAGAAATTAGAAGTTTGTTTATGTTTTGCATTTGAAGTGGTGTTTTGGGGATTTGGAATTTTGGACTGCTCTTACTATTTAATATGTTATCGGGTACTACATGACCACTTGTCGACACTTGACATTCTATATTTTTGGCTGTTTGTGGCATAATTTTTGCTTGTGCGTGTCTCAGCAGACAAATCACAGAATATTATTAGAACAAATATTGTAGACATAGAATATTTGTTCTAATAATATTCTGTGATTTTATCATTAATTGTGAAAAATGAGCGACGTCGAACTACTATCGAAACGAACTACTTATCATACATTCAAACCACAATGGGCACAGTCTAAAATGCCTATTCAAGTATTCATCGTATTATAAAAAATATCAAATGAAAACATGTGCGAGCGAGCCTCGGCGCCCGACCGCTGACGTCACGCGCTCTCTCGGTGCTCTGTGGATTCGCTAGGCATATAACCTTTCAAATTATAAACACAAGCATCTATTGCTTAATTATTGTATTGTGTAGTGTCAGATAGGCAGTTGCTCCATATAAACATATTCGGCTACATGAATATTGGACAATTAAATAAAAAGAGTAAAATGTAATTACAAAATTTTAAACTAATAACATAATAATTAAATATTTAAATAAACAAGTTTTTTTTTTTTTTCTTATTACGTAAAAACAATCTTGACATCATTTTTATACAGAGTTATTTTATGTGTTAAATAAAATAAAACAAAAACAGTGTCTGACCTAGGAATCGAACCCAGGATCTCATGCTGCAAGCCAGGTGGTTTCATTGATGATCGCAGGGATGGTCTATCTATAGTTTCTAGTGAGGTCCTGGTTCGATTCCCAGTTCAGACACTGTTTTTGGTTTATCTTTTTTTTATTTACCTTTATTTATGTCAAGATTGTTATTATGTAATTAGTTAAAATTGAATTTTCATTTTTTAATCTTGGTAATCTGTTATAATTAATTTGACTGACGATTTTTAAATTACCAATCCCATTTCCATAACTATTAGAAGTGATAGAAATGAAAAAGAACCCATAATATACCATAACTGTATATGTTATAACATAATTATATGTAATAACTCGGTAAGTTTATCATTCTCACAGCGCTCTCACCGCAAAAATATCAGTGACAAGCTTAGTCGCTCACAAGTGATATTGTTTACGATACGAGATGTCAAAACTGTCAAAAAGTACAACTCACACTCGCGAAAAGCATGTTTACGCTGATATAAGTGCTTAATGACGCGCTTACTTGTGAGATGTAGTCGATTGTCACTAGTGACGAAATATTTTATAAACTTGCACTCAGAACTTATAGTTCTCACGTACGCCACTAGGTGGCGCTTATCCAGCGCCATACAAATTTGCGTAAACGTTTACGCGACCATCCCGTTTATAAAACTCGCACTAAGCATACTGGCCATCAGTCGTCAACAAGCTCCATACTATAAAACAAACCATTAAAAAGAATTACTCCTATTCTTTACACCCAATATATATTTTTTAAATAAAATAGGTATTGGATACATATAACGTTTCTTAATAAACCGTAAACACGCAAAAGATTTAGCAATTTTCATCACTTGCAAAGAGAAAACCACTAACAAGTTTTCGCACGCAATGTTAACGTTAAATAACATTAATAGCACAGTATTTATTATTAAAACTAACACACGTACGGTAGCTTGCAATTTGCATGCATTTATAAGTTTCTATCATAAAACAAGTAGAAGATTATCATGTCCCAGCCAACGTACAATCAATCGTAATCTTAATGTTAATCTGTAATAATCGTGTGAAGGAGAAAGCAAATAAATAGTAGTACTGTATGTGGTGTTCACTAGTAACACTAGTTAGGGTTTGGGTTTTATAATAAAACAACAAGATTTATCAGTAAGTAGACAGCACTGAATGGGACGTCCAGTCACCGCTTGGTGCAATCTAATAATTAAATAATATTATCTTTATTTCAGACGGAAATTCATACATTTTTACAGATATATCGTAAGTAGGGTTGTTAGTAGTACACACAAAAATAAAACATAACAAGGTGTTAGTAATTTGTTAGTAAACAAACTAAGTGATGTGTGTAGCACTGCAGTATTTGGGTTTTCTTAACACTGCCCTCAGAGCGTCATTGAATAGACGTAAGCAGGATACCACATAGGGCCGATGCGTGTCTGGGACGCGGATAAATTTGAAAATGAGTTACCGCGGCCCTGGCTCAAGCAACTAAAGGAACACGGGTGGGTTTTAGTCAGTAAAAGTCAGAAACGCCTTGCCGCTTCACCCAGAGCGGGAGAAGTCATTGGATTTTAGACAAACAAACAAAAAAAAAGGACCGTGTCTGTGTGAATGATGATATGGTTTTATGTGTCATGTATCAGATTAATTTACTGACTAAAATTATTTCTAATGGCCTTGACAGTTGCTAACAGTTTTGCTACCGTGACCCATTTATTCAGGCATCGTGCATTTTTATCAGGATAAAAAGTACTTATAGTCGTGACGATCTAATAAGTCGGATTTGAAGGCTATAAAATATTTAATCATATATAAACTTGATGCTTACGATTGATACTAGTTGTTATAGTGTATACGTGAACACGGATAGTCGGTTACATGCGATTTGTATGAACGATCCGGATTCCGCTGAAACGGAGATGTGTGAACAAGATCGTACAATCAAATCGTATGTTACCGATTTTTCTCCGTCCGGAACCCGGATATGTGTGGACAGCTATTAAAGCTAGTGAGGCGAAAAGGCAGGTCTACTTTCATAATTACATAATCTAGTACCCTATCCATTACATTAGTGACGAGTAGGGAAACTGCTGTGTGTAGGGAAGCGGACGTGCATCCTCTACTTTCATTTCCGTGTCCCTCTTGACTTTTTATTACTTCTGGACAGTTAATGTTGATGAAACTGTTGGCGCAGTGGTTGAGCTATAGCGTCACCATTAATTGCTTATTAATATAATAGGTATTACTTTAGATAACTTAGTATGTAAATAATATTTTAAGTTAACGGTATTTTACGACTAGGTTAAGGATTCTCACAGCGAGGCCGCAGGTGTTTTATTGCGTGGTGTTTTCTGCCTTGGGTATCCGAGGATAACAATAGTTTATTTAATGTGAGGGTTCCTTGCCCATTTTGTTTATTGTTTTAGCTTTAAGAATTTAGCATAATAGCCGTAAGGTTTTTGTTGTGATGCCGACGGCTCTTTTGTAAATACAAAATGTTTTATAAACAGTTTTATATTTATTGTGTTGTATATTTAATTTGTAACGTGCCGCTCCGACCGTATCCAGAGTTTTCAACATGTAAAAGTATTCAGTCTCTTTCAATCTAGTGAAGTGGTCAGTCGGCATTCTTACTCCTTGTAATTTATTTTAATAAACTAACTCCGACACGAAGTTATTCCCGTAACGCCGACATAGCTAAGTGACCAACCTACGTTCCCGAAAGAGCAATCGGCTTTTGCCCTGCTTGTCGCAGGTTCGATTTTCTAATGGAATAAATACTTGTATGGTCTGCAGATCGTTGTTCCTGATCTAGGTGTTTGTATGTGTGAGTTTAAATGTTTGTAAACGTACCCACGATATAGGAGAAATTCATAAAAAAAGAAATTGTTGGTACTTAGATGTTAAATGTTAAACTGTTGCTTAATTTTATGTGAGTGTTCTATTAGGTGCACCATTGGCCAACCCTTCGGGGAAAACGGGCTTGAAACGACTCCGTATCAAATGGTCTTACTCGCAAAACGACATTAATGAGCAGATACGATACAAAAATAAAAACGACTTCCAAATAAAATCACTACAAATTGAAAAATAACTTCAATTTCGGAAGTTTGTGTTCCTGTTTTCATTTCTTCGTTTTTGACAGCGCCTTCCGAAATTCAAGTTATTTTTCAATTTGTAGTGTTTTTTTTATTTGGAAGACGGTTTTATTTTTTCGTTAGAAAGTTTATATTTTCACTTTTCAGTGGTTCATAACGGACAAGTTCTATAGTAAGGAACCTATAATGGACACAGAGATGCTAGAATAGATTACCCGAATAACATGTAACTTGTTCATAACCAGTGGAATGAGAGTGTACCAGGGTGAGCTGTATACGTCTGTGTATCCGTTTAGAGCTTAATGGTATGTTATGAAATTGTGTAAACAATAAACAGACATGCGACTGCAGTAATCCCGTGAGTTTTGCCGTTGTTTATTGAAGAGTTCTGTTTTATACATTCGAAGTTCATCATCAGATCTTTACCAAATTTAAATGGAACCATATGAGAAGCACCAGCTATTAAATAAAAAAAGAATCATCAAAATCGGTGTACTTAGTAGAAAATTCTGTGACAATATAAAAAAAAACAATCGAATTGTCAAAGTCCTCCTTTTTGAAGTCGGTTGAGTAAGTAGCAAAACGTCCTATAAACAAAAGAATGGGAATGGTACAGTCATACCATACACAATCATCATGATATTATATTAGATGATATTAAATTGATTCTTCTGATGATATTAAGTTCCAACCAGTTTTTTCCCCACAACTTATAGTAAAGTTGTATGTAAAAGTTCCGTAGTTTCTGCCTGTCTGCCTTCTGTCAGTCGTTTCTGCCTAATCCTATGGGAAATAAAATTATTCATAAAAAATACTTTTTTAAACAAGCTTTTTTTTGCTTTGCTTCCCAGCAAACCCTTCCCTGCAATGCACAATAAATAACTAATCCGCCATCTTGGGCTGTCCGCAATTTTGGATTTAGAATGACGTCACTTATGCATTATCATCCAAACTAAACGTGTATGAAAAATTTCATCTTAATCGGTGGAGGATAACTGCTTTTAAATTCAGTTGCAAGATTTGACCCGAACACACTTACATACATACATTGCAAGTTAAATAAAAGTTTGTAAAAACAACCGTACCCCATTATATCGAATTACGTATGTAAAGAAATGTGTAACTTTTTTGGTGTACAGTATAGTATATCCCATTCTATTTGTTTTTTGTTTGGGAGTTCATTTTTATATAAATCATATATTTGATCAAAAATGACACACTTACATATATACATACATACACGTGTACATACATGTAAGTTTGCAAGTTAAATAAAAGCTTATAAAAAGGTTTGAGTTGGTAGTTAGTTCTAATGCTCTCATAAATATAGTTGACACATTCACTTCTCTAATCGTCACTTGCAACAAACAAAACTGTAATTTTTTTTTTGAATCTTCAATTTTTATACACGATATAAAAATAATAAGGCACATTAATAGTAACGATATTCTAATTAAGAACCATGTAAAAAAAACTGGCGGATTTTAAATTTAATATAAAATCGATCCCGTCCTTTTCCAACCCAGTGTGGATTGCCTTCGCGTGGATTGCATTGGATCCTTCATCGGGTCATATTTCCTCCTTGAGGAAGGACCACCAACAGTGGTCACTTAATTCCAAATACCTGGGTGACCGAGCACTGCTTGCGTGAAAATCGTAGTACCTACATTATTACCTCAATGGTGAAAATAGAGAAAACGACGCTTTCTAAAAATGAAACCTAGCTAGATCGATTTATAGCTCCCGAAACCCCATGCATATTAAATTTCATGAAAATCGTTTTAGCCGTTTGCGAGATTCAGATTACATATATACATGAATTGCTCGTTAAAAGCGCACCTAATTGTTGCTGGCCGGGAAGACCGCCCAGCGTTCGCGGGGCGCCCAAGGGCCCCGTTGGCGTCTGCGTCACATTGTGACAGTGACTTTTCCGTGAAAAATTGTGTTTAGTGTTTATATTATAACAGTTTATTTTAGTTTTAAGTAAATGGTGCAGTGTAAATATAGTTTTATGTGCGTATTTTATTGTTTTTATGACTTATTAATTTTTCCTGTAAGTATTGTATTTAGTTTTTATTTTCTATGTTAAATAATTACGACAGTAGCGATGCCTCACGAAACGCTTGTCAACCTTCCACATCGCTGGATGCCCTAGTCAGATGCCCTCTCTGTTCCCAAGCACGGTTTTTTAAAGGTGAACGAGGTTTGAAGGTACATCTGGGTAAGAAACACAAATCCCACTATGTGCCTTCATCATGTCCAACAATACCCAGCACTTTTACACCAAATTCACCCCCTCAACCCCTTTGGCAAACGCTTGCAAAATTTAAAACTTCAACGCCTGTATTAAAAAGAGTTCCTCGTGGCGCGAGACCATCCGTGGCATTGAGCCTAGCACGCTGTGTCCGCCTCGCCGTCCGAGAGAACTCACTAAGTGCTTGGGAGCAATTACTCACCTTCCCGTTTAGAATCCTACATGTGCAAAAAAATCTGGCAACCAAAAAAACATTAACCGCTCAAATCAAAGACAACTGTAACATTTCGGCCCAAAGTTTCGAACCAAAATTAACTTCACATCTCCCCCAAAGAGGGTTATTGCACCATGTGGAGTCTAAACTTGGTGAAGGTGACATCAGAGGTGCTGCTAGGATCATCTTCAGCAGCGATGTGGTTGCACCGTACTCTCCAGAGACCCTTGCAGCTCTGGAGAGCAAACACCCCGCCCCGGCAGATGATCTCACCTTCCCCGACCCCCCAGATCCTGAAATCAACTCATTGCAAATTACAGCCCAACAACTGTGTACGGCCGTAGGCTCCTTCCGGAGTGGTTCCGCCGGCGGCCTCGACGGCCTGACACCCCAACATTTGAAAGATTTAATGTGCGCAGCCGCCGGGGAAGCTGGTGAGTCCCTTTTGAAGGAGCTGACGGCCCTCATCAACCTCATGCTCTCCGGCAATGTGAACGAAGCCGTCATAGATATTTTGTACGGGGCCAATCTATGTGCCTTGCGCAAGAAGGATGGCGGCATTCGTCCCATTGCCGTAGGGTCTACCTACAGGCGTATCGCAGCCAAAATTTGCTGTGCTTTTTACAGCGAAGCACTGGCCAGCAAATTCCAGCCCCTACAACTGGGCTTCGGGTCCAAAGGGGGCTGTGAGGCTGCGGTACACGCCTTATCAACATACCTCAACAGTAATGAAGGTGAGGTCATACTTAAGGTTGACATAAAAAATGCCTTCAATTCCGTAAACAGGGATACCTTGTTGACAGAAGTTCAAAAAGAAATACCCAAAATTTACAGTTTTCTTTATCAATGTTATAGGCACCCCTCTAAATTACTCTACAAGGAAAACCTTTTGGAATCAGCTGTTGGTTGTCAACAAGGTGACCCTCTTGGGCCAGTCATTTTCAGTTTGGCAATAAACCCAATCATTCGGCAACTAAATTCTAAATTCAATGTATGGTATTAGGACGATGGAACCCTAGGAGGTGATGTAGATACAGTCTTGAACGATTTAACTTTTTTGAAAGATAAATTTAGCTCCATTGGGCTAGAACTTAACCTTTCGAAATGCGAAATTTACCTCCCACAAACTACTGACCGACAGACTACTATAGCAAAATTCAACGCGATAGCACCTAATATTAAAATTACCGAGAGAAATTCTCTTCACCTCCTGGGTTCCCCTATTTTTGATGAATCCTTTCCAAATTTTATTGAACAGAAAATACAAAATTTTAACGATGTCTCGGAAAGACTTTTCAAAATTAACATGCATTCGGCCTACACACTTATCCGGTATTGTTGCTTTGGACCAAAATTTACTTATAGCCTTCGCTCCTCTCATTTATGGAAACACCCACAACTTTTAGAAAAAGTAGACCAAATTGTAAAGAACACACTTTCATCTATCCTAAATGTGGCCTTGGACGACCGAGCATGGCAACAAGCCACGCTTCCCATTCGCTTGGGTGGCCTCGGCGTCCGCAAAATTTCAAGTATAAGTTTACCAGCCTTCCTCTCCTCGGTCTACGGTACTGATAAATTAACCAGGAACATCTTATCTTCCTCACTGGTTGATTTTGAGGTACCGTGTTTGACCGATGCGTTGAACGCTTGGAAAATGGCTTGTCCCAATACGGATCTGCCCGACAACCTGTCCTCCCAGAGACGATGGGATGTGCCGCTCTGCAGTATTATACAGAATAACCTTATAAATACATCGTCTAGTACTGCTGAGCGTGCGCGTCTGCTGGCTGTGGGGGAATGGGAGTCGGGTTTGTGGCTTCAAGCACTCCCGTCATCCACCATAGGCACTATGATGGATGATTCTTCGTTTCGGCTCGCAACTTGTCTAAGCTTAGGCGCACCTTGTGTTGCTCCGCATCGGTGCCATTGTGGTGAAGCTGTCGGCAGCCTTGGGCACCATGGCCTGTCTTGTTGCAAGAGCGCAGGGCGCATAGCACGGCACGCCAGTATCAATGACATTATTCGTCGAGCCCTTATCACCGCCAGCGTACCAGCTGTATTAGAACCTAACGGCTTGGTACGTGACGATGGGAAGAGACCAGATGGCATGACTTTGGTGCCGTGGAAGGTGGGTAGGCCTCTGGTGTGGGACGCAACCTGTGTCGATACCCTTGCGCCATCTCATGTTCCTAGTTCGGCGGGCTGTGCTGGCGCTACTGCTGCGGCTGCTGAGGCCCTCAAGCGGCGCAAATACTGTAACCTAATTGGTAATTACAGTTTTGAGCCGTTTGGGGTCGAAACGCTTGGGTCATGGGGCCCGAGTGCACGTCTTCTTTTTAAGGAGATCTCTCGCCGACTGATCGACACTGTGCGTGACCAGAGGGCTGGCTCTTTCTTTGCGCAAAGAATTAGCATTGCCATTCAACGTGGCAATGCTGCCAGTCTTCTGGGCACGTTCTCGGATGACAGCGATGTGGAGGAGTACTTCGACGCCTAAGTGTACCTGTATTTTGTATATAGTGTAAGTAGTTTGGTTTAATATAAGTTTATATAGTTTTATTTTTGTTTAGTGTCCAAATAAAGAACCATGTTACCTCAGACGCGAAATGTCGCCATGTCTGATATGTCCATACAAGCAGTGTGTTATGGTCACTACCGTGGGTGCGCCCGCGCCGGTCGACCTCGGCGCAAAAACACGACACCGCTAAATTTTGACGTCTCAATGCGGATATCGTGACCTGTGTTATTTAAGTTGTATTTTTAAGCGACTCGTTAAAAATATAGCTTAGGTTCAGTGAAATCTTAATTTTTGTAGTTTTTTTAATATACTTACTCGTACTTGGTACGTTCTTGGACTTTAGTCTTACACGTTTTTAACACTTAATGTAAATAAGTACCTAAATACAAGGTTCGATTTGATTAAAAATATAAAGGTAAATGATTGTTACGTTAAATGCTGAACAATATAAATAATAAATAATGTTAACCGCAGACAAATTTGATGCAATAATGCGAGATCGATGAGACAATCAGTAAAATATAAATTATTCCTTAATTATTCTACAGATAGAAAAATATCTATGGTAAATAGTAGCATCGTTGTCACGTATCGCGCCTGTCTGCAGGAATATTTTTGCTTAAGCGAAACTTTTGTAAATTTTACTTTTAGATGGTGTCTCCAAATGCTCTAACTTACTTAGGACATCTATTTTCTTAATTCAAATAAAGTAGCAAGAAATAACGTGAAGTGCCTGCTTAATTAACTTTGATATTTGATAAAATATTATTACAAAGAATGATTTTTTTTAGAATGAGGCGTTTCTTTTCTCTAATGACTTATTACTGAGCCCGAATGCTAATGTACTAAATCTTTGGGCTGAAAGCCACAAGTTGTATGTCCAAAATATTTTGGAACATCGTAGTTATTTTTTTGGTGTGGGCCGAAACTATTTTTAATGACAATCAATTTCACCAGGTTGCCATGGATCAGGCGTTATACTCAGATTATTTCATCACCATCATCACTCATCTCTTAAAAGAAAGAAAACATATTTATTTGTAACCCGCACTGGAGACACGAGAAATAAGCACAAAAAACCCCGTGCGAGACCGTAACGGCTCCTATCTCAGCGTGTGCAGCGATA
Source organism: Orthosia cruda (assembly GCA_964057195.1). Classification (NCBI taxonomy): domain Eukaryota; kingdom Metazoa; phylum Arthropoda; class Insecta; order Lepidoptera; family Noctuidae; genus Orthosia; species Orthosia cruda. The sequence goes on from OZ059829.1 coordinate 39,968,718, forward strand.
TCCAAAAAGGAAATAACGCTGCGCGGATATTCTGGTAAGGCTTTCGTGTTGATGGTACCTCAATCCAAATTTAGTTGGCCAAATACTTTCCGCTCCCAGGCATCGCCGTGTCAGTGGTAGCGCATAGGTCGCTTCGGCTGCAGATGACCCCTAACGTGGAATTTCACCATGTAGAGCAGTTCATCAATGTTAGGCAAAAAAAGCCCTTTTGATAATGTTAATCACTGATGTCCTATGAAGAGGACCTTGGATACATCTTAAGCTAGGAAAGCATTTTTGCACTGTTAACTGAAATACAAATGACGTGACAAGTGTGGGACACTAAAAAGAAATAGTAGATACTCGAGACAAATATGGGTACTCAGCATCTACTTAGTATACTCTAGTACTTTCGCTCTGAGACATTAGAATGTACAAATAGAAAACTAGATAGAGACACATATCTGCATATATTAGGTAGATGTAGGTGCTTACAGTAAGTGTTGTAATGCAAATGAGGGCTTTAGCGATGATTTTAGTAGTCTAGACGTTTTATTATGATCTTCTTCAAGCTGTAGATAACCGCCATTTAACCGTAGTTTGAAAGCTTTCTGACTCTGTCTTGAGAACGAAAACACAGATTTAGGTCCTCTTGCACCACAAATCCTTAAATGCTTTTAGCACTATCATTTGAAGATTGTAGAAACATGTTTTAAAATATTTTAGGGTTAAATGCGTTTAGTGATTTTTGGTGCAACTGAGTATTTGTCTCAGCTTACTGGAAAGAGATAAAAAAACGACATATTCTGAACCGGCCTTTTTGTGAGGTTAAAAGGAAATGAAAGACAAATAATACTAAACCTTTTAATAAATTCTCCATTGAAAGTAAAGTCACAAAAATGTATCTCTGCCTTGAAATAACAGAATAACTTTTGATAAAACCTGTGATTGTCTTTCGGCCGCTGACAAATATCCATAATTTGAAATAACACAATCTCATTCAAACCCACAATCTTGATGAAGTACCCGCTGCCACTTATTTTCAGGAGACTTGTGGCTTTTAATTTACTTCAAGTGTTTTTAACAAACGTGATATTGATATTTAAATTTATAGGGGCGTAAATTATATAAAATTTTATCGGTTTAGGTACCGGTTAAACGGGGTTACATTGAGATCTGGGGTAACATTGATGATAACTTTATTTTTTTATGTTTTTATAGCTAACTCAATTTTCTTTTTAAAATTTGCTACTCTGACATGTCAACCATGTTTTGCATCAACCTCATCGCAAGAATAAGTTTACTTGTTGCAAAAAAAAAATTGAATTGTACAGTGTGAATTCATTAAAAATACATTGTAAATTTGGGTTACTTTATATTGCAATGAAAAAACAATGGGGTATCAAAGTAACCCCATTTTTATTTTAGCGTTCATAGGTTCGTTTTTTTTATTTCCTTCCAATCTATGGAAAAAAAAATGGTAATATATAATCATTTGTGAAGTCGCCAACACTGCATTTTATTCATATTTTCAAAATATAATTGAAATAGTTATGTCAATTTTTATTTCAAAATTAATCAATTTAACCTCGTTTTACATGTACGCAGGCATTTATTAAGCTTTTGCAAGGGCAATATTTTTCAGCAATGTAAAAAATATATGTAAAATAAAAGCTATTTTAAGAATCCTCCTAGTCTTGCTTCACAAACACTAGAGCCCAAAAAGAAGTGATATGCAGAACATTATTGTTTTGAAGTTTTGTTGGACCTGCTGAAGACTGTATGAATATATTTGTATTATATAGACTCAATTTCTTTTAGTATTGTATAACTGCGCAGCATGTGTGTGAGTACTATGTACCCAACTGTAAATCTACCATTTGCTGTACCTTTGTGTCGTTCGTTGTCTTATGTGTGCCCTGGCAGTTGAGTGTGTCATGCTCTCTCAAATGTCTCTCTGATGGTGGCGCGTGTGTTGGATCATTCGGTTCCTTTCATGATGGTTGAGCTGGGTGGTGCCGATTCATGCGTCATGTTCGTGAATGGGCGCCGTCAGTTGGGATTGGTCTTAACTTAACTGCTTCGGATGCTAATGTTTTTCTAGTACCTATTATGTAACTGCACGGTACATGTGTGAGTACTTTTAATAGTTTATACCTGTACGTAGTATAGTATGTAGTGATTCTGGGTGCATTGTCCTCACACATATGAATTTATTAATGTATGTACTTATAATAATGTAAAAAAACGAGTTTCTTGTGTGTTCTTCTCCATAACAAGCTACTTTCCGAATGCACGGTAGAATCAATTTTTATTCCTTGTAAATTTTAATGTATTAACGTTCAAAAGTGCCGCTTGGTGGCCTAGTTGAAATAAAATATCTTTGTCTTTGTCCTATATTCCAAGATATATACCTCCAACTCCACTTCACTTCGAATTATCAAACTGACAGTTTCTTGTTGTTTATTGACAATTAGTCGAGGGTTTTTCTATTTTCTTATAGCGACACTGACTTGGAATATGAATCTTCATTTTCAAAGGTACTTCAAAGTAATTAAGACTACATTTAGCAAAAGCAATAAGGTGTTTAATGTTTCAATTGTCAGCCAAAATGATCCTAACAGTATTAAAAAAAAGATCCTCTTGTTGGCATAAAACACCTCGAATAAAACCTAATCGTCACTTTCTATTTTATATCGTTCCTCTAAATAACGGTGACCTAATAAAATAACGGCCAACTTTATCGGGTTCGCGTTTGAAAAAATTGTGTAAATGCTTTTTTTTCCATTCTGTTTATGGAATTTACAAACAAAGGGAAACATGGTCTGTTTGCGGGTGTCTATAAAGCTTGAAATATTTGTCCATTTTGTGTGTCCTTTGCTGGTATTTCCGTGGAACAACTGTTGTGTACAGATTTATCAAAGGATTTACTGATCTAGCTGCTGTCATGGCGTTTCATGGAGTCAGAAGTTTGGTTTTACGAGACCTCCCGCTACGTATTATTTTCAAACACTCGTGTTGTTAAGTAATTATTCACGGATTAAATCCTTTAATGAGTTTCAGGCTTCAATTTGTTTTAATGCGAAGTGCAAGTTTCATTTCATAATAAGTTAAACGATTTAATAGGAGGCTAAAGAGGCAAAGACTGCAGTTACCAGATATTTGGCATCACAGTACCAAGGCAACATAAATCAAAACAATTCAAAAACTTCCCGTCTGCTCGCGAGCGCTTCAGATTCTTCGCGAATTAGCCGCCCTGGTATTCAGAGATTCTATTTTAATACCTCCGGTACCCCAACGTAACCGCAATGATTATAAATCGCTTATCAAAGAATTCCACCAAGTTTGCGTAGCAATATTGGAAAAGTTTCAGCGTTCTCGCAATCTGTAAATGTCTGAGATATCAGTCACAAGTGTTTTACTTAACGACCAGTATTCCTTGCCGAATTTTGGGAACTATTTGGAATCGATAATATATATGTTTAAACAGTAGAAGAAAAAGTATGTTAAATAATACGTTTTAGAAACTTTGAAAATGGAACAAAATGTTAGACGATGAGATCGTAATTTAAGAGTGAGCTGATACTGGGGTTGTGTCAGACGTCGACTGACTAAAACCACATGGTGGCTATCTCCAGCACATCTAGAGGAATTTCGTAATTGCCCTTAGAAAGGAAGGGACTAAATATATGTTCTATGTTGAAAATACTTATCAGGAATACACCGCATATAAAAGGAGCTGTCTTGAATTAAAGCGCCCGTAGGCATGTGCGATGCGATAGTGCAGAAACTTCCTAATAGTTTTTTGAAAACTCTTTTTTCGTATTGTCACGTAGCGCTTGTCTGCAGGATCGTCTTAACTCGCTACTGTCACGCCTGGTATTATTTATTTATATATACTTTATTGTACACCAAGCCAAAAACAATAATACATACGGAAACCTTAAAATAAGAACAAACATACAACAGGCGGCCTTATCGCGTTCTGCGATCTCTTGCAGGCAACCTAGAATGGAGAGATATAGCCTTCACAGCATGGGGTTGTACTTGGTACAATTTTAATGCAAATAATAACTTACAAACATAGTAAGCACTAAATATAAAATACTAAAATAGATACATACACACATATAAATATACAGGCAAGAAAACAATACGGCTCTAACAAGAGTAAGATCACAGTCTTTTAAAGATCGGTAGTGATTGCGCGCGTTTTGTTGTCACAGGCAATGTGTTCCATTCCACAGACGAGCGGCCTGGACAGTAAAAGATTTGTCTGAGAATATACAAACATAATTAGCAAAATGATGTTGTCTGGTTCTAAAACAATGCCTACGAAAACCATTCCAGTAGTTTCCCAATAGATCTGAGACCAAACAAAGCTGCAGAGTACGTAATCGCAGAGCGTAGTTAGCGGTCACTGGACACACGATCCGTTAGGACTCAAAGTACTGTTGCAATCTTTAACGCGGTAGCTGTCCATTCTCAGCAGTTTCATTGCGTTTTCGTGCGTATTGTACGATTGTGTAATGGCACATGTTAGAAATTGGTATTGGCAAGCATAAGTATTGTAAGTCATAGGTTGCTGTGTATGGTCTTGCAGATATTAATAATGTAGGTTATGTTTTTAATGTAATTATTGCGTAACTGATGTCGATTTCTATAAGTTACCAGGCCATCACTGCCAGCTCGCCATTAAAGGGGACCCCTCAAGCGATAGGTCCAGACGAATATGTAGACATGAGTTGGATTCTTTTTAATCAAGACTGGTCCTCAGTAACTCCTCATAGAGAAGTATTAACGATTTGCCATGGTTGCAACGGTTGCCATGGCAACCTTGCCAAACCTGAATTCGATCACGAAAATCGTCAATATCATTTGGTCATTATCATTATCATTTAGCTTAAACTGTCTCAATGCAAGCAGTGGCTTCTTCTGGCTAGGTATCTATTTCCACCTATGTATTCAATCCTACGAGTATGAACTCCTGTCTACGGCTTACATAAAGTCCGCATAGTAACATAGATATTATGTAATTAACATCGTAAATAAGGATGTTAAATTAATTATCCACCTGACTCAAAGTGGTTAGCGTCAGAGTTATTTCTCTTAATTCTTCAGTACAAAAGTGTCAGAGAAACAAACGAAATGAAAGACTTGACATGTCCTTTGTAGTTGTAAAACGCTAACAATTATATTAAAATTAATACAAAGACACGTTTCACAGGTCGTGAGTATATACTTGTATATAAGTACTTATGAAGGCACCTACTCTCAGAAAATCTCGCAACGGTGTTACCTAATGTTATGCTAAAATATAAGAGGGCTTATGAGGGTTTTAGCAAAAAATTTGTGTGCATTTGTGTTTTATTTTGCTTGAATAAAATTGCTCGGCAATTAGTCTGGGTTTGCTGGCAAAAAGGTTCTTGGGTTTTTTTTAAGTGGGTGTAGACCTCTGGCATATAGTAGCCCCTGAAGGGAAAACTAGGGGTTTACTTAGGGTGGTGCTAATCTCTAAATAGTATAAATCAGTCGTTGTCTGCCTCTGTCTATTTCGCCGCTTGGTTCTACTAAAACACGAAACGAATTCTGATGCGGTTTTCAATCATAGAAAGATAAGGTTTGCCTTTGAAATTTGTACCATGCGAAGCACATAGCTCATATTCATGAATAAATAGCGACCATATTTTCTAAAGTTTATATATTCATTACCAGCGGGGAAATAGAAAAGTTCATACATTTAACTGCAAACTAATCAAGACCTTGCATTCGCTACCGTGACCTGAATAAATAAATTAAACATAAGAGATAAGTTTCTAATAAGCACACATTATTCTAAGAGCATATTTTGTAGCATCAAATCTCGAAACACGACCCAATTACAAAGTTAAATGAAGTATCTAAGTATGTAGGTACTCGTACTTCACGTTTTCGATTAGGACTGTCTTGTGGAGATGGACCGAGTAGTCGGAAAAGCTGGTTATTGGGCCACATTTATAGTCGGTGACTATTTGTCAATTAGTCGGCTAAGATGCCAACTAGACGGCACTAAATGAGCTAGAAAATGGAAATATAAGAAATAAGTCAGTACTTACTTATTACGTGTAGTACTTACTTTTTATATTTAAATAATCAAATCTGTCACAAGAACGCAAAAATAATTAATACAAACATATGATTGGTTAGTAGAGATAGACCTACTAGTCGAAAAAGCTGACTACCCGACCACATTTATAGTCGGCAATTACTCACCAGACTTGTCGGCCAAGTCCATAGTCGGCCCATGTCTACATTCTAGAGAAACTTTACTTGCGTCCTTGTGTCATAAAATCGAACCTAGGGCGTGGCTCTATTTGTATGTAGAATATGTAGATAAACCACTTTATTTGAAAGAGGGAAAGTCATTTGTACTGCAAAAGTAAACACGGGTAAAAAGAAAAAGGCGATTATGCGCGATGATGTTTACGATGTAAACAGTGTTCGGGCTTTGGGTCGCCTCGCCTCAATCTTTGCTTTGCAAATACTGCCTCAATGGAGATCGACTGGGAGGCTATATTTTTGTAATTGCTTTTTAGATGAGAATGTTTTATTTTATTCTTTCAAATGTTAGTTTACTAGCTCTTATTGAAATGATTGTAGTTGATTTTAAGTTATGCAAGTCCTCCTGTTCTGGCTCCTGGATATAAGTTTTGAAATATTGGATATATGTACATATAAACGACTATCATATTTCAAAACCTTATTTTAATTTGTCCTCTATTTAAATAAGCATTGGCGTTGATTTGTAAAACAGTAAAAAATAAATCTACTTATTACCTACACTGAACTTACTCCTACTTAGAGAAACACAAAATGTATCCAAACCAAAATTTAATATTATAAATTTGTGTATTTCTTCCATTATAACCTCATCCACAAGGTACACGGTTTTGATATTTCACAAAATATCGCGAAACATATTTGATACGAATACTACAGAGATGCATCTTTCAATTCCATATATTTTTCAAGGATACGTCGGTTTCCATTCCCAGCCAGCCACATTCCAAAAGGGATTTTTCCGTTCGTGGCTCGTTGGACCTCTATCGATCAATGTCTGCTGAACGAGAGACACTCGACGTATTCCATCTTAACAGAAAATGATGATTGGTTGCATACGACAACTTTTAACGAATCTCCACCATGTCTTTTTCAGTGATAAACGTATTTTTCGGGAAGTTTCCAACACTTTCGCGAAGTTTCCAGTGTTGCTGTCGACCTGTCGTATCATATTTTCTTTTAACTGCAAATTTTCAAACGTGGAACGGGTTTTTTCGTTTTCTTTTATCCGAAAACTAGTTAGCTAGCCTGTATTACGAGTACCTGCCTCTACCTCATCTATTTTTCATAAAATCTTTTTCCGAAATACTGTGACCTGGAAACCTATCTGAGTACAAAGAAAGGATACTACTATGACTATAAGTATAGTTAACGTGCAAACTATTGTATATTCTACAGTAGAATGTCTTTATGTGGGTGTAAATGGTTAAATCGGTGCTTAACCGATATGAATAGGATCTTAACGCCTACTTCTTATCTGAACAGCAAAGTTGGTGCACGCTTTCCATAATACTTATTAAAAGCTCTCCGCCATTCCTTTCCCTTGATAAGGCTGTTAGGTATAATGTTATCTTAGGTGCACTATATCAGGCTACTTCTAGGCGTTTCCATTTGCGTTTACATCTTGTGTGTGATCAATTTTCGAGGGGCGTCTCTGAATGTCGCATTGTGTGACTACTTTTATTACCTTGGGTTCTACCTGTAAAAATAATTTCTATTTTAAGACCTAGGTAATAACATATAATTTTCTACTGATTATGGAACTCAAGTATTGTATTGAGATTATCTGCAAAATAAAATAAAAATTCTTCTAATGTATCACAACTTTCCGGCTTTGGTATAACACAGCCCGGTTATTTGTAACCATGGCTTATAAGGCTTATTGTGTCACCCTATGTACCCTATGCAGCTATGGAGTAAAGAGTATTCTATCTATATAAATGTATCTACGAATTCCTTTCGACTTTACCCAAACTATATTCAGCCATACGTAGGGGTAATGTAAGCACTTTACGGAATTGAATGGGAGGGCCTCCGTCAAAACGCTGTATCATAACATAACGGATAACTGATAAAGGGTTTGCACGGAACGATAATATACTGTTATGTTATCTTTTGTTAAAGAGAAGGAAGGTACGAAGCTTTAGTAAATGGTTGGGTACTTATCTACCCAGAAATATAGTTAAAAGAAATGGTTTCTGTAAAGTAAAATCGAATCATAAAAATATATTATTAGATGATATCGCTCAGGACCAGTCAATGTGGTTTCAGCAGTAGACGCCTTTCGGCTGAAATGCTGATAAAATATACTGAAATAAAGCGTATTTTATTCCCACTATTATGTAAAGAAACTCGGTTGTTTTTGGTTTCGGCTCTACCATAGTTTACCAATCCATACACATTTAAAATGAAGAAGCACAAGAGGGACGTTTCCTGGGTAGATAAATTATAATTTTATTTAGTCCGTCAGTGAAATTATCAAATAATATTGAACCCGTATTTTTTGCGTTTTAAAATAAATAAAAATTTACAAAGATAAAGCTGATCAAAGTTCGGGAGTGTGACGTCACTTTGTCAGTATAAAGTGTAGCACACTGTGACGTCACACGATATTTCCACGCACTGTATCGTCGTATTTTTTTGTTTAAGTGGCAAAAGGAAAAATACTTTTCTAATATTTTTAGGATATCTAACTGACGGACTAAATAGATATTTTGGTCATCATCCCTATTCAAATAGCAACAAAAAAGACAATAGATTTAATTTTGTTTTCAAAATAAATCCATCTATTTAGAGAAATCATAGTTACCCCTGCCTAACTCCTGGGAAATGTCGATCACCCACCTCTGCACAAATCTAAGATGGCTGCCTGCCTATTGATCACTTTTGATGTCTTCATTGCCCCTACGATTGCCAAAGTTTTCACCAATTCGATGAGTTTCTCACAAGTTTGTGTATTTGATTATTTCTATTTAAATTAGGATTTGATTTCCTAATGTGTTTAAGTCTGTATGTTAATATTTTGAAATACAACCCAGCTGTAAATATTTAGAATTATACTTATATCAAAGATACTTAAGGCCTATATTCTAAGTTCATTTGAAGGAAACTGCCTCCATTCCTATCGACTCAGTCGCCATAACAACGGAAAACCCTCGACTTGTGTCAATAAAAACAAGCTATAGGCAGGCCCCTCTTTTCTACTGGGCACTCTGGGCACGTGCACAGGACCTCGCCATCGATAGCCGCACTCCTAGTTCATGTCAGATCACCAAACGATAACCGATATTTAGTATCGAAAATCATATTGATTTCGAATAAATCAATCAATAATGACTGACTACAAACTCTATTTGCTTACTAGTTTTTGGATGTGCGAAGCACTTCTACTCTCGCCCGAAAAACAGGCATACCGATTTCAGTTTGTTTAAAATTCATAAAAATATAATTCAAATTTGATAGTTTACTAACTACTCTGTTTCGAAGAAAAATCATCAGTGAACTAGTATTTCATATATATTTGTTCCAACTGTAAAGAAATAAAATTATTGGGCTGCAATTTGGGCTTTGTACTCAATGGAGGTGCCGAAGTTGAGACTGGATGTCAGCATGGAGCTGAGCCTAGAAGCTCGAGCCGATCAGTTACAGAAACAGATATACTCCGAAAAGTAGGAATTAGATCGAAACGACTCTATTTAGAGGTAAAAAGACAAGCATGTGTTTTGGTGGCGTTAAAAGAGACCAGATTGTCATCAACCCACTAGGAGACAAGGCTTAAGGTTAAATCTGTCCGCTCTACCATAGCCTTTATCAAGAGACGAACTTGAGCCATGCTAGTTTTTGCGCAGGAGGTATCTCTCTTACTAAACAGTTCTGTCGTTTACGTACCCAGCAATACCAGGTTGATGTAGGTCATTGATGTGCAGCAAGAAAAGAGTTGCAGAGAGAACAGATCCCTGAGGAACTCCGGCATCAATAGCCATAAAGTTAGAGGAGCAGCCGTCAATGATTACTCGGATCAACCGTTCACTAAGGAAGTGCTCCATCTGGTCATCCAGCTACAAAAACCAGCTGGGATGCCATATTTAAGCAGGAAGCTTCTGAGTAGAATTGCGTGCCATACCCTGTCAAAAGCTTTCGAGATATCAAGCGATACAGGAAGCTGTGCGCCGTGTTTCTCCATGGCTGATGTTGTTCATTTGATTGAGTCTAATGAAGGAAATTACTTAGAATATTGAGGTAAGAATTCAAAGGACTCTCAATAAAAGAACAATCGTTATCACGTCATCACGTCTGGGCAAAAATAATAGGTAATTTTTTTTTTCAGAAGGTAAGAATTTGTGATAACTATAGAATATAGTATAGTAGTATATTTCATATTCTATAGTTATCACAAATTCCTTCGAAATGTTTTTCCACACTATCTCAAATATGTTACCAAACAAATCATACGAAACGATTGTTTCAATTCAGTATGGAAGACACGACACAGAAAATTAGGCATTTGTATGCTCTACGCACGGTATTCGGACTTATGTAACATTATTATTGAAATCAATGTCATGGTCACCATAATAATGACATAAGTTGGAGGGGTCAACAGCTTTCTAGGTGATGAGGACTTTTTAATCTTAATATATATAAATCTCATGTCACAATGTTTGTCCTCAATGGACTCCTAAACCACTTGACCGATTATAATAAAATTCGCACACCATGTGCAGTTCGATCCAACTTGAGAGATAGGATAGTTTAAATCTCAAATTATAGTCGCAATTTTAATTTATTGCTAATTATTTGTATGTTATTATTTGACAGTCACAATAACCTGACGCTATAACTCCAGAACGCACGAACCGATTTCCACGGTTTTGCATTCGTTGGAAAGGTCTCGGGCTCCGTGAGGTTTATAGGGTAAGTAGGGTAGGGTAGGTAGGGTAGGGTAGGTAGGGTAGGGTAGGTAGGGTAGGGTAGGTAGGGTAGGGTAGGTAGGGTAGGGTAGGTAGGGTAGGGTAGGTAGGGTAGGGTAGGTAGGGTAGGGTAGGTAGGGTAGGGTAGGTAGGGTAGGGTAGGTAGGGTAGGGTAGGTAGGGTAGGGTAGGTAGGGTAGGGTAGGTAGGGTAGGGTAGGTAGGGTAGGGTAGGTAGGGTAGGGTAGGTAGGGTAGGGTAGGTAGGGTAGGGTAGGTAGGGTAGGGTAGGTAGGGTAGGGTAGGTAGGGTAGGGTAGGTAGGGTAGGGTAGGTAGGGTAGGGTAGGTAGGGTAGGGTAGGTAGGGTAGGGTAGGTAGGGTAGGGTAGGTAGGGTAGGGTAGGTAGGGTAGGGTAGGTAGGGTAGGGTAGGTAGGGTAGGGTAGGGTAGGTAGGGTAGGGTAGGTAGGGTAGGTAGGGTAGGGTAGGTAGGGTAGGGTAGGTAGGGTAGGGTAGGGTAGGGTAGGTAGGGTAGGTAGGGTAGGTAGGGTAGGTAGGGTAGGTAGGGTAGGGTAGGTAGGGTAGGTAGGGTAGGTAGGGTAGGTAGGGTAGGTAGGGTAGGTATTTTTTTTTTTTTTTTATTTTTTTATTTTTTTTTAAATAATACTAATCCCGCTCAACAAAGTTGGCGCCTATTCTGTGCAAATCCTTTCATTCCATTCCTCTTTCATGCCTCTCGTACTTTCATTCTTCATACTAATTGTTCTTCTTGCTTACATCTCTTGTATACGGTGGGTGGGAATCCCACTTTCTTAATTATGTAAAGTCAGCTTTATTTATTAAAATTGGGTCAAAAGACAAAAGTGCTAATATAAAAGGTTACAGAAAATTACAAATGTGCAAGAAGTGCTGTTAATAAATACAATGTGCAAAAGTGCTATTTATTACAGTCAGAATATATATATCACAGGAAAAATATCAAAATTATATCAATAGTGCCTTACAAATAGGGATGAGAAGCACAACAGTGCTTTTCACCATACAGACAATCTGTTGTTGCTAGGTACTACCCCAGTGCACCGTTCGTCATTGCAGTTTTGTGCGTGCTATTCTATGCTTCTTACAAATATTCTTATAATACTAGTGAAGCATAGTGCCGCTTCAACTTCGGTTTCGTGCAATGACGGTGGAAGCCACATTAACACAGTACACCAGGAACTTTTCCCTGTGTTGCTTACTCATGAGCCCATGCAGGCTCTCCTTCGTCAGTCTCCTGTCCAGCTCACATTCGAGTTGGTAGCGTTCCCTGATAAATAACGGGCAATCTACAAGTATGTGCTGGACAGTCTCTGCCACGCCTGGATCGCAGACGCACGATGGGCTCTCCTTACACTTGAAGCGATTCAAGTATTCAGAGAACCCGCCGTGCCCCGTCAAAACCTGCGTGAGAACGCCGGTCGGCCGCACCTGTTTTATAATACGGAAAGCCGCTATGGCATCCGGAAGAAACATTTTCGTCACAGAGGCTGTCTCGCCCGACACATATCTTCGGTTCCATTCATCAAGCGATTCCAAACGGATCTGTCGCTTGATAAATGAAACCGGACATTGGTCGTAGTCCGGCTTCCTCCGTAACGACAATGCTGCTTCCTTTGCTAACTCGTCCGCTCGCTCATTCCGGTAGGGTAGGTAGGGTAGGTAGGGTAGGTAGGGTAGGTAGGGTAGGTAGGGTAGGTAGGGTAGGTAGGGTAGGTAGGGTAGGTAGGGTAGGTAGGTAGGGTAGGTAGGGTAGGTAGGGTAGGTAGGGTAGGTAGGGTAGGTAGGGTAGGTAGGGTAGGTAGGGTAGGTAGGGTAGGTAGGGTAGGTAGGGTAGGTAGGGTAGTTAGGGTAGGTAGGGTAGGTAGGGTAGGTAGGGTAGGTAGGGTAGGTAGGGTAGGTAGGGTAGGTATTTTTTTTTTTTTTTTTTTTTTTTTTTTTTTTTTTTTTTTTTTTTTTTTTTATAGTGGCAGGAGGGGAAATCCGGTCGGACTTACACCCAAAGTGCCTCAAAAAGTGAGCCAGTCTGGATAGTGTCAGGCTCCAACTGACTAAAACCCCTCCTGCCTTACATAATCCCGCCAACGAAGTTGGTGCCTATTCTGTGCAAACTAATTTAATTACGGGCATCTTTATATAGTGATCAAAATTTTTGGTTAAGATAATACAAAGAATGCAAAAATATACAAAAAATGCGGTTTATCGCTAAAATGTGCAAGAAGTGCTGTTTATCACAGTCGGAATACAAAAGAGCTATTTATCACAGGAACATCAAAAAGTATAAATAATGCCTTACAATTTAGGGATAAGAAGCACAATAGTGCTTTCCACCACACAGACAATCTGTTTTTCTTAGGTACTACCCCAGTGCACATTTTGTCATTGCAGTTTTGTGCGTGCTATTTCTATGCTTCTTACAAAATATTCTCATAATACTGGTGAAGCATAGGGCCGCTTCAACTTCGGTTTCGTGCAATGACTGTGGAAGCCACTTTTACACAGTACACCAGGAACTTTTCCCTGTGTTGCTTAATCATGAACCCATGCAGGCTCTCCTTCGTCAGTCTCCCGTCCAGCTCACATTCGAGTTGGTAGCGTTCCCTGGTAAATATCGGGCAATCTACAAGTATGTGCTGGACGGTCTCTGCCACGCCTGGATCGCAGACGCACGATGGGCTCTCCTTACACTTGAAGCGATTCAAGTATTCAGAGAACCCACCGTGCCCCGTCAAAACTTGCGTGAGAACGCCTGTGGGCCGCACCTGTTTTATAATACGGAAAGCCGCTATTGCATCCGGAAGAAACATTTTCGTCACAGAGGCCGTCTCGCCCGACACATATCTTCGATTCCATTCATCAAGCGATTCCAAACGGATCTGTCGCTTGATAAATGAAACCGGACACCGGTCGTAGTCCGGCTTCCTCCGTAACGACAATGCTGCTTCCTTTGCTAACTCGTCCGCTCGCTCATTCCCCGGCAGGCCCGCGTGGGCCTTGATCCAGAACAAAGACACAGCTTTGCTCTGGCCCAGGGCTTGAGCCAAATTGGCGCGCGCGTGAACTGCCAGGGGATGGAGAGAGCCATGGTTTGCAAGCGTCTCCAATGCTGACATTGAGTCGCTGTACAAACCAAAGCTCGTCTCTTGCCGCGCGAGTATCACGTCCGTCGCTTTACAGATGGCCAGGAGTTCCGCCTGGTAGACTGTGCAGTACGCGGCTAAGCTAAGTTTGAGCTTCCGGACTTCGCCATCATTATCCCATATGGATAATGCGGCTCCGACCTTCCCCTCAATCTTGCTGCCGTCGGTGAAGATTCGCACCGTCTGCACATTGTTGCTGTCTAGCAACTGTTGGTCTGCCAGGCACATGAACTCCAGGGGCATCTGTGTAGCTGGATGAGGAGCCTCTGCAAACCCCACCGCACCTTCGATCTCCCTATCTCCTGGCACAAACCGGGATGACCCTCTCCTCGCTTCATACAGGGCGGCTGCCTCCTGTATGCGTAGATCTAGAGGTAGTATTCCGGACAGTACCAGTGCCGAGTTCAGGGAGACAGTACGGTAAGATTTACAGATCTTCTGGACGAATCCTCGTTGGACCGAGCCTAGCTTCTTCCGTATTCCCAGCTTCTTCGTAGCGGGAGCCCAGGCTGCGGCCGCGTACGTTATTATGGGCTCAATCATAGCAGTGTAGATTGTGTGTATGATCTGTGCGTCTAATCCCCAACTCACTTTAGCGGCGCGGGACAGCTGCTTATAAATGTTAGCTGCCCGCCTGCAGACGTTCGCGGTGTGCTCATTGAAGGTGAGCTTCTCGTCTATGGTTAGACCCAACAACTTCATCTTCTTAACCATATCAATGTCGACCCCGGCCATGCTCAGCCTTGGGGTATCATACTTGCGCTTGTTGGTTACGACCATCGCACAGGTTTTGTGCGGTGCGAACCTCAGCTTGTTCTTGACGCCCCAACTCTGAACATGGGCGAGGGCTGCATTGGCAGATGTTGAAACTTCAGTCGCTGAGTCCCCATCCAGAACCAAGACGATATCATCAGCGAACGCCTGCACGAAGATACCGCGCTGTTCCAATTCCTGCAATAGTGGGTCTAGAATGAGATTCCACAGAATGGGGCCACCTATTGACCCTTGAACACAGCCCTTGCTAGTCACTCGCGTGCATTCCTCCCCAGCGTAACGAACCTTGACTTTCCTACTGTCGAGGTAGCTGTCTAGCAGCCTTCTTATGTTCACCGGGCACTTTTCCTCAGCCAGTCTGACCTTGATGGCTGGCCACCAAGCACTATCGAAGGCTCCCTCTATATCCAGCGACACCAGGACAATTAGCTTCTTCAGCCTCAACTTGTCCTGTACGTGCTTCACTAGCTTATAGAGGGCGTCCTCAGTGCTTCTCTGGGGCATAAAACCAAACTGGCGAGTACTAAACCGCGGTACAAGCTGCCATTTTAAACGCGCTACTACCATCCTCTCCAGGACCTTCCCCAGAACCGGCAGTAGACCTATTGGTCTGTATGCCTTGGGGTTTAGGTAATCGTCCTTGCCCAGTTTTCTGAGGACCACGACTGTAGCCTCCTTCCAGATGTTCGGGAAGTGTGCCAATTCAAGGCACTTATTGTAGAGGGCAAGGAACGCATCCGGGTCCTGGTGGATCGCTCGACTGCAGATATCAGACGTCAGTCCATCCCCTCCTGGTGCCTTTTTGGGATTGAAACCTGCCACGGCGGTCTTCAGCTCCAGCGAGGTAAATGGTGGATCATGATATTCATCATGAACCCACTCATTTACTCGACTGGCCGCTTCTCTTATTCGCCTGTGCTCAGCGTTGTCCTGGTCTACTCTGTCTTCGGGGTAGAACGTATCTGCGAGTAGGGCGGCCGATTCACTTGGGTTGAGGAATACACCATCGCTGCGTAGGGTCAGTTCCTCCTGTCTTCTGGCGGTCCTACCAATCACCCTGAAGATTCCCTCCCAGACCCCTTCCCGATCCTGTTTCCGGCAGAACTCCTTCCAACTTGCGAATTGGGCGCTCTTCGCTAGCATCTCGTACTCTTCTTTGGCCTTCAGGTACTCGTCTACGACCATCGCTCGCCGGACCGGCGCGGCATTGCGGATGCGGTTCTTAAGTCTGGTAAACTCCTTCTTCTTCACAGTGAGCTCCTCGGACCACCACGGACAAGTGATTTTACTTTTAATACTAGTCTTGGGAATAGAATCTTCGCATGCTTTTAAAATACTATCTCTGTAATTTACAATTATTCTTCTAAATCTACTTTACTAGTTATTCCCCTTATACTATTCAAATTTATATTATTTTCAATTTTAATTGCCCCTAATTTATCTTTAAATGTATCCCAGTCCGCCTTTCTTGTGTTAAATTTCCTGGTCGTCCTGGTGATATTTACCCCTTTATCCCTTTTAACTTTAATTTCGAAAAATATTGTGTTATGGTCCGAGGATGTTGCTCCTGTGTCGACCCGCCAGCCGTCCACCAGGTCAAAAAGGTCGAGCGAGCATGCCGTGACGTCCACGTGGCTTTTATACACTCGACCACCTCGGACAGTGTCAAATGTGGGAGCGTCACCAGTGTTCAGCACCTGAAGCTCTAAGTCCTCCAGGGTTCCGGACATTTCCTCGCCTTGGAGTCTTCGACGATGCTGCCCCACCAAGGACTCTTAGCGTTAGCGTCGCCACCAATAAGCAATCTACCGGTGGCCACTTCCGATTTGATCTGGGTCAACTGGTCCAGGTATGGCCCTATGGGTTGGTCTGGCTCGAAGTAGTAAGAAACTACTGCGATCTCCCAGGCTTTGGTCCGGATCCCCACCACAACGATGTTGTTTGTGGTGAGTTTCGGGTAGGGAATGACATCAAGGTCATCGTCAAAGACGGCAATTGCCGCCTTTACCCTCCCGCTTCCATCAACCTCGCACTGGTAGATTCGCGAACCTCGGTAGCTCTTCATACCTCGCGCCCCTCCCACGTACGGCTCCTGGATAAGTGCCCATGCGATCTTCCTTTTACTGGCCTCTAAAAAGAGTTCGGTCGTTGCCAGGTCCTTACGTTGTAGGTTTGCTTGGGCCACACGGTATGGTCTTGCGTTTTGTTGGGCAGGAGTCTCCGTGTTGCCCTTAGCAATACGCTATTACTGATCGGGCTATTGCATCCCACCTTTTCCTAACTACGCACTCCGAGCTGAAAGCATGATGGTCTGTGCTGTCAGTCTTTGGCGCGCACGCAATTGCAGCACTTTGGAGGTAGGCCAGCGGCCCAGTCCGCGCACTCCGTCCTCATGTGGGGACCGCCACAGTGGCTGCACTTTGGCACAGACTCCGTGCAAAGGCGTCGGCTATGCCCATACCCGAGGCAGAGCGAGCACTGGACAAGCGGGGATTGGTCCTCGACCGTCACCCGCGTAAACTCCACATGCACCGATCCGACCTCGAGCATGCGCCGCCAAACCTCTGTGGCGACCCTCATCACTACGTGACACATGTGCGGGTTCCTGGCTCGCTTTCTGTATAGTATATCCATTTTCGCCTGCTCATCTTTAAGATCTCGAAAGATGGCGGCGTTTTGGTTTTTGAGTGCCTTTAGTATATCCTCGTTTGTGTTGTACTGCATAACGCCGCGCAACACAACCTGTGGGTTTTTGTTTTTTATGTTCTGGGCTTCCAGCTCGGGTGCCCTCCTAATCTTTTCCTTCAACTTTTCCCTATCCTCTTCTGTGCTACAGCCTACAATTACTTTTCTATCTTTCGCTTTCCTCACTTTCTCTACCGCTATACCCCCTTCCTTGGCATTTACGACCTTCCGAAGTCGGGTCCAGGACTTGCTCCCCCGTTTCCTTCTCATCCCTGGCCGACACTACGATGGAATGTAGTGTAGTCTGTTTCGGAACCTGATTGGACGGCCGACTTGCCGCCACGCTAGCATACGAGATCATCTGGTCTCGGCTAGCTTGTAGCGCCTCTTTCAGCCTGTCCATTTTTAGGCTGTTCTCGGCCAGGTTTCGGCTATGCTCTTCTAGAGCTCGCCTGAGGGAGTTGGTCTCGACCTCACGGATAGCTTCTGAGCACGGGGGCGGGACTTGCTCAGCCCTTGGCTCCTCCTGGACTTGGGTCCCGATCGATGCCGTTGTCTTGACGGTTGGGGGGGCTTTTACCTGCTCAAGTTCCTTCACTAACTGGTACAGCCGGTCTGCCTGCGGGTAGGGTAGGTAGGGTAGGTAGGGTAGGTAGGGTAGGTAGGGTAGGTAGGGTAGGTACGGTAGGTAGGGTAGGTAGGGTAGGTGGGTAGGTAGGGTAGGTAGGGTAGGTAGGGTAGGTAGGGTAGGTAGGGTAGGTAGGGTAGGTAGGGTAGGTAGGGTAGGTAGGGTAGGTAGGGTAGGTAGGGTAGGTAGGGTAGGTAGGGTAGGTAGGGTAGGTAGGGTAGGTAGGGTAGGTAGGGTAGGTAGGGTAGGTAGGGTAGGTAGGGTAGGTAGGGTAGGTAGGGTAGGTAGGGTAGGTAGGGTAGGTAGGGTAGGTAGGGTAGGTAGGGTAGGTAGGGTAGGTAGGGTAGGTAGGGTAGGTAGGGTAGGTAGGGTAGGTAGGGTAGGTAGGGTAGGTAGGGTAGGTAGGGTAGGTAGGGTAGGTAGGGTAGGTAGGGTAGGTAGGGTAGGTAGGGTAGGTAGGGTAGGTAGGGTAGGTAGGGTAGGTAGGGTAGGTAGGGTAGGTAGGGTAGGTAGGGTAGGTAGGGTAGGTAGGGTAGGTAGGGTAGGTAGGGTAGGTAGGGTAGGTAGGGTAGGTAGGGTAGGTAGGGTAGGTAGGGTAGGTAGGGTAGGTAGGGTAGGTAGGGTAGGTAGGGTAGGTAGGGTAGGTAGGGTAGGTAGGGTAGGTAGGGTAGGTAGGGTAGGTAGGGTAGGTAGGTAGGTAGGGTAGGTAGGGTAGGTAGGGTAGGTAGGGTAGGTAGGGTAGGTAGGGTAGGTAGGGTAGGTAGGGTAGGTAGGGTAGGTAGGGTAGGTAGGGTAGGTAGGGTAGGTAGGGTAGGTAGGGTAGGTAGGGTAGGTAGGGTAGGTAGGGTAGGTAGGGTAGGTAGGGTAGGTGGGTAGGTAGGGTAGGTAGGGTAGGTAGGGTAGGTAGGGTAGGTAGGGTAGGTAGGGTAGGTAGGGTAGGTAGGGTAGGTAGGGTAGGTAGGGTAGGTAGGGTAGGTAGGGTAGGTAGGGTAGGTAGGGTAGGTAGGGTAGGTAGGGTAGGTAGGGTAGGTAGGGTAGGTAGGGTAGGTAGGGTAGGTAGGGTAGGTAGGGTAGGTAGGGTAGGTAGGGTAGGTAGGGTAGGTAGGGTAGGTAGGGTAGGTAGGGTAGGTAGGGTAGGTAGGGTAGGTAGGGTAGGTAGGGTAGGTAGGGTAGGTAGGGTAGGTAGGGTAGGTAGGGTAGGTAGGGTAGGTAGGGTAGGTAGGGTAGGTAGGGTAGGTAGGGTAGGTAGGGTAGGTAGGGTAGGTAGGGTAGGTAGGGTAGGTAGGGTAGGTAGGGTAGGTAGGGTAGGTAGGGTAGGTAGGGTAGGTAGGGTAGGTAGGGTAGGTAGGGTAGGTAGGGTAGGTAGGGTAGGTAGGGTAGGTAGGGTAGGTAGGGTAGGTAGGGTAGGTAGGGTAGGTAGGGTAGGTAGGGTAGGTAGGGTAGGTAGGGTAGGTAGGGTAGGTAGGGTAGGTAGGGTAGGTAGGGTAGGTAGGGTAGGTAGGGTAGGTAGGGTAGGTAGGGTAGGTAGGGTAGGTAGGGTAGGTAGGGTAGGTAGGGTAGGTAGGGTAGGTAGGGTAGGTAGGGTAGGTAGGGTAGGTAGGGTAGGTAGGGTAGGTAGGGTAGGTAGGGTAGGTAGGGTAGGTAGGGTAGGTAGGGTAGGTAGGGTAGGTAGGGTAGGTAGGGTAGGTAGGGTAGGTAGGGTAGGTAGGGTAGGTAGGGTAGGTAGGGTAGGTAGGGTAGGTAGGGTAGGTAGGGTAGGTAGGGTAGGTAGGGTAGGTAGGGTAGGTAGGGTAGGTAGGGTAGGTAGGGTAGGTAGGGTAGGTAGGGTAGGTAGGGTAGGTAGGGTAGCTAGGGTAGGTAGGGTAGGTAGGGTAGGTAGGGTAGGTAGGGTAGGTAGGGTAGGTAGGGTAGGTAGGGTAGGTAGGGTAGGTAGGGTAGGTAGGGTAGGTAGGGTAGGTAGGGTAGGTAGGGTAGGTAGGGTAGGTAGGGTAGGTAGGGTAGGTAGGGTAGGTAGGGTAGGTAGGGTAGGTAGGGTAGGTAGGGGTAGGTAGGGTAGGTAGGGTAGGTAGGGTAGGTAGGGTAGGTAGGGTAGGTAGGGTAGGTAGGGTAGGTAGGGTAGGTAGGGTAGGTAGGGTAGGTAGGGTAGGTAGGGTAGGTAGGGTAGGTAGGGTAGGTAGGGTAGGTAGGGTAGGTAGGGTAGGTAGGGTAGGTAGGGTAGGTAGGGTAGGTAGGGTAGGTAGGGTAGGTAGGGTAGGTAGGGTAGGTAGGGTAGGTAGGGTAGGTAGGGTAGGTAGGGTAGGTAGGGTAGGTAGGGTAGGTAGGGTAGGTAGGGTAGGTAGGGTAGGTAGGGTAGGTAGGGTAGGTAGGGTAGGTAGGGTAGGTAGGGTAGGTAGGGTAGGTAGGGTAGGTAGGGTAGGTAGGGTAGGGTAGGGTAGGTAGGGTAGGTAGGGTAGGTAGGGTAGGTAGGGTAGGTAGGGTAGGTAGGGTAGGTAGGGTAGGTAGGGTAGGTAGGGTAGGTAGGGTAGGTAGGGTAGGTAGGGTAGGTAGGGTAGGTAGGGTAGGTAGGGTAGGTAGGGTAGGTAGGGTAGGTAGGGTAGGTAGGGTAGGGTAGGTAGAGTAGGGTAGGTAGAGTTGGGTAGATAGTGTTAGGTAGGGTAGATGAATGTTTGGTGTTTTATGGCAAAAAAAAGTTTGCCGGGTCAGCTAGTCATACTAGTCATTTTCTACGAGCCAAGAATCTATAGATTCTTGGCTCGTAGAAAATTATTAGAGGCGCGAGTAGGACTCAGACTCCTTGCTGTAAACTCCTGGGGCCAAATTTAAGTCCTTTTGAAGGAGTCTTTCTCTACTCCAACCAACACAGTCGCACTGACAGAGGAAAGCAAGCTATTCTGTCCAGTTAATTGATTCGAGTGGAGAAAATAACTTGAAATACAACGATTCGTTTTATAATATCGAATTAATATGTAAGTTCTAAGCAAGCGAGCACCATACTCGATCACATAATTGTATTATATGAGATAGTCGTTAAAACCGATGATAAGTTACCCAGCATCTTAATTGAGCTAAGCTTCAGTTAATTTCAAATGTAGTGGCATAATTCGCTTTGAGCAATATTAAGCAATTACGATTGCCTCTGGTACGTTCAAGAAAATTTCCACGCCAGTGTAAGAGCGCCCAACGTTGGTCGCGACTAACCAAGCGATATTACTTGGCGTTTTTCTCGAGACACGTATAGGTCTTAGCTTACAGGACTTATAATCAAGTTTCTTGTCCTGGTTCTTGTTGTTTATAATTTATAGCCGGGTAACTGGGATGTGGAACCGGGGTAAAAAAGGAAACGTGGTTGTCGTTGAAAAGTTTGTTAAATTAAATGTTTGTATTGTAACTGCACTAAATAGTAGTATCTTCTTATTGCAGTTTTTCTAATACGGACGTAAAGAATAAAGTGGTGCAAAATCATGATAAAGGTTGACGCAAACATGTGGAAGTACTTAACAGTTGTGCACTTTTCACGTAAACTTATTATTAATCCTAATCTTATAACGAGCATGTTTCATTTAGTTGTTAAGGCAAACAAGAAAGACGTAATTAGTAGCCCAAATCAATTTATCATCATCGTTTCAAAGAAAGACGTCCACTGCTGGACATAGGCCTCCTCTAAGCGTCGTTACACTGATCGGTTCTGTGCGGTTCGCATCCACCGGACTCCCGCAGCCTTACCCAGATCGTCGCTCCACCTAGACGGAGGCATTCCAATGCTGCGTCTTCCAGTACCTGGTCACTACTCCAGAAAGTCACCCAAATCAATTATTACCTCAAATTTCTGGTTGTGAAACAAATTAGTAATAACCTGGAAGAGATCAAGAGATAGAGACTCTGAGTTCACGAGATTTTCAGTAGCAGTGAACAGATTTGAAATATGTTTAAGTCTCTATGAATCAATGTTTGCACAGGATTCTGTATTCGGAATAACAAATATGATATCGAAATATGTAAAAGTGGTTATACTCAACACTAGAGGGGAATATCCGTCGAATCCGAATCAGATGGCCCACTGAACCGAAATGCCATCTGATGCGATTTTGACAAACGGAAATCTATGATATGTTATTTACCAAAACATGTACCACATAAATAATAACGACCGCACGGGTAGATCTGGAAGGTTAAGCAACGCTTGCCGAAGTCGGTTCGTGGATGGGTAACCATATTCATTACACATAGAGACTCTACTGCGCCTCGTAAAGCTAGTTAAGCTGCTGGTATGGAGTGTAGGTATTATTTGGCAGAATGAACGCAATATTATGTTGAATAATGTACAGGCTGCAGGATTTGTTTACTATACGGACCTTGTGGAAACTAGAACAAATTTCCGTGCGTTCTAGCGTTTTTGCCATATCTATTATTGTAATCAAATATAACAGCTTACAATTAATCCTAATTTTTATCCGTGGTGCTAGGCAACTGGTCTTATCCCAGTTGTAAACGACCCTTTGTGCCTATTGGCTTTGTTTGTTCCGTCTCCTGTTTGATATGGAGGGAAGTGGAAATTTATATTTTTTCATACTCCTCCGTTATTATTTTCTGATTCATTTCTTTGCGGCATCCAAGACAGTTAAATTCATTCACCGAGACTTCGTCGAGCTTCATTGCCTCGGCGCTTTTCTGGTGGTCGCCACTGTTGATTCTGGCTTTCAGGAGTTGCAGTGGTTTGGGAATAGTGCGGTGGGATAGTCCCAAAGTAAAAAAAACTGGGCTGTAAATTGTAAATCTTCGACAGTCTACGGAATATCAGAAGCCAGAAAGTTTGAAACCAGTTTAGCCAAGGGGTATCGAGCTATTGTACTGGTTTGTGGAGGTCAGATACGGATACACATCATCGGTTCATCCTTCGTAGAAAGCTTTTATTTTTCTTTGTTTAATTTTGGAACTCCATCATAAAAAGAGTGCAAGTTCTATAGAGGTAAAGGATTCACCAAATATCCATAAAAACTCAATTTACCTATTTGTGTTGTTTGTCGTTAAGGAGTTTGGTTGTATGTTCCACATCTTGTAAACTGCTGAACCGATTTTGTTGAAACTTATCTTGTTCCCTAAGTTAAGAGATACCTAATCCAATAAAAAAATGATCACGATCCAATTACTAGTCTCGGAGATATGCTTGGGCAAACATACATAAATAAACACATACATACACTTATGAAATTTACGACACGTGTTTAGAAGCCCACATAGAGTAACATAAATATGTGAATATTGTGCAATTCCAACATTATTATATACATACGTATCGAATTAATTATGTCCTTTTTCAGAAGTCGGTAAAAAATCATTAAAAACCTTTTATAGGTGAAAAGACATATGAATATTTTATTAGCACAATAACATTGCTTCATCAAATCTTTGTTTTATGCTATATTTATAATCTGTCATCTCTTCATCGATATTCCTCAGGTATCTTATTATGCGTATTACTCATTGGTATGCAGAATACATTGTTAAAAAAAAATAAGCAATATTTTTTGCCTTGATTGTGCATTCCGATAAGGTTTACAAATACTAATAAAGCTATGAAAAATTCACTATGAATAAATCATGAATAAAATAAAATAGAGCTGAATAATATTATATTAAGAATTTAGTACCGTAAAATAGTATGAGAATAGACTAGAGTAATAATTCGGACGTTCACACACTGGGGGACATTTGCTCTGCACTTTATCACGGATTCTCACATTATATTTTACAAATGCGTTATAAAACGCGTCGCATACCGATGTATACCCGTGTGTCGCGACCCCTCGTGGAGTTATGCCATTGTGTCTTTTGTAATGTGTGTAAGAGAATCTTATATTAAAATAATGTTAAGACTGTATTTTTTCTTCATGCGGCAGTTTTAGCCTTTGCAAAATAGTTTTTTTATTTTTCACTTTTTAGTTGTACCTACATAATAGGCAAGTTAGTAAGGTAACTATAACGCCGAAATAGATTTCATAAAATTTGAACTTAACCGCTGAAATGAGAGATCTGCGTACCCCTTAAGAGCGTACTGGCGTGATGTTATGTTATGAAATGGTATAAACAATAAACAGACATGCGATTGCAGCAATCCCGAGAGATTTGCCGTTATTTATTGAAGAGTTCTGTTGTATATCTCCAAAGTTCTTCATCAGATCTCCACCAAATTAAAATGGGACCAATTTCGGAACATACGTTTTCAAACAAAAAAAGAATTTTCAAAATCGGTCCACAATTGATGGAGATATCGGTGAACATAAACAAAAAAAAAAAAAAATCAAACTTAAAGTCGAACATAGAACCTCCTCCTTTTTGGGAAGTCGGTTAACAAGAACGAATTGCTTTGTTTCTGGGATAATGGTACAAGCATATCTACTTATAAAATGGTCAAACAACCCTATATTCTGTTATGTGTTCTTAAGACTAGGTTATTTCGGAAACATATACTATTTTAAACTTGTTTTATTCAAAAGATGAAAAAAATAAATCACTTCGTAACCTAACCCGTGACAGAACACCTCATCCCATAAAAAGGACAGTTACAAAAGACGTAAACGGTTTCTAACCCTCATTTGACATAGGTAAAATGGCGTACCACGCGTTTGGAAATCCTTTGCGCACAATACGTTTAGCAAGAGGTCGTCAATCACGATCACAGTTCGTCATGATACCTACATCAGGAGGTTACGGACTCTTTTCCTTTTTCAAATAATTCCTGTGAAACCTTTTTAATCTTTTTACTCGACCGCGACGACAAAAGCCAAAAGGGATTGTCATGATTTTAGCAGAAGAACCAAATAGGTGAAAATTCTTAGTACAAAACTGCAAATCGGTACGTGTAGGTACAATATTAACTAAGCTGCAGTGTTTTGCTAGTATTAGATACTAAAAGTTCTGAATATCAATCGCAGATTTTACCGTAGTCGGGTAGTAGTGTTTTTACTTACTTTATAATATTAACTTATATATTAACTTTATGTTACTTCAGGTTGCTACAAGATTTATTTAGTTTTACTTTTGTCTCTATCTGCGTGTATGTAAACAAAGCTTTTAAGCATAATTTTACCCACATCCCAGTGTTTGATAGAGCTGAATTTTAGCATACATTTTTAACCCCCGACGGAAAAAGAGGGGTGTTATAAGTTTGAGGTGTGTTGCTGTTGTATCTGTGAATCTGTGTTTCGGTGTATCTGTGTATCTGTGTATCTGTGTATCTGTATATCTATGTATCTGTGTGTCTGTCTGTGGCATCATAGCCCCTCAACGGATGAACCGATTTTGATTTAGTTTTTTTTGTTTGAAAGGTGATTGTATCGAGAGTATTCTTAGCTATGTTTGAATAAAATTGGTTCAGCCGTTCAAAAGTTATGCGCGTTTTAATGTATAGATCTTGATGTTTTCGCAAGATAAATGCGTCGGGGGTTTTTTTAATTTTGAAATTTTACTTGTTGTTTATCATGGCAGTGACATTTAAAATATAAAAACGTGTTTAAAACCACCTTTTTTTTAAGTATTTTAAGGCTTTAAATAAGAAGCATTATTTTTCTGGTACCGAATGTTATCATAAAAACCTTTTTAATGGTTGACCTCCTTTATTGATACAAGGTGTGGTCAAATATGAGTCAGGAATTTGGCAGAAAACACACATACCATTTGCCTATAGTCAATGATATTCAAATAAACAGATTCGTTATACACTCAGAAAACAATTGAAAAAGTGTTCCACACTCACACTTTTCATTCATCTGACATTTCAATACAAGTCGAAAGGGATAGCTTGATAAAACCAACAAGAAAAAAAGAGACAGCTAGTGTTTGTCACTTGCGTGTGAATGTAAACAAACATTATTCTGACCACCACATGTTGTTATCTTTTTCTAACCTCCAAATATCAGAATATTAGGAAAAAAATGAAATAAATTAGTAAATTGAGGCGTATTGCGTACTTATATATGGTATGAGATCCCTTCTGTTTTATGTACTTTGGTATCATAATTGGTACAATTTCTAAATACACACGCTGGCATTTTTTTATTTTGTTTTTGTTTCAACAAAGCGTATCGCTCTTCGCCATGCGTGACATAAACTAAAGACTAAAGTTCACAATTGTGACCTATTCGAGTCTTCACAATGCGCACGCTCATAACATATCTGTTTATTTGAATATCATTGCCTATAGTTATATAAAATCGAATTATCATTGCCGATTTTTTTTTTGTAAATACCTTAAAACCGGTTAACAGATGATGCGATCATTGTGTATTTTTAAAGCTTGGTTGTCCTTGTTTATAAATATGGCATATTATTATTTTGGTTGTTCTTCCGAGAACACGATTACGGTAAGTCGGTAAAAATCATGACCGTAATATATTGACCACAAGTTTGCTTCACGTAATACATCAAATAAGGCTGAATGACACGCCAAACGTTCGGTCACGCACGGACCAATTGTTAAATGTGTTGTGAAACCGCGTTGCTCTTAAAAACTACAACAATAATGTTATACCTAGCTATATATTTGTATAAATATTGTTAAAATACTTTTGCTATTTAATAAGTTTTATTATTGATAAATAAAGGTCGCGTTTGATCACCAATTCACCTAATGGTATTCGATGACGTGTTTGACGATGGAGCAATCTTGCCTAGAAGAAGTATTCACTCTTGGTTTAAGAGGAAATATGGACAGAGAGCGCCGACTGAAATTTCTTAGTAAAAAATCATAATTCGAGATTAGGCTCTCGTCTATTTGCTCCTCCAATATTGGACCAATTTAAAAGATTTAAAACCTGGAAAAGCAAGATATATACTCTGCCCCTTTGTTTTCCTTTTTTCATTTATATTTGTCAAATTTGTACACCAAGCCTCTGTGAACAGCGCAATTTGAGCATTTTTTTAGGGTTCTAGTGCTTCTAAAGATAATATCAACAAAAAAGAATAGGGGCATAGTATTATCACTCATTTTCAGTTTATGAAATATATTTTAAATTGATCCAATATTGGAGGAGGACATAACCCTCGCATTATGACTTTTTACTAAGGAATTTCGGTCGGCGCTCTCTGCCCATATTTCCTCTTAAGAATCCCCAAGTTGCAGCTATCTCCCGACTCCGGCAGGGTAAACCATTGGGAATTACAGTGGCAGATAGTGGTTTTTGACTGGCCTCAATCAATATATCCATTCTGTAGTTGTCCTATTATACTGTAGGGTTTTATCTCATACAAATAACTGCGCTATTTCAGATTATTTTTAGGTGCTTTTGTGTACCATCAGTCAGTCAAGAGTGCCTTAAATAAATCCCTAAAAGAAATCCTAGAACTAGAAAGTAAGTAGCTAAATAAATTGTATTTATTTTTAAATGAAGATAAAACCGCGGCCTTTTACCGCCCGTAAAACTTATTTGTCTGTAGGCTAAAACTAAAACTAGTCCATTTCGCCGGCATAATCCCTTAGTTCCTTTTTACGATGCCCATAGGAAGCGCGGGGATTTGGTACGGTCATATATATACGGTCAATTTCGAACCAACAAAACATGCCCTCTTTTTGTTCCGCTGAAGTCGGGCAAAAAAAGTTAACACCGTTTTGCGAAAGATGGATTATTATGTTCTGTGTTCTCTTATACCTATTCAGATGTAAGTGATCAATCAAATGAAATGGACCTTTCTCTTGGTCTCTGAGTTGTCTAAATAATAATTGACATCCGTTTTGCGTTTGAAAATGTGGAATACGTAATATAACAGTGGGCCTTACCAGAATACCAGCGCGGCGTTTTTTATTATTTTTAAATATCGCTGCACATACTGTGGTAGGAGCCTTTTGTCTCGCACGGAGTTTTTATTGTGTTTATTACTTTTTTTTTTGTTTATCTCTGGTGTCTCGGTGTACGGGTCACAAATAAATATATTTTCTTTCTTTCTTTTTTCTATATGTGGATAATTGTGTTTGAACTTTTAAAGTTTTATCTTGTTTTGCTTTCTCATGGGACTAATCCTCTGGTTCATAACTTTGCTTGTTATGTACGTAGATACGGTTAACGCAGCAGTAAAAACGTATGTCGGCAACCATTATATAAATAGCTATGATTTAACCGACTTATAGTAAAAGTAACTTGTTACCGTGAAAATCTAATTAGATTCGATTTCGTTGTATCATTATGTCGAAGCAATTTGATCTTATACAATCTTGCGATAAAAAAGTCAGTTATTTTTCCATTATCTTTTGTATTAAAGATGGAGGCGGCTTTTATCGTTGAAAATATCGTCACCGGTGAAGGGGGAAATTAGGACACTCGTTGCGCAGCGAAGACGAACCCTTAAGCTAAATGTACTTTTTATGAAGGCGGCGCACATAGGAATATTTCCATCTAAAAGCCGGTCAAAAGTCGAATCTACGAAAGTAAATAAAAACCAATTGAAGCCACACATTTTTGCAGCTTAATAACCTGTCCATCTAAATAGGGACATATTTGTAACTCAAGTAGTTGACCCTTCCCGCACAAGTAGTCGGAACCCAGTCGTTTTCTAAGCCGCATGTCTATGTTCTCGGCGTTTGTTTTTTCACTGCATTAGAGTTTGAACTGTACTTTTGGTGTGATAAATAGTGAAAATAAACATTGTGGATATGGAAGCACAAGGTACATATATCATTTTGACGTGATAATGAAATACTTTATGTTTCATTAAGGTGTTTAAAAAATATCAGAAAGATGGACCGAAAATTTGAATAAAATTTATAAAATATTTTATTTAATCGTGTTTTTTGTTTATTTGCCAAGGCTTGTCAACCGTTTATTATTGTCTGGTATATAATTGAGTAAATACGAGAAAAAATTGCCGCCTTTTTTATTTTTTATTATTTAAAGATGATAGTGTAAAATGTGGGTATATTTGACTTTATGTTATGTAGAATGGACTATTCATTAGAAACGAAAGATCAAATACAAAAAGACTAAAATACAACACCAGTTGCGAAAATATAGATAAAGACGATGAAGAGGAGGAAGAGGACAGTTAAGTACTTAAGTTAACGTTAACGTTGTATTAATGAAACGTGTTATTTTGCTGTGAATGTACTTTTGTCATTAAAGATTATATTAAATCATATTAACATGTTTTATTATTAAATGAGCCATTAAATATAACTCAGTTTAAATAGTTCACTTTTCTTATTTTCCTGTTCTCACACACTATTGTCTACATTTCTTTTCCATTTTTCATTTTCGCGGGTCTGCTGGCAGAAATTTCTTAAGAAATAAGCAGTGCCCTTGCACTCTATTGTCTTGATGTGTTGTCTTTATGTATTATACTGTGTGTGTACAATAATAATTAAATAAATAATTTTGACCGGATTTCACCTGGAAATGCTCCTATGTGCAGCGTACGATATTAACTTCCGCTATTCCTACGAGTACGTCTGTCACATCAAAATTTCATTATGAATAAATAAAAAAATGTCAAGAGTTCAATTTGTGGTTGAATCACGAATCCCAAAAAGATACACAAGGTAGCAAATTGCCAATAAAAAGCTAACAAAATTCTGTGGGTAATATTTCGGTCAAAGCTGTAAATCCCCGGGTTGGAGCAATAAATCCCGGGAAAAAATTCGAAAGCTGTGTAATACAATTAGAATCGTATTGTGCTTGAATAAGGGCCGTAGGGATACACCGACCATATTTGGGGGGAGCTTATCCGTCTATTCTGAATATTGGAAGCGAGTTTGATGATCGGGCTTCTCATTTGGTATTTGTCGATTTGTTTGACTTTGCGGCTATTGTTAACATTTGCCGGTTATTGTTAGGTTTCGTGTTAGCTTTCGTTTTCAATGCCAAGGTAAATATTTTTTGACGGAATCTCGAGGCGATCCTGCATTTTTCACGCAATTAATTTCTGATCTATTTTATACTTAACTTGTTAATATACTAAATACACAAATCACCTGTCTCTAAGAGCTCCGTGTAAAAGTAGTGACAAATCCAAGATGGCGACTTTGAATCGCAAGTAGTACGAAAGTATTACTCTGCACTCTCCGTGTCATCCAAGCCAGGGCAAGGTCTGGCAAACCGGTTGGACTCGCCTCGACATATGTGACCAGTTTCAATGCCACAGGCTACGCCCGCTGTAACAGTTAGCTCTTTAAGCTCAATTTAGTTCCTCTAAGTTGCTTACGACCCTTTTGTCTTGAAGGATATGTAATCCAGCTAAGATTTACACCGTTTTTCGTTGTTTTGTGCAATCTGCGGTCAATTCACTGTCTGATGTAATGAGGTCATCGACCCATAGTGTCACCAGTTGCAGTAAAACCCATAAGTCTATAGCCTAAATTCTTAATTAAACACCATACTTCCCTGTTATGTACCAATCTCAGTCAAGCCTTCAGTATTAAGTTGTCTTCATGTCTATTAATATATTTAGCTTTTTACACAGGCTGTTGCTATTTGGGCTATTAGAAAACCGATTTACTTATGAATTGATTAGACTGACTTCCGTTGTAGACAGGCATTATTATTTTACAGTCCAAAGAGGTTACACCTGTTTCATATAATGTTCATTCCGGCTGCGTAATTATAGTAAATTAATTTTAATAAGCGTCAAGATTTCTCTATTGAAATGTTCAGTGAAAAGATGTTATTATGTGTAAGTCTTGTTTTTGTAGGCCATTTAATACAAGTAAAATTTAAAAAACCCCCGACACATTTATCTTGCGAAAACATCCCGATTCAAACAGTAAAACGCCCATAACTTTTGAACGGCTGAACCGTTTTTTTTTAAACATAGCTAAGAACACTCTCGACACAATCACCTTTCCAACAAAAAAAACTAAATCAAAATCGGTTCATCCGTTGAGGCGCTATGATGCCACAGACAGACACACAGATACACAGATACACAGATACACAGATACACAGATACACAGACACACAGATACACAGATACACAGCAACACACCTCAAACTTATAACACCCCTCTTTTTCTGTCGGGGGTTAAAAAATGGTTCATGTGTCAGACAAGAAGAATTGTTCAAGTAAATTTTATCGTCATTAACGTGGGTATTAATCTAAAATGAAGGTTAGAAGATTATTAATAATATAGCATTTATTTTCTTTGTGAAAATGTCCATCGCATTTAATAACTGTCTAGATTAGTCTAGGTCTGATTTTTTTGTGTAATATTTTCAGAATCAAATTAGATTCTGAGAATTAATATGATTTTTTTTTTACTGGTATGACTATTAAAAAGCAATTTGATTTTTAATTGAAAAGTCGTATATAACAAGTAAAATTTCAAAATTAAAAAAGAAACCCCCGACTAATTTTTATTTTTTGCTATATAATTTATCTATTACATACATACGCTTCGATCGGCAATCTATTGAACACGTAATTATGACACGATATATTGCGAAAACACTCCGATTCAAACAGTAAAACGTCCATAACTTTTGAACGGCTGAACCGTTTTTATTCAAACATAGCTAAGAACACTCTCGACAAAATCGGTTTATCCGTTTAGTATCTATGATGCTACAGACAGACACACAGATACACACGTCAAACTTATATCACCTCTCTTTTTGCGTCGGGGGTTAAAAATAGTTTTTTGTTACACTTGGGTGACAGATGGGCGTCGCTACCGAGGCGGGCCAAAAAACTACTGATCAATCAAGAACGAAAGAACGAGAGCGAGTTCTGTTCAATCTGTCAAGAACTAGTCCAAATCATCATTTGGACTCATTCTTGACAGATTAGCCTTAGAAGGCCAGAGATAATGAGAGTTAGAGTTAATAAATATATACAATAATTGCTCGTTTATAGGTATTAGATATAGAAATAGCAACACCTCAGTGATCAGCTGACGTACGACCAATTATAAAGCGGAACAGAGTCGACAGTAATACAGTCATGAGTAATTAAAAACATGAATTTTTGTTTGGCCGAGATTCCGATTCGTGCGTGCGAGTTGCATGTGAACAGTGTATGCGCACGCGTTGCTGTCTTTTCCACTATGGAACAAATATTGACTATGAAAATACGAACACGACTAATAAAAATTACCAGTTGTTTATTTAGGTGCACTATCTAGTCCTTCGTGAAGTATCTTCACGCTCTATTTCAAGTTGATTAATGATTAGAAAAACTAGGTTTTAAAATATTTTTATGTTGTACAGAAGAATTACCTACAGAAATTGGCAAACGAAGGAATATGAAGTCACCGTTAAATATAACTATTATCTTGTTCCACTCTTTGAGTTGATTCGACTCTAATATTCGACCAGTATTTAGCCACCTGCCTCCCTATAATAGGCCAAGTTACAAACGTTTCGTGTCGAATCTCTTTCTACAATCTTTAACGCCTTCTATTTGTTTGGCCACGTGGCTTATTGTTTAGATGTGTCTTTCCCGTTCGTTGATTCGTTTTCTTCTAACGTTATTGATTGTAGATCGTCAACTTGGCTACAGGTGGTAGCGCCCATCTTACTTCACTATCACTACATATTATAAAATAAAGTCCCTCGCCACATTTACACGCGATAGCCTCAAAAACTACTGAAGTTTTCACCAATAGAAAGAGTGACAAACAAGAAAGGTTTTTGTGTATAATTTGTCACGGTTGAAGCCCTGGCGGGTCGCTAGTAATATTATAAATGTGCAGTTTGGACATCCATCCAAACTGAATGTACGTGAATGTATGTTTGTTACACAATCACGCTAGAACGGTTGAACGGATCTGGATGAAATTTGGCACAGAGATAGATTATAGTCCAGAATAGCCCATAGGATACTTTTTAACCCGGGAATATGTTCCCTTGGGATAATATTTGACTTTCACGCGCGCGAAGCCGGTGGCAGAAGCTATAGTTAGCAATATAAAAAACTAGCCAAGTGCGAGTCGGACTCGCGCATGAAGGGTTCCGTGCCATCATTGCAAAAAACGGCAAAAAAATCACGTTTGTTGTATGGGAGCCCCATTTAAATATTTAGTTTATTCTGTTTTTAGTATTTTTTGCTATAGCGGCATAAATAGTAAGAATTTATGATTTCATAACTTAGTGAGAAGCGTAGAAATGTCTCCCTTTGTCATTGTTGGAACACAATAAAACGGAAAGTTTATTTTTTGCCGAGCTTTCTCACAAACGTGCCTTATAGCCGTACCTTATTAAATAACTTTTATTAACTGGCTGTGTAGTGCTTAGACACAAGAACAAAACGTACAGGGCCCAATCTAGCTATTTTCTACATACCTACATATAATATTTGCCGTTCTTTACAATAAGGAGGTAAATGTTTCAGGATAATATCTTCTTGTTTTTAATATCTGTTGGATGTGATGAAGCCGTGTTTTAGGCAACTTCAAGCGAAAGTGATAACGAAGTGAGCTCGAAAATTTTACCTAAGAATTTGATTTGATGAATGTTAAGTTATTTAACGGTGGGTTTACAACAAGAACTATACTTTCGATAGCAAAGCGAACTTGATAATTTTAGCACCACATCACGAATGAGTTAGGTTTTCTGATGAAATGAAAAGGGTTTTTCGTTCAGTTTGGCCGCCGATCACATATGCCGCTCTGGGCATTTGCCCGGCTAACGCCCTCCCCCTTCATCCGGCCCTAAACGTACACGTAGGATGAAAAATTCTCCACAGTCCTACAGTGTCCAGAATTCTTTCTCGTTTCTCGTATCCGAAATGTAGAGACTGTGTAATATAGTTTTTAATATTGTCAGTTGTAACCCAGTTTCTGAATTAGCTGTTGATTAAAGAAATAATATCTACATCTTACTAATATTATAAATACGAAAGTTTGGATAGATGTATGTATGTTTGTAAACCACGCTAGAACGGCTGAACGGGTCTGGATGAAATTTGGCACAGACATGGATTATAGGCTGGAATACTACTTTTTTATCACAGTGTAATTTTCCCTTGGAATAAGAAAACACTTTTCACGCGGGTGAAGCCGCTGGCATCAGTCATAAGTTATGAAATGCATGCATTACTCTGTGGAAAAGTGAAAGAAATCCGCGATAATAAAATACTATAATTTTAATATTTCGTTTTTACTCTACAAAATCTAGATCTTTCTAATCTGAGTCTTCAGAATCGTAAAGTATCAAAATAACTAATAGAACCAATAACACCCACCAATTCATAAGCTTCAGAAACTACGTAACTGTTGCAAGATTAAAACTAATATTTTTATTGATTTAAAACTGATGATTCAAATACATTACTAACCCTAACTTCTGAGGTACATAAAAACCTGCATTTTAGAATTAAACTATTACAAGCTAGTGCATTTGCATGTCATGTGTTTTACATTTAACTAATTTTCTCACCCACATAAACTCAAACAAGTACACTTATCAATTCTAGTACCCACATGAGTACAAAACTGACATACATCTAATTACACCTCAGTGCAATCATACTTAACGGTACTACCGGTCATGCCGACTGGAATGCGTGTGCGCACCTCTATGATCATCGCTCTAATAACCGTGCCCTCTCTATCGTAATTATAACCTTTAGTATAAAAACAAGTGATTGGGAACGGGTATAAGATTTCTCTCCTGTTTTTTGATGATGGTCGGAAATGAAGCTGTGTTTTGTTTTTGTTTTACTCGATACCGATTACCGAAGGTTTGAAATGGGATTTCAATCAAGCTCAGATGTATGAAACATTTTACTTTGTCATCACAGGCAATGGTGAAGGAAAACATCGTGAGGATACCTGGACTTACATAGTTAATGTAAGTCTGAAATAACCAAGTCAGAGGACTGTGGGGTTCCCAGAGGCAGCTTAATTACTTCTGACACCATAAGTGGCCACATCCTCTAACGAAACATAAAGAGAGAAGAATAAAGATTATGCAGATAACATACAATGTTTTTCATCACATTTGCGAGTAATAAATGAATTATAGCTTTAATACACAAATCAGCACAGCTGTTATTACGAAATACGTGAACTTTTTTTTTAAACGGTTGGCGAATTTTTTCCCACACCACAGATTATATAGTGTTTCTTTCAGAAACTTTAAGGGCAAATACTTACGTAGGTATACAGCCATGACGGAGTGTAAAAAGAATTAAATAATTTCGAAATTTTCATACTATAACTATAAAATCGATTATTAAGAACAATAGTTGAGTATTTAAGTAACATGTAGCGAGATTGCAAAGAAATTCCTGTTTAGATAACATTTTAAGACAATTTTTCAATTGCGTGTAAACTCCTTGCTTGAACTTGCATGACCTGTGTGCTGTGCCATAAATTAAAAAAATATTACTTACCGCCCTAGGGTTTCATGACAAAAAGAAAGCCCGAGGGTTTTATATGTGGCATTACGGCCAAGTTAACCTGTATGTTTAGATACTTTTTACGAGCAAGTGTGATGAAAAATATAATATAAATCCCTTTGTAAATACCATAACATTAGGAACAAGTTGAAGTTTGATAGTTGCACACAGTTCTGCAAAAGCCACTAGTGAGCCCTAAACATTATTATTACGAACATATCCATTACTTTTTCCGTAGTCAACACCATACTAGCTCCACTATTTAATCAAGAAAGCGAGCCATATCAGACAGGCGTCTAACATTACAAGTACTTTCCTATCCCCTTCGTCAAGCGTGTAACATTTCAAACTCTCGCGTCGGACTGGGAAAAGTTATCACACAACGGTTTTACTTGCTTTCATGTGAAACTCGTGGGACAATGTCTTAACGCGCAAACATAAACGGTGTAGATTTTAAACAAAATTATTGTTGGAATAGCTGTGCTGTATCCGTGGCTCTGCCCGCTTGTTCATGTTTTGTTTTCTGGTTTTGAAAGTACTTGTATTTCGTTGTCCATGTGTCATCCAACTTTGTGCATGATGTAATTTTGTGAGCTAAACATTTGCAAAATTGTGTCATCATCCATCCATACTAATACTGTCTGTCTGTTTGTTACCTTTTCACGTCTTAACGGTTGAAGAATTTTGGACTAAACTTGGCACGTGGGTAGACCATGTCCTTAGGACAAAGGATACTCTTTACTATGGGAATATGTTCCCTTGGGATAACTAATTTTAGACAATCACGCGGGCGAAGCCGCTAGCAGAAACTAGTCACAATAAAATAAACAGTCACGTATAGTGCACCTAATGTGTTCTCTTAGAAATATTTTTATTTCATGTATGGCATATTTCAACTCCAGCCATCCAGCCCGCCAGCCAGCTCTAACATGAACAATTATTTTTTGCCAATCTGTACCACTATTTATTCTTTTGACTAAATAGTAATAATGAAGAGTACAGACTGAGTCACTTTTGGCTAAATAATATTAATGTAGAGTGCAAACTGAGTCACTTTTGACTAAATAATATTAATGAAGAGTGCAGACTGAGTCACTTTTGGCTAAATAATATTAATGTAGAGTGCAAACTGAGTCACTTTTGACTAAATAATATTAATGAAGAGTGC
This sequence comes from Orthosia cruda, assembly GCA_964057195.1. Taxonomy (NCBI): domain Eukaryota; kingdom Metazoa; phylum Arthropoda; class Insecta; order Lepidoptera; family Noctuidae; genus Orthosia; species Orthosia cruda. Next base: position 40,005,452 of record OZ059829.1, read on the forward strand.
AGACTGAGTCACTTTTGGCTAAATAATATTAATGTAGAGTGCAAACTGAGTCACTTTTGACTAAATAATATTAATGTAGAGTGCAGACTGAGTCACTTTTGACTAAATAATATTAATGCAGAGTGCAGACTGAGTCACTTTTGACTAAATAATATTAATGCAGAGTGCAGACTGAGTCACTTTTGCATCCGCAAGTGTGTTGATATCATAAGTGAATGTGGCTACTTACACTTGCTTACTGCAAAATATGAAAGAAAGTAGCCTGTCAGTCTGTCCCGGTAACCTTACCTAACCTCTTGATCTCGAAAACCACTGAATTCGGTTCAATGGAGTTTCAGATGTCTGATAACATATTCTTGACAAGAGAATTGTACGAGTATGTAGGTAATGAGTATGTTTTTGCATTGAAATAAGTTGTGATCAAGCACAGATTTACACGGACTAAACATATACATACCCTCTTTTCAGGCTTCGCCGCTGTCGGGTAAAAAGAGAGATTATCATTATTACATCAAATGTATTTGGTTTCCCAAGTAAATCTTTATGCGATGTTTACTTGCTTAAGGCATTAATGTCCTAATGCATAAGGAAAACCACAGCTCAAGGAAAACAAACTGAAACAGTACTTTTCCTCTTCCCGTGATTTGATTATCTTCAAACTTGACCTATTTTGCTTCATAACGTTACTGTAAACCTTATCATTTAACTGAGCCTCTGGTAGATTCAAAGTTACTAAACTGTGACGAAAAAGCTTCTTAGAAAGAGTCATTCCTACAATAAATTTAATGTAGGTCTGCGCAGTGTTATTCACGCAACTTGAGAGAAACCTAGAACTGAGCCCAAAGTGGACAATAGTCCTGTAGTGCAGCAATATGTAAGTTATGCTGAAGTCAATATGTAAGTTATGCTGAAGTCAATATGAAAGTTATGCTGAAGTCAATATGTAAGTTATGCTGAAGTCAATATGTAAGTTATGCTGAAGTCAATATGTAAGTTATGCTGAAGTCAATGTGTAAGTTATGCTGAAGTCAATATGTAAGTTATGCTGAAGTCAATATGAAAGTTATAAGTTATCTCGAATACAATAAATCTGCCAAGCCTTTTCGTAACCATCCAATCGATCCTAACGTCTGCCTATCTGACAACCACAACCCAGTAACTGGGTAACAACGCGATACCCCTTGGTAAGTCTGATGTCAGATTTTAGGCTTCTGACTACCCGACTCTGAAAGATCTCATTATGCCAGTATATAAAGATTAAAAATTAACATAATAGAACTTAAAATAACATGTCCCAAAGGCGAATTTAAAAAAAATATCACGATCGTTACAGGATACAATTATACAAAACTCGTAACACCTCTTATACAATAACTGTTATGTGACGAAAATCATAATGTTGATGGTTATAAAAATACCAATCTCACCATTAATGGAAATATATTAGATGAAATCAAGATATATAAAGCAAGTTCATCTAGTATTCTAATAGGTGTCCCAAAATTCTACATAACAGTACCTTACAGTTATATACTAAACACGTTATTAGGAACTAAAGTGTTAATTCATGCTGTTATAAAAAAGAACCAGTTCAGAAATTACGTTATGTTGAGTAAAAAGTTCGTTGACTTTTGGCAATGTGGAAAATATTTGGCCAATCCAATTAGTGTCTTTTGAAGGAAATTAATTACCACGACAATCGATTAACTGTAAAAGTAACCCAGATATGGAACTAAATCTGTGGCTACCGTAACTAAAATTTCCTTCTCTATTTAATGGCATTGAAGGTCAGAAAGAAGAGGAGCTCGTGGCTAAATAATAACAGCCGCACGGGTCGATCTTCAAGGTTACACTTGCTGAGGTCGGTCCGTGGATGGGTGACTATTTCAACATACCGAGCCATTCCTCCGTGCCTCGGAAAGCACGTTAAGCCGTTGGTCCCGGCTGTCATTTGAAGATCTTTGACAGTCGTTACGAGTAGTCAGAAGCTTAAAATCTGACACCAGTCTAGCCAAGGGGTACCGTGTTACCCAGTTACTGGGTTGTGGAGGTCAGATAGGCAGTCGCTCCATGTAAAACACAGGTACTCAGCTGAATCCGGTTAGACTGGAAGCCGACCCCAACATAGTTGGGAAAAGGCTAGGCAGATTGATTGAAGGTCAGAAAGAAAATTAAATCCAACTTCTAATTCAAAATCAAAATCAAACTTCTTTATTTCACATAGGCCTACATGGGCACTTATAAAACGTCGACAAAAGGTGCACGGTTCGGGTTGGTCGTTTCCTATGGAGAAGAACCGACAAGAAACTCAATGGTTACGCTTTTAATTAAATTAATTAATTGTTGTCAGAGAATAACCTCAAACTTGTAGAAAGGTTTACCCCGATAAAAGACTAGGAACCTATGATGATGTTAAGTAGGTGGTGGCTTATGGGCAACGATGCACTGGTCGCGTCAAAACTCTAGAGCCTCGAACATCGACGCCGAGTTGCCAGCCTGTCGGTTTTTTATCGGTTATATTTTGGGGATTGTGCGACAGAACTGCAAAATTTGATTCCGCCTAGCCCTTTCCATCATCGGACTACAAGACGAAGGGCTATGCGCCATCGGTACATGGTGGACCACCCATATGCACTTCATTGTGCTCACAGCTAAGGAGTGGCATTCTCTTCCTGCTAGCTACAACCTTGGTGTCGAGGTTGAGTGAATAGGTTACTTCTAGGCAAGCATGCTTCACCGTAGACCACATCATCGCTTACCATCAGGCGAGATAATGGTCAAACGGAAGCCAATCAAAAACAAAAATTAAATGGTACTTTTTCCCCCATCAAAGGCAAAAAGACCTAAGTAACTACCCGTTATCTCCATGAAGTACCTTTGACTCTACCATAGACTATAGCCGATGAATGCAAGTAATAATAATGATATTGAAAGTGCCACGACACGATGACAATAAGAGAAAAACGTTATTATTAATGGTATTGTAATAACAAATCTAGATCACTGATTACAATTCTAATAGCAATCTGTCAAGCTTTTACTAAACTCTTACTTCGCGTTCAATTACCTTCAGAAATTGCCACCAGTGATGCAAGCGGAGCAAATACTACAGTTTCATAATGCGTACCTATTAGAGAAACAGATTGGATTGTTGTGATTTCTGAGTGAATTTACTTAGACATAAGTGTCTTGATGCAGGTGGCTACAAAGCTCCCTGCATACGCGGCATACAGCATGACCACGTACAAACAAAAAACGAAGACGAAATCAAGGCCAACAAGCTTTTGTATTAGTTGTATTTTATCGCTATTCAAAACATTATTCAAATAAGATTCTGGAACATCATTAATAACAATACAAATTAAAGCGTTACTTATTGCCAAATAATAATTTATTCGTGTTAGAGTGGATGAAGCAGTAAGCCTCCTTGTTTCCGTCGCAATCCTCCCCATCATTATAAACAAAATGTATTCATTTATTCAAGTGTTCACCGTCAGAAGTTGTTAAAGAGATCTACTTGTAATATCTTAAGAAATTCTTATGTTTTCCCGGCAAACTTGAAATTATATTCACACTCAAAGGAACTTCTCTTTTAAATTGTGAACGGTTTAAACTTACCTTTGAAGCTATTTCCAGCGCCTCGCAACTTAACTCCGAAAGTATTCCTCCTTCAATAATTCACAAACTTCCACTTTACGCCTCAGGCACGATAAAAAATCACCACGTCGATATGAAAACATGAAATTTTCATAATTCGCAACATTTCACAAATCACATTGAACTCGCGGAGAGTTGAGAGCTTGTAAAAGGCTTGTATTGATAAAAGTTCTGTCACACGCTGCGTACCGTAATGTGTCACATTCAAAGTTGTCGGCGCAAACTTGGGCTCGTTGCCGACTTGTCACGAGAATGAGGTACCCGTACTTCGCGATCGGATTGTTCGTTATTTGTGAATATTCGTTTAAAACTGGAGTTTGCTGCGAGGGAGTGTGCGCGAGGCGCGAGCGCAATGACGCGTGCAAGTTGTCGGGGAGGAGGGCACAGACCTCGAGCGTGCGGCTGCGCGGGCGCCGGCTGCGAGACACGAGTACCGTTGCGCGTTGCTCCGAGAGTGGGAGCGAGGTCGGACAAGCCGGCACTCCGGCAGGCTTTGACATTTCTAAGTTATTTGGTTACTTCATATCGATGCCATGACTCGCTTTTGTTATTGTTGCTGCTCTGGCACAGATCCGCAGTGCTATTCAGCTGGAATTGTAGCAGTTGATTACCTTGATAGCTTGTTTAACGATGTGAAACATAGAGTGAGAGGTTTCATTCATTTCTAGTTAGAGGTGCAAGAATTTATGCGGTCCTAATCGGAGAACAAGTCTATTTGGAGGTCAAGTTGACGTTTTAGAGCTTTTGCAGTAAGCTTACTTCTTACTCAACATCTATCAGTGTTTTATTAGTTATCACCACAGACATAAATCTAACTAGATAACGCAAGTCCCTCCATCTGTATGAAAACCAAGCGTGCCACTTTTTCACAAACAATTTAAAAACAAATTTACTTACCAATCAAAGAAAACATTTCTAATGCCTTGGCCAACTTTTTCTATACATTCTTTAGAGCTCAATATGGCATAATTAGAATTGTTTTCTAGATTTCGGTGGATTTCCAGTGTCGATAATGCTAAATGAAAAGCTCAAATTACGATCATTGATCGTAACTTTACTCCGTTTTTTGGCACGCGAAGTACATACAATCGCGACATCTATTTAGATTTATATCTGAGGTTATCACCAACAAAGTTAGTTTTGTTTAACTACATTTTATATGCCTCTGTTACGTTCCCCACTTATCTAACTCGACACGCGATAAATATTTTCACAATAGGCAATCTACAAACATAAAACGTCAAATTATTCAGTTTACGATCGCAGTAAAGTAGCTCGAGCTAACTAAAGCTGTTCACGCTATATTACGAGCTCTTGGGGCTATAAATCTGATAATCACATGTCTAATGTCGTGACAAGACTCGGGTTATCTTGGACTCGTGACAAGAGCCGGGTTATCTCGTAAGAATCATGTACTAGATCTTGACATGGGCCCTGCTATTTCTCCATGACGTATTTGCATACTTGTGTCTAGGAAAGTTATCAGACTGGTCTTGCTTGATTCTGGGATACTGGTGATGGTATTTAACTACATACTACGTCATTTTTGATATATAATAATTACAGCAATATTTTTTTCGAAATTAATCAACTCTTGACCTAGACTTCGCCTAATGGAGCGATGGAAGAGGTCTCTACGATGGAACGTGTGAGCCCAAAAGATATTATTAAAATGTACATTTATTTCAGGCATCAAATCCATACAGGGTTATTACCAAACACAAAATAAAACATTAGTAATAGGAATACACAAAATAATATCGTTAAAACATATATGTTCACTCTTTCTTTGAGAACATACTAAAACATTGATCAACCAATTACCTACAACACAAAGTTGTTTGAGTTTTCCGCGAAAAAATCCTCCAAGCTCACTCCGGGCAGCAATAATAGTTCCTTTAATATTCCTCAAACGGCAAACAAAATAAGATCCAATAAAATATAAACAAAAATAAACATAATTACAGTAGATTACCTGGAAAAAACAAACTCGACAAAATATAAAGTATCTTATTTGACGGAATCCCTAACTTGTCCCAATTTATCCGTCTAGATTGAACATTATTTATTTTTTACGGAGAAGTGGAGAGAAACTTCTAAGAGAGGTTATATTAAGTTAGTTTCTTTTGCAAGGTATTTTTCTTAACTATCAACAAGTTATTGTTACTTTACTCAGAATAGTTTGAGAGATAGCAATTTTAGGAGTCACGGTTTTCCAAGAAATCGAACTAAATATTCTGATATATCTGTCCAATACGGGGAGTATATATGTCATGGAACAAGTGATTAATCAGGCCACTATGTATAATGCCCGGGCATTTTGATTCTAGTCAAGTCAAATCGGGAATACTTATTTAAACTTCTATATTTATCACATTGTCTGGTAATTATGAATATTGCTACATAACGGTTTGCAATTCGATAATTATTTATTTATTTATTTAAACTTCATGTACAATGGTGATACATAGGCGGACTTAATGCAGCAAGGCATTCTCTACCAACCAACCTTTGGGTTAAAAATGACACAACAGGTGGTAGGAGTACAAAATAAAAATAAAAAATGAACAATAATTAAAGTCGGATATTAATAAACTATCTAACTAATAAAATACATAAATAATTTCTAAAACAATAGACTAATAAATATTATAATAAATATCATATTCTAAATGAAACATAATAACTAAGACGAAGACCGAGCTATGTGAGAGAGGACAAGTAATAGTTCCGGATTCTACGCTTAAATGAAAATATACTCTTAGCATTTATGTCAAGGAAAGGACGTTCCAGAGTTTTATAGTAGAGACAGCGTAAGAATTAGATATAAACCCAGTGCGGTGAGAAGGAATTTAGAGAAGTAAGTAATTATGGTCGATGAATTAGTCCAAGAGCGAGCGAAGTGAGCTTGGGAGCTTAGGGCATCCCGACACAGGTTAGGTTCGAATCCCATCACATGTTACGTTGGTTACTTTAGACCCTGCAGACTTTGTTGTTTAAACTGTAATCGTACTTACTTACCTATTCTTAATAAAACCCATAATATCAACATTAAAATAATTAAAAACACATATTTTTATTACCTGCTCAATGAGTGACGGGCATTATTCAGAAAGTCCGTTCAATTCAATTATTTCAATAGTTTTTATCATATTGCCTACTCATATTGGGCATTTTTCAAATTGCCCGGGCATCATGAATAATGCCGTATTAATTACTTGGTCCATAACATATATAATAATACCTCTCTAGTAATATCTGTCTTACATGATTAGTTTGATCCATAGAACTATATATCCTACTGAATATTATAAATGTAAAAGTAAGGGACTTTCCTTATAGCGCGACGCAATCTAAATTGCGTCGATAGGCGATATCGCGCAGTGAGCAGATAGTGCAAATCTGTCGAATGAGGACCTACTGACGCTTGCGATTGTGCAACTATAGCTTCATTATTGTTTTTATTTTTATTTTCGTTGACAATTCATGTCGGTAACCCTGGTTCTCTTGCGGATCTCTACATTTCTGATTCGATCACGCAAGGAAACTCCGAGCATAGCGCATGGCGCCGAGTTGCTAGACTGTAAATTGCATGAACTAATTCCTCCCAGCCCGTTCCATCGGACTACAAGACGTACGGCGATGCGTCATCGGTACATGGTGGACATCCCACCCAAACACCAAAGCACCAAACGTTTTGGTAATACTTTTATTATGCGCACAGCAAAAGAGTTGAATTTCCTGCCGGAGTCAGTAATTCTGAAATATAGACTGTAAATACAGACCTGGGAGTCTATAAGTCAAGAGCTGTTGTAGAGATCCGCAAGAGTACCAGGGTTAACGACATAGCCCGAAGAATTGCCAAACTTAAGTGGCAGTGGGCAGGGCACATTGCTCGCACAACGGATGGCCGATGGGATATAAAGGTTCTGGAGTGGCAACCGCCAACCGGAAGACGTTTCTTTGGAAGGCCTCCCACCAGGTGGACCTATGACCTGGTGAAGGTTGTGGGGATCCGCTGGATGCGAGACGCACGGGACCGATCAATGTGCCGACGCTTGGGGGAGGCCTATGTCCAGCAGTGGACGTCTTTTGGCTGATATGATGACGATAACAATGCATAATGAAGTATCTTTAATTGGTTTAGTTGAAATAATATATTTAGATTTTGAAAAATGTATTATTTTCCATTAAGTTCCTCTCTACGAAAACGCCGTTTTCTATAGCGTTTGAATTTTCCGCTAGAGGCGCTGGTGTAAAGTGAGGTCTTCAAAATGTCAAACTTCATCTTTTTTTGTCTTGTAGCGTGAGTTTATTTACCACTTTTTAATTGTTATAAATATTACCCAAATATGGCAGATTAACATAGGTACCTACGGGTTTTACCAACCACTTCATTAATCTCTTCAGAGTGCTGAGTGCTTTTTTCGAAAAAAAGAGGCTGCGCAAAACTGCGAGATACTCGATGTTATATTTAATTGCATTTCTACGGTATTACGAGTAGAAACGATTTTAATTCAATCTTTTAATTAAACTTAATAACAACGTTTCAGCTATACTTATTTAAATACCTTACTCGGCAGTGGCGCCAACTGGTGGGTACAAAAACGAAAACTCTCATTGTATCGCATTGCGTCCATGTGAACGTCCTTCCAATTCCTTTTAGTAAAAATTGCTTATCGGTATGATATGAACCGAAGCACGTCGAACCGTCAGGGAAGTCACTATAAACCGTTGAATAAATTTTGATGAATTCTGGCGTATATATTTATAGGATAATCGACTTTCACACAGGCGAAGCCGCTGACTGAAGAAGTAATATACAAAACTAGCTTCTGCGCGCTGCTTCGCCCGCATGAAAAGTGTTTTATTATCCCAAGGGAATACTATACCGGGGTAAAAAGCATGTCCCTATGTGCTAACCCAGAATATAATCTATCTCTGTGCCAAATTTCAACGAAATCCATTTAGCCGTTCTGGCGTGATTGAGTAACAAACACAAACACTTACACACTCACAAACTTTCACCTTTATTATATTATAGTGTGATATGGTATAGTAGGATAAAACAAACAGATATTTTTAAATCCAGACGGAAAACGAAATCTAAACTGATTCGCGGTTCATCCCTTCGGCGAAAGGCAAAAACCTTTTCCCCTGCTTGCATCACATACATAAAACAAATAAGTACGCTAAATAAAACAGGAAATTCGTTTAGCTAAAGTTAAATCGGTTTATCCGAACTGTATTGGTAGCATTAGGGAAGATTTGCGCGATACGCACTTCCCAATCCCGCAAAATATATATAAGGTCCCAGATATATACAGATACTCCTCAGTGGCTGATTTAAAATGTGAATCAAGTCTAAACAGCTAGTCGTATTTTTTTGGAAAAAATATATGTTATATTAGACCATTTTCTTAATAATTTGATCTAAGAAAATTTTAAGTTTCATTCGTATAACGTAGTGTAATTAATTTTGTAAAGTTATGTCTAACACGGACAAAAACACGACAATCTCACCAAAACCGCCAGGCATATTTTTAACCGACTTCCCAAAAAGGAGGAGGTTCTATGTTCGACTTCAAGTTTGTTTTTTTTTTTTTTTTTTTGTGTATGTTCACCGATATCTCCGTCAATTGTGGACCGATTTTGAAAATTCTTTTTTTGTTTGAAAACGTATGTTCCGAAATTGGTCCCATTTTAATTTGGTGGAGATCTGATGAAGAACTTTGGAGATATACAACAGAACTCTTCAATAAATAACGGCAAATCTCTCGGGATTGCTGCAATCGCATGTCTGTTTATTGTTTATACCATTTCATAACATAACATCACGCCAGTACGCTCTTAAGGGGTACGCAGATCTCACATTTCAGCGGTTAAGTTCAAGTTTTATGAAATCTATTTCGGCGTTATAGTTACCTTACTAACTTGCCTATTAGGTAGATACAACTAAAAAGTGAAAAATAAAAAAACTTTTTTGCAAAAAAATACTACCGACTTCCAAATACAAAACTACAAATTGAAAAATAACTTTAATTTTTGAAGTCGGTGTCCATAACGCAAAAAATTGGCACCTACGAAAGACACCGACTTCAAAAATTAAAGTTATTTTTCAATTTGTAGTTTTGTATTTGGAAGTCGGTAGTATTTTTTTGCAAAAAAGTTTTTTTATAATGAAATTGACAACATCTCAAAGACAATTTAATATCTACATTTTGATCTAAAGCTTTTTTTTTAAGTCATAGAATAATAAGGAAAGTACAAAAAAAAATACTATTGAATTTTTGGTCACGCGGGTGTGAAACGAGTGCGCGTTTTGTCCTCAACGTCGTTGGCGAATGTCGTCTTCTTAAATTATGTAGTTGCGTTATTTTACTACAGTACAAAGTATAATCGTCTCTTCTACTCTTGTTGTAATTTATTTATTTGAGATCGGCGGTCTTCCATAATTTCTAGTCAGCAGTCAACAATAAGTTGGTCAACAATGTCTTCGTTGACAGAGCTATGCAAGTGGCTGTTATGATTATGTTTTATGGTTTCGAAATCAACAAGGAACCTTTATACTTTTGCTATGTCCATCTGTCCATCCGCAGCTTAACTTAAAGACTCTTAGTTCTAGAAAGCTATTATTTGGCATGGATTAAATCCGACAAAGTAGTAAAATAAAATCATGTTTTTTTTTTTTAAATCAAAACGAAAAAGTAGCAGCCAACTCACGTAAACATAGTTAATAGTAGTTAGTAAATAGTAATAGTAGCAATAGTTTATTTGATTTGTTACTTTGCATACATCTACTTAAAACTGAATCTTGTTCTTGTTACGTTTGTCTCACTTCGCATTCATCTATAACAAAACAATTGACAACTTCACATCTTTTCTGTCACCTCTGCTACTTTCAATCCGCAATAAAGCAATGTTTTTAAAATTTACGTTTTCCCGTTAGAAAATCTATTAGAAAGATTAAAGAAAATATTCACCATCTAAATAAGACTTCCCGGATTTTCATTTCCTCGGTGCGATCTTTATTTCTTTATACAGATGAGTAATGAATGAAGATTAAGATCTTTTTGAGTAGAGAGATAATTGTGGCTATATTCAGATAAACTTGAGTTGGCGATTTGGTAAGATGTCAACCGAATAGGGCCAAGGTTACGCCAAAGGAACCCAAGGCGTCCAAAAGTGTTGGGTGGGCGAATTCACCAAAGTTGTGGATAATACCTGGCTGAGGCACAGTTCCGAGAAGTATGATATGAAACCCAGCCCTCAAATCAAATAAAAAGCCAAGATGGAACATTGCAAACGACAAGGTGTACCCGCCGCCGGTTAAAACTACGCCTTGCCGTATACATAAACAATTACACGCACACACGTACAACGAAATTATGTCTTAGCTTGTCTGTCTAGCTTTTTATTTGATCTTAGAGCTCGATTGCCAAGCTGAGTCTATTACGTACGATTAAAAAAATATTTCTTACAAGTTTCACATTAACCTTTTAAGCTTGTCCAAGGTTCTTCTTATTCACTGTGCCTCAATTCTTTGTTCTTTCATGATAGATCTATTCGGCACGTGCCTCTGACACCTCCGCATTTCTTTTTTAATAGTGTTGACGCCATTTTTCCCTTGCTTAGAAATCCAATGTGAGATTGATGGTAGGTCCCTACATAGTGATTTGATTGATGCAAATACCAACGAAGAAATCTATTCAATGGATTATTTATGAATTGATAATTCATGAATATTTAAACAAGGTACAGAGTAGATAATTACCTGTCTGCATGATTTTAAGTGAAGTTAATTAGCATTTCAAATTTCAATTTTAACTTCATCAGTAAAACACGCAGCAGACTCATCATTTATAATAACCATCATAATTAAAACACTGTCTTATAAATTACCAAAAAATCAATTCACCAACCATCTAAAGTGTTAACTACCACCTTATATGTTTATTAGTTTATTATTAACATATTCGAACATAAACCACGAAATAATCAGACTGCGAACTGACGAGTTAATGTAAGTATAAATAGTTGGTTAGGTCCGCAAACTAGTCTTATAAAAATAACTTGCGCGTATAAGTCGGTAATGGTCGGGGAGGCTACGCTTTCGCGGTTTTTAATATTTCTTTCACGCGTGGCTTAGGAAGTCGGCACAGTGAGCCCGACACGACTCGACATGGTAAAAGAAAAATTTCACGTGAAAAATCATTCACGACGTTTTGCTTTCAGTATTCTCTTTGTGCATCTTGAAAAGGTTTATGCTTACATGTTAAATGGAGGACACAGATATTGTTGGTAATAATATTATTATTTTTCTTTTCAAAGTCGATAGTTAATGTTTCAGATTGGGCCGGGTAGGTAGATTGTTAAATTATATAGCAGCGCAGCGTTCATTAAAACCTCAAAAGCGCCCTCAAGGCAATTTGATTCGGATGCATCTCATCATTGTCTATGAAGAAGATAGCATAGCTTAGAGGGAACAACGAAAATGCATTTAGCTCACGACAGCTGCAGCTCATGCCAAGTTATTTCTCCGAAAACGCTTCAATTTTCTGACTGAAACAAGAAAGTAAGAAAATCTACTCTAATCACAAAACAGCAAAGACATAAAGAACTAAGTTGTTCCATGTAAGAACATCTTTACAGTGCGAAAGAGATAGCCAGTGTCGTTCATTATGGATGCAAATTCCTTCCACTACTTAATAGTCCACGGATGGACGCGAGGCGGCGTGAGAAAATGGTGGCTCGCAGTCAGCCATGCGAAAACGTGGCGGCGACTGGAGAACTAACATGTCAGTGTCAACGCCTCGCCTCTCGCAGAGAAATGTATGAATCCCTAATGCAAAATGCATGTTATTTCACTGAATAATTCTGAAAAATATATGTGGCTGAAGAACTTTTAGACGCTAAATTACGTCGTTTGTTTTCATTTGGTCCCTACCTAATATGCTGGTACGTGGAACAGGTACCTATAATGAAGGTCCTCATATAATTTGGTGTTCATTGGACACCTGACCAATAATATTGGCAATTATACCCCAGTTATGCTGCTCTTCACGCGTACCTAAGTAGTAGCTTGGACTGTTCTATTATATATTCAGTGCTGATCTAAGAATCATCTAATTATCTAAATAAAAGCACTTACATTTATCTACCTACCAATTTTATATCATAAATAATCACATTTACCACAGCAATTTACATTATTTTACATACAAGCCGTAACACTTATGCGGCATCTGTGGGCCTGTGGCATTTCTCTAATAAGCTCGAAGTATTTTACTTACCTACCTATTTCATTTTCGCCCGTCGAGCGTATCTGTGCATGCAAGATGGAGTTTAAATAATATTACTTAGTTACTAAATAATTACTTGGTTCCGTATGGTGCCGGACGTAAAGGATTTCACTGAGCTGGGTGACCTGGGTGGGCCGATTCATGCGTCATGTTCGTGAACGGGCGCCGTCAGTTGGGATTGGTCTTAACTGCTTCGGATGCTAATCTTTTTCTAGTGCCTATTATGTAACTGCACGGTACATGTGTGAGTACTTTTAATACTTTGTACCTGTTACGTAGTGTAGTATGTAGTGATTCTGGGTGCATTGTCCTCACACATATGAATTTATTAATGTATGTACTTATGTACCTAAATATTGTAAAAAAACTTTTTTAAGCTATTGCATAGCTTCTATCGCGGGCCTTGAGCGTGGAGACCGAATCCAGAAATTCCGTAACGAAACGTGACAATGGTGATCAATGTGGACCTTATGCTAATGAGAATAAGGGTTACTTTTGCTTGACAAAGAAAAGCGACCTTATTTCAATGTGAATAAGGGTCAGTTTTTATTTTTTTTGCGGGGGGAGGTAAAAGGTTAAGGAGGGGGGGGGCGAATCCTATCTTGTTCTCCAGGATGAAGTAGCGGTGGGCAGGGGGGCAATTTTTTTGTCAGAAATGCGCTAACTCCAACCGTTTCTAAAATATGAGGGTTTTAAAATTTTTGATGGTCGTAATTTTTTTTCCTTTTATCGGTCTCTCGCTCAGAGAGACCGATAAAAGGAAAAAAAAATTGTTTCTGTGACAATGGTGATCAATGTGGACCTTATGCTAATGAGAATAAGGGTCACTTTTGCTTGTTAAAGAAAAACGGCCTTATTTCAATGTGGATAAGGGTCACTTTATATTTTTGTTTAGAGTTTTATTAATCGGAAATAAATGGGGGTTTGGCTCGCTACCTTTTCGATTTTTTAACGTTTTTAATTTAAAGGCTCAAATTCGCTTGGCAATGACAAGTTAAAACAAGAATTTTTATTATGTCGCATGTAGGAAATATTTTTTTTTGTTCTATTGAAGTTGAGGTTCTTTATTTGTATCCTATTTTAAATTCCACCGCGTTCAATGTACACTTTATATATGTGAGAATAAGGATCACTTTGAAAAAGCGACCTTATTGTGGTATAAATAGAGGTCACTATTTAAATTTATTATTTGGGGAAAAGGTAAAAAATATGATAATAATGGGGTTGTTAGAGGGTGGCGTTAAGGGTTTATTATTGTGGGTGGACCGTGATCTGAATTTACTATTTGGGAAAAGAAAGTAGATTTTAAGAACAATAGGTGAAAGAAAATGACTTAAATTCTCAAAAATTAAATGCTATGCAATAGCTTTACCGCGGCAGTCCCCGAGTGCCACACGTCATTTTTTTTAAATGAGTAACCCTCAGTTTCCCACCTTAAAATTATCGGAGAATTAATGTGACAAATTGTCAAGCACGCGTTATCTGCTGTGATTGGTTGAATGAGTTTTCAACAGCCAATCACAGCAGATAACGCGTGCTTGACAATTTGTCACATTAATTCTCCGATAATTTGAAGGTGGGAAACTTAGGGTTAGTATGGAGTTTCTTGTGCGTTCTTCTCCATAACAAGCTTTTTTTGGAATGCAAGGTAGAATCAATTTTTATTCCTTTTAAATCTTAATGTATTAACGTTCAAAAGTGCCGCTTGGTGGCCTAGTTGAAATAAAATATCTTTGTCTTTGTCCATATCTTCCCGTAGGTGTCGTAAGAGGTGACTAAAGGACACACCAGAGAATGGGCAGCAGCGTTCTCTGTGCACTTTAACAACAAACTGAATTGGCCAAGTTACGATGGAGTAGCATAGAGTTATCTGAAGTCCGAAGAGAGAGGGAAGGCCTCGATAATCCTTGAATCCGGTAACTTGCACTACTTCCGAGAGGGTGACCGGCAGTCCCAGGGTGGTGTCGGGTTTATCGTCCAGAAGTCCCTTGTGACCAACGTAATGAAGATGGAGAGTTGTCGATCAGGGCGTACCTTATATTCAGAATATCCTGTAGATATTCGCTGAAGCTCATGCAGGTCTACGCCCCGACCTCGGCACAGCCCGACGACTTCATAATATCGACGAAGAAGCATATATTCAATGATGTATCTGTAATCAACGCGGTGAAACCGGAAGTGATCACCGTATGGTAAGAGGCACATTGAACTTAAATATTAAGCTGGAAAGGTCTCGACTAATAAAGTTTCAGCTCCGTCCAGCATAGATCCAGATCCAAAACCCCGAGAGCTTTCAGCTCGAACTCCAGAATCGTTTCGAGTGCCTTGGGAGCTCCGTGGATGAATACAACTATGGGTTCGTGAAAACTGTCCATACATAGGCTTTTAGATGAAGATTTGCTTTCGTGTAAAATTTATTTCCATAATGGTTAAAAAAGTACCAATTTAAGCAATAAGCATAGGTTGCCACTATGTGCCTACCAACATACAGGCACTAGCTAGGGACCTACTGGCAATTTTCTGTTAAGCAGCTTTGACTGAACCTATGTACGTGTTAGACGATTGTTTCCCAATTTACAACAATAAATTTTGCGAGAATATAATTAGTTATCAGGTGGCTATGACAAACATCATCATTTACGGAAAGATCTGGGCATCGAACCCAATACCGTCTTTCTTTCTTTTCGAGTGAGGATGTGACCACCTGTGGTGTCAGAGTTAATTACCGCCGCCTCTGGGCCACAGGCCTCTGTCTTAGCTATTTTAGACTTATTTATTTATTCTTATTTATTCAGGACCTCCAACGAAAGCTGTACACAAAAAACACAATGACTCATCAATATGAAGTAATGACAAGTGCACTCCCTCAATCATAGGAGGCCATAGCATGCTTTTTAGAGTATCGACTAAATAAAAACCAAAATATAAACTCCTATTACAAGGTAATAGTAAAACATTATTAATATGTATATAGAACGAAAAAAAATACAAAACATGACATACCTATAAAGACTTTCCTTATAAATAATTAACCTTAGGGTTTACCAACATTAAGGCAAAAAAAATATTTCAATAGTAACAAAATGCAAAATGTACACATATTTTCTACAAACACTTTCTTTAAACAATTTTAAAATAAAACATAGGTAATGGTAAATTGAACTAAATTTTTTTGATGAAGAGGGCAAAGTGTAAACACTTTTAAAATAAACTATAAAAAAAATATAAAATTAAATTATTCCACAAACAGTTTTCGACAAAGTATTATATTGCCTATAGAGTCGGCGTATTGGCCATGATTGTAACACAATTGTAATACGAGAAATAAAGATAATTTAGAACAACCATCATACGTATAGACTAGCTAAAGTACTCTAATCTTTCATGGGGTACTGTGTTAAATTCTATAACAAAATACCTTGTGATATATTAAAACTAAATGAAAGTAAATTTAAAACCTCAGTTCTTCAAAAGCTTTGTAACATTACAAATTATTAGATGATTATATTTATCTCTAAGTAGTCTGTGATAATCTCAGATTATAGAATAGTAATTATATTCAAGATAAGAATGCTCGGAAGCTTGGAAACATACTGGTCCTGCTCCATAGGGCAATCTTTAGTGTAGACAAAATCAAATTTGTTAATATATATGCATAGTTATTGTATTCATTTTTTTATCAAATTGAGTCACACACTGTTCCGTTGTTGTTGAATTAGGTATTTTACCTAAGTTTGCAATATTTTTAAGTATGTGAGAACCATGTCCCTATTTTAATACTTTATAACTGTACGTAGTACCTATAGTGTGTAGTGCTATTCTCGGTGCATCGTCCTCACTTAAATGAATTTATTAATGTATATAATTATGTAAATATTCTAAAACACATATTCTTTTAAAAAGAGTAAGTATGGAGTTTCTTGTGCTTTCTTCTCCATAACAAGCTACTTCTACTATCCGAATGCACGGTAGAATCAACTTTTATTACTTGTAAATTTAAATTTTATTTTTTGTTTGACGTTCAAAAGTGCCGCTTATTGGCCTAGTTGAATAAATATATTTGACTTTGAGTTGATTGGTTTTTGAGTACGGTATTTCCAATAGATTGAAATCATTTTTTTTTTGGGTACGTTTGGATATGTTTATATTTACGGAGTTCAGCCGGGCGAGCACGGCCTCTGTGATAGGCTTGAGTCACGCATTTCATCACGGTTTTCCCAAACTCAGTAACCCGTTATCTGCTTTGCTAAATGATCTGCATAGCTGAGATGATAAAGAAAACGTCTTTGTACACTCTAACCGTTTGATGTAGACATCTTAATGTTTCCAAATTACTCAACTGTATTCCAATATCGGGCGACAACACCAAGGGTGTTAAATAGTTTAATTTTTGTTGAGGAACGCTTGAAACCACTTGACACAATATTTAAGATATGGACTCTTATGTGAGTGCACCATTATCATCAGCCGTATACTGTTCCCACTGCTGGGACACAGGCATCCTCTCTGTGAGAGAGGTAATGGACCATAATCCCAAACACGGGCCCAGTGCGGGTTGGTGGATGTCTTAGAATTTTTGGTTATAGGACATGCCGGTTTCCTCACGATGTTTTCCTTCGCCGTTTTAAGAGCAGTGGTGATGAAATAATTTACTCAAAGTAAAGTGCCTGCCTGGGTTCGAACTCACGACGCGACGACACGTAAGTCAGAGCCGTTACCACTAGGCCACCACTGCTCTAGCGTGTGAATGCACTGTCGAGCTGAATTTCTAGGTCATGGTCATAGTTTCTTTATTATTTGAACTCTTTCAATAAAATATTTGTTAGGTTGTAGATGTTTATTGCGCGTGAATTGGATATAATTACATTAGCTAATATTTAATAACATATTGTTTTCTTTACACCAGAGCGTTAGCCGGTTGATGTCTTCTTGTAGCTAAGAGTTCAGACTACATAAGTCCAGGTTTCCGCACGATGTTTTCCTTCACCGTTGCCTGTGATGTCCAAGATAAACTTAGAAAGTACATATGAATTTGAAAAAGTCACATTGGTACTTGTCCGGATTTAAACCGACAACCTCAAGCACGAGAGGTGAGGTCTTAGCCTAAGACCGTGAATATTTAGAACACTGGACTAATCTTATACCTATACAAATCAGTAACAAAGAATCAAAACTAAGATTATTAAAGAGTTATCGTTGCTGTTTATTTATTTATTTCATAAAATAAAAATGATTTTCGGAATAACCTTAACTTTTCTGAACCATTTCTGAACATATAACCTAATGTCAATGTCATTGTCAAATGCAGTTGCGTTCCGGCACACAACAAAAACGAGTTACAAAGCACAATGTTTTTGTGAGTGGAGATGTCAAGATACGTATTTTAATTATAGGAAAAGAGAAAGACAGACTTCAATGATTGGTTTGACACTTTGATAGTGTTTGGAACTTTGGATTAGTTTGGAACAAAACTCAAACAAAAGTCAAACCCTGGATCTCGTTCGAAAAACTGATTCATGACATTTCATGAAAGTATCCAAAATAAAAATATTGTATTGTTGCACTAATTTGCAGAAAAATACATCAAGTATTAGGTGTTGTAGTTAGGGGATTAATGAGAGCTGTGAGATTTAAGATTAATTAAATACGTAAGCACAGTGTACTTTTAACAATATTTGATATTATGTGGCGAAAATAAAACAGGAAAAACACAATCCAATACATCTCTTATCAACAGTGTTCTCTAATATTGTTTTAGTGTAATTAATATTGCAAAATGTCGGCGTTACTAACTGCGGACTGGTTCCAGTTGGACTCCTATTACAGGTATGATAGTAATATAAATTAAAAAGTTGTTTCCTTGTAATAAAAAAAGAATTTTGTAATTCCTTCGGATGTGTATGATTAACACATCCGAAGGAATTACAAAATTCTTAATGAAGATATTACGATACACTATATCTACCTCAGCATACCCCAAGTGGAAAACACTCTAAAACACTTGATGTAATTGGAAATGTATATCAAATGGGATTATGGTTTAATGTAATTAATAGCACTATTTCCTTCCTGCATCCTTTATCAAAACATCCAATCCTTCCTATCGGGTCATAACTAACACAAATACAGTCAAAACCATTTAAAGTGACTTTGCTTGAAATGACTGGTTATTATGACAATGTAATGGGTCCTGTTACAAGGACCTAAAGGCGCATTTCTATTATGCAAGTGTTTGCATACATGTCTGACGTCAGACTTGTGTGCAAGTGATTTGAATTGGAAACACGATTTTGTTCAACTTGCAGCTTGCATACAAGATTTTAGTGGTATACAAGTTAGTTCTAGTAATCCTCTATGCACGACCGCATGCGCTTGCAACTTGCGTGCAAATGTGCCGACTTGATTATAGTGCGTACAAGTTTAAACCTAATTGCATACAAGTTGCAACTTGTTTGCAAGTTGTTGTTTCCACTATACAATTTGCATGCAACTAGTATGCAAATCACTTGCATAATGGAAACGCGCCTTTAGAGCAAATATTTATATCAACTATTGGCTATAAAAAAAGCATTTGAATGGTTCCTTCTATGTCGTTGTTAACGGTTTTGACTGTAACAAGTTGGCTAACAAATATATACAAAAAAGTTTTTAACAAATTCCAGGAAGTTCGACCTGTATACCATGAACTGGTCTATGGATGAAGGACTGGAGAACATGATAGTCAGTGGCGCTCAATATGGAGGTCCCATCGCTGTAGTGAGGGATCGCAAACAGTTTGTACGCATTATGGGTACTGCCAAACCTGTGATTACTGTGTACAATGGTGTTGGAACTATTATCTCAAAAATTTTGGTAAGCTTATTATGTCATCATCATCATTTCAGCCGAAAGACGTCCACTGTTGGAAATAAACACTAATTGGTCCTGCAGAGCTTATTATTAGCTTATTATTTATTTAATGCAAGAATTTTTTTTTTGTTTGTGTTAGCCTTCTGTCAGTAAAAACACCTACAAACACAATAGAAAGAGGGCAATTGATTTAATTTGCAGCAACCATGCCCCATAACATATCAAAAAGAGCAGTAAAAAAAATTTTTTTATAACCAGACTAATACAGTTGAATTTGCTATTAATTAATCAAGAAGAAAGGTCTTGTTATTAAAAAGGAAATAATGATATTATGCTGGTATCACTGGCATCCAACATGAAGAAAGAAAATTTGGTTCAAATAAATTGTACTAGATGGTGTGACAAGCTTGGATTTGTTATTGAGTTTTGTGAAATATTAAGATTTTCTAGAGACTATCATAAAATATGTATATTCTTGTTTAATTAACTCTCCTAAGCACAAAATAAATGAATATTGGGTTCTTAATTCATATTTCAAAGATTATTTATATGGATCCTTTAAAATTGATTCCAGTAGATGTAGTGTTTTTAAATTTCTGAGGCACCCACTCCATTTTTTTTATTTGTTTTGTAACATATTTTGGTGCAATTATCTAAACATATAAAAGAAGAAAGTGACTGACTGACTGAGTCACTCACTGACCATCAACGCACAGCCCAAACGGCTGAAGCTTCAATCATGAAACTTGGCATGTAGGTTCATTTGATAGTGTAGGTGAGCACTAAGAAAGGATTTTTGTAATTTCCACCCCTAAGGGCATTGAATAGGGGATGAAAGTTTGTATGAAAATCCATTAGTTTTAAAGTCAGAATATTCATATTTTGGATTTAGGCTGAAGATTGAAAAATAATTTACACGTGTCCGAGCGATTTTGAAGAATCCACCCCCATGAGGGTGATGAAGTCATGGGAATAATGAAATCGTCTAGAGATTTGAAATTTTGCACATAGATACTTTATACTGTACAGGTATCCACTAAGTACGGATTTTTGTGAATTCCATCCCTAACGGGGTGAAATAGGGGATGAATGTTTGTTTGTGTTGTGATGTGTGTTTGTCAAGATACGTGGCGGGGATTAGATATACGTTCCATCCACACGGCTGCAACGCGGAGTGAGAGGTGCAACAAAGGTGCAAGGGGCGAGGGGGGCACCAGTATGAGTACAGAGCCCTGAAGCGGGCACTCGCTACAGGACCGACGTCGTTGACAGTAGTATGCGAAAACGGAATTTTGATCTTATGCGTGAATACTTTGTGGTTTTGCTGGGGACAGTTTCTTTTCTTCATTGAGTTTGTAGCTTAGTTTTGTTAGTTTAGAAGGTTTTTGTTAAAATATGGTAAGGAGAAGCATGTAGTCTACGCATGCGAAGCCGCGGGCAAAAGCTAGTAGTACTATAAAACAAATCATCAATGTATTTAAAAAAAAAAGTATTCACAAACCGATTAAATCCTTTTACTTGAAAGCCGCTGCTACCACCATCTAAATCCGTGACTATTGATGTTCTTAGAAAACTAATCAGTTTAATCGTACGAAAAACGCTAGTTACGTCGGCACGGTTTCTTTGTATGGGATGAGGCATCTGTATGCTAGTATTATATTATCTGTGCTGATTCAATTTTTTTGTAAGCTAGCAAAGCCAACTTGTATGTTATTGCATATTTGTCTCAAAACTCAATAAAATATTTCTAACATGATTTGTTGTTGAAAGCTTATCACAATTTATTTAATTCTAAATCTGTGTATTTTACTTTTCCAGCTGGTTATTGAATCTTTTATTTCTGTACATTTCAGTGGAACAGTGGTGAACTTGTGCACATGGGCTGGTCAGATGCTGAGCAACTCCTGTGTGTTCAGGAGAGTGGAGATGTTCTTGTCTATGACATGTTTGGAGCCTATCAGAGGACCTTCAATATGGGGCAGGAGGTCAGAGACACTAAGGTTGGTGTAATGAAGAATTAAGAAACAGTCAGAAGATTGATGAAAAAGATGATGATATTTTATTGCAAACCAAATATTACCTTTTTAACATTTATTTTATTAGCTTGGTATGTATGTATCTATGTAATGGAATCTTTGTAGGTAATTTTCACCTCGCACGACGTTTGAACGTCGGATTAATTAGAAAATAAAGGACAGATGCCAATGCAGTAATTTAAAAAGTTTGTCCCATTATCCTTGCTAACACGATTTTATATTGACCTTAACTGGTTATCTTACCCTATATACCCGTTGCGCATTGGTCTCTTTTTATTAGTGAGAAGCGTATTAAAATCCATTGTGTGGTAAAGAAGAAGTTAGTGGAGAAACAGGAATGACGTCACAGACGTGGGCATCGACTGCACGCATTTAGAGATATCATACAATGCTCTGACTATAATACTGTTAATGTATGTTTTGCAGGTGTGCAAAGCCCAGCTGTTTCCTAGCCCCCATGGGATAGGGCTTGCTGTCATCACCACCACCAACCGCATGTTCCTACTAAGCAATGTCTCAGAACCAAAAGTGAGATCAGTACCTGATTTACCAAGTAAGTACTTTATTTTAATTAGTTTTTTTACACAAACACCGAAAAAATTCTAAAAGTAATCAAATTGCAAAAAGCCAACGTCACGCGGTGTTCCCAGGCGGTCACCCATCCAAGTACTGACCGCGCCCGATGTTGCTTAACTTCGGTGATCGGACGAGAACCGGTGTATTCAACGTAGTATGGACGTTGGCGAACACTTCAACGAAATTGTGAAACTGAATCCAAAGAGTGACGTCATAGACGATTTTATTCAAGAAAAGGAGATTATTTAAAAACTCTATGATATCTCATAGTGTGTCATATTTATCTGAAGTAAGGTTAGTAATGTTGGGTAAATTCCCCCCCCCCCCCTTTTTAAAATTTCGTTCAAGCAATACTGACTTCTAACAAAATTATTTTTAAACAAAACAGTAATACCGATTACCTATAATAATAAAATATAGTCCTAATTTCGAAAACAATAATTTAAATATCAAAAAGCCAACGTCACGCGGTGTTCCCAGGCGGTCACCCATCCAAGTACTGACCGCGCCCGATGTTGCTTTACTTCGGTGATCGGGCGAGAACCGGTGTATTCAACGTAGTATGGACGTTGGCGAAAGTGTACTCGAAATTGTTGAAGTGAATCTATGATTAATGAGTGACGTCATATTTTCAATGTGCAATATAGATTTGTCAATAGCTAATTCAATCCTTTTTCCCCGAAGGGAAAGGCAGAGATCCAAATGCATAATTATGTGAGTACTTAGAGTGGAAGGCGAAGCTACTTCCATCAACCGAATGTTCTTTTTTAGGGTTCCAAGGGCAAAAACGGGTCCTATTACTAAGACTCCACGATCCGTCTGTCTGTCACCAGGCTGTATCTCATGACCCGTGCCGTGATAGCTTGACAGTTGAAATTTTCACAGATGATGTATTTCTGTTGCCGCTATAACAACAAATACTAAAAACATAATAAAATAAATATTTAAGTGGGGCTCCCATACAACAAACGTAATATTTTTGCCGTTTTTTGCGATAATGGTACGTGCGCGCCCCCTACCCTTCGTGCGCGAGTCCGACTCGCACTTGGCCATTTTTTTCCTATCTTGTATATATTTTACTGTTTATTTTGTTAGTATTGAAAGGTAAAAAATATGTAAACTCTGTTTGAATTCCAGGAGCAAATGAGGCGATATCATGTTGGTGCGTCATCAGTTCAGGCTTCCTCGTTTGTCGGGACAAGGAAATATACAAGTGTCAACTGGGCGAGTCGAGAGCTGTGCTTATGGTAAATATCACTCTGTGTGAAGTATTTTGTTGGAGCTACGTCCCAGAGGTGAGTCTCTTGTGGTGTTCTCTGTTCAATAATATCTGCATCCTGAAGGACCTTTACGAGGCAAAATTAAATGCTAACGCTGTCGACGTGGCTAAATTCTGGTCAAAACACATTTAATTTGGAATCATTAATACAACGAAGTAGAAGAATGGAAATAAAACAATAATGCCATTTCATTCAGGTGCTGTGGTGCAACTAGGGAGAGCCTATGTCGAATTTAGATGCATAGAAAGTACCAATCTGCCAGTATAGGGGGCGTTACAGTATGCGACAAATTAAAATTGTTGAACATAATCTTTAATAAATAGTTATGTTATCAGACTGACATCATTGTTCATAGATTTAGTTTCAATATTTGGATCAAGTATTCGCCAACGTCCATACTACGTTGAATACACCGGTTCTCGTCCGATCACCGAAGTTAAGCAACATCGGGCGCGGTCAGTACTTGGATGGGTGACCGCCTGGGAACACCGCGTGACGTTGGCTTTTTGCTATTGCAAATGATTTGTTCTTAAAGCAGTTTTTTTTTATTTAGTATGTCTGTAGGTTTTGCTTACGATATTTTTTTTTTAAATTTCTAAGTATGTTTAAAATTAAAAATATATTCCTCAAATACACCAAATCGAAATATGAAAGAAAAACTGCAGTAAGTACCTTTACATATTTATGAAACAAAACCAGCACTTGACTCCAATTTCACTAACATAATTATGGTGTGCCCACACAATCCCTTATCGACATGTATATAAGTGTGACGTCATGCATCGGTCATAGAGACAGTTTGGTAATTTAGTTATAGTTGTCGCCAACGTCCATACTACGTTGAATACACCGGAGGCCTTAGTGCGAGTTTTTACTCACGCTCAATCGCGTAAACGTAAACGTCAATTTGTATTGAAATTGGATAAGCGCCGTCTGGGGACGGTAAGGTGAAACCACTTTTTTTGTATACATTTTGACATAAGAGATCGTTTACGTATCACGAGTGAGCGTGAGTAAAAACTCGCACTAAGGCCTCTGTTCTCGTCCGATCACCGAAGTTAAGCAACATCGGGCGCGGTCAGTACTTGGATGGGTGACCGCCTGGGAACACCGCGTGACGTTGGCTTTTTGCCATTTTAATTATTGTTTTGGAAAATAGGATTATATTTTATTATAGTTAATCGGATTACTGACTTGTTGAAAAATAACTTTGCGAGAAGTCAGTACATGGTTTGAAGGAAATTTTAAAATGGAGAAATTTACCTACGCTCGTAAACTTTCTTCAAATAAATATAACTCACTATGCGATATCAAAGAGAGTTTTTAAAACAACCCCCAAATTTCATGGATAAAATCGTCTATGACGTCACTCTTTGGATTTAGTTTCACAATTTCGTCGGAGTATTCGCCAACGTCCATACTACGTTGAATACACCGGTTCTCGTCCGATCACCGAAGTTAAGCAACATCGGGCGCGGTCAGTACTTGGATGGGTGACCGCCTGGGAACACCGCGTGACGTTGGCTTTTTGCTATTTGTTGAGGTGTGTCCTCGTGTTTCGGGATAGACAGTCAGGGGAGGTGATGGCAGCGAATGACTCGTTTATTTGCTCTTTGATAATTACATTTATTAGTACAGTAAGTAACAGCAAGCACAGAGACGTTTAGAGTAGGAAGGCAGAGATGAAAAAGAGACTGGCTCGAGGTAGTCATTCCTTTTACAGGCATCGTTCACCGCCCTCTCTCGGCAAGCCGTCGAACTCCGCAGCTGACCAGATGTCGCAGGCGCACGTCGGTGTTGTGGTAGCTACGCGCGCTGTGAGCTCAGCAACTGCTTGATTGTTCCTCCCGTTGTTGGTAGATGGCGCTGTCCTCAACACTGTTTTAATTATTGTTTTTGAAAATAGGATTATATTTTAATATTGGCACAGATCATATAATACTAGCATAATATTGGTAATCGGTATTACTGATTTGTTTAAAATAACTTTGCGACTTTAAAGTCAGTATGGTTTGAAAAAAAAAAATTATATGAGGAAATTTACCCAAAGCTCAAATTTTTTAGCTTCACATAAATATAACACACCATGCGATATAAAAGAGAGTTTTTAAAACATCTCCCAAATTGCATGGATAAAATTGTCTATGACGTCACTCTTTGGATTTAGTGTCACAATTTCGATTAAGCATTCGCCAACGTCCATACTACGTTGAATACACCGGTTCTCGTCCGATCACCGAAGTTAAGCAACATCGGGCGCGGTCAGTACTTGGATGGGTGACCGCCTGGGAACACCGCGTGACGTTGGCTTTTTGCTTTTTTATTCTAAACTAGATGGCCCGCGTGAACTTCATACCACATTTCCAACATTCACAACATCAACTATCTGTTTTTTTTTTTTTTTTTTTAAACATAATTAGACAATTTAGTTCTTGCTTTCTAAAATATGGGTTACATACATTCGGCAATTGAATTTTATTTATTATATTTGTTTGTTTTTTTATTTAGTAACATTGTTTATCAGATACTGTTTTATTTTAACGGTGCCAAAGCCAACATCGATAAATTTTCATACCTTTTGTATGAGCTAAAGAACTATATTTTTCTTATTTTGCAGCCTCCCGACATAAAGAGTCAATATACACAGATTCTGTCAATAGTCTCATCACAGAACGGCATGCACGTGGCGTTGTTTACCGACTCCGGCATGCTATGGATCGGCTCGTCTGACTTCAAGACGGCTTATTCCGAGATTGATACCGGTTTCATCAAACAGCCTAAGGAGTTGATGTGGTTAGTTTATTAATCTATATATATATATATATAAAAGAAAGTCGTGTTAGTTACACTATTTATAACTCAAGAACGGCTTTATCGATATGGCTGAAAATTGGTGAGGAGGTAGGTTAGAGCCAGGAGACGGACATAGGGTAGGGTAGGTTAGGTAGGGTAGATAGGTAAGGGTTGGGTAGGGTAGGTGAATGTTTGGTGTTTTTATGGCAAAACAAAGTATGCCAGGTCAGCTAGTTTATATTAAGATCATTAATTAAAATTATTTAGCTTTCTTTCGCGTATTTTCTTCGTACTATTTAAAAGTCGTATTCCAGTCAAATCAGGATACTAAGCAATGTATTGTTCTGTTAAAATCCAAGAAATCATGGTAAATCTACTACACCGAATCACATGAAACGACATAAATATATGCTACTAACATCGCCAATTTCTGTTACAAAAGAGTGCCAGTTTTGTTATATGGCTACACTAATTGTGGGCAGTGCCTACATATTTATTGTAGCATAAAGAAAGAACGGCTACAACAAAGGGCTACAAAACTATCCTATAAACACACACCTGTCGTGTTGTGTCACACACACCTGTAATAAATTTTTAATAAATTATGTATACCCTTTCAAACTGAACACGACAACCGTGTTGCTAAGTTGCCTTGTAATGAAATTGGTATTAAAACTCACCATTTTAATCTGCTTGCTTGAAATAGCTCAGCCAGGCCACGGGATCCCAGCGCTAAGAAAGAAAATTTGGTTCAAATTAATCTCACTACATTGCGCGCACCGTGTTGAATTGTGTGTACTGTAAAGTTAACATTTTTCATAGAATTGAAGATAAAAATTGTATGTTCTTGTTTAATCATCTCTCCTAAGCACAAAATTATGGAATATTGGGCTCTTAATTCACATTTCAAAGATAATTTGAACGGATCATTTTAAATTGATGCCAATAGATGGCGCGGTTTTAAATGTCTGAGGAATTCCACTCGATTGTTTAAATTTGTATTGTAACATATTTTGGTGCAATGAAACTGTAAAAACGTGCTAAAAAAATACTATAAAACAAATCTTCACAGTATTTAAAAAAAAAAAACATGCACCGAGTAAACCCTTTTACTTGCAAGTCGTTGCTAACACCATCTATCTATCGCCATGGAACGGAACCGAACGCGTATAATGTACAAAAAATAATCCGTTTAATCAGACGAAAAACGCTAGTTACGTCGGCATGGTTTCCATGTATAGGATGAGGCATCTGTATGCTAGTATTATACTATCTGTGGCCAGGCTAAGCTAATATTTTTGGTAAATACATTCAAATTCATTTATTTTAACTTACACAGTACAACATGATTTCAATAGATGGTGTGGTTATTTAAATTAAAACTAACAATGAGCATAACAATTTATCAACGGGTCCCAAACTAGGCACAGCCTGTATCGTGTTGATCCAAACATTACACATAGTTTATAAGTATACGAGCGGTACGTGGAAATTAATTACAAAAAAAACTTTTTAACAAAAAATCAAACCGACTTCCAGAACAAAAAACTACAAAGCAAAAAATAACTTTCTTTTCCGAAGTCGG
This sequence comes from Orthosia cruda, assembly GCA_964057195.1. NCBI lineage: Eukaryota > Metazoa > Arthropoda > Insecta > Lepidoptera > Noctuidae > Orthosia > Orthosia cruda. The sequence continues at coordinate 40,033,530 of OZ059829.1, forward strand.
TGTCTTTTGTACCCATTTTTTTTCAGTTTTTCGACACCGACTTCGGAAAAGAAAGTTATTTTTTGCTTTGTAGTATTTTGTTCTGGAAGTCGGTTTGATTTTTTGTTAAAAAGTTTTTTATTTTTCTCTTTTTAGTTTTGGTAGGTACCTCCAATTAACATGATTATCATTTACAGCCAAAGTACATCTCATTGCGATTCCAATAAGCCCAAACACGACTAGGATACATTGTTTTATATTAGAGTTCCAGTGCCTACCTTCCGGCTTCATCATCAGATCAGTTCGATGGTGCCATTTTCATCAGTACCATTTATTTATAAGTATTTGCTTCATTATAGTCGGTTTACTATTCGAGATATCTTATGCCCGTGACATATTTAGCATTTAGGAGTTCCAGTGGCCATCTGTGGCCTTCTTCATCAGTTCAGCATTGTTGATGAAAATACCAAAATCGCTATATGTTTGCCTATAATATTTGAGGAGTTCCCTCGATTTCTCTAGGATTCCATCACCAGATCCTGACCTGATGATTATGGGACCAACTAGGAAGTATACCCTTTCAAACAAAAGAAGAATTTTTGAAATCGGTCCAGGGGTCTTTGAGTAATCGGGGAACATACATAAAAAAAAAAGATTCCGACGAATTGAGAACCTCCTCCTTTTTTTGAAGTCGGTTAAAAAACCAGCCAAGTGTGAGTCGGATTCGCGCACGAAGGGTTCCGTACCATTATCGTAAAAAAATCACGTTTGTTGTACTGGAGCCCCACTTAAATATTTATTACAAGCTTTTAATTAACTTGCAATGTATGTAGGTACTGAAGTGTACATATGTATGTAAGTTTGCTCGGGTCAAATCTTGCAACTGAATTTTATAGCAGCTATCCTCCACCGATTAAGATGAAATTTTTCATACATGTTTATTTTGGATGACAATGCATGGTTAGATAAGTGACGCCATTCTAAATCCAATAAGGCGGACGGCCCAAGATGGTGGACAAGTTATTTTTTGTGCACTGCCATGATATGGGTATGAAATGAAAGGGTTTGCTGAGAAGAATATGAAAAAAGCTTGATTTAATAAAAAATGTTTATTAAGGAATAAATTATTTATTCTGTTTTTAGTATTTTTTGTTATAGCGGCTACATGAAAACATCATCTGTAAAAATTTCAACTGTCTAGCTATCACGGTTCATGAGATACAGCCTGGTGATAGACAGACGAACAGTGGAGTCTTAGTAATAGGCTACCATTTTTACCCTTTAGGTACGAACCCTAAAATAAACACATAATGAGTAAAAGAGACAAACATATTAATAAGGATAGTGCAAAAATCAGTAAGAGTAAGTGTAAAATGTAAGTGAGGGTGTGTGTTTTATCTGAGTTTCCATGCTATGTTGACTTAATTCATCATCATATCAGCCGAAAGACGTCCACTGCTGGACATAGGCCTCTCCCAAGCGTCGCCACATTGACCCGTCTCGTGCGTCTTGCATCCAGCGTATTCCCTCAACCTTCAACAGATCATCGGTCCACCTGGTAGGAGGCCTTCCAACGCAACGTCTTCCGGTTCGCCACTCCAGAAATTTTCTGCCCCATCGGCCATTTGACTTAAGGTTCCCCTTGTCAACGGCACGAACTATTTTGTGCGCGGGGTTGAAATGCATGCTGTCTCATCCGACAACACGTGCGAAAGAGATTGTTGCTGTGATGAGCAGTAAGAAGCTAGTTCTCGTACGAATTAGCACTTTTGCAAATTTGTAGCGAAATGAATGATGATTTAAGACGAAAACGAGTGCGCGAATTTTTATAAACATGCCTTTGGGAGTTTAGATATCATGAAAAAACTACTGAATGTATATTTTCAAAATAAAATTATTTGCATTGTTGAATTACTAATCTATACCTGTATGGAGGCCGTTTTGCAATTTTCCTTCTTCTTATGGTATTCATGTCCGCCCAAAGATGCGTTAAAATTTGTGTTGAATATGGAACTTTCGACGCTCATAACTTTCAAATATTGTATTTTTTTACTTTTCGTTTTCCATACAGGGCTAGATAATGATGAGACAAATTGATATCATTATTTTGACCGTACACCGTCAAACAGTGGAGTAATCGCCAGACTACGTTTGTATGGGAGAACTTTCGACTAGTGTAACCTTAATTACTAACTTATAAATTCCAGGTGCGGCTCACAAGCAGTAGTAGCCCATTGGGACGACACAATGTGCATCTACGGCTCCAAAGGCCAGTCAGTACAGTACCCCTACGACGGACCTTTCCACCTCATACAAGACATCGACTGCGTTCGAGTGGTTTCAGAGATGACTCACGAACTCATACAAAAAGTGCCTTTTGTCGTTGAGAAGATTTTCAGGCTTAATAGTACGGCCCCTGGGTCTTATTTGCTTGAAGCTTCGAGACAGTTTCAGGTAAGAAGCCAAATTTTATACAAAGGATTGCCATAAAAAGCATATAAAATTAAATGGACATCTGACTATCAAAGGTAACTGGCAGTGTCTGATGATGATATCATCAGCCTTTTAATGTTCCCACTGCTGGGACACAGCGTTCTGTACATGAGACTGAGAGATGAAACTATAAAAAGCGTAGACAATCATATGACGTCACTTATTGTTCATGGCTAGGATACAGTTTGTCAATTTCGGTGTAGCCTTCGCCAACGTCCATACTACGTTGAATACACCGGTTCTCGTCCGATCACCGAAGTTAAGCAACATCGGGCGCGGTCAGTACTTGGATGGGTGACCGCCTGGGAACACCGCGTGACGTTGGCTTTTTGCTTTTTTTATTCTAAACTAGATGGCCTGCGTGAACTTCCACATTTTTTTTTTCTTTTTACCCGACTGCCGAAGGAGGGAAATGTGTTTATCAGACTATGTATGTATGTATGTTTGTTCCTATGTGGCGTTCTAGAGACCAAACGCGTTGGCCGATTTTGATGATTCTTACGTCAATCAATTCGTCTTAACCCTGCGGGTGTCACTGGCTACATAAAAATTGGGCGCCATTTTGTGGGGGAAATTTTATTTTTTCTTCCAAACCCATCGTGGGGGTATCAAAGTAAAGGGCGAATATATAACACTTATATGTTTAAATGTATATAGTTAAAAAAAAAATATGTAAATAATTAAAGTTAATTAAAAAACCGGCCAAGTGCGAGTCGGACTCGCGCACGAAGGGTTCCGTACCATTATCGCAAAAACGGCATAAAAATCACGTTTTTTGTATGGGAGCCCCCCTTAAATATTAATGATGTCCTGTTTTTAGTATTTGTTGTTATAGCGGCAACAGACATAAATCATCTGTGAAAATTTCAACTGTCTAGCTATCACGGTTCATGAGATACAGCCTGGTGACAGACAGACGGACCGCGGAGTCTCAGTAATAGGGTCCCGTTTTTACCCTTTGGGTACGGAACCCTAAAAATCAAAAAACCCGACTGCTTAAATAGCGAACTAAAAAGATGTAAACAAGAAGAAAATCATGCTGTGCAGTCGGAGGATACATATTCGTGAGCTGGCTGACCAAAACCAGATGTATCCTCCGACTGCTCATCTTTTTAGTTCGCTTTTTAAGCAGTCGGGTTTTTTGAATTTTTTAATCAACTGTTTTTTTCCTCTAACCCACCCCTGTATAAGAGTGAACATAACAGATAAACAGAATTAGCTAATTTTATTCATGCTTTCTGAAGGGATGGGCTTACATACATTCGGCAATTGATTTTTATTTTTATAGATAGCAAGTAGGAATATTTATAATATTCGATATTACTGTTTACAATTATTATTTTAGTAAGATAAGACTTAAACTAAATTATAAAATGAAGTAATTTCCCCAACGCTCATAATTAAAGCTCGCTTCAAGACAAGTCAACACCAAAACTAATTTTGTAAATTATCTCCAGTTTAGTTGAATAATCGTTTATGACGTCACTCTTTGGATTCAGTTCCCTCAATTTTGGTGAAGCATTCGCCAACATCTATATTCTACGTTGAATACATCGGTTCTCGTCCGACAACAACGGGCGCGGTATTTTATTTTATTTGATGGTTTTTGTGAGAAAAGGGAATTACGAAGGGAAAAGCGGGCCAAGAGGCTCATCGGCAATGAGGCACTGGTCAAGTATGTGCTCCAGAGCCTCGAACAACGTCGCCGAGGTGCCAGCTTATCGGTTTCATTTCAGGGAGTGTGCGATGGAATTGCCCTATCTAATTCCACCTAGTCCGTTTCATCATCGGACTACAAGACGTACGGTGATGCGCCATCGGTACATGGTAGACATCCCACCCATACGCACTAAACGTTTTGAGAATACTTTTATTATGCGTACAGTTAAGGAGTGGAAGTCCCAGCCTGAGTCTGTGTTTCCCGATAGCTACAATCTAGGGGTCTTTAAGTGAAGAGTAAATAGGTTATTTCTAGGCAACATCTTAGCTTACCGTTAGGTGATTTAGTGGTCAAGCGCGACAATATAAAAAACAAAGATTTTTTTCTACAAAAATAGTAAAATGCAAGAGGGGTCCAGAATCAAATAAAATAGATTTTTCTGTACCACATGCTTAAAACGAAGCGACCAAACAGATTACGTTATCTAATTTCGTCCAAAGTTATTATTTCCTCTATGTGACCAAACTTATCAGTTTAGCTAAATTCAATTTTAATACAAAAAATATTGTGTTTGTGACGTCAATGTTCATGTTTGAGTTTCCCAAATTCGTTATAGCATTCGCCAACGTCCATACTACGTTGAATACACCGGTTCTCGTCCGATCACCGAAGTTAAGCAACATCGGGCGCGGTCAGTACTTGGATGGGTGACCGCCTGGGAACACCGCGTGACGTTGGCTTTTTGCTATTTTAATTATTGTTTTGGAAAATAGGATTATATTTTATTATTATATAGGTAATCGGTATTACTGTTTTGTTTAAAAATAATTTTGTTAGAAGTCAGTATTGCTTGAACGAAATTTTAAAAAGGGAAAATTTACCCAACATTACTAACCTTACTTCAGATAAATATAACACACTATGAGATATCATAGAGAGTTTTTAAATAATCTCTTTTTTTTGAATAAAATCGTCTATGACGTCACTCTTTGGATTCAGTTTCACAATTTCGTTGAAGCATTCGCCAACGTCCATACTACGTTGAATACACCGGTTCTCGTCCGATCACCGAAGTTAAGCAACATCGGGCGCGGTCAGTACTTGGATGGGTGACCGCCTGGGAACACCGCGTGACGTTGGCCTTTTGCTTTCTTTATACCAAAACACCAGTCGCTATTTTTATTCAAATAATAATGTTAATTTGATTTAAAATTAATAGTTTTTCAAACAAAATTTTACAGAATCACAGCCACAAAGCCGACGAATACATTCGTTTAGTGAAGCCTGACCTTTCAATAGCTGTCCAAGATTGCATAGAGGCAGCTGCCTTCGAGTTCAACCCTGACGTTCAGAAGATGTTGATCAGGGCCGCGCAATTCGGCAAGTGTTTCATTATGGATCCTGAACTGACAGACCTTTATGTGAAGACATGCAGATGGTTGAGGGTTTTGAATGCCGTGAGGGACCCCAAAGTAGCTATACCGCTTACTTCTGTGCAGTATCCTTTTAATAACACGCTTTTATTTGCTTTGTATGTATGTATCTATGTAACGGAATCTTTGAACGTGATTTTCACCCCCTTCAAAACGTCGGCTTAATTTGAAACTTTACGCACTTATCAAGGACCGATGACAATGCAATAATTTAAATAGTTTGTTCCATTAACCTTACCAGGGTCTTCAGGATAAGCGATTGAATTAAAACCAAAAAAAAAAAAATAGTTACAAAAAAACTAAAAAACACGCTTTAATAGAAAACTAAAGTAAAAGTAAAAAAAAACAATAAATTTAATTTAAGGATAGTGTGACTCACAATAAAAATGTAGAAAAACGTGGGGTGATGATATTAAAGCGTTATTTTTAGTTTTTTTTAACTATTATTTATTAACTAATAAAACTTTGTTTGTGGCAAATTAATTGTTGTAATTCCAGATTCTTAAGGTATACTGCGACAGTGATTGCACTGACGCATAAACTTAGACTTCTAAACTATGAAGTCATCAAAACAATCCCACTAATATTGTAAATGCGACATTCTGGATGGAAGTATGTTTGGTATTCGAACACGCCAGAACGGCTGAACAAATGAAATTTCATCCTATCCGGATGAAATTTGACACAGACATAGTCTGGATTACCTCGGGATAACAAAATACTTTCTATGTGATCGAAGCCGCGGGCAGAGGCTTGTAGGACATAAATAATTCAATTTCAATATTTCTATACAACGTTTCTGAACACATTTTATATCGAAAATTCGAAATTAAAACTTTTGAGAGAATAACAGTTTATTTAGGAATCTAAAAACGGAAATCTGTAGTTTGAGAAAGACGTTCACTTAGTTTGAGCTAGTAGTACTTTAAGGGCTAGCCTTTTCTCTTTGGAATAACAGAACTATAATCTTATTTTTAACCGACTGCGGGAGGGTAATGTTTTTCGAGCGTATTTATGTATGTATCTCCATTATTATAGCACGCTCTACAGCCCAAACGGCTTGACGGATTATGACTTATGAGGTATCGTTGGATTCATCTCAATTGTTAAGAGTGACATATGCAATATTTTTTTTTAAATAGCCCACGCCGAAAAAAAGGGGGTGATACAAGTTTTTTTTTCGTTATCCTAACCATAAGGGCACAGATAATATAATACTAGCATACAGATGCCTCATCCCATACAAAGAAACCGTGCCACGTAACTAGCGTTTTACATGTGATTTTACCGATTATTATTGGTAAATAGATCGCGTTCGGTTCCGTTTCACGGCGATAGATAGATCACCATCTAATAATCAATCGATATCGTTGCATAAATCAAATAATCAGTACAGTACATTGGTACAGTTTCTTTGTATGGGATACTACTAAATAGGCAATTCCAAAATAGCTATTTATGCAAATGTTACGTTATGGACGGTCTTTTAATACGAGTGCCATTTTTCGGTACAAGCGTAGCGCGTACCGAAATAGGTGGGCACGAGTTATTAAAAGACCAATAACGTACAGTTTCATACAAGATTTTATCTACGAAGGAAGGAATAAAACACAGATATAGTCAAATAAGTATTTCAGGAAGTGTGTTTAAGTATTTCATTTCTCATATACATGTCTTGATTTTTCTGGTAGTAAATTATTCGTAGCCGCAACTGCTCTATTTGTTATATCTGGTGGTGTGTTTTCAATATCACTTGATGTTGAAGACATTTTTAACAAAATTTGGAATACAATTTCACTCATAATTTTTTTCCTGAGTCCATTTTTTTTTTTTTTGTTTATGTCTTTATTAGATATAAGGCAAAGATCGTGTAGCCGCAACAGCCAAATAGTATACGATACTTTTGTTCTAAACTTGTTCCATTTTTAAAAACATCATTTACATTGTCTTGATTTCGAAGTAATATTATAGGTACCTGGCTGTATGTTCAGAACGTATTTGCTTGTGTTTTAGAATTTATGACGATTCGCATAATGCAACCCGATGTCGTTATGAGTATCATAATGAAACCGCTGTCAATTTTATAATTCGAATATAATGAAACCGAAGTAGATAAACATATATATTGTAACACTTTTAGGTTCCTATTTTTTTACCATAATACCTTAACCAGATATCAGAATGACTAACCTAGGCGAGCGAGTTCTACTGGATCGACTGATATGGCGACGGCTGCATTGCTTAGCTGGGCACATCGCCTCCTATCTCCAACTCAAGGATGGCAGGACGAGGGTACTCTCGCATTGGGCTTGTTATAAGGTATACTGTGGCTTTATTTATTCTAGCCTTACTAAAGGGGTACACAGGGCAGTACGAAAACCCAGTAGCTGTGGACGTCGATTAAGCACCATGGAAAATAGTGAATGACTTGGCTGATGGTGATATTTTTGATTCCCATTATCGACGCCTTTGAGTGAAGACCTCGTACGTGTAAAAGAAGTAACTTTTAAGGAGGAAGAAAAAACTGCGTGCTGCAAAATTTTTGTACGGCGTCACAGATAATATAATACTAGCATACAGATGCCTCATCCCATACAAAGAAACCGTGCCGACGTAACTAGCGTTTTTCATCTGATTAATCTTGTTATTTTTTGTACATCGAACGCGTTCGGTTCTGTTTCACGGTGATAGATAGATGGTGTTAGCAGTGACTTGCAAGTTAAAGGGTTTACTAAGTTCGTGAATATTTTTTTCTTTAAATACAGTGAAGGTTCGTTTTATAGTATTTATTGCCACGTTTTTACAGTTTTTTTTGCACCAAAATGTGTTACAATGCAAATTTTAACAATCGAGTGGAATGCCTCACAAATTTAAAAATGCGCCATCTATTGGCATCAATTCTAAATGATCCGTTAAAATAATCTTTGAAATGTGAATTAAGAGCCCAATATTCCATAATTTTGTACTTAGGAGAGTTGATTAAACAAGAACATACAATTTTTATGTTCAATTCCAGAAAATGTGAATTTTACACACATTCAATAACAGATACGTGCATATCGCGCCATCTAGTGAGATTTATTTGAACCAAATTTTCTTTGTTAGCAATGAGACCCCGTGACGGCGTATAAAATACGTTTCAAACATGAACAGTACTTACCTTCTTTCGAAATACACAAATTTATGCAGCTACAGCAGGATAAACACAAGTAATCAATTTTCAAATAAGAAACGACACGATCGTTGCAAGTTATTCACGACAAAAACTGACAGATGCGAGTATTTACGAGCTTCTCATTAACTGTCATAGATGGCGCTACGAGTATCTAATGAACAAATCAGTCAGATCAGGATGTGTGTTGCGAGGTTTTCTTCCTAGAAACGCAATAAAATAAATTTGAGCAAAAATGCATTGTCGAGGTTTTCACTCTAAGGCCGAGTTTCTCACTTCTAAATTATCGCAGAATTAATGTGACAAATTGTCAAGCACGCGTTATCTGCTGTTTTTGATTGAAATAATTTTCAACAGCCAATCGTAAGGCGTCGCATTGTTGTCGGTCGCCACCAACCATTGACCTGTCGCACTAGCTTCTAGTGTTTTCAGAAGAATAATCTGTTTCATACAGATATTCCATGTTTCTTTTACCATCATATTAATCGTAACATTATAACTCTAAATTATAATAAAATTAAATTTTCGTAATATAATATTTCTCGGCATACTTCTTGGCCGCCCTGAAGTTGGGAACGATGGCTGCGCAGTAGTAAAGCTCATACAAAAACAGCAACGATCCGTGCCTTGCGCATCGGAAAGTCAACTTGAGGCGGCCAAGAAGTTTGGCTAGAACTATACTTATGTAATTCAATATGGCTGACATCATTTTTTCAGGTGACGCAACCCCACTTGGATAACGAAAGTGCTGCCCGTGAAATTGGAGAGAAACTACGGAATGTTCCTGGTATATCTTACACCACTATTGCCATGAAAGCTGCTGAAAAGGGACGGAAAGCGCTCGCGATCAAAGTAAGTATACTATGACGTCAGAATCTACTTCTACTGATCTATAAATTGAACACAGCTATCGCCAACGTCCATACTACGTTGAATACACCGGTTCTCGTCCGATCACCGAAGTTAAGCAACATCGGGCGCGGTCAGTACTTGGATGGGTGACCGCCTGGGAACACCGCGTGACGTTGGCTTTTTGCTGTTTTAATTATTGTTTTGGAAAATAGGATTAATTTTATTATAGGTTATCAGTATTATTGCTTTTTTTTTTTTTTTTTAATGTTAGAAGTCAGTATGGCTTGAACGAAATTTAAAAAAGGGGAAATTTACCCAACATTGCTAACCTTACTTCAGATAAATATAACACACTATGACATATTTAATAGAGAGTTTTCAAATAATCTAAATTTCTTGAATAAAATCGTCTATGACGTCACTCTTTGGATTCAGTTTCACAATTTCGTTGAAGCATTCGCCAACGTCCATACTACGTTGAATACACCGGTTCTCGTCCGATCACCGAAGTTAAGCAACATCGGGCGCGGTCAGTACTTGGATGGGTGACCGCCTGGGAACACCGCGTGACGTTGGCTTTTTGCTGTTTTAATGTTTTTTTTGGAAAATAGGATTAATTTTATTATAGGTTATCAGTATTACTGCTTTGTTTAAAAAAAAATTGTTAAAGTCAGTATGGCTTGAACGAAATTTTAAAAACGGGAAATTTACCCAACACTGCTAACCTTACCTACTATAAATATAACACACTATGAGATATTTAATAGAGAGTTTTCAAATAATCTAAATTTCTTGAATAAAATCGTCTATGGCGTCACTCTTTGGATTCAGTTTCACAATTTCGTTAAAGCATTCGCCAACGTCCATACTACGTTGAATACACCGGTTCTCGTCCGATCACTGAAGTTAAGCAACATCGGGCGACCGCCTGGGAACACCGCGTGACATTGGCTTTTTGCCTCCATTTTAGGCACATATTTTATTTGCAACAAAAACGAATCTGGAACTATATTAGAGCGCAAATAACTCATCATTATACTCAATAATAAAATAGATTTTTCCTGTTCTCCATGTCTCAAACGAACTTACAGATTACGTTATCCAATTTTGTTAAAATTTCTCATTTCCTTTCCTCTATGTGACCAAACTTATCAATTTAATATAGATGAAATTCCAATACAAAAAACTGTGTTCGTGACGTCATTGTTCGTGGTTTAAGTTTCCTGATTTGGTTGGAGCATTCGCCAACGTCCATACTACGTTGAATACACCGGTTCTCGTCCGATCACCGAAGATAAGCAACATCGGGCGCGGTCAGTACTTGGGTGGGTGACCGCCTGGGAACACCGCGTGACGTTGGCTTTTTGCTGTATTAATGATTTTTTTGGAAAATAGGATTAATTTTATTATAGGTTATCAGTATTACTGCTTTGTTTAAAAAAAAAATTGTTAAAGTCAGTATGGCTTGAACGAAATTTTAAAAACGGGAAATTTACCCAACACTGCTAACCTTACCTACTATAAATATAACACACTATGAGATATTTAATAGAGTTTTCAAATAATCTAAATTTCTTGAATAAAATCGTCTATGACGTCACTCTTTGGATTCAGTTTCACAATTTCGTTAAAGCATTCGCCAACGTCCATACTACGTTGAATACACCGGTTCTCGTCCGATCACCGAAGTTAAGCAACATCGGGCGCGGTCAGTACTTGGATGGGTGACCGCCTGGGAACACCGCGTGACGTTGGCTTTTTGCATTTTTTTTGTTTTGAAATATTTTTATGATTTTTACAGATATTGGAGTATGAAACTCACAGTAAACTTCAAGTTCCACTACTCTTGTCTCTGGGAGAGGGACCAACCGCTTTACTGAAAGCAACGGCCAGCGGCGATACGGATTTGATTTACATAGTATTGTTCCATCTCAAAGAAAAAATGGGAAAACGAGATTTCGAAGTAAGTAGAATCATCATCATCATATCAGCCGAAAGACGTCCACTGCTGGACATAGGCCTCCCCCAAGCGTCGCCACTTTGGCCGGTCCCGTGCGTCTCGCAACCAGCGGATCCCTGCAACCTTCACCAGGTCGTCGGTCCACCTGGTGGGAGGCCTTCCAACGCAACGTCTTCCCACCATATTTTACTTTAAATTTTCTTAAACAAAAAGTCCGAAGTGATTTCTTTTATGAAACGCCAAGCAGCAACTGTTTTCCGAGTTGAAAATTTAAGAACGTCTCAAATCCTACTTTATCATTTAATGCCAAATTTGTCAGGTTTTCAGACTAATGTAGAGATTGACCAATTCTTAAATTGGAATTCTTTATTCAGAAATCGGGGGTTAGTTGGTCGTAATCTCGTACTTTTGTATAATTAGGTAAATAACATACATACACAAACTCACGCCTTTTTCCCATGGGGGTAGGCAGAAGCCACCTGCTACGATCCTTACATACTTCTTTTGCTTCACTCACATTCATAAATCTAGTTATACACACACGCCGGTGATGAGTACTGCGCACCTGGCCCATAAATATATTTATCTACTTCGGTTTCGTTATATTCGAATTATAAACAGCGGTTTCATTATGATACCCATAACGACATCAGGTTGCATTATGCGAATCGTCATAAATTCTAAAACACAAGCAAAGACATTCTGAACATACAGCCAGGTACCTATAATATTACTTCGAAATCGAGACAATGTGAATGATATTTTAAAAAATGGAACAAGTTTAGAACAAATGTTATCGTATACTATTTGGCTGTTGCAGCTACAAGATCTTTGCCTTATACCTAATAAAGACTAAAAAAGTAGACGCGGGAAAAAAAATCTGAGTGAAATTTTATTCCAAATTTTATTAAAAATGGCTTCAACATCAAGTGATATTGAAAATACACCACCAGATATAACAAATAGAGCAGTTGCGGCTACAAATAACTTACTACTAGAAAAATCAAGACATGTATATAAGAAATGAAATACTTAAACACACTTCCTGAAATACTTATTTGACTATATCTGTGGATTATTCCTTCCTTCGTAACTCGTGCCCACCTATTTCGGTACGCGCTACGCTTGTACCGAAAAATGGCACTCGTATTAAAAGACCGTCCATAACGTAACAGTTGCATAAATAGCTATTAATTTATTTCAGTTTCGTTAGAACTAAGAATATTCTTATCATATCGTCTTTATTCCCCCAGCTAACAATCCGCAGCTTCGCCCTCGCCCACGCCCTCTACATAAAATTCTGTGCTTCCAACAACCGCGAAGCGCTGCGTCAAGTGTACGTGCAGGAGGACGACTTCCAGGGCCAGGCCGCCACGCACATACGAGACGCCATCGACCAGACCAACCCGGGCAGCATCGAGGCCTCGCTCATATCCGCCCGGGAGTGCTATAAGAAGGGCAAGAATGATTTAGGTAATTTATTAAGTCTTTTTCTTCAATATCTTTGCTACCATCCACATGTTTCAGTAAGTACACGTTTTTCTGGTGGTCGCCACTGTTGATGGGTTTCAGGAATTGCAGTGGTTTGGGAATAGCGCACTGGGATTGTCCTAATAAAAAAGTACAACGTCAGTGAACCCTGATCTTCAAACCCAGAAATCAGAGTATGTGGCATCCATCCCTCTTCTGATTTGATTGGGTTACTTTAGCTAACAGATGTCAAACATTTAGTGCAGAATGTTTTTGGTAAGTTACATTGTCTCTGGGAACAAAATAGACGCTAATCTAAGCTAATAGAAGCGAAAATGCTCGTACTGCTACAAAATTACTGGGTTGTGTATCACTTCTGTGTGAGCAATAACCGCGAAGCGTTGCGGCAAGTGTACGTGCTAGAGGAGGACTCCCAGGGCTAGGCCTCCACGCACATATAAGGTGCCATCGACCAGACGACCAGACCAACCCGGGCAGCATCGAGGCCTCGCTCATATCCGCCCGCGATTGCTATAAGAAAGAGAAGAATGATTTGGGTAGGCTTTTTATAATTATATTTTCCTATGTCAACGCAAGATAAAGCTAGAAAATAGCTAGCCAATAGATTAAAATTGGAGGAGACCAGACTGGACTTAGCGTATCGTTGGCTTTTCAAATTATTTTATTGTAATGAGGCACGGTTCTTCCAATTCCAGTTGCTGCTTCCTTAAAAAATTCCTACTTACTATAAAATACTCCTCAACTTTAAGCGAGTAGATGTCTGTCCTTTGCCTGCCCCGGATGTAAGGGGGGGCAAACCGGGGCAATTTCCCCGGGCGGCAGTTTCATGGGGGCGCCAAATCCTTGAGACAAGAATACGAAATATCGAACAAATGAAGCCTCTTTTCCTACAATCTCATAGGTTTTTATCAAGTAATCGAATCTTAATATATTATGTTTGAAAAACAAACTTTTCTAGCATAAAACTAACTTTTTTAGCCATTGAAAGCAAAACTGCCTATGCGACGGACTTTGAGTAGCTAATAGATTCTTTCGCAGAAAAGAAAGCAGCATGCCGTGTAAAGTTGTAGTCTTTCCTGATTTTTTTCCTGTGTTTCTGTTTTATGTCACAAAAGAAAGTTATTAGATAATAAAAAGTTTAAATTTATTTAAGGACTAGCTGACCCCGCAAACTTTGTTTTGCCATAAAAACACCAAACATTCATCTACCCTACCTAACACTATCTACCCAACTCTACCTAACCTACCCTACCTACCCTATAAACCTCACGGAGCCCGAGACCTTTCCAACGAATGCAAAACCGTGGAAATCGGTTCGTGCGTTCTGGAGTTATAGCGTCAGGAAGGAAAACCCGACTTATTTTTATATAGTAGATAATTATTTTAACAAATGGTCCCAAAAATGCTACTCATTGGCAGTTTTAACAGTTTTTCTTAAACACTGAAGAGAGGGGGCGCCACTATCAAGGTTTTGCCCCGGTTCGAAAAAGTCGTAGATCCGGGGTTGTCCTTTGCCAGAAGCTACATAGCTTTTTTATAAACCTGTATTTTCCTGCTGGGCAAATGGTCTCTATGTGTTGCCTTCTCTGGCCAATGTCCCGTCAACACCTCAAATTCGGCACACCAGCATCAGCATCGTCAAGCTACATAGCATTCACTTACACCTAATACTTATATTCTTACCATCATCTTCCAGGCGTCTCAATTTGCGAGGACACTCGCAAGCTCTGCAAGCAGCAGTCGAGCCTACAGGAGAAGTACGGCAACAGCTTCGTAGGCCTGTCGCTACAGGACACCGTAAGGAAACTGCTCGAACAAAGGGAGATTAAGCTGGCTGACACTATGCGCTCCGAGTATAGGATGCCTGATAGAAGGTAGATCTAAATATGATTAAGTTCGACCAGTGATAGGTGCTTTCTAGTGGAGAAACTCAGTTTTTTTTTATGAATTTAGGGATCAGAAAAGTTAACAAGACCTTGTATAGTGGTGGTAAAACGGAATAATACCGTCAAACGGGGTGAATAGAAACAAAACTTTGAAGTGAATTTTAACTGTGGTACCACTTTATTGGTTGCAAACAGCATTGTTTTTTTTTACAAGCTTTTATTTAACTTGCAATGTATGTAAGTGTGTTCGGGTTAAATCTTGCAAATGAATTTTAAAGCAGTTATTCTCCACCGATTAAGATGAAATTTGCATACACGTTTAGTTTGGATGACTATGCAAGGTAAGCTAAGTAACGTCATTCTAAATCCAATATGGCAGACGGCCCAAGATGGCGGACCAGTTATTTTTTGTACACTGCCATATGGTTATCAAATGAAATGGTTTGTTGAAAAGAATACGAAGAAAACTTGTTTTAAAATAGTGTTTTTAATGAATAATTTTATTTAAATAAATATTGAATAAATTGGAGTAGTTACTGAAATGCTACAAGCAATTTTTAAATAATGTGAATATTCCCTTCAAAGTTTTGTTTCTATTCACCCCGTTTGGCTGTATAAAAAAAAGAGCAATGATCTCTTGTCAAGGAAATACATTCGTCCGATTTTTGAGTTTAGAATTTGACTTTGAGTATAACACGACACTAACACTACACTTAAAATTGCGAAAATGTTTTCTAGACAGTTATTTCATAAATACGACACCGACTAGAAAAGTCAGCCGAAATTCGCCAAAACTGAAGCTTTTAATTCATTACAGATACTGGTGGCTGCGGATAATGACGTTAGCTGACAATGACGACTGGGCAGAACTGGAAAGGTTCTCGAAATCTAAGAAGTCTCCGGTCGGATATGAACCGTTTGTGGACGCGTGTCTCAAGTACTGTAAACAGGACGAGGCGCTGAAGTATCTGCCGCGGTGCAGTGATGACATCAAAGTCAAATATTATGTTAAAGCTGGGTAAGTGTTACTAGCACTTTGGTAAAGCAATATGCATCATCATCAGCATATAGCAGTTCACTGCTGGATATAGTGGACAAGGCCTCTCCAATCGCACGCCATTCAACTCGATTACGGACATCTCTCTTGCCTTTAGAAAATCAATATCAATACGTATAATAAATCTGTAGCAAAGTCGTTTATGCATATCGAAAATTTTTCCAAAAAAAAATAGATAACCAACAGAACCTATTTCCAGCATTTTTGGATTTTTTGTCTGGTTAGTTGTGCACACATCACGTAAATTGTACTAAACTAATGTAGATAACTTTTATACATAAATGTTGTACGTAACTTGAAATATTACTTAGTTTTTGTTTTGTCGCAATCGGTTCACTCTATCAAAAGATATAATTGCGAATTTATATTTAAAATATCACACGCAATTCACATACTCGGACAGTTGAACTCCTTGTTCGATAGATATGTATATATATATATATGCTTCAATAGATTGCATTTGACGTCATGTTCTGAATGGCGATGTTAAGGTTCTCCGCGGAAGAAAGACACTAGAAAAATGTTAGGCTATCCGATGCGCATGGCACGGATCGGCGCTGTTTTTGTATGAGATTTACTACTGCGTAGCCATTGTAGCCAACTTCAGCGCGGCCAAGAAGTTTGGCGAGAACTATACTAGACATACTAAATTGAAACTGTTCTGAGGTTAAAATAAAACTATCTTTGTTTCACATTGCACTGGTCTGAATGCATACATAGACCTTAACGTTGACAATTAAGCGATAAAGAGGTTTACTATTGTAAACGGTCGTAAATATAATAGAATGATCATATAATATTGTTAAATCCTTTTTACAGTTTCTACGAGGAAGCGGCAGAAGTAGCATTTGAGCAGAAAGACGAAAGTGCCCTCCTCTTCGTACAGAACAAGTGTCCCCTGAACGAGTCTACAAAACGCGCCAAGATCGCGTCACTGCTCGAAAAGTTACCGACCAAAAAGTGAACAATACATAGGTATAATAGACTGAAATATATAATTATTATATTAATGTAACCTCACGCCTGTATCCACGAAGGATGAACAGATGTGTAAGTGCGCCCTGATTTCGCTAGTTACGTTTTAATATGCCATGTATTGATGGGCTGGCCTTTTTATTAATATAGTTTAAACTCGAAATATATAGAGCTGGCCGCATTCCAGTACGTTAGCTTAACAATACGTTGAGTTTTGATATTTTTGCAAAATTTTAATATTTGTATAAGAAAATTACCTATCAATACGTACGTATAGTCTGGCAAACGAAAGTAGAGACTGAAAAAGCGCGGCAAATTTAAAAATATCAGCATAGCAACCCCAAAACTAGTATGCAATACCTGGAATAATCTAATTTGATCCTTTAGAATTATATATATTACTTCCTCTGAATAAAAATACTATAAATATTTTAGGTAGGTAATACTTTAGACATGTCTCTCAATCTGAATAAAAAAAACAACAGTAGGTATTCTATAATAATTTTGGTTAATTCACTATCAATCTAAGACTTCCATGTGAAAAGATTCATAAGAGTCACAGGAATCACTGTTTTCTACATCAATAATGAAACTATTAAATAATTTTCCGTAATTCTGTCCCATTCTTTTTATTTATTTTCAACATGTATGACATGATCAGTCGTTTTCTTCCACTCCTCTGCTAGCTATTTCATCCAAGTACAGGTTCTGGGTTCTTATCCTATATTTCTGCTCTAAACCCATAAGTTTTTCAATAGCTTTCACTACCTCTTCAACCTCTGTTACATCCTCCAGACGCCATGCAAAAAAAAATGTGTTAAAATTAAAATGCAACATTTATTATGGTATGATAAATAACCTTATTGCATTATTATAAAGGTGTATAACTTATTATAAAATTAATGTAAATCAAAATAGTGAAAAAGTATTTTACAAAAAGATAAATAGAGATTAAGAACTAAAACAAAGTATCAACATGATAGCGTCATACCGAAAATTGATGTTGACATTAGTATAGCATTGCCATATAAAAAGTTTGCAAATAATTCGAGTGTTTACTTTTGTTTGCCAGACTAATAATGTTATTCGTACGTATTCTTTTATAATGTTTCATTAATTATAGACTGTATCATATTATTATTTATTCAAGCCATTAATATATTATGTATTGAGGTACCTATATCAAGACATTCTCAATAAGCTTGTAAATGTATAGCCATTTTATATTCAAATAAAAATAAATAAAACAAGTTTTTATGGTTGCTGTTTGTTTTTATTATCAAGACAAGATGGAAATAATAAACATGTATGTAGGCGTTACATGAGTCCTTACATTGACACATCTGTTACACAGTAAGCGTGTAGGAAGGTAGTATTGATAATAACAGGCTATAGGACCTTTCTGATGGCGCGACGCTATTAAAATGATGGCTACCGTTTTTGTGGCCACCAGTTGGCGCCACTGGCAAGTAAGGACCATAAATATAGCTGTCAAACGTTATCTTTACGCGCAAGGAACCTAAATTTGAATTATAATCATTTGTAATGCCGTAGAAGTGCGATTAAATATAACATCGATTATGCCGCAGTTTTGCGCAGCCCCTTTTTTCTCGAAAAACAGGCGGAATTTTTTTTCCGAAACAAAACTCAGTGGTTGATAAAACATATTTGGTAAACATTCAAAAAAGTAAAAAAAAATGTAAGTAAACTCGCGCTACAAGCCAAAAAACAATGACATTTTTTTTTTTCATGGGTTTGCTCTTGACTCTAGTCTAGGTCATAGGTGACAGAGACAGTCAACGATGGAGTGAGCTTACCCAGAAGAAGCCTGTTCACTCCAACTTTGAAGAGATTCGGGTTGAATGCGTTCGGAAACACAGACGCAGGTAGTGAGTTCCATTCATTCGCTGTGCGCATTATGAAGGATGTTTGGAAACGCTTGGTGCGAATTGGTGGAATGGCAACAAGGTAAGGATGGTAACTTGCAGTGCGTCTAGATGTCCGAAGGGGGCTGGTGGGATGTACAGTCACCGAAGTACAGTCTGTAGAAGACCGACAAGCAGGCAACCTTGCAGCGATGAGCCAAGCTGTGAAGCTTGGCAACCACCAGTTCAACGTCGCCATTTTGAAATTTGCCATTTTCAAGAACATCACTCTAAATCAGCGCCCCCAGCGGCAAATTCAAACGCGATAGCCCTCATTGCGTCGATAGGCAACATCGCGCAGGTATTTTCTAAGAATGCATCAAGTGCAAATTGGTCGAATTGCATCGCATTGCGTCCATGAGAACGTACTTGCAATTTCGCTTAGTAAAAATCGCTTATCGGTGTGATATAAATCGAATCGCATCGCACCATCAGGAAGGTCACTAACGATTTCCAATTAGATACAAAATACTATAAAGACAACACTTATTGATATCAGAATGATATTCAACCCTTTGACTGTCCTTATCTCTTATATAGAACTGGATTTATTACAAGTGAACTATTTAAAGATTATAGACACCTAGTAAATAATTTAATTTACTTAACAAATACCGTTCGGAAAGTTAAAACTTCTCAGTCAAAGGGTTTTTCAAATCTTGAATTATAATTTGAAATGAGTAATACATATAAAGGGTTACATGACATCAATGTTTATTTATTTTTATGTTTATTAAATCGGTGACAGTCGGTGAGCTATGAAAAATGCTTATTTTATAAGGAAGCAACACTGATTCAGCCATATTCAGCTGTAACATCGACTTGAAGAGACACCGTTCAAGTCTTACGTGATTATCAATAATTTTAACTGCAGTTTCATCAAATATTTAAGCTTATTATCAGAAGCAGAAATAATTGAAACATGCATGTCGTTAATAAGGCCAATTTTTCATCACTGTGTTATAATTTTATAAATAAAGGACTATGTCCGACGGTGTCACTCCAACTAGCAACAGATAAGGCGGCTTCACCGACCATAAAATGTTACACATTATTCACAACCATTAACGGATAAATACAATCGTTGAATAAAATCAAATGAACCGACAAATAAATAAAATAAATGGAAAACTTCTTGAGCTGTTAAATAACATAGAGGAAATCACGCCTTTTTCTCTGTGTACAAATATCAATTTTACAAAACCTTCATATTTTTTATCCATCCTAATCAACAATTTTCAAAATTGGTCATTTCTTTAATTGACACACACAGATCTCAATCTCTTTGATAATAATTATCAACTTTCAGTTACTCTTTGAGACTAGAACAACTAAATAATTAATTGTTAATAAATAAATTTCAAAACTTACGTTCGAGGCATCGCATGCCTCTTAGTAACGTCTGTAAAATTGTGCTGACTATTCCCCAAGTCTCATAGACAATTGTTTTACATTAAATTCTCAATCCAGTAGATAGAGTCAAAAAAAACAGTAGACATATACCAAATACTTTGTTTATTTCTGTTTTATGTGATCACAAGATCCTTATTATTTGGCAAACAGTCGGCACAATTCTATGGCAAAATATTAAAATGGTTATGAGTTGTTTTTTTTTTTTATCATTTACACTGAAATCCTCCTCACATACAAAATGTCTTTCTACGTATGCACACAAATAAATTAAGGAGACAATATTCTATAATCCAACTATCAGTCTTAAATTAAACATGACTAACAATGTTCATAAAACTATTCCGAAGATATTTATAATAAAATGAGCATATTATATCATACGACGGTAAAAAAACCATATACATAGAGTTATAGCGTTCATCATACGCTAGATCTACCAAACAGTGCGATAACTTCTTAGTTACATAAACCCAATACAATGCCACATCCAGTGTTCATCTACACAAAGCTAATGTTACGAAGCCAGCGCATTAGCTTCCATGCAAATCGACGATAAATATAACCGACACAATTCCAGTCCGTTTACATACGATTAAATATGTTTACATTAGAACTACGCACATTTAATGGAACGAATTATGTCGAAAATTAAAAGGGCTCTTTGTAAACAATTCAACATTAACAAAAAGGGTACTTTTAGTGAGGACGGATCGTAATCATGTAAATAAAATTGGATACCTAATTAATTGAGTAATAATTTGGGGACTAAAATTGTTTATGTTCTGGAGTAACATAAATATAATTTTTGGGTAAAACGTATGAGATACTTGCTCCCTCTCCGCCATCGTCACTAATATTAACATGCCTCATACAATGGCATGTGGCACAACACATACTATATCTAACTTAGCGGATAGCGATACAATAACTTGGATGTACAACTTCGCCAAGAAAACCTAGATAACTGTCAACTGTAAAAAAACAAAGGACAATGGGCATTTCGTGTACGTAAAAAAAATACATCAACGCCTATAAGTCACCAAGGAATATGTAATATTTATTATTTTACGAGTGAAAGTTTTCTAGGTATCTTGCCAGTACAATAATTTGGATATAACCGACGCGTTAGTTCCCCAGTCTCCCGCAGCATGGCGGATTGGCGGACGCGTATAATGTATAAACTAATCGTTACGCGAAAACCTTCTACATTGCAGCCTTCTAGTCCCCAGTCATTCATGGGCGTAGTTAACATTTAATATAGGGAAAGGGTGGGATTTATAAGCTTAACTTTTCGTCACATTTCTTGGGTTCAGTGTCTCCAACACCCCATAAATTCCCCATTTACCCACGATCAAATACGACATTTTTCAAATTGTAGATAATGTATAATTAACAAATAAGGGGTTCCTGTAGGAAAGGCGTAAAATAAAGGAAAGTTTTCTTTAAAATTTGCAAATGATTCCATTTTTGAATATGCAAGTAACGTTTTAAATTGTGTCCTTCATAAGAGAGAGAAAGTTGTTTTGTGAAACTGAGTATAATAAATACTTATCGTAGTTTGAAATGTCGTTTCTTTGGTAGTCGCACTATAACATACTTTTTTAATCCAAATATCACACTTTTTACCCGTTAAGCACCGTGACCGTACACTATCTTTAGATATAATTTCGCTTTGGAACAGACATTATATATATATATATATATATTATACTTATTTTACATAATGCGTAGTCTACGCGCCAAATCACTATTTTTGGTAGCACCTCAGCCGTTTTTCCTAGTATACCAGCCAAACTTTTTTTTATATTCGACGAAATACTTTGAGAGGATATTATAAGTTCTTATCTAACTAAATGTCTTACTAACTTTTGCTACGATTACGTACCTATATTCTCTGAAAAAAAAAACTTTCACAATCCTGAAAAGAGTATTAGGTGCATATTTTGAATAGTAGTTTTCCTAAATTAAGCATTTTGAGTCTATTATTATTACGTATAAATATTTGTGAAGCGTTATGGCAATTAACGAAAAACTTGCATTTTTGCAGATGTACGTACGTAATCGTAGCAAAGTTACTCTAAAATAAGCTCCATTTTGTGAACCGACAGTTCAATAGTGGGAGGTACTAATTAATAAACACCTAGACCTTCCGAGGAGTACATACACATTATCAGATACTAACAGGCTCCGCCGCGGGTAACTACATTATCATAATCCTAGTATTCCGAGTAAAACAAATCTATCAGTACTTACACCGCGAAACAAAACAAACAAACGTAAAAAAACAAAAGGCACCGAAACCTAGACACATCAAAACGCACATTTTATCCAACAGATAAAGGACAAACATTGCCAGCCTTATAAACTAGGTATTTTTTAAATACGTGTACGCTTATAAGCATTTTTTTTACTTTTTTTTTCTAAATACCATATCACATTTACGAGTATGACTTTTACTCTAGCTCTTTTACTCTAGCTATACTTAGGTGAACGCTATTTTTCTTTGTTTTTATTTTCTCTTAATTTATAAAATCTAACATAATGAAATCTTATGAGAAACCATATGAACGTAAGCGTTTCGCGTGAATTATATGATTAAGTACACATGTTAGAAATAATGGCACAAAGAGATACGAAGGGGTTTCATAAATGTATGACGTACGCGTAAAAGTATTTAGAGTACACAATCATCTGAATACCCCGCATAGAGATCACAGAAATTTTAATATAATAATCGAGCGGGGAAGATACTTATCAAAATAAAATTGTTCGTTATACATTTTGACAATTCCGTTCCTATAATATTTGTACGACCTGTCATTTGCATTCGTACGATACGTATTATATGAGGCGAGAACGTTAACAAGTCACACAGCCTTCGCGGTATGCGAGACACAGTGGAGACCAACGTTTAAAATATGGTCACTAATTACCACTATTTTGTGGGTATTTAATATTATAAATAGTATACAAGTTGGGTGCATCATCTGCATCATTTCAATCAAGAACTATTATTATTTCGAAAAGATCGTTAACAAACAAAATATCAACAAATTAAAGTAACTGTTGGCTCCACCGCATCTCCTTAAGATAAAAAATATATACTAAAAGAAATTAGCGTTCCAATAATAACTTATACATACGCACTAATCAACATAAAAAATCTCAAACAAACAAAAACAAATAAATAACTCTCCAATCTCTTTGAGAAACGATCATTTTACCTCTTTAGACGAAGGTGCGATGGAAATAATTTGTGCAACGGATGATAAATTAAAAGCACGCACAAGCTCAACCAACGACATACAAAACACCATCATATAATGAGTTAATAAATTAATAAAATGAACTTTTTTTTTCACTTTTTTATATAGGAACTGCGTAAACTATACTAGTGACTTAAATTCGTTTGGTAGTCGTCGCGACGATTTTATTCGGCCGCTTCGGTGTATATGGAGGTGAGCTGAGGCAGGTGCGTCTGCACGGTGACCTTCGGCGAACGCTCGAACTTGAGCTTGTCCACGGGGCTGGAGCCCGGCGTGGAGGCTGGGGTCAGCAGCCCGGAGCTCACCACGCTGAGGCTGTGCTTGGGGATGGTGAAGGCCGGGAGGTCTTTGGTCTTAATGGTGTCATAAATACGGACTAGCTTGTTACCATCGACGGCGTCGAGCAGGTTAAGTGTGCGCGAGTGCGCCGGTGAGCTGGTCACCACGAGGCCGGGCATCTTGGGCGCGTGCAGTTTGTGCGTCCCCTCCGGACCAGACGCCATGTGCTGCGATATCGAGTGGCTCTTAAGCCCTTGTGCCGTTTTGTAGCTTTTGCCGCACTGGCAACGGTACGCCTTTTTTACCCTGGAAAATTTCACCCGACCCATATAATACTGTTGATTTATACAAATTATGCTCTAATTACATTCATCACTGTCTGATAACGACCACAAATGACTAAACGTTAGAGAATAAATTTACATTTTATCAATACATAGTATAGAGTTCGAATATGAGTTATGTCATTAACGTTGCTTATCTATTGCATAATATGGGTTACTAAAAGCATGACAAATTTTCTCTGCTATAGTTGTAGTGTTCTAGCATGGTAATAGTGTTCATTGCCCTTACAGACTCGTATACCTGTATTTATCTCTCTCTCTCTGCAGGCAGGCATCTTTTTTCACAGGTACAAAATGTTACAGATCACGATAGCTGTCGAATCAGCTCGTTAACGGGCTTTAAATCTTTGCAAAATTGGAGGTTTATAAATGCATATTACCATATTAGAATTAGAACACAACAACTCAACAATTACAGGGGAATTTACAAAGCATCAAACTAATACAAGGTCATGATGTTGTACCCATTTCTTCCAGAAATACTCTTGGGCAGAGAGACGTTTCTTGGGGCCAGACATAATCTTTTTATTGTACTGTTCTGGATTCGACAAGGCCGGATATTTTCTAGTGAAATTAAAGCGTACAATTAATCTTTGGTATTAACATACTTATAAGTATGCTTATAGGAAAACAAGGTAAATTGGTGAAGACTGACACATATTATTATCCTACTATAATATTTTAAATGCGAAAGTTTGAATGGATGGATGTTTCTTACCTAATCAAGCCAGAACGGCTGAACGGATCTGGATGAAATTAGGCACAGATATAGATTATCGTCTGGAATCGCATTATTGTTTGTATTGTTTTGTTTTTATAGTATATTGTTTTTATCCCGGGAATATTTTCCATTGGGATAATTGTCGACTTCCACGCGGGCGAAACCGCTGACAGAAGCTAGTGAACTAATAAACCCAACAGCATAGCTATTCACAACATCCCGAATCGAATGGTTTAAATGTAATGTTGAATACACACACGTTTGGACATTTCGGATACGGATCCCTAAAAACGATATTTTCGATCATGTCGTTCCTGAGGAGACACATTAACCTAAGAACACATAATGTCGCGCCTGTACGTTGAGTAGATGCACATATTATTGACTAAAAGGAAAATAATTTGCAAAGGATAAGAGGCTGATGTGTCTTACAGTAGAACTCCTACTAAGTCTAGGTCTAGGGAAATGATGGCAAACAACGTTTGGATACGTTATGGTTAAAATAACATCATCTGTCAAACTTTATGATGATCAGATAATACTGGTAAATAAAACACCGCTAAATCTGTAGCATTATAAACACACATTGTGACGCTAGTCGCATTACTGACGGTGGAAAAATCGATATCGACCCAGCACCAACCTTGGTTTTATTTTAGACTGGCTCAACTGGCTATCATTTGTTATCGATCTCAATAGCTAACGGAAAAGGTCGAGGTCTACGCAGTTTGAACTTCTCTGATAGGTAATACATGCAAATCTAGTTGAACACACCCAAGCCTCATTAACAGGTTATCTTGTCCAAAAAAGTGACTACCTAACTTATCCAGGGTTTAAGTTTGTAATATTAACGAATAAAGATATCTATTATCGTTTATGTTTTCAAGGATAATCGATAATTATGCAAGAATAAGGAATGTTGCCGAAACTTTATACAAATGCTCTAATCGTGATTTCCTATCGAAAAGCAACATCAAGTATACTTACTTTCCGTCCTTCTTGTGTCCATTCTTCGAGTGATATTTGATGCCATTGACATTTTTGTACCGTTTCTTGCAGCCGGGCACTGGACAAGCAAACGGTTTCTCCTGAGCAGCCGGACCAAGAGCCCCGGATGAAGCGCTAGCGTTCATTCTGAACAAGAAAATAGTGTTATAAAACTACTATCCTCGATTCTAGATTTAACATCGACTTCCATTAATACTGAAGGTTCAAACTTGCTCGAAATGTTGCAACTAACAGCTTAGATTATCATATAAGATAGATATGATGAAATTCTAACTGAAAAGTTGTTTGAGGATCGATTCACTGCCTGAAGGTTTTCTTTTCCTGATGATTTTCATGTCGCCTACCAGTCATATAAAAAAGGATAAGAGGTTTTTATTGATTTTCAGAAAATGTAATTAGGTGATGTTTGTGGGTTTACCGATACGCAAAAAAGAATTAAGCAGCAGAGGAAGTTTTTTTTTATTATTAGGTACATTTCCAACCACTGTCACCGCAACTCCTGAAAACCAGAATCAACAGTGGCGATCACCAGAAAAGTGCCGAGTCAATGAAGCTCGATGAATCCCGGGAAACGATTCAACTGTTTTGGATCCCGCAATTAAATTAATTAAAAAAGAACAGCGAAGGAGTAAGAAAAACAAAAAATCCATGTCCCCCCCTTAACAAGCAGGAGGCAGAACAGAGCTCAGCTATTAGGCACAAAGAGACGCATGCAAAATTTACAGATCTAACTTATCAGCATCATGGGCACTGGGCAGCCAACTCGCTGAGGCCTTGTTAGACATTTATATCATGATATGTGACACCAACCGACGACTATCCCTGTATGCATTACGTAAGTGCACCCAAGGACAATCCCCGGTTGGTGCAGGACTATTATTAAATATGGAGACAAATATATTGGACTTTGGGTTTGGAAGGTTTAGTGGATTGATTGCCTAAAACTATAGAACGACTATTGGCCCCTGCCTGACCACTGTTGAACTACACGACTATAAAAAGGACGGGGGTGACTTATTGCACACTCAATTAATGTGTCCATAAACGGTTATTGACACTTGAGTGACGTAGCAACAAAGGGGCAACATACACGCAGGTTGCTATAGGAGTGTAGAGGTATACCACGGCTATCAGGACTATCCCGGCAGTACGGTCAAGATCCCTCCACTGCGTTAACTTCCTTCTTTCTCCACGTTGCGAATCTCCACCCAAGCTGGCTGGCTTAAGGCATTAAGGCATGAGAGCTCAAAATTGAGTAAGTGAATTGGGCAAGGCAAAGAGTTTGACCGCCATCAATCGACCAATCACATGCGCGATGTGGAATTCCGTCTATGTGATTGGTCTTAGAGACAATCCAGGAACTACCAACAACCGTCACCTGATTCTTCGATGGATTAACCTTCAGCCCAAACTCAGTGCTCCAGTCACCTATTCGAGCTTCGAGATTTCTGGAGATCATCAGCATACAGGTGGTAGAAAGAAGAAAGTTGTTGAGTGATAGCATTAATAAAGAGTGCGAAGAGAAGAGGAGATAAAACGCCACCATGTGGCACGCCGGCAGAGGTGTGACACCAAGAAGAGAAAGATTCATCACTGCAAATACGCTGCCGGCGGCCAAACAGGTAACTATGAAACCAGTCAATTACCGGAGGAGATATATTACAAGAGCATAGGACGCCAAGCAAAATGTCGAAGTCAACGGTATTGAAGGCATTGCTAAAATCAAGCAGAGCAAGTACTGTTACTTTCCCATCTCCATGCCTGACTGTAATGCTGTGTCCACGTCGAAAAAAATCGTCGTTGGAATGGATTAAGCAGATTGTGTTTGGTAAGGAACGCGCCGAGTTGATGGTGGACAAGCTTTTCAAGGGCTTTGGATAAAAAAGGAAGAATAGAAATGGGACGGTAGTCATAAAAAGATGCAGTATGATTTTTTTGGGTAAAGGAATAATTTAGGCATCTTTTCATGCTTGTGGGAAGACACCACTGGAAACAGAGAAGTTGAGGATGTAAAGGATGACAGGAATAATGCTATCAAGAATGGGGATAATCATCTTACGGCTGACACAATCACTACTAACAGCGTTTGGAGGTAATCGATATAATACTCTTTTTAAAATATCATCTCTAGCATGTCGCCTCCAATAGGTCAGTTCTGTTTATCTTGATACTACAAACTTTTCGGCTCATGCAGAAAAGCTTGAGAAGTAAAATATAAGGATGCCAAAGCGTTTTTAACCATATTCACCGCGACTCACGTCATAGTCTTTTAATTGAAATTTATTTTGATTGTCGCAATAATTGTATGTTGTTAGCTGCACTTACTTAACGCCATATCGCAGAATGAACTCTGAGCTGTACTCTTCAGCTGTGGTCCACGAGTCATTGCTGTCTTCGGATGGACTGACCAGCTCGTCTTCATCCATCTCGCTCCCTGGAATATAAAAAAACCAACATTCATCATCATCTGCCAAGCCTTTTTCCAACTATGCATGTCATAGGATGCTGTTGGTTTAATCGAATTTCCTCATTGCAACTAAAATAGGGTGTGAGGTAGTGATCAAGAGCATGACAGTTTTCTAAAATAAAGTGGAGCCAAAGAAGAATTTGGTAGCTGGGTTGGAACAGGAGATGGGGCGGTTACTAGTGGGAGCTCGCATATTGAAGAGAACACATTCAGAATAGATACTAGTACTATACTGTGCGACTGCACTTCATCATCATTTCAGCCGAAAAACGTCCACTGATGAATATAGGCCCAAGCTTCCCCAAAGTCCTTCACATCTACCGGCCTCGCGCATCCACCGCCGGTATTTCCACAACACAATAATTACAAAACCTGTTGACGAGATAGGTGGCCAAACATTTGGTCTTTTGAGTACGTTTAACCACTATCAAAGATCTACGAATCCACCGACCGGGACCTCATCCACTGGCCATCTTCGGTAAGCTTTGCTTACACCTCCTCAGTAAACCTAGAATATCGACCAGTGCGGCTGTTATTATTTAAACCGGTTCTGAATGTTCATGGCATAGCCCACTCACATACGGATGTCTACGCGGGTGGCCTATTCCAGGCATGTCCTACATATCTCATAACGAGTGAAAGGAGTCACAAACACAGCAGTAACCGTGACGGAGATAGTAATTAACTCCTCTAAATAATGTAATCTGAAAGTAACAATCAGTCCAATATTTTTGTGTTAACTCATTAACTGGACCGGTCGTTCAATTCAGTCTCATTCCAGTAAGATTTTTAGTCAAATAAGTTCCGTCCAGCACTGGATAGTTGATACGTGCTGGACGGGACTTATGTAAAGCAGATGGCGGCGGCGGGTATTATATCAAAAATTACCATTGTCCTTTTGTTTACCGTGTCACGAGCCCAATAAATTATATTTTTTTTCTAATAAAGAAAATAGGTACAGAAAATTCCTTTAGGCATGGGGTATCAACTCATACAAATTATAATTAGTATTAAAAAAATAAACTTTTTACAAAAAATACAACCGACTTCCAAAAAAAAAACAAAAAAGTGAAAAATAACTTAAATTTCGGAAGTCGGTGTTCTTGTTTTATTTTCTTCGTTTTTTGACACCGACTTCCGAAATTGAAGTTATTTTTCACTTTTTTGTTTTTTTTTTGGAAGTCGGTTGTATTTTTTGTAAAAAGTTTATTTTATTTTTCACTTTTTAGTTTTGCTACTCAATTTATATAGGCTAGGTACCAATAATGCCCAAAGTGAAACCAGAATAGATTTACCCAATAACATGAAACTTAAACAAATTCGGTCGAATAAGGGTATACCAAGGTTACACCTGCGTACCCCTTTAGAGCGTACTAGTGTGATGTTATGTTATGAAATGGTGTAAACAATAAACATAAATGCGATTGCAGCTATCCCGAGTGATTTGCCATCATTTATTGAAGAGTTCTGATGTGTATCTCCGAAGTTCTTTATTAGATCTTGATGAAAATTAAATGGGACCACATGACAAACACCAGCTTTCAAATAAAAAATGAATCATCAAAATCGGTTCACCCAGTAACAAGTTCTGAGGTAACACACATAAAAAAAAAAAAAAATACAGTCGAATTGAGAACCTCCTCCTTTTTTTGAAGTCGGTTAAAAAAGATCATAGATGGCAGCATAGGTAACAAATGTGAAAGTAACAATCTATTAAAAATGTTTAACAGCAGATTCAGGCTGAAATAAGTTTAGTAAAAATCAAAACTTGCTTTTTTAATATTAATTTATCCATTTACACTCATTAATCAGGTTTTTTGAACAAAAAAGATAAGTGAAGACTTTGTATGTTAAATTAGTTAAAAGTAGCTATCGACTTTTCGTTTTGTTTTGAGTTCTTTGCAATAGATGACGTGTTTCACAATTTGTCCTAAACTATATATCCAACGTAAGATTCATTTTGTAGGATAGTTATTATTTATTATAGGCGTAATTTAAAATATATTATTTATTATAGGCGTAATTTCAAATATTAAAGTTTTGGTCTATTATTTAAAATCACTTTTTTGTGATGCTTGTTTACACGTCGAATTAACTAGATACCTCGCTGGAACAGGACTCGTATCGCGCTAGGGCCTACTCAAATCGCACGCGTACTAAAATAAGAGATAACGCGACGCGTGTGCCGCTTGCCGTCCGAGTTTACGCGTCGCAAAGTAGGTACAGTTTGATTCAAACTTAATAACGGCTCGAAACACTTCGTGAGCCACTACGCGCTAGCAATTTCATGTGACAGCGGGGGTGAGGGGTAGGGTAGGTACTGCCATGCTGCGTACCTAACTAAAGTATTAAAAGTAATAATTTTTGTAAAAACATCTTGTTCTTTATATATCTAAGTACCAAACTAAAATAAAAAAGCTAATTTAAAAATCAAACACCCGCTTAAAAAGCGAACTAAAAAGCTGTAAACAAGAAAATAACTAGCTGTGCAGTCGGAGGATACATATTCGCGAACTGCCTGATTTATTTACAACTTTTAAGTATTTTTTTTTTATAAATTGTTTTAAACATATACGTGGTATGTATTTTTGTAATCACCACTAAAAGCCCTTCATTTTGATACCCCACTCGACGGGTTACGAAGATAAAAAATTGCAACCTCTACAATATGGAGCCCAAAATCCGCCATTTTTTTTTAATGGCACTTAGCTAAGAATATTTGGGTGGCCAAGACCTATCTAACGATGTCTTAATTATAAAAATCCGTCATGTGGTTTGAAAGATACGAGGTAATAAAGAATATTACACACATACTTACATACAAGATACGCGCGAAAAACATAACCCTTTCATTGCAGCCGGGTAATAAAGGATAACCCTTATAGTGAATAATAAAATGACATGAAGTAGGTACCTACTTCGTGTTTTCATTCATTGCCGCGGAAGCAAGCTAACTACCAACATTTAATTCTACAACGAATTCTATAGTTTTGATTGATTTGGAATATTCGTGAATATTGTGAAATTCGCTACACAATGCGACCACTTAGATTTAAGAAGTTACCGCGGTATGAGCGGAGTCTGTCCCGAACCGAACATACCCAATGTTATTATTACGAATACGAAGTAAGCGTTCAAGGACAAGATAACTGGCAAATAACGTCTCTGAGTACCTACATGATACGATTCCTCACTCAAATTGCCATATGATTTAGTATCTAGACAAACTACTAGGTGGCGTGAAAACCACAGTCTCGGGCTATTGAAGAGTCACTGGTGCTGCCGCCTGTTAAAAATATGGAGAAAGAAAAAATAGCCCGACCATTAGCCCGACTTAAGGAGGTGACATTTCTTTGTATGGGATTGGGTATCTGTACTGTAGTATTATATTATCTTTGCTTTAGGTGTATTATTTTCTTGTTGGATTGTATTTTTTTTAGCATCTCCTATAGCAGAAAAGATAGAAACTCAATTTAAAAAAAAAGCCTAGCTATTGTCCATCTAAAATAAAATTAATAGGTATCAGTGGTTATGTAATACATAATTATAGTACCGGTAGGCGTGCTGCTTCGAACTGAAGGTGTTTTGGGCGCAGATAGGAGGCGCCGGCGGACATCGGGCGCGGGGGCTGTGTTCTGGTTTTCCCGCCTCGAAGCCTCGGAGACAAATTTTAGGACATAACTTAGCGGAATACATGCTGGTTGTGATGCTTCTTTTTGTTCTATTACTGCTGGATCGTAATCTGAAAAAGGTGATTTCAGTTTTAGTTTCACAACATAGCCGATTGTATCTGCCGCTCCCGATCAGCTGTTCAATTGGACAGACCTATTTCCGTCGCCCATACTACGCTAAAGGGGAAATGGACATGAAACTAGTAACGGGTATATGTTTACAGTAGTCTTTACATAAGTTAAACAAACAATTAATTAAAATAACAATAGTAAAGCTGTGACCATTATTTATAATTGACGCAAAAATACCCTCCAATGGTGACAACATTGGCACACTGATAAGACGTAAATTGGGAGGGTCATGGATTACATTACATGCTTAAAATAAGAACAATTACTCGTAATGGATATAAATATTTTATATTTACCGATATGAACATCTTCGATGTGTTCAATTAAGTCCGTTAATCTTGGAAATGTTATGCCACAGCCATTAAATTTACAGATGTTTATCATGAAGACGGCCATGTCGTACAATGGTAATGTACTAGTCAACGACAGCACTGTATTCATTCAGGCCGTAATCATTATCATATCTTTAAATTCAATACTAGTTAGAATTGGATAAAAATAGTAGCAATTAAAAAACGGTTCAGAATTTACTGAGCTAACAATACTGTTCATTACTCATTTTATCACAACTTTAAAATAATAAGTTCTGTATATTTCTGACACTCGCGCATATTGATCTGACGGTTGGCAGCTCTGAACGGAACTGCCTGCTATATCGACCAATAGCAATGCGGCATTTGTACTCTGTTTCATTTCGCCACTCAAAAATTGAACATTCCAAAGGCCGGTCTCCTCCCTCTCGGTGTTCTTTGGTAAGTGCGGCAGAATTTTGTGAATAAACTAATCGTGAAAAAGTGTAACAATTTGAAGCCATCATATAGTAAAAAGTGATTCAAATCGCGCATACGAGCATATAGTGTGTGATAGTGGAAATATTTGTCTGTGAACTCGTAAGTTATCATAGAAGAACCCATAGTTCAGCTGAAGCTCGCCGATTCAGCCATTTTCGCTCGACATTCAATTATATCGTTTAGAGGTAACACACAGTAGCTCTGCCCATCAAATCGAGTCCACGGAGTTACCAAAATTGATATCTGTTCAAGATAATCGAGGTTGTACGACCTCAGTCTCAGTTACGTAGCACCGTAAATTACGTAACATAGCGGTCGTCGGTCAAACTGTCAAGTGACTTCACATAAACTTATGAATTCCTATCAGTAGGCATATAGTCTCACTAGTGTCGAGTAGCTAACTCTCAAGTCGTACCGTTTCTTTCAGTTGTCGCTCGCCGCACCCAAATAAAAAACAAAATGCTGTCCGCCGCCAGATTGATCACCCCTGCAGCCAGGTCTGCCGTAAGTACTATTTCCTTATTGGATTTTTAATTATTTTCCGCAATTTAACCCGGTTTTGTCGTCCCTTCAGGACTTTTAATCCTTTACATTGAACTTTATCTATTTTGACCTTGGTAAGTTCCTTCAGCAATGTAAGCTGTACTTGCCGGTTCTATAGGTTAATGAGAGCTAATTTCTCGTCATTTATTTTCTTATTATCAGTCGATTTAATTATCAGACAGTGACAATGGGTGTCTGAAATCATTACATAATCCAACTTCTATTCCAGTATTAGGTAACGATAATAATTATCACAATTATTATTTCAAATAGAATGGATAAGCGCCGCGAAACCGTTGTTATCTGGATAATTAATGAACTTTTATGTTTAGATTTTTGCAGTATTGATTTTTAGGGTGTAGTTCTCGAAGAGGTTAGACTGTGGATATCTATTAGCTAATGTTTTGTATGTTATAGATCTTCAGCAACACAGCCCTCGTGCGACCAATTGCTGCACTCCCACAGACACAGATGGTCCCCGCTGCACCAGCTCAGCTGTCTGCAGTGCGGTCCTTCCAGACCACCGCTGTCACCAAAGACATTGACTCTGCTGCCAAATTCATTGGTGCTGGCGCAGCGACAGTAGGAGTAGCTGGCTCTGGTAAGTTTTCTACTATTTTCTAAGTTACTAAGCATGCATTGTTACTAATGGTTTTTTTTAGCCTTGTGAAGTCTTAACATTTTGTGTGTGGTGCTGCTAATTCAGAAATACCTAGTGAATTGATTTTAACTTTTGACTATAAAATGGATACAAAATGTCTCAAGTGATCATGTTTTCATTCAGGATAACATAACCTAAACTAAACTGAACTGATTCTTCTTAGTTTCTTGTCACTTTCAAGTAAATTGATAAATTACCAATAAACTGAGTTTTTTGGCAAGATGGTGTGATTGCATAACACAAGCAGTGTGTTATTGATTTTCTTCTGAACAGGGATATCCATGCTTACATAAGTAGTTAAAGGTTCAAATCAAAGTGTATTAAGGAAATGTGAAATAATAGGATGCTTTTTTACTAAAAGAAATTATTAATATAATGCTCAGTTTTCCAATAAGTGCAGATTTAAAATCTTAGTAAAAACAACTAAAGCTAACCTTACATTTTGACATTTCTTTTCATTGCAACTTTATAAACCATCTTAAATGTAATGTTGGTGATAAAAGTGATTTTTACATTCCACAATTCCTAAATCGGCTTGTTCCTTAACCCGTACACTTATTCACTGCCTGAACGCTTGCTCTGCATGTGTAACTAACTAATTATTTGTATTATCTACAGGCATTGGTATTGGTGTGGTCTTTGGATGCTTGATCATTGGTTACGCTCGAAATCCTTCTTTAAAACAACAGATCTTCTCATACGCTATTCTAGGGTTTGCATTAACTGAAGCAATGGGACTTTTTTGTTTAATGATTGCATTTCTCATGCTGTTTGCTTTTTAATTACTTTTTAAGAAATAAATTTTCGTATAGGTTTTATAACAATTATGATGATGGATAATCTTGTTAATATAGAATATAGTCATATACACATAAATGCATGTTTTAAATGGGAGAATTAATCAATCGCAATTTACTGACAATCAGAATAAAGAGAAGGTGAGGTTCATTCTTTTCCACTCTGTGTATTTAGGTAGTTGTAGAACTTGTGTAGTTAGAATGTTGTTTGTGTAAAATGTTGAAGATAGTTTGGTAAATGTTTCAGCTCTATTTTTATGTGTAATACTCATGCATTATTTGTATATTACAGGTGCTGGCATCGGAACAGTTTTCGGCTCCCTCATCATCGGTTACGCCAGGAACCCCTCCCTCAAGCAGCAGCTGTTCTCCTACGCCATCTTGGGTTTCGCCCTGTCTGAGGCTATGGGTCTCTTCTGTCTTATGATGGCGTTCCTGCTGTTGTTCGCTTTCTAAGCTACTTACTTTTAAGAACACTACTACTGCCATCCCACATGATGAGGTTTCAGTGAATACTATCTGGAGTGGACGGCCATGGAATCGAATGTTTGGAAACCTCACCCTCATAGTGATGCATGGACTGATGTGTATGTGTTTTACACTTACCAGTGCGCGTCATCAGGAATGCAATTTATTTAATTATGTAGTATAAAAAAAAGCAAATAAAATATTGTACGTAAAACATAACATTGATGCTACAGTTATTTCTATTCCTGATTTTTGTAGACTGTTCTGAATCATGTTATACAAAGGCTCATAACAAAAGTCGGCGACAATATTATAGTTGAGCCAGTGACTGCGTATATTTGCGTGAGTATTGTCATCGATTTTTGTAATGTGAGTTTATCCTGTTGAAGAATGTTGGCATCTGTATTGTACATTTTTAGGGCGATTAAATGATACGAAACCAAAATCACGAGCGTTTCTTGTTGATGACCTAAATACTATCCTGGTCTTTTCTAGAGCTCTGTAATTTTTTTTTTACTTGTAGGTATATTTAGGTACCTACATAAATACTGTGCCATTTGGGCACAGGCCTAAAAGTTTACAAAGAATATTTCTAATTAATTCTAATGCTCGTTTCTTTTGAGTACATCATTGTGCTGAACAGTTCTTTCTCAGGTTACTACACACAACATTACTTGTTAAGAGATAAGCGCCTATCAACTGATAAACTCACATGACAGCCAAACAATACATCCCATATTATTACTACGTAGTGGCCCAGTAGCAGACCTTGCGTCTCTCGTGCTTGATGTCTTGGGTTCATTCACACTTCAAATCTGGGCAAGTACCAATGTGACTTTAAATTTATAAATGTTCTCTCTAAGTTTATCTTAGACATCATAGGCAACAAGAAGGAAAACATCGTGAGGAAATCTGGAATAATATATTTACTATGTGAAAAAGCAAAGTCAGAGGCCTGTGGGGTCCAATACCAATTACCTCTGACACCAGAGGTGGCCACATCCTCACAAGAAGATTGCGTAGTTACTTTACCACCCACTGCTGGCCAAAAGCCTCAATACCCTGTTTAGGGTTACATACATAGTATCTAAGTACTAAAAATACAATGTATAATAATATCCTGAGAGTATTGATCAGCAGCAGTAACATCGGGTATGCGCAGGTTTCTTAGCACGATCGATGGTGAAGTGCAATTGATGTTGGTTTATCTAGTTTAATAGAGTTACCTACCTAACGCAAGTGTCTTGAGTTCCATTTACATATATGGCTGTAACATGACCAAACACCAATTAGGTACGCCTCGTTACTATCCTACAGAGGACTACTATGGCTGTTGGACTAACACGAGGATCCAAACTTCGAGGACTGAGGTCATCTTCTCTGAAGAAAAACACCTCTATTATTATTGATCTTGAACATCGGGGTCGGGGCGACTATGTTATATAACGGCGCCATTGTGTGTAAGTAGGTTTACGGAATAATAGTATTCAAAGTAAGGAAATGGCTAGGTTAACACGATCACCATGTAGGAGGGTAGTTACATAATAAGAGACAAACTCTTGGTTTTCAGGTTTACCTGTCTTTATCCCGGTAGAACTAAGCTAATATAGTTCGTCTAAAATATTTTTACATAACTTTGCAGTCTGCAAACAAATATGAAAAACCAAGACTCGCGCGCGAAGGGTTCCGTTCCAGTATCGTAAAAAGCGGCAAAAAAAAAAAACGTTTGTTGTATCGGAGGCCCACTTAAATATTTGTTTTATTCTGTTTTTAATATTTTGTTGTTATAGCGGCAACAGAAATACATCATCTGTGAAAATTCAACTGTCCAGCTTTTACGGTTCATGAGATACAGCCTGGTGATAGATAGACGGACCGCGGAGTCTTTATAATAGGGTCCCCTTTTTACCCTTTGCGTACGGAACCCTAAAAAGTAACTGCTACGCGAACTAAGCTTGCTTAGGTCTTGGTCTGCAACTGGCTTTATTCTACACCAGACGCCATGGCAGTTTGACTAACACGTGGATCCAAACTTCGAGGATTGAGCTAGTCTTGTCTGTGAAGAAAACCGCGCCACCATTTATTTATTTATTTAATACTTCATGCACACAAAAATGTACAGAGGCGGACTTAATGCTTTAGGCATTTTCTACCTGTCGACTTTTGGGTGATGCAGAGAAAATAGTGGCAGGTGCAATATTTTGAAAGCATATCGCATTGACCATTGTTGATCTTGAGCATATAAAAAAGTTTTATTATATTTACAACAGAAAAGCGCCTGAAGAAAAAGTATAATTTTAAGCTAATTATCCTACAATCAAAAATATATTTATAGTTGATCGAAGCAAGTATTATTTTATGGCTCTTACAATTTATTTATGCGTTGTTAGTTTTACTTTGGATAACTATAGTATCTTTTAGTGTTCTAAATTATTATAAAAATTACGTAATTTATTAATAATAATTTGAAACAAGAAAAAACATACATACCTATTTAACCATTTTCAGAGGAAAGATTTGTATTTTTGTATGTAAAAAATAACTTAAAAACTAGGTACTGGACCGATTTCAAAAATTCTATCACCGTTGGGAAGCTACACTATCAATAGGCTACTTTTTATCCGTGTATTCCCACGGGAACGGGAACTACGCGGGTGAAACCGCGAGGCGTCCGCTAGTATAAATATAATCTGAATCTCGGAATCTGTTCCAACGATTTTCATGAAATTTTGTATGCAGGGGGTTACGGGGGCGATAAATTAATCTAGCTAGGTTTCATTTTTAGAAAACGTCGTTTTTTCTATTTTAACCTGAGCATAGCTCGGTCGCCCAGCCTCAAAATAAATTAGGATAAGACGGAAGCTATTTTAAACCCTGTACTTAATCTTAAAAGTAATTAAGTAGCAGTACCAAACTGAGGATTTATACTACACTTGCCCGCCGCGTATAACATACGCTTGTCCCGTCTGGAGTAGCACATGTCTCTCTAACCATCAACTATTGTATGTAGTTATACAGACTACAGCTGTAAAAATATCTTACACTAAATTTTAAACTTACTCAAGATGTTATAAAAAGAACAAAATGAATACCTTTAACCCACTCAAACTCAAAAAAAAACAAAACCCACACTCAAATTTATGTTCATCAACATTAGACAAATTACCATAGGTCGATAGTTACGGCTTATACCGCCAACCTTATCTCATTCTATTAGTCTATCCGCATCACTATCTTTTGTTCCCACCAACTGAGGTGCGAGTGACCCAAAGATGGAGAAAGGAAGGAGTGACCAGCGACTTGACCGCTGAAATCGGCCAATCACACAGACGGAAATCCACATCGCGTCATTCATCTAGCATGTGATTGGTCGATTTGATTGCGGTCAAACTCTTTCCGCACTTACGCAATACGGCTGCCATGATCGATCATTTATTAACTTCGCACGGCTACCTTTATTTAGGCTATTTTTAGTATACCGTGCGATTGGCTGATATTTATTTTTTGTCTCGTCCAACCTACATGCAAGTAGCAAAATTATAATGCTTCCAAATAATTTGCAAAAATGTTATCAAGTTAATATTATTTGTTGTTAAAATTGGTGTAATAATAATCAGTTTAAATCTGGCAAATGCACAAGATGTGCGAAACCAAATCCTCTGATGAGGTTAAAAAAAACAGTATAAAATGAATGTTTTAATAAACTTTGAAAGGCGAATGTTTTGTAACCTCATAAACTGTTCTCTGCTATGTGATAACGTGTCTATAAGGCAGAGTTCTCACCTCTAAATTATCGTAGAATTAATGTGACTAATTGTCAAGCACGCGTTATCTGTTGTGATTGGCTGTTGAAAACTCATTCAACCAATCACCGCAGATAACGCGTGCTTGACAATTTGTCATATTAATTCTGCGATAATTTATAGGTGAGAAACTCGGCCTACGGGTAAGTGAATTTTTGTTAAAAAAAAGTATGCTAAATAAAGATCTTTGAAAACTGAAGTGAATAGAGGACCTTTACGTGCAAACGCTAAGTGTCATGACATTTTATTTTTAGTTTATTGCCCACAATTGTAGGTACACACCTGTTGATAAAAGTGGATAAACTCGCACTTCTCGGTAGCTCTCACTCTTCGAGTTTGCTGATGCCCAGGCTTACAAAGCCTCTGATACCTGCTAGGAGTTTAGGCCCCTTGGCCCCTAAGTGGAGCATGCACGCACAGCGAGTAACTCTAAATGCGCTATCGGGGAGGCAAGGAATGTGTGTTAAGGTCTACCTACACCAAGATCACACGGTAAATCACTGCATTTATTTCCGTTGTCGAGTACATGAATCAGGATCACGAATTTTATTCGGTTGTGATGTAGTGTCAATCAATTTAGGGTGCTAATTACACTGTATAAATTATTGTCATTGCTGGATAAGAACCATATTCGACCTCACGTTATAATTATAAGAAACTAGCTGACCCGGCAAACTTTGTTTTGCCATATAAACACCAAACATTCATCTACCCTACCCTACCTTTATTCCTTTTTTTTTCATAAGAACCTTCTCCTAAAAATAACAAACACAACAAAAAAAGAATAAGGGAAATCGGTCCAGCCGTTCACCCGTGATGCCGTGACCAAGGGAAATAGGGATTCATTTTTATATATATAAATGATTTTGCCTCAAGTCGAATATGGAGTATTCGCTTGGACACTAATTAGGGATGACCAACGAGCGACGTCACGCGTGTGGTAATTGGTTCTCAAAAAATTCGGCAGGATAATAAATAAAAACATGCTTCATAAACTCACGCCTTTTTTACAAGGGGTAAGTTACATTTACACCAAGAGCTTTGGAACATGGTCATTGTATTGCCTATGCAAATGATAGGTACACATACAAATGTGAATAATAGTTTAGTATAGTCCTCTCATTATATTATATAGAGTGATAGAAAATCGAACAAATTATAAATGTTTCCTGCAGAAATAGGAGCTTTTGCGGACGTAATTTGACAAGAAAATAAAAAACTATGTTTTATCAACAAATTTATTGCAAATATGTTTGTTTTTATGAAAAATATCTAAGTGGATACCTCCGAACATAAAAGGGGAAAAAAATTGACGAATTTAAGTCATTGCGGAGGTAAACTCTTAAATCTTTAGAAGTAAATGTCCAAATAACATACATGATAGTCACATAATTTTTGAGGCATTCATAATGCTTAAGATCGAGTTTACAAAAAAAATTGACGAGTATCAAAATGAATCCAAACCAAAACCTTATCACATCTATGGTATGCATTCAATTTGTATTAGAATAACACAATAATTATTATAATCAATATCTCAAAGAAATGTAAAAACCAAATTCATACTAACGCACATAAGGGAAACATTATATTTATAACACTATTTGGTGTTGAGGATATCACTTGATTATACATTTTGTCTCGATCACTTCAGTCTGCTACTAAAATATTTTACATTGATTGTCAAAACACACAGTCACTAAAATCTCTTAATCCCAATAGAAGGACAACAAGCTTTAATAAACAAAATTCAATGTCTACACTTCCTTGAGAGGTACATACAATTTCAAATAATAGTTCGAGGCATAACATAATCTTTGTGGCTGCAGCATCAGTAAACATGCATGCATAATTTGGGAGTCAGGGGTTAACAATACAGCAAATAGGTACTTTCTATGATTGACTATTTCAACATTGTTTGTAAAACATCTTTACAATAATTTCACTTAACCTATAGCAAAACAAAATAAGGCATTTTCCTACACATTCCTATCAAACATAATTTATCCAAATAGAAACTGCTCATCACAAGTAAATAGAATTCATGACAACAACTACTGTTTCACATTATCAAAACGCATTGCAATTAGATTTTTTGTGAGATCAACACTCGTAATATTATTTGGTCCAATATTTAAAAAATAAAATGTTTTCATGAATTCGAGTTACAAGATCATTCTTACACATTATTTTTGGCTCAACGCGTTTCCCCGTGAAGTCCATAACTTTACAACTAAACATCATCTCTTCACCTCCATAAAAAACTCTTTTTTATGAACTAATTTGATATTTTCTTTATATTACATTCTATTATAAATAATGTGTTAGTAAAGTATTAAATCGCTTCAGTTTCAAACTGATTACCCTTGCTTATGGTGATAGGTCCGTATGTTTCGAGCTGTACTAATTTCAACACTTGATGTTTTTTGAGAACAAGTAAACTGTAGAATTTTTGTGCCACCTGTAACAGAGTAAGATTTATATAAGTATTTTGTATGAGGCATATCACGTAGTATGATAAGGGACGTAAACAAAAATAGTGCGTAGATATTTGAATAGTTAGAAACTTACTTGTTTTCTATTATTATGTCTAGGCGCAAGATCTGTGAAGGAAAGTTGTAGTCCCGCGGACAGCTTGGGCTTCATGACGGCGAACAGTTGCGCTGCACGACGGTTCAACACTCTCTCCTCGAACTGCTCGTCCGTTTCCCCTGCCTCGCGTTCACCCTCTTCCGCCTGATAACACAGATTTTGTATAACATTACTATTTTGTCTAGTTGCTCACAGATAGT
Source organism: Orthosia cruda (assembly GCA_964057195.1). NCBI lineage: Eukaryota > Metazoa > Arthropoda > Insecta > Lepidoptera > Noctuidae > Orthosia > Orthosia cruda. Next base: position 40,075,569 of record OZ059829.1, read on the forward strand.
ATAGGTTTAAGATATATTCAGAAAGTCCAGTTGCAGTACTCATAACCAGATTGCCTGTTTGACTGAATGTTTTGGTGAAATTTTGGTTAACAAGTTATGTATATTATTATGTTATACTTACATTGTCTGGCGTTAAAGGTAAATCGTAATCGTGCTGTGGACTGTGATGGCCGTGCTGGTCGTCGTAACCCATGTTTATTTGCATTCCATTCTGAAAAACAAAACAGTATGTTGGTGAATATAACAGTCAAATTACATATTTAGGCAGATATACTGAAGTACTGAATAGTAATCTAGATCACTATCCAGTTGCGCACGGGCGCTAGTCGTTGTTGGACGCGCACACCTGTGTGATAACAAAAACCGGTTTGACTCGCTCCGTTCGTTCGTGCGTATGAATCAACGCAAAATAATGCTAATCACTAATGGCTAGCAGCGAGCTCGAGTACGACCAATCTGTTGAGGGAGTGAATGTGCGTAGTGACATAGAAGTGTGTTGCCTTGGCAACAGTAATAGTGAGAATATGGAGTTGACAGAAGAATGTTTACAAAATCATAGGGAAAGCGACGCGGTGAGACCGAGTAAAAGAAATAGACAGATAGATCAAGATGAGGTGTGGACAAACATTACGAGACGGGGTAAACGTTTTGCCCAAACTAGTCAAGTTCATGATGAGATTAGAGTACCTGTGGATAACGTTGAAATTAGCATAACGTCGAAAGATAAGTTACCAAAACAGTTTGGATTAGCAAAATTATTAAAAACAGAGAATATACCGGACATTACAAGTATAAAATATATCAATGCATTTAAGGTTTTAATTCAGATAAGTAACGAAGAGAGTGCGAATAAATTAATTGAATCAAAATGTTTGAAAGAAATGGGACTTAGATGTCAGAAAACACTAGAGATAAAAGAAACGTACGGAGTTATTAAAGATATAGACTTAGAATCATCTGAGGAAGAAATACTGGGGGGTTTGAGCAGTGAAACAGAAATCGTAGGTATTAAAAGACTAAAACGACGCAACACAAATACTGGCCAATGGGAACCTGGAGAATCGGTCAGAGTAACCTTTAAAGGGTCTTCCTTGCCTAGTTACGTGCACATCTTTGATAGCAGGGTGAAGGTGAACCCCTACCAATTCCCCGTCACGCAATGCTCACGGTGTTGGCGATATGGGCATAATGTTAGAGTATGTTCATCAATCAAAGTGATATGCCCAAAATGCGGTGAGTCTCACCCTAATTGTGACACCACGGCTTATAAATGTAATAACTGCGGCGGTAAACATATGGCGTTATCTCGTACATGCCGATTGTATGTAAAAGAAAGAAAGTTAAGAGAATTGATGGCAGATTTTAACTGTACATACAAAAGAGCTTTAACACTATACGTTCCACCTGAACCAAACCATGAGATCTCTAGAGAAAAAGAACTGGAAACCGAGAAAGAGTATTACCAAGTGTTAAGTCAAGAAACAAATACAGAAATGGGTCATGTAACACAAACTCAAGATACATATGCTGACACATTAAAGAAGGCGGTAAGTTCAAATTCCAAAGCAAAGAAGAAGACTGCAAAAATAAATAAATATATGGAATATAATAAAAAGAATTGGGTTAACGCGAAGAATAAACATCAAACTGATACCGAGATGAATTGGGTGGCATGTTCAGACAGTGGCTCTGAAATACAACAAGAAGAAACAGAAACAGCTGATAATTCAAAGGAAAAGGAGTCTTTGAAATTGCTATGGGATAAATTAAAGGAGAAAATTTGGGATAGCGGGACTAGTCTGGAAAATAAAGTGATGGATTGCGCAAAAGTTATCTTTGAATGGTTAACATCTTTCATGGTGGGGTACATAACAGAGCTGCCTTTCTTATCTAACATTAAAAAATGGATAACAACAACAAACATAAACATTTAAAAATCAATATTCTACAATGGAATGCTCAGAGTTTGCGACCAAAGATAACGGAATTTGAAGCTTTACTTAATCAAGAGAAAATTCACATAGCTGTACTCAGTGAGACTTGGTTTGACCCAGAGAGCATATTCAGACTCAATGGATACAATATATTCAGGGCAGATCGTGACGATGGTTATGGAGGTACAGCTGTTTTTATCCATCGTTCTATCAAGGCCATACAATGCAACACAAATATTTTAAATTCACAAATTCAAATTCTGCACATTAAATTGCTCAACTGCAGTCATTTAGAAAATATTATTTCTATCTATTGCCCCTCGTCAGTGCACACATGCAAAAGTGATTGGGATGAAGTTTTTTCAATAGCACAGCACAAAACTCTTATTGCAGGTGATCTGAATGGCCACCACTCAAATTGGTCTTCCAGAACTGATACCAGAGCTAATCAGATTTTTGACGCTGTTATGGACCACAATGTATGTACACTCAATGATAACACACATACACGTTTGAAATTGGTCAATGGGGCTATACAAAAATCATCCCCAGATGTAACTGTTGTTTCTACAGATTTGGCCTTGAAATTAAAGTGGTGGGTGATGAATGAAAACTTGGGAAGTGACCATATGATAATAAAAATGTGCTCAGAAAATAATAAACCTGATATTTTAAAAAAACGGAGAAACTTTAATAAAGCAGATTGGCAAGGATACACTCAGAAAATAGAATCGGATTTAACAAACTTGGAACTACCTATAGATCACCAATCTGCATATAATAAATTTATAGATATTGTAAACTCTGCAGCGGATCAATATATACCTACAACTAGAGTGAGCGAGAATCCTCTTCAGTCAGATAAATTCGTACCAAAACCATATTGGAACCAAAATTTATCACATATTGTTGCACAGAGACGCCTTGCATTAGCTACTTTTAGAAGAAATCCCAACCCACAAAATCTCGAAGTTTTACAAAGAAAAGTGAGTGAAGCTCAAAGGCTTATACGACAAGCTAAGAATAAATCCTTTCAGGAATTTTGCAATGGCATAGATAGTGTAACTTCTACAAGAGAAATGTGGAAGCGCATGAGATGGGTCAAAGGCTACAGATCACCTACATCTTTTGTTGATCAAGGTAAAGCCGAAAATTTGTTGCGTAGTCTAGCTCCCGATTTCGTATCGCCACCTACCCCTACATTTACTTCTTGTAACTCGCAATTGTCCAGGCCGGTTTCGGTACAGGAAGTAGTTAACTCACTTAAAAAAACAGATACAACTCCGGGACTTGATAATATTTCATACTCTATGATAAAACATTTACCATATATCGCTAAAATTTTGCTGACTTCCATATACAATAAGTTTATGTCATCCGGATTCGTACCAGAACAATGGAAAAAGGTTAAAATTATTCCTATACCGAAGCCGGGCTCAAGTGCCGATGTTCGACCTATTGCACTTATCTCTTGTTTATGTAAGATATTTCATACTATTATAACACGCAGGCTTGAATGGTTTCTAGAGAAACATTATTTATTATCCCATGATACCACGGGTTTTCGAAGATCTAAGTCATGTTATGATGGTCTTTCCAGGTTGGTTACACGGGTTGAATCAGGGTTTTCTAATAGTGTACCAGCTATTGGTTGTTTTATAGATATTGAAAGTGCCTACAATAATATAAACTTGACATCTCTTTTAAGGAGTTTGGATGACTTGGGAGTGGGTTCTGTTCTTTGCTATTATCTTTGGCAGTATCTTCATCAAAGACATCTATTCGTTGAACTACGGGACAACAGTGTAATATGTCGAAGTACTGGTATGGGCATAGCTCAAGGGGACCCTCTGTCCCCTTTACTATTTAATGCGGCTACTGTTAATGTTTGTAGAAGCATAACCAATGTTTACATTTCTCAATATGCCGATGACTTCATTTTATATGATATACAGAAGAGTTTAACCGATTCTGTGTCCCATATACAAAACTCATTACATATTTTTCAAAGCTTGATGGCTGATTTAGGCCTAAATGTTTCCCATAAGAAGACAAAGGTGTGTCTTTTTAGTAGGGGGAGAAGAAGAAATAATATCCAACTCACTATTAATAATAACCCCATTGAACAACTAAATTGTGTCAAGTACCTTGGAATGTGGTTGGACAGTTCCTTAAAGTGGGGCAAACATATAAATGAGGTAAGGGAAAAATTTTGCCGTTTTTTAAATATTTTTAAAGTATTAGCGGGTACCAAATGGGGCGTACATCCCTTGCATCTTAGAAAACTGTACATAGCCATAATTAGAAGTAGGATAGACTATGGTTCCTTTTTGTACGGACACTGTGCAAACAGTCATCTTCTTAAGCTTGACAGAGTGCAAAATCAAGCAATGAGGACCATAGGAGGATTTATCAGAAGCACGCCTATCCATGTGATGGAAGGGGAACTATGCCTCCAACCGTTATTTATTCGAAGACTGTTTTTGACAGCTAAATTTTATCTAAGATCAAAATCGGTTCGTAATAATAATCTAATCAGTATATTGGGAGAACTGTCTGACCATTGCCATGGTGTTTATTGGAGAAACAAAAAACTGCCACTATTAGTCGATGTTCACAGAATATACACAAAAATGCCCTTGTACTCTAGCCCGGTATTGGATATTTACTCTTTGGACACTTGGGTAACTAATATAGATTTAGCTAATGTAATAAGTGAAGCAATTAAAGATATCAGTTTGCCAAAAAGCCTCATTGATGTCACGGATCTTAATATTACTTGTGTAAAAATGATGGATGATAAGTTTAGTCGACACTATAAAATATTTACGGACGGGTCCAAGAATGGCTCAGACTTAGGAGCTGCTTTTTTTGATCCTCAACTTAATATTAAAGCAAAGTTCAAAATTAATGCTAAAATTTCTATTATGTATTGTGAACTCATAGCTATTTCTGAAGCCCTATTATATTTCATCATCATCATCATATCAGCCGCAAGACGTCCACTGCTGGACATAGGCCTCCCCCAAGCGTCGCCACATTGACCGGTCCCGTGCGTCCCGCATCCAGCGGATCCCTGCAACCTTCACCAGGTCATCGGTCCACCTGGTGGGAGGCCTTCCAACGCAACGTCTTCCGGTTCGCGGTCGCCACTCCAGAACCTTTCTGCCCCATCGGCCATCCGTTCTGCGAGCAATGTGCCCTGCCCACTGCCACTTAAGTTTGGCAATTCTTCGGGCTATGTCGGTAACCCTGGTTCTCTTGCGGATCTCTACATTTCTGATTCGATCACGTAAGGAAACTCCGAGCATAGCCCTCTCCATTGCCCTTTGGGTGACTGTAAGCTTTCTGATGAGGCCCATTGTGAGCGACCACGTCTCAGAGCCATAGGTCATAACTGGCAACACACACTGGTCATAGACTTTCGTCTTGAGACACTGTGGTAAGTTGGACGTGAAGATACCGCGCAACTTCCCGAACGCTGCCCAGCCGAGTCGGATTCGACGGTTGACCTCTTTGTCGAAGTTGGCCCTACCCAACTGGATCGTTTGTCCCAGGTAGACATAGTCATCCACAACTTCGAGTGTAGAGTCTCCGACCCTAATAGGAGTGGGTGTGACATGGGCATTCAACATCAACTTGGTTTTGTCCATGTTCATCCTAAGACCCACTATTTCGGAGGCTCTACTGAGGTCATCGAGCATTGTATTGAGGTCCTCCATAGTCTCAGCCATGACCACTATATCGTCGGCAAACCGAAGGTGAGTGATGTACTCGCCGTTGACGTTGATGCCTAGCCCTCTCCAGTCCAGAACCTTGAAGACATCCTCCAGTGCAGCGGTGAACAGTTTCGGAGATATGACATCTCCCTGCCTCACACCTCGCTGCAGAAAGACAGGTTCCGAGGTCTGATCCTGAAGTCGAACTGACATGGTGGCGTTTTTATACAAACACTTCAACACCTCGATGTACCGGTAGTCAATTTGGCACCGTTGGAGAGACTGCAGCACAGCCCAAGTCTCGATCGAATCAAAGGCTTTCTCGTAGTCCACAAACGCTAAGCAGAGAGGCAGGTTGTACTCTTCGGTCTTCTGTATAACCTGCCGCAGCGTATGTATGTGGTCTACGGTGTTAAAGCCTTTACGGAAACCGGCTTGTTCAGGAGGCTGGAAATCGTCAAACCTGCGCGCGAGACGATTCGTGATGACTCTTGAAAACAGCTTGTAGACATGGCTAAGAAGTGAGATGGGCCTATAGTTCTTTAGTAGGGCATTGTCGCCCTTCTTGAAGAAGAGTACCACCACACCCCTGCACCATGCCTGTGGCGTTTTGCCCTCGAGTATGACGGAATCAAACAGCTTCTGAAGGGCCTTAAGGACCGGTTTTCCACCCGCCTTCAGGAGTTCGGCTGTAATTCCGTCTTCACCCGGCGCCTTGTTGTTTTTAAGCTGTTTAAGAGCCATCCTAATCTCATACAGGCTGACGTCCGGAATGTCTTCGGTATAGTGCCGGGTCAATCTAGCTCTAGGGTCTTTTGCTAAATTCGCGACGGGTTTACTGGTTGACGTGTACAACTGCCCATAGAATCTCTCGATCTCTCTCAATAGCTCCGGTTTGGCGGATACGATTCTGCCATCGTCGGTCTTCAGTTTCGTGAGCTGGCTCTGCCCAATAGTCAGATCTCTTGCAAAGACCTTGGAACCCTTATTCCGCTCAATGGCGTCTTTAATACGCTCGGTATTAAAGCGGCGGAGATCGCTTTTCAAGGACTTTGAGATCCGTCTATTGAGCTGCCGGTACTTCAACGCATCGTCTGAAGACTGCAGGATCATCTCACGCCTCTCCTTCATGAGTTTGAGAGTAGGATCAGAGAGCTTTTTGTTTATATCTGTACGGCGGGTCTTAAAAAACTTAGACCCAACCGTATGGACAGCTTCCACGAACCCATCGCTATTATATTTACTTAGTATAAATCAAAATAATTTTGTTATATTCTCGGACTCAAAAAGCAGCCTCCAATATTTGGCTCGTGTACCCTCGAGTCTTCGAGGGAACCCGATAGCCATAAATATTCTTGACTCAATCTGTAAGATGCAGTCTCTGAATAAGACCGTCACCATTCAATGGATTCCCTCACACATTGGCATCATGGGTAACGAAGAAGCAGATTTAGCAGCCCAACAAGCATCTTACGAGGGTATTAATTACACATGCTTACCGTTATATTCAGATTGGCTTGGTCATGTAAAAGAACTATGCAGACTAAGATGGCACGAATATTTTGATGAGCGTTCAAAACTAAAGGGAATCTGGTATAAAACCATTCAATCTGAGCCGCTTCGTTACCCATGGTTTGAAGGAAGGGAAATAGAGAGGAAATATGTGGTAGCTTTGTTCAGGTTGCGATCCGGCCACATCCCATCCAATAAATTCAAATATCTAATGGGCAAAAGTACCTCACCAAACTGTGAAGTATGTGGGGTGATTGAGGATACCTATCACGTGTTGATGGAATGTGACCGGAACATACAAGAAAGACATGCTTTGTTTAGTGACGGGTTCGATGTGGGGGTATGCAATAGCATCCTAGCATCTCCTTTGTCGGAGGAGGCTAGGATGCTGTGTCGACTGTTAAAGAGGGACTGAGCATGGGTGGGTTTGTCTGCTGAATATGTTACGTTACGACATGTCTAGCGGACGTGCCCACTTAAGTTTAATATTTATATAGATAAGTAGTAGTATAAGTAAAGATTAATTGTTCATTACCCATAGTTTAGTTTTAAGTTGCAATGTTTTCTTTTATGGGGTGACATTATCACTCAGTGATAAAACCCCTTATATCAATAAAGAATTTAAAAAAAAAAAAAAAATAGATCACTATCAGTATGATTCTTGTTGTAATTGAATGTCCTGGTAACATGGAGATCAGTGATATCGACACTGCAAATTGGTTCATCTACTGATAGCAAAGCTTGCTCTCAGAAATAAATATTTTTGCAGTATTTGTCAAGGCAGGTTTAACCTATCATGCAGTATCATAAGATAAATGGATTTGTTTGTTCATATTATTTTAATCTTAGCTTCCAGGTGACAACAAATACATGTCAGACGCATCTCGCATCCTTTTTTTATGCCAAGCATCAACTTGAAGTGCAAGCTGACATGGCAATGGGCTAGCCATATAAACCGTAGAACCAATGACCGTTAAGGTAGACGTGTTCTTGAGTGGACACCGCGAATTGGTAAACATAAGGTGAGATGCGCTCAGGCTAAGTGGAGCGACGATCTTTGCAGGATGGAGAAATGCCGAGAATCCAGATAATTTGCGATCGGCTCCATTGCACATAAGGATTTCTGAGTTGTGCACACCACTCTAAAAGTTGGGAGTACAAGAGGAACTCAAGTTAAAGAGGTACTCAAGTCTAGGAGGGAACTAAGTTTGAGAGGGTCACCTGTGTGCAGCAGTGTTCTGCTGTAGGCTGATGATGATCAACGTCAAGTTATTACCTGATAGTCCCCATGGTCGTCGAGCCCGTGCAGCAGCGGCTCCATGGGCACCGTGTGCGGCAGGTCGTGGCTGGCGCGCTCGAGCGGCGCGGCCGGCGTGGGCAGCGACGGCCGCAGCAGTGACGTCACGTGGTCGGCGCCCAGCTGCGGCATCATGGGCAGCTGCTCCAGCCCGTGCGACAGCAGTGCGCCGTGCGACACGCCTGGAAGGTACACTTGATAGTGTGACATAATGAACTAGTAAGATTATTTATGTACAAATAAAACACAGTAAAAAAATAGAAAGAGCATGCTTAGATTTGGTCATGTTGAGAGGATAGATGAACTTGTTACATGAGTGGAAACAATAGGAAGCTGGTGCCCTTGAGGACATACATCCTAGAAGGTCAGTTGCATAGTAATTATAAGTGTATGAACTTAAACGAAACAAGAGGCATTCTGCTGTTTTTGCCCATCCCAATGGAAAAAGGTGTAACTTTACGTATCTATGTAAATTCAAATATATTTATTTGTAAAACATAAGTACAATGTTGTACTATATGGTGATATTAAAAAAAAATTGTATCACTATGTGTTGCCTTGGGTACATATATTGTGCCTATGCACAATTAGGCAATAATGTGCACTGTGAAAAATTAAAGATAATTAAGAAGAAAATATGTAAAAAAAAACGTGTGTGTGTAATATGAAATAATTTTTTAGAAATAGAATAAATAAAAATATTTAAAATCTAATATGAGTACAAATAAATCTAAGACTATTTTATTCTATAAGCCATGTGCATATTATGCATAATAAAAATAGTGGTGTATTCTTACCGCCAGGCGTCATTCCACCGTGCTGTAGTCCTGCTGGTGTCATGCCACCGTGGTGTAGTCCTGCTGGTGTCATGCCACCATGCTGCAGTCCTGCTGGTGTCATGCCGCCGTGTTGTAGTCCTGCTGGTGTCATCCCGCCGTGGTGTAGTCCTGCTGGTGTCATGCCACCATGCTGTAGTCCTGCTGGAGTCATACCGCCATGTTGTAAGCCTGCTGGAGTCATACCGCCGTGTTGTAAGCCCGCCGGCGTCATGCCACCGTGATCTAGACCACCTGTAACACAGATTGGAAATTATTGTAAAGGTTTTACCTTGAGAAGCGATAGCATGACTGGAAGATGTCGCTATTCAGATTAATTTGGAAATATATAGGAATTCGCGAAATATGGATGTACTTTACACATTAAAGACCATTTTTTTTGTAAAATTAGTTTTTTCGATTTAATTTATTTAAGCCTCTGCATCGAAGTACGGCATCCACGGCATCGCCAGTGCATAGAGGGGCGAATGAGTATGAGGCGGAGCAAATTTTGCTACTCGGCTTCACATCACAGGGCGACTGCCGATTTGAGAAAACTATGTCTTGTGTGCTTGTTGGTCTTTGCTTTGGTAGATGTGCAACAAATAGAGGTGTTTAGTGTCATATTCCTATATTTTCTCAAAATTTGTATTCTAGTAAGCTATGACCTTTGATCAACAATAACTCCATTTGAAATAACATAAGAAATTTTTACAACCCCTTTTTACAGTCCGTTTAACCGATTTTGAGTTCTATCCCTTAAATATAAGGATGGCACAAAAAGCATAATCCTGTTACCAAAACTAACTGTTTAATACACCTGCCATTTGTTATATCACCAACGCAATAGAAGTCAAAATATTCGGGTTGTAAAATGGGATTATTTAAAAGTCTAATGTTATCTCAAATTGAATATAGAGAACGGTAACGGTAAAGTACAAAATCAATGCTAAATTATGTCCGCGTGAATATACTTACTACCCTACATTTACAATACTATAACAAAATAAGAGCTCACGTCTGAAGTGAGCTGTTATTTACAGAGACGTATTTCTTGCGGCCCTACATCTAGTTGATATTGTTGATCGAAGGCTAGGACATGGAAAAAGTGTAAAGTGAAGAAGAGCTTACCCGGCGTCATGCCTCCGTGATGTAGCCCCGCGGGAGTGAGTCCTCCGTGGCCCAGCCCCGCCGGCGTCATACCGCTCTCTAGCAGGCCTGGTGTCATGCCTGCAAACATATGACAAGTGTTGTCAAAGAACACTTGAGGGTGCCCAGATTATTAGTTAGTAAAAGAAAATAAAAAGAAAGAAAGAAAAATTATTACTAATTTATTATTATTACTGTAATGTTAGTAATTGACTTTGTAAAAAATAAACTGTGTAGAAGTTACAGGAGGTATTTCTCTAGTTTCCCTAAATACTAATTCTGCGCCCATGATTATAATCTGACACTTTCAACAAGAATACTTGACGAATTGCAGTCTTAACTCCACAAATACGAAAATTAAGAATTAAAAGAACATTTCTCCGATTACAAACTTAGTCCTGGTTTTGGAGTCAGTTAAATGGTTTATTTTTATAAGCTGCATTTTAACCATATTATTCCTAATCTCTTAGTTTTTTGTGAAATGGACTTATTTTTTTTGCAGCTGGGCCGATGGCGACGGATCGTTACCGTTCTGTTACGCCAGAATGCAGCTGGTGCGGGCATACCTGTCTACACCGTGAATAGTGTACTGTAGGGTGCATGTCAGTGGTTAAAAAACTAATATAAATAATAAAATAAAGAACCAAATTCATGACTTCATGTTTAAAAAAATAGTCTACTCAACAACGTAAATTACGCAATTAATGTTATTGAGTTGGCAAAATTAAAGGCATTGTCATACTTGGGAGGGCATTGGATTAGGGTTTAGCAGTAGGACAGTCTATTAAAAAAGGCATTGCCACGCATGCTATTGCAACTAGAATACTAAGTTAGCCCAGCTCAGGGTGTGATGTAATAATAACTTACCTCCATGGTGTAATCCCGCCGGGGTCATACCGCCCGCTGAGAGTCCTAAGTCTAGTTGGTGACTGTCGCCGTGCTGGAGACCCGCAGGCGTCATGCCGCCGTGTTGTAAACCAACTGTGGAAACATTATTAGTATTAAAATTTTGTTTAATTTTGTTAGTTGCTACTTGTGTCCATTTGTTCGTTGTTACTTGATTTGGCTTGATTTGGTTTTTTTTGTAGTCTTAATACTTCTATTTCTTCTAATGTCCAAGACAAGTCGTGTTGTTTAAAATCATTTGGTATAATCCTTCTGTGTTTAGTGGTTATTGTACAGAAGAAGTGCATACAATAAAAAGTGATTATTCAAGAAGAACATTTCCTTTATATTCCTAATCCATATTACACAGGGTCAGATTTTTCTATCTTCAGATAAATCTGAGGGTCAAAAGTTTGGCTTGTCAGAATTTGTATAAAAACACCTGGCAAGAAATTAAATCTATTCCTTGGACAAGATATCTGCCGTTATGGGCAATTGGCAGAGGTGTGGTGATGCCGTTACGATGCAGTTAGGTATGTGTTGCAGTAGGTAATTTCATACAAAGAACATCTAACGTCTCGAGTTGATATGTGTGCGTCAACCTTAATGCTGCCTGTCCACTTGCGCGGAGCGGAGAAAAGAGGTACGCGAACCAATCCAAAACCAAAATAATTGCATAAAAACTCTGCTCCGACGCGCGGGCGGAGTTTTTATGCAATTGCATTGCTTGGCTCAGCTCCTTATTTCTCCGCTCCGCGCCAGACGCTATCGCGCGGGGTTAAAATGCATGCTATCTCATCCGAAGAAACGTGCGAAAGAGATTGATGCTGTGATGAGTAGTAAGAAGCTAGTTCGCGTACGATTTTCATACACACTTTTGTAAAATGCGAAATGGATGATGATTTAGGACGAAAACGAGCGCTCGCTATTTTATAAAAAGACATTTGGTAGTGTGGATATCATGAAAAAACGACTAAATGTATCTGTTCAAAATAAAATTATTTGTATTGTTGAACTACTAATCTATCCCTGTATGGTGACTGTATTGCAATTTTACTTCTCCTTATGGTATTTATTTGCACCCAAAGATGCGTTAAGATTAGTGTTGAAATATGGAACTATATGGGCTAGATAATGATGAGACAAATTAATATCATTTTTTATTTTATATGTACACCGTCAAACAGTTTAGTAATCGCCAGACCACGTTAGTATGGAAGAATGTTAAGACTACCTTAAGACTGATTTTAAAGTCACGCTGACCGACAGTGACCGTCGGCGCTGACGGTCGCCGCGAGCTCTCCATTGGTCAGGTCTGACGGCCGTCAGCTCTGAGCCGAGCGACTTGAACAATGAACGAGCGTCAGCACCGACGGATCTTTCCTCGAATTTTCAGTGTCGTCGGACATGTTCAGACCGTACCGTATGCGGCAAAACGTACGGATATAATTTGTCTATGCCCCCAGATACTGATCATTCTAGATCATAATCTTACCTGGTGTCATGGATCCGTGCTGCAGGCCCTGCGGCGTGAGGCCTCCCTGTAGTAGCGTGCCGGGGGTGAGTGCGCCCAGCGCTCCCGGCGTCATGCCGCCCGGCGTCATCGGCGCGCCTAGTGCGCTCAGCATGCCTGCCTAGAGCGTATCTTACCTGGTGTCATGGATCCGTGCTGCAGGCCCTGCGGCGTGAGGCCTCCCTGTAGTAGCGTGCCGGGGGTGAGTGCGCCCAGCGCTCCCGGCGTCATGCCGCCCGGCGTCATCGGCGCGCCTAGTGCGCTCAGCATGCCTGCCTAGAGCGTATCTTACCTGGTGTCATGGATCCGTGCTGCAGGCCCTGCGGCGTGAGGCCTCCCTGTAGTAGCGTGCCGGGGGTGAGTGCGCCCAGCGCTCCCGGCGTCATGCCGCCCGGCGTCATCGGCGCGCCTAGTGCGCTCAGCATGCCTGCCTAGAGCGTATCTTACCTGGTGTCATGGATCCGTGCTGCAGGCCCTGCGGCGTGAGGCCTCCCTGTAGTAGCGTGCCGGGGGTGAGTGCGCCCAGCGCTCCCGGCGTCATGCCGCCCGGCGTCATCGGCGCGCCTAGTGCGCTCAGCATGCCTGCCTAGAGCGTATCTTACCTGGTGTCATGGATCCGTGCTGCAGGCCCTGCGGCGTGAGGCCTCCCTGTAGTAGCGTGCCGGGGGTGAGTGCGCCCAGCGCTCCCGGCGTCATGCCGCCCGGCGTCATCGGCGCGCCTAGTGCGCTCAGCATGCCTGCCTAGAGCGTATCTTACCTGGTGTCATGGATCCGTGCTGCAGGCCCTGCGGCGTGAGGCCTCCCTGTAGTAGCGTGCCGGGGGTGAGTGCGCCCAGCGCTCCCGGCGTCATGCCGCCCGGCGTCATCGGCGCGCCTAGTGCGCTCAGCATGCCTGCCTAGAGCGTATCTTACCTGGTGTCATGGATCCGTGCTGCAGGCCCTGCGGCGTGAGGCCTCCCTGTAGTAGCGTGCCGGGGGTGAGTGCGCCCAGCGCTCCCGGCGTCATGCCGCCCGGCGTCATCGGCGCGCCTAGTGCGCTCAGCATGCCTGCCTAGAGCGTATCTTACCTGGTGTCATGGATCCGTGCTGCAGGCCCTGCGGCGTGAGGCCTCCCTGTAGTAGCGTGCCGGGGGTGAGTGCGCCCAGCGCTCCCGGCGTCATGCCGCCCGGCGTCATCGGCGCGCCTAGTGCGCTCAGCATGCCTGCCTAGAGCGTATCTTACCTGGTGTCATGGATCCGTGCTGCAGGCCCTGCGGCGTGAGGCCTCCCTGTAGTAGCGTGCCGGGGGTGAGTGCGCCCAGCGCTCCCGGCGTCATGCCGCCCGGCGTCATCGGCGCGCCTAGTGCGCTCAGCATGCCTGCCTAGAGCGTATCTTACCTGGTGTCATGGATCCGTGCTGCAGGCCCTGCGGCGTGAGGCCTCCCTGTAGTAGCGTGCCGGGGGTGAGTGCGCCCAGCGCTCCCGGCGTCATGCCGCCCGGCGTCATCGGCGCGCCTAGTGCGCTCAGCATGCCTGCCTAGAGCGTATCTTACCTGGTGTCATGGATCCGTGCTGCAGGCCCTGCGGCGTGAGGCCTCCCTGTAGTAGCGTGCCGGGGGTGAGTGCGCCCAGCGCTCCCGGCGTCATGCCGCCCGGCGTCATCGGCGCGCCTAGTGCGCTCAGCATGCCTGCCAATACATGGATTTGTTACGAGATGTGTTGGTAATGAGGTCATTATATCCGCCAGCGGCTTCGCCCGCGTGGAAGTCGAAAATTATCTCGAGGAAACATATTCTCGGGAAAATCCTATGTGCTATTCCAGACTATAATCTATCTATGTGCCAAACATCTTCCAGATCCGTCCAGCCATTTGAGCGTGAAGAAGTAACAAACAAACACACTCACAAACTTTCGCCTTTATAATTTTAATTAATATATATAATTATAATTAATTAGTGTGATTGGCATTTAACTGTTTGTGCCCGTAATTACCGAAATAATAGAAAAGCTATTGTGTGTCACGTGGATCTAAGACTCAAACACGAAAAGTTAAGATAGTATAATCGGCTTAAAACGTTCCCACTGCTGGTACTGACTTGGCTGTGTTCCAGCAATGGGAACGTTTAACGTTTGTGGTTAGCGTTTTAGAGAGTCTCTTTGAGAGGGAATGGGTGATAATAAACCACGCGGGTAAAGTTGGTGATCATCACATATCTTTGGATTTCTGATTCTAGACCATACATTTCTTTACATCTGTTTGATGATCAACCAAAATGTACAGCTGTTTGTCTGCCACTGCGTCATAAGCATAACTATATATCGCCAAACTTCTTGGCCCCCTGAAGTTGGCTACAATGGCTGCGCGCAGTAGTAAATCTCAAACAAAAACAGCATCGGCAAGCCAACTTCAGAACGGCCTAGAAGTTTGGCGAGAACTATACTGAACATAGACCTCTATCCCACTGTTTGTAATGCTGAATGGTTTTTTCAGATTAGTAGAAGTTCAATGAAGTATGATTATTTGATTTTGCAATTCCTAGAAGTTTCCTCGAATTTCACTCGACTCGGTCCTTAAGTTAGTAGTAAAGTAGTTATGTCCCAACTGGCTCATTTGGACATGCAACACTTTGGTTTTTTTTAAATTTTTATATTTGTTCTGCTTCATGCTTCTGTTTGTCTGGATGCGTCAAGGAAATTACTAGGAATAGATTTGTAAGTACCTGGCGTAGAAGGTAGTTCGACGTCGACTTCAGGACGCGGCGTCCCAGGACGAACCATGTCCGCTTCCGGCGCCGGGTCCGTCTCTACCCGTACACCATACATCCAGGTTAATTGAGTGCGGTTAGGTAGCATGTACATTAGTAAGGAAATGTTCACTATGAATCTGTTAGTTGCGGACTAGACCTTATTGTTGTGTGAATAAGGTCTTTTAAAAGCATGTTTTCGAAAAATGAAAATGATTTGTGAGTTGTTTCATGGTTAACATTTCCCATGAAATTTTTGATGACTTTCAATGTGTTTTTCGTTAGTGCAATCAGCTATTTATAGAATATATTAATCAATAATGATGATGGCACTTCCAAATTACAATTTATTTAGAATCAAGATTTGTGAAATATTGAATCTTATTGCAATGGTTATGAATTATTATAAAGCATTAATGAAAAAGAATGGTTTGATTTTTTGCAAAATTTAGAAATGAATTTAATCATTTATGGGCAATAAAAGTTACACAACTATGTTTCAGCAAAATGATTATATGTTGTTGTAACACAATAACAGCGACATTTTAGCGCAAATTCTATTGCCCTATGCAATATGGAGTTTAAGGTATCCAAACCAAAACATGATAGAGCAGAGAATCATGCTAAAGAATTCAATGTAAAGTTGGCATTGCATACCATATCCCAGTGAGATAAAGCAGTGGGTAATCCCGGGTGTACACTTACCGACAGAAGGTTCGTATTCCTGAGGCATTGGAGTAGGAGGTTCTAATTCTGCTGTCGGAAGTGGTGCTGGAGTTTCTGGAGGTAGCATTGTCTGTAAAAGAGATAGTAATAGTCAGTTTAGTTTTTGTAATTTAGTACCCGGTCATCATAGATGTATTGGCAGTACAATAAAAGGGTTTCTATGAATACAAGGTTAAATCCTACTGCTCTTTGAAGGAATTCCAGAGAGTGACAGTTAGTATATTGTCCTCTATTTAACTTGAGCCGGCACCCGGAGCTGTTACTTGGGACTGGTCAATCATGCAAGTGAGTAGGTGTGTGATCAGTTTTCGAGGGGCATCTCTGGATGTCGTATAAATAAATTTAAAAAAAAAATCTTTTGCTGGAAAAAATACATTTTGAAGAAAGCTAGCTTCCATGCCTTTATTTATAAAAATCTTGTTGCTTTTTATCAATTCAAATTAAAAAAAAAAAAAATATTTAAGCTAAGCAGTTGCTTAACACATCAGAGATGTTTATAAACAAGGCTATAGGTCCATTTAAAATAATTTGATTTATAACCAAGAAGAGAAAATGTTATCTGTGCATACTAAGTATTTGTGTATCCCAGAGTATGGTCTGAGATAAAGGTGCCTCCTCCTGACGGAAACACTGGTAGGCGGAATTTCAATATTGCTATTTGTCTCTGCATCAACCAAAGGTCGACTGGTAGAAAATGCCTAAGCCATTATGTCTGCCTGTATATCGCCGTTTGTGTGTATGAAGTATAAAACAAATGTATTATCCTGCACCTTTCAGGATATGAATGTAGCGAACGAACAGAGCTATCCAAGTAGCTACATACTGATCGGACAAAATCAGAATGGTTGAGACTATAGTTTGAGTTCATCATCATCCTTGTAATGTTCCCACTGCTGGAACACAGGTATTCTCTCTGTGAGAGAGGTAATGGGCCTTCATCCACCACCCAGGCCCAGTGCGGGTTGGTGGATGTCGGTTCTAGGACATGTCGAGTTGTTAATCGCCACGAAAGAAGCAAAATTAAATAAATAAATATGTGTATATAAACAGTATGGGTTACCTCTTCATGCCTCCTCTTCCGTCCGCCCCGTCTCGCGGGCTCGGCCGGGTCGGGTGACCGTGCCGCATCACCGGCGGCACCTTCCTCTGCTTCGCTACGCAGAGTCATGTTGCGCTGGTATTTCTGTTACAACAATTAAATTAAATAAATAAACGTTTATTTGGAATAATTTAGGAATAACACAGAGTACAATGGAACGATGATAGCTACAGAAGTATAAACTGTGGCGCAACAAGACAAAGCATAATACAATTTGTTACAAAAATTATTAATGTAGAATCATTATGATAATCACCATGTTAAAGGCTTACCTGTTTTCTTAATATAACTACAGCCTGTAATTGTCCCACTGCAGGACAAGGGTTCTGCTCTTACGTAGAAGGCATTGATCAACATGCATTTTTTTATATTTGGCTATAATGTCCCACAGTTGGACAAAGGCCGGGCCTCCCCAAATCCTTCCAAGTATTCTATTCCTGCTTGTGATACTAATGCTCATATAAAGGATGACTTTTTCAAGGGGCGTGGATGGCTAAATCCGAAATGGAGTAATTTATTTATTTTTAGTAATAGCGAAAAACATTCAAAGGAATCACGGTTTTCATAAAAACTAATATTGCATAATTGGATTTATGGAAAATTAATATTCCTGGCCCGGAATCGAAGACGTTGGATTTGAAAAATAAGAGTTTTATTAGGGCATCCCATAGTGTCACTAATAAGGTTCAAATTCTAGGAATTAATAACGTAAGGCAAACTTAAGGAAACACCCCCATCTAGCCATCATTTTAAACAATGAATTACTTAAGTTTTAATAGGTAGCTAACTTAACGTAATAAATAAAAAAGTTTTCACAATAAAATTAGCCAACTTCTAAAGCAGAACACAAGACAATGCAAACGTTAATCCGTTACTATAAGAGTATTGAGTGTTTCTCGCTATTCTTCATAGTTTCTGATATGGCCATCCACTCCCACTTGGAGAACTCACCCTATATATCTTACCTGGTAATAAGGTAAAGGATCGGGTATCGGCCCCGCCGTGCACAGTTTCTCTCCCGTCTCTTTCCAATGCGCCTGAGTCTGGTCGGTATCGCGAAGTCCAACACGAACTTCACAATTTATTAAGTCCTTACATATGAAAATTGCGTTTTTTTAAACTGGTCACTTTGAATTTCGACACGCTAGCCTTCACAATATAGTTACTACTACTTACTCATCATCAACATCTGCCTAGCTACCCTTCCCTTTCCTAATACTGTGCTTCTAGTCTAACCAGATCTCGCTGGATACCCATAATTTACAAGGAGCGATTGCCATCTGCCCTGCTTGTCTTACAAACCGTTTTTTTTTTATGGACTGCTTGGATCCTGTGGTAGTCTCCACAGGATAGAGAACTAGAGCATCCAGCCAGGCACAAAAAGACCAAGCCCAGGTTCGACCCTATGGGGTCCCACTGCACCCTATGGGGTCGAACCTGGGCTTCAGGGCTTCGGTGGGGGACAACAACAGCTGGATCATGATTAAGTGATTCTACCATCCTTTCGGTAACTACCTACGTGGAGAAGAATGGACAAGGCTAATACGTATTTTGATCCTACCTTAAATAGTACTCTAGAAGGTATAGGCCTGGCGGGTAAGGTGAACAGTTTCTCGACGCCTCCCGTTTCCTTCCAATGCATCAGTCGTCTGGTCGGTGGCGCAAGATCCAACGTCGTGACAATGTCAGATGTGTTGCTGAGCTGATTCTTCATCTCTTCTCCAGATATGTTCTTCACTTCGTCGACGATCAGCTTACGTTTGCGTTTCGTTTTTGTTATTCCTGAGAAATGAGAATTTTATTCGTCATAATCAGCCGAAATACGTCAAAAACTGTCTTGCAACAGATTTTATTGACAACAATTTTCGTAAAAAATAAATTGGGATAGAAGCTCTAGAGTGTAAATCACGTTTAGTCTCATAACAATATTATATAGTAGTGCTTTATATTTTGTTCCAGTGTTAGTCAAAGTAAACCTTTTTCTTCTTCCAAACTTCTCTATTGGTTATTAATTCTGTTCAAGTCAAATTAAGCATTTTAGAAATCAACATTGTGATGATCTACTAATTTGTTTTTTTTACAGCCAACATCTGTTTGAGGACTATGAAACTACATAAAGCAAGAGGCAGCTTTAATGGTCATCATCCAGATTGTCATATGACAAGTATTTCTACTGATTTTTACTTGGGTAATAAAATAAAATAATTACATGCTACTAGCTTCTGCCAGTGTGAACTAAAGAGTGTTTTTTTTTTAAGGAAACATTATACCAGGATGAAAAGAATTCCAGACTATAATCTACCTCTCTGTGCCAAATCTCATCCAGATCCGTTCAACTGTTCTGGCGTGATTGTGTAATAAACATACATCACACACATATACTCTCCCTCCCACACATAGTAGTTTTTAGTTACGTTTTTATTGTTCTCACATATGGATTTTTTTTGTATGTTTTAAATTTTTGCCCTTGTTTACTTTTAGTTTACCATATCTTTGTAGCAGTAAAATACATATGTAACACATATTCTTGTAATCCATGGGGGATCGGAACTGTCACTCCTACATACAGGTTATACAGTAACCTAGTTAGGAGAATAGAACTGCACCCACACGTAAACACACACACAAATACACACTAACACACACACGCTCACACAAACACACACATCAACCCACACGATAGACACACATAAGCATTCTTGCAATCACACTACTCAGAGCTGATAATTACTTTCTAAGTCATTGTTCTTAAAAATTCATTTCTTAATTTAAGTCTCAATTTTGTTAACTGTCTATTATGGGAAGGAGCGAGTCAACCCCAACACAAGTATCACTGATTACTTACTGGGGCTGTCTCATTCACATTTGCATATGTGTCCGTTTGAGACACAATAAACAATTTTATTTTATTTATTTTATTTTATTTATTTTACCCACTATAATTGAAACTGTAATTTTATCATGTGCAAATTTTATATCCACGTACTGTAAATACTTAAAAATAATCAATAATGATTTATATTATACTAGCTGACCTGGCAAACTTTGTTTTGCCATAAAAACACCAAACATTCATCTACCCTACCTAACACTATCTACCCAACTCTACCTACCCTACCCTACCTACCCTACCCTACCTACCCTATAAACCTCACGGAGCCCGAGACCTTTCCAACGAATGCAAAACCGTGGAAATCGGTTCGTGCGTTCTGGAGTTATAGCGTCAGGAAGGAAAACCCGACTTATTTTTATATAGTAGAAGATATATTATCCATCCATACTTTCGCATTTATAATATTAGTAAGAAGTAACATAAGAAGCATATAGGAAATAATGTTTATTTTGCAAAAGTCAACATCATATATCCTTCCTGCATAGTGATGTGATTACGTACCTTTAAGCACAGTGGCGTCCACAGGCGCGAGCGCGAAGGACTCCTCGTCGTTGTGCAGTAGCGTAGTGTTGTCGGCCACACGCTCCGACACTCCGCCTGCGGGGGGCTCCGCACTGGGCGCGCGGGGCAGCGGCGAGGGAGGCACGTCTACGTCCTGTGAACCATGGACAAGATAAAATGTGCTCTGTTTTGAGGGAATAACCACCTTGGTTGTGTGAATGAGTCTCTGGTCTAGTAATGATGTTCATTTCTCAAGTCTTTCTTTAGGAATTTCTTAGTAGGAGCTAGGAATCTGGATTGATGACTGCTTGGTGGCAATAGACTCTCCTCCTAAGATTACAGACTCAAACATACTGGCGCACTGTGGGTATTCTTATATACCTCTGCCATCACAAGTCTTTGAGGAATACTATTATAAATTATGTCATTCAGAAACCAAAATACGATAAAAATGGACGAAAAGTTTTGGATCTCAAAAATATATATATGGAATAGCTTCGTCCTTTACAAAGTCTTTAATGAAGAATTTTATAAATCTCATGCTGGAAGATAATGGAAAATAACAATTATAGCTCACCATAGGAATGTGTGGACTTGGAGAAGGTGGCACAGCTATAGGTGGAGGAGGCACGCTATCTGGCACTGGAGAGCCACCCCAACTGAAAAATAATACATTGTCAAAATTCCGGCACCAATAATATCACCACAATAAAATAAAAAATATATTTTTAGATAAAAAGCTGATTTTTAATTGCCTTTAAAATCTTAATATTGTGCTTGGAAACACCAACTTCTAAAAGTCGACTACGACCACGGAGTAGTTATCAATGGAGTACTCATTCCTTCATTCAGCCAATGTTCCCAGTAATGTAGTTCCCGGGAGTCGAACTAAATCCTTTTTTAACTTAGTCGCTTCAGCAATTTGTAATATGTTACTAGAATAATGATGTCTGTCATATATAGTGCAATACAACTTATGATCTACCCCGTTTTGTAGTCTGTCATTGTTGTTGGCTTGTTTTTTCACTGGGTGGTCTGTCATTGTTGTTGGCTTGTTTTTTCACTGGGTGTTAATGGTAATGGTACGAGAACTGACCTGTGTTGCGGAGAGTTGCCAGCGTCATAGTGGTCTCCCATATCATCGTCCGAGTCGGGAGCGTCGGCAGCTGCTACATCACCGCTAGTATCTCCTCCACCAACGCCAGCTGCGTCGATCTCAGCCTGTTGAGACATAGTTTTATAGTGATGAAGTAACTTGCAAAAATAACTTTATGTAGAATGTACCAGAGTACGTGACTTAGGCCCTTTCCTGATGACGCGACTCAATTTAAATTGCGTGGATAGGCGATATCGCTCATGTATTTTCGAAGAAAAGTTAAGTGTAATTGCATAGCATTGCGTCCATGTCAACATACTTGCAATTTCGCTAAGTAAAAATCGCTTATTGGTGTGATATACATCGATGCAATTCGCATCACTTACATGAGAACACTTCTGAGAAGAATAGATCTGAATGAGAATACAGAGAACAAGCGCTAGATATGCTTGCTCGCTATCGGTGACATTTTCATTTAAATAAAGTGACCTCTCTCTTCTTATTACGACCAAACAAGCACTCATCAATCATCACACTTACTTACTCTTGGTGATATTTTCTTTGAATAAGTTTGATTGAGTATACATCAATTTTATAGTATTTAGTAAGGCCTACCGTAAAATGTCAAGTTTTAGGGTAAGGTATTTACCTGCAGAGACTGTGGCTGTGCGGACGTGCCAGGCATACCAGAAGCAGTCGCGGCAGAGCTACTGCCTCCAGTCACCTCACCGAACAGATCACCCTCGAACAGACCGCCCGCATCTAAACAGACCAGTAACATAGTAAGTACAAGTTATGGCAAAAAAGAAACAGCTAACATACCTTCACACGAGAAAAATATTTAAAACTAGCTTACATCGACATAGGGCGTGATTAAACATAATCTGATGGACAAGTCTTTTAAGAAGCGTAAGCTGAAATTAAATTAATTGCATTGCAATTTTGTTTTATTCTTCGTGGGTAGCCAATACACTAAAAACTTCTCCAATAGTTCCCCTCAAATATTCTAGAAACAACGAATCTCCATGCAAGTAATCCATGAAAGCCACATTGCTAAGTTTTTCACAACTCTGAGATCAAACTCTGATCATGGTATGGCGCACGGTTGGCGAGCAGTGGTTGAGCGATTGACTGCTGCGCTGCGTGTCGCGGGTTCGTTTCCCGCACGGAACAAATATTTGTGTGACCTACAGATAGTTGTTTCAGCTCTGGGTGTTGTGTATGTGAGTTTATATGTTAGTAAACGCACCCACGATACAGGAAGTAATTCCTAGTGTGGGGCAAAGTTTAAAAAAATAAAGGTACGGAATCAGATTTATAAAAAACACAGTTATTTATTATCTATGACAGAGATCATACGTATCTCTAGAGAACAAACTCCTTATCTACAAAGCAGTATTAGTACCCATCTGGAAATATGGCATTGAATGTGGGGTTCAGCAAAGAATACCAATGTGGAAATATTGCAGCGGTTTCAAAACCTTAGAAACATAGCAAATGGTTGGTTAATTCACACACCAACAGCCTAGCCACTGCTATGAATGTACTTCTAGGCAACAGAAGGCTTAGGCGCTAGTATATATGGGAAAGGTAACACGTAAAATAAAGCAAGTAATTAATGAAGAGGTGGTTTCTTCCGCTGGGAGGACGAACCTCACTCGACAATCAGGCACACAACCCATCTCAAAAGCCGATCGCAAGATAAGCCGAAAAAATAAAAAATAAATCTATGTCAGAAAATTTCACTCACGTCCAAAATCTGGGACATCTCCAATAGTCCCACCGAAGCCATCATCCATGGGTGCATGGGGCGCAGCCTCCATGCGGCGTGGGTGCTCTGCTTCAAGCGTAGGCACTCCACCTGTTAAACTGCCTACACCTCCGTCTTTACCCGCCAGTTCCAGCGATGACCCATCCGCGAAAAGTAGGTTACTCTGGAAGATGGATAATATTGTGAAAAATATGGAGATACTTTATTGGTGAGATTTATAGATGATTAGATTGATTTTATTTATTTACATTTATAAATATCTCATCAATATAAACTTCAATGCAAGATTAAATAAGTTCAATAAAATGTGTTACAATATTTGTAAGTACTCCATTTGCTTACTACTCTGTGACATTTACGAGATAGTAAAAAACTAATTAGAAATAATTTCAATACTCTACGTGACTTTTCATACCTGTTCCAATCCTCCTTCATTGCCAATAGCTTCACGCATGATATCGGGGTTGTCTGTATCGAACCCCATGTCTCCGAAACCATCATCATGGGTGACCAGGTTCAAGGAGCCGTAATCTTCACGCATGGTAATCTCTTCAGCTCTTGACTGGTTCAGGGAGAACTGGGCTTCAATGTCTACCTCACTGAAATTGAAAATTATGTAGAGCACTGTTCCTACTGCCCAGTATCACAAAGGCTATCATGGAGCCATGAAACCTGTTTTAATGAGCTGCGTACCAAACTAGCACTATCCATCACAAGACTGTTTTGAAATGACAGTTTTATTATTTTTGTTTTGTGAAATTTTCGTTTTATGGTCTGATTGAATGTTTGGTTTCAGCAAGTATTAGTAACAGTATCAGTTTCAGCCAATAAGAGCCCAAATATTAGGCACCATCGAAACTAGCTTTGCCGAGCTGACGGTTGTGATGAATAACTACTGACTGTCTTGTCTATCAATGCATGTAATCATTTTAAAAAAAAAAACATTTGTAAAACCCCAATTCGGCCAGCAGACCAGAGGCAAATTTGTGCTAGGTTGGCTTGCAGTGGCTCAGTGAGATGTGGACAGTTTATCATACAATATTGTCAATTAATCCTCATGTGGGCAAGTGGGCCTTACATACTTATAAGTTTTACTAACCACTATGAGTCATGGATACTCAAATAAATAGAAAAAATTGTGGGACTATAACATTACTGACTAAATGTGGGTGCACTATACCTCTGACTACCTCTTGGGGGTATACATTTGTAAGATTATATTAACTACAGATTTCAAAACTTTTTAACAAAAAAATAAAACCGACTTCTAAAGTAACAAAAACACTACAACACTAAAAATCAGAAAGAAAAGAAGTTTTTCTTTTTAGTGGTACATGTTCTATAGTAAGGTACCTATAATGCCCACAGTGATGCCAGAAGAGATTACCCAAATAAAATGTAACTTTAATGTAACCAGTGGAATGAGACTGTACCAGAGTGACATGTACAATCGGCCAAAGCTATATCTGATCACCGTAAGGACTATTTCTGCTTGCAGGGCTCGCCCGCTAAAGTAACGCCAATTTATACTCATCAACCAATAGCATCGCAACATTGGGTGACTGTTTCTCTAGTACCTGTCAGCCCCTTGTTCTTGTAATAAAAAAACGGTAAAAAAACAAAGAAGACATTTGGCTATGGTCGACGCAAAAAGGGCGGACGCAGCTGCGGTCAACTTGTGCACGGGATTTTGTTTTCAAAGTGATCAGATATAGCTTTGGCCCATAGTACATACACATCTACGTACCCGTTTAGAGCATACTGGCATGATGGTATGTTATGAAATGGTGTAAACAATAAACAGACATGCAATTGCAGCAATATTTGCCGTCATATATTGAAGAGTCCTTTTGTATATCTCCGAAGTTCTTCATCAGATCTTTACCAAATTTAAATGGGACCATTTCAGGATACATGTCTTTCAATCAAAAAAAGAATTCCGTTTATTTAAGACGAAGATGCAAGAATATAAAAAAAAAAATTGGAACATCCAAAATGAGAACCTCCTCCTTTTTGTGAAGTCGGTTAAAAATAATAAGTATCTATGAATTGGAGTTTTAAGGGAGTTGTTGATTTGAATTAGAATTTCCACCAGACAAACGTTATTACATAAAACTTATATTAACTTATATTTTTTTAAAGTTAGTTACTAAAACCAAAACAAAATACACATCCAGTGAGAAAAGTGTCTTAGGCCTGGTTTTTTTATAACTTTATTAGACATAATCTTGATTCATGCCAGTTATTCTATAACTGCAGTTTCAGTCTCAACCAAAACTAGAAGGGAAGCCTGTATATTTGGCTATGGATTTTTCTGAAAGTCATGTTTCGGTAGGACACTAGGTATGGTAAAAATTTAACTTTCTGTGTTCCTAATAACATAATTCGATTCTATTAACACAGGTTGAGACAATCTATATAAATATTATGTTGTAGTTTGGCACAGAACACACAAATTTATTTCTGAACTTCTCTTATTACATTGAAATCAAAAATAGCATAACTCTCAACATTATACTGAAAAATAAAAGGGCCTCTTTTTTATTATTATTAATATAAAATAGGGCTTCTTATACTTAACTAGTGAACTGCCCCAGCTTCTTATGGGACAAATTATATACAAAAACTTTTCTTGTTCATCTATTAAAGGTGTCACAATCTAAGAAGTCCGTTGACACAGTATAAATATACAATGGTATGGAAACTACCTGTAAACGCTCGAAACGGCACACTCACACAAACATACGCACCGACAAGACCGTTCGTGCACTTTCTAGGTAATGTCAGTACAAGTGCCGCGTCGCAACGAGTGGTCACGTATTTTTGTGTTGGTGTGCCGTTTCGAGCGTTTGTAGATAGTTTCCAAACTGTTTGTATATTTAAACTGTGCCATTGACGATTCTCATTTTACATGCCGCAATAACTTTCTATGTATGAAATTGAAAAATCAAATTCATAATCCTAATTAATTACTATGTTACCCATACACTATAACAACAAGTATCATTCACAAGCATCAAGTTTAATTATTATTAAGTATTTTTATAGCTGTCAAAACAGGCCTTTTATTTTTTATCACATTGACAGACACAGACAGCAACTATGCAGAGATATTTCTTCTTATAATTGGGTTTTAATCTACTGTCCCCAAAATAATTATTAAGAAATCTTCTTCAAAAGATGCCATCTGAATCATTGTTCATTCATATTTAAGGTCATGATAAATACACAAAACAGACATAAACATAAAAATAAAGAACTCACTTCAACTCGGGCATGGCAGTGTCAAAGTCATGGAACACCTCAGGCAGGGTGATAGCATTCATGGCAGCTTCCCTGTGCTCCTCAGGCAAATCCACCATGCCAGGCCGGAAGGCCATCTACAAGAAACATCACATACATTTACTTTGTTTTCTGACAAATCACAATCTTCATACATATTATGGTTTGTGCTAATTTGCATAGTTTAGCATTTTAGGTCTCTCTACTTGATACTTTGATCATTTAATGAGAAGATTAATTTTAGAAATATCAATTTGCGATTAAACATAAAAAGAAACCAAACAAAGCACAATTATTGTGACAGTGAGCTTTCATTTTACAGTTTACAAACAAGATACTTTAGTCTATCAAAATATGGGAAAATAAACACACCTTAATCTTGACAAAGGCTTCATTACAATCCTGGAGCAAGTACTTGGCCTTCCTGGAGTAAATCCTCACGACACCCAGCAACAGATGGCCAGAAGTACGCAAAGCCATCTTCACTTTGGGCTTCAGGATACCATCAACTGACTTTTCGATATTAGTCTCGAATACATGGGCCTTCGTCAGCTTCTTGTCCCAGTGAGCCGCCAGCCAAATCTTGGCCAAGGGGCCTTTCTTGGCCAGCACGAAATGTGCGTAAAACATTGTGATGGCTTACTGCTCGCGGCTTGTACTTACATCAACCTTGCTCTGAAATGAAAACTATGAATTAAGCATCCCCAATAACGCACATTGCAATCCAAATTAACACGAGGAGACGAAGTAGCCCCATAGGGGCTGTTTATTACAATAATTGGTAACGACTATGAGCAATTTGGCGCCTAATCTTCAAGCACAATTTCCAGAGACGCCTACGTTCTCTAATAGCATAATAACACTTTTCACTTAATACCAAATCTATAAGCATGAGTTTACTACTAAATTCATTGAGTTTTACCGGATAATATATCAAATATCATAAATTTCACCTTTCACACACAACGTAAACATGACAACAATTACGCTTTCAAGATGGCGGCAAGTTTACGAACCACAAAATACGAACCGTTGTTTTCGTTCGGAAATTGCAGAGAACGTATTACGAAACAAGGTGAGGATAGATATATTCTAAGTTCAAACATACGACATGATCCGAAATTACCGTGTTTGAATTTGAATCGTAGATTTTAGTTTGAGATAAGGTAATCCAGTAGAAATCGACATTTAAATCGCAAAACTTGATGTAGTTAGTTCTGGTTTTTAGTACGTTTTATGGACCAGTTAGGTTGGTTGTTCACGAGGCACCGCACGACGTGATTTGCAGTCACAATTTCATCATACATACGGTGCGGTGTGTCCTGTTATCAACAAACTCATACTTGTTTTATACAAGCGCTAAATCGTCACTGCAAAAAATCGCTTTTGAAAGGCTTAGGCTTAGCACGCACTGCGATATTTATTCGCGCGAATTTTTTTCCGCGCGTTCTGTGGCCTATGGAGATGTATGAAAATGCACGCACTGCGGAAAAAAAATTCGCGCTCAAATAGTACTAAAAATTCGCGCGGAAAATAATTCACGCGAATCAAAATCGCTGTGCGTGCTATGCCTTAATGCGCACGCGAATTTTTGTCCGCGTACTGAATCATACTAACACGCACCGCGGATTTTTGTTCCTTTCTACCTGTTCGTAGAGCTCAAAATATCCGCGCGACTTGAATCCGCACCAAGGTGCGGTGGATTCTCTGGCAAAACTCGGCTTACTTGCAGTCAATGATATTCAAATAAACAGATATGTTATGAGCATTCGCATAGTGAAGACTCGAATAGGTCACAATTGTGACCTTTAGTCTTTAGTTTATGTCACGCATGGTGAAGAGCGATACGCTTTGTTGAAACAAAAACAAAATAAAAAAATGCCAGCGTGTGTATTTAGAAATTGTACCAATTATGATACCAAAGTACATAACACAGAAGGGATCTCATACCATGTGTAAGTACGCAATACGCCTCAATTTACTAATTTATTTCATTTTTTTCCTAATATTCTGATATTTGGAGGTTAGAAAAAGATAACAACATTGGTGGTCAGAATAATGTTTGTTTACATTCACACGCAAGTGACAAACACTAGCTATCTCTTTTTTTCTTGTTGGTTTTATCAAGCCATCCCTTTCAACTTGTAGTGAAATGTCAGATGAATGAAAAGTGTGAGTGCGGAACACTTTTTTCAATTGTTTTGTGAGTGTATAACGAATCTGTTTATTTGAATATCATTGCTTGCAGTATTATTTTCGAGCGATTTTTTACCGCAATGCGTGCAGCTTCATACAATTCCATGCGTCGCAGAATGTGCGGAAAAAACCGCAATGCATGTTAAGCCTAAAGGCGGAACCACACTTAGGCCGTATGTTCACAACGCGACACACGACACGACAAAATGTGGTCACGATTTAGAGCTCCATATATTTGATGCGGATTTTATTCGCGCATTTTTTTTTCACATACTAAATGTAACTAACACGCACTGCGGATAAAATTCTGCGCGATTTTTGTATCTTTCTACCGGTTGCCTCAAAATATTTGCGCGAGTTTAATCCGAACCACGGGATGGTGGATTCTGAGGCAAAACACGGCTTTCTTGCGGTAAGTATTATTCCCGCGTGTATTTTTACCGCAATGCATGCAGCTTTATACATTCCATAGGTCACAGAATGGGCGGAAAAAAATCGCGCGAATAAAAACCGAAGTGCGTGCTAAGCCTTATTATTAATATATTTGCAACCATTTATGCCTAACCGCAGCTCTATCTAAACCCTTCAGGGCATTCAGATGGTCCATTTTTACCGACAGCTGGAACCTCAGGTCGCGCAGTCTGTGAGTGGTTAGATTACCTCCGTAAAGAACTACCAGACACTTTTCGCCAGCTTCTGCAATACTCTCATGTCCTGATTGTCCTGCATCTGTTAGTAGGAAAATGGCTGCATCTGTTGGTAGGTTCTTTTTATTCTGAAATTTACTCAATAATTTCCTTTAACCCCTTCAGAAAAGGGCAGAGATTGTGTCACATACAGAAAAAGCTTGAAGAAACAATTCAAACCCACTGAGTCCTTCCCCTCTCTTCGGACTTCAGATAACACTATATTGGTTACTTAAGTTCGAAAAATATTTGACCGAATTTCATTTCACCTAAAACTTTTCAACTATTATCGTTTCAATTTTTTACTTCATCAAAGTCACGTCTGCCACTGTCTCAGTTGACCTATTATCAATTCGATTTTTTTCGTTACTCTGACGTTTCGTTTGGTCGAAAACCTTTTTACCGAAAATACACTTAGCCGAAATAACATTTGTTCACGAACGGTTCCCTATCCATTTGCCTAAAATTTTAAGCCCTAATATAACATGGCATACTTTTGTTTACCATAAATTTACGCAAAACTGCTTACATAATTAATCTAATTATAATAATGTTCAAGCTTATCATCCTACAGCATAAATTTATTTACGCATAATGATATTAAAACATAATTTTAATACGCATATCAAATACGCATAATAGCTAACTCCTAACTGACTTGAAAAAAAAAATGTCAACCGAGCCCTATTTCTGTCTGCAGGGTCTAAAGAAACCTAACATGAAGGAGATGATGGGAGCTGAGTTCGCTTTCTTTGCTCGCTCACTTCAGCTCCCGTCATCCCCTTCGAACCTAACCTATCCGTGTCGGGTTGCCTTAAATTACCGAGCTCGCTTCGCTCGCTCTTGGACAACTCGTTGAGATGATTCATTGATAAAAATGTCTAATGCATGACTGTTATTAATAAATCATTTACATGAAAATTGAAAATAAATACTTAAGCACAGACAAGACTGTGTGATGTCGGTTTTGCAGCGATTCGTCTCTGTCAATAAATTTTGTAGCACAACATATTGACTTTTATGACAGAAGCTAGTAGTTCTGCCACCAGCGACATTCACGAGGGCGAACCATCGTGAATGTCGATTTTTTCCCAACGGAACATATTCCCGGGATAAAAAGTATCATAGGTGCTATTCCTGACTATAAACCATCTCTGTGCCCAATTTAATCCAGATCCATTCAGCCGTTTGAGCGTGAAGAAGTAACAAACACACACTCACAAACTTTCGCCTTTTTAATATTAGTGTGATTTCAATTTTAAATTGAAAATGCTACCAAGTAACCGGCTACATATTTTTGACCAAATAATATTCCGTAAAATGTTGTATCGATGTGGTGAAAATATGTCAAATAAAATATTTGGCAAATGAAAAAAGTTCAAAAGAAGCTTCGCTCAAAAGCTAAAAGTTATTTAGTAAGTCGGCGAAATGTAGTTCGGTAAAATAATACGTATACGAGTACATATGCCACATGGTACGTCGATGATCTGAAAATATGTCAAATAATCCAAATGGCAAAAAAAAAAGTTAATACAAAAGATCAAAAAACCCGACTGCTTAAAAGGGAACTAAAAAGACGTAAACAAGGAGAAAATCATGCTGTGCTGTCGGAGGATACATATTCGCGAGCTGGCTGACCAAAACCAGATGTATCCTCCGCCTGCACAGCATGGTTTTTTGATCTTTTGAATTAACTTTTTTTATTTATAACTTTTTAGTTAATTTTTCTTTCGAATTAGGTACATTTAAAGATATAAGTGTTATATATTTATGAAATCTCCTCTTAAAACCCTTTATTTTGATACTCCACACGATGAGATTGGAAGGGAATTTTTTTTTTTACACCCACAATATGGCGCCCAAAAGCCGCCATTTTTCTATTTTCCAATTTCAGTAGCCAGTGACACTCGCAGGGTTAAGACGAATCGATTGACGTAAGAACCATCAAAATCGGCCAACGCGTTTGGTCTCTAGAACGCCACATAGGAACAAACATAGACTGATAAACACATTATCCTCCTTTGGCAGTCGGGTAAAAAGATGTCGATCAATAGTTTTCGGTAAAATGAAATTCAAACAAAAAAATATTGGAAATGTGGTCGGTTCCTCCATCGTAACCTGCTTAATTTTTTCTCGAGTTCTGCTATCTTCTCGTCGGTCCGGAGTGTTCGCGTGTTATATGTTGCTAGGTCCAGTCGTCGGTGTTTATTGGGGTAGCCGGGTCCTCTACGAGGTTTCTTCGCACCCCTTGCCCCATAGCTGCCGCTACCTTGACCGCTACCGTAGTCGAGGGTAGACGGGCTGCCGGGCAATCAGGCCAGTTTAGATCATCTTAATTCTGATTAAAATATGAATCTTTGCAATCACAATAGACTTTTAAACCTTAAATGCTCAAAATGTTTCACACGGAGTTAAGGCGGAACCACACTTACGTGGCGTGGCGTGTCGTGGCGCTTTCTGACGCAGTTGATTGGCTAAAAAACTCGTTGCGTTATGGCGTAGGCTGGGAGAGAGTCGCTTCACTGATGTATGCCGCACAATGCTACGCCATGACAGTTAAGTGTGTTTACGTCTTTAGTTTTATTTTGATAGTTCATCAAATGAAATGAAAGTTACGAAACTGATAATTTTGTTGGATTGGCCAACAAAATTGTTTGATCTTCATTTGATAGTTTTCTCTATCTGCACCTCAACTTCTAAAAAACTGAACCAAGTTCTGTCAAAATACCTTATATAAGTTATATTAGAGTAATTACTAATTCCATGAGGTGAACATGGCTAACAAAAAAAACTGAGCATAGACACAAATATTTTATTTTTTGTCTTTGACTGGCGACCATTGATCCAAAAGTTGCCGTCAGTTTTCTTTTCCGGTTTACCTGTGGAGTACGCTAGACGTACGTTGAATTTATATCTTAAAATATTTAAGTTATCATCCACTATTTTAAATTTTGATTCAGTTTAAAAGTGAAGTAATAGTTCAAAGTTATTGTTCTTCAGTGTATTTATTATTTGATTCGCATATTTCAGTGGCTTCGTGATGGCATACATGATGGGTGTACAATCGCTCTTTTTGTGGCCAGACCGATGATGTGACTTCTGATCAATATGTATTGATTTTGTTGCTAGGTCTGCCACAGGCACCTGTCCAAGATGGGAGCTTACAGATATATCCAAGAGTTGTACCGAAAAAAGTTGAGCGATGTGATGCGATTCCTCTTGCGTGTCAGAGTATGGCAGTACCGTCAACTCACTCGTATGCATCGCGCCCCTAGGCCTACAAGGCCCGACAAGGCAAGGAGGCTGGGATACCGCGCTAAGCAGGGTAAGGAATAAACATTTTGACCGGCACGATTGTTTATACACGTGGTGAAATAAATTGCTGTGATACTGACGTGATATTTGTTTCCAGGATTCGTTATCTTCAGAATCCGTGTGCGTCGTGGTGGCCGCAAGCGCCCCGTGCCCAAGGGAGCCACTTACGGCAAGCCCAAGAGCCAGGGTGTGAACCAGCTGAAGCCTACACGCAACCTGCAGTCCATTGCTGAGGTTAGTTTCATTTACTTCATGTGTTGATTTGTAGGTTAAGTGCTGATAACAGTTAAAAGTATTTTCAAGAAGTTCTTTGAGGTTGTTTGTAGTACAGCATGTTTTTAGCACATATTTAAATTGTATGTAATAAGTACTTCAAAACTCAACCTTGTGGTCCTGAAACACAACCTACTTTTTTATTACTGTGCTCTTACAAATAAAGAGTCAACA
This sequence comes from Orthosia cruda, assembly GCA_964057195.1. Taxonomy (NCBI): domain Eukaryota; kingdom Metazoa; phylum Arthropoda; class Insecta; order Lepidoptera; family Noctuidae; genus Orthosia; species Orthosia cruda. Next base: position 40,109,128 of record OZ059829.1, read on the forward strand.
ACTCTAAAAATTGTCATCAATAAGCCAAAAACCTCGTGCCCCTAAGGCAATACTGAACAGAACTTGAGAGACTACATTAATCCTTACTTGTGAAATTGATTAAGACAACTGTTTCATTTACAGGAGCGTGTTGGTCGTCGTTGTGGTGGTCTGCGTGTGCTGAACTCCTACTGGGTAGCTCAGGACTCTTCATACAAATACTTTGAAGTCATCCTTGTTGACCCCTCACACAAGGTAATTATACAAAAACTTGTCAATTACTTTGAAATATTAAACCAGAAAGAATGCTTAAATGATGAACTATTTGTCATGCACCAATCTGAAAGGTTTTGCTGAATCTTCACCTACCATTTTAATCTGATATAATAAACATTTATAATATGACAAATCACTATCTCTGTATAAATCTAACTATGATACTTGTTTTGCAGGCTATCCGCAGGGACCCCAAGATCAACTGGATTGTAAACGCTGTCCACAAGCATCGCGAGATGCGTGGTCTCACATCTGCTGGCCGCAGTTCCCGTGGTCTTGGCAAGGGTCACCGCTTCTCACAGACCAAGGGAGGATCCCGCCGTGCATGCTGGATCCGGCGCAACACGCTGCAGCTCCACCGCAAGCGATAAATGTTGCATCGGACAAGTCATTGACTTTCTATTTGATTTTTTTTTGATTATTCTCAGATGGAAAGCCAGTGTCAAATAAAATTTTACTTTACAATTTATATTTTTTAATTTTGCTCTATCATAGACCTGACATGGCAGTTACAAAGTGTAAGTATTAATTTCATTGATGTTTTGTTATTTCATTGTTTGAAAGCAGATGTACTTACAAAGTTTTTATTGTTATAGTTGTGCTGTTGCTGAACTATCCATGCATTTGGAACTATCAAAAGGTAAATATCCCTGAAACTTGTTAATTCCCTGAATAATACTACTACTACTTATTACTGATTTTAAGTGCACGTTTTAGACTCAAACATAACTAGAAAAAATTATGCTCAAATGATGAACATTTTGTCATGCACCAATCTGAAAGGTTTTGCTGAAACTTCACCTACCATTTTTATCTGATACAACATTGCACTTAACAACACTTTTTCCTGTTTTGAAACAAAAAACTTAACCAGGATATTTTTGTTTTTCAGGCTAACTACAGGATTCCCAAGATCAACTGTAAAGTAAACATCCAGTATGAAGTTCTTCCTAAAAGGTAAATATTATTAAAGCTTTCAAAATATTGCCTGATAGATGACTACAATTTGACCAATCACATCTTCATTTAGTCTCCAAACCCAGAGCTGGAATAAATGCTCGTTTTTGGAATGAAACCAAGTATGTGTTACCCTCACACGTCTGTCTGTCTACATTTTATTTATCCCCAGAAATAACTTCCGTATTTAAAACCAGTATGTCTAAAACTAAATGTGTGAATAAATTAATGTCCCCCATTTATCCTGATAAGAATTATTATATTTACTGATTGGTAAAAAAAAAACATAAAATATCGAAATTTGAATGATGATACAATGCTTGATGAATGCGCAACCCTGATTACCACGCATTTTAAACTTCCTTGGATGGCTGATCAAAACTTAATATATTTTAACGAATATTTTTAATAGAATTTATATTTTAACAAGATTTTTATTTTCACAGATGCACCTGTACTTTGCTGTCCGTATTATAAAACAGGTGACTATATTTTTTATTTATGTGGTATTATTCTATTATCCAAAGTCGTATAAGATAGCTTGTTAAAGTAACTAGTATTAACGAGAAAACGAATTTGGAGAGATTAAAATCTTGTCTAGGTGAGGTTACTGTTATTTAAATTTTCGGTAAACCTCAATCCGGCGAGAAACAAAAATAATACTGTATTCTGAAACATCGTCATAAACGATTTGCAAATTGTACTTAACAAGTATTTCCGTTTCCCAGGTACCCACTGAAACTACAAGCAATGGCGAGGAGCTTATAGGAACCTTGAAAGCAATTTGCGCAGGTGCTGTTTGCTGATCCGCTATATTAAGGCGATTCTCCTGGAATATGTTTCGTTCTTAAACTGTCCCAAAGGTTATGCGTGAACACTGCACGAAATACTTAAAAATAAATAGGTTTCTTGTAATATTTGTTTAATTTTTATATAATTTCCCCCACACCCAAAGGTTAAGGAACTTGACTAAACATAAAAAACTGACGTCCAGTAATTAAAGAAAAGAAATATTTTTTTTTGTGATTTTGTAGACAAACCATTTCTTATGCAAAGGTTGTCATCAAGATTGTTTATGTTAAGGGTAACCGCCTGTCGAAATTCAAACGAAAGTAATTTTTTGTTATGGCCTAGTAAGAATGAAATCTATGTAAGTACCTAAATGGCCGGAGCGTAAATAAAGTATAGTGTTACAAATATTTCATGGCTTTGTGTTGTGAAATTGTGTTACCTATACTAATCGCACCATACCATTTTCAGATTTCAGGCTCATAAAGGATCACATGCCTATTCGTATAGGGAAATACCAAAGGTGTAAGCAATGCGCGATTAGAAAAAAAAGAAGAAATACACGTTTAAAATGCAACGCGTGTAAAGTTTTTTTATGTGCTGCGCCATGTTTTGCAGAATATCACAGTCCGGCTACCAACATAACGTGAGGCACGCGAGAGCCCCCTTAACCTTTTGAGCGACAAGCGGTACCGAAAGCGATGTGTCCCCCAGCGCCTAGCTATAAATGTATAACGATTATACAGTATGATTGGCAGATGGGGGCAAAGCTATAAGGCGATGATAGTACCGAACGCGATGAGTCCCCCAGCGCCAAGGTATAAATGTATAACTATTATACAGCGTGATTGGAATATGTGTGCGACGCTTTAGGGCGATGATAGTACCGAACGCGATGAGTCCCCAGCGCCAAAGTATAAATGTATAATGATTATACAGCGTGATTGAAACATGGGTGCAAAGCTTTAAGGCGATGATAGTACCGATCGCGATATGTCCCCCAGCGCCAAGCTATAAATGTATAACGATTATACAGGGTGATGGGAAGATGGGTGCAAAGATTTAAAGCGATGATAGTGCCGAACGCGATGTGTCCTCCAGCGCCAAGCTATAAATGTATAACCATTATACAGGCTGATTGGAAGATGGGTAATTTGTATTAATGATAAATATTACTATTTTTTTTTCTAATGTATCAGATAAATAAAAATAATGACGTATTTCGATATCTAGATAAATAAAAATAATGACATATTTCGATCTCTTGTTTTATTAGGGCCAATCCGCGAAAAATTTAACATTCGGAAAAAGTAGGTGTCACTAAAATATATAAACAATTTACAAGACCATCTTAGTCTCTATTGAATGCATTTTTTTTTCAATGTACTGTTTAGATAATCAGCTTTAAAAATAAATGTAAAACGGTGACAATTGTTAATAATTTAACTGATTAAAAAATAAGGAACAGAAAATGTAATTTTAGCGTGTCACACCTCCTGTCGCCAACTTTAACTAACCAAAGTTCATGGTTTTTTAAGACACACTTCAGCGTTTTTGGTGTGCTTTTAAAGAATACTGCTTTTTTTTAATTATAACCTTATTTTTCTAAACAATCCTTATTGTATTACAATCAAATTCTTGAAATAAATGAACTTTTAGTCATTACTGTTAATTTGCTTTCAATAATACAAAAACGACTAAAATAAGTTATTTTATTATCTTGTTATAACATGTTTCTGCGTATGTAATGAATTCATGATTCCATCTAAAAGAACAAAGAATATTGAGTGTTTTCGTCATTTTTGTTAGTAAAGCGGAGTTCGTCACGTCCGTTTAGTGTCGTGACATATTAGTGGAACAATTTTTGTGACGAAATTGACATAAGGCTAAGTTTATGTGGTGTACTTTTAACCGACTGCAACTAAGATGGAGTTACGTGTTTTTGTTAAAATACAAACAAATCATAACTTTTTACGCATTTTCTCCGTAAAATCGTAACATTTAGGTAATCAAAATGCCAGAACCCTTAGATGATTTATCACATCACAATTCACACTAATTATAAAGGCAAAAGATAGTGAGTGTGTTTGTATGTTTGTTACTTCTTCACGTTCAATCGGCTGGACGAATCTGGATTAAATTTGGCACAGAGATAGATTATGGTCTGGTCAGTATTTTTATCGCGGGAATATGTTTTATAATTTTCGACTTTCACGCGGGTGAAGCCGCTGGCAGAAGCTGGTTTAATATAAACGATTTATTGATAGATACGAATATGTAAAGTCAAAACACGGCTGTAAAGTTATAGCCGTGATCGATGGGCTTAATGATAGTCATTGTTTAGAAGTTTATAAATATTTATTTTTCTTTCAGTTTATCGTAAGATGGCGCTGACATCTGCTGAACGAGCTAAGTTAAATTAAATAAGGAAAAATATGAGGCACAAAGAAAGAAACAAATAGAACGAGTAAAGAAAGGACAAAAAAAATAAGGGATTTGAGCGACCGACAAAAGGAGGAAAGAAGAAAAATTTGGAGAGAACGAAAAAAAAAACAAAGAAATGCCTAAAAACAAGAGGTAGAAGTAGCTGTACCTTCAACAAGTCAAAATACAAGAACGGTTGACTATAAAAAAAAATATAAAAATTTAACCAACATTTTACAATACTGTTTTAATGCAAATGAAAAAACTAAAAACCCGTTGACTAAAAAACGTTGAGTCGAACGAAAGAAAAGATCAAAAAGAAATTGATCTGAAAACAGAAGAGAGTGATAAGCTGAAAGCTAGACATGAACTCCTTGAAATTTCGTTAGGTGAGAAATATAACGAATGTAAATCGCACGAACAAAAAAAGACATTGCGTTCGATTGGAATGTCCAAGACTGTTCTCTAAAAAAGAGGATCCAAAGCACTCGTATCAAAATGTTAAGGACTTAAAAGTTGCATTAGATTCAGCAGCAATAAGAAATACGTAAGCAAGAAGATACAAGAAGAGATGGAAGTTTTTTACATCAGGGATGATATAAGTAGATCTACATCCGGCAAACTTGAGTGTAAAACTAAATATAGGAAACTGCCTCAATTGGGCCCCAGATATGTTCGAAAACGCTGCAACTGAAAATATTCAGCCTATGACGACAACTGATATCGACTCCATTATTCCAAATTTTAATAACGTCTTCCATTCGCAAATTCCTATCCCTGAGGACCTTATAACTGATATTTCCTTATCTGAAACTCCGAGCTGTGACCTTGCTTCTGACACACCCAACAATTATGATGAATCTATTATGACTGAAACAACATCCTATGACGATCCTTTGTCTCATGACCGCGAGCTTCCTGAAATCATATCTTCTAAAGTCTCTGAAAACACAAAAAAAAATGTAATTTACCTGACTCAAGCTCCTAGCAGTGACCTTGTTACTAACGCGCCCAAAAAATCTAAAAAACAAGACACTACAATCTTTAGGATTCAACAAAAATACAAAATTGGCACCGATAACGCTATTCCTCCCTCTAAGCGTATCAAGATTATTGAGGATATAAGCTATTCTCCTAAAAAAAACGGTTAAGACATTGAATCCGGCCCCAAGAAATCCCCTTAAACCCATTATCATAAATAAAATGAGTAATAGAACATTTTACTGTACCTTATGCAAAACAAGAAAAGCGTTCAAATTACATGAAATGATTAACTGTCTTACCTGTAAGGCATGGAACTGCATATCCTGTAGTGGCCCAATTCACTCTGAATCATATGTATGCGTTAATTGTCTAAAATAATAATTTTGTAAAGACTGAAGGCTTGAATCTAGCCATTTTTATAACGAATAGGAAAGGCATGTAGAAACTGTGTACCTGCTGTAATCAAAAGTCTGATTAGGTTTTTTAGTAAAGAACTTAGTTCTTTATTAATCTATCATATAATTTAAATACTAATAATTAACGATAGTTTTTATTCAATCCTGGATTTTTAGAAAAGATTCCAAATATTATAACTATATTAAGGTATGACTTGACAATGTTAGTAAATTTAGTTCCTAAGTTGAAATAATTCTGTAAAAACTGATTTCTATTCACGTGGACTACTTGATTAATACCAAAAAATGTGTGAAGACAAGGAGGTATAAGTAAATTTTAAGAAATGCAGGTATGCATAAAAACTTACATAAGTTCCAAGAGCAAATTTGTTTTATCTTTAAACGTAGAATATTAAGTTTGTGGCGTTTCCGAACAGAATCGCGCACTGTCAGGTGGATGGACCAATAAGGTTCGAGAAAAAAGACCGCCAAAAATATTTTTCAATACAGTTGTTAAACATGGCGTACTTTCAGAGGCTATAATTATGATTCGAAAATTAAATCTTTCGCATAGGCATCTTTCTATTACGCGGTCGTGACTTTTGTTTACGCGGTCGTGACTTTTGTTTACGAGCTCGATCATTAGTTTTGCAGTTAAGTTTTAAATGTTTTAGTCAATTTAAAAAAGTTTAGTAGCAAGGAGTTTTCATACTTAAAATAAAATGGGATTTTATTCATAGTATTTTTTTTCTTATTGAACCTATCTTGAACATCTTTACAATAATACCTTCCTTTACTTGAATATTATATTCCCTATATCCACTACTTTACTACCTACACTAAATAAAAAGTATAACCCTTTGTTTTAATATCTGCACTTTTAAACGCTCATTTACGTATTTATGTTTACTCATTTATTATTATTTTATTCTTAAATAAAACTGTTCGCTCCGTCACTTGCCACTAGGTTTAATTGTTTCGGAGTCACCCAGTCGACACCGGCTATCGCTGAAAACCAGCGCTGTGGCTCTGTCTCGCACACGAGTCCCAGCATTATGCTGAGCGATGACCGTTTTGCGTAGTTGTGACGCATACTTTGTAATTATTGTATTTGAGTTTTTTTTTTGTTATTTTTATGGTATGCGTCGTGCCTGGCGCAAATAAACAATTTTTCTTTCTTTCTTTCTTTCTTTATTCGAGGACAAAATGAATGAGTCCGTACGTCTTAGCATAAAATTCTCAAAAGTTTATTAAATGGTTGTTTAATATATTGAATTAACATTTTTAATTTCATTATTTTCACATAAACATTTGTCAAAAATCGAATAGGCTGTATAGGCTGTTTTCGTTGTAAAATTGGTTTCTCTAACTCTATCTCTAACTCTGTCTCTATCTCTAACTCTAACTCTATCTCTAACTCTGTCTCTATCTCTAACTCTATCTCTAACTCTAACTCTATCTCTAACTCTATCTCTAACTCTGTCTCTATCTCTAACTCTATCTCTAACTCAGTCTCTATCTCTATCTCGATCTCTAACTCTATCTCTATCTCTTACTCTAACTCTATCTATAACTCTATCCCTAACTCTATCTCTGACTCTATCTCTAACTCTATCTCTATCTCTAACTCTATCTCTATCTCTAACTCTGTCTCTATCTCTATCTCTATCTCTTTCTCTATCTTTAACTCTATCTAAGTTTGTAAAACTCTATCTCTATCTCTAACTCTATCTCTATCTCTAACTCTATCTCTAACTCTATCTCTAACTCTATCTCTAACTCTATCTCTAACTCTATCTCTAACTCTATCTCTAACTCTATCTCTAACTCTAACTCTATCTCTAACTCTGTCTCTATCTCTAACTCTATCTCTAACTCTATCTCTAACTCTATCTCTAACTCTGTCTCTATCTCTAACTCTGTCTCTATCTCTAACTCTATCTCGATCTCTAACTCTATCTCTATCTCTTACTCTAACTCTATCTATAACTCTATCCCTAACTCTATCTCTGACTCTATCTCTGACTCTATCTCTAACTCTATCTCTATCTCTAACTCTGTCTCTATCTCTTTCTCTATCTCTAACTCTATCTAAGTTTGTATAACTCTATCTCTATCTCTAACTCTATCTCTATCTCTAACTCTATCTCTATCTCTAACTCTATCTCTATCTCTAACTCTATCTCTATCTCTAACTCTATCTCTAACTCTATCTCTAACTCTATCTCTAACTCTATCTCTAACTCTATCTCTAACTCTATCTCTAACTCTATCTCTATCTCTATCTCTAACTCTATCTCTAACTCTAACTCTATCTCTAACTCTAACTCTATCTCTATCTCTAACTCTATCTCTATCTCGATCTCTATCTCGATCTCGATCTCGATCTCTAACTCTAACTCTATCTCTATTTCGATCTCTATCTCGATCTCTAACTCTATCTCTATCTCTAACTCTATCTCTAACTCTAACTCTATCTCTAACTCTAACTCTAACTCTAACTCTAACTCTATCTCTATCTCGATCTCTATCTCTATCTCGATCTCGATCTCTAACTCTATCTCTAACTCTATCTCTATTTCGATCTCTATCTCGATCTCTAACTCTATCTCTATCTCTAACTGTTCTCTATCTCTAACTCTGTTCTCTGCTCCACTGTTTTCAGTATAAAATAAAATAAGCTTTTTAGAGGAGGAATGGTATCATTTTTTTTTTGTGTGATAAATTATATCTTTTTTTTAATATGAGTTCAAGTACAAGTGATGAAATGGAATTAACTCCACCCGATATTTTATCTGAGGCAAACACTGCGCGAGATAAAATTTTGCCTCCCTTATCTCGAGAAAGATATATGGCGACTTACGTTAATTTTATTTTATGGAAAAATAAAATTTAATTCTTTGACTTGTTTTTACTATTTCCCACAACTGTATTGAAAAACGTCGTGTGATACACGGGTGTGTAGGTTATTGCAAACTCGTGTCATTAAAAACCCTCGCCTTCGGCTCGGGCTTGTTAATGACAGCTCGTTTGCAATAACCTACTTTCCACCCTTGTATCACAATGTACTATTGACAGAGGGAGATTTTCACTCTCTAGAAAAAACTTAGTTACAAAAGAATTACCAGATAATTTTCTGATTCCAAGTTCCAATAGTCGCGACTATTCAAAAGTGCAACTCGCTACTCCATGCTAGAACCTAGCGATAAGTTGCTAGTGTTAATCTTCTAATATATATGGATATTTCATACCTAGTGTGTTTCACGTACGAATAAATATGATAGCATAAACTGGAGTGAACCGTGTTTTGTGTGCCTCTACCCCACTCGTCGGTTCCCCAAATTGGTGACCCCTTCAGAAAAGTGATTCAACTTTCTTCTATCACACGTTCAACCTTTTACAAGTTCCTGTACTCCTACAAGTTGAACTACGAGACCAACTCGACACGTCCATCTTCAAGAGCCGAATACACAATACAGACGCATTCCGGGCCTGATCTGGAACGCCAACAAGTTCTTCACAGTACTACAACAACAACCAAAATTCGGACACAATCCTGCGCTATTCAAACTAAGGAGCAACACTGCCCATCTTCGTAGTAACACAACCAGCGAGTTACCACCATCAGGAACTTCGTCCCACATCTACCAGTCAGATTCAACACAACAAAGATAAACGGTCAGTTCGTTCAGAGTCCTATAAAAACATTTTGATAGGTAAAAGTGATGTGTCTTACTCAAACAGTGCATGACGTTTAATTAATAATGAACACTATATAGTCTTTAAATATACCACAGACAAGAAACTGATATAATTTTAGCCGTGCATACCTTAATTTTTATTTAGTTCAAGACTTCATTAGCACTAAGACCAACTTATTTAGAATTTCGACCTGTCACTCACTACAAATAGGTTCTACATACCAAGACCTAAGTGTTTTCACTGTAAAATGTTTATCTAGGTAACCAAATATTTTTCTATTTTTTTATCTGTTTTATGTACGGTTTAAAATATATACATGAATTGGTACCTTTCACATTTAGTACTACTACATTAAATTAAAAACAACTTATTTATCTGTTTTAAACCAATTTCAATAAAAAAAAAAAAAAAATATTGAGTAAATATTCAACCGTGCAATTTTAAACACTTACCTGGATAATTGTTTTTCATATAACTTTTAACTAATTTACTGTAGGTATTTAAAAAAAAATATATAATAATAAATTTGAAAAGAAATAATAATAAATATGTATTATTATATAATAATATATATTTCTTTTTTATAATTAAGTTGTGAATTAAAAATTTAATACATGTTGAGTTAGATATATTATATAGCTGTATAAGTGAAAATTAATGGTACAGGTCCGAATCGAGATCAAACATATTTTTTTTTTGTGTCATAATTTTTTTTTTGTATTAATACTCAAGTATGGAGGAGTGTCAAGCACAACTAAAATCTCTACAAGAGCAAAACGCTGCCTTGCAAGAACAACTTGCCCAAGTTTTAAATAGCAATCAAATAAACTGCGCCTCAACTGCCCCCCCAAATAATAATGTAGCTAGAGTGTCAGTCAAGTTGCCCCCCTTTTGGGCCGATCGTCCAGCCGTGTGGTTTGCCCAAATTGAAGCACAATTCGAAATAGCAGGTATCACAGCAGACTCAACACAGTATAACTACGTCATATCTCAGCTAGATACAAGGCATGCAGCAGAGATCGAAGACATAATAACTCAGCCCCCCAAAGTAGATAAATACAAAACTGTTAAGGAGGAGCTCATTCGGCGACTATCGTGCACTGAGGAACAACGGGTCCGGCAATTACTGTCAGATGAAGAGATCGGTGACAGGAAACCCTCCACATTCCTTCGCCACCTACGTTCCCTCGCAGGGACAATCCTGCAAGACCAGAGCATCCTCAGACAACTGTGGCTTCGCCGGCTTCCTATTCATATTCAAGCTATTATCACGGCACAAGCAGATCTGCCACTTGAAAAACTTGCTGATTTAGCTGACAAAATATTGGAAGTTTCCCCAGTAGCTATTCCCCCAGCCGTTTACGCCGCCTCCGCCCCAATAGCTGCTCCGACTGACATGCAAACTCTTACAACCCGCATGGATGAGCTCACTAGGCAGGTTGCAGCCTTATCACAGAGAGGCAGAGATTTTAGCAGACAAAGGTCCAGATCGAGGGGTCCGCGAGCTTCATCCGCTGACTCCGAGATGTGTTGGTACCATCTTAAGTATAAAAAGAAAGCACAAAAGTGTGTAAAACCTTGCAGCTGGGATGACAACGCGGAAAACAGCCAAGGCAGTCAGTAGTGGCGGCAGCTGATGGCCCTTTCTCCAGTCGCCGACTTTTCATTACAGATGCCGTCTCTAAATATAAATATCTCATCGATACCGGCTCTGATGTTTGTTGTTTCCCTCGCCGGCTTATTCGTACTCACCTCCGTTCTGCAAATTACAATCTCAATGCTGCAAACGGTAGTGTGATTAAAACATATGGCGGTACTACACTTACACTAAACCTAGGTTTACGCCGCGACTTTAGCTGGCGCTTTATCATAGCTGACGTCGAAACCGCCATTGTGGGTTCGGACTTCTTGGCCCATTACCATCTGCTCCCGGATTGCGGTAACCAAAGGTTGCTGGATGGGAAGACTGGTATTTCAGTACAGGCAACCATCGCCTCAATTGATCAGGCCAGTGTCAAAGCAGTGGGAGTCAACAACAACTCGGCCTTCGACTGCATCCTCAGGGAGTTCCCAGGCATCACACGCCCACCAGGGCTTCCGAAGATTGTCAAGCATAGTACGGTGCACCACATCAAGACAACTCCAGGGCAACCCGTATCGTGCCGCCCACGCCGCCTCGGCCCAGAAAAACTCATCATCGCAAGACAAGAATTCGTGGATATGATGCAATGTGGGACAGCTCGGCCCTCTAAAAGCCCGTGGTCATCACCCTTGCACTTAGCACAGAAGCGAGATAACACCTGGCGCCCTTGTGGCGACTATCGTGCACTTAACGACCGTACTGTGCCTGATAAATACCCAGTCCGGCACATAGGGGATTACAGCCACAACCTAGCAGGGTCTAAAATTTTTAGCACCCTTGACCTGGTTAAAGCTTATCAGCAAATCCCAGTCCACGAAGATGATGTATGCAAAACGGCAATTATCACTCCTTTTGGCCTGTTTGAATTCCCCTACATAAATTTCGGATTAAGGAACGCCGGCCAAACGTTCCAAAGATTTATTGATGAAGTGGTTCAGGGTCTCGATTTCTGCTTTGCGTACATCGATGACATTTTGGTGTATTCACGTGATGCCACGGAACACGCCCGGCATTTACGTATACTGTTTAAACGCCTACAGGACTACGGAGTCGTCGTTAACCCAACAAAATGTAACTTGGGTTCCAAAGATGTTACTTTCCTGGGGTATAGCATTAACGCAGAAGGGACCCGCCCTCCCACGGAACGAGTTGCAGCTCTCCGGGAGTTTAACCTACCTAAAACAGTCTGCGGTCTGCGTCGTTTCCTTGGAATGATTAATTATTATCGTCGGTTCTTGCCCCATACGGCTGAACTTCAAGCTCCACTTATTAATGCAATAACGGCCATAAAGGGAAAAGGAAAAATTCCCGTTCCGTGGACCCCGGACCTAGAACAACGCTTTTACGCTTTGAGAGATAGCCTTGCCAACACAACATTACTTGCCCATCCCATCTGCAACGTACCGTTAGGACTGTTCACAGATGCATCTAGCACGCACGTTGGTGCATGCCTGCAACAACAAGTCAACGGTCATTGGCAACCCATTGCGTTCTTTAGCAAGAAACTGAATGCACAACAGATTCAATGGCCTGCCTATCATCGAGAGTTATTAGGAGTTTACGAAAGTGTGCAACATTTCAGGCACATTCTAGAAGGACAACTAACAACTGTGTACACGGATCACAAACCATTAGTGTTCGCTTTTAAACAACGCCGTGAAAAACTAGCTCCTACCCAGCTCAATCAGTTATCATTTATATCACAATACACAACGAATATTGTACATGTCAAGGGTGAAAACAACGTGGTAGCTGACACCATGTCCCGTATTGAAGCTGTCACGATCGAATCCGACTACACGGCTCTTTCACAGTCGCAAAAACAGGATGATGAACTTAAAAAGTTACTACAGGCCTCCGAAACATCATTAAATCTAAATGAAGTAATAATACCAGGTACTAACACCGTTCTAGTATGCGATACATCAACAGGAAAACCTCGCCCATACATAACACCGCCATTCCGGCGCTCATTCTTTAACCAGCTCCACAATCTCAGCCATCCTGGAGTTAGGGCCACCTTACGTCTTATAAATGAACGTTTTGTGTGGCATGGAATGAATAAGGATTGTCGATTGTGGGCACAAACATGTATACCTTGCCAGCGCAGTAAGGTTACGAGGCACGTCAACGCCCCATTAGGACATTTCAACAACCCAACTGGCCGCCTGCGACACGTTCACATTGACATAATCGGGCCCTTAGCAATGTGCAAAGGTTTTCAATACTGCCTCACAGCCGTAGATCGGTTTACCCGATGGCCGGAGGTATGGCCAATGAGCAGCATAACAGCAGAAGAAGTAGCCGAGACCTTTACCAATGGTTGGATTTCTCTATTTGGCGTCCCTAGCGTCATAACAACCGACCAGGGCCGACAATTCGAATCTGACCTTTTTAGGAGACTCTTACAAGAGTGCGCCACAACGAGAAGTAGAACCACCAGTTACCATCCGTGCGCCAATGGCATGGTAGAAAGGCTCCACCGTCAGTTGAAAGCCGCCCTTATGTGCCACGGTGACATGTGGGTTAGAGCGTTACCTCTGGTTCTACTGGGTATTCGATCAGCTCTAAAGGAAGACTTAAAATCCTCATCAGCAGAGCTATTATATGGTGAGCCACTTCGTCTACCCGGAGAACTCATAGTCGCTTCCCCGGCACCTGAACGGCCTGAAGATATTACGGATTTCGTTGTCCAATTACGCAAGAAAATTTCAAGACTGCGACCAACATCAGCCTCGCGACACTCACAACCATCGACTTTCGTTTTCAAAGGTTTAGATGTAGCGACCCATGTTTTCCTTCGTGATGACACAGTTCGAAAGCCCTTACAACCTCCATACACTGGACCTTACGAAATTGTCAAGCGTAGAGACAAAACATTTACAATTAATGTCAGGGGTAAGAACGTGGAGGTCAGCGTGGACCGCATTAAGCCAGCGTATATTGAGCACGATGAAATACCGTCCCCGCCTGAAGAAGTGATTACGCCGACGTCACCGTCTCCTCTTTTGCCCCCGTTGATAACCGTACCGAATCGTACCGTCGCACCTTTTTTTTTTTTTTTTTTTTTTTTTTTCCGGGGTGGAAAATCCTCATTGGATGTCCTCCGCCCTTGGGGGGGCGGGGGGGTCTGTCAGACTCATACTGACTAAAAACCACCCCGGTGTTCCGTCTCACACCTACACCGGGGGTCGCGGGAACAACGATACTTCCGCAACCCCCGGCTAGTGCCGGCCCGCCTCTGCGGGCCACGATCTCGGGTTGGGGGGGAGTGAGGTGTTGGACTCCCCCCGCGACGTCTCAGAGGGGCGCGCGTGGAACACTACGCGCCACCACCTCGGGTCCGGATGTGTGGGGGGCGACAGACGTCCCCGAGTCCGTCGCCCCTGGACCCATTTAGGGGGGCTGGAAGAGGGCGTTGTCCGCCCTCCGCCTACGCCCGGCGCGTCTGCTGCGGATTGGGTTAGCGGATGAAATCTCCCTCTCCCTCTCCGCAGCCTCCTTCTGCGAGACGACTGTTTCGCAGAAGGATACCACCGCGTCCCAGGACTCCTCGCTGCCGACCATAGACTCGATTACAGCCGGCAGCGACAGGTCACTGCCTACTTCAGAGATGAGGGCACGGCGTGGCTCCTCCCAAGCGGCACACTCTGCCAGCGTATGCCGCGCCGTGTCCTCCCGGCAGTCGACGCAGTGGTGACACCGGGCGTCCGGCTCCCTGTTTATGCGACACAGGTACTTCCCGAAGCAGCCATGCCCCGAGAGCACCTGCGTCACCCGAAACGACAGGGAGCCGTGCCTCCTCCCGAGCCAGCGCTCGAGCACTGGCCGGACCGCCTCGATGGTAATGAGGCCGGCGGTAGGGCGTGAAAGCCTGTCCCGCCATTCCGCCACCAGGACCTCGCGGAGCTGAGACCGACGCAACTCCATATGTCGCTGCATCGGCCCTTCGCCCCGCGCCCGCGCTTCCTCGCGCCACCGGTACAGTGACGCGAGTACCTTCGCCTCCAGGTCCCAGGGCGGGGATCCGGCCAGTGCACAAGCCGCCTCGTAGGAGATCGTGCGATAACCCCTGATGACTCTGACGGCCATCGCTCTCTGCGGCTTTCGCAAAACAGCGATGCTGCCAGCCGTCAGGTCAGTCGCCCAGATCGGGGCCCCATACAGGGCCATCGATCGCACGATCCCTACGTAGAGCCGCCTACAGGTGGCGCTCGGGCCCCCCAGATTGGGAAGCAGCGTTGACAGCGCTCCAGCCGCGCCCAACAACTTGGGCGCCAGCCGTCGAAAGTGGGGGCCGAAATCCCACCGGCTGTCGAGCACCAATCCTAGGTACTTCATGGTAGACTCGACAGCGATTCGAGCCCCCCCGACCACGATGTGAGCATCGGGTGGTGGCGCCCGCCGGGGGCCATGAAAGACCATGGCCTCCGACTTGTTGAGGGCCACCTCCAGGCCAAGGCGCCGTATGCGGCTCACCACCTGTGAGACCGCAGCCGTCGCTAGCAACGCTGCCTCCCTGTACGAACTCCCCCGGGCGGTGACCAGCGTATCGTCCGCGTAACACGTCAGGTCCACGCCCGGTTGGAGTTCGCCCCTCAGCACCCAGTCGTACCCGATGTTCCACAGAGGAGGGCCCAAGACTGAGCCCTGTGGAACACCGCACGACATGCGGTGCTGTTTTGCGACGCCATCACGTCCCACGTAGGTGACACACCTCTCCGCTAAATAAGCCCCGACGATGCGGCGGAGGTAGGGAGGCACTCGGTGATACCGCAGTGCCTCCCGAACACAACTCCAGGGCAGGGTGTTGAAGGCGTTGGAAATGTCCAAGGACACCGCCAACATCACACCACCCCGGGACACCGCTTCCTCCGCTAGGACTCTCACCTGCGATATTGCGTGGATGGTGGAGCGCCCATGCCGAAAGCCGAACTGGCTTTCGTCCAGGTCCGGCCCCTCTCTGTACAAGTGGCTGACGAGGCGAGCAGCGATTATCCGCTCGAACAGTTTACCCACCTCGTCTAGCAGCACTATGGGCCGGTACGCGGACGGTGAGTCCGCAGGGCGCTCCGCCTTCCTGAGCAGGACCAGACGACCAGATTTCCACAAAGTGGGAAACTGGCCCCGCTCAAGGCACGCTGTGAAGAGTCCTCTCAGCCAGGGCTCTAGCTCCTTCAGAGCGAGGGCTAATACGTGGCCGTGGATCCCGTCGGGCCCCGGAGCCACGTTCTTGGCCCGGAGCCGCATCACGGCCGCCCCCATCTCTGCCTGTGTCACTTCTGGGACTCTGATGGCGTCCTCCTGTATAGACTCTGTGGCCGTGGGCAAAGCCATTGGCGGCGGGAAATGCTCCGCTCTCGCCGGGAAGAGGGCTGCGACTACCTCCTCCAGCAGCTCGGGTTGGAGACTCTCCGTAAGCGGAGGCGCGGCGGCTCGAAGTTTCCCTCGAACCGCTTGATAAGGGCGCCCCCACGGATCCCCGTCTAGAGTCTCCAACATCTCCTCCCTGGCTCGCTTCTTCGCCTCACCGATGGCCAGCCGCAGAGTCTCCGTCGCCGCGCGGTACACCTCATACCGCGCGGCTTCTTCGTCAGGGAACCGACGACGTCTCCTCCGGTATCGGGTGTACTAGCGTCTGGCCGCTACGCACGCAACACGCAACTGTGCGATCTCGGCGGACCACCAGTACACCTGGCGCCTCGTTGACTGTGCGTGGTCCCGGGGCATGGACGCGTCGCTGATTTGCGACATCGCCCCGCGGAACCACAGCGCCTCCTGTTCGACGTCGACGGGTCCGGTCATTGCCGACTCCCGGATCCAGGCCTGGACAATGGTAGCCTCCTCGAGAAGTTCCCTGTCGATGCGCTTACGCGCCCAGCGCGGACCGTCCGTTCGCGGGGCCGGCGTACCGCGGCCGCCGTCGGTCTGGGTGGAGACGTCAAAACGGATATATCTGTGATCCGATAACGTCTCCACCTCCACGGCGACACGCCAGTCACGGACACGGCTCGCGACAGCAGGGCTAGCGAAAGATACGTCCACTATCGAACCGCCCCGCTGTCGCACGCACGTTTGTACCGAGCCCCGGTTTAGTACGACCAGGCCGGTGGCGACTGCCCACTCTTCCAGCACCTCACCCCTAGCATCGGTTACCGGAGATCCCCACGCCGAAGACTTGGCGTTGAGATCCCCTAGCAACAGCACAGGGTGTGGGTGGAGTCGGCCTACGACGGCGCCCAACTCGACAAGGAAATTCTCGAAGTCGGCGAGACTCTTGTTGGGCGAAAAATACGCACCAACTGTGCCAACGCCGTCCGCGAGGGCGGCCACCCAGCCGTGACCTCGGGACGGGCCGGCTAGAGCTCCGCCAATGATGGCCACCAAACCGTCGAGGTCTCCAACCCAGTTATCCCTGGGTGGGACAAAATACGGCTCAGCGACCACAGCCACGTGAATCGACCACTCTGCCATGCTCTGGAGCAAGAGATCCTGCGCTCTGGCAGAGTGGTTGATATTGCCCTGGAGGAAATGGTAGAGCGCCATTATGCGCAATCCATTCCCTCCACTCCATTCCTAGGCCGGGAGTCGTCCGAAGAGCAGCCAGACTGACGAGGGGGCAAAGAGCCCCCGGCAACCTTGGCCCTCCTTCTCCTCTTCTGCTGTGCGGGTGCGCCACAGGCCTTTCCTCCCGCTCTGTGCCCAGCGGGCCTCCCTGCAGCTGTACAGAGGCTGCAGTTTGGCGCCGCAGAGCACTGGGCCGCCTTGTGGCCGGGCTGACCGCAGCGATAGCACTGCTCGCTGCGGTCTGTTTCAGCGGTGCATCGTGCCCTGACATGCCCAATGTCCAGGCAACGATAGCACCGCAATGCCCTGGGTTGCAGCAGTTTGACCCTCGCTGAAACCCATCCCACCAGCAGTCTTCCACTGTTAGCGACTTTTTGCGCCGCCGCCACCGGGCACCGCACCCAAATCATGCCAAGCCCGGTAGCGTCGGCGCGGATCTCGCCCGTCCGTACGTCCTCGGATGGACATCCGCCGGCTTGGGCGATAGCCGCCACGACCTCAGCTGGGGTCGTCGAGTCGTCCAGACCGTCGACACGCAGCTCAGACGTCTTCATAGGCCTGGACACCCGGACGTCCTCAGGGTTGAGGACCTCCCGCAGCTTGGCGGCTAAAATGTCCGCCTTTTCAGCGCTAGATGCACCCGACACCTCGAGCAGCCGCGCCCCAGTAATCGCCGGCCTCATTTTGAAGCCGGACGGTGTTCCAAGGTCGGGGAACGCGACTTTGGCCCTCGCCTCTGTCAGGACCGCCTTGTAAGAGACGCCCCTTTCGACGGCTCCGGGCTGCAGGGTGATCACTACAGCCGCGGAGCGTGGTGTTCTGACTTTAGGCGGTCCCGCGGCCTTATTCGGTGCGGGTGCTCCAATGGTTGCCGGCGGTGGCGCCGTCCTCTTCTTCCGACGGCGTCCTCTTTTAACCACCGTCGTCCAGGCCTCCGTGAGGGGGTTAGGTGGTGTCGGCGGGGTAGCAACCGCCGATTGGGAAGTGGGCACGGACCTACCCTCAGCGGGCTTACTGGGCCCCTCCGTGAGCCTAGTGGCCGTCTTTCCAGCACTTCTCGTTTCAGCCGTGGCGGCTGCCGGTCTAGCGAGCCCGTCCTGTCTCCGCTTGTCTGCAGCGAGTGGTGGGCGGACGGTTTCGGCTGGGGGCAACCTCGCCTCTATGACCTCCATCCGGGCACTCACCATTTGGCCGCACTGCATCATGCAGATGCGCGCGATCCTCTCGATATCCGCATCCGCAAGTGCAGGGGCCGACGACGGGGCCGAAGATGGGGCCGAAGACAGGGCTGGCGATGGGCTCGTGGCTGAAGAGGCATCCTTCTGGGCAGCAAACTGCCGCTTGAGGTCCTCCAACTCGGATCGCAGCCGGTGGTTCTCCTCCCACAGTTTCGCCGTCTCATCACTGGTTGTGCGGCTGCTGAGGACTTCTACCGCCTCTTGGATGTCGCTCACCGCCTGCTTCAGGGCGCAGGTGAATGTGCCCTTCAGGTTGCCCGATTTGGTGGCAACCTTCAGGACGACTTCTAGCCCGTCCATCACCTGGCGATTGAGCGCCACTGCCGATATATCACCACCGGCATCCATCCGAGCCAAGCGCCGCTCTCGGGCCTGTCGGGCTAACTCACTGACCTCGTCAGCCGCGACATCCCGTCGCTGCGCCCGCTTTGCAGCATTCACCTCCGCCTTATTTCTGCCCAGCTGGGATGCGTTGGAGTCACCGCTCTGGTCCGCACTCATGTGCCCAGGGTCACTCTCCACACATTCCGTAGGGGCAGGCGTATCGGGTCGAACAAAGCGACCCCGCAAGTCGCGCTCTGGAAACCGAGCGGTAGCTACACCCGCCACCGCGCGACCCCTTCCTCTCCGACCTGTTGACACCTTCGGGGCCGACAGGTTCTCCTCACTCGAGGAGAGACCCAGCGACCCCGAGTCCTTGCTGCGCGGACGCTTCCTCCAAGAATTGGAGGTGCAGCCGCGTGAGTCCTGGTCGGACAAGTTGTCCCCAGGACCGGAGCCTCCTCGGCTCTTGTTGCCGTCGGCGACGGCAAGAGGAACATCCACATGGGGACTTGAGCCTCCTCGGCTCTTGTTGCCATTGGCGACGGCAAGCGGTGCGTCCACTTCGCGCAGTTGCTCCAGGTTCTCCTGGAGCTCCTTTTCTCGCTCGTGGCTCTCTTGGCGCAGGTCGGCGGTGGTCTGCCGGCCCGCGAGACTAGTGGTGCCCCCCTCAGATACGATGGGGCTGCCCTCTAGGGAATCCCTAGAGGGGCGGGACTGGCCCTTGCATTGTGCAAGGGTACCCGCCTGAGGATTATTTGCCAATAGTCCTTGTTCCATTTTGGTTCCTTTTTAAGGGTAAGGTCCCTTTCCCTGCGCTAGGGACCGGATACAAACCCTCCGGCCATTCATCCCCTCAGCACGCGAGACCTTGGGATTGGGTTCCATCTCTACTCCACGTCCACTCGACCTACCCTCTGTCAGCAGAGGGGGGAGTAGGCGTTAGATGGCCACCGCAGCGACGGACTAGCCGTCCCGCCTCTAGCCCGGTTCCCTTCACAGACCATCATGGATGATGATCTGTGTTTGGAACCGTGACCTTTCCTCGTGTGTTGAAATTAGCCGCCCGCCCCAACTGTCCACCCAACGTGGGTGGGCAGCTGGAGCTGACGTTGCCCAGGGTGCGCCGCGTGGAGGCTTTCAACTTGCACCGTCGCACCTTCGGCAACCTTAGCGCCATCGGACGCACCAACAGAGTACACCACACGGTCTGGTCGAAAGGTACATTTCTCAAAACCATTTGATCTTTAAATTTATAATTTTTTTTTCTTTCTTGGATATTTAATTTTTCTCGCTATTGTACATTGTTTTGTATGGTTCTCTCGTCTGCGTAGGGGGGTGGTGTGGCGTTTCCGAACAGAATCGCGCACTGTCAGGTGGATGGACCAATAAGGTTCGAGAAAAAAGACCGCCAAAAATATTTTGACAGAGGGAGATTTTCACTCTCTAGAAAAAACTTAGTTACAAAAGAATTACCAGATAATTTTCTGATTCCAAGTTCCAATAGTCGCGACTATTCAAAAGTGCAACTCGCTACTCCATGCTAGAACCTAGCGATAAGTTGCTAGTGTTAATCTTCTAATATATATGGATATTTCATACCTAGTGTGTTTCACGTACGAATAAATATGATAGCATAAACTGGAGTGAACCGTGTTTTGTGTGCCTCTACCCCACTCGTCGGTTCCCCAAAAGTTCCTATATAATTGATTTACCAAAAATGTGTGAATATAACAGAAATTAACAGGTGTATTATGTATGAAAAATTTCATATAGCAATATTTTACTGTAAAAGTAAAATAATATTGTTTTGAAAACAAAATATTTTACTTAAGACTGCACCGTGCAAAATAATTCAAAACGATAGTGACAGTTATAGGGATATAATCAATATTATTACCATAATTGCGATAAAAAATATGTAATGGACACCACAACGAATGTGTTAACGATTCTATGTTGGCAAAAATAAAAATATTGTCTAGTTTAAATAACAAAAATACGTAAAGTTAGACAAAAATCTTAAAATAGCATGCTAGTGTTTTAATGATTTTTGATAGTAAACTGTTGAATTTTTTCACAATCTTTAATTCATATTAATCTCTAATGGTCATACCACAATTTAGTGTTTTAATATTTTCGAAATGTCATTTGGTTATTTTTGTGTTCTTTTTTTTCTTAATTGTCGCGCTGTTTTGTATCATACGCAACGTGCACCTGTTGTCAATTCAGTCGTCCACGAGAGCTCGGAGCGAGGTCACGTCTCATCGTGGAGCGACGCGCCGATAACGATAATTCGCGATCTATTGTGTACGTATACATTGCCGCAAATAGTTGAATGAGGTAAGTCATATTTTTTTATTTTTGTGTAGGAATTTTTATGCATACCTAACTGTACGACGTTAGTCTGCACACTTATGGTAAAAAGATAGAAACCGGGGATGATAATAAAACCGCCCGTGTTGAGTGTAGAAAAATCACTCATTTATTTTACTTAGTAACAACTATATAAAATGGTCGCGCGTGTGCAAACGCAGCAAAACCTACTTAATTGTACTAATGTGCGGGTTCACCGTACATACTGCCAACTCTAAAGGAGAAGACAGGAGACGTGTTTAATCCTAGATGATAAGTGGTCAAGTTAAACACATGAAAACTGATGACTTACATTAATGGTACATATTTCAGTTGAAAGATGATACAATGTGATTTCATTAGGTTTATATCTATGTAACTAATCTAAGTCGTAAAGTCTGTAACATTAAATTGTCTGGTTTCTCAAGTTCACTTTCACTGACGGACCATGGGTGAGGTCCCCTTATCGACACTTTCGGTAGATTTACTTATATCACTAAACTCACTGAACACTGGCACTGGCACAGTTACCCTCACGCTCTCCGTTGAGTTCGGCCCTGCGTGCTCGGCTCGCGCCTCCGCCCCAGGGGCGCGCTCGTCCGGCTGCCCACGTACTTCCACCATCTCGTGCTGCTGCTTTTCAAGTGCGTTCTGACACTTCCCTCTTGTAACGAGGTAAATGCAGGTCCCGCCTAAGATGACAACTAAGGCCAGGACAATATAAGCGACGGAATAGTGATGAATGTCGTGAACGGTTAACTCTGTAGAAGATTGTTCCTTAATGTTTCTTATTTGCTCTTCCAGCTGATTCCACCTGTGGGTGTGGTTTACCGCAGAATCATAATCGATGGGCAAGGTCGTGTTAATGAGTGAGTTTAGAATGGACACCTCTGGGACTTCGATGTTCGATTGTATATTCAAGTGACGTAGAAAGTTGTTGTGCGCATGGATACTATAAGCGTCCGATTTCAATGTGCATCCCTGACCTACGTTAATGATACCACTGCCTTGAATGACTGTAGTTGTTGTATCAGCAATACAGGAAATACGAAGTTCACATGACTCACAACAGGTATAAAACCAGGAGTTCACATTATGTAATTTGACCCAATAATTGTGGCACGTGGATACTTCTTGTTTACAAACGTTTCTGATATCACTTGCATCTTGAATATCACACAGCGATTGTTTTATTTTTAGATTATAGACAGGTTTGTCATAGGTACACAATAATTTTTTGCTCCTTAGAACATGTATGCAAGCCTGCAGGTCACTATCTGATAAGAAGAGAGCGAGGTCCTTTTGGATGTTGTAGGCAATAAATGGCGAGCTTGGGACTGTGCGAATGATGCGATTCGTTCCCCTTTTCTGAGGGATAGGTACGATCCTGTCTAACTCGAAGATGTCGTTGCTCACCAATGGAATCTTTATCTCTATGATAAGGTAGCCTTCATATAACGTTGCTGACGCCTTCATGATTTTGTACATGTCAGATAGGTTTGTTGACTCAATTGGGGTCATTAAGTTTCCCTGCAATTGCCCGGAGATGATATTGATCTGTTGAGCCAGTTGTTCTGGTGACAGGAGGTAAGGGTCAATACGACCGTGGCTGATGTCTGTCACGGTGTCAATAAGTGTGTGCTGTATGCGCATTAGATTTGCCAGAATGACACTCGCGGCTAAGGTGGTAGATGTTACATATAAACCGTTCCTATTGTCTAGACGCACCCGATTGATTTCAGCAGTGGCGTTTCGAAGATGTTCCTTGATGAAATGGAACTGGTTGTTCATTGTCTCCTCGCTGCGTCGTAGAATGTTGTATTCTGATTCCAAGACCAGTGTTTGATTCCTGAGTAATTTTTGGAGATGATTCTCATGGGTGGTTATCTTTTCTATATCCTGTTTGTATTGTTGAGCAAAGCTGTCATCCAATACTCCAAACATAGTATTTGCCAGATACCCCACTCCATTTATCAAGCCACGTTTTTGCCTTCTTGCGTTAGGTTTTTCGAGGAGTGTTTGATAATGCTCAAGTTCTTTTACTTCCTGTTCTAGTTGTAGGATGACGCTATCGTATTGCGAGCCCATGCAATCGGCGGTGAATTTCAAGTGCGTTATGTAGCTCTTTACGTTCGTTACTCCGTGATAGAACGTGGACATGTTGTAAAACACAATGAGTTTCCATTCGTCCTTGATAACTTGGAGGTTGGACATCTTGTCGAAGTAAAGACCTTGGTTGCTCGAAATTTGCGTAACATTATATGGCGTCAATTTGAGTTGCTGAGTCTGATCACTGGGTGATACAAACAAAAGCATTAGTAAAGCGGACATGAAAAAGACTTGTAAAGGTTTCTGTTTTCGTAGTCGCGGGGAACGCCTTTTAGCATCAGGTTCAGCTGGTAATCGTGGAGAGGACTCATCCACGCACTGTGCCGCGGATTCGGATGAGGGTCTCTGCTCATTTACGGGTAAGTATACAAGCTTGTTGACTGGACGCTGTATGGTATTGTTACTCGTCTTGACGGTAACAACTCTCACATACCCATCCTTTCCTGGATGCAGCTGCTTTACTCGACCCATTGCCCACTTACCCGGTGGTACGTTCTCTTCCCGGATGAGGACGAGGTCATCGACCTCAAGATTACTTCGTGGTTTTTGCCATTTAGTTCTCGTTTGAAGTTGTTGAAGATATTCCGATGACCACCGTTGCCAGATATTTTTGGTTAAAGCTTGAACGAGTTGCCACCGCGTGGTTAACGATGTAGACTCCGGTTCAGTTTGAGGTCTTGACACAATTGGTGTCCCAGTGAGGAAATGTCCTGGAGTTAAGCAATCGTCGTCAGAGTTTTCAGTAAGTTGACATAGTGGCCTGGAATTCAGACACGCCTCTATTTGACAAAGTAACGTAGAAAACTCTTCATACGTAAGACGTTGATCACCTATGACCCTTTTCAAATGGTATTTCAGGCTCTTCACTGCGGCTTCCCAAAGCCCACCTGCATTAGGCCAGGCAGGGGCATTGAAGTGCCAGTGGATGTTCATCTCACCGATTTTGTTAAAGAAGTCCGGGTTGATGTTCTGGATGATCTCCTTATACTCCTTTTTCATGAGTCGATTAGCTCCCACGAAGTTTGTACCGTTGTCACTGTACATGTGACCTGGTGATCCACGCCGGGAGCAGAACCGGCGAAATGCAGCTAGAAAAGCGGCCGTACTCAGATCAGATACCAGTTCCAGGTGGACGGCCTTCGTTGACAGGCAGACAAAGACTGCTACATATCCCTTCGTCGTTTTGATCCCGCGCCCTTTATTGGCTTTCAGTTCTACGTGGCCCGTGAAGTCGACACCAGTATGCGTAAATGGCCTTGACGGCGTAACTCTGGCTCGTGGTAAATCCGCCATAATTTGTTGTTGTACTTCGTTGTTAAATCGACGACACTTAACACAAAGTCTTAATTGCCGTTTTATCGTCCTGATTCCGCTGATAATCCAGTACCTGTCCCTTATGTATGAAAGGGTTAGTCGGGGGCCACCATGTAAAGTTGTTATGTGAGCCTGGCTAATAACAAGATCAGTAAGTCGACTGTGGCTGGGCAGAATGATAGGGTGCTTCGCTGATGTGCTTATACTGGCGTGATTTAACCGTCCACCAACTCTTAATAGGCCGTTTTCATCTAGAAAAGGGTTTAAACTGCAAATCTTGCTTTTCGAACTCACGTGTTGTTTACATTTAATATGTTGCAATTCCTGATGAAATTCCAGTGATTGCACTTCTTTAATAATTAAATTATATGCGTTATTTATTTCTGATGACGATAGGTAACTATGGTATGTTGAAATATGTTTGTCGCGAATGCGCTTGGCGAAACGTGAAACCCAGCAAATAATGCGCACAATTCGAGTCAATGAACTACAGTTTTGCAGTAGGTCACTGATGAATGTTACATTATTTTGTTCTAAGGCTGTGTTCACACAAGCTGCTTTTATTTCTATGATGGGGGACTGGTACATGAGGTGAGTTTCATCTTTTCCCTCGTAACCTTTTAGCCATTTCGGCCCTTCCCACCACAAGGAATGGTTTAATAACTGAAGAAATGTTATTCCTCGTGTGGCACAATCAGCTGCGTTTTCCTCCGAGCTGACATGACACCAGCGTTCTGCCGGTATTATGTCGGTTATCTGCTTCACTCTGTTAGCTACAAATGATTTCCATCTGGATATATCTCCATGTAGCCATCCCAAGACTATCATTGAATCCGTCCACGCATGAAGAGTCATACGTGCCTTTGGTAAGGAATCAATGACCTTCTTCACTAGTTGGGATAGAAGTAGAGCACCGCAGAGTTCAAGTCTGGGCAGAGATGTTTTCTTTGCAACTGGTGCCAACTTTGTTTTTGCAGCAACAATAGTCGATGTGTACTCGCCCTTATGGTTCTTGGTGATGAGGTAAATAACGCAAGCGTAAGCTTTGTCTGAAGCATCGCAAAATGCGTGTAATTGACTGTTTATTTCTGTGTTACCTAAAAATCTTGGTATGCGGAGTTTATCGATGCAGTTAAAGTCTTCCTTTAGTTTAGGCCAATTATCTTGTATGACCTCGGGTAGTTCTTGATCCCAGCTGGTTTCCATGGACCACGTTTGTTGAAACAGTAGCTTCGCTCTGATTGTAAGCGGTGATAACCAGCCAAGTGGGTCGAAAATCTTAGATATTTCTGACAATAATTGACGCTTTGTAAACGCGACTTTATCATCAGGAATTATATTGCTTTGAAACGAGAATGAATCAGATGATGGATTCCATTTTAATCCAAGAGTCTTTCTGGATTCGAGGCCCTTGAATTCGTAAGGACTGTTCAATTGTTCAGTTGTCAAATGTTGCAAGAGTTCTGGTTTGTTGCTGGACCATTTCCGCAAATTCATACCAGCACCCTGGAGCATTTTGATCAGTTGCTGTTGTAGCTCCATGGCTTGATCAGCTGAGTTGTGTCCACTCAGCAGATCATCCATATAGAAGGAGTTTTGCACAGCTACTGCTGCTAAGGGATATTTTTCAGCGTCATCAGTCGCAAGTTGCTTCAGCGTCCGCATAGCCAAGAAGGGCGCCGCCTTGGTCCCGTACGTTACAGTGGTTAAGTTATACTGATTCAATTGATTATCCATTGGATCTCTCCACACTATTGCTTGCAGAGTCTGATCTTGCTCCCTGACTAATATCTGGCGGAACATCTTTTCGATGTCCGCAGTGATTACATATTGGTACTGCCTCCAATTTATTATCAGTGCTAACAAGTCTTGTTGCAAGTTTGGTCCACTGTACATCAAATCGTTTAGACTGTTACCCGATGTAGTCTTGGATGACGCATTGAAAACCACTCTCAGCTTCGTAGTTGTCGAATCAAGTTTCCATACACCATGATGCGGTAGATAATACGCCTGATCAGCGGTTGTTTCGACTTGTCGCATATGACCTAATTCCTGGTATTCGTTTATAAATTGTTTATATTGGCTTGAAAATGATTTATTTTTGGAAAGCTTAGACTCTAATTGTTTAAATTGCGCTATAGCCTTGAACTTTGATGATCCGAGTTGCTGTTCGAAGCCTGGCATCATAGGTAGTCCAACTACATATTTTCCATTCTCTAAACGTGTCGTGGTGTTTTTGTAGAAGTCTTCACAAAATTGATCACCAATAGTTACGTTTGATGATGATGAGTCATGGATATCCTCCAACTCCCAAAACTTGGCTATCTCTTCAAGGTTATTGATGGCGACATGACAATTGAATTTTTTTGACATTTCCTGATAAGATCCAACCCATTTTGGTTTGTTGAGCTATCGGAGCCTGAGCTGGACCCTTTATAAGGCCGCTTAATATGATTTCTGAATATACACTGGCATCCAGAAGAAGATCAATAGGTCTAGATACATTATACTCCGGGTCTGCTAACTGAAGATGTTTCAAGTGTGACCAGGCCTGTTTGCTAAATGATGAGTTAGGTAGACTGTTTATAACCTTGGACACAACTAACGCCTGAGTTTGCAAGGTGTAATCTCCGTAGATAGACTTACAATCTAGGGTTACAATGCCTTTGCTCTGTTTAGTGACCGGCCCTACCCCTGAAATGGAGGCATGATATTGCCGCCGTTGTAAACCTAACATTTGTGTCGCATTTTCCGAAATCAGTGAAATTTGAGACCCCTGATCAAGAAGCGCCCTTAACGTAACGTATGTACCATTATTTGATAAAACTGTGAGCAGCAACGTAGTTAGCAGGATTTCTTCATTGTCAGCAGCGACGTGGTTAACGTTATGTTGTGCCGAGGAAGGCTGCTCGGTTGAGCTCAAGGTTGCGGTGGTTTGGTGTTGTGGTACACAAACGTCGTGTAGTAGGGTGTTGTGGCTAGCGTTACACCTTTTACAACGTTTGGAACTAGTGCAATCATTGTCTGGATGATAGTTGAGGCAATTTTGACAATATTGACTCTTTGTCACCCAGGTCAAACGATCCTCTGGAGTCATTTTCATGAATTTCCTACAGGTAAATATGAAGTGACGCGTATTACAAATCGGACAGTTAGGTCCTTGAGTAGCGGCCGCTTGATATTGTTTCTTATAGTGGTTCCCCTGGTTAACAGGTTTGGTATTCTGCAAACTTGACTCCCGTTTAACAGCAGGCTTCGCTGTTTCTCTCTCTCTACGGTGTAAGGGTTCCAAAGCAATAAATTTGTTTTCGAGGAACGTCATAAATTCTGACAAGGATGGTAGTTCTCGTGGTGTTGTACGCGCCCCCTTATAATCACAGTACGTCTCCTGGTCCAGTTTCTTACTGAGAAGATGCACTAACAACGGATCCCATGTGTTTGTGTCCACACCAAGGTTGTGTATAGCGTGGATACACTCCGTGGTGGTGTCATATAGCCGCTTCAGTTCATAAGCGGTTTGCTTGGAAATAGAAGGCTGATTTAAAAATATCTCTATTTGATAAGTAAAGAGAACTTGAGCATTATTATATCTGTGAGTTAGGATTTCCCAAGCTGTATCGTAATTTTCTGCCGAAATATGAAGATGCTGGATAAGGCGTTCAGCTTCTCCTTTGAGCTTCCCTTTCAAGTGTTGCATCTTCTGAGCCTTGGTAATGGTGCTGTTTTCGTGAATAGCTTCTGTAAACAGGTCACAAAACGTTGGCCACTGCGTGTATTTCCCCGTAAAAGTAGGAATTTCGAGCTTCGGCGTAGCTTGCTGTACATGTACCATGGACGATATTTTCTTATTAAGTGAACGTTTGATGTCTTTGTAATTACGCTCCAACATGCTAAATTCATCTTCGTACAATACGTCACCGCCTTGAAGTAAATGATCGATACGCAGATGCAACGAGTCAATAGTGTTCCACTTGGTTTGTATAGCCCTAAGCTCGTCTTCAAGTTCCCATTTTTCCGATATTTCGTTCACGCTGATGCTCTTCACCAACCTGTTGAAGGCCCTAAAGTTGGTTCTTTGTTGAGCCAACAGTTCATTGGCTTCCGTGTTTGCTTGGCTTCCTTTCTCATCAGAGCCAAACGCAGTAAGCAGGTTACGGGTAGACTGGTAGAGAATCTTACCCTGATGAAATATGTCTGAGGAGAAGTATTGTGGTTCCTTGTCTGGAAACTCGGAGAGCTTCAGGTGATTTTGTTCGAATTCTCCCCAGAGGTTATCCAACGACTCAATTCTTTTTTGGATATAATCCGGAGTTTTTCTCGATAATGGATCCTTACCGAAATTGACCTTTATCCTATTAAGTCCTTCTAATATTTCCGACTGACGAGCGCTTGACACTGCCATGACGATTAAACAAAAGGAACAATCTTA
This sequence comes from Orthosia cruda, assembly GCA_964057195.1. Lineage (NCBI taxonomy): Eukaryota > Metazoa > Arthropoda > Insecta > Lepidoptera > Noctuidae > Orthosia > Orthosia cruda. The sequence continues at coordinate 40,138,609 of OZ059829.1, forward strand.
CTTGGTCACCGATGAGATGTAATACCAACAGCGATCTGCAGATGCTGGCACTCGGATGAAGGCACTCAGAGTCTCACTGATGTCTTCTATGAACGATTCACTACGCGTTCACTGAATGGACTTATAATTGAACTTTACGGAACTGTCGCGAAATTAACAACGAATATTATCAAGTCTGGGGTTCTGAATCCGAACCACCCGCGCACCTTGATATATATACCCGACGGACTGTTACTACACGTGATATCAGATCCGGCTCGAAGGACCAAAAAAAATGTACGACGTTAGTCTGCACACTTATGGTAAAAAGATAGAAACCGGGGATGATAATAAAACCGCCCGTGTTGAGTGTAGAAAAATCACTCATTTATTTTACTTAGTAACAACTATATAAAATGGTCGCGCGTGTGCAAACGCAGCAAAACCTACTTAATTGTACTAATGTGCGGGTTCACCGTACACTAACATTTACTTTTTATGTTTTTACTATTCAATACATATTTCTGTTTTTGTTTTAATTTTTTTTTTTAGTAAATATAATGCCTATCTCATAAAAAGCATGTATTTCTATTTTTTTATTTTATTTCCTTTTTAACCGATTTTCAAAAATGAGGCGGTTTTATGTTCAGCTGTGTGTTTGTTTTTTTTTGTATGTTTATCGATTTCATAAATTGTGGACCGATTTTGGAAATTCTTTTTTTGTTTAGATGAGTACGTTCCATTTAAATTTGGTGAATATCTGTTGAAGAATTCTGGAGATTTGCAACAGAACTCCTCAAATAATTACGGCTGATCTTTCAGGATTGTTGCAATCGCATGTCTGTTTATTGTCATACTCGTATGTTCATAACATCACATCACACCGGTACGCTCTAAAGAGAGAGGTACGAAGATGTGTACAGTAAACCCTGGTACACTCATTTCACCGGTTATGTTCAAGTTTTATGTTAGATTTTTTTGGAAAAATGTTTTATCTAACATAATGGCGAATGTAGGTAATCGATTTTTCAATTGTTTCTTAAATATTTGATATTGGTATTGTTTAATGGGTTTTTACGGATGCCGATTGCAAATCTGACATTCTTTTTAAAATCCAAGATGGCGGATGCAACTTTTTCTCAAACATTCGATATGGGTATCGTGTAATGGGTTTTTAGGGATGCCGATTGCAAATCTGACATTCTTTTTAAAATCCAAGATGGCGGATGCAACTTTTTCTCAAACATTCGATATGGGTATCGTGTAATGGGTTTTTAGGGATGCCGATTGCAAATCATACATTATTTTTAAAATTCAAGATGGCGGATGCAACTTTTTCTCAAACATTCGATATGGGTATCGTGTAATGGGTTTTTAGGGATGCCGATTGCAAATCTGACATTGTTTTTAAAATTCAAGATGGCGGTTGCAACTTTTTCTCAAACATTCGATATGGGTATTGTATAATAGGTTTTTAGGGATGGCGATTGCAAATCTGATATTCTTTTCAAAATCCAAAATGGCGGTTGCAACTTTTTCTCAAACATTCGATATGGGTATCGTGTAATGGGTTTTTGGGGATGCCGATTGCAAATCTGATATTCTTTTTAAAATCCAAGATGGCGGATGTAAAGTTTTCTCAAGCATTCGATATGGGTATCGTGTAATAGGTTTTTAGGGATGCTGATTGCAAATCTGACAATCTTTTTAAAATACACGATGGTGGATCACATTTTTCTTATAATTGTGAATTTATTTTATTTTTGATCTATCACAAGAAACAGTAGTAGGTATCTATACTACTGTTTTTTTAAGAGATATCAAAGAGTAATCAGAAAGTTGCTTGCAACTTGCGCACCGTGCACCACGAGACCTTAAGTCTAGTTTTTGTATGTACTACTGGAATTCGCACTTCCCCCAATATGATTATAAATTAAAGGCTATTTATTATTCTGAATCCTGATGAATGGAAACTTCTCATATTTTTTATAGTTTATATAACTGTGAGTTTACAGTACCGTTTTTATTACTGTTTTGGGACTGTATGTTTCCAGTTCTAAGACATGCTTTTTTACTACTTACAATATTCTTATTTTATTTCAGTATTCTTCAAAACCATACGGATTCATATTCAATCATTTTGATAGAAGAAACTGAAGATAAAGACGAGATCATAATACACGGCAATAGAAGTGGGTTTCACATGATGCAGTTGAGCTGACTAGAAACACAAGCTACCCATTAAGGTACCGAAAAGCAGTTAAAAAATATACTTCGTTTGGTTACTGGCGCTGTAAAACATATACATATATGCGCAAAATGACAAAACTTTTCTCAAAAAGTTCTGGATCTGAAGCAGGGTTTGTTGAACGGGCCACGTGTTTGGAAATCATAGCACATGCAAATCTTATTATTGCAAAAAACTGACCGAAGGGGAATCATCGACAGAAGAAAATCTGATTTCAACGATGAAAAGTAAAGAGAGTGGCTTTATATTTTCAGCCATACTAAAATTCACTTCTAGGCCGATGAATAATGCTACAAGCTTGATGCATAATGCATAGAGCAACATTACTGAAATTTTTAATGGTATCATAGCGAAGTTTACTGTCGGAAAAATAATAAATTACTCAGGCAGGCAGACATATGCTGGAAGATGTGCCGCATCAGTGGTTTCATTCAATTCGAGACAACCACTGGCATACCCGAGTATAAAAATATTACTCAAGTACTAACAAACTTATAAAACATCTCGAAACTAAGAGAAATACCAAAAGATTGGCGTCAGCAAAACGCAGAGTACATAAATCGAATAATTTAATTTAAAAAATAATTTCTGGAAAAGAGACAAGGAAGGAAATATTAAACAAAAAAAAACCATAATTGATACCTCCAAGCAGGTTGAACTTATCGAGGAAGAATAGAATTGTGGTTTAAAATGGAAGAAATTTCTTATTTTTTTATTTTGATTGCTTAATGCCGGAAATCCTTGTTCTCAGTTAGATAGGCAAATGAAACTCAGGGAATGAAATCTCAATGAAAGATCAATGAAAAGGAGAAAAAAAGATTCGAAACGAACACTTGCAACTGAAGAAACAACAAAACGCAAAAGAAAAGCGCAATAAATCGCATGGGCACGTTATTCCGTTATGCACCAGTGGTGGAAAATAACAATAATGTGTTTCCTTCTTGTCTCTTTTCCAGTTATTTTTATAATCTTTTTTACCTTAACCCCACACAAACTTTGGTCATCTGGTGACAACTTTGTATGAAAAATTTAAATTATTTTTTGAAAAATGTTGTCCTTCCCTGGAGAAAGTTGTTCATTTACAGAAGCAAAAGCAATTTTTAAAATATGATCTTTCCGTTACATCCTGTATAATAAATATACTACGTTTCCCTGGGCTTTTTGTAAAATGGTAAATCACGCATTAGGTAATTATAGTTTTTTTATTACGGTCTGGTTTTATTTTACAATATATCTACTCATATACAGCTACTCCCCTAGCTTACCTAAAAAGTCTACAAACCCAGTAAAATGCCCGGGCCTACAACCCACAAATCCAAAATTTCATCGCAATCGGATGAATATTAAGGGAACGGTTATTGTATTACTATAGTACAATACAACCAAACATTATTTTTTATATAATATAGATTATAAGATTTAATTATGGGCGTTATGTACATATAAAACCATCTAAATAATAAATATTCGTCATTTCAAGTCACTCAACACAACGACCCAAATTTTAAAAATCTTTAGTTACCAACTTTTGTCATGCAACTGCAAGCGGGGCTCGAGCGAACTTCTCATTGTGTGCGTGACGACGCACACGACTAGCGCGCTGCAGTAAATACCTATTTGCCGCGCGCATCTTTTGCTCGGCCCAGTCTTAATTTTACAATCAAATTTTGCCAAACAATTGCTTGTGAAAAAACTTGTTTTAAATTTATTAAATATTTTTTGAATATATTAAAAGTGTTTAATATGAACACCGCCTTTGTTTCCATTTAGTCACGATGACATTTCCTATAAAGTCACTGTCACAAATTTTTACACCAAGTTATCTATATATATAAAAGAAGAAACTGACTGACTGACTGACTGATCGATCAACGCACAGCCTAAACCGCTAGGCCTAGAAGAATGAAATTTGGCAGAAAGGTTCCTCATATCGCGTAAGTGAGCACTAAGAAAGGATTTTTGGAAATTCCCCCCCAAAGGGGGTAAAAAGGGGGTTGAAAGTTTGTATGTAATTTCCACAGTTTGAAAGTTGAGCACGTGAAATTTTAGATTTACGCTCTTGGTTGATAAAAAGAATTAATGTATTTATTAGTTTTTGGATATTCGACCCCTAAGGGGGTAAAAAGGGGGTTGAAAGTTTGTATGAAGTTTTTACAGTTTGCATATTGGACACACTAAATTTTACATTACGCTCTTGGTTGATAAAAATAATTAAAATTGTTATTGGTTTTTCTAAATTCCAACCCTAAGGGGGTAAAAAGGGGGTTGAAAGTTTGTATGTAATTTCTACAGTTTGTAAGAAGAACACTTGAAATTTTAGATTTACGCTCTTGGTTGATAAAAAGAATTAATATATTTGTTGGTTTATGGAAATTCGACCCCTAAGAGTATAAAAAGAAGGTTGAAAGTTTGTTTGTAATTTCTTCAGTTTGTAAGTTGGACACGTGTAATTTTAGATTTACGCTTTTGGTTCTTAAAAAAAAAAATGTATTTATTGGTTTTTGGAAATTCGTCCCCTAAGGGGGTAAAAGTTTGTATGAAGTTTTTACAGTTTGCAAGCTGGACACATGAAATTTTACATTACGCTCTTGGTTGATTAAAATAGTTAATGTTTTTATTGGAATTTCTAAATTCCAACCCTAAGGGGGTATAAAGGGGGTTGAAAGTTTGTACGTAATTTCTACAGTTTGTAAGAAGAACACTTTTAATTTTAGATTTACGCTCTTGGTTCGTAAAAAGAATTAATTCATATATTGGTTTTTGGAAATTCGACCCCTAAGGGTGTAAAAAGAGGGCTAAAAGTTTGTTTGTAATTTCTTCAGTTTGAAAGTTGGACACGTGTAATTTTAGATTTACGCTTTTGGTTCTTAAAAAATATTAATATATTTATTGGTTTTTGGAAATTCGTACCCTAAGGGGGTAAAAAGGGAGGTTGAAAGTTTGTATGTAATTTCCACAGTTTGAAAGTTGGACACGTGAAATTTTAGATTTAATCTCTAGGTATATAAAAAAAAAACCATGAATTTATTCGTTTTTGGAAATTCTACCCCTATGGGGATAAAATAGGGGTTGTAACGTTATATGAAATTTCTTCGGTTTGGAAGGTAAAACATCTAAAATTATAGGCTTTCGCTCCTGATAAATAAAAAACAATGAGTTTAATTATTTCCGGAAATGCCACCCCTAACGGGGCTAAAAAGGGGGTTGAAAATTTGTATGTAATTTCTATAGTTTGTAAGCTAGAGTTGGAGTTGTTCAAAAGAATTCATGTAATTATTAGGTTTTAGAAATACTACCCCTAAGGGGGATAAAGTGGGGGTTGAAACTTTATAAGAAATTTCTTCGGTTTGGAAGGTAAAATATCTAAAATAGTAGCTTTACGCTCTTGATTAATAAAAAAAGTAATGAGTTTATTGATTTCCGGAAATTCTACCCCTAATAGAGATTAAAGGTGGCAATTTGTGGGGCTTATATATTTGAAACTTGGCATCAATACTAAAAGCAAATATTTTATATTTTTATTGATTTTAAAGTAAAGGTTGTCATTACAAGTTTTTCAAAACTTCTCCTAAAATACGATTTAAGGGTTGTTAAAGTTTGTATGGAAAATCTCATTTCTTGGATTAATAAACTTGAAACTTGGGACAAATACTAACCTAAGTAAATAATAAGGGATATCATTATTAGTTATTTGAAACTACCCCTAAAAGATGATTAGGTGGGGGGTGTTGCAGATCTTGGTTTAATAAACTTGAAATTGTGCACAAATACTAACCTTAATAAATAATGTGGGTTGCCATTAGTTATTCGTTTTTCGGAACTATCCCCAAAATACTATTTAGGGGGTGATCAAGATTTTTGAAGATTTTTATTAGTAGGTGAGCATTAAGGAGGGAGTTTTGGAAATTCAACCTTTTTCTAAGAGACATTTAATTGTGTAGATATTACTGACCTCCAACTAGAAACACTACAAAGTGAAAAATTAATTTCTTTTTCGAAGTTGGTGTCTTTGGTAGGTACCATTTTTTTTCGTTATGGACACCGACTTCGAAAAAGAAAGTTATTTTTCACTTTGTAGTGTTTTTAGTTGGATGTCGGTATGATCAAGATTTTTGAAGTATTCTATTACACATAGCTTCTTTTCATTAAAAGAAGCTATGTGTAATACATCATTATGTAGGTGAGCACTTAGAAGGGACTTTTGGAAATTCAACCTTTAAAGAGACATTTATTTGTATAAAAACTTTTTTACAAAATAATATTACTGACTTCCAACTAAAAACACTACAAAGTGAAAATACATTTCTTTTTCGATGTCGGTGTCTTTGGTAGGTACCAATTTTTTTCGTTATGGACACCGACTTCGAAAAAGAAAGTTATTTTTCACTTTGTGTTTTTATTTGGATGTCGGTAGTATTTTTTTGTAAAATAGATTTTTTATTTTTCACTTTTTAGGTGGACCTAATAGGCAATTTGCCTTACAAGGTACTTAATTATTTTTTGTGTATGTTCTCCTATATCTCCGTCAAACAACACTGTACAAACGGTCCAGTTCGGTAGTTCCAAATCGAGGAAGAGGTCATCTTAGTACCGTAAGATTCTTCAAAAAAACTGTTGACACACCTAAAACATCTTCTGGGGGTAATTCTGAAAAACTAATGATGGCAATTTATTATTGTCCAATGAATAAGATTTTTAACCGACTTTCCAAAAAGGAGGAGGTACTCTGTCCTCTAAATCCTAACTTAAACCGTAGATATCTACGATATATCATTTATTATTGATTTTACAATAGCTTATTTTTGATCGCCTTCACTAACTGCACATAATTTAGTTGAATAAAATACGAAATCATGCGAACGAAGTCGCGGGCGGAGAGCTAGTCATCTATAAAACGGAATTTACTACTAGCGAAGGTATAATTTGGGATTAAATATAGTAGAAAGCGATACACATTTTCATTTAAAATAGTTTTGATTAATTTTGGAGGTGCTAATTAACTAAGAAAGTTAAAAATATAAGTCGGGCTGACGTAAAACGTGACGAAAATATTTTTATACCTGATTTAAACCTAGAAATATATGGCAGATACAGTTAATGAAATTGATTTCAGTATTGTATATATTTATTATAACAAAATAATGTTAAAAATGATAGATAGATCACATTGCTGATAAAATATTACATTTGTGATCGTTACTAAATGGAAAGTTCTCATCATGGATCATGTTCGAAACTCCGATTTTTTTAAAGCTATTTAGATAGTTACTATTATAGTTTTCTTAAACCTTGCTAAATGCTGCATGAAATCATCAGGAAACATATTTTTTTATTTATTTTTTGTCCCATTTAGTAACGGTACAATTTTTCGCGGATTGGCCCATTAACAATAATTGTGATAAGATAAAGCAGAATACCCTGTAGATAATGACAAAACAGATACATAATTCTAAGAAGTTGGCTACATCCCTATTGTTTTCTGACGTCATCCAGTTGTCTTCATATCAAGACCGTGGCGCCCGTAGCACGTAAAAGTTCAATAGTTATAAGGGATGTGTATGTTCAATATTCTTATTTTTTTTTGTATATCCTATGTTTAAGCTAAACAAACATTATTATTATTCCATTTATTCATTTTATATAGTTACATATTTTTACATTTTTAAATATTATTCTATAAAAAAATAAAATAAAAAAACATTTAAAAATACAAAAATTATAGCTCACCGGTATCGGGAACAGGGTCCAAGCTACCGGTGGTCAGGGCTCCTGAGAGAGGAACCTCCTAACGATACGCGCCGTGTCCAGGAGTAGCGCTTTCTGGATCAAGCCCTTGATCCAGCCGCCCAACGAGAGCCTCCTCAGATGTTTGTCGAGGCTCTTGGCTATTATGCCATTGGCCGTAACGACTATCGGCACAATGATCGCTGTATTCATTTCCCACATGTCGACAACTTCGCGAGCCAGATCAAGATACTTGCTTTTATTATCTCTCTCAGCCTTCACGAGGTTCTCGTCATGTGAGACCGCTATATCAACAATCATTGAGCGACAATCTAGTCGGTCTATCACCACTATGTCAGGCTTATTGGTAACAATAGTCCTGTCAGTGATGATAGACCGATTCCAATACAACGTGACATTGCCATTTTCGAGAACTGGGTCGGGCACATACTTAAAGTAAGGCACTTCCGACTCCACAAGATTGTATTTAAGAGCAAGTTGCTGATGGATAATCCTGGCTACAAGGTTGTGTCTATGCAAGTAGTCTCCGTTAGCCAGACTAGAACAACCGGAGATAATGTGACGGATTGATTCACCAGGCCGGTGACATGCCCGACAGATGTCAACCGTGCCGTCCTTCACAATGTATTTCCGGTAGTTGTTCGTCATCATAACTTCGTCCATAATAATAATAATTATTATTTTCTTCCTTTATTATTATTAATATCATATTATTATTATCGATTTTGCTTGACCGCTTTACGCGCTTCGTTTCTGGATACGGCGAATCGCATTCAAAGTAAGAACGCAGTTTTTTGTATATTCTGTATTCTGAGATATCATATTTATTTCGCATGTACCTACTTACGCTGATCTAATTATGTTATTGAGCGAAAATATTTTACTAACCTCACAATCTACGTCTGATATACTCTCGTATTATATTAAAACTTCTTCAGAACTTAATTCATTAGCTTCACTCCTTTTTTTATTTTATAACAATACCAATCCACAACGGCGCTGCACTATCTCACACTGACCTTGATGCACTTGGGTCTATGTCGCCACAGGGTGTCTTCTATTAATGTCTATGGCGCAAGAGGCACCGATATTTCTATTAGTTTCGTAGTGACGGGATCTTTCAATATTGAAATCAGTATGAACCAAAGTACGGCCATTTGTGTGTATTAAAAGATTCGAGTTAATACATGTGTAAGGTCAAGCAAAATTACGTACATTCCTTTTAAGGATCGAATTGTTTCAAAACTCAACATTTCGATTCGAAATAAAAGTGATTTTTTAAACATTCGTGTATATCGACACTTTAGAAACTTAATCAATTAACCCAACACTAGACGTCATTCTATAAAGACTACGGCGCCTGGGACACAAAAAAAAATCCCAGTTCAGTCCCTGTTTTTAATATAAACAAAGACCCCTATTGATATAAAAACGTAGACAGAGAAACCTGTCGACCCAATGTTCGACTGACCAATCACTGCACATCACCAACCAATCGCGCGCTCGCAATAAAAACATGACTGCTTAGGCGCAGGCCACATAGTAATGGCGTCGGGCGCGGACATGGCACGGGCGGCATCCTATTCCATTCAAATTTCATACAAAATGCATGGCAATAAAGCGCAATTCAATAAGACGCGTGTGCCAAAATGGCGCGTCATAACCACGTCCGATCAGCGACATACCGTGTGTACTAAATTGCACTTTATTTCCATGCATTTTGTATGGAATAGGAAGCCGCCCGTGCCCGACGCCATTTCTATGTGGCCTGCGCCTTAAGAAGCGAACTAAAAAGAATAAACAAGAAGAAAATCATGATGTGCAGTCGGAGGATACATTTTCGCGAACTCGCTGACCCACCTGAAACCACCTCTTAAAACCCTTTATTTTGATACCCCACACGATGGGATTGGAAGAAAAAAAAATGTTGGTACGCCACAATATGGACCCCAAAAATCCGCAATTTTTTCTATTAATGTTGGGCCGCCACAATATGGAGCCCAAAAGCCGCCAATTTTTCTATTTTCCAATTTAATAAACCCAGTGGCACTCGCAAGATAAAGACGAATTGATGGAAGTAAGAATAATCAAAATCGGCCAGCGGGTTTGATCTCTAGAACGCCACATAAGAACGAACATACATACATACATAGACTGATAAACACATTACCCTCCTTCGGCAGACGGGTAAAAAGGACTTGCCAGAAACTGTAATTATGAATTATTTCGAACTCGTTGTTTCAAAGATCAATTAATTAATAAAGTTAAAAGGTCAGGATCAGGGAACCTAGCTAAGAAAAACAAAAGTCAAAATAGATCTCAATTAAAATTTACTTTTAATATATCTATGTCCTTAAAAGTAAATAACAATAAAACGTTTATTAGCGTAAAAAACGATTAGGTAGGTACCCGAATATAGTAACTAGAATTTTTATAAGCATCATTAATTACTAAAGTGTTTTGATAATGAAAGGAAATATATGCTAGAAAAATATTAGTATAACATCCGACTCATTGATGAAGTTGATGATAAAATTAATTAAAGAAAAGTCCGAACTTACGCCTAAATAAATATAAATCAGATGTTTATATCTTTTACCATTATTTACAATTTTTGAGACAAGCTGCCTAATTGCGTAAGTGTATTCGGTAAGGCAAAGGGTTTGACCCCATGAAAGAGTATGACAAATTCTCTATAAATAATTAGGTATTGCCTAAAATTATTGGACGCTTTCATTGGTGAAGATACTCTTTTCGAAAGAGTCCAATATTTTTTGGTAATACTTAATTATTTAAAGAGAAATACTCTTTAATGGGTTTAAACCCTTTGCCTTGCCGAATAGGGATGATTCTTGGGTAGAAAAATGATAATTCTATTTAATCCATCAGTGAGACTATCAAATAAATAAAAATTACAAAGATAAAGCGCATCAATGGTCAGGAGTGGGAGCTTATGACAAGTCACTTTGTCAGCAAGTGTATCACGGCGTGACGTCAAACGATATGTCAGCGCACTGTATCGTCTTAATTTTTTGTTTACGTTGCAAAAGAAAAATACGTGCCCAATATTTTTAGTAGATATTTTTTTTGTCATCATTCCTATTTCACGCAATCAGGCTGCAGTACACTATGTTTACTTTAACACAGGAAACTTGACTGGGATACTTAATTAAACAAGTATAAGTGCACTAAATAATAATATTTTTTTTAGCAATCAATGTGAAAATGCTAGCGTCCAGTAATCACACCAAATCTGCACCCTAATATTTTGACAGCACGAAACACACTCCTTCCCTTTAATTTTGATAACAGTATTCATTGCGTGTTTTACGCTGTCGAGTAGACGTATTTTTAAACATATGAATGCAAGGAAAGCGTACCGTGCCCTATTCTTTGAACTTACACAATTGGGGTGCTGGCATTATAATCATTCAAATTTCGGAAGCTTAAAATCGTTTTAGCTTTTTCAGTATCGCAATTTCTGCTTCTGGACGGTTTTAAATCAGCAACATTGAAAGACTAGGGTCTATTTATCTATACACAATTTTGACTATAATTTTCATTATTTTATTTTCAGCCTGTATTGCAGACCTGACTTACTTCCTCCTATTTCTCCAGGTTTTGTTATGTGCTATGTATATGAAAATGGTTATTATTGATTATGTGTTAGATCTGTAACTTCACTATTACGAAATCTTACTTGGTTCCAGCTGTACACAGAGTAAAATAACAAATAATTTAGTGTTAAATAACAAAATGTTGAGTATGACTCCCACATAAACCAATTAATATTAAAAAATAGTTTCCTTGACTTATACTTTTGGTATGAACTTAAATCCTTTAACTATTATATATAATAGTAATTATTACAAATGATTTTGTGTATGTGTATTCACAATTTTTTATTCTTTTGTTTTATTTATTACACTATGTTTATGCAACATTTATTTATATACATGACTGCTATGCTAAGCCAATTACAATAATGATTTACATTTTAACTAAAAGTATAAGCGCTTGGTACTAATTTCAAAGATAATACAGCAATATGACCTGCATATAGAACTCTAAAATATTACATCTGTGCAGGTAGCATGGCGGATCAACTCCATAAATTGTGTTAGCCATTGAGATTGATTCCCTTTACAAAACACTACATAGTATAAAATCTTCACTTGATATAATAAGGAGGAAGACCTATTCTATTTCTACGATAAATGCTTATCGTGAATCCAAACACTGTCACGAGTAGACCAAGTATTCCAAATGCTTTCTCTTACTACACTCTGGCTCACACTAATGACTTCAGCTTATATTTAAAAATAAATAATCATCGCGCGAAAGAGGTTTTATTGTACATAGACAACCTACGTCCGCCATGCTACTCGCGTACGCAAAAATCCAAACGCTACCTTTTTAACACAGTAGAAAAGGCGGCATATCTATAATTTACAAAACTTAGGGCAAGTTCTCACGTTAGGGCTGGTTTAGTTGTCGGGCACAGGTTGTGGGGGCCTTCTGTCGAACTGGAATGTGTCGGAGAGGTACAGGCCGAATATGGCGACGCTGTAGAACACTGTCAGGCCAAACAGTGCGAGACTGGCGCTCGCTGTGAAAAGGTTTGAATATTCGCATCTGAAAAGAACACAATTTAAAGAAGTTAGGATTATAATCATGACGTGTGTAGTTGATATGTCGGTAGTTGTGCAACGAATAGTGGGTGTCTAATGTCACGCTTATGTTCATTAATATCGAAGGATTGTTATGTTGTAATAGTACATTTCGTGTCTAGCATAAAAAGTCGAGATTTTAACACGAGCGATGTAGCCGTCGAAAGCTACATGCTAATGTTAAAATAAAGCCTTTTTATGCGAGACACGAACGATTCTTTTCCCACTACCTGATGCAAATAATATCCAACAACAATTTATGTATTAGAAACATTCAGATTAAAAAACACAGACTATACACACAATCAACGCGCGCTTTTTCGAGAGGTAACAGGTTCAGTATCATTCTGCCAGTTACTTAATGATATCAAAACTCCATACAAAAGTCATCTCGTAACTGGCAGAATGATCAATAAACATCAACAGAAAAATCATAAACAATAATAGCTATTTTTTTTTTATAATCGTACTACATCGAAACAATTTTTTTAGTCAATGTGTTACATAATAGACAAGGCAGTGGAAAAACAAATATTGTATACGCACCTGAAGAACCAAACTACAGTAAGCGCGACGGACACGAGCGTCATGAGAATGTTCTCGAGATCCCACGCGCGTTCGGGCTGCGCTCTCTCCGTGATGAGCTCGTGCGTCGCATTCATGCCTTCTTCTTGCATGCCAAGTGGCTGGAATATTACATAAAAATCTTACTTATATTACAAATGCGAAAGTAACTCTGTCAGTCTGTCTGTTAACTTTTCACGCTTAAACCAATGTACCGATTTAGATGAAATTTGGTATGGAGTTTTTATCCTGGAAATTATCCTTAGAGGGTGGAAGTTTGTATGGTGAAATAAGTTATTCCAAGTACTAATGCCACGCAGACGAAGTCGCGGGCAAAAGCTAGTAATACATAATTTCTTGTTTTAGCATGCTAGAGAGAATTAAGAGAGGCCTTTGCCCTGCTTCAGTAAAATTCAAGATGATCTTACTAATATTATAAATGTGAAAGTTTGGATGGATGTATGTTTGTTACTCAATCACGCCGAGGCGGCTGAACGGATCTGGTGGAAATTTGGCATAGACATAGATTATAGCCATTTCATGCGGGCGAAGCCGCTGGCAGAAGCTAGTAATGTAATACATTCTTGTCTCGTTGGCGTTTGCAAGTATGCAATAAAATAACGACAACATCTGTATGTGGTTGTGAACACTGTGTGGATGGAGATGGAGGGGACGGCCAAAGAAAAGATTACATTGAGAGACTAAATTGCCTGCCCTTATCATCCCAACTTCGGATCCGGTAATTACTAAAAGCAGTGCCTGCTTTTATATTTTAAACCATTGAAATGTGCTGAAAATCATTCTTTCCCGGACGTTAAGCAATGTCGTTTAAAAGTGACTCATTCCGTTTGCAGAGAGGTGTAGTTTATGTGGTGTACCGACCTTTAATTAATATAATCATAGGGAAAAAACCCGGCTGCTTAAAAAGCGAACTAAAAAGACGTAAACAAGAAAAAAATGCAGTCGGAGGATACATGTTCGCGAGCTGGCTGACCAAAACCAGATGTATCCTCTGACTGCACAGCATGACTTTTTCTTGTTTACATCTTTTTAGTTCGCTTTTTAAGCAGTCGGGTTTTTTGATTTTTTTAATAAACACTTTTTTATTTATAACTTTTTAGTTATTTTTTTTTAGAATGATGTACATTTAAACATATAAGTGTTATATATTTTTGAAATCACACGATGCGAAAATAAAAAAATGCCCCAAAAGCCGTAATTTTTTTTATTTTCCAATTTTAAATGTAGCCATTGACAATCGCAGGGTTAAGACGAATCGATTGACGTAACAATCATCAAAATCGGCCCACGCGTTTGTTCTCTAGAACGCCACATAGGAACAAACATACATACATAGACTGATAAACACATTACCCTCCTTCGACCGTCGGGTAAAAATTAATGAGGAGAGGGGAAGGCCAAAGAAAATACGGATGGGCTGTGTGAGAAGTGATATGCAAGAAAAGAAAGTCAGTGATAGCGTGGCAGGGCCCAGGCAACAGGATGGTATTGAATAAGAAAACTTCTTGCGCCAATCGCAAGTAACATGGGACCTGCACAAAGGCAGGAAGATGATAGGTATGTGTTTATCTCCAGGCAATACTGATATATATATTTTTCCAGGGCCAGCGAGAGAAGAGTTTACTCTCTATTAAAAAAATATTTTTTATAATCAATGACTTCCACCCACTATAATATTTCTCTACTAAGCTGCGTCATCCATTTAAAAAAATAGTAGGCGTAATTTAGTGCTTCATTTTAATTCAGAAGTGACAAGACAACATAATTGCAAATTCGAGTTTTTTTCCCATAATAACAACAGCCACATCTTGTTTTTTTTTGCAGTCTGTGCTCTTATTATAGTTTTTGTGATACGATGATTATGTATGAGTGAGCTAAATCTAACCTTTTTTGTTACCAAATGTCACACAACAATGCGATTGCGTAACGCATCGTTGTTATAATGACTCAACAACACCTAGTTTTACTCAAAATCATCATCCAAGTTGATTACAGAACGGAAGTTGACTGTTATTTAAAAAAAACTTTTGTATTGTGTTGACTAACTACATATTTGGTAGCTATCGGCAGTAAAATAATGAACCAACCAAGCCTGACTGCATGGCGACAGTAAGTCCGTTCAGCGAAGGTAGGAAGCCCGTAGTTCGTCTGGCGTACCCTGGGAAATCAGGCCTGTTACTCTGTTACCGTCCCTGCTGATTGGATATACTACTTCTCACGTATACCTTATTTATAAAATATACCTAGCGGATAGAAGATGCGCAAAAATCGCGTCAGTTAGATAATCTAAAAATATTCGACACTTATTTTTCTTTATTTTGCCACGTAAATAAAACATTACGACGATACAGTGCGTTGAAATATCGTGTGACGTCACGGTGTGCTACACTTTATACTGACAAAGTGACGTCACAAGCCCCCACTCCTGAATTTTAATGCGCTTTATCTTTTGTCAATTTTTATTTATTTGATAAAGCAAAAATACGGGTCTAATATTATTTGATAATCTCACTGACGGACTAAATAGAATTATCATTTTTCTAACCATGAAACATCCCTATTGACCAAGCATCTGATGAGGATATAATCTTATCATGATTTTCACTATCAACCAGGTTACTGGTACACTGATTGTCAGATTTTCTGGCTTCTGACTACTGCTAAAGATCTACAAATTAAGACCTGGTGTCGGACCTGGGTCTCAAAGGTGGCATGACTCACTAACTCATGGTCACTAAAAATGTATGTGGCAACATCCGAGAGCGGCGACAGTTAGGCCGTTTGTTCACGACGCGACACACGACACCGCAAAATGTGGTCACGATTCAGAGCTCCATATTTTTGTATGGACCGTTTGTTTATTGCAAGACACCGCACCACACGCGACACGATTTGCATACGGTTTTTCGGCTATGTCGTCGCGGTTTTTTTGCGGGGACGATTTAGTGGCTGAACAAAACCGGTATACGCTTGTTGACGACACGACACAACGCACAGCACGGCTCACGCGTGGTTCGTCACTCACGCGCTTATACAACAATACAAGTGCACTGCAGTGTTGTTGCAGAATCGTGTCTAGTGAACAAACGAACGGACGAAAGACCGTATGCAGTGTGTCGTGTTCGTGTGTTAAAAATCGTGTAGTGCGGTGCTTCGTGAACAAATGACCTTAGGTTAGACTCGAAAGAGGAAGCGACGCGTGTTACACGGCGCTTCGACGACATTCTTTTTGCGATTTTTCCATACGCTACGTCAGTAACGCCGGAGCCGCTTTGTCGGAAGTCTGACTTTAGACAAGGAATGGAACAATGACATTATCAGAGTCGCTGTCGTACATCGCTGTTATTGGTTGATACCTGTCTCCTCCCACTACACTATACTCCATTTGAGATAAAATTAGACATTTAAATAATCCCATTTTACAACCCGTTCAACCGAATTTGACTTCTATTGCGTTGGTGATATGACAAATGGCAGCTGTAGCTTTAGCTTTAGCAGTTAGCTTTGGTACAGGTTTATATTTACGGGATGAAATTCAAAATCGGTCGACTATACTGTAAAAAAGGATTGTAGAAATTTCTAATGTTATTTCAAGTGGAGTTGTCTCAATGAAATTGCGCCTTAATAACAGCTGCCCCAAAATTTACGCAAGATTTGAATTTTCCGCCATAAAGAGTAGGCACAAAAAATAAATATTGTATCCGTTTTGCGTTAGCAAAAATGGAGCACTACCAAGATAACAACAACATTATTGAAGAATATTTAAAAAAAAATACACCGGTTTTTTATTTTATGGGGCTATTTGAAGTCAAAGTTCAGGCCCACAACCATCCGTGCATTGAAGGAAGATACTCATCAACGAAGTACAGTCACATTTATCATAGAGCATTTCGAAAAAGAGTTCGTATGTGCCAGCAAAACCGTGGAAGC
This sequence comes from Orthosia cruda, assembly GCA_964057195.1. Lineage (NCBI taxonomy): Eukaryota > Metazoa > Arthropoda > Insecta > Lepidoptera > Noctuidae > Orthosia > Orthosia cruda. The sequence continues at coordinate 40,155,766 of OZ059829.1, forward strand.
TATTTTCAAGATGTGCTAGTAAAAAGTACAGTTTAGAAAAAACCTATTAAATTCAAATCTTTCGTAAATTTAGGTTTAGGGACAATCTTTACATGGCTGGCTACACTCACCTGATTGACAGTACGCTTAGGGTGTACAAGGCAATGTACGACGGCCCTATCGTGAAGGCCGCAAGCTCGCAGAGTGGCTGCGTCGTCTAGTAACACCCGTCCGTTGAAGATTAAACGCACGCGGCATTCTGCTGTCAGCTCTGTTGAGAAGTGACGCCTGGAAACATAGAAATATGCTTGCGTAAATTGAGGTTGCGGAACTTTCGACCCTGTTCCGTATTCAACAAACAACAAAATCAACACCCAACCAGCAGCAGTGATGCAGATAGCAATGCCTCAAAATATTAAGGAGTCTCTTTAAGAAAGTTTTTCTTTAACTACCAGCGACTAAATTGCCTGTCCTTTCTGTTTATTACTAAAAGCAACGTTTGTCTTTAAATCTATACTTAATATTATAAAGCTGAAGAATTTGTGTGTTTGAACGCGCTAATCTCAGGAACTACTGGTTGGAATTGAAAAAATATTTTGTGTTGGATAGTCCATTTATCGAGGAAGGTTATAGGCTATATAACACCACGCTACGACCAATAGGAGCGGAGCATACATGAAAAATGTTGCAAAAACGGGCATAGTTATTCCTTTTTGAGAGCTTCCGTAAACGGTTTAAGTTGTAAGTCATTTATGTAGGGTAGGTAGGTAGCCAGTTGACGGGAGCGAAGCCGCGTGGGACAGCTAGTTTAAAATAATTGAAACATTTCAATTATTTTAAATTTAAAGACACAGCTGCAATCCTCCAGTGGACATTAACCATTGTTGTTTAAAAATGACTCATTCAGTTTGCAGAAAGGTGTAGTTTATGTGGACCAAACTTCAATTAATAATACCAACCATTTAAAATCCTTCAACAATTCATCGAGACTCCCTTCAACCTCCTTCAAGGTGTCGTTCAAATACTTCAATTTGATCAATATTCTTCTCCTGTCATCCGCCTGTTCGTTCGTCGTCGCGTCGCCAGCGCCCTCTGTGGGTACGCTGTCTGTGGGTACGTTGTCTGTGGTCACTTCCGGTGCCTTCTCTATGCTGGCTGATGATGGGGCATTCGTTTCTGTTTTGTCATCTTTTTTCGCTTCAGACGGTGTTGTAGAAGTGTTTGATTCTGAAAAAAAAGATAAATCCATACTTCACAAAAATATTTTGTAGGTGAAAGTTTGTGAGTGTGTTTGTATGTTTGTTACTTCTTCACGCCAAAACGGCGTGAGAGCTTTGAGAGCTTCCGTTGCGTGCGTTGCGTAAACGGTTTAAATTACGCAACAATCATATATGTAGGGTAGACGGGTAGGTAGGTAGCCAGTTGACGGAAGCGAAGCCGCGTGGGACAGCTAGTTTATGTATATAAAAAAGATCCTATGTGTTATTCCTGACTATAATCTATCTTTGTGTCAAATTTCATCCTGATCCGTCCAGCCGTTTGAGCGTGAAGATGTAACAAACATACTAACACACTCGCAAACTTTCGCCTTTATAATATTAATATGACGTATTTACGAAATTTGATTTCGCGATGTAGGATTTGTTTGACGTCTTGACTATAAACAAACAAAGAGAATATGGTTCAAATAAATGTCACTAGATGGTGCAATATGCATCGATTCGTTATTGAAATGTGTATAAAATTAACATTTTCTAGAATTTAACATAAACATTGAATGTTCTTTTTTAATCAACTCTTCTAAGCACAAAATTATGGAATATTGGGCTCTTAATTCACGTTTCAAAGATTATTTAAACAGATAATTTCAACTGATTCCAATAGATAGCGCGGTTTTGAATTTCTGAGGCGTGTCACTCGATTTTTAAAATTTGTTTTGTTGTATATTTTGATACAATCTGTAAAAACTTGCAAAAAATACTATAAAACAAATCGTCACTGTCTATAGAAAAAATAGTCACGAACCGAGAAAACTCTTTTACTTGCAAGTCGCTGCTAACACCATCTATAACCGTGGAACAAAGCCGAACGCGACCGAAGTACTTATAAAAATAATCATCGTAATCAGAAGAAAAACGCTAGTTACATCGACACGGTTTCTTTGTATGGAATGAGGCATCTGTATAAGTCTTTAAGCTGACTTGGTCACAATCATTACAATTAATATTTGTTTCGGGATATTTACCAGTTCTCGTGATCATGGCGCTTGTAACGGTGCCGGAATATCGAGCTCTCAACCAAAATCATAATATACATGGTAAATATCCCGAAACAAATATGAATTCTAATGAGGCATCTGCGTGCTAGTATTATATTATCTGTGCTATAACTTATCATGATTCCGTTGTAAATAAGAAACTTACCGCTATTAGTCGTGTATATCTCCGTCTGGAATCTTGAAAGTTTTGACACGACCCTTGATCTTTTATGTAGTTCGTATGTGACGGTATAGATGCAGCTATAGTACCTACCATTGTTTCGCGTGAAGAAGTCGCAGCCGGCAGTGACGTCAGCCTCCATGGCGCTGACGATGCTGTCCATCTCTCTGATCTGAGCGTTGCTGGCCGGTTCGGCGTCCTCGTGGACTTCGCTCTCGTCGCTTGTCGACTCCGAGATGCTTTGTGTGTTATTTGAAGCTGACAAAAGAAGAATTAAGGTTTTTAAAATAAGAATTTATGTTATTAGAGATAATTTGTACTGAAAATAGAGATATGCTCGCCATTAATTGACTCTGAATAAACTGTAAACCTAAATTTTATTTCCGAGAAAAAAAATAATATGTGACACTACCATTGAAAAATTTCTAATTGTGATCAATACTATCAGAGATAACACTCTACAAACAAAAATAATACCAATTTATAATATTAGTCTAGCTGACCCCCGGGGCTTCGCTTCCGTCAACTGGCTATAACCTACCTACCTACCCTACCAACCCTACCTTCCCTACCTACTAATTCTTATCTATCATCAATAGTTTTCTCAGCGCAAGCCAAAGAGTGAATTTTATAGGCAACATTTTGCTACCTTGGGTTACATTATTGCAATTTGCATAAGGATCTCTAATGTTTTTGGAAATATTTTATAGCCTATGACACTCAGGGATAATGTAGCTTTCTACTGGTGAAAGAATTATCACAATCGGTTCAGTGGATCCAGAGATTACCCCTTACAACGTCACAAACTTTACTTATTTATAATATTAGTATAGATAAGCAGTAGAGATATAAACAAACATGATCAGTGGTCCCATAAATAACGAAATCACGTTTTTGTTAATTTTATTACTGCTAAACTTAGGAAAACTCCAAAATAAACCGGTATAACAACTTCAACAGATAAAATATCTATTTATGGCATCAAAACCGAATCATGTACAAAAAAACAGAAAGATATAAGTATGAAATATAATGGCCATAGTTTTGTGCTAAGATTTTCCTTATACCCCTACCTATGTCTACTAAATTGCTGACGTAAATAATAAGGTAAAATGTTTTTGTAACCATTTAGAATAATTTGTAAATTATTTAAGACAACTGCACTACAGTTTTTTGTTGTTTTAAATATTATGTAGTATCTATTTTTATATGACATTTTAGAACATGACTTCTTGGCAACAGAGGTGATTTTGCACAAAATTAGAATGTAATTTTTTGAAGTGCTTACTCAACTCACTTTAAATTTTAATTTACATAGGTTAAAAAATCTCGTTTTAGAACCAGACGATAAATAAATCGTTAATATAAAGTTTAAATGTTAATTTATTCATATGATTGAGCAACTTTTTACGAAACGATCATAAAAGTGGGTAGAGACTGACAGTATTTAGACCGAAAAACAACAATGCTGATTGACGTCAGACAGAAGTAAGTATCACATTTCCATATAAAAAAAAAGTATTTTTAAATATATAAAATGTATTATGTTAGAATGAAGATAAATAAAGGAAATTATAATAAAAAATCGTTATTCGAGGTTTGGCTCTCATCTATTTCCGCCTCCAATATTGGACCAATTTAAAAGATATGCCATAAACTGAAAAAGAAATATATATACTGTGCTACTATGTTTTCCTTTTTGATGATAAATTAACTTTAGACGCACATGAACCCTCCAAAGATGCTCAAAATTGCGCTGTCATCAGAGGCCTGGTGTACAAATTTGACAACTATAAATGAAAAAGGGAAAACATAGGGGCACAGTATATATCTTTATTTTTCAGTTTATGGAATATCTTTTAAATTAGTTCAATATTGAAGGAGGAAATAGGCGAGAGCCAAACCTCGAATTATGACTTCTTACTTAGGAAATGTCTGCGACCGCATTTCTTCTTAATAATAGTAAGATAATATCAAAAATAAACTCACTATCAACTCTCCTATAGAAATGCAGACGATTATTGTCCAGCATGGCCATGTCAGCGTCCACTATGCTATCCATTTCTTGCAGGGGAATCACCCTTGCATTGTTTTCTTCAGTCGTCTCCGTGGTACTGGCAGCTGCAAAATAACAAATAATATAACATGAAGTATATTGATGAACTAGCTCTCCTGTGGTCTATGCCAACTCAGCTATAGCATAGAAAGAATTTTCATATTGAATCTGTAATTTCAGACTGGACATGGAAATCTCAATCATTTTACAAAGATGCGGCACATTGGCGCAGTGGCTGCCGAGCTGCGTGTTGAGGATCCGATTCCAACACGGAACAAATATTTGGAAGGCCTACACTACAGATAGTTGTTGTTCCTGGTCTGGTTGTTTGAGTATAGTCATCGGCACGTAACTTGGCAAGAGTCGTTAGGTGCGCACAAGTCGTTTTATAGGTCTCTTTGGTCACCAAGCGGGACGCGGGGAATGTTTAGCACCGTTCCGAGCGTGCGATTGGTTGGTCAATTGACACAAGGATCGACTGACCAATCGCGTCGCGTCCACGTCCCGTTCGCTCTATATGGTGGTTGGTCAGTACGCGCGCTATGCCACTACGCCAAAACCTTGCCAAGTTACGTGCCGATAACTATATGTAAGTTTAAATGTGTTTGCAACGTTATTAAAAATCACCTCTTAAAACCTTTTATTTTGATACCCCACACGATGGTTTTGGAAGAAAAAAAATTTGGTACCCCACAATATGGCGCCCAAAATCCGCCATTTTTTATTTAGCCAGTGACACTCGCATGGTTAAGACGAATCGATTGACGTAAGAATCATCAAAATCGGCCAACGCGCTTGGTCTCTAGAACGCCACATAGGAACGAACATACATACATAGACTGATAAACACATTACCCGCCTTCGGCAGTCGGGTAAAAAAAGAAACAAACAATTGTAACTCTTTATAATTATAGTTTAGATATGAATGATCTAGCGTGACGGAAAACGTTTTAACAAAAAATCAAACCGACTTCCAGAATAAAAAACTACAACGCAAAAAATAACTTTCTTTTCCGTTATTTTTTGCGTTGTAGTTTTATGTTCTGGAAGTCGGTTTGATTTTTTGTTAAAAAGTTTTTTATTTTTCTCTTGTTAGTTTTAGTAGGTATCGCCAATTAACATGATAATCATTTATGGCCAAAGTACATCTCATGACGATTCCAATAAGCCGAAGCACGACCAGGATACATTGTTTTATTTCAGAGTTCCGGTGCCTACCTTCCGGCTTCATCATCAGAACAGTTCAATGGTACCATTTTCATCAGTACCATTCATTTATAAGTATTTGCTTCATCATAGTCGGTTAACTATTCGAGATATTTTATACCCGTGACAGCATTTAGAAGTTCCATTGGCCATCTGTGGTCTTCTTCATCAGTTACACTTCACCAAATTATACTTTTTGAGTGCAAGTGATTGCATTGTTGATAAAAATACCAAAATCACTATATGTATGCCTATAATATTTGAGGAGTTCCCTCGATTGCTCTAGGATCCCATCATCAGATCCTGACCTGATGATTATGGGACCAACTAGGAAGTATACCCTTCAAATCAAAAGAAGATTTTTTTAAATCGGTCCAGGCGTCTTTGAGTAATCGGGGAACATACAAAAAAAATAAAAAAAAGATTCCGACGAATTGAGAACCTCCTCCTTTTTTTGAAGTCGGTTAAAAATGAAAACGTGTTGCGCTGACTCCTGGTAACATTGGACAAGGCCAGGAAGACATTGTTTACATGACGATTATGCTCCGACAATTTGCAATCGGTGACATTGGCCGTTTAGTGAGGTCGATCCAGTGTGGTGCATGGCAGCCAGATTACGTTCGTCAATCCACCGGAATTCAGTTGCACCTACAAGCATACTGGATACTATTTGTTTTACTATTTAGTACTACCTGACCCGACAAACTTTGTTTTGCCATAAAAACACCAATTAATTAATTTAATCTACCCTACCTACCTACCCTACCCTAACATTTTTTTTTCGTAAGAACTTTCTCCTAACAATAACAAACACAACAAAAAAAGAATTAGCGAAATCGGTCCAGCCGTTCACGCGTGATGCCGTGACCAAGGGAAATAAGGATACATTTTTATATATATAGACTAGCTGACCCGGCAAACTTTGTTTTGCCCTAAAAACACCAAACATTCATCTACCCTACCTACCTTTTCTTATTTTTTTTTTCATAAGAACCTTCTCCTAACGATAACAAACACAACAAAAAAGAATAAGCGAAATCGGTCCAGCCGTTCACGCGTGATGCCGTGACCAAGGCAAATAGGGATTCATTTATATATATATATAGATTATGCAGTGGCGGATTTACACATTTGCCATGTATAGGCTTTTAAATGTTTACCTCTCCTAGATTATTTTTACCTGAAAATTTGGTTGTGTTTTCAAGCGCAATTATTATTGTTATTAGCGCAATCTTTATTGTGTTTAAAACCGGCCAAAGTGCGTGTCGCACTTGCGCTCGAAGGGTTCCGTACCATTATCGCAAAAAAACGGCATAAAATCACGTTTGTTGTATAGGAGGCCCACCTAAATATTTAATTTATTCTGTTTTTAGTATTTGTTGTTATACCGGCAACAGAAATAAATCATCTGTGAAAATTTCAACTGCCTAGCTATCACGGTTCATGAGATACAGCCTGGTGACAGACAGACGGACCGCGGAGTCTTAGTAATAGGGTCCCGTTTTTACCCTTTGGGTACGGAACCCTAAAAACGTTGTTTTTTTTTACTTTTCTAATGCAAACCCGTTTTCAATAAATCTTTGATAATATTATCTGGATATCCGGACAAGCTGAAGCGTTTACTTTTTCTTAACTTAAATTCCACCTTAGATAACTTTTTACTCTATAAAGCTTCTCCCACCACGAAAACTTTACCGCTGAAGATGAAGTACATAATGAAATGACAAACGAAGCTCTGTGTAAAAGTTATAGTGCTCTTCACGTACCTAATTATACACTCCACACATATTATTCACGAGCAAATAGGAACGGGGGCTCGTGTATACTGATGCGGAATACTTTAATGGGCCAAAAATTAGATGTAGGAAAATGGTGTAAACCAAACCTTATTGAAGTTTGCGCGGTTGAGTTGCAGAATCACCCTGTAGTAGTTGTATGTGTTTACAGACCTCCTAATTTGGATAAGGCCTCAGTGAATACATTCCTCTTTGGTTTAGATATGATTCTCAATGAGATCTGTTTTAAACGTAAGAAAAAGATAATTTTATGTGGTGATTTTAATATAGATATTTTGAAAGATAACTACGCCTCTCGCAGTTTTCAAAATCTATTGCAAAGTTTTAATTTGAAAGTAGGTGTGCTAACTCCGACGCGTCTGTGTAGCGGAACTTGCATTGACAACATTATCCACAATATAAGGGGAAGTAGATTCGTAACGGTCGAATTGGCGTTATCAGATCATACAGCGCAATTATTGCAATGTCCTGTGAAAAAAACATGCGTACTTCCATATTGGAACATATTTAGACGTAGTTTCTGTAAAGATAATATGCAAAAGTTTAAAAGTTGTTTACAAAATTTGACTTTTAATGATATTTATTCCTCCACAGAACCCAATGACGCATTTAACAAGTTCCACGACACATTTAAACTATTTTATGACATGTGCTTCCCACTTAAAAAAATAAAACGATATGCAGTAAAATCACCTAAGTGGAATAGAAAAGGTATAAAATTATGCTGTAAACGCAAGCGTGAAATGTTGTGGCAATTTCGAAAAGACCCCAACCACAAAACTAAAACAATTTTCAAAACATATACAAAACGCTTAAAAACCATAATTCGTCTGACTAAGAAATCCCAAAATAACAACCACATTAATAATGCGTCTAATAAGTGTAAAGCTACATGGCAGATAATAAATAAGTGCAAGTATAATAAGCCGGTCGAAGGAATATCAAGTCTTAGAATAAATGACGTAGATATAACTAACCCAAAAAGTATCGCCAACACTTTTAATGACTATTTTATTGACGAAATTGAATCATTATCTGACATTAATATAATTAATCAAAATTTTAAATTTGACATGCATCCTAACTCATTATTTTTGTTACCCACAGTTCTTCCTGACATTATAAAATTAATACATTCATTAAATAATACTAATAGCTCTGGTTATGATGACATTACAACAAATGTTGTTAAATATGTTTCAATCATTATAGCACCAGTACTGAGTCACATAATAAATCTGTGCTTGGAATCAGGTGTGTTTCCAGACAGATTAAAATTTGCAGTTATAAAACCACTTCATAAGAAAGGTAGCAAACTTGATCCAGCCAATTACCGACCTATTGCCTTACTACCCATATTCTCCAAAATTATAGAAAAAGTTATTTACAATTCATTAAACATATTTTTTGAACGGAACAATCTTTTTGCAGATGAACAATACGGTTTTAGACGAAAAAAAGAATATAAACATGGCAATTTTCAATCTCTTTGAAAAAATTATAACCAACATCGATAATAGAAGTCCGATAGCTGCTTTATTCATGGACATGAGCAAGGCATTCGATTTTGTGGATCGAACATTACTCTTAAAGAAGTTGGAAAGGTATGGAGTTAGGGGAAATGCTTTAAAGCTTTTGAAATCGTACTTGTCCGACAGAAAACAAGTGACGAAAATAGATAAGGTCTGTATTCCTTCAAAAACCGAGCTTACTTATATTTCTAGTCAGAGGCCTAATAACTACGGTGTACCCCAAGGAGGTATTGTAGGCTCTTTACTAATTATTATTTACATTAATGACATGCCCAAAGAAACAAATCACCCGATGGTTTTATTTGCTGATGATAGCACGGTCCTTTTTAGTGACAGTAATGATGCGACGACACTTGAGGGAGAGATAAACCACTGTCTACAAGTTATAATAGAATGGATGTCCGGGAATAATTTAAAAATAAATATTGACAAAACTAAAATAATGACTTTTGAGCAAAGGACAAATCATAAAAAACCTGACGTAAAATATGATGACAAAGTAATTTCAGAAACGACAACCACAATTTTTTTAGGTGTAGAACTGGATAGGGACATGTCATGGAAAACCCACACTGATAGTGTATGTAAACGCCTGAGTCAGCATTCATATGCGTTACGGAATCTCGCAAAGGAGGTACATCAAAAAGTTTTGGTTACGGCGTATCATGCTTATGTTACGTCCACGCTGCGCTACGGTATTATATATTGGGGTAACTCCACGAACATGGAGTCGGTGTTTAGAGCGCAAAAAAGGTGTGTTAGGGCAATATGCGGTATTCAGAGCACGGAAAGTTGTAAACCGTTTTTTCCATATTTTCGTATATTAACTGTAACCTGCCTGTACATATACGAGGTGGTTCTATTCGTAAAAACCAACTTGCACTTATTTCAAAAACTTCATAGCACGCGACATAAAAATAAAATAAGCGGTATACAGCACAAAAAAGCGGTATTCCATAAAAACTTTCTCGGAATGGCACCACAGATTTACAACAAACTACCTGATTCTCTATTAAATATTAATGACATAAATAAATTTAAAAAGCAACTCAATAATTATCTGATGAAAAAGACATACTACACAATGAATGAGTACCTGTCAGATAGAAATGTGTGTGTATACTAATAATACATACCTATTGTTATGGTGAATACTTGGGTCCGATTTACTTTATAACATTATTTAATATATTACACTTTTTATTTCTGTATTGTTCATTAGACATAACTAAATTATTAAGACATTACAAAACTCTGACATTACTTACTTATGTATTTGAAATTATGACATTGTATAACTTATTAGTTTTTAATTTATGACATTTTATAACATATTAACTTAAATTTATGACATTTAATAGAGTATTATTTTGAAATTATGACATCGTTTAGAGTATTAATTTGAATTTATGACATTGTACAGGGTATTAATTTATGAGATTTTATAAGGTATCTATTAATTTGACTTTATGAGATTGTATAGTGTAATAATTTGAAAAGGGTATTAATTAGAATTAATGACATTGTGTATTTTTGATGATAGTTTTGCATGCCTGAATTGGTGCAACACAGTGGACTGCGCATTCACTTGACATCTGGAAATGTATTATTATGAACTGTGTTGAGCAATAAATATATTTGAATTTGAATTTGCTTACACACGTCCGGATTTGGTCCGGCCGGACTAACTCCGCCCACAAATCCTTTCTCGCTTACACACGCTTGTGTGGAGCGAGACGGACTCAATTAATAATAATAATGTCCGGCGGACCACTCTACACACGCTCGGATATTGTCCGGGCCGGACTAACTCCGCCCACAAATCCGTGGTCCGGCCGGACCAAATCCGAACGTGTGTAAGCACTATTAAATTTATAAGTTCTGCAAACTCTACTTTCGCAGAAACGAAGATATACTTTGTGGTCATCTTTTTGTTTTCTTAAAAGACACCTTAAAAATAAACGGTCCCCAAATTTACCTCCCTTGGGTCAAGCTTACTCTGCCTGCTGGTATATCCGCCACTTGTCCCATGCAAATTGGGGCGAGAAATCGATTACAAATCATGACCCCAGCACGGTACCTGCTCGAATAACTTATTGATTTGACATTGAAGACAGAATAATTATACTTGTTAGATGCACATGACCATTCACAGCGAGTTCAAGGTATTGTACTGTTAATAAAAAAGTCATTATAAGTGAGACAGACAATTTTAGCATAAATTCGATCGTTTTTTTTTTTCAATAGTTAGGTATTACGGATGTTGTACTCGACCTTTTTGCAGGGCAATGTCGATTTGGTTAATATATTTCCTTTTTCGTTCTATTTGCTTCACTATTTATTCAATAGTCTTTTCATGTTTCATGTTCCTGAAGATTAATCCTATTTTATAGGGTTCCGTACTCGAAGGGTCCAGACGGAGCCATATTGCTATCCCACACGTGTCTGTCTGTCCGTCGTCTGTCACACAGGTTATACAGCCAAATGGTTGGAGAGCTACAGGTTTAGCTAGAGTAATTTTCACAGTAAAGCATCTTGTTGACCAAAATTAGGGTTGCCAACCGTACTCTAAAATAGACTATTGTACTCTATATCAAGTAGGCGTACTCTATAATCTATAACACTAACAGAGTATGCGGAAATACTTTTTTTTACACAATATTTACTAGTGCCCGCCACTTCAGCATTTACTGAGAGTATTTTCGGTCATGAATGTGAAGTGGCGGGCAGAGAGAAACAGAGCTTCATTGAAATTGATTAAAAATGAGCTCTTGATCTATATAAATTTAGAGTTAGAATGTTTGGAGTTATAAAACCCATTTAAAACCATGACAAATTGTTTTGTGCTGCAAATAGTACGACAAAATACCTTTAAAAAAATATATAATAAATGATACTCTTTTATGGAAATCCACACTCTTTATTTACCTCCTTTGAAATCAGATATACTCTATTTCTTCTAATAAAAGTTGGCAACCCTAACCAAAAGCCAATTACCAAAAAATTTTTTTAATTTTTTAAGGGAAGACACAAAAATGCAAGGCCGAGAAAAAAAAGAGCTACCTCATTAAATGGGTTATCGTTGTTTCAAGCTTGTTGTGTAGATAAACACCTACTGTATTTTTTTTTTGTTTATAAAAATATTGGAAAACAAAGGAATGAGAAGCCACCAAAGTCAGCGTTTATCCCAATATTTTGTTCCGAAGAATTTTTAACTTCCTACTGAACTTTAAACTTCAAAGGACCATGCGTCATTTTAGGGCCACTTTTCAAAATTGTTCAACTGTGAAAATTATCCTACGAGAATGAAATAGTTTCCTATCCCCGAGTTTCCCACCTCTAAATTATGGCAGAATTAATGTGACAAATTGTCAAGCACGCGTTATCTGCTGTGGTTGGTTGAATGAATTTTCAAAAGCCAATCCATTAATTCTGCGATAGTTAAAAGGTGGGAAATTCGGGGTAAGTCTTGGTACAGGTTTACCTTTTATTCAAATCCGTTTACCCGTGATTGATTAACAAACACATACACCTGCATAATTATAATATTAGTTAGAAGATCTACCTACATTAAAACCTAGAAAAATATAGTTGATTCACGACTAAGGACGGCGAAGGCATATACAGCAAATTATCAATAACAATGGTAACACTACCTTGTCTTTGTTCTGTCTTGCACTTGTATAATAATATACGAATTACAATGCGCAAGCGCAGGTTATCTCATCCACACTCATTCATTATTATGACATGGCAAAGTCATAATCGATACTAATATTATAAATGCGAAAGAAAAAATCTTCTTTGTTAATTTTTTAATATTCATTTGCCAAAAATAGTGCTGTGATTATTCATATTATTTATTAAAATCGAGTTGAGTTCATATTTAGTTCATAAAATAGTATATTATGCAACTAGCGAATAAATAACGGATTTATAGCGAGGGCCATAAATAAAACACGAGCAAGCGAATGATTCTAACGGCTGAATCACGACCGCAGGGAGTGATTCATCATGATTGAATCAAGAGCATAGCGAGTGATTCATGGCCCTCGATATAAATCCGCCCTTTATGCACTAGTTGCATAATATACTATTCAAGAGTTGCAAACTATACTTTATACCATACGAGAAAAAGAAAGATTTAAGCGAAAGGCACAAGGAGTCTGTATGTCGAGTTTTCTTTGCACAAGGAGTTTGTATCGAGATTTTTTGCGCAAGGTGTTTGTATAGCATTGAGATGGAATTCGAATACATTGGTGTGTTCTAAATTCAAACACCAAAATAGTGATTATGAGTGCTTTTTATTCACTGTTTTCAGTGAAAAAAATAAGCTTTTTAGAGAGGGATTGGTATAATAGTATATTATGCAACTAGTGAATAAAGGACGGATTTAAAGCGAGGGCCATAGATGAATCACGAACAAGTGAAGGATTCTAACAACTGAATCGCAACCGTAGTGAGTGATTCACAATGATTCATAATGATTCAAGTGTTAGAATCCTGAGCGACGCGAGTGATTCATGGTCCTCGATATAAATCCGTTTTATTCATGAGTTGCATACTATATTTTATAACATGACTACGAGAAAAAGGAAGATTTAAGCAAAAAGCACAAGGAATAATAATAAATAAATAAATGGTTTATTAACTTCAAAATTTACAAAAATTGAGCAACCCCAGTTTCACATTTTTTTTAAATTCAAGCTGAGCTAGGTAACAGCACCTGTGTTTCAGAGGCCAGTGACCACCTCCGTTACGTTACATAATTATAATTAATTAAACACCAATAATTGCTTTGGTGTTAAATTAATTTTAATTATAGATATAATATTAGAATTAAAATCCAAATAAGTATTCACTAAAAATCCAAGACCAAAACCAAATTCATTATTAAAATCCTAAATATAAACAAACTGAAAATTAAATCGACGAAGGAGTTTGAAAGTCGAATATTCTTTGCACAAGAAGTTTTTATCGAATATTTTATGCGCAAGGAAGTTGTATAGCATTGAGATGGAGTTTGAATATATTGGTGTGTTCTAAATTGAAACACCAAAACAGTGAGTAAAAGTGCTTTTTATTCACTGTTTTCAGTGAATGAAATAAGCTTTTTAAAGGGGTAATGGTATAAAAGTTGTTTTATTTTTACTTTAGTTAGAAAGTAGTTTATGTTTAAATAAAAAGTTAATTTTAATGATGTTCTACTAGCTAACCGTCCCTGTGAATGAAGAAAATTTAACTTTTATTTCTTTCATACAAACCTCGTCTTGAAAATTACATATAAAAAACAGCCATATAGGTGCAGCCTTTCTGAAGTGATGCAAAAGAAGAAGGAAAATATTGTTACTTATTGGTTTATAATGAGCAGACATTTTGTTGATTGTTGTCCAATTCAAATAAACAAGTTTAAGTTTTAACCTAGGTGAATTAATCATAAATTTATGAAAATACTTGTAAGATACACTATTATATGGTTTAAATAATAAAATAAATTTGCATTTTAAACTTTATTTATTCATTAATAATCAAATAAAATAAAATATTGAAAAATTGTAATTCTGAGCAATCAACACATAACATTTATTAATTTATTTGCGACAACAGAACAACGTTTTTTATTATAATCGTAGAATGCACAAAAAAATGTTATGTGGGCCACTGTTGTGTTTGAGCAGTGGGCGAAGTTTCGCCAAGTACTTCAGCTATTTTCCTTTTAAGGCATCTCTTCAAAGTTGGCAATTCGTTGCTTATCATCGCAGCTATCATTGGCATCAGAATCAGTCAAGCACTCATCTTCCACCTCCACGTGATCCTCAATCTCATCGAGGTCTTGCTTATTTATAATTATTATATTCATCATTCGAAGAATCTAGTATGTAGTCAATATTTAGCCCCGCTCAAATAATTACACCCGGTTTAAAATCGTGAATACTTTCATAAACATTCGTCTGTCGGACGACCTAATTGCTATAATTCCATTTGCACATATTGTGTGCTTTCGTAAAATATCTAGGAAGGTACTAAGGAATTGAACTTGCTATCTCTTTCACTATGAGAGTTATTATACTTATACTAGGGGTAATGACGTTTTCTTTATTTGAATATCAAAATTAAATATTAATGAAAATTTTTAGAAATGAAATGTCTCTAGAAATCTCAAACGCTACTAACGGTAGCCCGAACAGACAAAAGATGGTAATAATAATGATAGTGACCACGATACGAATATGTAGTGATATTGATGATGAGGGTGATAGTGATGGTGATGACGATGATTGATCTGAGAATATAAAAATATAAAGTAAATGAGTTGATTATGCTGAGTAATCGTTTCGTTTCAAGTAATATCATTAAATACCAAAACGTTATTATTATGAAACTATCAGTACATGGTCGTATCCCTGATTTATTTAAACTTGTCTAAGTTACTCTGCCTGACCCGCAACCTTGATGCAAGAGCGAGCGAAGCGAGCTCGAAAATTTTCGCACTCCTGTCAGGGCTTGTTTACAACACTCTGAACAAGAGCTGCTAAGATCAAGGCTCGAAGATTTTTAGAACCCATCCTCGGACATTCTGTCTTTCTTCGGAAAATTCATACTAAAACAGAAAATGCTACACAAAAGCTGTCAAACCGCTATTTTTATTCCTCAGTTAAAAGTTAGCAGACTATTGAAAAATCGGGCCTAAGAGAAAATGGGTAAGAGCGAGCTCAAAAAATGGTAAGTCTATATTTTATTCATGTGATAATTAAAATATTCCTTCCATGTACAATGGTACTCAGCTGAATCTGGTAAGACTGGAAGCCGACCCCAATATAGTTGGGTATTGGGTAAAGGCAGATTGATTGATATAATATCCCTTCCAACGTATTAGTTTTTCTTTCGTGGGGACAAACTAAGGGCTCCCAGAGCGCGTTTGAATTTCGTTATTGTGTTCGATCGTAACTAGAGAGAGTAACTAGTATCAAATGGTTTTTGCAGTGTACTAATAAAAAATCGTATAAGAACGGTTTTTCGGGTCCCGTAGCCGAAGTGTCACTGACGTGTCCGTATGCTGTCCGTCCTCTGTCACACGAGTTTTACAGCCAAACGGTTGGAGCTACGGTCTTCAAATTTTCACGGTATAAACATCTTTATGACCCAATGCCACACAAATTATAAAAAAATATTTTTATATGTTTTTAAGGGGGCTCCCATATAGCTAAAGGAGGGAGTCTTTTTTGTTCTGCCCCATCGGGTGGAGTATCGTTGTTGAAAGCTCGTAGAGTAGATAAATACTAATACCTAATACCAATATATTGATAAATCAGTTTTAATTTAATGGAAAGTGGTTATCTTCAATACCGAGGGCCCAAGTCACCAACAGCTGCGTACACTATCCTTTTTAAAATGGACTCTCTTTAATTATTAAGGTTATTTATTATGCTGTCAAAATAACATTTTTAACAGTTTTTCATGCTGACCGAATTAAAAATAAAAAATCTTATTACTTCCTAATTAAAGCATAGAAATACGGTCAACCTCACACATCACCTCTCATCTGTGGTAACAATTCAAAATTGACCGCGTTGTCTGACGAGCAGTTGACCTTGCCATTATTTAATTTTCAACATTTTTAACGCGCGTATCTTGTATGGTCAATTGGCCCAGTCTACCTTGCTGAGTCTCAAGTGAATGCAAGTTGTTAGATCTCAATTATTAAGAAAAAAATAATTTAAACATTAAACACCTGACTGCTTAAGAAGCGAACTAAAAAGATGTAAACGAGAATAAAATTATGCTGTGCGTTCGGAGGATCAGGTCGTCAGCCAGCTCGCAAATATGTATCCTCCGACTGCACAGCATGATTGTCTTCTTCTTTAAATCTTTTTGGTAATATTTTTCTTCAACTTATTAGTAATTTTTATTTTAATGTATTTCTTTTAAACGTATAAGTGGGCTATATTTTTATAACCCTTCCTTTTGATACCCCACCTGATGGGTTTGGAAGAAAAAAAAAATGGGGTCCCCACAATTTTTTAACGCCTGTTCTCCGTCACTTATGTAAATCTAAGAAAACTTGGGCGGTAAAGACGTATCTATCGATGTCTTAATTATATGCCTAAATCCGTCTAGCGGTTTGAAAGATATGAGGTAGTAAAGAATGTTACATACATACAAGATACGCGCAAAAACATAACCCTTTCCTGCAGTCGGGTAAATAAATCTAGGATCAAGGGGTAGAGTTCAAACTTTGATGATAGCTTGAGAGGATATGACAAAGGCCCTTTCCTGATGACGCGACGCATCCCACGAGTTTTTACAATAATAGTATATTATGCAACTAGTGAATAAAGCGTCGGATTTAAAGCGAGGGCCATAGATGAATCACGAGCAAGCGAACGATTCTAACGACTGAATCACGAGCATAGTGAGTGATTCGAGTGTTAGAATCCTGAGCGACGCGAGTGATTCATGGCCCTCGATGTAAATCCGTTTTATTCAAGAGTTGCATACTATATTTCATACCATGACTACGAGAAAAAGCAAGATTAAAGCGAAAAGCACAAGGAAAATTAATAAATAAATGGTTTATTACCTTCAAAATTTACAAAAAATGTGAAACCCTGACCCCTGTGCTAGTGCTGTGTTTGTGTACCTGTGTTTTAAGGGCCAGTGACCACGTCCGTTACGTTACATAATTACTTATATTTAATTAAACACCAATGCAATTAATATTAGAATTACAATCAAAATAAGTATTCAATAAATAACCTAGACTAAAATCAAACGTATTATTAAAATCCTAAATATAAACAAACACAAAATTAAAATCGAAGGAGTTCGAAAGTCGAGTATTCTTTGCACAAGAAGTTTGTATAGAGTATTTTTTGCGCAAGGAGGTTATAGAATAGAGCATTGAGATGGAGGTCGAATACATTGGTGTGTTCCAAATTCAAACACCAAAACAGTGATTAAAAGTGCTTTTTATTCATTGTTTTCAGTGAATAAAATAAGCTTTTTAGAGGTGGAATTGTATAATAGTATATTATGCAACTAGTGAATAAAGGACGGATTTAAAGCGAGGGCCATAGATGAATCAAGAGCAAGTGAAGGATTCTAACGACTGAATCACGATCATAGGGAGTGATTCATGATGATTGAATCACGAGCTTAGCGAGTGATTCAAGTGTTAGAATCCTGAGCGACGCGAGTGATTCATGGCCCTCCATGAAAATCCGTTTTATTAAGTAACAGCACCTGTGTTTCAGGGGCCAGTGAAACACAGGTGTGTTACATTACATAATTACTTATAATGAATAAAACACCAATGCAATTAATATTAGAATTACAATCCAAATAAGTATTCAATAAATATCCTAGAATAATATCAAAATCATTATTAAAATCCTAAATATAAACAAAGGCAAAATTAAAATCGAAGAAGTAGTTTGAAAGTCGAGTATTCTTTGCACAAGAAGTTTGTATCGAGTATTTTTTGCACAAGGAGGTTATATAGCATTGAGATGGACGTCGAATATATTGATGTGTTCTAAATTCAAACACCAAAACAATGATTAAAAGTGCTTTTTATTCACTGTTTTCAGTGAATAAAATAATCTTTTTAAAGGGTGAATGGTATAATAGTACATTATGGTACAAGTGTGTAATGTTGGTGATTACCGCTGAGGCGCCACTGAGAAGCCGAGGACGGTAATCATCAATACACACGTGTATCAAACGACGTTTTTCAACACACTTGTACAGCACACAAAAATATCATTTCCAACAGTGAAAACGAGTTGTAATTTTTTTTTCGAAATGGCGGGAAATATTAATCAGTTTTCCTATGCGCGCGCATCTAACCATGGCGATCGGCCATAGACTATAAATAATACGTTTTCTTTTTTTTGGCTATTCGCGGATAGCGTTTTGGCCACGTACAAAATGGGGAATTTCAAGTTTTCTTTATTACAGACAAAAACAAAAGTTATATTTGAGTGAAAGTTTTATTTATTAAACACGTACAAGTTGAAATTATCTATTTAAATACGAAGTTGCATAAAATGTATAGCATTTGTACTATTGAGCACGATCTTTTTTGTATCGAAACTTTTTTAAGAACAAAGCAACTCAACAAATAAATAAAAAAAAAAACTCTGTAACTCACTTGTGAATAATAGTAATGAAAAAGTCACAGATTGATAAGAGGTGTCATTATGTGCCTAATTGCGGTGAAATTAGAGCCACTTTATGAGCAAGTGTGTTGAAATAGTAGTTTATGAAACTGTTGCATAATGAGGGGTATTAAAACATGAGTGTGTGTTTAAAAACCGAGCCGTAGGCGAGGTTTTTAATAGCTTTCACACGAATGTTTTAATACCTAGTTATGTGCAGTTTCATACACTACTTTATCTACACTCATAAATTGGGATTGAACCTACTAAATACCTCTTTTTGCATTTTCCATGCCATAAAATCGTGATAGCATTTGTCATATACTTTTCTCGACTTTGCTGGTAATAAATTAAGAGTAATTTCCTTCGCCGCATCTAAAATATCGGGCGGAGTCAAATTTTTTTCACATTCACTGATATCAGACATTTCACACACAATAATTTAAATAACTCATGAAATTCAGTACAGCAAAACTTGCAAAACGGATGACTGGCGCCAAAACCCAGCACATCACCGCATTAACCGCGCATGCGCTAAGGCTTAGCACGCACTGCGATCTTTATTCGCGCGATTTTTTTCTGCCCATTCTGCGACCTATGTAATTGTATGAAGTTGTTCGCATCGGTAACGAAATCGTGCGGAAATAATTCCGCAAGAAATCCGTGTTTTGCCACAGAATCCACCGCACCACGGCGCGAATTTTATTCGCCCGAATATTTTGAGCTCTATGAACAGGTAGAAGGAAACAAAATTCGCGCGAATAAAAATCACAGTGCGTGCTATGTCTAAAGCGGGCATTATCATAGACAATTTAAAATTGAAATCAAATCTTTTTATAATAGATACTATAAAATGGCATTACAAAAAAAAAAAAGATGGAAACTCCTTAGTGATTAACTTCTTGGATTTGTCCTGTATCGTAATAGAAAAAAAATTGTTTTATAGCATTATTTTGTTAGAGAAATAGTGTTATAATGAGATTCTATTTTTAAATTTCGGTATTGTGTTTATAAAGTATGCCAATATAAACTCGTTTTGAATTTTATAATTCGAATATTACGATATGAGAGTAGATAAAGTACATTTTTTGTTAATCATACTATTCTTGATTTAAATTTATTGAAAAATATTTTCTACTTTTTAGTTTGGTATTCTATTAAAACGTGGTTTTTGGTTTTTTAAACTATTATTTATTTTGGTTTTCTATAAAAGCGTGCTTTTTAGTTTTTTTATAAACTATTTTTTTTTTTTTTTTACTTTTTGGTTTGGTTTTCTATAAAAGCGTGGATTTAGTTTTTAAACTATAATTATTTTTTTACTTTTTAGTTCAATTTACCGTTATAGCGTGTTTTTAGTTTTTAAACGACAATTTATTAATGCAACTACCTCCCTGTGATGGGAGTTGGTAATTAGCGTGCCTACTGCCTTCCCTGCATGTAATAGCCGTTTCTCAGTCTCCCTCTCCGGAACATGTAATTAGTACGTGTACTCGGCGCAAGGCACTACCCTGTCTTCGGATATAACAAAAGAATAAACCATGCGCATATCTTAGCACGCGCTTTAGTATTTGTCACTACTGGGTATCGGATATAAAAAAAATCACTAATCCTGAAGATCCTGGTAAGAATAACGGGACAAACGACTTAAATAATTGCATTGCCATCGGTCCTGGAGAAGTGTGCAAAGTTTCAAATTAATCCGATGTTTTGAAGGGGGGTGAAAATCATGTTCAAAGATTCCGTTACATAGATACATGCATACCAAGCTACCCCTTGAGTGCCTTTTGGGAACTAATTAGCACTCAAGGGGCGTGATAAAAAAACATATATTAAGTTAACATACTTGCTGTATCACTTGCTGGAGTTTGTATTGAATTGCTTGTCGGTGCAGCTGCTATCATCAAATTCGATCCTGCAAAAAACAATCACGTTTTAGAACAAGTTTCATGAATTATTTATCTAGTTAAACGTAACTTGTTTCTGGATTGACGTCAATGGAGCATGAGACTGTAATAAACGTCCCAGAGAGGTATATCTTATAAATATTAATTAACAATAAAAATAAAGAATCCTCTATAAATATTTAGTATACTAAGGGAATGTCAGTAGGGAGAGTGATTATAATTAAAACTTTTCAAAGAATTTGTATTTTTGATATTTAAAATGTGGCTGTCGAGTATCTCTTTAACCCTCACGATTAGTCCGTCAGGTTACACACAAAATTACTTTTCAATACAGTTGTTAAACATGGCGTACTTTCAGAGCCTATAATTATGTCAATGTGTTTAAAAAAGTTTAGTAGAAAGGAGTATTCATACATAGAATAAAATGGAATAGATTTTATACGAGGAAAAATGAATGATTCCGTACGTTTTAGCATTGAATTCTCTAAAGTCTTTTAAATGGTTGATTAATATATTTGGTGTTTATTACCAGTTTTAATTTAATTAATTCACATCAACATTTGTCAAAAATCAACTATGCTGTATAGGCTGTTTTCGTTGTAAATAAAATATGTCCAGTTGCAAAACGAGCCATTTTCTGTTTTTTTTTTTGTGAATAAACAAATCTAATTCTTTGATTTGTTTTTACTATTTCCCGCAACTGTATTGATAAACGTCGTGTGATACACGGGTGTGTAGGTTATTGCAAACTCGTGTCATTAAAAACCCACGCCTTCGGCTCGGGCTTGTTATTTACAGCTCGTTTGCAATAACCTACTTTCCACCCTTGTATCACAATGTACTAATAATTGTGTGTGGTAGATAAGTTAAATTTTCAATAATATTCAGTATCTTCATCATAGTGATAGGTTTTCATTATATCTATCAGGAAAAGTGCTTTGTTCTCTTTTCAGCCGCATCACTGGCTTGTGCCACTAATGTAACACCTCCTAACAAGTCTATTTGGGACATATTTGTCACCTTCCCCCTAACTGCTGTAACTCCTGAAAGCCAGAATCAACAGTGGCGACCACCAGAAAAGCCGCGAAACAGTGAAGCTTGTCATGTCCCAGAGAAACAATCAACCAATCTGCCTAGCCATTTTTATATGTATGTAAGTAAGTATGTATGTTTGTTTGTTCCTATGTGGCGTTCTAGAGAACAAACGCGTCGGCCGATTTTGATGATTCTTACGTCAATCGATTCGTCTTAACCCTGCGAGTGTCACTAGCTACATAAAAATTGGATTAGAAAAAAATGGCGGATTTTAGGCGCCATTTCATTGGGAATATTTTTTTTTGTCTTCCAAACCCATCGTGTGGGGTATCAAAATAAAGGGTTTTAAGAGGTGAATTCAAAAAAATATAACACTTCTATGTTTAAATGTACCTTGTTAAAAAAAATACGAAAAGTTGTAAAAAAAAAAGTTTATTACGAGGGCTGCACTAAAAGTATAGGGAATGGAATATTTCCACTGTTTCTGCCATATTAAAATCTTTTTAATTGAAAACTCCTTGGTTTTAAAAATCGAATACCATTTATTTATTTAAAAAAAAGATTATCGGTCTTGTCACAAGGTTTTTGTCAAACTTGTTTAGTCGTTGAGAAAATGGAATTGACTCGAGAAAATTCAAGAGCGATGATTTATTATGACTTTCGAAGTGGTTTAACATAAAAACAGTGTGTTGACCGGATGATTTCTGCATTTGGTGATGAAGCCCCATCCAAAACCACAATTTATCGCTGGTTTGCTGAATTTCAACGTGGACGTGTCAAGCTCAGTGACGTGTCAAGGTCGTCCAAAAACTGCATTCACCCAAAAAAATGTTGATGCTGTGCATAAGCTGATTGAGGAAGATCGACATGTGACATACCGCGAAATTCAGGCAACTTTGGACATTGGCATGAGTCAAATACAAATAATCTTGCATGAACAATTAGGTGTAAAAAAGTTGTTTTTCCGATGGATACCGCATTCGCTCTGTGAAGAGCAAAAAGCGGCTCGCGTTACTTGGTCCGTCAGAACTCTCGAAAGATTCCACGCAGGATCCTCAAATGCTGTATACAACATCGTATCAGCTGACGAATCCTGGATACACGCGTACGAACCCGAAACAAAAAACCAGTCACGAGTTTGGGTGTTCGAAAATGAGTTAAAGCCAACAAAAATTGTTCGTTCACGGAGTGTTGCAAAAAAAATGGTGGCCACGTTTATCTCTAAAACCGGCAAATGTTGCGACTATTCCTCTTGAGGAACAAAGAACGGTTAATGCAGAATGGTATGCTAGCATTTGTTTGCCACAGGTCGTTTCTGAACTCCGTAAAGAGAACTGCAACCGCCGCATCATCCTCCATCACGACAATGCGAGTTCTCACACCGCGCACAGAACGAAAGAGTTTTAAAGACTATCCGCCGTACAGCCCCGACCTAAGCCCTAATGATTTCTATACTTTCCCTAAAATAAAGAATAAATTGCGTGGTCAGAGATTTTCATCACCTGAAGAAGCTGTGGACGCCAACAAAACGGGCATTTTGGAGACCCCAACTTCCGAATGGAATGGTTGCTTCAATGATTGGTTCCATCGTATGGAAAAATGTGTCAAATTTCGCGGTGAATACTTCGAAAAGCAATAAATACATTTTTAAATAGTAATGTTGTGTCACTTCCTTGATTCCCGAAATTTTCAGTGCCGCCCTCGTAAAATCAAAAAACCCGGTTTTGGTCAGCCAGCTCGCGAATATGTATCCTCCGACAGCACAGCATGATTTTCTTCTTGTTTACGTCTTTTTAGTTCGCTTTTTTAGCAGTCGGGTTTTTTGATTTTTAATCAACTTTTTTTATTCAACAATATCGTGGTCAGCTTCCAGTCTAAGCAAATGCCTGAGTACCAGTATTCCTTAAAATAACAAATTAAAAATACAGTCTGCTTACTGGTCCGAATGCTGACAGTGACTGGATGTAGTGATCTGGAGCGCATCACCAGCACAGTTCGGTACCGGTCCGGCCTCGCATTCGTGGACCACCAGGCTAGCGCCCCCACTGCCACCACCACCACCACAGCCACGAAGTGCACGACCTCGTCACCGACACCGTCGATCATCGTCATCCTGAGTCACCTGGACAAGAATGGACTTGTTGAGGAAATGACAATTGAATGGCCACAAACACCTATTGTATTATCTTTTTCCTTGGAGGCTTGGACTTAAGTAAAGGATGGTGACGTGCGTGTCTGTATTGACGTGATTTACATAATGATTTGATTGATTTTGTTAAGTACGTCTTATGAGTAATTAAATACTATTTTTCTGCTGTAGCAGCACATAGCTGCATTGGGCGATCTTCAGTCTATTATGTTATGTTAGGGAAATATTAATTGCTTGCTACTTCTGACTACAATTTCTAACAGAGTAAAACTTCACTAATTTTGGAACTACATTTCATTACATACAAGTGGCAATAAACCATAAGGTGAAAAGCAAATAATTTCCATTTCCGTAACTTTAGAATCTTACAATTTTATAGTATGAGGGGCAGGATTTCAATTAAAATAAAGTTTCACTTAGGATCTTCTTTTCAGACATCAAAAATACAACATCAACTCACGCCTTTTTCCATACCCCACTGGGGGTTATGGAAAAAGACATAAATGTAACAAGATGACGCAATTGTATGTACTTCGCGTGTCAAAAAACGGAGTAAAATTGAGTTTTTAATTTAGCATTATCGGCACCGGAAATCCACCGAGATCTAGAAAAATACCTAATTATGCCATATGAAGCTGTAATAACTGTATAGAGAAAGTTTGCCGAGACATTGGTAATGATTTATTTTATTGGTAAGTAAATTTGTTTTTTAATTGTGTGTGAAAAAGTGGCACGCTTGGTTTTCATACAGATGGAGGGACTTGCGTTATCTAGTTAGATTTATATTTGTAGGGTAGGTAAAAACTATAGAATGCCATCTGCTACTATCCTTAAATACTCTTTTTACCCAACTGCCGAAGGAGGGTAATGTGTTTATTGCTTAGTTTCGTTTACACCAAAAATATTGGTAAAAAAATGCAACTTCAAATAATTTAAAGTAAAAGTAAATTATTGGTGTTCTTTCAAAGTCTAGTGTTTAATTCACTAAACGACACTTTTTAATTTCAAAAATTTTAATAAAGAACATAATAATAATTGATTCTACTGTCCATTCGCAAAGGTAGATTGTTATGGAGAAGAACAGACAAGAAACTACTAAATCAATTACAAATTAAAGTTCATTAGCAAAGGTTTGTGCATGTAATAAGTCAATCATAATATATAAGTTTATACCAACTGCGAAGATATATGTAAGATAGTGAGAAAATTCTATTAAATGTGTTGTAACACAAATACAGAATAATTTCTCTACATTGTGTAGAAATCAAAAGTTGCTAATAAGATTATATTTATCAACAACAGCATGATCCCAATTAAGATTAGAATGCTAGAGTCAAAATCAGGTCTCTGTAGACCTGTTATAATTAAAATTAATTGTCTAACTTGCTTGCTGTAATAGGAGCCTTTTCAGTCTCGCACGGGGTACCTTTTCTGGTGATTATATCTCCTGTGCAAGTCACACATATCATATTTTTCTTTCTTTCTTTAACATGTTGTTTTAGTAATTTTGAAATGATTTGAACAAATTGTACCTTAGCAACATTTTTAAACTTGTATGCATTTTATTGATAGGAGTAATTATTCATACAAATAACTTGTTGTTGACATAATAGTATCAGTGATGTAGGAACACTTGGGGGAGGCTTTCGTCCAGCATTGGACATTTTTTGGCTAAAATGATGATGATGATATCAATGATAGTTCAAAGATATATGAAAGACATAGACATGTTGGACAAACAATAAATTTAGATGATTAATCTAATACAATCCACTATAATTTTGATAGAAAATATACCCAAAATTTATTGAGTATAATATTTTTGAATAGTATCTCGAGAGGTTTATTATATACTTATGCAATCTTATTACAAAAAGCAGTTTAACTAAGAACCCAGGTTTAAACCTATTATTTCTTTTATTATTTATAATCTATGGTATAAACACTTTTTAGTTAAACCGATGTTTGGAATAAGACCTTGACGAACAGACCTTTACATATCACAATAATTGTAACTGCTATTCAATTACTATAGTATTTAATAACTTTGTCATTACATGATATATAATTATATCATTGGTGCCCCTCAAATTGTAATATTAATAATATTGTTATCTTCACTGTGAAGGAAGCCAGCTGGGTGTTGAATTGTTACTTGTTGAACATTTATTGTTTTGGCAAAACATTGTTTATACTGGCTGTGGCAAAGTTTACAAAAGTATGATAGTTTACATACCTCTGATTAATGCTTATACAAGCTTTTCATACCCTGACTAGTGTATCAGCAAAAACACACATACAATATGTTAAATTCTCACCATATTTTTAGTAACAAGGTGTTATCAAAGCAAATTAAGCTATAAAAGCAAACATAACAGATTAATTACCCGTAGGTATATAGTGTACCTACATTATATTGAATGTTATATAGGTAGACGGTGCGTCAGACGATACACGGCCAACTTTTATAGACATCGCTTATATCCCTCACCTTTCTAGATCCGACCAGATTCAAGGTCAGATGGTTTTTAAAAAACAATAGTCTTTACCTCGCAATACTTTGGTTTTAGCTCCACACACAGCAAACAGCAGAATTGGCAAATATTTACAATTATTGCGACTCAATGTCTCCGTGGTAATAAAACATCTCGAAAATAGCTAAAGCCACACCGAAACTCGAAGCACAAACCACTAGGAATATTTAATTACAACTACACTTGAAATCTTGAATGCTGTGGCGACAATATTGTCTGTTTTACGTGTAAAATATGTTTTATTTTTTATTCCGACATTTGGACGACTCTCAATCGAGATTGAAGAAAATCTGTAATACAGATAAAAAATGACGATTTTATGTTTCAAATTCAAAGGTTTCCGACTCTGTCTACGGTTTTCCACGTACAGTTCGCCCAGTATATCAACAAATTGTCCAAGAGTTTCAGACAGACGGATCACTAGAAAAAATAATACAAAAAAATATATATATATTGAAGATTGAGTATTGACTGACAGAATCTTTCGAATATTTTGATCTCTATGAACAGGTAAAAATCAAACAAAAATCGCGCGGTATTTTATCCGCAGTGCGTGTTAGGCTTAGCACGCACAGCGATTTTCATTCGCGCGAATTTTTTCCGTGCTAGTTTTTAAGGCATAGCACGCACTGCGATATTTATTATTACTTGTTTTTGTTTTTTTTGTACTGTTTGAGCGCGATTTTATTTCCGCAGTGTGTGCTACATACAATTCCATAGGCCACAGATGCGCGGAAAACAATTCGCGCGAATAAAAATCGCAGTGCGTGCTAAGCCTTAGTACTATTTGAGCGCGATTTTTTTTCCGCAGTGCGTGCAGCTTCATACATTTCCATAGGTCACAGAAAGGGCGGAAAAAATTCGCGCGAATAAAAATCGCAAATTTGGAATTTACCGCATTATTCCTGAAATCAGAATGGCTTTTTTATATGGCTGATCATGCATAGCAATAGAATTAAATACTGGAAACTGAATTCATCGGAAAAAGAGTTAAAATTTTTGCATGCAGAGTTTTCTGAAGTTCATTTCTTCTATAAAAATATATTTTGTAAAACTACGTATGATGATCCCAGGCGCAAACGATCTGGATAGGTGTAGCTAGTCTGCAAAAAATGTGTGATCCATTTGTCGCCGGAGGCGACCAGTAAACCAAAGCTGCGGAGGTGAGCATGGGTGCCTATCCTTTGTTACGTAAGGGCGAAGGGGTTGCACTTCCCGCAGCGCCGGAGACGATGCAGAAGCAACTTTAAAGTGTTTTGAGTTTAGGTTACAATAATGTCTTTTTCTCAGGAACGGTGCGTCACCTTGTAATGGGAGTGGTGCCAGGGGGGAGGGGTAACATTGAATAAAACAATTAAAAGTGGATTACGGGAGATGTCACTTCACATGATGACTAAATATCAAGAAAAACAACAGGAGAAAGACGTCGAATTCAAACAATAACAAGATTGTTTACGTGTAGCAATGATATTCAAATAAACAGATATGTTATGAGCGCGCGCATTGTAAAGACTCGAATAGGTCACAATTGTGATCTTTAGTTTATGTCACGCATGGCGAAGAGCGATAGGCTTTGTTGAAACAAAAACAAAATAAAAAATATGCCATCGTGAGTATTTAGAAATTGTACCAACTATGATATCAAAGTACATAACACAGAAGGGATCTCATACCATATGTAAGTACGCAATACGCCTCAATTTACTAATTTATATCATGTTTTGTCCTAATATTCTGATATTTGGAGGTTTGAAAAAGATAACAACATTGGTGGTCAGAATAATGTTTGTTTACATTTACACGCAAGTGACAAACACTATTGTTGGTTTTATCAAGCCATCCCTTTCGACTTGTAGTGAAATATCAGATGAATAAATAGTGTGTATGTGTGCTGCCTCTGCAGCGCGGAACACCTTTTTCAATTGTTTTGTGAGTGCATAACGTATCTGTTTATTTGAATATCATTGATGTGTAGTGTTAGATTTCATAAGTTAGTATGACGCTAATAAGTTGATACTTTGTTTTAATTCGTAATCACTATTTATCTTTGATAAATAATATCTAAAGTATTACCTACCTACAGTGCCTATAGTATTTTTTATTCAGACCAAGTAGATAAATAATTCTAAAGTATCAAATTAGGTTATTCCAGGTATTTCATACTAGTTTTGGGGTTGCTATGCTGATATTTTTTTAAATTTGCCGCGCTTTTTCAGTCTCTACTTTCATATGCCAGACTCTAGTTAACACCAGACGCCACGCGTCAGTCAGTCGAGAGCATGATCAGTGGTGCCAACTTAGGGTAAATTACCCTAATTTGAGTAAAGTTTTTGTAGCATCACGTTCACGTGGCGTGTTGTATATGTGCACGGTTCGTATAGGGTGGCGTCGGGTCGGCTTTTAATAGTTTTTTTCAACCTTGATCCAAACCGACTGGGTATTAGCGCGTGGGAATGCGTGTGATCACATGGAGTGTTAACTATGTTTTTCTGACCATACTAAATATATGGGATTGAATAGTACTTAAATGCGTCAGAAGGCGTCGCGTGATGTGGCGTCACGTGGGGCTTTAATAGTATGTTTCCACTTTCACTCTGGCCATGATATTTTTTGTGGTTTAAAAGGTTTTGGCGCCGTATTACAAAATTGACAGAAGACGTGAAAATAAACGATTTTCAAAAAAGTCTCCAAATTATTTATTTAACACCTTATACATAAATTTATATTTATTATTGGTGAGTGATCGGAATCAATGAAATTTTGCTTGACCTGCTTTAGTTTTTTCATTCACGTGCTTAAAGCTGGTCGAACGTGAGATTAAGTATTATTAAGTCTCAGACCAACAAAACTAAGTACTATTCTAAAAAGATTATATGAGTCACCCTTGTGGTGGTGGGTTTGTTTATCATTTTTTTCGTTAGTATGCATGCATATTTATCTCACCAACAGCTACGTGGATTAGTAATTGATTGTCAACCGGCGCGACTGGCGTTCAGGAAACGGAAGGAACACGATTGAACCTGATCTTCACTATAAGAATATTCAAAAAGTAATACACCAGAACTTGACAGAATTACAGGAAATGTAAGTACTTCCAGAGTTTTATTTTATAAGATTATCAACTTTCCTTTTTAACAACGTTTCTAAAGTGGCAAGAATTCTTAATAGGGGTGCTCTGCCTACACTTATTTCTTAGTGTGGGTATTCTTAACAGTAAATGCAGGGGATAATTTAAAACAATAGGTGCAATATCAGCAATAAGGAAAAGAAAAGTTGAAAGAAAACCTTTTGACCTGGAATGTTCATATGATGCGGAGATATGAAACGCATGTTATTAAAAGAGTTATGAATTTGGATGGATGGAGAGGGAGGGGAAGGCCAAAGAAAAGATGGATGGGCTGTGTGAGGAGTGATATAAAAGAAAAGGGAGTCCGTTGTTGGGGACAGGACAGTATGGATGAATGAAATGTGTTGCACCAACCCCAAGTACCATGGGATAAGGGCAGGAAGATAATGAGGTGCAATACCAGCCCCTAGGTAATTAGTACCTGTGTCTGTAACCATTTTCAATTAGTTATTTATCAGTAACTGGCATATTCTTACTATAATTTATTCACCTAGTCAGGTAACAGAATATATTCATTCATTTTATTTGTTGATGGAATTGACCATTTGTTTTGTGTAATTTGTTTTTATGCCAAATAAATAAAAATATTGCAAAAGTTATAGCAAGGTATATAATTTTATTGAGGAAGGATGATATTTACAATCATATAGCTTTTCTGATCTTTTTTAAATTATTATGATACCTGAATAATATCATTTGGTTTTGCTTGAATCGTTTTAAAAAGATGTACCATAGTTATGTTTGTAAGGTACACACTCAAAAATATCTGCCTTATCTTTAAGTCAATTCTTTGTATCTATTTCCAAATCCATATACATAAATTATTTGCTTTTTAAGTCATGTTTTAGGCAATCTTTAACGTTATTAGTACAAAACTCGGATTCTTGTTAAAATTCATCCAAAAGTTTTCTGAAAAGTTCGTGCCACTTTGCTATCTCGCTTCATCTTCAATAGAATTGCATCATACTATCATTATATCTGTTTTTGCAATTGGAAGGTGAATAAATTGAGTCAGATGTCATCAACAGTTATTTTTACTTTTAACTTAATAGCCATATTAGTTAAGCAGTAGAAAGATGTACAAAACGGAAAAACTCAATGTAAACAAGGAGAAAACAATTGTTTTGAAGGACGACAAGGATAGATATACATTTGCCTTAGACATGACAGAGATAGCATAAACTGATCGAGGCATAGATATACAACCAATCGAGGTTATGACGACAAAAATGGTATTTTGTGTTCGTTCCACGCAAGATATTTAAATCACTGACGTGGCAATTTTCATCGGAACATTATTTTTTTAGCGAGAAAGCCTTTAAAAATGGACGTCGTTGTTTAAAAATTAAGTTTGCAATAAAATGGTTCAAAATTACATTAAAAAACACGTACAATCTATAAAATTCATACAATTTAGACCGATAAATACATGACGCGGCCGCTTCGTCG
The DNA here is from genome assembly GCA_964057195.1 of Orthosia cruda. Classification (NCBI taxonomy): domain Eukaryota; kingdom Metazoa; phylum Arthropoda; class Insecta; order Lepidoptera; family Noctuidae; genus Orthosia; species Orthosia cruda. The sequence continues at coordinate 40,187,131 of OZ059829.1, forward strand.
GTGAAACGGAACGTATTTATTGCGTCAGACTATTTGAATAAGCTCTAGCAAGTGCGGAGATGTCCTGTTGGCGCCAGTTAATCTCATTCCTACTTTAAACCCTCAGAGAATTACACGTATCATAAGTTTTTGCTGCTTCTTATTTCGTAGTTAACTATCGACGTCGGAAAGTTTGTTTACGGTGTTTATTACAGTGAATAATCCAGAATCGTAATCGTGACTGTACTAACTTTTCTTTTTAGTTTTATTTGGTCTTAAAGTTAAGACCGCCGCCCATATTTTTTCTTTCGTATCATATAAAGCACACTGAAAGCTATAAGGGCGAAGAAAAGTATTATTTAAATAACATGATCAACGCGGACTGCCCACAATTAAACAATCTGTTGAACACAGTGTCTTACGGGCCCGTAAATATTTTTAATAACAAGCAGGTCGCTTTGCGCCGCAATAATTATTGTTGTCAGAGAAAAGACAAGGTAAAGAAGTTTAGGACAGTGCATCCCAGAAGCCATACAATGATGTAAGTACTACCTGCTTTAAGTTTCCATGTTTACTAATTTATTTTTGCATTGCTCATTTGATTATAAAGTAGATTGCTCATTGTTATCTGTAGAAATCTTAAGTAGTTTGCATATCTATGTAGATAAGCATACACACAGCTTTTTGCTCCAACTGTTTTTTGTCTTAATCTTCAAGTCAAGCTGTTTTTGTCATAATACGACAAAAACTAGTACAGCAGCGCATTTACAAGTTGTTGAATTCATATTTTATATCACCTTGAAAGGACTAAGAAGTTCCATATTTCACAAATGAATTCGAAAATAATTTGTAGTGCCATTTATTTCTTTATGATTATTATTTTATCGGGTTTTCATCGAGTTGACAAAGAACCAATGAATTTAATGAACAGCTGTTCATCCGGCTCGTCGACCATTTTAAAATGATGACGAAACATGGTTGTGTTATGTTTTCTGTCACATGTAGAACTCCAATTATTTGTTGTATTTCGGTGGTCTTAGTATCTAACTTTACTAAAACGATTAATAAATTGTCAATACACTGTCCACTTTGTACTAAAAAAACTTTTTGCAAAAAAATACTACCGACTTCCAAATACAAAACTGCAAAGTGAAAAATAACTTAATTTTTTGAAGTCGGTGTCTTTCGTAGGTACCTTTTTCTTGCGTTATGGACACCGACTTCAAAAAATTAAGTTATTTTTCACTTTGCAGTTTTGTATTTGGAAGTCGGTAGTATTTTTTTGCAAAAAGTTTTTTTATTTTTCACTTTTTAGTTGTACGTACCTAATAGGCAAGTTAGTAAGGGAACTATTTCGCCAGAATAGATTTCATGAAACTTGAACATAACCGGTGAAATGAGAGGTCTGCTTTCCCCTTAAGAGCGAACTGGCGTGATGTTATGTTATGAAATGTTATAAACAACAAACAGACATGCGATTGCAGCAATCCCGAGAGATTTGCCGTTATTTATTGAAGAGTTCTGTTGTATATCTCCGAAGTTCTTCATCAGATCTTCACCAAATTAAAATGGGACCAATTTCGGAACATACTTTATCAAACAAAAAAAGAATTTTCAAAATCGGTCCACAATTGACGGAGTAATCGGTGAACATACACAAAAAAAAAAAAAAAAAAAAAAAAAAAAACAAACTTGAAGTCGAACATAGAACCTCCTCCTTTTTGGGAAGTCGGTTAAAAATAGCGTAGGTATTCACGAACGTGCATTATTATTTGTTCTACCGATGTAAATGAGCCCGGAAACGGGGATTCCCCCGAATGTTTCTTAAATATGTTATGATTTTTCTATTTTTACTTTCTTTCCAAGCATTGAATTATGGTGTAGGTAGAGTTTGCTTTGTATTGGAATTGTTGTTTGTTTTCAAGTGAAATGAACTACGTAGTAGATAAAATTATATGTAAAATATGATAGCAGTAAAAACCCGTGTTGTGTTACGTAATAAGAAATTAGTCAAAAGGTCGTCTTAGGTGACAATAAGGTTTTGGTGCACGACGGTTTGGTACTCAGGTCACGGCGGCGTTGATTCCAAAATGGAAGGTCCTTGTTGTAATTTCTGGCGAATAACAATTCATTAGCTTCTTGTTCCATGCGACTCAATTTCGACCCTCTGTCATACATACATGAACTCACGCCTTTTTCCTATGGGTATAGGCAGTATACAGAACGCTACTTGCTACGATCCTTAACTCCTTTTGCTTCATTTACGTTATCTAGATGTATCTAGATGACCTCATATACTCACGCCGGTTATAAGTACTACGCACCCTTTATGAAATCAGAAGGACATCTCCAATAAGATCCGTGTAGCTATGTTTAGTATCTAGGGCGTCCGTTTTCGCCACCGTCTGATGGCGGACGCCATGCGGCCGCAAGGGAGTTCCCCTGCGGCCGAAATGTGGTAGGTGGTGGGCCCACTGACCTGACCCGTCACAGAGGGACATGGGATCGTCTGGCGTCCATGTACCGGTTTGGTCCCCCCAAAAGAGGGTCCGGTGACGGGCAGCCGCGGCGGATTCGCGGTAAGTGCTAACGCGTGCCCGTGTTCCCGCCATAAGCGGCACAGGAGGACACCGTGGAGTTTTAGTTGGTTGGAGTATGCATGAGCATTTATTCAAATTCATTTATTTCAGATAACTTAATCCTTACATTACAATTGAATAAAACATAAAAATTTAAATACAAATTCAAATACAATTACATGCAATATAAAACACATTTAAATTACCCGCCTAATAAGGGATCTCCATAGAGGAGATCCTATCAGCTACAGTCTTCAGAATTCCGTTGCAGCTGCCACGCATTCTACAGATCAGGGAGACAGTATTTTTGCGCATGACGGCATGAAAGCCGTCAGTGCGGTAAAGCGCAAACATCCCCGATGCACTACAGAAGCGAGGCAGCCCCAACATCATCCTGAAGATGTTGTTATACTGGACGCGCAAGACATCCAGCGATCTTTTGGTGTGACTGACCCACAGACTTCCCGTATAAAAGCTTTGACAATAAGCCTTAAACAAAGTAATCTTTACTTGTTCAGAGCATCGGGAAAATCTGCGGGCCAGCATGTTACCTCTGACCGCCAAAGCCCTGCGCTCCCTCTCAATATCTAGATCGTCTCTAAGACCCTCGGTAATTTAATTTATCCATACAAAACAAAGGAAGTCTTCTCCCCGGCGCGGCGTTTCCACTGTCACGTGTTCTTGTATAAAAACACCTATACCAACTAATTCTATGAATTCTGTTGTGACGTAAATGTAAACAATTAAACACAATTTATTTTAACTTTCTATACCATCCTACTCGTTCTAAATACATACGACTGTTAAGTTATTGACGATACCGTTTCACTGACCTTGCCTTAGCCGTAAACCGATTTGTTATCTTCTTCGGCTATATGAAGTCTTATTCTTTAGTTTGTACGATGAATCTATACTTATTATAATTTCAGTATAAGTTAGGAATAAATAAACAGATTTCGATTAATTTTCATCAATTTAAATAAAAACACTTACTTAATGAATATGACACGAACACTATGTCCCCAAAGAAACACAAATTTCATTACCTAACCGAACCAACCGAACGTATTCAACATTTGTTTTGATGTTTAGTCGTTAGGTACCTAAACGTGCTAAGTAGGTATCACACGCGTGTGGTGTGCCGCCAAATCTTGAGGAAAAACATGCTGAATATATTTAACCTGTTTATGCACGTTCGTTTAGAATGTAGTTACACATAATCACGTCTGTATTCCCCTAAGAGTTGGGCAGAGGTGCATATGTCTATAGATAGTACACACATTTAGCCAGATTTTTAATTTATGTCCCGTGTATTATGGGGTGAGCTTATTGCCATCAACCGGCACAAATCCGGTCTGCTACTGAGAAATTTCAGATAAATATGCCCAATAACCACGACCTCAGAACCGAAGACCTCATGCTCAGCAGTAGCGCTTGCAACCAGTAGTTTTGCGACAGTTCAACACTTTTCCTTTCTTTCTTTCTAGACCAACGAGGCAGTCAAAATGCAAATTTATCCTAAACCAAAGCAGGAGTAAATTATGTTGTTCATCTCTGCATCTGTTTGGGTAAAAGATATTAGCTCAAAGACTGTTTGTTTCTATTCAAGGAATTGATAAAAAAAGTTGGAACATATTCAACACACTCATCTGCAGAATATTTTCGGTGAAAGTAGAATTGAGCGGTGTTATCACGCGGAGAATGTTGACGTTGGTTATACAGTAATTCCGAGAAACAAGAATAAATTAACGAAGTTTTGGAACAGGAAAATGCAGCAGTTTGTAACGAATTGTAAAGGACATGATAACTGTAATCATATAGCAAATGTTACAAGCATAGATAGTGCTTGTTCGGTACACCTACTTATAAAAGCAATAATGTTCTGTCATTATTACTCATCACTTCATCAGCTATATACGTGTCTTTAGTGTTATCTGCATGTGGTTTTTTCATCTAAAACACACTGTAGGTATGTACCTATAAAATTAAACAAATACTGAAAACACAGTACATACAATCCATGTACATAACCTAGAACATAAAAAACTGCAAATCATTCTTATCATGTTTATCTAAACTAAACCATTCTTCATGACGTAGGTAGAGCGCGCCTCGGAGGCCCAAACGGGCGAACAGTCTGTCTACGGCGATATTCAATGTTGTTATTCATGTTTTGATTAGCTGTTCTGTATGTAAAACTGTTTGGACCGCCAGTCTTCCTTGTAAAGGTCGTTTTGTAACGCATTTGTGGGACAAGTTTCTTATTTTTTCTTAGCCGTCGCTTTTGTGGCTACAGGACGATGAAGTAAAAATCTACATACTTTATACTTACATTCTTTTTCATATTCGATACAAAAGAGCCATCTTTTTCTATTGTTGATGTTAGTAGATCGTCTAGCTAGGAACACAAAGTGGTTGTTATCAAGATCAGGGTCGAACAAGAAGTTTTTGTTGACGATTGTAAACATAGAGATAACCTATAAAGAAATGAGATAATTTATACCTATAAATCATTACAAAGAGTGACAAGCAACTCTTGACTAAATTAGGTAGTTCTACGTTTCAACGTAACAATGGCTTAGCATTAGCAAGAAAGAGGTTATTCAACCTAGTTCAATGCCAGGAGAGAATGAGTCATTCCCCCAACCTGCGAAAATAACGTAGGTACTTGATGTACTTGTGCGCCTCAGTCCGACATGTATCGACCTGTGCACTTGATAATTCTAGGTACTCCTTGATACCTACATGTTTTTCTTGGAAAAGGGAAACATATTTATCGTTACTGTTTGTGACTTGGCAGCGATAATCCTGAGGTCTTATGTCATACATTAAAGCGCATTTTGTAATGTTTGTTTGTTAGTTGCCTTGTATATATTTTTCAGTTGCCTTCATAGGCGTGTATATTTAAATTATTATTTTCTTATGAAATGCACGAAGTAATTGAGATTTGGATAGGATGATGAATACCCAAAGGAGTCTCATATTTCTCAAGACCCTATCTGGGTATCTCATTGTATTTGAGCAGGTGTTGTTTAGTTCGCACTTTGCAATAGGGGTCTAGCAAAAGAGCCATTTAATAATAACTCGTTTCATTGGAAACGCTTCATTTAAGAACTTTCTTAAAATTCAGGCACTAGACAGGTTCTATCTAATTATTTAAAGTTCTGATTTTATTGGAATATTTGGAATACAATATCCAGTAGCTTATTATATTTAAGGTCCTTTTGTACTAAAGCTTCTTTCTCTTGGCTTGGCCGATTGGTCCCTCTTCATATTTATCTAATGGCCGGATTAGCTACCAAACCAGCTGGTTTTCTTTTCTGTTTATTTCTTTATCCACACACAATAAAGTTGTAGCTTTCTTTGAGATAGTTTCATAGTGAGCCACTAATAAAAACCAACCTTGACCTAGACTAGATCTTGACCAAGATTCCCGTTTCTATCCTGGCTTAAACCAACATAAAATTCATATGTTGCATTGAAGCTGATATTCCTTAATAATATGAAAAGACTTTTAAAAAGATACACTTTCTCTGCTTTCGAACTCAAAATAATGGATGCATTAGTTACTATGGCCATTAAATGTGAACCACTGAGTGCACACACAACTATGAATTGGAATGTAGAGAAGAAGCGAAAACAAAATTGAATGATGACATAAACCAATATTGTTGATGCAATCTGGTTACTAACTTGGTTTTTTAAGTGTTATGTGAGTTACGAGTACATTCATATTATAACATAATTTCTTATCACAGCAGGTCATATATGATCAGTGATCACCATTTTTACCCATATGCAATGCTAGATTACTTCGATAACTATTATTACTGTTATTTTATGCCGATAATAATTTCAAATAGTACTTGTTTTGCAGTCGCGTTATGCTTATGACTCATGTTGGAAAAACAGTATCCCTCTTGTTTTGTTCGGTGTGATTCCCCAACTCTACATACATATAACGATGTATAAGTCTATTATTTCTACAGTACAATAACGTGAAGCGCTTCGTTCTCGTGACCGCGGTAATCGCACGATTCTATTGGCTCACTGAGTTGACGTCATTTGAGGCAACCAATAGCGTGAAAGGAAAGATATTTTTAGAACGCAAATGTTGAGTGGTGGGGATTTAGGAAAATCGTATGGGTCGCCACTGCCGTGAAGATTGCACAACATTTTCTGTGTTCGCACGCAGTGCACGTATCGCTGCTTGCGGTTATCGGTTTATTTAGTTCACTGAAGTTAATCAACAACGCTGTAGAAGTTGACGCATTAAAAAAGCTTTCGCCTATTATCCTCTTCATTTGTTGTGAGGATAGCGAATACTATCAGTAAATAACTGGAGGCGTTACAGTATTTGTTCGTAACAAGGTGAGTTTTAGAAACTTATTATTTACTTTTAATGCACTTATTTTTTTTTTATAAGTACGCAAAAGTATAGAATCAGGGCGCAGGAAATATTTTTATTGCTTGTGGGGTTCGAATCAAAGAAACACTGTTAAAATTTTATAAAAATTACATAAATTGTCACAGAATTAAATATTGTGCAATAATTTGGTGCGTAGGACTTTTTTATTGTTGAGTGCTTTTAAAGTGTTAAAGATTGCCCTAACAAGCTTTAAAGCAGTGTCTCTAGTCTTAGAACTGTATCTGTAGACTCTGTAGCAAATTCCACGTTGTTTGAAAAATATTGCACCATGATTATTTCCGCCCTAAGTGTAGAGACAAGTTCTAACCTGTCGGAAAGCCCCGCGGACCGCGGTCACGTTGCTGTTTCGATTGGTTCGCACGCCACACCATCTTTCTAGAAAATGCGCGACAATTTAAATTTTTGATATGATAAGAGTGTCTTCTAATGTATTATTAATGACATTAGAAAAATCCATTCAAAGCCTTGGTGTATTTAGAACAACTTTGGAACTTGTTTTGTAACCCTGAAATTAACTCATTATACAATAATTTAATAGTCTCACTTTAAGATCATTACCCACCCAAAAAGTTAACCTTTGAGTGCTGCGTGGTAGTATATTTCGTGACGCGTTGATAAGCCTTGTTTCAAGTTGTTTGTTGGTTAAGTACCTACTTGGATTCTAGATAGTAGGTACTTACCTACTTTTGTGGTCTTGGAAATCCTATGTTGAGGGGATGACGCATTTAGGGAGCAAAGACCATAATGTACATTGTTATTCGTCTGATTCAATACTTACCTATCATTGCTGTTGCCTTTGGTCCGTTTTCCTTATTCACAAGTTTTTGTATTTCTATGACGCTTAAGTTGGAACTTCTTCATTTATTAAAGTACATGCCAACTTAAATACATTATAGGCTTGTGCTTCAAACCTCGTTTTAGTTACTCTTTTAAGGTTTGTCTATCTAGGTTAGTAGAAGCACTTTTCGAATTACTTTATAGTTAGTAAGCAGGTACTCGTTCTTCATCGACCTACTTCAAATGTTTTCTTTGCTTAGTTTTATTCTGAAATAAGTTGGAAATATGCCAAACCTCGACATTTGGACGTATTTAGTAGAGACAAACAAGTTTTTATCGTATATATTTATAACAATGTCTAAATACAAGGTGACTAATGATATAGAGTAGGTTGGTAATTATGTATTTGATGTTTTTAGTCAAACAAAATATTGTTAAGTTCCGGCTAAAAATCTATCAATGTTTTCTGTAGGCGTCCACCTACGATAACTATGATACCTACCATTGAGGTCGCACTTCGATAAATACCTACGTCAATCAATTTTCGAAGCAACGTGACAAACATAAAATATATTTTGTACCAATTTTGTTATCAGACATGATGATTTACGACAGATAATGTTTTTCCTATTGATAGTCATGATAAAAAGAGATACGTGTCGCTTTAGGACGAGATAACTTGTCTGTAGGAAGCTATAAAAGAGAATACCTTGATTTAATGTTTTATTTCTGTTTGTTCCAGGCCTACAGTCGGCACCGTTAGTTGGTTGGGAGCCTAGAGAGTTAAAATTTCTATAGGAGCTCAAGAAGAGTTCAAAGAAGTAAGTAATTGCGTTCACCCTATTTTCCGAATTAACGTTTTTGTTCACAGGAACCATTGGAAAATTTCAGAACCTGAAGAATTTGAAAATTAATTTGACATTGCAAAATTAAATATCCTCGCATTATCCGTCTACGTTTGTAGACGCATGAAAAAGATTAAGTTCAGACTTTTATTGACTTCTGTATTCAAAAAAAATAAGAAGTTTTAATTGCTTAACTTTTATTAAATCTTGATTTAAAAAATACTGAACTCATATTCTTGATCAATAATTTAAATAATGTGCATAATAATGTCGGTTAAAAACCTTCTGTCACTATAATGTTCCAACCTTCATACTACTGACCATCTTACCATTTCTTTTGTTGGCCTTTTTTCGAATAACTTGCACATACGCCTGCTCTTAAATGTTAGTACAGCAACAGTTGAAACACAAAGCACAGATTCACAAACACCGAATATTAACGTACCTACCCACAAATATATAAGTAAACAAGTAGTTACGTTCATGAGTAGCAGATAATTGAGATAGCCCGCAGAGTTCCAAGGACATTGAGATTACAATGTTCTAATCGATATAAAATTCGACTTGGAACGTATGCTAAGTACCTATTTATAGTCATTTTTCTTAATATTTTTAGTCATATTTAGTTAATTACAATAGATTTAAGAAATATTTACTTAATTACTATAAAATAGTTCTAGATAGTTCTTATTTTACTTAGTATACAATAGGTACATAAGTTATGGCTTAATCATTACAGTGAAGCGTTTAACCGCAGTTTCCAGTCATTACCATTAGGATAACGCTTCAATTAACTTTTAATGTAGATAAGTTGTACATAATTATAGTTTTTACTAACAGGAATCTTACAGGCACTAGTTCGGTTAGACGCTAAAAGATAGCAACCGAAAAAAAAATGAGTCTGTTATTGACACTTCATCGAACTTATTTATTCAGAAAAGCGACACAATTTTAAGGGCAGGTGACATTATGTTGATTGCATAACGACGGCAACTGAAAAAAAAACTTTGTTCTTTATTGATTTTCCACTTTGTATTTATTGTATTAAATATTTATGCAATCATCATTCCTTCTATGCTGTTGTACATCTCCATTATATAACACACGTATGCTATGTACTTACATATTCTCCAACCCATTTCATTGGTATTTCGATTTCAAGGTCTCGACCTTACAGTCACGGACGTCAAAGTAGTCGTTGAACACGTCATACGTGTAGGAAGGTGTCCTTGATCGCTTCTAAATTATTTTTGTCTCATTATGCAAATTAAAACAACTCTAATTGGCTTACTGATTATGGAGCATAACATTCGTGTGATGTTTCAAACATTGGCAAAAGATAAAACAGCGATATCATTTTTATTTATCATTTGCAACTCCTCTCACAACCCTTGTATGTTGTCCTACCACCTCCCATCCCGCTTATATGAGTATGCACACATTATGTTACGTCGTATCATTTCTGTTTGTAGTTCTATTCAAAATGGTTGCTCAAAAGATCACCTGTCCGAGTCGGAGCGACGATATCGGAAATCAGTACGATACGAACACCAAAAGACATGGTTTTTTCGCAAACGAGTCTCAATACTCGAACTGTTTTGAAAGTGGTAGAGCTAGATCGTTTAAAGACCGAGAAGAAGAATTACGTAAACGGTCTAACCGGAGTGATTACCGACGGATATTCAAGCAACGCAGCACCGTCTTCGCCAGTGGCTACAACCAGCAGCTTTGCCGAGGTAAGAATGGAACACGTAACCGTGAGTACTAATAGAAATAATGCATTACTATTATTAATAAGATTATTGTTAGTTTCTGCTCACAATCTGAAATATATGCTAACATGAAATAACTCTGATTTCAGGTTTACTTGAAACCGGAGCCCCTGTTCGAGAGCGCAATGTTGGACTACGAACTCTATCAAGATCTGGTTCCGTTGTCCTCCGATCCCGCGAAGGAAGAAGTAGTACAGACCATTGGTAAGAAAATTTCTTTTACACCCATATCTTTAATAAAAGGTCGACAGCGACCTACAAGGGGAACAAGAGAGCGAAAAATAAAATTAAACGGGGTCCGGGAGATGTATCTAAATGAGGGTCAACGATAGTGGTTTTCATTTAAGCAGGTCGCGACTAGCTTCCACGACCGTTTATAATAAAAATAATCTTTTGAACTTGTTACAACTTGTACATAGTGATACTAGTAACATCCTACGCGCAGTAAAAATACTTGTTCATTCTTGTCTCAGAGCTTCGCAAATACAGTGCAGGAAGACTTGCACTTGCACTGACTTGTCAATAAATACAAATGTGAGCGACAAATACGTTCATTTGTTTGCGGAGTCTTGAAAAGGAAAGAGTTCTTTAACGATTTTTAAGTTTTACGCAATACGCTTCACCACAGAAATAAATTTAAATCTTTCAACGTGAGTAACATTAAACTAGCTGTTAAAAACTGTTGTTGTTGTTGAAGTTGATAAATTTCCATAACAAGTAAAATTTAAAATTTAAAAAACCCCCGACACATTTATCTTGCGAAAACATCCCGATTCAAACAGTAAAACGCCCATAACTTTTGAACGGCTGAACCGTTTTTTTTTAAACATAGCTAAGAACACTCTCGACACAATCACCTTTCCAACAAAAAAAACTAAATCAAAATCGGTTCATCCGTTGAGGCGCTATGATGCCACAGACAGACACACAGATACACAGATACACAGATACACAGATACACAGATACACAGATACACAGACACACAGATACACAGATACACAGATACACAGATACACAGCAACACACCTCAAACTTATAACACCCCTCTTTTTCCGTCGGGGGTTAAAAACCCCCGACACATTTATCTTGCGAAAACATCCCGATTCAAACAGTAAAACGCCCATAACTTTTGAACGGCTGAACCGTTTTTTTTTAAACATAGCTAAGAACACTCTCGACACAATCACCTTTCCAACAAAAAAAACTAAATCAAAATCGGTTCATCCGTTGAGGCGCTATGATGCCACAGACAGACACACAGATACACAGATACACAGATACACAGATACACAGATACACAGATACACAGACACACAGATACACAGATACACAGATACACAGCAACACACCTCAAACTTATAACACCCCTCTTTTTCCGTCGGGGGTTAAAAACAGTAGTAGGTAAACCTCTAGCTAAAACTGAAAACAGTTTGGAGACCTCTGATGTAGAGCCAAAGTTAGTTTTTGAACATCAAATACTATAATATTTATGAATAAAACCCAAGTAGGTACAGATAATAAGCTCCAGTGCACTTTATTCATTAAAATTTATTTTCTCCCTAAACAGATTCATCCAAAAAAACTGAAGAAAGGGCACTTAATATCGACACACCATACACACCATTCTCAACGCAAGGTTGGGAAAACCTCGACGTTAACCTCCAGTTTCCACAGGCGGCAGGCGGCTTATACAACAACATCTCGCCGCTAGAACCGCTGTCACCCAACGACAAGTTTCCTCAGTACGACTCCAGCATGCCCAACTTCCCAGAGTGGGACAAAGATAACAACATGCAATTTAAGGAAACATTTTTAGACATTAGCAAACTGCCGGTGGTTATTGAAGACTTAGCGTCAGGGATGGTCGCAGAAACTAATCCGTGGCAAGTCCAGGATCCAGTGGAGTTGACCAACACACATGAAAACCAATACTATCACATGTACACTAATCCACCACAAGACACAGCGCCCTTCATCGATACAGAAGATTCCCTTGATCTTAAATTTGGATCAGTCATCCCAAGGGAGGTGGAAAGCAACAACGTAGTTATTTCGGAGTTCATCATCAATGAAGATCAACATCTAATGGGGATGATGGAAGCGCCGGCGATGCCGAGGAGGGAGGGGCTGTCCGTGGACGTGTCGGCGCGGGCGCCCGGCTGGCCCTACGACACCATCAGCACCCCGGAGGTGCTCAGCTATGTCGAGCAGCTGGAGAAAGAGAAAAGCTCACAGTTACTGGTAAGTTTAAGCAAATAAATTAAAGTAGTGCTGGTCTTCTGAATTTGATTTCGATTTGAGCTTAAAATTCTCTTTTGTCCGATGTTAAATTTTTTGTTTGTAATTTTTTCAGAAACCACCGGAGTACCAGTGGCCAGCCCAGGACGTCTCACTATCCGCCTCAAACGAGACGTTCACAGACCTCTCCTTCTCCACTTCAAAAGAAACATTTACAGAAGTGGACACACCACCACCAGCGCCTGTCGATTACGAGCCCATTACCCCTAAAAGCGAATCTCACTTGGAATCGGACAACGATGACGTCAAATCAACAGCAAGCAAGAGGCGTCGTCCGGACACCGATGAATCTGATGAGACATACACGCCCTACTCCGAACAACCATCAAGAAAATATAGGAAAAGGAAACCTAGTGTTCCCATCAAGGATATGATTCTGGCACTGGAAGGTCAACCCAAGGCGCGAAGAGGACGGCCTCCCAAGAGAAGGGAGAGCACAGTGTCCTCGGTGTGTAGTGTAGATGACAACTCGTCAAATATTTCTACACAAGAATTTAAGTATAGGGAATTAAGAGATAAGAATAATGAAGCATCTAAAAGATCTCGAATGAACAGGAAACTCAAGGAGCTACAAATGGAACAACTGGCAGATGAATTAGAAGAGAAGAATAAAAAGTTGAGAGTCCGTGCCGATATTCTAGAAGAAATGACGAAGAGGCTGAAGAATGAATTGATGTCTGCTATTCTGAAGAGCAAGTGAAAACATCATGGATTTTCCGGTGACCTAAGTCTTGAACAACTTGAGTTTCATGTCTCATTGTTCGTCAAATCTATTCTCATAGATGTGTACAAATCGTAACTTTAATAAGTACAAGGTTACTTTCGTTTCTATGATTTTAGATATAATGATCTTGCCATGCATACTAGATGCTGTATTACACATTTAAGTAAAAGCGTGTAGTTTTAAATTCTTCAGTTGAATTAGTTAATCTATGGTCTAATGAATGTTAAAAAAAAAAAACAAAAAAAAAACATTTATTCTTAAAAGTAATATAATTGTAATTAATTTACAATCAATTAGTTAAATGCATGAATTAAAGTTTATATTTTCATTAAAAATTGTCTTGTATGTTATAAATTTTAATTGAAATAAATTGTTGTATTAAAATGCTCGATTTTTTATTCCTCGTAACCCTGAAAATTCTGCCCCATAACACAATCTTGCCACACACACTAAAAGCAAGAAACGATAGAAAACGTAATTTATTGGATAAAACTTTTTTAGGCACTCAATTAAGGGAGTTTTGTCACTAAAATAGTTCTTTAACTTTATGAATCATGTGGCACTGCGTGCGTTCCGTTCTGCTAAAATTGCTACTTTTCACAAAATGGCCGTATTCATAATATTTCAAAATGGCCGAGATCACACAATCATTTAAAGGGCCAGTTTAACAAAAGGGTCTCAGAGAGAGACTTGTCATGTGCATGGTTAATATTTCCTAAACAATTTAAAGATTAAATGATGATAGTCTGCTTAAATAATGCATGGTCTCTCAATACTCTCAAGCAATTTTAAAGCTTGTTGCAATAATACGTGCGAAAGTTCGTGTAAAGCTGTTTTGGCAAAATGGCTACTTTTTAGAAGTCTAAAATGGCTTCAAAATTGCCTAAGTCACACAACAGCAAAAGAGGGTTATGATTCAGTAGGTTTGTTTCTAGATAGGTTAGGTTAATGGATTGGGCACCCTATTGTGCAATTTATCCGTTTCATGCATACATAAACTTTCGCCTTTTGCCATGGGGGTAGTCAGAAACTACAGGACGCTACCTGCTACGATCCCTAGATACTTATTATGCTTCACTCACACTCATACATCTTGTCATACACGCACACCGGTTAAGAGTAGGTATTGCGCACCTGGCCTTTCTGAAGAACATCACCAATAAGGTCTATGTATGTCTTTCTAGGGCGTCCCCACCCGGCGTTTCCATTCACGTCTGCATTATAAATACCCTTGTTAATCCTTTCATTCATCCTCTCAACATAATCAAACCATCTTAGCACACTCTTTTAATTTTTTGTCACTAAATCTTCTTGTAAACCATAACGTTGTGAAAATATATACTTCTCAAGGAACGCATTTCAACTGCATTAATCCTACTTTCATGTCTTTTTTGCCATACCTAACCTTCACTTCCTTAAAAAGGTGTAGGCACTAGCACGTTGCTATGATCGGCTATCAGACAACTATCCATGTACAAGTTGAACAGCCACGGTGACGCTACCAAGCACAGCCTTGTCTAACAGTTCTAACGCCCCTTGAGATGGAAAACCAGTCCGTCATACGCCCCATCCTAACACAAGCACTGGAATCCCTTTAAAAAGATTTCAGTGCCCGTACCAATGGCCAGTTCATCAGTTTTAACAAGACAAAATACAAAATTTGGATTCACAGTCAGTTAATCTACAAACAGAACAGACGTTTTTATTAAATAACTGCTGCGAAAGCATTTTATTCCATGTCATCACGGTGAGTAAATAAAATAAGGTACTATAGATGCTGGAATATGATTGCTGGGAATTTCAGTCCCAGGTCCCAGTCTTGTATAGCGACATTATTATTTTGGGACTATTGCGGATCTTGTTGCAAAAATCTCTGTCCGGGTAAGTCCCTACGGACGACACAGACGGAGAGGACTAGAGATGATATTCTAGACGAGTCGGTAATTCCCCTGGCAGGCAGACACACATACAGTTCAATACAGTTAAAACTGCAAGCGTTCAAAAATCAACATTTGTTCGGTGTGTGTGCTGCCAGCCTGCCAGGGTGCCAGGGCACATAGCTCGCGGAAATGATGGTCGATGGGGCCGAAGTGGTGACCGCGTTGTAGATACAAAGTTTAGGCCAATAAAATTTAATACTGTTGAAGTTCGAAGTAGTCATGATTAACCGGTTGTATGTCGTAATTATCGAAACCATTAAAAAGCCACTGTGTCTCGCGTGGATTCACGTTTTAGGCATTCCATGGGTTAAGACTGTCTCGTTAGCATTACTTTAGTGGTGGTAAATGCTGATCAAAAACGGATCGTTTGCCTGGGTGTGGAAGGTTGTCACGGGTGCACGTTCTTCGTTTATTTTTGCCTAGGAGCCTCTACTACTACTACTGTACTTTATTCTTTTTTTTTTTGTACGTATTTGATCAGGGTTGGATTTGTCACGTAGCAGGTGTAGCAAATGCTACACACAAATCAGTAATCTGTGATGCTACAGGCCTCGCGGCTCGCGCCCTAGCTTAGACTAACAAATCACAAGCTATGGTACATTGTATAACCTAACCTAACACCGTATTTAAAAAGAAGTAATTACTTGTTGCTAAGTAATTTCTTGATTAAGTCATTATCAATCAATCAGTATGAATGGTCATATCAGATTTCGAGCTCGCTTTGCTAACTCATGCACCCAGTTTCTCTTAATTCTTCAACTTGTACGTGTAAGTCAACAAAGCAATCCCTATTTTTAACCCCCGACGGAAAAAGAGGGGTGTTATAAGTTTGAGGTGTGTTGCTGTGTATCTGTGTATCTGTGTATCTGTGTGTCTGTGTATCTGTGTATCTGTGTATCTGTGTGTCTGTCTGTGGCATCATAGCGCCTCAACGGATGAACCGATTTTGATTTAGTTTTTTTTGTTGGAAAGGTGATTGTGTCGAGAGTGTTCTTAGCTATGTTTAAAAAAAAACGGTTCAGCCGTTCAAAAGTTATGGGCGTTTTACTGTTTGAATCGGGATGTTTTCGCAAGATAAATGTGTCGGGGGTTTTTTAAATTTTTAAATTTTACTTGTTGTATGAATTGTTAAAAGAAAGCCAGCCTATCTCGGGATGTAAAATCTTACAGGCTTGGTCCGCTCGGTCTTACATCTCAAAAGCTCTTGGTTGTTTCCTATGCATGATTCGAGTCAGTATCTTCTATTCTATTTCTTTCATTTACAAGATAATCTACCCAAAGTGCCGCCCTTGCATTGCATCTAAAGTTATCTTAGACAAATCACTTCCGGCATCAGCCATTAAAATCAAGGTTTCTTAAGATCAAGTAACTATAGTGGCAAGTAGCAGAAATATGGCTGTGGATAGTGATACATCGCTACAAACTAGTTTGTTGTGTTGTGTGTTATCATGTATCTGGAACCTAAAACAAAACTAGTTCTACCAAGGAACTAAGTTAACCCATAGAAGAATTTGCTACAGGCTCCTCACACTGGCTAATCTGAGTCCAGAACGGACATTAATAAAAAATGAACAAGCTCCTTGTCTCACTTTCCCCCCAAAAATATATCCTGTTGGCTGTTTCGCTCATTGTTGAGTATATATTGTGGTTATGGTAGATTCATGTGCGTTAGGATTGAAAGTCCAAATATGAGGTCTTGGCTTATGTTCCCAGTAGCCTAATTGCGTAAATGAATTCGGCAAGGCAAAGGGTTTGACCCCATGAAAAAGTATGAACATTCGACCAATCACATAGACATAAATCCGCCAAGAGGCTCGCTCCCTTTCAAAAATAACTACGTCGCAAGTACAGGCGTCGCCGCGGGTTATGATTTACATTCAATCATGATAAGATTCATCATCCGCAGCCTGACTTCACCCACTGCTGGGCATAGACCAGCAGTGGGCGATCAGGTGAGATAGTGGTCAAGCGCAAGCCTATCAAGTATAAAAAAAGACCTCTTTTTTTTCTTGTGCACTCTTATCCAGGTTCTACCCGCGATGGTAACAATGTCATCTGCCCATCTCGTTGCCGGACGCCCAACATTCATGATTGGATAAGTCGTTGCTAAACTAGTTACAAACTGATTATGTTGGTTGGTTGACTCCGAATGAAAACGTCCTATTCACAAAACGACGAAATCTGGAAGAACACGGATCTTCGCTAGGTGCCCTAGTTTTTTGCAATATAAATGTAAATGGCCACCTATAAACCCACTGGTTTAGTCGGTCACTACCGACTAATTCTGTTATTTGGCGACTAATTTCTCTCCGAAAACAGATCTTTGCTAGGTGCCCTAGTTTTTGAGATATAAATTTGACCAAGCTAGGGTCTCTCCAGATTAAACCCTTCTAACTTTTGAACCAGTGACAGACTAATCTGATATTTAGCGATTAAATATTTGTTTTATCAAAATTTAAATCCCATATGGTGGCCAAGCCAGAGTGAGCCACACTTGCCCACTTTTTATTTTATTTAAAAGTTAAGTCTCAAGAAAATGTAAAAAAAATGATTGCTTTAAAAATCTCATATTGGTATTACTGTACCATTCTCATTCATTTGTTTGTAGGACGTTTTGATAATAGGACGATCTGCTCTACGGAGTCAATAGATGCAACGCTGATCTTCCTCCTTTGTCTCTCTCTGGCAACTATTCGCTAATCTCTTCAAGAATAAAAAGACTTTTACTGTAAAATGGGTAATTATTTATTTATAATAATTCACAAATTACATAGTGTACCAAACAAAAATTCTTCAATATTACAAATAAAACGTCTGTTACGTTTTGTCCAATTAATTATTGTGACCAAACCCTAATCAGATTTATAAGGTACCTTTAGTTAACAACTATATTCATCACGACCAAGGCAGGCACATCTGTATGCATACTTGCAAAATATATAGGAATATTTAGGATTATCCTCTTATTACTTGATTAGAAAATTTTGAGTGTAAAGATAAATAATACAATTAACTTTCTAATTACCTAAATCGACTAAATATTTAACATAAAGACATATTCTAAAATATAGAAATAAGATTCCCTATGGTGGCATTGCTGCAGTAAACTTCCTTTAAAAAGGTCAATATTGCAATAATATAAAATTATGAAATATTATTTATTCACAAAAACAAAGACATGAAAGTGCAGCACCTGATCTAAACCAGTTCATATCAGAATTTAATGGAATATTTGCAGTTCTCAAAACCTGGCTATGTTTGTAACCATTCACATTAACATTATAATTGTAACAAACCCATAGAAAAATTTACACAAAAATCAGTACAATATGGTCACTAATACGAGCCCCAGTCTTTACTATGGCGCCTTACTTAGCATAAGCATACGTGGGTGTATATCATACCCAGGGGAAGTGAAGGAAATTTAGAGCATTATATTAGAAGCCACAATAAAGACTGGGGCCATCATCGAAGCAGTGTGAGCATATAGCAACCCTATTAATATACACGTATATCCACACCGCACTAGTGACTATAAATCGAGTTCTATTACATTAGCACAATTTTAGATTGTCTTAGTGCTCATCGAGTCCGTTCTACACGTTAGACACTTTGATACTCGTAAATTTACACTTTACACTCGAGTCAACTGTAAAATGGACACTAATATATAGCGCGCACACAAACTTTCGTGCTATTCGGATGCACCGTCGTCGGCGTCCTCTAGGAAGCTGAATTTATTCGATGCAACGAAATTCTGAAACAAAAAGAGAAACAACATTACATAAAATGAAATGTGTGTAACAAAAAAATTCAAGCTCTTTTTGGCGTGAATTCTATATGGATAAAATATAGGGTTGTGTACGTACCGGTTTTTCTGTGTCCTTTAATTTGGGCAGGGTTTTATCATCGACCTCGTCGTGCCGGTCGCGCGAGCGGCTGGGTCGCACACGTCCGTTGCGCTCGTCGCGCGGGGCGTCGGCCTCTGAGTGTATTTCTCGATCCTTGTGCGTATCTCTGTCCTTGGGTATGTCTCTATTATTTTCTCTCTCGCGCGAGTCAGGGCGACGCTCACGGGAGTCAGGGCGACGCTCACGGGAGTCAGGGCGTCGCTCGCGGGAGACTGGGCGACGCTCGCGCGAGCCGTCCCTGTGGTCCCTGTCATCACGCGAGCTGCGTCTTTCACCAGAGTAATCACGACGCCTGTCGCCCGAGTAGTCGCGACGCCTATCGCCGGAGTAGTCGCGGCGCGGGCGCCTGTCTCCCGAGTAGTCCCGGCGCCGCTCAGCGGAGGAGTCTCGCGGAGGGTCGCGGCGGTCGCGCTCGGCCGGGTAGTCACGTCGCTCGGGCTCGCGCTTGTCGCGGTCGTCCCTGTCGCGGCGGTCCCTGTCGTCGCGGTAGTCACGCCTGTCTTTGTCGTCCTTGGAATAGTCGCGTCTGTCTCTGTTATAGCTGCGAGAATCGCGAGAATCTCTGGGGCGTTCATCTGTGAATACATTGAATTGAATAAGATATTTCATTTTGAAAGGTTTCTCTGTCACAATTATAACTTCAGCTGTTACTTACCACGTTTTGGAGCACCACGTCGTTCGCCGGAATGATCATTCTGTAAAGATTAAATGATTATTATAATAATTTACAAATTAAACTTTCTTGTGAATATTAACTTGTTGGTGCCACGGTATTTCGTAGCTAACTACTCTGAGAAGAGACACAAAAAAAAAAAAAAAACTTTTAAAACCCATACCCTTTTAAATCATGTGATAACCATGTATGTAGGTTAATGTATGAGGTGGTCCAATCAATGCAAGCGTTTGTCAGTTATCAAGTGCTTCAGAATTGTAAGAAGCTCAACATAGCACATAAGATAATGTTTCAGCTTACCCTCCTCCCCCAGCGCTCCTTCTCTTCACCTCCACCACGTCTGGCTTCCTCTTCTTTTTTGCGAAGACGTTCTTCAATTTCTCGTTCTCTATGAAAGTATAAAACGACTCATTAGCTTACTTGGAACATTATTTACAATATTATGTATAACAAACAATGTTTTTGAAATAAATGTAGGTATAGAGCGACCGAGTCTAGCACAGAGCATGAGCCGGTGTCTAGTTAACCAATTCAATCTAGCACATGTTGTGATAACAACCTAATAAAAATCGAGGCATAAATATCTCGATATTTATAGTATGTGCTTTGTAAATACAATGGGAAAAGTAATTTACTGTTACAGTTATTATTTACTAATAGAAAACAGTAGCTCTACTAAGGTGTGTCTTTCTAGTAGGGATGTTACGAAAGTGATGATATCGGTACCAAAGTCAGAGGTTTCAAATTTATCAGAACCGGTATCGG
Organism: Orthosia cruda; assembly: GCA_964057195.1. Lineage (NCBI taxonomy): Eukaryota > Metazoa > Arthropoda > Insecta > Lepidoptera > Noctuidae > Orthosia > Orthosia cruda. The sequence continues at coordinate 40,207,824 of OZ059829.1, forward strand.
ACGCTGAAGAAAGATGTGTTAAGAGAAAGCAGGTTTAATAAAGAAATACATACATTGTTAATCAGCCTTTTTAATTTCAGCTCAAACTCAATACACCTAACTAGGCATTGCAATCAGTATTAAATAAACAAGTTTGTACACGTTGACTGCGGCCACGTGCCGCCGCCCAGCGTTAATAGAAAATTCCAACTTTCCGGAATCTGCATCGAACTCTCGTAACATACTTTCTAGTATTTGTCAAGCCTTTTCCCAATGTTGGAGTCCGCTTCAAATCTAAGCACTGGATTCTGCTGTATCAGCTGAATGCAGTAATTTACATGAAGCGACTATCTATCTCACCTCCACAAATTGCTGGGCTAAACCATAATTGGAATATCTTTGGTAAGAGCTAAATGGCTATTCACAACCATTTGATTCCATCGCGAAACGAATAGTTGTGGTTTTGAAAGAATTGTTTTTTTTATTTTTTATTCTTCACCTATATTGCGAAATACTCATCATCATTAGCTTTGTTAATGTTCCCACTGTTGGTACACAGGCCTCTCTGTGAGCGAGGGAATGTGCCTTAATCCACAACGTGAGCCCGTTCTTATTCTAGGATATATAGCCGGATTCCTCACAATAAATAATAATATTGCGAAATACTCGTTAAAATTAAATGGACTACCTACATACTTCAATATTTTCTACAAAAAAAAAAAAAAACCTATATTGTAGCATTCTATACAACCAAACCTTTACCCACAATACATTTGGATGGTTGTGAATTAGTATGCTGGATGTCAAGAGCTGATGTTTAGTTCTCTCCCTGTAAGGAATATATTGATCATGTATCTTACTTGGCAGCCGTGTCCACAGGTCTGGCGGCACCAAAGACTGACTCGGCGGATACAGGTTTAGGCGCGGCCTTCTCAGGTTGTTTGTCGTCGAGGCCGGCGCCGTCCGCGGGCTTTGTGGGGGCCTCGGAGTCACGTGGGACTGTGCGCGGCAGTAGGTTCAACTTCGGACGCTCCCGAGGGCGGCCGTCTATGGCAATGGAGAAATATTCTTATTATAAATAAAATCGTATATTGTGATAAAAATGCGTGACTCGAGTCTAGCACAGTGGCCGCGCTCGCCCGGCTGAAGGCTTATGTTCATCTGTAGTTAGGTTTGAGCTATTTGTGTGATAGTTGTTAGACTGCTGAATATAGAAGATAAAGGAAACTAACCATATTTGTTTCATGTAACATAATTTTCTTCACACCTGGATTCCTTGAAGAAATCCAGTACAAGACAAGTACATCTATCTACATATATCATCTATAATCTTGTTGACGTGCATTGGTATTACGCGCAAAGTGGATTACTACTTATTAGTCATCACAAATTGAAAACAACTTGATACAAGCACTAGACTGGAGTAGGCTGATAAGTTTTAAATCAAGAGGCTCGTGCAATTTCGTGATGAATCACTATCATGCAATTCTTCTTTTCGTTATGATGGTACATTTTAACTGTTTCGATGTACCATCGTGGTGAAAAGATTACTCAGCTATACTCTGCGTTACCGAGTCCTAGCTGTCCAAGGTGCGCCGGGCGTTTCAAATTGTAGTACGATTTAGGTTAAGGCCGCTCTGGAAGGCTCTTTTCATGCACAATGACAGAATAGTTTCAATATTAATAGAATTTTAAAGTTAATATGTATGTAGGTATAAAGCGACCGAGTCTAGCACATAGCATGACCCGGTGTCTAGTTAACCAATATTTAATATAGCACATGTTGTGATAACAACTTAATAAAAATCGAAACAGAAATGTTTCGACATTTATAATATGTGCATTCATGCATTGTATCTTTATTCTTGTAGTATTCGATTCAACTCGAAGACGAAACAAACACGAAGAAAATTATAAATGTCAATAGCAGTGGCAGGGGCGTTTTGTTAGGTTCTCTAAAGATATCTTTATTGGAATAAGTAAATTACTGTTACACTAAAAATTTGCTTCCGTATCAGTTAAGTAATAATGTTGTTTCCTATTGTTTCTCTATGTGTACATAAATACTGAAAGTTATAATTACCTTCTCTGGGTGGATCGCGTTCACGATCACGGTCGCCACCAAAGTTTCGGCCACCGAAACCTCTACCTTCACGGCTTCTAAACAAACAATTATAATCTTTAAATATGCAGTAAATAGGTTATTTTTATTAACAATTGAGGACCTCCTAAACATGTCACATTTTAGTAAGTATGGTCTTTCATCAATCATAGCAAAATATTTCTGATTAAATGTTACACAAAGTGTACTGATGTACTGGTACATTTCGCAGGAATCTAGAAGGGTTGGGTTGATTTGGCGATTCTTGGGAGAGGCCTGTGAGCTGCGAGCTGTGTTGGTGTACTAATTTCGGCTGTAATGATCATGATGAGAGGTTCCACTTACCCAAATCCTCCTCCACCTCCGTCCCGCTCAGCAGTACGGAAGCCGTCCCGGCCGCCGTAGCCGCTGCGCTCGGGGCGGTCCTCGCGGTCGCGGCCTCCGAACCCGCCGCCACCACCGCGATCTCTACCTCTGCCAAAATACAACAATATTAGAAAATCGCTCTTGAAATAAATATTTCGGCTGATAGAAATTGAGAACCGTAAACAATATAACAAGTATAAAAGCCTCAGCTATGCAAACTAAGCTTATTTAACTTAGTTCTTGTTCTGCAACCAGAATTAGAAAAGAACAGTTAGATTCACATAGGTTTCATTAACGGAGATGACAGTCTACAAAGTAGAATTCTGAACATCCATGTTCTATAATCTAGGAGATATAAATGTAGGTATAAAGCGACCGAGTCTAGCACAAAGCATGACCCGGTGTCTAGTTAACCAATTCAATCTAGCACCATGTTATATAACGAATTATATAACCACATAAATATCGAGGCATGAACGTCTCGCTATTTTCGAAATGTGCTGGACTAGTTTATTATTTCACAGCCATCTGGGTGTGAATAAAACTGTAGCTATTAACTTATTGCTTCACATGTGTTGTGAAAACTTTCACCTTTTGAAGAAGTCAGGACAAAAATGATGAATAACAAAATGTTGGCATACTCTATAGAACTTACTCAAAGCGATCACGTCCAAACGAGTCCCGTCCGCCGTATGGTGTGCGAGCTGGCTCGGCAGGCGCCGGCCGGTCGCCATCACGCCAGCCACCTGGCCGGTTGTCGGCACTCGCTATATACACAAACAAATCATTATACGTTTTCATAATGAAAGAAAATAAAACAACTCTGTAAATATTTCACTCAGATTTAAGTACCTGATAGAAGGAGCAAACCAAAGACTAGTCTGAATTGAGTTATAGCTACGCTACGTCACAGATTAAACTAAAACAGCTGGTCAGAGGATATTCCAAGGGCTAAGAGGGCCAAGTCTCGTCCGTGCGGAGTCCTCAACGGAGCCCTCAAGCCCGCCGTTTCTGGTTACCTCCTACCGCTATAAGCAGTACCCCTTGCTGAAGGGTTAGTGCAACACGCACGCGTGACCTTTACTCAGACCTTCCCGAGGCGGGTCGAGTAACCCAGATCGCCGATTTTATTGTCATAAGATAGTATTGTTAGTATCAGTGCACACGAACGCATCGTAATACAAACGATGAGGCCTCGGTCTCGAATTCCGCGGGCAGCGGGGCGGCGGCGGCAGCGGAGCGGGAGCGGCAGGATCTTATATGTCCCCGCGCCGCTCCCGCGCCGCTGTTTTCGAGACCCGGTCCATTTGACGATACGCATAAGATCCTGCCGCTCCCGCTCCGCTGCCGCCGCCGCCCCGCTGCCCGCGGAATTCGAGACCGAGGCCTTACAAAGCTTTCAACGGCGCATGGCCACACAAATAAAAATGACGACTCGATAAGAGGTAATAAATCGGCGATCTTGTACTCTGTGTGTGCGCCCCAAGTGTGACATTACAGTTAGCTCCAGCCATCATGTTACTTATCATCATTGTGCATTAGTACTAAGGAAAGTAACAAATAAAAATAATTTATTTAGGATATTTTTCCCTATAAGGAATAGGTATGTATGAAAGATCATTATACCGTTTTAAATTCGTTTAGTCACGAGCAATTATTTATGAAGTTTCTCACTGGAATGAAACAACACAATTCGCACTAAAATTCCTCGCTCGTACTGGAAAGAAACGAGCAATTTGAAAGACGGTGTCAGACAAGAAAAACGCAAACCAACTGAAGATCGAAGGGACAAAAAATTGTGTTTTACGCCACCCTGACTATAATCAATGTTGCGCAAGGGTGCGTGTTTTTTATGACATCACTGTCACTCGTGTGGTCAGCTTTTATCCCACTAATATTATACATAATTAGGATAGTCTGTATGTTCATTCATCAATCACGCTTCAACAGCTGAATGGATTTGGATGAGATCTGGAACACAGTTAGCCACTATCGAATTATGTAGCATAATTTTATTTTAGAATAATATATTCTATTGACATGTATGCTCCAGGGACGGCGATCAATGTCCATGCCTCCTCTTGGTTGTAAAAAGAGGTCTTACTCATACAGTGACCCAATTACCAGGCATGCTGCCACCCCTACTATTATAATATTTTTACCTCGGAATTTACGCTGATACGAAGATTAAAAGAGTAGGTATTATTTTAATATGTTATACTCCAGAGGACTGTCTGTTGATGGATGCGGGAAGCACAGGAACGGTTGGTGTGGCGAAATTTGAGGGAGGCCTATATTCAGCAGTGGACTTTTCTGCTTTTCTTTTTTGATGTTGTACTCACAATCACGTTCGCGTTCGCGTTCACGACCACGGTCCATATTGCCGCGTTCCATGGCGCCGCTGCCGCCCATGTTACTGCGGTCCATGGGGCCGCGTTCTATGCCACCGCTGCCGCCCATGTTGCTGCGGTCCATGGGGCCGCGTTCCGGACGCGGTCTGTCATCGTGCCTGTCGCCGCGGGATGAATCCGGCATAGCACGCGGACCGGAACGCCAGTCGCCCATGGTCCGTTCTGGATCATATTCCCTACACAATACGTAAGTACATTGTTAGTCTCCAGAACATATTATGGGAATAAATCCTTCGCGGTTTTTATAGAGGAGTTTTAATCAGCTTTGCTGTTGTTTTGAGTGTATTGATTGCTCTCCATAAAAACAGCAAACCATTATTCTTTCATTCATTCATTTACACAAAGTTAATACAATATCATCCGAAACTTGTCATTTTGAAAACATTAAAAAAAGTAAAGTTGCTTTAATTATATTCTTTACTTATTAATACTATTTTGCTAATTTCTAATTTCCTTCTAGCTTTTCTTTTCCTAGAAAAACTGCATAAAGTGTGAGGAATATTATAACTTTCCTTTATTCTATCATGATCAAATAGTTTTTAAGATTCAGAGGGTTATAATATTGCATAGCATTTTAGTATAGCATACAAAGTAATTTCTTAAGTGCCAGTTTTAATGTCTGGCTTCTTGTATTAAATAATAATAATTTTCAATACATTTAACAATTAACAATGAGTGTTTACCTGTCCCGGTCGGATCGGCCTCCCCTGCCCATTCGGCGGTCGTTGTCCTGGGTAGACACCTCTATTCTTATGCGTCTCCCGCCTATTGTCTATGAACAAACGAAACTAGCTTACAATTCGTAGTAGACACAATAGGAACCCTTTTCAAAGGATCACAAAGTTCCTTTTGAGTAAAAAAAAAAGGGTCAGAAAATAGAACAATTGGGGTGGGGTCTCTTTACTGGACAGAGCAGATGCGCTTTCTTTGTGCAGATTGTAATTTCTTAATTTTTATTTTCGTAAAGAAAAGAACATTAGGTGTTAGACACTTTAGTGTCTAGGAGAATAATTACTTTACTATTATTCTGCTATTGATTTTACAGACAATATGGAAAAATGCCTTTGCAATTGAAAACTAAAATATATATAAAACATTGTATGAAAATGTTAAGGATCAATATTCTTACCAGGTCAGCTATGTTCATAGCATTTATGAGACTCTCCCTGTCTTCAAAGTCGATGCATCCATAGCCTTTGAGACGGTCACCCTCACGTGGGACTCTCAAGTTGATAATCTGTTGAAAGCAAAAACAATCATGTTATAACGGTCAAAGACCAGAGACACACAAACCATATTAAAAATAGATCAGATTTTTTGAGATAAGAAAAAAAATGTCTGATTTTTGTTAACTGATCTTGTATTTTAACATGTTCTACCATCCTGAAGTTATGTAACAGTATCAGATACAAGATCTATATTCAAATAGCATGTGTATAATAAACTTGTATTGTAAGGCAACTGGTTTTAATCAATCTTCAAGGCTGTTGAGAATTGCTTACTATAAATTAAAGATATTCATAAAGTGATTTATAATTCTATGTTGCCGCATATCTTGAACTAATGCACATGGAATCTGGACAGCCTTCCAGTTATGTCAGGACCATAGCAACAGTGCTAGCATAGATTAACAATAAGATACAACAGACTTTCTAAGCAAAAATTAGGTAGTCTTCATTAAAATAATTGTACATTGTACAGAGTAGTGAAGATAATCAGATTAAATTAAATTGCAGAGCTTGACTGATAAAAGTAATCTTGTAGCTATTCTCGAAGTTTTACGTTTGGAAAACGCGATAGCCTAAACTGGAAGGCATACATGTCTAGCTGTGAGGTCAGATGATCAATAATTTGAACAAAGCAGTAATTTTACTTGTTACCCCTGGTTACCAAAGCCTCTGATCAGTAAAACTGTTCCAATCTGATATGCCAATAATAGTATCTAAACATTTTATTGACTTGAATAATCAAAATATGTGGCAAACAACTTAATTATATTGAAGCAAAATCTTATTCTGGACAACCGCTGATATTGAAATCATTATGTTACCTTAAGTCCTTCGAAAAGTTCTGTAATGGCACTTTCGTCCACATCATAGGGCAGGTTGGAGATGTGCGCAGTGAAGGGAGGGTGACGAGGGATGGACTCGTCATCCACTGCCAGACCGCCGCGCGCCGCCCGCGACGCTGACGGGAGCACCACCGGCGCCCGCTGGCGCGTGGAGTACGAGCTTCCTCCATATGAATTTTCGGCTAAGAACATTCACAATAATGTTCAATATTTAAAGAAATTTTGCTTGACGGTAGAAGTTGTCTTTTTTGTAAATAATTTTTTGAAGATTCCGGTTTTAGTTTCCATATCATGGTTCACATAGTGATATAGTTAATTGGATGCAATGTGAGCAGAAGTATTGTTTTACTAACTTTGGATTGTTAAATAAATAACTGTGTTACAATGAGTAAAGATTTATAAAAAAATAGTTATCATGCTTGTCAAATTGATTATTTAAGTATTAATGGTAGGGACTTCCTTATCTGCACTAGACTCTTATTTTGTGTGTTGTGCATGGAAGATTTTAGTATTAAACCATGGTACAATTAAGATTTTTTTAGGGAATATTATTTGCTGCCATATTATATCTTAGGTAGATAAATGTTAGGTTGTTCAAGCAAATATAAAATGAATATATTGTAAATGTTACATCACCTACTAAAGCCATTGTTTCATTATGATAGCATTGGAGAATTTATGTATAATTGATTTTATAAGTACAGCTCCATATTTTCTAGACTTATTTTCCTTTATTTTTCATTATTTTCCTTTTAAGAATTTTCAACAAAGAACATTAAATGCATTTAATCATGATACCTATTATTGTTATCAAACAAATAGTAATCAATTGTTAATGATGCCTGCACAAGATGTTGTTATCTGAACTGGAAATATTTACAAGACACTAATGATGCTTCTACAATGTTGTTTGACTCAAAATACTTATCATGCTAATTATAGCGAGAACAAAAGTTCAGTTTGGAAATACCCAATATTAATAACTGATGATACTTGATGAACTATTTCATTAATGTTGAACCACAAATGGACAGAAAATTATCTAGCACTGTCTTATATTATAGTTTTCTTCAAATTACTATATAAACATACTAGGACCCTCAGAAAGATCAGGGAGCAAGCCAATGAAAGACTAGTCTGAATTGAGTTATGACCAGAGTCATCTCGTAGATTATGCTAAAATTGCTGGTCACAGGGGTTTCCAACAGTGATTGATGTTCACACCTCCACCTAGCCCCACAGGCCAGGTCTCACAAGCTTAACATCACACCGTAATTTCTGGTTCCCCCGCCTTCCCTTTGAGAGAAGCATCCGGCTAGAATGTTTAAAACACAAAGACCTTTACTCAGACCTTCCCGGGGCGAAAAGAGTGACAAGCACTCTGTAAGTGCGCCCCAAGTACGAGATTAACATTGGCTAGCCATTACCCTTTACATCATCACTGGGTCAGTTTATAAAACGATGGCATTTTGATCAGTACAGGGGTGTATTAACAAAGAGAACATCATTTTTCACTTACGTTCTTCATCTACAGAGTCCGCCCAGTTGTGTGTTGCCGGTATCGTCGTTGGTTCTGCGATTATGTCTGTGATGCTGGCTGGTAGCCATTTTGCCTTCTTTGATTTTTTGCCTGTAAAAATGAGACAAGAAAGTCAAGTGATGATAAGTGAAACGTTTATGACAGCTTGATGGAGTCCCTAGAAAAAAAGGACGACTGAATAATGATGACGCATAGTAAGTGAACGACCTAGTCCGATTTTGGAAAGTGGTTATTCGCGGACATATGAAAGGACAATTATTGAGCATTTTTATATACATCCGTTACTCGGTTTTCTCACCTTCTCAGTACAAAATAAAGACAATAAATTATACAACAAATAGGGTTATACGAGTAATAAATTGATTGGGAGTATTGAAAAATGTGGCCACGCGGTAAATCCAAACGTCCGCAGAGGTGAAATGATGACACGTTAGCATTATTAGATAACATTTTATAGCCTCCAGAAGGGATGCATTAGATAACTGATTCACATGCAAACTCATTTAAGTATGAAAATAAAGCAATAAACAATAAAATATAGCAAAATCTAGGGTTTTTTCACGTGACAAAATTACTAGAACTAACCTGACGCGGCCATATTATAAGGCTGGGGTCAGTGTTGCCAATGATGTAAAGACATCTAACATTTACTGTCGTTTACATCAAAAAAAATATTCATTGTACGTTTGACATTTCATTACAAAGGTGAAAAAAACTTTCTATAAAAAAAAAAACTAAAGATTTGAAAATTAATTAGCACACGCACAATATTTCTACACTGAAAATTCGTATATCTAAATAAAACAGCCTGGAGGGCTATATTTTCTGGCATAAAAACAAAATCCTTACCTTTGAGATTCATGACTTCAAAATGAAATTAATCAGAGTTTGACGTATTTGTTTTTAAAATGTTTCAAGATAACAAATTCAATATTTTACTTAATTTAAAGTAGCATGAAATGGTAAAACTTAGCAGGGTTGCTAGCAAAACTTCGTTGTCCATGGCGCTATTTGTTCTAAAAAAATTGCTGTTCATCGATGGTTGCTTATACACCGTCACTTGCACTGGCATACAATTTTCTTTACTGGTAATTTTACTTCGTTGCCAACTTAAAAAAACTACCTTTGAGACCTTTTTTGAGACTGAGAGCTTTTTTGCTGGCAATTTTTGTAAAAACGTACAATATTTTTTGCTTTTAAATTATAAACCCCCGCTTATAAGTATATGTTCTGTGTACTACTTTAGGGTATTTCATTAAAAAAAAATAAACGTAAAAGAAATATTGATACGAGCAAAAAAATTTGTACTCAAAATTTTTGTTGCTGCGATAATGAAACCCGCGAAATTCAAACTTACGCATTTCTCGATATTATATATTTTTTTGTTTTAATACACACACCGGCAAAAAAAGCGGCACAAGAATTTTTATTTTTGGTAGGCTTCATAGGCTTTCGATTGACCACTATATCACCTGATGATAAGCGATGATGTCATTATGATTATCGCAAAACTTTATTTTTGCCGTTGTGGGTTGATTTTTCTTTTGTTTTATAATAAAACCAATAACTCATAATTGATAAAACAATTGAACGTCACCTTTCAAGCGATTGTTTTAACTAGGTTTTAACTTTATACTTACACCATTTTGCGAAAATGTAGCTTATTGCCACTTTTTGGTTTAGTTTAAAAAAAAAAATCTTTAATAGACTGAGGTATTTGTTTTCTTTTAAACGTTTAGATCTATTTCGAAGTTAAGGACGTCATTAGGTATGCCCAACTTAATCCAAATTGAGATGGCCAGGGCACTTTAGATGAGGAGAAATTATCAAACCTGTTTCAACCATCTATTGCAGTTTCTAATGATTCAGAGAGACTAATCCTTTTGTGAGAAGATCAGGACAAGGCAGAAAACCGGTATTTCTAGCAGGAATAATCGTTTCACTACGTTTCACGTTCGCAAAAACACGCGTTTAAAGGTCATTAGGTGTAGGTCTAAATTAGCTGGAGGAAGTTCGAAGTGCAACATTAAGTGAGCTTATGGTACGCAAGAGGTTGAAGGAAGCTGGTTTTGGTTCGTTGGTGCCCGCCGGAGGGCGAAAACTTGAGGTACACCTCCTTAGAAACAGAATAACTTTTGCTAGAGAACATTGACTTTGATTCACGGATTAATAGAGTAAAATATTGTTTAGTGATGAGTGTGGAAGTCATTTAAATCTAATTGACGGACTAACCCATCCGTGTCGCGGTGCCCTAAGCTGAGTAAGCTCCCGAGCTTGCTTCGCTCGCTCTTGGACTAATTCACTGACCATAATTATCCAACCTTGATAGGAGTGGGTGTAACATGGGCATTCAGCATCACATGGTTTTGTCCATGTTCATCCTAAGACCCACTCTTTCGGAAGCTCTACTGAGGTCATCGAGTATTGTACTGAGGTTCTCCATGGTCTCAGCCATAACCTCAATATCGTCGGCAAACCGAAGGTGAGTGATGTACTCGCCATTGACGTTGATGCCTAATAGCCCTCTCCAGTCCAGAACCTTGAAGACATCCTCCAGTGCAGCGGTAATTAGCTTCGGAGATAAGACGTTTCCCTGTATCACACCTCGCTGCAAAAGGACGGGTTCCGTGGGCTGATCCTGAAGTTGAACTGACATGGTGGCGTTTTTGTATAAACACTTCAATACTTCGATGTACCGGTAGTCAATTTGGCACCGTTGGAGAGACTGCAGTACAGCTCAAGTCTCGATCGAATCGAAGGCTTTCTCCTAGTCCACAAACGCTAAACAGAGAGGCAGCTAGGTTGTTGTTGGTCTTCTGTATAACCTGCCGCAACGTATGTATGTGGTCCACGGTGCTGAAGCCTTTACGGAATCCGGCTTGTTCGGGAGGCTGGAAATCGTCAAACCTGCGCGTGAGTCGATTCGTGATGACTCTTAAAAACAGCTTGTAGACATAGCTAAGAAGTGAGATGGACCTATAGTTCTTCAGTAGGGCATAGTCACCCTTCTTGAAGAAGAGTACCACCACACCCCTGCACCATGCCTGTGACGTCCTCCCCTCGAGTATGACGGAATCAAACAGTTTCTGAAGGGATTTATGGACCGGTTTTCCACCCGCCTTCAGGCGTTCGGCCGTGATCCGTCATCACCCGGTGCCTTGTTGTTGTTAAGCTGTTTCAGAGTATTCGTCTCATATTTCAACGTATCGTCTGAAGACTGCAGGATCACCTCACGCCTCTCCTTCATGAGCTTGAGAGTGGGATCAGAGAGCTTTTTGTTCCTATCTGTACAGCGGGTCTTGAAAAACTTAGACCCGACCGTATGGACGACTTCCACGAACCCATCGCTGTATTCGTCCACGGGGCTCCCTAGGCACTCGAAACGATGCTGGAGTTAGAGTTGAAAGGCCTCGGGGTTTTGGACCTGGATCTGTGCTGGACGGAGCGTCGACTTCATCATTCGAGACCTTTCAAGCTTGACAGTAATGTTCAATGTGCGTCTTACCATGCGGTGATCGCTCCCGGTTTTCACCGAGTTGACCACAGAGACATCATTGAACATTTGCTTCCTGGTTGACATGATGACGTCAATCTCGTTTTTAGTTGCACCGTCGGGGCTTTGCCAGGTCCACTTACTGTGCTCACTCTTTCTGAAGAAGGAGTTCATCATGTAGAGGCCCTCCTTCTCCATAGAACTGGCCAGTAGGTGACTCCGGTGGTTCCGACGTCCAACTCCAAATTGCCCCAATTGCAGCTCATCCTTGCCTCGTTTGCCCAGTTTCGCGTTGAAGTCCCCCATGACAACGGTGAAGTGAGTTTTGAATTCATGCATGGCTCTAGAGATATCCTCATACATGGTATCTACCTCGTCGTCGGGGTGTGCCGAGGTCGGGCGTAGACCTGTATGGTCTTCAGCGAATATCTTGCGGATATTCTGAGATCTTCACCACGTTGTTCACAAGGGACTTGTGGACGATAAAGCCAACACCAACCTGGGAAAACCCTGGGTCACTCTCTCGAAAATCGAGCTGGATACCGGATTTGAGGATTATCGAGTCCTCCCCCTCTGTTCGGATTTCAGATAACCCTATAATACTCCATCGTAACCTGCTCAATTCTTCCTCGAGTTCGGCTATCTTCTAGTCGGTCCGGAGTGTTCGCGTGTTATCCCAGGTTCACTCGTCGGTGTTTATGGGGTAGCCGGGTCCACTCCAGGGACTCTTCGCACCCCTTGCCACTACGCCATCGCCTCGACCGCTACCGTAGCCGAGGGTAGACGGGCTGCCAGGCACTCGGAGCCGTTTATTTTGTGTGCTATTAATTTTGTTTTATTTTGTTTAGACGCCTCTTAAGACACTTACGTGAAGATATGGGATGGTGAAATTCTTTACGTCCGTCACCATATGGTACAAATAAATTGTATTTCACACATTTCCTAGGAATTCAATAAAATGCCTAAACGGCAATTGGACATCTATTAAAAATAGGATAACTCGTTACGGGGTACTCAATACATTTATTGCTTCCACATATGAACTTAGATACAAATTACAAATCAAAAGGATACAAAGAACAATGGCGAAATCTTAGCTGAATTAAATTTGAGCGTCTGAAAGTGAGTTACATACGAAATAAATTCCATTAATTGACTACGTTTTTTCAAAGTATAACATTAACTGATTCATCACGAATAAAAAAAACATTCTAAATGAAAGTTATTTGTCTTTTTCTTTAACTCTCATTAGCTCAGTGTTGCCATTTTATACTTATTCTGCCATGTGACAAGCAGTGGCTGTAGTAAATATACATTATTGTCTTTGTTATTATAATAAAACAGAGTGAATAAACTAACTATATAGTCTATGGCTAAGTGTAGGTGTCCTTGCAAGTAGGTAAGAATACTGTAGTGTAGTAGAACTCAATTATTGATAGGCAAAAGGACTAGTATCCAAGTCAAAACAAAATGTGGCTTGGTTGTTGACGACGACCTTTTGATACATGCCAAAGTCGCTTAAATAAATAAATATACCTTACTCTTTCTTTCACATTTTATGCTGAAATAACTAGGTAAGGGAAATAATAATGCGATATTGCCCTTTAACTGCCCCGAAATTGTAATAATATTACCTATTAAACAAATTATTAAAAGTTACCCATACATAGCCTACATGACTGAATATCTATTATTTTCGGCATTCTTTAACAAAAATTCTTGCACAAACTAATTCAGAAGATGACGCTGAATTAAACCAGATATTTTTTCATTTAGAGTCCTAGGAATTTAATCTCAGCTAAAACGATGTACTTATGGGTTTCTGCCATTGTCCTTTAGACCAATGTGGACCCTGTTGGGCACTGCAAAAGTAGGAGTGAGGAAGAGAACTTTTATTTGACTAAGTATTTATTTATTTAGTAGATTACAAGTAGTTAATTTGAAAATTTGACATTTAAATATTCATAACATTATAATAGCATTAAGTTAATTAACATTATAATAGTCGTTTTAGGTAAACGAGGGCGCGCGGCGAATTAGTAACCTATTCAATCGCTCGCGTAATCGTTGAATATGTTCTGATTGAGGAGCTCGTGGCTAAATTATAACAGCCGCACGGGTCGATCTTCAAGGCTAAGCAACGCTTGCCGAGGTTGGCCCGTGGATGGGCGACCATCTTTATGTAGTGAGATTTCCGTGCTTTGGAAAGTACGCTAAGCCGTTGGTCGTTACAGATCAGGAAATCTGGCACCAGTCTAGCCAAGAGGTATCGTGTGACCCAGTGACTGGGTTGTGGGATACTCAGCTGCATCCGGTAAGACGAGACCCCAATATTGGGAAGGGCTAGGCTTAGATTGTTTGTGTTCTGATTATTATTTATTGTTACTAAGTCAAAAGACTCAATGTTTTAATAGTGATTATTTTTAGGATTGAAAATATTGCACTGAGAATCTTAAAAACATATTATTATATTATATTGTTTATTCATTAATTCTTTTATTAAACACTTTTGACCATTGAATTGTATACATGATGGCCAAATTATCGGATATAATTCTATTTGCTGATGATACTTCGCTAATTTTTAAAATAGATAGACAAGATACGGATGTCTTAAATGTCAACGAAAGTCTAATTGTTCTCTCAAAATGGTTCGCAGCTAACAATCTTTTACTGAATGCGAAAAAAACAAAATGTCTAAAGTTCTCTTTACCAAATGTACAACAACATGACCTAAACTTAAATCTTGACGGCAAAAATCTTGAAGTTATAACGGAAACTGTATTCTTAGGGATTACTCTCGATTCAAAATTGCAGTGGGGCGCGCACATAGAACTCTTTCGGGTAGGTTAAGTTCGGCTGCATATGCAGTAAGGAAAATAAGGCAGCTAACCGATGTAGCTACAGCTAGGTTAGTATACTATGCTTATTTCCACAGTATTATGTCTTATGGCATTCTGCTGTGGGGATCAGCAGCAGACGTTGACTCAATTTTCATCCTACAAAAGAGGGCAATCCGCGCAATCTATAAAATGGGTCCTCGCGAGTCCCTCAGAGAAAAATTTAAAGAGATCGATATACTGACTCTACCTTCACTTTATATTTTGGAATGTATTTTGTATGTCCGTAAAAATCGAAGGCTTTTCAAAACTAGAAGCGACTGCCATAATTTAAATATACGCAGTAAGCACGAAATTGTAATACGTACCCAAATTCAGATTAACGAAAACTAGCAAGTCTTTTCTTATAAACAGTATACGCTTTTATAACAAGTTGCCAAGTCAGTGAACTGACCGATGGAAAGTTCAAAAACTACATCAAACGTTGTTAAAAAAGCATATTATAAAATCAAGGACTATGTTGAAGATAAAAACATTTGGCCTTAGCTCCTTCTGCGCATGCAGCTTCCCTGATAACTTGTAAACGGCACAAATATGTGGATGTCTCTAACTATTCTCAATCTCATTTTTCTTTCCTTCTTTTAATTAGACTTTTTACAAAGGTTTTCAATCATCTTTATAGCCCTTTGCTAAGAATAGTTATAGCACTGATAACAACATTTGTGCCACATGTTAAATTTAGTCTTGTTATATACACAGATTTCCTATAAAATATTGCTCGTTTAATATTATAGGATAAGCGTTCAAGATAGAGTCAAATCATTCGTAGATGCTTCGGCTATGTACTATCATAAGCCCCCTGTTTGTCTCCAGTCTAAAAAGTGTCAGTCCCTTCTTCTGTTATGCCGAAGCCTAGATCCGATAGACGTGCTGATCCGGAGGGGGCACGGGGCCTCAGACGGCTCCGTGCCCAAAAACAAATAACACAAGGAGTTGACACTTTGTTGACCATAAACTCTTAGAGCAAGGTTATTTTGAGTATGCGTAAGGGACAGATGTATATGACTTGTATAATAGTCACAACGGATCGTTGTCTCTGAAGTTGTCTCTGCCAACCATTGTGCAAGAAACAGTTTGCCATAGAGTATACTGCATAGAGTAAGCGAGATAGGATGATGCGACAAACGTAAACGTAAGCGAGTGAAAGAGATATACAATGCTATCTTCACCTTCAACATTGACACAAAAATAGCTACAGCCAATTCAGAGATACAAAGATCCGTTGTGAGTATTATATACGTCTGTTCCTTTTTCACTGTCGAACCATGTTAGTTTTGACACGTCATGATACGGGGGCTAAGATACCTAAAAAATCGCTTGGATAACGTTCGTTTCTTTTTGCGTAAATAAGTAAGAGCATATATTTTTTTCATTATTATTTTATTTTATAGTTAACTATTGTAAATATGGCATTGGTCGGGACTGAATTTTCCACGAAACAGGCGCAAAATCAAATAGTGTATTTCAAATAAACCATAGAGGTACTTTTGAATTGTCAAACAAAAAAAAAGATGACTCTAGTTGCAAATTCTCAATGGAGAAGAATTTGCAAGAAACTCCACGGACACTGTTTTCCATCAGCTTTAATTATTTTTTTTTGGTTACATCATTCGTGTTGAAAAAATACATATATGTGAGAACAATGTAAAATGACGTGCACGTAAAAGCTTCTAGAGTAACAAACAATTTAAAAAAAAGTACAATAACAGGCCGAGGCAGCAAAATTATGACCAATCCCAACTGATGGCGCCCGTTCACGAACATGACGCATGGATCGGCACCACTCAGCTCAACCATCATGAAGGGAACTGAATGATCCAACACATGTGCCACTATCAGAGAGAAATTAGAGAGAGCATGACACACTCAACTGTCAGGGCACACAGATTTCAACGAAACGACACATAGGTACAGTGAATGGTAGATTTACAGTCGGAACATAGTACTCACACATGTGCTGTGCAGTTATATAATACTAAAAGAAATTGAGTTTATACAATACAAATATATTCATACAGTCTTCAGCAGGTCTAACAATACTTCAAAACTTTTCGGCGCATCACTTGTTGTGCTTGTTGTTTGTTGGTTGAACACCCTAGTGGCTGCGGGGCAGGACCAGCATTGAGCCAAGCATTATCAGCGATGTTATCCCCCAACTCGTAATATGCTTGCCTGCATAGTGTGCGTTTTATACGTGGGGCGGTATTTTATTGTAACATTTTATACAGTACCTACCCCATAAAAGATGATGCTACTTTAGCCAACCTGAAACCTGGTTGAATTAATTGGTCCCTATTTCTAATGATGTCTCTATAATTATGTCTGTCGCCGTTTTTACTAAAAATATTTAAATTCTTTCTAACGTACATGATGTTTTCATAAATATATTGACAAGGTACCGTCATGATGTTACAGTTCCCTTAGAGAATGGCGCCGGCGAAGATTATATATCGCTCTGATGGCTCGTAATGTCTGCAGCCCTTCCCCATAGTAAGATACCGTAAGAAATTATACTATGAAAGTATCTACATCAGTAAACTGACGAATTTTCTAACAGCATAAGCTGCCGAACTTACCCGCCCTGCTAGTGATATTAAATGAGGATCCCAATGTAATCTTGAGTCTAGCGTTATCCCCAGAAAAACCGTTTTATAGACGAATTCTAACTTCTCCCTGTTTAATATAATGTCACAATCAGTACTTTTGACATTCGTCAAGGCAAATTTTACGCACTTGGTCTTTTTAGCATTTAAAACTAAATTATTAGCTGTGAACCAATTTTGAACCTGTCGCAAGACGTTATTTACGTCGTCAACGTTACTCGTAAGTCTATTTATCTTAAAAATCAAAGAAGTGTCATCAGCAAATAACACCATGTTTAAATTGTTAGACTAGATACAAGAAAGGACCCAAAATTGAACCCTGGGGTACCCCATTTTCACGGTTAACCTTAACGATTTGGCACCGTTTATTTGAACTAATTGCTGTCTATCATTTAAATAAGATTTTACTAAACTTAACGCTGATTGGCCTAGCCCGTAATGCTCAAGTTTCAAAAGTAATGTTTCATGATTAACGCAATCACACGCTTTCGAGAGGTCGCAGAAGACACCAATGGCATCTTGTGCCTCTTACACGCATCAAAGATGTGTAATAAGGTGACACCAGTGTCGGTCGTACAACGTCCTTTGGTAAAACCATACTGTTTATCGTGTAGGATGATATTCGTATTAAAATGAATGAGCATTTGATTTAGCATTATCTTTTCAAATATCTTGCTGAAAACCGGCAGCACCGATTCAGGTCTATAATTATTTGTGTCTTTACTGTCCCCGGAATTAAAAAGTGGTACAACCTTACTATGTTTAATTCGATCCGGAAAGACTCCTTGATCTACACACAAATTAAAAATCAATGCTAAGTACGGCGCTATAGTCTAAATAATGGAGGTACAAACTTTGATGCTCATTCTCCATAGATCAGTTTGATCTTGATTTGCTTAAAAGCTTTTATTACTGTTATTGGGTTTATATGTGAAAATTTAAATTCAGTCGGGCAGGCTGAAACGTTAACGTTTAATAAACCAGAAGCAAGCGAGGACGAAGAGTTTAAGGTTTCAGTAGTTTTATTTGGGATGCTGATAAAAGAAAATACAAATTCTTGAGAAACTTTTTTGTTATCTCTAAGTAGTCCATGTGTAGTGTCAAGCGTGTAATCAGTATTATTTCTTTTGTTCCTGTTCGTTTCATTGTTTATAATTGTCCAAACTGTCTTGATTTTATTTTCTGCGGTTTTAACCTTATTGCTAATGTATAAAGCCTTAGCTACTTTACACGTATTTCTAAAAAAAAAAGAATACGTAGCAACATACTTATTAAAAGTTTCAGTGTTAATATAGGGCTTAAGGCCGTACAGCTCGTAAAGTCTTTCCCTACCTTTCCTGAGTCCTTCAGTCGCCCAGTACTGAGAAAACTTGTTTAAATAAAATATTACCACCATTCACTGTGAGGTCTTGATCACTTAACTTATTAATTAAAGCGCTGTTAAATTTATTTAATTTACCGAATGTTATTGGTCTGGATTGAATCTGCACTTGTTGTATTGGTATGTTGGACTCAAAGGTTACCAGTAGCCAAAGGTTAGAGTAGTATTTATAATGGCTTTGTCTAAGTAGTTGCAGAAACAAAAAACTTTATCAATACATATAGCAGTAGTCACAGTTGTTCGGGTTGGTTCCATAAACAAATGTGACAAATTAAATGATTTGAAGAGATTTAATAATCTACTGCTATCTGAAGTATTTTCTATAATATTTATATTAGTCACCACAGATTATGACTAGTTTATTACCAATTGCAAGTTTTGCCAAAACATCTTCCATCACTGACTCAAATATAGAGTAGTTTTTATAATTGGGGGGTCTGTAAACGCACATTATAACATGCTTATCCAGCTCAACGCAGGACAGTTCAACACTATGTTCAACTGATAGATCTACAATATCTTTAAGAGCTTTTGATTTAATATCATTTTAATTAATATAAGTGAACCTCCACGCAACATAATATATCTGTTAATACAACTGCCCACAGTATAATTTTCATAATTAATTAGCATTGCATGTATTATCATACAAAAGCAGTACCGTTTCGTGCCTTGCGCCAACTTCAGGGCGGCCCAGAAGTTTGGCGAGAACTATAATTTTACAAGTAAGTTCGATGGAAATATATATATCTATATAAATAAATGGTATTATATTTTTTAAAGCTGGTTTTGCTCGCTCTAGCACCCAGTTTTTCTTATTTCTTCATGTTGTCTGCATAAATCGGGCCAGTCTATTTGAGGCTGGGTTCGAAAAGTTTCCAACCTGACTTTGCGCCCCTCCTTACGTCTTGTTTGTTCCATTTATGTGAATATGTCGGTTAAGTAATTCCTATTTCGTTCAGAATGATGTAAATCCAAATCCAAAGTGCTAAAATTTTCGAAAAAATAGTCACTTCCGCACAATCTGCACCAGCCATTCAGACAATCATGTAGGTTTTTAGAATAGGGCTATCGTTTATTGTTATTGGTACCTTTTCGAAAGTAATTAATTTGAGTGGCAAGAAGCAGAAACATCGATGGTAAAATTATTCTTTAAAATCCTTTTTTTAATACAAGCTTTTTTCGTATTCTACTAAGCAAACTTCTTCTCTTCATTTGATACCCATATCATGGCAGTGCACAAAAATAACTAGTCCGCCATCTTGGGCCGTGTGTCATATTGAATTTAGAATGACGTTACTTAGCTAACCTTGCATTGTCATCCAAACAAAACGTGTATACAAAATTGCATCTTAATCGGTGCAGGATTTAAAATTCAGTTGCAAAATTTGACCCGAACAAACTTACTATATACATTGCAAGTTAAATAAAATCTTGTGAAAATGAAAGAGTTTGCGATCGGTTTCATGGATTTATATATTACGCAATTAGGCTGCGTATCATCTTTTAAAATAGTGTGCAGCATTGTCTGGTATATTCACTACTAAGTAATAATAATAATGCTAATTCTATTGTTTCAGTTGACGTAAAATGCTTTCTGCCCCTTCATTTGTAGACAAAGCAAGGTTGGTGGGCCTTGTTTCATGCCGCGATGCCTGATCATTTCTTTGCACAGCCTTGCCTAGATGACTTTTATGTTCAAATCGCGTCATACTTGAGCATTGTCTCTTAATTTCTTTGGTGAAGATAACCATGATTTTAATTCTAATAAGTCACGGGTATCTGAGGTATGTAATCTTTATCGGAAACTGGCCTGCATTGTTCGTCCTTTGTTGCAATGCGCTCTTCGTTTCCTGGAACAACTTTGCCTAATATATATTTAAAGTGTTGTAAATTCAGTGTTAGTGTATTCCTCACCACTGAAATGCCTCAATAACAAATATTTTGTTCAGTCGTATTTAATTTGATCATCGAGAGGTTTAATAAGTATTGATGGAAACAAGACATAAATCCGCTAATTACGATTTGTAGACAATAGAAAACGAACAAATACCGCTCCTATCGGCCAGGAAAAGAGGGTCGCGCTTTGTGGCGACGGGCGTGTCATAAATATTCGTATTCGTAATATACCGTCTGGATCTTATATCATCTTGTTCTCAAGCAATATCGCCGACGGACAACGGCTGCGGCGCGCTGAGCCGGTGACTGGGCCAGCCACCAGCAGCGGCACACGGCCTCACCAGACGTAATGTGCTCGCGATAGATGGCATTCAGATCGGGCGACGATACCGTGCGGACGCGCGTACTCATATTTCGAGCGCGCACACCTCGATCGTTAAACTTTTCTATCGAAAGTTTTTTGTTGTAAACATTTTAATTTAGTATTTACTGTTAGCCTTCCATGCGGGTGCTAGTACTAAGAAAAAATAAAAGTCAACTTTTAAAAGCTCTATCGTGGTCTCCTTTCTCTGTTGTGCTTGCCAATATTTTTTTGTTACGAGGTGACGTTAGACGTATAAACACTGTGCCGGTGATAACGGAGAATGATGTGAATAGTGTTGTGTTGATGTTTGTGATGTGTTGTTTAGTGTAGACGTGGTTGTTTACAATGGGGTACGCATCAAGCGGCGCGGGGCGCGCGGCGCACGATGCGTTGCTGGCGCGCCAGGATGCCGAGCTGCGGCTCATGGAGACCATGAAGCGGAGCCTGCAGGCCAAGATGAAGAGCGACCGGGAATACGCCCTCGCGCTGTCCGCCGCCGCCGCCACAGGCCAGAAGATGGACAAGTGTGAAGAACTTAACGGTAAAAAATCAGCGCCACTTAACGAGAATTAACCCTGTTAGCACTGCTGAACGGTCTACTTGCATCAAAGCTTATTTTACTGTTATTATGCGATAGGTACTGGCACAGAATGAAACGTGCTTGGGTGAAGGTAGTCAAGGAGTACAGCACATCCTTCATTAAGTAACCGTTGCATTTAAATGTGATGTCTCAAACATGAATACGCTTAGGCTTAACTAGGAACCAGTTTGTATTAGCAATCATTAGATTATTTCAATTAATTATCTTAATTGAAATGACTGCAGTTTCGGTTAAGGCATTTTTTGTGTTTTTTTGAGGTTGCGAGTTTGAAAAAATTTGTTGTCATGTGGGTAGATATGTAGCGAATTTGTCAAACTTGTCAAGAACCTGTAGCTTGGGATCTACTAACATTTTAAAACTCAATTTCGTATCAGGCCGAATATAATTGAACTGGACGATTGTATTTTTTTACTATTCTTCTCTTTTAATCTGTGTTTTTTTGCTGTTGTGTCTGTGTCGAATACATGATTTTCTATTCTATTCAGATGCAAATAAAATTCATTAGTAGATATTACTTATATTTTTCTCAAACACTAGTTACCCAAAAATGTGATTAGAGACCTTAGGTAATGTTCTAATTTCATAATTAGATATCAATAAAAAAACAATATACCGATAAATACAATTATAAGTAGTAAACCCAAGTGCTGTTGATTTACGTCAAAATAATACAGAAATACCTAGATATTTCCTGATTGCAACGTATTTGACTGACAAATAAGAAGAAGGAAGCGTTATTAATGAGGTGTCTAATATAATTAATTCAGAGTTGGCACTAGTGATTTTATGTTGACCCTCACAATATTATTCAGACAATGCTAATAAGCAAGTAGCAAACACAAATCTCACGACGGCTTTGGATCTAAAAAAAACATTCATATTCTGATTTCGATTGCTGCAAAACTTCGAAGAGTTGCATGTCAAATATAAAAGATAAGTCAAATATCCATGTTATTAGGCTAGCGGACAAGGCAACAAAGGCGGAGAGATGAGATCAAAACAAGGAAATAGGGATGCTGCGGAAGCAAATGCAATTATGACGAATCAAAACATTAGAACACAATAGGCCTGATTATATTTTTGTGTCAAAATTTACCGTCCAAAGTGCTGGAGAATGACAGTGATGAAAGATAAACAAATATACATGCTAACTCCCAATATTTATTATAATTGCATCAGTACCCTTACCTAATAATTATGTCAATTTTCATCAATATTCCAAATAGTAGGTGGGACTGTGGGTTGCTGTCATTGTTCTCACCAAAACTGTTCCACGGTGGGCTGACCCTACCATATGGTAACACTATTGTTTTTGGAGACTATGAATAAAAAATGCTTTGTTTGAAGAGTCCTTACAGGTAGCTCTACCTTTACAGTTTACACCGTTAAGTCTAGTTCTCGGATCAACTGCTTCCTTTTGTCGTTCAAAAGCTTCTACAACTCGATATATTGTGAAGTGGTGATGAATTTTTAGTCCATTAAAAGTTTCTAGGTTAGCTTTGATTAAATTGTTTTCAATCCACTTGATGATGTCATTAAAATAATCATGGTCTTATAAACAAAATCGTCGACACCCAAATCAGGTATTGACGAAGCTATATTTAATTTCAACTATCATCTATTAAACTTCTGTATTATGTATATGGCATTGTAAACGAATGATAAGTTCGAAGTCAAACAACTACGCTTTGATGTGTGATCCTAGATATTATTGATAACATTACAACTGGTCTTGTCATCAGCAAAGCTTTATCGCAAGTCGCTTCGAACTTCGATAAAGCATGCTTCATTCAACAATCGATAAGTTTTGTTGTTATTGAAATTATTGAAGATAACACGAATATATATCAATATTAGTGATATTAGTCGAATATATGTAGAATACTTCATACTGCAATTACAACGATGTGCAGAATGCATGCAGATTTATATATAGATTTTGTGGGAGTTAAACATAAATTCGTATATGGATTAGATTTCGGCTGGCATTCGTAACCTTTGTAAACCAGAAGCTATATGCCAATAACACTTCTATTTTCTTCTTATTTGAAAATAAATAATTCTGATGATTAGTTCGCATTGGCATATTTCGAAATACCATAAAGCATTTAAAATTTAAAACATGTGTTTAGCAAAGTGACTTTCAGTCAGATTTTGTGCCAGAAATCATTCAGCAGCTTCGATGTGCATTTAGTCTAAACGTAACATGTTATCGTCAATAACTAATGTCTTAAATATTACACGAATACCATGGGCGTAGTCGAGTAGAAATATATGGAGCATTTGGCCTTTGTATGAAATCTAGTGACCTCATTTTCTCCTTGTAAATCATGATTCACTGGCTATGGTTATGGGGGTACTTTTGAGTCTTATTATTTGTGTTTTTTAACCTGATCATGTTCTTTACCACCAAAATATCGCCATGGGTGTTCCAGCATATTGAATTGACTCTTAAATTTATCACCGAGGAAACACGAAGTAGTTTTTACTACCTGTTATCCTAGATACATTTGAAAACATTCAAATTAAAAATATTTTATTGCATAATTATAACGACAGAAGGTGCCACGGTCCAATTTGGTCGTTTCCTATGGAGAAGAACTAGCAAATATTTTTATGGTGCTTTTGTTCCAGGTTCGGTCATAGCATCAGCCTGGCGAGCTATGACCGAAGAGTGGGAGAACATCAGCCGGCTTATCAGGGCCAATGCCGAGGCACTGGAGTCTAAAGCCCTGGACAGACTTACAGCCCTCATGACTGAGCGACGGAAGTCACGAAAAGTGTACCAGGAGGATCACACGAAAATCAATTCACAGTTCACACAGGTATGTTTTAGAATTTAAATGTTACCTTGTTTATTATATCTATGAGTGTTACTTTTTAATGTTCCGTATTGTACAGGATAATTCTGGGTATTTCATAAGGTCTATGGTGACAAAATTGTTGTCTTTGCTAATTGGCCATTTCTGCCAAATTCATTTATTTACACTCTTTGGAATAATTACTCGTATTGTTTGCTTTAAATCCAAATTCTTGTTAGTTCTCGTTTTGTTCCAGTAAGAACTGCATTTACTTGATGGACAAAACTATTATTTGCTATGAGTCGTTCGAAAACTTGATGGTCATTTAAAACAGGCTCTTTACCTGAGCCATAAGTCGTCGTAGCTTTCTTATCAGGAATGGTATCACCGTATCGGATCACGTCTGGCGTCGATAACGTTCTGACTCACGCACTATTTGACTATTTCTGAAGTTTTAACTCAATCACGTAACTTTTGTTTGCGTTGATAACATTGTAGGAACTTATCGTTCTAGCTTCTGTATTCTAGCTTCCGTTCTCATATTTTGGTTGAAAACTATTCAAATGCCGTGTGAATGCAGTGCAGAATGTTCTCAGTAGGTAATCGGATAGTAGGTACCGTTTGCACATATCGTGTATGTTTATTTATTTTCTAAATGGTCATGTCTTGAGCCGAACAGTTGGCACACGCGGCCCGTTACTGACCGGTTCGGCTAGCCTCTTAGTTCCTCGTCCGCTTCCTATCGCCGATCTACTACCAGTACCTGATCCTCGTAATTAGGTCTTAGCGAACGAAAGAACCGTGTCGAGGCCACTTTACAACCAGATGCTAACGTTACCAATACGACTTTGCTTCGATGTGGGCTAATCGATCTTATCCGACAAACAATGACTTGTACCACTGGTTGCTGGATGAATGAAACGCCATCATCATCGTCTATAACAAATTGCGCGAAAGAACATACGACTATATCGATTTATTTCCAGATGCAATAACATAAATCGATTTCTTATTCGATACAAACTAACGTTTTACCGGATCGAATCTCGAGGCGGGACCAGTTTCGTGAAGTGTATTTTTGCAGCTTAAACTTCTTGTTAAACCATAAACCTGTTTATCGAGATTAGGATTTCGAAATACTCAGATATCATTATGGACGCCAGCTCGTTTAGGATTTGGACTAATGCCAATTTTTTGCCTGAGATGTAAATAAAACAAGCAATATTGGCGCCGTTGTGCCGTGCGTCGCACTCGCACCCATTCGACCGGTGCCTACCACCACAATTTTACACGCATCTTTTAACATTTTGTCTGGAACTTAAAATTAGGTTGCGCTCTATTTACCATTGCTAACTGGTAATAAATGATTTATGTGTTCGCGGAATCTTTAGATTTCTTTCTAGGCAGTCTGACGACTTGAGCGAGGCGGTGTGACTAAATGTTAGAAAGTTAGTTACTCGAGTGTCATGGCTCGAAGCTACAAGCGGCAGGAAGGACATTTGTATGCCAGGGAATGCACTCGCTTTAATGAATGACAGTAACGACCTCCTGGAATGCGTGGGACGACACCCGGAGAATTACAATTCCGTTCACAGATCACTGTCTACTTGAACTTTTTCAGCTAACAAATGATTATGTAAGCTATTGGATCAAAGCTCACAACGATAATTTTGAACTTTTGGATGAACTTATAACTTTGGTAGATGTTATAAAACGAAAAAGAATAAAAATTGATGTTTTAAAGTCTGTATATGTTACGCAATCTCAAGATTGATCGGTAAACAAAGCCTGTGCAAAAGTAAACCAGGTAAGGTGAGAGGTCCTTCGCCCACCGCGTCTCTCTTTCACACGGTATTATTTGAATGCACCAGAGAAGGATGTAGACATAATTTCGTGATTTGAACCGAGTCGCGTAAAGCGAGATTCTGTATCGGGATTGGTCGCGCGGCACCTGTCAACGTTCATTGGCCCTGTGCCTGAGCTGCGGCGCGTGCACGACTGTTTTTTTTTTTAGTTTCACCTTTTTGGCCATTATTTTTGCATTAGGTAGATGAATTGGAGTTGGTGGCCATTTTGAACTTTCAACCAAGAAATTTCAAGAAGTCCCTTAACGGGGCTTTTTAATATGTATTTCTAATTACAAAAGTAGATATGGGGAAATAGGTAGGAAGTTCCCTTGTTCAATACCTAATATTAAAGTTTTACCTTATTCCCAGTAGGTATGAATATTAATTAAATTTGTGGTTATAGGCCGGACGTTAGTCATACAGTGCAATGGGTGTCGAGATCCGGCATTGTCAATGATATAGTAATCACGAACTCTTCAAATTCTACATGTTGTGCCGGATGTAGTTTTACTAGGTCTTAAATCGCTTTGGAAATCTAGGGTCTTGTCGTGTCTGCGTTACAAAACAAACAAATCGTGGTAAACTGGGGCAAAAGAACCGCGACGTGCTTCTCGTTGCAGGTTTCCCAAGTGACCGCTAATAATTCTCAATTTCACCCAGTTTTGATGACATTGTTGATGCTAGGCAAAAAGAGGTTTACGTAAAATTGGTGCTCGTTGCTATTACTGAAGAAAAAAAACTTTATTACAAAAAAAATAAAAAAAGGTTGTCTGTAAGAGATTGCCCTGCGTTAAGACCGCCCATTGTACACTTGTTTTTGTGAATGTTTTCCTGTACATATTTTGTGGTGTACAATAAAGTATATAAATAAATAAATAAAAATACTACCGACTTCCTATTAAAAACACTACAAAGTGAAAAATTACTTTCTTTTTGGAAGCTGGTGTCTTTGGTAGGTACCAATTTTATTTGTTATGGATACCGACTTCCTAAAAGAAAGTTGTTTTTCACTTTGTAGTATTTTTATTTGGAAGTCTGTCGTATTTTACGTAAAAGTATTTTTAACCGACTTCAAAAAAAGGAGGAGGTTCTCAATTCGTCGGAATCTTTTTTTTTTTATGTATGTTCCCCGATTACTCAAAGACGCCTGGACCGATTTCAAAAAATCTTCTTTTGTTTTGAAGGGTATACTTCCTAGTTGGTCCCATAGTCATCAGGTCAGGATCTGATGATAGGATCTTAGAGCAATCGATGGAACTCCTCAAATATTGTAGGCATACATATAGTGATTTTGGTATTTTCATCAACAATGCAATTACTTGCTCTCAGAAAGTATAATTTGGTGAAGTGGAACTGATGAAGAAGACCACAGATGGCCACTGGAACTCCTAAAGGCTAAGTATGTCACGGGCTCAGATCAAATAAAAAGTCAAGATGGAACGTTGCAAACAACAAAGTGAAGCCGGTTCAAACTAAGCCTTGCCGTATAAATACACAATTATACGCGCACACGTATAACGAAACTACCCTTTAGCTTGTCAGTTGAGCTTTATTATTTGATCTGTAAGCTCGAAGGACAAGCTAAGGCCTAATTTCGTTGTACGTGAGTGCGTATAATTGTGTATTTGTACGGCAAGGCTTACTTTGAACCGGCTTCACTTTGTTGTTTGCAACGTTCCATCTTGACTTTTTATTTGATCTGAGGTCACGGGTATAAAATATCTCGAATAGTTAATCGACTATGATGAAGCAAATACTTATAAATGAATGGTACTGATGAAAATGGTACCATTGAACTGTTCTGATGATGAAGCCGGCAAGTAGGCACTGGAACTCTTAAATAAAACAATGTATCCCAGTCGTGCTTGGGCTTATTGGAATCGTCATGAGATGTACTTTGGCCATAAATGATTATCATGTTAATTGGAGATACCTACCAAAACTAAAAAGAGAAAAATAAAAAACTTTTTAACAAAAAATCAAACCGACTTCCAGAACAAAAAACTACAAAGCAAAAAATAACTTTCTTTTCCGAAGTCGGTGTCGAAAAACTGAATAAAATGGGTACAAAAGACACCGACTTCGGAAAATAAAGTTATTTTTTGCTTTGTAGTTTTTTGTTCTGGAAGTCGGTTTGATTTTTTGTTAAAAAGTTTTTTTTATTTTTCACTTTGTAGTTGTACCTAATATGCAAGTTCTTTAGTAAGGTTGGTATAAGTATAATGCCAGAATAGATTACCCGAATAAAACATCTTGAAACTTAAACATAGCCGATGAAATGAGAGATAAGGTGATTTGTATACATCTGCGTACCCCTTGTACTAAGGTGAACTGTACACATCTGCGTACCCCTTTAGAGCGTACTGGCGTGATGTTATGTTACGAAATGGTATAAACAAGAAACAGAAATGCGGTTGCAGCAATCCTGAGAGATCTGCCGTCATTTATTGAAGAGTTCCTTTGTATATCACCCAAGTTCTTCATCAGATCTTCACCAAATTAAAATCGGACCGATTCGGGAATATACACATACAAACAATAAAATAAAAAAACGTAAAGTCGAACATAGAACGTCCTCCTTTTTGGAAAGAAAAAGGGTCCAGGGGGGTGACGATAAGCTCTTAAAGTGATGATATTTTGAGTGTGTGTAAGGGACAGATGTATATGACGTGTAAACATCTGTCCCTTACGCACACTCAAACCAGCCTGACCAACCGTAAGTACATACAAACTGTTATCCTAAATTAAAGTACCTCTAAGCTTTAGATTTAAAGGCAAATTTTAAACTTTATATCTGTCGAGAAATGGAAATATAAGTCAGGATATCATATATAGGACCCCTCTACAATGGGTGGAGCAGCGAAATTGCCAAAGTGAGGAGTGATCTAACCCTACTCTAAGAGCCTATGGTTACCCCTCAGATTATATCAGTTCCACATGCCAGTAATACTAACCTACTAATTAAATATCATTTATTTTTTTCATTGATTCGTCGTTAGCTCGGCTGATTTCGGAAATGTCATTAGGTAGCTCAGTATCCTACAGAGTCGGAAGTGATTATGTAGATACCTTGATGATTTAATAAGTATCCCATCCATTTTTAGGGTTCCGTAGCCAAATGGCAAAAAACGGAACCCTTAAGGATTCGTCATGTCTGTCTGTCTGTCCGTCCGTATGTCTATGTCACAGCCATTTTTTTCCGAAACTATAAGAACTATGCTGTTGAAACTTGGTAAGTAGAAGTATTCTGTGAACCGCATTAAGATTTTCACACAAAATAGAAAAAAAAACAATACATTTTGGGTATTCCCCATACTTAGAACAGAAACTAATTTTTTTTTTTCTTCAAACCCATACGTGTGGTTTCTATCTGAAAAGTTTGCGCGAGAGACACCTCCAAAGTGGTAAAATGAGTGTGTGTGTCCCTGTAACTTCTAAAATAAGAGAATGATAAAACTAAACAAAATATATGACCATGTAAACTTCCACCGAAAATTGGTTTGAACGGGATCTAGTAAGTAGTTTTTTTTAATACGTCATAAATCGTAAACCGCAATTTACCAAGTACGGAACCCCCTCGTGCGCGAATCCGACTCGCACTTGGCCGTTGTTTTTGTTATTATTAAGAACCGTTTCTCACGCTGAAGCAATAAGAACATCCTGACAGCCGGGAGGTGAATGTCATAATGTACTCGTACATGATACTGAAGATTAACTCATCATTGCATTTCTGTCGGTCCACTGCTCCATTAGGTCATTTTGCAGATATGCTATAATTGCATGGTTTGCCGTCAACTGTATCAAATTATCATTTTATTACTGTAGGTATGTATATGACTATATGTCAACTTCGTGAGATTGTTGAGTTGTAAGTCAGGATGTAGAGATTGTAATAAAAATATACAGATAGGTTCATGTAGGTTTTGTATAGTTCACAATGCTGACTTGCTAGTGAGGTCACAGAATACATATTTAAATAACATTGATATTACAAATATGCTGCAGAAGTACCACCTAAAGTGCTTATTTTCTGTTAACTGTGTCATGTACAGAACACGCGGAATAATTACGAAGTATTTCTAGACTATGTGTAACCTACAATTATCCGTGTGAACATCAGTAGACGACATTTTATTTCTTATACGTCTGTAAATAGCTATCTGGTTCGTATTGCAAAATATCCGTTCAACCAGTAAACCCACGGAAATAACTCATTTTGTAATATTTATCTTTGGCGTTAATTTTTTGTCGTAGATGTTTGAATATGTGCCAATATTTTACGCTGTTACAAATATTTTGATGTGAAACAGATGGTTTGGTCGTTCCCTTTGTATAATATCGGATTCAATTCAGCAATAAAGCAAAGTAAAATTATGTCATAGATATATTTAGATGTGGCTATAATTAAATTAATTGTAATGGGTAAAAAATTAAACGAGCAAATATTTTTTTCTCAAATACAGAATAGCCGTTTGTTAGCCCAAAGCAATTTATAACAGTTTGTTTAAACGGCCATGAAACCATTTGAGTAAATTGTGATATAAATTGAATGGGCAATTGCTAACCGTATGCTATTACAAGCTTTAGATGAAGACATTGTTGGAACATGGAAGTTGATTGTCTTGTAAACGATAAACGTCGTTCCAGTAAAGTAAAAGACTTTTTTTTGAGAAAAATTTCAGCTTTTCTTAGAAATCTGTCTAGCTGTTTTAAATTGGTACAGTACAGAAAATGTGGAACCTGATAAAAATAATATATTTGAACTTTGCGAAACGACTACCTCGATATGGAAACTAATCAACATGAAAAACACTACTTATGTTATGATAATATAAGGTTTGATGGTATTCACCTTTACCCTATGCAAAATAGAATAGATTCAGACGAGATAATTCCAGGTGGTGGTAATGTTAATCAAATTCTCAGACAGTCGATGACATGACCGGTTCGACTTCGACCCGATGGGAGCAGCGCCTGCGACGCCCATTGTTGCGCAAGAATCGAATCATCTCATTAGTGGGCCGAGCGGGGAAAGTGAAATCAACCGACGATCAGTGAAAGTCAAAATGACAGTTATCTAATTTTGATAGCAGGTTGGTGATTATGAAGCGTCTAGCCGTGGGTGATCTCGGACCTGTTTAGGGAAGATCAATTGGGAACTGGTTATGATAACCTACGGCACTGCGCCAGTTGGACTCGATTTCCAATTAGTTTTTCACTTCCGATTGTGAGTAACTTCTTCCGCACTGATTTACTTTGTCAACATTCTGTCAATGAGACTAAAGTAGATCAAGGTTTATAGAAACTTTGTTTCTTTTCTGGTCGTCCTGCTAAAGGCTGTAGGATAAACAAAAATCTTAAACCAGCTGTCCATACCGTAGTTTGACGTCAATCATCATTGTTATTAAACACAAGCATGTTATTGTCAGTTTACTAATTAAATATGCGAGTTAACGAGTAATTCTCCAACTTGTCCTACATGCCAACGGCCCATTTAGGACGACTTGTAGAAAATCAATATAAATAATATTTTCATTCTGCAACTCGTCCCACTTATCAACGTTTGAAACAGTTACGAAGAGAAGATAGAACAATTTTTTTTTAAGAATTTTTAGTTTTTACTTTCGTTTTGTTCATAGATTATTTAATATTAAAAAAATCAGTACCTACTAAATAATATGCTTATAATTTTAGGTTTATTATTATTAAACAGATGTATGAATTTTCATGATTACGTTAATTGGGGTCAAATTTGTGATGATTTTATGTTTTTTATTTATGTGACAAAATTGTGATGATGTCAATCAATCTGCCGAGCCTTTTCCCAACTATGTTGGGGTCGGCTTCCAGTCTAACCGGATTCAGCAGTGTTTTACATGGAGCGACTGCCTATCTGACCACCACAACCCAGTAACTGGGTAACACGGTACCCCTTGACTCGTAACGACTGTCAAAGATCTTCAAATGACAGCAGGGACCAACGGCTTAACGAGTTTTCCGAGGCACGGAGGAAACTCGGTTTGTTGAAATGGTCACCATCCACGGACCGAACTCGTCAAGCGTTGCTTAACCTTGAAGATCGACCCGTCCGGCTGTTATTATTTAGCCACGAGCTCCTCTGTTGTGATGATGTACCATGTACATGTTTTATAACAAATTCTTTTTTTATTATTTACATACTAACACTTGCTACTGATTGTACCTTTTCTTATTTTGATAGTAAGAATGAAAATATTATTTATTTTGATTTTCTGCAAGTGGTCCTAAATGGGCCGTAGGCATGTGGGACGAGTTGATGAATTATTCGAGTTAACAGTCCAAGGAAGAAATTAACTTGGAAGATATGACATTAGAAACCGCGGAATTTCTAGTTGATGACAAAACCAGACGAAAAACTAACTTCTTTTTTCAACATCCAACCTCAAAAAGACATGAATAGAGTGATGAACGGTACAGCATTAACACACGACAATGAGGTTTTATCTAAGAAATTGCATTCCAACGCTGAGTGAATGGGCAGTCTTTGTTATCCTTAACGAGTTCCTACAGATACCGAACAACTGTATCGTTATTGAGTGGAATTTCCTTTTACCACAGATAACATTATCTGCTGACATTGCTGTGCAAATATCAAGGTTACTGCCTCCGAGTATTCGTGATGATTATATTGATAATATTAGATTTTTTATATTATTGTTAAGTATTAAAAATAAACTTGTCTTGTTAACAATTGATATATGGTCTAGCTAGACTTGAATACTATTTTAATTCAAATGTCATTTGAATATAGTACTGGCTTCCATTTTGTGATTTATGTAGAAAAGTCCCAGCTAAAGCGGTTTTTGATCACACAAAGTTTGTAGCTATTTAATCTTCACACTCGTCACTTATTCAAACAAGGTTAGGTTTTAGGAATTTTTTAATGTAAAAAATTGCGATATAGGTACCGTCCTCAAAAACCTTCTTTACCGTTTACTTAGTGTTTGAGCAGGGAAGAAGTGTCATAACAATCTCCCCAGCAACACATCTATCTGTTAAGATAGTTCATACCATGTTAATATAAGGCTACAAGGCCTCAACTTCATTTTGAGTTTCTACTAACGGATTTGACAAAAACTGTATGGGATTACCCATACTTAACCATTTCCAAGACGGTTTTGCAATGTTCTAAAGAAGATGACTCAGGCCCATAGAAGGTGAAAACTTCAAAGATGTTACTCAACGTAGCAAAGGTTTAAAGTCAGGGTTGACGTGTATGAGCTCATACTTCTCATCTAGGTGGCGTATATGTATGAGCTGGTGTAGTGTCAAAATTAGCAGTTAACGCGAAATGTAATATGTCGAGACAAAACGTGGCATATGTCCAAAATCCATTGCGTGAAGTCAGGGCGATGGCAGCAACGTTTAAAGAAACTACTAGTTAACCTATAAACAATAACCTATTTGTTTGTGTGTCAACAAACTAGGCCTTTGTGTTAATAGCTTACATACAATTTATTTTTGCTAGATGAATTGGAAACGTTAATGTACGATAAATCAGTCAATCGTAAATACGTGCCATTGATGAATAAAAAGATTTCAAGGAATTCTTCGATATTGCCCTGCTACTGCTAGTAAAACCGCCTGCGATTTGCGAAACCCAACATCCTTGAAGCATCAATCGTAAGCTCTGCTGCTGCTTATAATATCATTATGTATTGGGCATAAAATTTGGAAAATATCCTGGCCTTTGAAATGGGTTAACTTCTAATTTTTATATTTTTCAAAGCCACATGAATTCCGCTATGCTCTTTACATTATAGGTACAATGTCTGACGTATATCCATTCCTAAACACATTTACATAAGCACTAATTTTAACCGCATACCTGTAAGCATTTAGTCATTGTAATGAAGTCGCAGGCAATAAATTAAAGCAGCATGGCCGACTGCCAGAAACTTCGTACTAACAACATCGCATTAGATCGCTTAGAAGTTTTCTCTGAAATCGTTTGTTCTTGTTCATACCGAACTCTTTACGTGTTACGAAAGATGTGTTTGTCTTAATCGTTATTTAGACTAACAAAAATTAAATCTAGGTTTCAATCGCATAGGATATAAGCCTCTTCTTCCCAAATGATCCTACAATCCGGTTCTTCACCTTCTCCGTAAGTTCCTCTGTTCCTCCAGTTTCGGTCCATCTGGCTTTAAAATTAAGATGTTTGTCAATGTTCAGACTTAGTAGTCTGCATATATTTCAAGTGACAGCGATTTGACCTCCCTAATTTAACGACTTGGTAGGAAGTCAAATCCTAATAAACCTGATTTAAAACATTTTATGCGGCCAAAGGTCAATTCTTCGACCATGGTCAAAGTCAAATTAAGCCATTTAAGTATGATTGTAACTTTCAGATTCGGACGAAGTTTGTTTCAAGATTTCGTACATTAGGCACCAATAATAGGTACATATAGGGGAACAGTTTTCCTTAATAGCAGTAATATATGACTAGTAACAAATAGATCTCACTTGGTAAAACGTATTAAAAACATATAGAGATGTT
Source organism: Orthosia cruda (assembly GCA_964057195.1). Lineage (NCBI taxonomy): Eukaryota > Metazoa > Arthropoda > Insecta > Lepidoptera > Noctuidae > Orthosia > Orthosia cruda. The sequence continues at coordinate 40,242,720 of OZ059829.1, forward strand.
CCAGACTATATAGAAGTAGAAATTTTAAACCACGTGTTACAGCATGATAGGATAAAAAAACGACGCTAATTATCCAATTATGTTTTTTTTTTAATATCACAGATACATTTTACAATCTTGCTGAAGATCCGGTGATAGTGAGAAGTACATATACAAAATATTAATAAAATGTAAGACTAAATGATACAGTAAATGCAGTAGTGAATAAAGTACCCGTGAATGACTAACTAACATAAATAACTAATGATGAAGTTCATAGGAAGCTGGCATACTGGAAAAGGACACACGGTTATACGTCACAGTTTTATATAAAGCAAGTGGTTCCCCGCACACGTATGCAACATACAACATTATACATAGGTAACGAGTTTCCGTTTTGTTTTCCTTGTCCAAATTAACTTGAAAGGCAGATCCAAAACCTTCTTCTTCTGACTATTAGCCCAGTTTATTTGGGGTCAGCCTTCCTAGTACTTCTGCGCCACACCGTACGGTCTCTTCTGTTGTGTTGCTCGCTATTAAGTATTTTTTTATTGTTCATAACCAGCTCATTGATGGTCGTCCACGGCCTTATTTCTCTGTCTTCAATATTCATGACTCGTTTAGTCATATGGTCATCTTCTTGCCTCATCACATGTCCGTACGAGCGTAATCCGTTTTCACTAATTTTTTCGTATATACGTGCGACTTGAGTAAAGTCAGATATAAAACCATTTTTAAAAATGCTTTTTATCCTTAGACACAGCTTTCAGTATCCAAATTACCAAATAGCTTATTCAGCTACCGGAATTATTTCTAATTCTTTGGGCCGAATATTTTCTTTATGGAGAAACATAACTTTTCGAAAATAACTTTGATAGACTTCTTCTGCTTAGATTTTTTCTTTGAATCAATAGTTCTTTCGGGCACGTCTCTACACTCTTCGACTTTTATATCACTGTCACTTTTGCACACATTTATTTTCACTGTACTGTTGGGACTGATCATCTCCACACTTCCATAGTTGTCAAAAACGTCTATACTGCACTCGACACCAATGATCGTAACACTTCCCACGTTCCTGCATATCTTAATGTAGTTGTTGTTGCCGACGATCTTCAATCGATTATTGTTCTCCTCTATTTCCATCTTCAAGTTGTTTCCGATGAGTATATATTTCTTCATATTTATAATAGTTGTTACATGTGTCCGTGACCACAGAAACTAACAAATTAACTAACAATTGAGTTGTGTTCCTTTTATATCGGTGTTTGAGCGGTCGGTCAGTTCGGGGCATAACGGTGGTGAATCCCCGATGAGGCGCCGCGGTTGGCTAGTATGAAATCATCGCGGTGTGCTTTTAATAATATTATTAATTTACGCTCTTAGGTATATCTCTATATTACTCAATCATTTTCATAGAAAACAAATTTGGAGGATTTGACCTCTGCCAATTTGTATTGTATCCCACGATCCCTTTGTTGTTTGTGCACCCCTGCAGTTATATATTTCACAATAGACAATTTGTGTTTTATATTAGACCATTAAAATATGAGCGGTTAAATCTTGTCAGTGCCATATAACTGGTGTTCGAGGTGTCGTTAATCGTTTCAATGGATTGTCAACATGCGCGAGCGACGGAGACCGGATGACCTCAGGTTGTGGGCTATAATACCCATCTTGAGATCATTATGATCTATTGTGGCCTACGAGACGTATTGATTGCATCGGCACAGATTTAGCAGACCAATAAAACAGGGAGACCGGATGACCTCAGGTTGTGGGCTATAATACCCATCTTGAGATCATTATGATCTATTGTGGCCTACGAGACGTATTGATTGCATCGGCACAGATTTAGCAGACCAATAAAACAGCCGTTAACCTGGTTTCACGTCGACAGTTCCACACCCAAACATAATGTAATGTTTTCGATTACAAAAGATAAGATCAGCGTCCGCATGTAACGCATTGTAGGCTGTCAACGTGTTGTTTATAATTATAATATAATATAAAAATGCCCTTTATTCTGAATTGTTTGTTTTGTTTTGTATTCGTTACAGTATGTCCCTCAATTCAGTGTGCTTTTTGGCAAAGGTACTCTAGCTCTTTTCACTGATTACTATCACGAGCCAATCTCCTCCAGTTGGGAACCGCTGTTTGTTTCAGCTCGTCCTCCCATCTTCTTATCTGTTTCCCCTTGCTGCGTTTACTATCCCTTGGATACCAATCAGTCATCACCTTACCCCATTTCTCTATACTTGATCTCATCATGTGGCCAGTCCATCTCCATTTTTCTTGTTTATAATTACGTATGATTAAAAAAGAGGAGTTTTGTGTGAAATCATAACAGCAGCGTAGTAGCAATTTGCAATCGTTATCGTGTTAATGTATTCCGTATCGTCTGGTGCAGCGATATGCGCAAATTATTCACTATACTCGCCTTTGTTGACGACGCCGCCATTTTAATTTGGTCGAGAATAACCGTCTCGGTTCGGTTTTAGTTTCGCGAGGAGGCTGCTCGTTAGACGATCACCGGGACCTGTTATTTGCCTCGCCGACAATCGCATCCGACTATTGGTAACTCTAGAACGCCTCTTTCATCTTGCGTGAAATTACCTTTTGATCGTTGCTTTTAACTTGTTTTGTATCCGGATGAATATATTATTTGGACAAAAAGTTGATAGGTTTAGACGGAAGATCGATTGTAGATTTGATCAGGATTAGAATTTATTGTATCACTTTAAATAACAATACCTATCATTCTGAAGAAGTCAATACTCCCAAAGAATAAAGGCTAGATTCTGAGATATGCCTTGAGGGCATGACTTATGCTAATTGTATATAGCAGGCAGTCCTTGCGCTGTTATTGATTATATTCGAGCTTATTAGGCTCAAGTTAATAGCGCTCTGTTGTTGGCTGCGCGTCTGCCCCACCATTTATTATCTGGCTGCAGAACACATCAATTACGGATATTAATTCGAGACGCAGAGCAGAAATAGATCAAACTCATGCGCATCCGATGGGTGCAATCACGGCGGCATCTGTTCAAGCCCTTTAATTGCATTTTGATTTTGTTTTGGCAGTTTTAATCCATGTTTTGTTTAGGACAGACATCATGCCAAAGCAAGGTTAAAATGTGAGTCTCTTACATATACTAATAATCGGAATGTCGATTAAAAAGATACACTCTATCAATGCGTTTGCTGACATCATTTGCTTTTAAACAGAACTAATATTGTTGTAGAGATATGTTTAGTTCAGCTGATATAGGTAACAAAAAAGCAAAAACCTTATATATTTTAATCTTACTAATATTATAAATGCGAAGGTTTGGATGGATAAATGTATGTTTGCAACTCAATCACGCCAGAACCGCTGAACGGATCTGCATGAAATTTGGCACAGAGATAGATTATAGTCTGGAATAGCACATATGCAACTTTTTTTATCCCGGTATAACGTTCCCTAGGGATAATTTTCGAATTGCGCGCGGGCGAAGCCGCTGGCAGAAGCGACAGTGACCCAAGAGGCTCTTGTTTCATACAAAATTGCTGACGACGAGAGGTACAAATGACAATAGATCATTAGAGTTATGATACTGGGAATATTTTGGCGTTGCGCTCGTTCTACATACGTTGTACATAAATCTACTAACAGAATAATAAAGGCTATAATACGTTACGTTATTGCAAATAAAGTCGTTACGTAGGTATTGCGTCACCTTTGCTAAAACATAACCGGTCGCTTTGAACATGCGTAGCGAAATCAATAGGCGAAATATTGTAAAACCTTGATTTATTTGCATGGAGTTAGTGTTCGAAGCCAAGCCAACATGTTTGTAGAGAGAACTACGAATGCAATAAACATTTGCCTAACAAATTGTTGGCTGTTGTCACTACTATTCGTGCAACGCACATCAAATGAGGTGATCAAAACAACAGTTCTGCAAATAACTGCGAATGCAATAAAATGGCGCTTTAGCGTGTGGGTAACAAAGTCCGTGCTTTCAATCGACATTCGGCTGGCTCTCGGCCGAGTCGTCGCGCCGACTCGCACTTCTTGGAATTAAATGTCGCACCGCTCCAAATAGTTCGTTGCACTGTCCTCGCTCCCAGCCATACTGACCTCACTCGAGAAGTCGAGACAAGACCACGTGGCTCGTTTATATGTAATACATAGTAAACTTATCAGTTATATCCCCGTTCTACTTCACCCTCATATCCGTGTCCTATCCTATGAGTAGTTGAGTAACCTTTTGCAGATATTCATTTCATATATATTCGCTGCAAATTATAATAGTTGATTGCTTTATTTATAATCATATCAATTAAAATTTGCTGTCAGTGCAACTTGTTGGAAGTCTATATTTATAGCGTGCAGTTATTGATGCAAGTAATTCAATTTTTCTCGCTCCAATGAAACTTGTATTCAACGTTGCAATTAGGCGTTGTGGTCTAAAATTATTCTTTGTATGTTTATTTCTTAAAGTTGAAATAATGCTTTCTGTTACACAATATGACGTTGAGATTGCTTTAAATAGCGTGTCTTGATAGCATCTTAATTGCAAATCTGAAGAGCTAAAAAGTAGCTCGGTTGATTGATTTACCGAGAAAAACTCACGTGAGCGATGAAATGAAAAACGATCGTACCTAAGTGTATTCCTTTAGAACGATATGCAAATATCGTATATTATATCATTATTCTTTGTGCAAATCGTTGTACTTAGTAGAATCTGGAATACAAGAAAAATCTTTTCCAACCTTGCAGCAATGTGCATTCTCAAGTACACAGTTGAGCTTTACTGTAAATTGTAATTATAAAGATAAATACCACGTTCACCTTTGTTACTTGGTAATTACTTAATAGACATTGTGCAACCTGACCTGGGTGCGTGTCAGTGGCGATGCTGACACAGACACAGCGAAGTCGTGATCATGTCAGTGACGACTGATGACTCGTTTGAATTCAATATCTAATGATTAGTGTCACTTGTGACAAGCAGTACAAGTAGCCCTAGGTGCTTATCTAAGAGTAGCCCAAAGAATAAGATTCGAGGAATGTCATTGTGATTAACTAGCCTGTGTTGCAACTCAGAATTAACTGCTACACGTGGGGAAATGTTTTTTCGGTTTCCGTTGTAGGACTGATATGAAACCATTTATAAATGTATGCATTTCATTGGGTTTTTATATCTTTTGTTTTTATATCTGTTACAATATCATCAATCACACATCGGTTACTATCGTTATTGTCTGTTTGCTAATATTTATCAAGATTCTTTCCTCCTCATTGATTATGTTCTACTTCATATCCTTCTCTTTTTCCATCAAGAAAATAAAAAAAACTTATTTTGCATCTCACAAAAAAATCATATGAACTTCAACTAAATCATTAGAACCAACATTACCTAGTTTGATAACGCATAATTAGGTAAGTGGGTACAACTGTAACCGTTGAGGTTGACGTAACATAACAAAGCTGTTGTGAATTTTTGCTTTCGTTAAGACTTGTGTGATATAATAAAAGTTATAATAAGTAGGTTGCGCTAAAGTGCCGTGTGAATACGAATTTCAATTAGTTTACGCATTTTCAGAAGTATCTTTGTTAGTAACATGTTATACAATTTTATAATGGACACCACCTCGTTTCTGTTGATGGAGGAAATAGTTAATTTATCTAGGTTTTCAGTTTTCAATATTGTATGTTTCCTTTTTCATAATCTTTTGATTTCTGTAATTTGTGTTTATTCTGAATATATATGTAACATATTTACGATCTTATATAGTAACAAGTTAACAACTCTTACAAATCCTCTATGAAAATGTGCTATATTCCAGTGATTACTGCTTTTAATAAATACCAGTCTGGCGTCACTTTAAAGTTCAAGTAAAAGGTCAATTGCCAATTTCCTTTGAGATTGTCAGTGGCTAATTGCTTATTGAGGAGATCTATGCTCTGCTCCAGAATTGGCATAGAAGATATATTCGTACCTAGTTTTGTATCTGGATCTCCAGTACGTTCTGAATCGCGTAAATATATTACCCTAGAACCGTCCGTTGTGCTTCGTGTTTTATTTTTAGATTCAGCAAAAGTTAATTTGCTTCGTAGAACCGGCGGTTTTTATAAATCTTTGTGCACGTGTATCGTTTCTTCTTATATCAAACACTTATTATTAATCTGTAGTTGTGTTGTCTTTAGCAATTTGAGTTCTGCTATGTGTTTTGGGTGTTTTGAGTTTTATCAGTTTTGCCAACCTTTCATATAATAAATCATGGCTTATGAATTTGTTTTTTAATTAAGTCAGCTTTGATTGTAATCCATTTCAGTACTAACATTTGAATTGTCTTTGTATTCTAAATCATTACTTACAAATTGAATAACCTTTCTGGAGTGAAAGGTTTGACACTGAACCATTTCTGTTGTTAACATAAAATTAGTTAAGTATTAGTCCTGGGCGTTTAGCAATTTATTTATTTTTTATGGGATTTCACACGACGGCACCGACCGCGACACCACAATAAACTCCCACCGTAAAATGGTAGACATCACTCCGTTCAGGTACCTAACTCGAACTTAACTAAAAAACAAAATTGACAGCCAGCGTCCAACGTAATATATTAATGAAAAGATGGGATAGAAAAAAGATATTAGAATTCGAATTTTAAAAGGCGGCGCGTTCAAGCAACTGTGCTAGAGTTTATTTTGTTTGAGTGTTCGAAAAAGAAAACAAAAGTGTGGACGTTCTTTTCTCCTATTTGCCTCTGACCTCGGCTCTTATTGACAATGGCTGCCAGAATGAAATATGGCGCGCCTCTAACGAAAAAGAGATTAGGTGGACGATATTATTTCTCGTCCATTGTGGTCTATCGGTGCGGAGCGGCACTGTTTGCCGTTTCAAATGCATTTTACCATGGTATTTTTTTTAATCATCTGTTAAGCTGTGACGAAGGTTAGATGTTTTCTTAGGATATCATAGTATCCATCATTTATCATTAACATAACAAATAACGATTTGATTTATAAGCCTAAATTAGGTGTTTGTAACTTATTATTTTCATATATTAACTGCGTCATGTCATGCGTATCTGTTTCATTTCATTCTCTACAAGTGGAAGCTTTTCATCCTAATTGAAGTTTTCTAAAGAGCTCTAGACAAATGCGACTCACTATGTTAATATTAAAACTGTTATTAGACGTCATTTGTTTCATGGACCTATGACAACACAACATGAAATCACGCTTATCGTTAATTGAATAGTAGCAAGTGATCCAAATCAGCGCATAAATATCACGAAGCGTTGGCGCCTGGGTTAGTTGACCACTAACACATGTGCGGAGGGCGGGAGGGGAGGTCTGGAGGGCCGGTAATGAAGCGGCGCGTGTGGCAGAGGGCAGACACAATAGCCGCCGCCGCCGCCGCCGGTGCGCCGAGCCTTCTCGGAACCGGTCCCGAGGGCAGCGCTCTGCCGAATTTCGCGTCGACCACCCATCGCCCCGCTCCGTCCTGGGCGATACTTATCGCGCCTGTATTTATGACTAGAAACACCATTACAGATACAGTCCCCAGGCGAAGAAATCGCAACTCGAGACCACCCGTTGTAGTTTCTGTAGCCGAGAAATATATCGCTCTGCGGTTTCTGCCCGCTCTTGCCATTTGACTTACGCTTGGTAACAGCCGCGCTCTAGTCATAAATTCCGTGATTGAAGGACACCCGTCTCATTCTTTAGCAGCCTGTTAACACTTCGATTTACAAATTTTTTGAATCACTTTCAATAAGCAACCCTAGAGCCTTGCTTTAGTGTGCGAAAGAGAGGTAAAACAGCACCGCTAGATTTAGAAGCCGGGTGCGACTGAGACAGAAGACTGCACCGCTAGTCAGTGCAACGATCTCGCCTACTTAACGTCTACTCTACTCAACGATAGTGATGTCGTTACTGTCAATCTCAAAGTCATCGACGCATTGGCGGTTGAGATAATGCGTGATATCATTGTAATTGACTATCATAATCTCTAAGACTTTTAAGAATACCAATCAGAGTGGACGAATGTCTCAACACTATAGATAAGTTGGCCAATTTTGGACCAGGTGACCCCTATTTGCCACGTGGTTTACATTGATTTATTGTCTTCTTCTTATACGAATCATTTTCTCGTTAGTAAAGTCGTCGCTGACAAACGATCTCAAACGATTCTTTCAGCATATTTCAGGCAGTGACGCATTGGACCGATAAATTAAAAAAGTGAGTGACATTAGAGCGATCGTAAACGAACAAGTTGTCTGTTGCCTTGTCGTGGCCACATTATAAATAGATGACGCATCTACCGAAATACTTATATTGGCAGACAACTTTACAATAAATAAAATTGACGTCTACTACTCGTATATATAGATAGAATAAGTTAACGATAATAATATTGTTACTAATGAAGTAGCCTTGTTTAAAGGTAGTCAGGGTCAACTGGAATAGATTTGAGATCCCTTAGATGAAGTTGTCAAAATGATGCAAGTTAATAATATCGCAATCGATAAACATGGATCGTGTTCTCCCATCCCTGAGGCGTACAGTTCATTGAGTAAACCTGTGTCCCAGGCCTGCGCAGGCGCTGGCCGCGGGCGCGCACGACCTGCCCGTGCTCGTGTGTGCGTCTGTGTCAGCCACTTATTTGTTGTGAGCACTCGTAAGTTTAGAAGCTCGCCGGCGGCGCCCGCGCCGCTCTCTAACGTGTTTCGTTAGCTTTAACAGTTGTTATTGTATATTTATTGTTGTTGTTCGTTTCTCTGGGAATTATGGGTCGGTCTTTTATAATATTACTGGCTTTAATTTTTAGATGACTTGTTTATAACCATGTCTATATTTACATGTCCGAGTGTTTGGGCATTTTCTACAACTCCTTCTGTTATCAATCAAGCGAAGTTTACTACTTCACTATCAATGATTGAATAAATCTAAATGAAAGCTTGTTTAATAAACATAGATTTCCGTGTTGAGTCCGCCATCGGCAGCACGAGCGAGGGAAAGTTAAACTTTCTGAATACTGATCGATTAAAAGTAAAAGTGCCTTCTATGTTGTATTTGAGGCGTTTAATTTACGTAATAATATATATATTATGCGAATTACGTATGAACGTTACAAGATGTGGACTGAATCCAAAGTAAAATTACACCATTTCTGATGGCGAAAAGAATATAAAATAGATCTATTATACCATGTCCTATTGCTCAATATATAACGCACAAAGACCAGCAATGTGTGTACGGACATGCATGAATGCAGCGATGCAGAATTGAAAGTTGCGTTAGGAGGAAAAACTGGCGAAAAATTGCGAGAATTCCTTACAGGCTAAAAACGAGACTTGACATAAAATAATTTTGTAACACGCTATAATGCTTTTAATTAACACTACATGGTTAATCCTCAGACCAACAAATAGTTTTAAAAAACGCAGACAAATTTGATGAGAGTGACGATTATAAACATATAGATGCCCTGATTAAGGATCGAAGAATGATTGTGTAATGAACTGGTTTTATTTCCGGAAAAAGCGTTAATTTCATGCGTAAACTACACTTCCGGAATTGAAATTATGATAATCTATCAAGAATTCGGCAATTGTAACACTTTTGATGTAGAACGGAATATATTGCGTGCGCATACATTTTGGGACAGTAAGATCTTGGCCTTTTTGTGCATACATCGCTCGAAATTAGATTCCTGATTCGATCTCAAGTTTAGCTTTAGTGATCAAATTATAGGTAGTAACAGAATTTTTTGTATGACCATGAACAAAAAAAACTTGTTGTATGACTGAGTTATGTTGCATTAGAACTGTCTAATGCAACATAACTCGGTCTTTCCTACATCATACAAGAAGTTTTGTTTGAACGTACAATGTTCGCAAATGTCAGAAATCACTATAGTATATGGAATTGTCGACACCTCGAGCCCTTTTAAGGTGCGTCTCTGCGACATTAGCCATGTATTGCATTGCACTAATGCATAAGTAGTGGAAAGTTGTTGGCTCACCGTCGATATAACAAGTGTCGGTGAGGTTTTTTATTTTAACAGGAAAATGATGTTGGAAACTAGAAAATAGTTTGTTGGTAGCGATATTTCCAAGTTCCGAATTTGAAATGACTGAAGAACAAAGAATTTAGAAAATGAAAATAAATTTGTATGATGGCGAAGAGAAAGATACAATGGTTTCGAAGCATGTTGTTCCGTAGTTCGATCAAACAGATGCAATGATGTTAGCACAAGTGTACCAAACCACAACAAACAATGTTCCTGTTCGACGCGACGTTTTCTACAAGAACTAGGTAGTTTAGCTGGCGCAATATCGTCATCATACTTTAATACAGTTCCACCATCTTACAGAGAGCTGTCGTAAAATACTAAATTACCATTTATTGCTTAATTATTGCCCTCGAGAGGGAAGCGGGGAAGGTCTGCTTGCTTTGGATACCGATAACAACACGCAGTTTGTATAGCTGTGCAAATAGAGTCAGTTTGGTAGCAACACGCGCGATACCGAGAACTTTCTCGTTTACTTACCGTTGTACTTAAATTATATTTATCTTTGTTATTTCTATTAAATCACCTACGGATGTGAACTCTGATAATGTTGTTTGCTTACACCTTTTCGTTGAAGTAATATTTTCCGTTTGTATATTGATTGTCAAACACGATAATGTTACTGAGGTGACACATTTTCAGAAATTACCATTTGAATTTGTGCTAGATCCAAAACCATCGCGATTCGTAAAATGTTTTGCATACCAAAAAGTGAGGGTCAAGTGGGCGATATATATTTGGGTATAACAAACTAAAATACTGCGTCAGCCCACCCATGTCAAAAACAAAGGGTTCAGTGGCATAGCAGTATTAGTTATCATGAACGTGCAGGCACGTATATATACAGTCAACGTCCTCACTATATTGTTTACAGTATATGACAAAGATAAATCGCTACTACGGAGGGAAATATTCAAGTCAGGTATCTTTATTGGGTTGTTTACTATGAAGTTTGTTAATTATGGTGGTCGAACGTATTTTGTGCTACTTTTTCTTTTCCTCTGATAAACCTCATCATAACATACATGCAATAGATGCCTGTGTACTTGAACATAACTAGGTATATTACCTATGTTATATTTGTAGTACCTATATAACTCTTTTTCCTCTCATCAGTACACCTATTAGCAGGTTTTAAAGGTTTACAAACAAAATTTAAGCTGTAATGCTGGAACTATTTCTGCCATCCGTTACATAATATATTGCAACTATTCTAAAGAGTCAATATATTTAACATCCAAAGATATGACTAGAAAACACTTTTTGAAATATTTTATGTGGGATTTCCTGCGTGAATCGTTCTTCGTTCTTTTAATATCTTATCTGCGTAATATTTTTAATTGCGTTTATAAATACCACGACTGTTGACGTAAATCATTTAACAACACCATGACATGTTTACCTACTAAGTAACGACAAGCATTAATATTACAGAACTTAAAATATTCATACTTGCTGGTAAATAAATACCTGTAGGTGTTATGTTATAATTTATGATTATGATATACAATAGATTTTAATACATAATATATAATGTAGTTAAGACGTTATGAAATAAAGTTTGGTCGACCAATAAAAACAAAAAAAATATGAAAATCATTAGGAACTTTGTGTACAAAGACCAGAAATTACGTAATGTTATTGTCTAATAAAGAAAAGCAAACAAGGAGTTTTCAATATAATCCGCATTATTTATTCAAATCATCGGAAGATGAATTAATTTGAATAATGGAAAAAGGTTCCCCTACTACTACTGCCACTTCAGGGTTATCTGAGAATATTTTTCACACTGTTTCTGAAAAATAAATACGAACAGTAAAAACTACAAGTGTTTTGATTGCACTTGTAGATGAGACTCTTAATATTAACTCGACGTTAAAAGAACCAAAGCATATTGAAGAAACAATCATTGATCACCACGCTTGCTCTCTGGAAAACCAAAGCACAAATTAAAAACTTTTTTTTTTTAAATAAAGCTTAACATTCCTTGCAAACACATACATAAACGTTTTTTTTATGCATCAATAAATTGGCACCTAAGTATAGCTTAGCGTAGGCCTGGTGTATCTAATTGGTACAAAGGAGTGGAGTCGTGGGAACCCGCCCGCGGCTACCAGGGTGCTTCAATGAACCTGAGCATGGCCGTGAATAAACCTATTGTTGCCATGCAATTTACCTTATTAACGACCAATTTGAGATCTCGATGTTCATTAAGAAAGAGTTTGAAGTTTGAACTCATTCATTGGACATTGAATGAGTTTTTGAAACAGATATCGTGGTTGCTTATAACTATATTTTGTTATATTATTTTGTTTTTGTGACTATTTTTTGATGATGATAAATTGGAGGTAAATGAGAGATAGGAAAATGATGTTGTTTTGGCTATAAATATAGAATCAGTTGTCAATGCACTATTATAGTTTAAGGAAAACTAAACCGTTTGTAAACGGCTTGTTTTCCTCTCTTTTCCTAAAGACCTCACGTAGCGTTATAACAACCTACCTTCGACACGTGATTAGGGTTAGAATCTTACGATTGCGCCCATTTAAAGAGATTGTAATCGATTTTCCTCAAAATGGCGATGTTGTTTTGACCACTGATAATAAAATTCTAGGAAAGACAGTAAAACAACATTTTTTTTTTTATTGAAATGATTTATTTTGACGTAAATCGCGATAAATGACATGAAAGTAAAGACGGAAAACGATTATTTCTACAATTGTGATGACAACAGGGAAATATTTGAAGTAACAACTGCAATTTCTAATAATATAGGAAAGCATTAGAGCACTCCACATTTTACTTGAGCACTAGTTGAGATCTCTCTACCAGCTGATGATACGACTTAGATTACAGTAGTAGTAACGGTAAATATCTTGTTCAAATATAAATAAGATGAAAGCGGGCTTTCCTAGGAAAGTAATCGTGATACAATCAGTGGTCGTATGTAGCTTCTCTATTAGTTTATCGATGTCACGTATCTAATGATTGGAAGGCACATAAATAGAATATATCTTATCAGGTAGATTGTAGATCAGACTACTACGAGTATGGATCTACATAGTTATTCAATGATATCATGATTTCTATCTTACTTGAAGATTTCCCATGATAGGGTTTCGCAGAAAACTGGGATTGAGTTTTGCTTGTTGCACAGGATCAGATAATCCCCAATTTGGCATTCATGTAGCGTGAAACAGCAAAGATTCTTCAGCATTGTTATATAAGTCGGAGACCACAAGAAGGATAAAGATTTTGAAAGTGATTACCATAGCTCAGAGAAACAGAATAGGTACACGATGTTCTCGTTTATCGCCAAATCAAACCCAGCTGTTCAAAATGTTTATACCGACCTGAATTACGAAATAGAGTCTGTCATCATAAATCAACATGTGGTTGGCAGGTAACCTTGGTATCGACAAGGTTTGGGCTAATGTAGAGCATATCACCCACTTGTCAACGTCGCTGTTTGTGAACACAGCACGTGCGTCGTGCAAGGCGTGCGCGTCCAGCTGACTAGAGAAAGCAGCTTCGCTTGCCACACCTAGCTGCAGGTTTTACGGCTGTTTTATAGATAGTAAGTTTTTGTGCATTGTGAAACGGCCATTCGTTTGTGTTCTTTGGTCCTGAGAGTCGAATTGCAATATTAGAAATGTCTACGAATCAGTCATTGATTTATATTCAAACAGATATGCAAAAACGCAACACAGAAACAATAAAAAAGAAACAGTGCACTTGGACACGAACACCATATTATTATTTGGTAATAGATACAAAAAAAAACTATGCAATAGCCCTAAATTTCCCTATCACTGGTTAAATGAGAAGTGCCGTGCTTGACGACGCAGTTTGCTCCTGGAAAGTGGCTTGCCCGAATACGGCGCGTGGCGTTGACCGAAAACCCATCTTCTCAGAGACAGTGGGACGAGCCGCTTTGCAGATAATTTAAGTAACGCGACGATGGGGAGAGACCAGACGGGATGACCATAATGCCTTGTAAGGTGGTTTGGCGTTTGGTGAAGGATGAAACATGTGTCGACCCTTGCGCCATCCCATCTTCTTAGCACGACGGGCTTTGCTGGGGCGGCTGCTGCTGGTGCAGAAAAACTCAAACGGCGCAAATACAACAACTTTATTGGAAGCTATGTACCTATTTGAGCCGTTTGGGGTTGAAACATTAGGTCCATGGGGTCCGAGTGGTCATCGAGTTTTTCGAGATGTAAGCAAACGGTTAGTCGACTTTTCACGTGACTATAAGGCTGGGCTTTTCTTCGGCCAGAGAATCAGTATTGCCATCCAACGTGGCAATGCTGCTAGTGTTCTGGGCACGTTTCAAGTTGAAAGCGATGTAGATGAATTTTTTGACGCCCAAAGAGCCCTGCCTTTTTGTATTAAAAGCGTTCGTAGTTTTTGATTTAAGTATATATAAAAGTAGTTATTGTTAATTAAGTATTTTATACTATGTACATTAATGTATTTATGTAATACGAGTACATTATAATACCTGTTCATTTGTTTAATAGACTAGTAAACACCCAAGTCTCCTGAGCCCTGTTCGCGTACAGAACGAGCATGGAATTTTAAATGCGGTGTCGTCACCAGCCCTGAGGTCATTCCCGGGCGTATCCCTTCGCTTACTATGTGCAAGAGCAACATGTCCAATGATTGCATTCGAAATTACCCGGAGAACAGCGATGACTCATATTGAAAGCGCAATTAAAAAAATTGTAGAAAGACGTGTTTCAGAACATATGATCGACATTCTTGTTTGCGGTATCATTCCCTTCCCTATCTTAATATTGAAAAGCTGTTTAATATGCGAGGTAAAAATGTAGATATTGAGGTTAAAGTAAAAACTGGAAACATTGAACGTACTATATATATATCTGTAAGATAATTCATCAATTGCATCTAGCTAGGTCGTCATACTCGTCATCGACAAGTAAATTGTTCATGCACCCAAAAATTATAAGCTCCAAAGTACAAGTAAAAGCTAGCTAGCTTCGGTTGACTCAATCCGATTTCAAGGAATCGGTCGTCAATAGATAGGATGATCGCACAATGACTCACCATTCAACAAGTTTGTTATCAAATATCGAAATCAAAGTTTATGCGTAATAAAATAGAATGCAGTAAGCACAGCCCTTTAAATGTGTCGCAATTAAATAAAAAGCTGTGTCGGATATGATTGAAGTGAACAATGGTATAACATGTTCGAAGGGAGCCATGTTCAGAATACCCATCACACGGTGTGCTGTAGACAATATAATGCACAATGAATTGTTTGCCTCTCATACGGTGACCGCAAACATTTATCGTTCAGTGGTCAATGCCAGTTTTATTGTCAAAGTTGTCCTTTTGTTTTTTTTTCCTTTTTTTGGGTTCTGTAGCCCTTATAGTTTTGCCATGTCCGTCTGTGCGTCCGCAGAGACTCCTAGTACTAGAACGCTATAATTTTTCATATACATATTAATCACACTGACAAAGTGTTAAAATAAAATGATGAATAAAAAGTATACTTTGCCTCCTGTACAAGTGAGGATGTTTTTTCCCCTCCATCCTATGATGTGGGGTATCGTTAGATAGACCATTCTACAATGTTACGGGTCTGTGAAGACCATTTTTCGATTCAGAGATCGGTTTGCGTACAATAATCTTAAAATTGCAAATTTTTGTTACAGTCCTACCAGCTAAATGGTTGCTTATGGATATGTGAAAAAAATACGGCAGTATTATATTTAACTTAATTAAAAGGAACACTATCACAGCTAAGTAGGCATTACAAGTTTACGAGTAATAAGTAATCGAGCAACTTTTGAAATGTACTTGGAAAAGTTATTTTTTCTTTTTGTTAGAGCAATGTTCGGTGCTTTCATTGTTTATGAACTTCATTATTTTCACCTAATTATATTGGTAATGCTACGGAACCATCGGTGCGCGAGTCCGACTCGCACTTGGCCGGTTTTTTGTTTACTGTGATCGGCTTTTTCACTTTTATTTCAAGGTTCTTAATAAAATGGTCTCCGGTAAATATTATGCAGTGTTTAATATTGAGTCATATAATTTGACTTCTACATACATGAATATGGCTAGCGTAAATCGTCACCTCTAGGCAATTTTTGTATCGGAGCTATATATATAATACAAAATCTACTTAAAATCTTTTTATAACTTACTTATTTATTCCTATAAATCTGAAAAAAAACTGTAAGTATAAAAAAATACTTCAGTAAAAGGTTGCGTCTCACAATCTGTTGCGTATAAATCCATAGTTATATACGTATTAGTTTCTTTTGTTGGTATAACTGGATGTGTAGGATTAACATTTATCTTTCTAACAATATTTTTACACTTCACAGTATTGTTTATAACTAATGACAATTTTATGCGACCTACCACCGACCTCACATTTGTTTGAAAAACGAAGTGATATTGGTCATAACGTTTATAAAATCCAAGCTTTTGAATATAAATTGTTTTATTTAGTTTATTTGCTTAGACAAAGAATGATTATATTATAAAATATATATTATGTAAATATATCTTGAAACTGGCGCCGGTAATAGCACACCTTTTTCCCAGGATTGTCGTTGAAGATTATATCAAGTAGATGGGCTACATTATACTAAAGACATCTAGTTGACTTATAAGATTTCGAGTTGATCTGAATAAGATTGCTAACTAAACTTTACCATGCACAGGGAAAGTGAGTTTTTGGCACATATTCAATAAAATGTAGATGGAAAATAATTTCAATTTAGACCAAAACTGCGTTAGAAATGAACAAAAGAAATGATTGAAGAAGAAGATTTTTCTATGCATATAATGTTTGTACATTTTATCTTGTTTATCTTAATAACTTCGTCGTTGTTCGTGAAGTATTTAACTGCGGTTCCTAAAGAATCGACGTAAAAAGTACATCATGTTTTATCGTTTCTACGAAAAACGCTTTCTCTACCGTCAGCGGTATTGCTCAAAGAATCTTGGTTAATGTCATTACAGCTTGGTATTGGTACAGTGGGTTTTGTCACACCGTTTAATTTTTAACTTTTCTCTTCCACGGATTCTGAGCAATCTTCGGCGGTTTACGAAATAGCCTGGCTTTAACTCCGTAGTAAGTTTACTTATCAATAAGCTAGGAGTTGTTAGTCGTTTATTACCATTTGCCCTATTTAGATATCCTTGGTGATGTTTATGCTCTTACCATTTATGACGTTATACGTTTTTTAATGTCAAGTTATTTCTTTTGTTTACGTTACTTTTACATTATGCATTTAATATTTATGTTATTTAATAGTTGAACGCTTAAGATGTGCTAATGAATCAATTCCAATAGTATATCTCTGATAGCAACGCGTATATCCCTGTTTGCTTTCTAGCATTTTAGTATCGACAACGTCTTTCTTAAATTTAACAAGAAAAAGCTTTTCCGAGACATAAGCCGAGGTGAGTTTGGAGTCTTATATGGCAACTGATACCTCATTTGTTTATAAAAAATCATTAACACTGGCAGTTATTCGGCACGCCTTATTATATGCACATATTTTCTCACGGGCCCAGCTCACCAGCCTTTGCTGACGCTTCTCGGAAGTCAAATACATAAAGGCATTCTTTGGTCTAATGCGCCGCCGTTACCTCCATCGTTAATACCACAATTTGTCAATATTTATATTTAGTCGGGGTTAATGTTACATTTTCTTACCGATAAGCAGAACCACGTGTAGACATAAAGCATTTTATTTGTTGGAACAATCTTTTTAGTGACGGACTAAATAGAGCTGTCTTAAAAGACATAAAACCTCCTCCGAGCACAAAAATGTATAATGATCCCGATAATTTGATTGCCTACTTAACATAACAGAATCAGGTATGTTTGGATAATATATTGTGTAAAATCACAAGATTTTTTGTTAGCCTCGAATTCCATTAACGTATGACGTCAATTTGCCATTCTTTCGATTACTGTCGATGACGTTTGTCGATGGGCAACCGTACAAATCAAGATATCCTCAAGTGGAGTCAAAGGCAATGGCATGCGTGTGAGTTGCCGCATCTGATGTATGTGGGTCACAGACAATAGAGTTGCATGTTTATGTTTATAAATATCTAGCACACATTCTTGACACATATCTCTTAGTAACAGGAGTGAGACACGGTATTAGCGATTCACAAGAAGCTAATTCTATCCCGATCTACTTGATGCTTCCGCCTCATTTGTGAATTGTAGTGATTTATCTCATATGTATTATTGTTGCTTTATTTGAAATGCGAGCTAGTCTTAGAACGCGACAGATCTCTCTAGCTGCAAGAAACTTGTTGCCTTAAGCGCTAGCTATTAGCTTTCTTATCAAGTAAACACGTTTATAGTGTACTTACTGTACACTCAGAACAATTGAGTGTAACCTTACAAGAACAGTTAGGTAGCCCATTTACAAATGTACACTTGTTGATTTATTTCTATCGTAAAAGTAAAAATATAGGTTGCTTATCTAACTAACGTTCACATAAAATGAGGGTTTTATGTTGTCAGACACCGTTCTTAGAAACCGTTACTTTGTCTCCTTCCGTGCATGCGACATTGTTACTTTCTGTTTTTGTTCACGACACCTACTAACCGTACCACTTGTGTTACTTATAATAGTTCTCAAGCCCCTGACAGGTTTTGTTTGCACAATACTATTATATTGCAAATTATTGCACTGCTACTTTCTCTATAGATAGGTTCGTCAATTCTATTGGCAGTTATTAACATCACTGCTTATATTTTGTCGATTTCACTTTTAATCTTACATACAATCGACTATGTACATAAAACATTATGTCTGTTAAGTAACATTTTGCTGTTTTAGTGTGCTCTATGACTCAAGATAATGCTATTCGATACACTTCGTGCTTTAGCATTAGTCTTTACGCATTGATTATTTCTTACTGTGTTCATAAATATACAGAACATTATATTCAGAGATTTCAACCGCTTTTGTTGTGTGTTTAGAATGTGGATACACAATTAACGCTTTTGATACGGATGAAACATTTAGAAAAATCCTAAATATGAGTTCGATCATCTTTCTCTCCCTTATGGGTGCTTATTTCCGTTGATGATAGTAAATCCTCGCAAATTTCCTAAGAGCGAGAGTGTTTAAGTCAATGAACTGCTGCGTACGTTGTTAGTGGTTTACCGCAGGGCGCTGTACTAGGACCTCCAACATGCGTAATTTTTCTTTATTTTCTTTGTGTTCACATTCCAATATTATTCATAGTTCTGTCTAGATTTAAGTTTTTATAACAAAGAGCCCTGTGATAGGATATATGGTCAAATAAATCGGATATGTCAGATCATATATAAAATCGTAAGGTCCTCTTCTAAACCTATTGATTTGAGGTCACGTATTTTTCAATGTGGTATATAAAATAAGAACCATTGTCTTCACCTACTACCACTCCAGTCCAGACAATACAACTTCCAAGAATATTGCCAATGTGATTTACATTAACGTATATTATATAAAACGGTACCTGTCTCATTATGACAGCCCACAAGATTTATTTCACTGAAGAAGCATTAGCATGACAATCATGTTGTGCGAATTACCGTATTCATTGTCCATTTTTAACGGTAATGCAAGTCACATACTCTGAATTCTTATAATTATTTACGGCTTTCCGATGATGTTCTAATATAAAGTGTTTGTAATATTCGTTCGATTTCACTTTCCTTTCACGAGATTTGTTATGTTACGAGGAAAGGAAAACATCATAGCGTATGCCATATTCACTCAATCATGCTCAATCTTCTCTTGAAGCAAGAAGTGAGGACAACATTTGAGAATTTTATTGGTATCGTATGGTGTTATTTATTCGTAGACGATGAACATTACTAGAATCTAGATTAATTAATCTAGTTTTACGCTCAATAGCTAAGTGGTATTCGTTGATCCTAGAGTTATAATTCGGTCATGTGTTCATGGACCGTTTTATAAGAATTAATGAAATAAAACAATATTACTTGATAATCAGGTCAGTCTCATTATGTATAGCATATACGCCTGCAATTGTGTGTATTCTTATCTGATCGCAAGTCTGCGTTTGGCGATAACAATTAGACATATTTCTTATGTATTATCATGTCTTATGCGCGATCAAGCACATCGTAATGAATTATTGGATTGTTTGTAGATCATATTATTATATTATATATATATCTATATAAAGAGGAAAGATTTTTTTGTTTGTTTGTACCGAATAGGCTCCAAAACTACTGGACCGATTTCAAAAATTCTTTCACTGTTGGGAAGCTACTCTATCCCCGGGTGACATAGGCTACTTTTTATCCCTGTATTCCCACGGGAACGGGAACTACGCGGGTGAAACCGCGAGGCGTCCTCTAGTTTTTAAATATATGTAACATACCCAGGAAACAGTTCAAGACAATAATTTATCTTGTAGTCTAGAATATCAAAGTATTACTTTCAGCTTTTGATAATAAAAAGAATATTTTATTGGTACAGGAACAGCATGATAAAGATCAAATTCCCAGCTTTTTCTAGACCGAACCTGTCTGTTTAATATAGTTTTTTGGTTGTTATGAGGCCAGCCACGAAATGTTGCCGTTAGCTCTCGAAATATGCGCTGACGACCGGATACTGTTATTTTGATTTATTTTTCTTACGCCAAACTGGAATTTTACTAGCTAGCATGTGCTCCTTGAATATCAATGTCATGTTCAATAACCTTTGAATATTGAGTTATAACATGAAGATCCACATTAACTTGCGATGTAGATATATTTAGAATTTGTCGTTTATAAGGAGAGCCAAGAAAAAAAATTGGCAGATCAAGAAGTACATGGAGCTTCTGACGGTGATGGAACTTCAAGTATAGAGATTTGAGAATTGCTACAACGACAAGTGTTCCGCGTTTAAGTTTTGGATGAATGGGAATGACTAGGGCTCCAAAACATGTTCAGCACAGGCTTCAGCTTGAATAAGATTAATAGCATCATTCAAAGTTTTCGCACGTTTGTTGCCACAATGTCTGTTCTTTTACATTTAATATGATTTTAATTTAAGCCTAAATTCATTTTGATGCTTTTTTGCTCGGGGCGATAATGGCTCATGTGATTCATCTAATGATGATTTGATGTGTTACGATTTCTTATACCTAACAGTTTTTGTCAATTAACAATCAAGTTAATTTCCTACATAATTATGTGTTAAATTGTTGTATTTAATTTCGTGATTTTAGTTAGAATATCGTAAGATTTATTAATCATTCAATGTGGTAAGACTACTAAGTGGGTATCTAAGTGTAATTATCAAAATCACATTTCGAGTGATAAAAATGTAGTTAATTGTACAAACAACAACGGAATAAGACATCAAATCAATGGTATTTAATGATTGTACAACAAAAAAGTGTATGTAGATACATACAGGTAAAAACAGCCCGGTGATGGTATGCCAAATATTTCCGGACGAGACGATGACGGAGGCAGGCGCTAAACGGCACCTAAATAATATATAATATCAATACGATGTTTTTATCGAATTGTTGGAACCAAACGACAATGTTTTGTATGTAAAACTGATTAGGTAGATACATTAAAGGACCATTCCTTGCCTAGCAAACATATGAAAGTCTTCCTTCTTCTTCTATAATTTTTGTGCATGATGTTGAATTGCAATAGCATAATTCCCACATAAAAAAACAAGATTTAAGTGGTAGCGTCTTGACTTAACTTAAAGGGTGTCCTCAAGGATCAATCCTTGGTCTCATCTTGTGTATTTTTTTTTTCACACGACAGATATGACAATGATGTAAGTTGCGGAAACAAAATTTCCTTCCTGGCAAACAATTTATTTTAAAGGAGGATGTTTTATAAAGTTATTAGATGTTGCTTACAAACCAACTTGTTAAGATATCCTAAAATATTGAATTCTATAGATCCAGTTATTATTTCAGAGTTTAAACACATGCTCTTCTTTGTTTTGGTTGATAATATTTTAGGCGTCCATTAACTATTACCATAACCCATTCGTCTACATCACTGTTGTATCATACGCATATATTGCGATATGATTAAAGGAAACATTATCGTAATATTCCTGTAATCCATGTGTCTATGATTTATTGAAGCATTCATAGATAGACCGATTGTTTGAAAGCATTTTTATTTTCTTTTTATATCTAATATGACTTGGCAACTGATATTGTTGGCATTTTTATAGCGCTATTAATTTGAACTTCCTTTATTATTTGATTTGACAGAAAACATGTGTTTTGTCTGCTGTTTATGCCTGATAGTTTAGTCACGTGAGATTTATGTGATCTTTCATTATTATTTTGTATCTTCGGGGTTTCTGGTTTGCCTTTTTTATATCCTTCCAGGAACCGATTTTTTTTGTTCCCTAAATTATTGCCAATTCTGCGCACTGATGGGATATCGTAAACCTGTTTTATTGAAGACTTCCTTCTGACTGTAGTAATTGGTATTGATTAATTTCTCTCTCAAAATCACCAAAGTTCCAAAAATAGAATAAATGTATGAGAAATTTCCAACCAAACAACAAAATTATTATTTCAGCTTCAGTAAGCAACGCATTGCATAATACATGGCGTCATAATGCACTACACATTTACATAAATGAATATGTACATACAAAGCATGTAGTAGTAGGAAGACATTTTTTACCCACTTCATAATAAAGAAGCAATTTGAGATTTGCATTTAATTGATAATAGCTGTTATAAAAAAAACGTGTCGATGCTTACATAGTACCGTTTAATAGTCGAGGAAAACAATTTCAGTGTCAGTCACTCTATTATTTCATTAAAGCATATATGCAGTGATATACTCGTAGAATATGTGTCGTGAGAAAACTTTCTTATTGCAACCATTACTAGTGTTTTCTTTTCTTCATAATTAAATACATTTATGGAAGCTTTAGTTCGATGATTGTTAATGAGGCCACGTAAATACGCGTATGCTTATCACGGGAAATTACTGGCGGATAGGGCTTTTACTGATTAAAATTGATGATTGGTTTGTTTGATTGTATGCCATACTGATGCATATATTTAAAAAAAAACGCAACCGTTATTGGCGTATAGGGAGTTTGGAGAGGGCAATAATGGCTCCAGCAGCATTATATTTAGAGTGCTGTAATAAAATTCTAACAAATAGCTTGGTGATGAATTTTGTTACCAACTAAACAGCCACGCGTTAAGGTGAAGGCGCGATGAGAGAATAAATCTCGTGGTTAGCCTGATTTGTTCGTCCCACACCTGCGCGCCGCGCTCCCGCTTCACTCATTTATTATTCAAGCGCATCTGTTTCCATTGGCAATTTATCGCTTTATTTAATAGTTCGATATAGATGTACAGATAAATAATCCCACGTGGGAATTATTGACGTCTTTTATCAAACTTAAAACTTGAAATGCAAAAAGCTGGTTCGCTTTTGGAAAATACAAATGGTCTCCTACGTAATTTTCCTGCTCGACAGGTTAGGCTTTTGTCTGCGTATACGCATGTCCTTTTAGAGATATCCAGACTGACTGGTTTATCAACGCTCAGTTTAAACACCTGGACCTTGATTGTGAAAACCCGGAATATATTTATTTTTGGTTCGATGTTTAAATTGGTAATATTTCTAGATGATATAGTTTTATGCTCTTTGTGTTATAAGTATGGTTGTGGCCTTTCGTTTTTTTCTGTTTCACTGAAAGGGTTTTCGTTAAGATTAAATTACTTTAATGATGTTATGTTATTGTTCACAGCTGTCCGAGGAGGTGCAGAGGAAACAGAGCGAGTACCAAAAGTGCCTCGAGTCCTACAAGCAGATGAGGGCCAAGTTCGAGGAGAACTACCTCAAATGTAAGAGTTAATTTAATAATTTCTTAGAGAATATTGAAAATCTTCGTGGTTTCGTTAAACAAACATTGTGGAGCTTCTACAAATGAAGCATCAAACTCTCAGTGGGTGGTCTCTAACGGATCTTAATTTAGAACACTAGCAAAATTTATTCTGCTTGCTAATTTGGCGTGCTTATGAAGGTTATCATGAGCACATTGAAAACACGCATAACAAAACGTCACGCTTGTGTTTTCTGAAGGGTTGGGCAGAGGTGTACCCATCTGTAGTACACTCTCATTTCAACAGTTATGTCCAAGACCCATGTAATTAGAGGCTAGTTGTAGTGGTAGGGACTCCCTTTTTCGCACTTAGTCTTCCATTTGATCCGTTGTGCGTGGGGGCACTAGCTAACATAGCCAGCCTAGCTCCATCCAAAAGCACAGAGGGAGCTTCACAGGCTTCACGGAGCAACTTCATTGTTCCGAGAATTTTTTCGCATTGAGATACCACGGCCTCGCATTCCAGGATTACGTGGGCGGATGATTCTTCGGTGTTAAAACAGCCCCTGCAAAGTCGGCTGTCCGTGGCGCATATGTTGAATAGATGTTTGTTAAGAAGGGTGTGGCCCGTTATTGTCCCTATAATTATTTTGAGGTTATTTCTACTTAGGCTGTGGAGTTTTTAAGTAAGACGCGGGTGTACGTTTAGCAGAAGCTAGGCCTGTTGCCATCAACCGTGCACAAATTTAGACACCGCGCAGGCTGCTACTGAGAAATTTCGGATTGAAATACCCGACACTTTGCCCGATCCGGGCGGAACGCGTGAGGGAGATGCAACGGAGACGCCCTCACGCCCCTAGCCACCGCAGGAGACGTCCCGGGCGTCGGGAGTCGCAAGACGATTCCCGGCCACCGAAGACGCGGGCTTGCGGACGGCGAGTAGCGGGTAGCTCGCCGTCCGATAAGGACCAGGCCCGAGTCGACGCGCCTCAAAGAGATGTCAGCAAAACTGACGGGGTCCGCTAGGGCCGATGCCTGTCTGGGTCGCGGACAAATTTGAAAAGAGTTACCGCGGCCCTGGCTCAAGGAACTGAAGGAACACGGCTGGGTTTTAGTCAGTAAAAGTCTGACACGCCCTCCCACTTCACCCAGAGCGGGAGAAGTCATTGGAGGATTTCAAACACAAAAAAAAAACGAGCGACCACAAGACTAATGAGCCAGTATTTCATGATGATAATGGAAAACGCTTGTAAAATAAACTTGCCTTGATAAGTCCATTATGACTTGCTTCAGATGGAAATAAACAATCATTTATTCCTCTTTCTTGAATGTGGTGACGGTGAACCATTATTCGGATTGTGTATCTATTAAACGGCGCCTGCCTTTCTGTTACATGCTGTTCCCTTCTGCTTCTTCTATGTTTTATTTATCTTTGCTTGTCTATTCTATTTTATCCCTAACAATATTCTTTCTTATACTTTCCAGGTCCAACAGGTCGAGGCGGTCGCAAGCTGGACGAGACCAGAGACAAATACGGCAAGGCTTGCAGAAGACTACATAGAGCTCATAATGAGTATGTGCTGCTATTGGCTGAGGCTACGGAGTGTGAGCGGGCTTTGAGGACTGCAGCGCTACCTACTCTCATGGACCAACAGAGAAGGCAAGGGGAGGCTACTGCTACGTCTTGGTAAGTTAAAAGACCCATAGGAATGAATGCTATTCGATTAATCCATTCTTATTTAATGTGGTGGAAAGATATGGATGTTCTACAGTTCCTCTTACATCTTTCACATCTACGGTGCACGTTCCTGAGGTTCCGGCATCCGCTCGTTTAGCTCACTAATTGAATAAAAAGCCTTAACCTTGAATCCTTCTCCATGAAAAGAGTGGTGGCCCAGTGGTAAAGGCCGGAACTTACGTGTCGTGGTTTCGACGCATGCAGGCGCATTACTTTGTGTAAATTATTTCATCCCCATGCACTGCTCTCTAAACTGTGAAGGAAAACAAACCGGCATGTCTTAGAACCGAAAATTCCGCACTGGGCACGCGTGGTGGATTACGGCCCATTTCCTCTCACAGAGAGGAGGCCTGCACGTACAATGGACCAAATGGGAGTCTTAGTGCGGAAAAGGGGATCCATCTATCCTATTCTTCTCCATGAATATTATCCTTCTAAATCTTGTTGGTGTGCTCTCCATCAACAATCTGTCGCATTTGGGTTAGAAACAGTCTTATCCAGTGTCCTGCTGGGTCTTCTTCTTCGAGTCGATGGCACGACAATTGTTTATATTTGTTTGGCCCAAAACTAAGCCACTTTCGCGGCGTCGTCGTGGCAGCGTATAGATCACCCAGGTTGCATTTTGTAGCGCAGAGAACAGGACAGGAGGTGGAGCATGGTTTGCCTGTCAGCACCATATGCATACCCTGCTGGTGATACTTAATGTTTGACCGAGTTAGTTTAATAGACTAGAATAGAATAGACAACAACGTTAATAAGGTGGACACCAAAGAAAATAACGGTTTAAGGGTTTGAATAATAACAGTTTAATTACCCTTTGTTTTATATATCGGAAAGGTGTGTGTAGCACATGCGGTCCCTACTATGGTTGCCGGAATACAGTGCCGTATCCAGCTAGCATCACAGAGAATATAACCACCACGTTTTAGCTAGCATTTCAGTTTCAAGTGTTGACAAGGGCTAAAATAATAAACTATATAATTTATGGTTTAGACTGAGAAGGCGCTATAGTGTTGAATAGTATTGATTTATTTTTGATAAACTCCAACAACAACTAGTAGATATTCTGTGATAAAATTAATATATTATCTAAAGCACTTCTTCTTTAGATTTGGAATAAAACTAAGATCAAATCAACAGTGCAATAAGTGTGTGTGCAGTGTAATGGTATATTAAGATATCATATTAAGATATAATCATATGATATCTTAATACACCATTACAGATAATAACTTTATTAATAAACAGCAAGGAATTAGGTCTATTGTGATAAAAAATTAAAGTAACTAAATATACTAACTCCCGTAGCTGATAAGGACTATTCACGTGTATTTAACGCTGATAAGAACTACTTATGTTATTGGAATTACAGTACTTACCTAATTAATCGATAATGTAGTATGCACATCGATTAAGATAAGTAATTAGTAAATATCATGAAATGATGCAAAGCCAGGTTATAATTTATCATAATCAGTCAGATTATGGCGCTATCCTTTCAATATAGATACTGCCGCGTTTTGCTTGCATTTACTAAAGACAACAGAATACAGAACGGCAGCTAAAATTAGGATGCGCCTATAGAAAATGTGCGAAGAGGATTAAAAGTCCGCTAACTCTGATAAAAAAAAAACAAAAAATTAAGAGAAGTAGCAAAACGACCGAATCAAAATTAAACTGGAGTTGTGCTTTTAATTATGATTTAGAGAGACAAAGACAAAATTGTGGAAGACCACAGTTGAAGGTGAGCGTAAACCAAATATCGCTTCTAGAAGTTAATGAGAGGATGAATCACCACTTTAGTGTAATGTTCCAGAATCTTCTTCTATACTAATATTATAAAGAGAAAGGATTTGTATTTTTGTATGTTACAAACATACAAATCTTTATTTATTTATTTATTTAACAATTTTTG
Source organism: Orthosia cruda (assembly GCA_964057195.1). NCBI lineage: Eukaryota > Metazoa > Arthropoda > Insecta > Lepidoptera > Noctuidae > Orthosia > Orthosia cruda. The sequence goes on from OZ059829.1 coordinate 40,270,281, forward strand.
TACACACACATAATACAAGGACAAGAAGAAGGAAAAGAAAAAAGGTACAGAGGTGATGCTTATTTCTAATGAAATCTTTCCTTTCTTGTAACGAATAAACTTAAAAACTACTGGACCGATTTAAAAAATTCTTTCACCGTTGGGAAGCTACACTATTCCCGGGTGACATGGGCTACTTTTTATCCCTGTATTCCCACGGTAACGGAACCTACGCGGGTGAAACCGCGAGGCGTCCACTAGTTATTAATAATACTATTTCTTCAACAGGAAAGGCGTACTCCTAGAAGTAGTGCAGAGGTCAGACTTCAGCACCGACAAGTTCAGGGAGATCCAGACCAAAATAGAGACCACCATACAGAACCTGAGACCGCAGGATGAATACAAGGAGTTTATTGAAAAGTACAAGTGAGTTAATTTGAGAATAGCTAGCTTTATGAAGGTATATCCACAGTCACATATATCAGGGTTGTGCCCGGGACGTGACAGGGCCGGGCCCAATCATCGAAGCTTAGTCACTGGCCCGTGCACGGACGGGCGGGGCACGGTCCGTCCACGTCCGGGGCACGGCCCTGATATGTGTGGATAGTCCATTAGTTCACCAAACCGTACTGGACTCGCGTGATGGATTACAGAGAAACCTACATACCTATATGTGGGACAAAGGCTTCCTCTTTAAAATCCACCACGCAGTTAGGACGCAATAGGCTTCTTCAAATCATTTAAGTCGGATGGTCAGAAATGGCATGCTAGAATAAAATCAAAATGGTTCAAAATAGGCAAACAGGGTAAAGGTGATCTTCCATCAAAGATGTGGGAGGATGTTCCTCGCACATCCTAGCTACCTTACACATCTTTGTTGGAAAAGCACCGTTATGGTACAGACACAGAGTTTCGACTAGAAATAAACCAAGGATGAGAATCAAGTGTTTATTAGGCAAATATCTACAACCCGTGAAATTGAGGAAACCTACCCAAGACCCACCAGTCGTAAAGAAATTAACAGTCACGATTTATCAATAAAGCAAAGAAGAAAAGGCATAAATAATTTCGCGCACAAGTTATTAACATTTCGCAATTACATATTCATAATAGGTTTCTTTTATAACGAATCGTTCTCGAATTTCAATTATCAGACAACTGTAAATGTGCAACATCATGACTTAGTATCGAAGCCTTTGCCAAGAATGCAATAGAAAGTAATATGACACCGGAAACTTTCCACTTGGCAATACCTATATTTGCTATTGCTATTTGTGGAACTATAGGTAATTCTAAGTCTGGTTAAAAGAGAGTTAACTCTGGAAATATAAAAACATTGAAAGACGATGAAATAATCGAAATGGTGAAATCAAAAGAAGAAGACGCAGATTATGTTACTGTGTTCAAAAAGAAGTTTACTAACTGTAGAGAATATTCCTTGCTAAAGAAAAGGGATAGCTTCCCAAAAGGTGTTTTTATCAGAGCTCGATGTATAACAATCTTTATAAGAAGAACAACAGCAGGCTAGCTTCACCAAGATTTTTCTTCTTCTGTTATATCTGTTATTCCAATCAGTGTCTTAAGACACTTTGCAGTATTAGTGAGTTCTCCAGTGAAAGCAACGTCTCAAAGATTTAGCATGTTGTGTTTTGATACTCAAACAAAAAGTTTGAATAATATTCTATTTTGATTCAGTAGTACCTAAAAATAACGGGTTTGGACCCCAGATTTAATTGCAATTTAAACCTAAAGATGTCGAACACAAATAATATTAATGACTAATAACTGGATTTCGGTTTGTTTTTAAAAGTGATCGTTGCGACAATGAGCGATGAGTAGTCGAAGCCTCGAAGGTAAGATATGAATCAGAGGCATTCAGGAACTGGCAGTTACTTTCAAAGGCTATGTTTGAGGCCATTGACGTAAATTACTATTGTTTGTCTTGAGCCTTTTTTTCGCTAGAATTTTTGTTTGATAAGATACTTAGTTTGTGGTACAGTACGTACCCGGCCGTTAATATTATTTTCTCAAACATGCATGGAAATATCGTCATTATTTTAGGAAAAAAGAACACGCGAAGTACCGAATTTACGGACAAAAAAAATCGAACTGGCAGTTACTTTCAAAGGCTATGTTTGAGGCCATTGACGTAAATTACTATTGTTTGTCTTGAGCCTTTTTTTCGCTAGAATTTTTGTTTGATAAGATACTTAGTTTGTGGTACAGTACGTACCCGGCCGTTAATATTATTTTCTCAAACATGCATGGAAATATCGTCATTATTTTAGGAAAAAAGAACACGCGAAGTACCGAATTTACGGACAAAAAAAATCAAATCCATTGCTGCAGCGTTTTTTGAATTTGGAACATTACAACGCTCCAGCAATGTTGTTGTATCTTTTAATATTAATTAAATTAAATGTATAATATAAAAAGTATTTTTTATTTCCCTGCATTCTTTTGAGAAAAGCACTATATATGCCTCGCCTCGGCGGAAATGGCAATTGCCTGTCTCGTATTAGTGAAGTCCTCGGCTACGGCTCGGCCTTCAAACTCATACTCGACCTGCAATTGCCTATTTCCCGGCCTTTGCAATAATGTACTATTTGAAAACTTTATCTGTTCTCGAAAGTACGGTTTTGTCAGGTTTTGTTGTGGCGAGTCTGTCACTGGTCAATTGTTACACCTCTGATTTATTCTAAAACTCGACGACTGTGTACATGGACGGTAAGACAGAGGATTTTAGGGTCACTTTTAGGATTCGCGGTAAGAGAGTTATTTCAAAACGTTAGGTACATAGTTTGAAATCGTTCCAGTGTTAGTAGCTTTGATTTTACTGCCTCGTTGGTCTACCAATGATCGCAAGGGCCTTGGTTTGTTTCCGGGGTCGGTCAAAGCGCTCTTAGATTTTTCCGTCTAGAAATTCTCAGTAGCAATCTAGGGTACAAGCCCTGTTAATGGCAATAGGAACACAAAAATACGGCTAAAACAAATACCAAGATTATCTCATAATAATACTTCTTTCTATTAGATAGGTTACAGAATTAAGATTGGATTGGATTTGGTTATTGGGATTGGATTGGTTACAGGATTTACTAATCGTATTATATACCTATCTAAATATATTGTTACTTTTTGTTAATAAAAAAATCTTACTAATATTATAAATGTGATAGTTTGGATGAATGGAGGAATGGATGAACAAACATTCATCCATTTAATCACGCCGGAACGACTGGGCAGATCTGGATGAAATTTGGCACAGAGATAGATTATAGTCTGGAATAGCGCATAGGTCATTTTTAGGGTTCCGTACCCAAAGGGTAAAAGCGGGACCCTATTACTAAGACTCCACGGTCCGTCTGTCTGTCTGTCTGTTACCAGGCTGTATCTCATGAACCAAAACGTATCTCTTGAGCTATAACAACAAATACTAAAAACAGAATAAAATAAATATTTAAGTGGGTTCCCATACAACAAACGTGTTTTTTGCGATAATGGTACGGAACCCTTCATGCGCGAGTTCGACTCGCACTTGGCCGGTTTTTATTAATAATTCCCGACATAAAGCGGGCGAAGCCGCTGTAAGAAGCTTGTCGTGTAAATAAACTAACTATACCCTGTACCTTATTGTGAATCAATAGATGTACTGAATGTTACTCTATGAATGAAAATAATAAACGAAAATATTTAAATCGGAAACCGCATAATGCGGTTATTGGAACAATGTACTAACCACACGTGATGTCATTTTTGTGATTGTGTCGCATCGTGTAGGTATTTATTTAGTAGGTATTTGTTTAAGTACATATGTACCTATTATACTTCGAACACGTTCCGTGTTAAGTATATTGTCTTTAAGTTTTTAAACAGATTTCATTAATTTATTTAGTCCCGGCTGTAGGGAAAACGTCATTTATTTGTAATCGCAGCCAATCTTCTTCCTCCATATACATTTGTTAGCAGTCATCCATTTTCTAGACAGTCATCATCCTTAATACAATCAATCCCACGTTTTTAGAGTTCCGTACAGAAGGGTCCAAACGGAGTCACGTGTCTGTCGTCTGTCACACAGGTTTTTACAGCCAAATGGTTAGAGCTACAGCAATGATATTCAAATAAATAGATACGTTATACACTCACAAAACAGTTGAAAAAAGTGTTCCGCGCAGGAGCGGCAGCACACATACACACTTTTTATTCATCTGACATTTCACTAATAGTCGAAAGGGATGGCTTGATAAAACCAACAAGAAAAGAAGAGACAGATAGTGTTTGTTACTTGCGTGTGAATGTAAACAAACATTATTCTGACCACCAATGTGGTTATCTTTTTCTAACCTCCAAATATCAGAATATTAGGAAAAAAAATGAAATAAATTAGTAAATTGAGGCGTATTGCATACTTACATATGGTATGAGATCCCTTCTGTTTTATGTTCTTTGGTATCATAATTGGTACAATTTCTAAATACACACGATGGCATTTTTTTTTTTTGCTTTTGTTTAACAAAGCCTATCGCTCTTCGCCATGCGTGACATAAACTAAAGACAAAAGGTCAAAATTGTGACCTATTCGAGTCTTCACAATGCGCGCGCTCATAACATATCTGTTTATTTGAATATCATTGAGCTACAGTCTTCAAATTTTCACAGTATATATAAGCATCTTGTTCACCCAAAAAAATTAAATAATTTGTTTTTGTGGCAGGCTCCTAAACAGCGGCGAAAGTTTTGACCTGCCCCATCAAGTAGGGTATCGTCGAGTATATACATACTGTCGTTTTTGTTTTAAAAAATATTGTAAAACAAATAAATGTGAATCCACCAAAGTCAGCTTCTTTTTTAACCGACTTACCAAATAGGAGGAGGTTCTATGTTCGACATTATGTTTGTTTTTTTTGTGTATGTTCATGCATATCTGCGTCAATTTTGAACCGATTTTGAAAATTCTTTTTTGTTTGAAAAAGTATGTTTCGAAATTGGTCCCATTTTAATTTGGTGAAGATCCGATGAAGAACTTCGAAGATATACAACAGAACTCTTCAAAAAATGACGGCAAATCTCTCGGGATTGCTGCAATCGCATGTCTGTTTATTGTTTATACCATTTCATAACATAACATCACGCCAGTACGCTCTTAAGGGGTACGCAGATCTCTCATAGATATCGCTGTCAGCGATAAGGCCGCCTTTGTACCCGTAGAAATAAGTATAATTGTAAAAGAGATGTGTAACTTTAGTTTTTGGTGTACAATAAAGTATATTCTATTCTATTCTCATTTCACCGGTTATGTTCAAGTTTCATGATATTCAGCTGATCTATTCTGGTGTTATAGGTAACTTAGGTACTAAACAACTTTCCTATTAACAACTAAAATTTTTCACTTTGTAGTGTTTTTGTTGGGTAGGTGCGATGATTCGTATTCGAGAGGTGAGCGTCGTACAGCTCCGGGACCATTCTGGAGAAATGGGAGCCAGCTTCTCTGGCGTCCCTAACGGGGCTTGAATCCGCTAGCACTAACTGCGCTGGTGCTGGTGCTTGCGCTAGTGCTGGCGTGCTGGGGTGCGTGTGGTGAGCGGCTTTACAGCTCCGGTACCATTCTGGACAAATGGTAGTGAGTAATCATGATGCGACTCACATTTTCTCTTGAGTACCAGGAGCGAGTACTCTTGGAGGCGTGACCTACCGAAGATGGTCCCAGACGCCTCGTAAGGGGTTGCCTGGTATAGTGTGCCGTCTTATATACCGAAAGGTGGGTGAAGGTGGCCACTATAGATAATCTCAGTAGTCTAAAGGGTCATGCCCATACTCTTATATAGCCACCCACATTCATACTCAAAACCTTCACGTCGCGACATTTTCTTCATTCCTCTGCATCACATGCCTCATACAGGTACCTACCACCATGACCATACCATTCCCACTGATAAGTAAACCGCATTTTAAAATGTAACTAACATCTTCTCAATAAATTTATGAGGGCCGAACAAATTACAAATTGGTTACCACTGAGTCATAAAGCGCAGAATTAGATAAGCTTTGGAAATTTAAAGTTGATACGATTGTACATATTGTAGTTAACAACTACCTACCTGTTTCATAATCCTCTTTAAATGTCTTTTGTGAGAATAAGGGTTTCCAAACTACAAAACGATAAAACGGTACAAGGTTGGCAAATCTTTATGGCTTCTTGTGTGAGCCAGATTACATCGCGTAGGTTTGGTTTAGCTAAATTAAACATGTAGTTAATTACCCGACTGCCGAAGGAGGGTAATGTGTTTATCAGTCTATGTATGTATGTATGTATTTTTGTTCCTATGTGGCGTTCTAGAGACCAAACGCGTTGGCCGATTTTGATGATTCTTACGTCAATCGATTCGTCTTAACCCTGCGAGTGTCACTGGCTACATAAAAATTGGAAAAGAAAAAAATTACGGATTTTGGGCGCCATTTTGTGGGGTATCAAAATAAAGGGTTTTAAAAGGTGATTTAAAAATATATAACACTTATATGTTTAAATGTACCAAATTAAAAAAAATTGGTTACTAAAAAGATGTAAGTAAAAAAAGTTAATTCATAAAATCAAATAACCCGACTGCTTAAAAAGCGAACTAAAAAGACACACAGCATGATTTTCTTCTTGTTTACGTCTTTTTAGTTAGCTTTGTAAGCTGTCGGGTTTTTAGATTTTTTTAATTAACTTTTTTTTTGAAAAACATTTTGTTGATTAGACATACCTACAGTGGCAGTTTTACACTTAAATGTCTTATGAACTACACCTATACGTGCTTAAGACCTTATTCTAATAGAAAGAAAAAGAACAAAACAAGAATACGCCAGGTACTATGTAGGTATGACGCATACGAAAAGAAAAATGAAAAGAAGAGCAAAACTAAAACATACAAATAGGGAAAATATATCTAAGTAAAAGCCGCGGCCGTCGCTTAGCATAACATTATAACTTTAGGTACTGCTGCATCCCAAGGTTGAGCTACTGATAAGTGTTGGATATTCTCTTATTTTTTTTGAGCAGAAATTAATCAGAAGCAGCCCACAATTTGCCTCGCCTCCTATTCTCGTACATATGCTATGACACTGATGGACTTGAACATAACGGTTGAAATTCGGGTCTCATATACCTCGCCCGAACTTTTCAAAGAATTTTATATTTTGTTTTAGATCGCCACCCTCAACCCCCGTGACATTTAACTTCGACGAAAGTCTAGTCGAGGATACAAGCGGAAAGCTGCAACCAAACCAGTTGACGGTGGACAATCTCACCGTAGAATGGTTGAAGGAGAAACTGACGGAGCTCGAGAGCACCCTGCAAGATAACCGGGAGAAGCAATCGGCGCTGCAGGGGCCGGAGATCATTGGGAACGGGGTCTGCAAGAACAATAATACGGGCTTGAGTAATGGCGTCAATGGGATTGACAGGTGAGTCTATTTGCAAATCATTTGTTTAGTTGAGCTTAGTATCGTGTTTCGTCATCAGTCAGCACATTTTTAAGGCTACAGATAATTTGTTTTGTAAAGGATGAAACGTTTGAGAAGTTTACATAGTATAGTAATTTTCAACAGTCCTTTGTTTTCTTATACTATTGGTCTTTTCGTATTCTATCATTACCCTGACTTAAAACCTCTGTTGGACTGGTGGAAGTCATCATGAAGCAAGCGACTAATTTGAAAGCCTAAAATGGTGATGAATAAATTTCTCGTTTTAATTTTTTTCCACTCAATACATATCGACTTGAAGACAGCTCTATCCTACGGCAATATGGCGCCTACATAGTTTGCGAAGTTGCTTTACATCGCTCAACAAATTTTTGCCACGTCCAATCATCGGTGCAGGGCTTTGTAATGCCCTAAGAGTTTTGAGCAGTTTTTTTAATGTATTTCTATTCCAATTACCTAGGCATTCACCACCACCATTACCAGTGACGACGTCAGAGCCCATCAAACTCTTGGAGCTTCGCGTAGCTGAACGCAAATGTGCCAAACAAGCAGAGATGATCAGGTCCGCCCTGGCTGAACTGGGTTGTGAAGAAGCGCCCAGTGGATGCCCTGATCTGTCCGCCGAAACTGTTGGCGTGGATAGCCTGGATGGCAGCTCTCCTGACCATCAGGTAGGATTGGTTGCATGCTTAACAGTAACTTTAACTTAGGGCTGGTGAAACAGTTAAGGGAAAACTACTTTATGTTTAAAACTAAATAATAATGGTGCAGGAAGTTAACTAACATAACTAGGTATTTCTGGTGTAGATTCTTCCATGGATCTAGCGGCCTTGCTAAAGATGACATTCGATTAGCAGGATCGCTCCTCACTCGGATCTAAAGCGTCCGCATCGACGGATGTTTTGCGATTGCATCTCCACTCTATAATACCGCCGAGACCATTCTTCAAACTGTTCACACGGCCCTTCCGACGCAAGTCTGCACCGTCGAGCCCGGCGCTACCCCCCAAGACGTACAGAAGCAGCAGCGAAGGCCCCACCGACTCGGTAATCGTACCACATCGCAGACGGATCAGAGTCCTGAGGCGACGCTTGCGCAAACGTGTGGATATCTATGTGCATTGCCGAGTTCACAACAAAACGCTCTTCAAAAAGAGAAGACAAAGCCGCGTTGTACTCGATAGTTGTTCTAACAGTGTGGTGAGTGCCACTAACCGAGACATCCGTCACCCACGCATGGCATGGAATTAGTTCGATGCATGAAGCTTTCGTCTTCCACGACGCCACTGGAGCGGCACGATTTATTCGCTCTGAACGAGCGTTACTGAACGTGTCAGTGCTAATATTAGCACAAACACTTCACGTCACCGTGCACCGCACGAACTTCTGTCGGGAATGAGATTTCAAATAAAATGAAAATAGCACAGGCTCTCCTTAAAACTCAGTTTCAAAATCAAGGTGAAGCCGCTTACGACGTTCCAGAAATGTATCGGTGTTCACGCGTAGACTGTGTACGTTTCAGTCGTGGGGTTTACGTCAAGTTCATCCTGTTGATGGGAACGTTCGCTTCTTGTGGTGAAATAAAAGAGATAATAAAGTAGTGTTGGTTTGTTTTGTGGTGTTGTGAGCTGGTGAGATTGAGTAATGGATCCGTTTGATCCGTTTTCGATGTACATCACGCACAGCGAGCTGCCTCCGCCGGTGGTCGTACCTCGCAGAAAGAAAAGACTGAAGCAGCTACAACTTGAACTTGAGCAAGAGTTGGAGAACGTATGTTACCGCTTTCGTTGGTGCGTTTTGTCGTGTTTTTTTTGTCGCATTATGTAATTAAATCTGTGTGCATGTGCATCGCGTGGAGTAATGTTTTTCTCTTGATGTGTTCGTTCGTGTTACTAATGAAGTAATGATACGGTACCCTTAATATTTATTTACATTGTTTTATAACTAATCTGTCAGATAAATAATTAAACATCGATATTATTGAATTAAATCTTTTTGAAATAAATAAATATATACGTAACTACATGGAAATTATTTTATATTTGCTAATTTCTGGGTCAAAGTAATCGTAATCGTAAAACTATTTCTGACTGCCCCAATTTCTTCCAATTTTTTGATCCACCATTAGTATCGTCACCACACGTGGGGCACCATACCAATGTTATTTATAATTCTATGTTTTCAGGTGAGTGTTAGCGAAACAGAGCGAACTCTGGTGGAACAGGAATGGTTCCATGGAGTTCTGCCTCGAGAGGAGGTAGTCAGGCTGCTGAGAGCTGACGGTGACTACCTGGTGCGGGAGACTACCAGGAACCACGCGAGGCAACTGGTGTTGTCCGTGTGTTGGGGCCAGCACAAACACTTCATTGTACAGACGACTCCTGAGGTTCGTATACCTAAGATGTTTCACCATGGAATTTTTTCAGTAGGTACCTAATTTTAATGTTAACTTATGTGTATTGCGCTGCTAATTTTAGCAGGTTTTACAGTACAGGTACTTGGTAATTTGACAGTATTTCATATAACCAAGGTATTCATATTTGCCGTATTAACTAATCCTCAGAGTTCCTTATGAAATTAAGAGGGCCCCCAGGAGAAATGGGATCATGTCTATTAAATTCATGTGGTTTAATGGCGCGCCAACCACACAAAACATGGTACTGCACTGCCCATTTTAGCAGGTTTTACAGTACAGGTACTTGGTAATATGACAGTCAAAATCAAAATCATTTTTTGTATTTCACATAGGCCTACATGGGCACTTACAAAACGTTGACAAAAGGTGCACGGTTCGGGTTGATCGTTTCCTATGGAGAGGAACCGGCAAGAAACTCCATGGTTACTCTTTTAAAAATGGTTTGGTTTTACAATATTTTCATGTTACAGCATTAGTACTTAGATATGGGGAGACAACGTAGGCCCGACAATAAGACAATAAGTCGTAAGAAACTAAAATAAAAAGATTATATATTATATAAAAAAGTTAACAAATGTTAACTAACATCTAGAAGGCCTACAATGTTCACACATTCACAAAACAATCGGTAAAAGAATCTATATAAAGGTAAAATAAAAATAAGTATAACAAGACTAAATTTAACATGTGGCAAATGTTGTTATCAGTGCTGTAACTATTCTTAGCAAAGGGCTATAAAGATGATTGAAAACCATTGTAAAAAATCTTTTTTGCAAAAAAATACTACCGACTTCCAAATACAAAACTACAAAGTGAAAATAACTTTATTTTTTGAAATCGGTGTCCATAACGCAAACAAATTGGTATCTACGAAAGACACCGACTTCAAAAAATAAAGTTATTTTCACTTTGTAGTTTTGTATTTGGAAGTCGGTAGTATTTTATTGCAAAAAAGATTTTTTATTTTCACTTTTTAGTTGTACCTACGTAATAGGCACGTTAGAAAGGTAAACAAAACGCCAGAATAGATTTCATGAAACTTGAACATAACCGGTGAAATGAGAGGTCTGCGTACCCCTTAAGTACTGGCGTGATGTTATGTTATGAAATGGTATAAACAATAAACAGACATGCGATTGCAGCAATCCCGAGTTTATAAGAAAAGACTTGCTAGTTTTCGTTAATCTGAATTTGGGTATTACAATTTCGTGCTTACTGCGTGTATTTAAATTATGGAAGTCGCTTCTAGTTTTGAAAAGCCCTCGATTTTTGATTGACAGTATTTCATATAACCAAGGTATTCATATTTGCCGTATTAACTAAGCCTTAGAATTCCTTAAGAAATTAAGAGGGCCCCCAGGAGAAACGGGATCATGTCTATTAAATTAAGAGGGCCCCCAGGAGAAACGGGATCATGTCTATTAAGTTAAGAGGGCCCCCAGGAGAAACGGGATCATGTCTATTAAATTCATGTAGTGTAATGGCGCGCAAAACATGCAGAAGTCGCGTACAAACTCTGTAGATATAAACGCAGATAAGCTGCACCCATAACGTCCGTAGTCCAGACATTACGGGTGCTGCTTAGTAACATGAACTACTATAATATTCTCAGATGATCCGAATACCTAGGCCCCTGACCTTTCTAAACTCGTAGAGCAATCCAGGCTCCAAAAGTAGTGTTACAAAAAAGATTACTAGTTACACCTGTTATTTGGAATGCTTTTTTTGTATCGTACAAAACCGGTTCGAATGCAAATCTCCGACTAACATTTGGCATTTGAATGCTCGAATTCTGAACACAGATTCTTTAATATTCTGCAGTAATAGAGCGTAATGGATTCCGATTCTTTTAAGCTTAAATATATGATTCATAACTTAAATGAGTTTGCACTATCGTCTCAATTAATGAATCTTACGGTTTCTCCGAAGTTTGAAGAGTTTCTTATGTCACGATTCGCGAATTTATTTTATGGATACGGTCAAAAGTGCCAAAAGTGGTTCTGCTTTGCATTTTGATTTATTTTATACGTTGAATATTTTTATTGATTGTTGGATGTCTGGCTAAGTTGAGAGAATCTACTTGAGGAAGTGGGATTATGTAAGTTAAAGGCCATTGAACCTAATTCGGTTGTTTTAAGTTTTTAACTGCATCTACATTATTGTATCAAACGACAAGATTTTTTATCATTCGTTCTGGGAAAACTAAATCTCTACCAGATTTGAAACAAAGATACTTATACTTAAATACGTTTTGATGTTTAAAGACGTTGAAATAAGTACATTTCGTGCTGTCGTACACTTGATTCAATCAATTCATTCAGCCTGATCGAATTGATCACTGTCCATTGATGGACATCAACCACTCCGGAATAGTTTGATATGTTTTCAAAAAATTATAAACTCAAGGTTCTCTTAATTCTCAAATAATCCGTTTCTCTTCCAAATTCTCACTAAAGAATCTGTTCTTCTTCCAGGGTCACTACCGTTTCGAAGGTGCCGCGTTTCCCTCAGTAGCAGAACTGATAGCATGGCAGAGAACTAGTGGAGTCCCAGTCACAGCAAGATCAGGGGCTCTGCTGCGTCGAGCAGTTCCCAGGGAGAACTGGGAGCTCAACAATGATGATGTGCAGCTGTTGGACAAGATTGGCAGGGTAAGTTATTATTATAGGCAACAAGATTTTTTTTTTATTGGTATTGGTCGATTTCGGTAAACACCAGTCATATTAGGTACTAAAAGTTCTTCCAGAATTCTAATTCATAAACCGTATCTGTCCCGCAGTCTAAAGGTCGGGCCAGTGACTAAGCTTCAATGGTTGGGCCCGGCCCTGTCAAGTCCCGGTCACGTCCCTGATGATATGTGTGGATAGACCTTTATTGGAGATTTTTGCGCAATAATTGCTCTTGAATACAGAAGTTTTACAGGTTTTGCGTTTTTTAGGGTTCCGTACACAAAGGGAAAAAACGGGACCCTATTACTAAGACTTCAGTTTCCGTCTGTCTGTCTGTCACCAGGCTGTATCTCATGAACCGTGATAGCTAGACAGTTGAAATTTTCACAGATGATGTATTTCTGTTGCCGCTATAACAACAAATACTAAAAACAGAACAAAATAAATATTTAAGTGGGGCTCCCATACAACAAACGTGATTTTGCCCGTTTTTTTGCGATAATGGTACGGAACGATACGTGCGCGAACCCGACTCGCACTTGGCCGGTTTTTTTTGGAAATAAGTGTATTTGACAAACAGCGAGCGATTAGTAAACGATTGTGTAGTACCTACCTACCTACCATACAAGTGTAGGTAATTCCGACTTTTATGACATGCAGTGTTTGATCGCGCGATGATTGCTGTTTCTTACGTAATAAGCCTGCCGTCGTACACCTTACTAGGAATTAAAGCCAGGAGGCCTTTTGCTCAAGTGGCAAATAAGCCAGCAGACCCGCTAATTTTGAATGCGTGTTCTATTCAGAGAAGCGTGTTCTATTTATATACACAATATGGGACCCTATGGTTGTGGTAGGGTTAGTTTTGCTTAGCTAGTGTATATCGGGCTGAAATTAAACAAGACCAAGAACCATACGCCGATTACAACACGAAACAAATCAAGCACCTTGGGGATCTTTTTGGGGTCAATTGGCAAGGCCGCCAGGGTATTCGTGTCAGCGATTTCAGTAGTACTCCGACTATCTATTTCTACCTAAACGATGTTTGAAAGGCAGAATATATCGATACAGTGAATTGTACAGGGTTATTATATAAAACATTATCAATCAGGGGGTGAAAAACTCATGATTAGTAAATATTGTTTTTGTATGAAATAGCGATTTTATTTACATAGATACAAATGTACATATATCTAGTATAAAATACTTATTCAACAATAGTTAGCTACACTTAAAAAAAAAATACGAACGCGTATAAAAAGAAGAGGGCTCATTGAAGTAGCTGATTTATTGTTTATAACTGTGAATGCTTTCACCCCCTGAAAGTTTGTTAGTGTTTTACAAATAAGCCTGTATATTGTCAAGGGTTTCTTAGTTATTGAAGGTCATACAGCTACCGTGAACTTCCCGGAATAGAGGCTATTGTTCAACCTGACATTGTGACATAATCACTGACTTTAATATTGACACAATAGCAATGTTTGAATCCGAAGCTTATTGCAGCAATGTTGCAGTTATGCGTCACATTAAATTAGGTAGTTGAATAATATGGGTTACTGGTATTTTACGTTAAGATAAAAATGTATAACGTGCGTTTTTATTGATGATAGAGGACGCCTCGCGGTTTCTCCCGCGTAGTTCCCGTTCCCGTGGGAATACAGGAATAAAAAGTAGCCTATGTCACCCGGAGATAGAGTAGCTTCCCACCGGTGAAAGAATTTTTGAAATCGGTCCAGTAGTTTTGCAGCCTATTCGGTACAAACAAACAAAAAAATCTTTCCTCTTTATAATATTGGTATAGATAAAGTAATTTCTGTAGTAAGCATAGTAACTATTTCATTGTGGACTTTAGAGTTTATTTTCAAAAGTGGTGTAGACATTGTAGACAGGACTATTGGGTCTTACTAGGACTTGTCTAGAAATGGCGTTGTACTTCCGTTGGGATGTATACTTCGAGTTTCTTCCTGAATCTACTGATTTGCCTTTTAGTACTGCTGGCACTTTCTTTTTCTTCTTTTTTGAGTTGATGGTGCTTTTAAAATAAGTTAATCCCAATTTGCCCCCTTACCTCTACTTCTCCCTGATCCCTGATCTCTCACTACTGAGAATCGTGACTCCGTTAAAACTTGTCAGCGGTTTTCTTCATTTGTTACGATCAGCAGCATGGTGGAGTTTGCCGTTGATACCTCCAGAATTCCAGATGCTCAAACATTTGATGCGACTACCGTTTGGGGCTTCGTCCTGTAGGTCTTTTATCATCTATTTTCCAGTCACCATTAGACTTTCTTAGTTGTTGGTACCTATACCTCTGCCTGCGTGCTGAAGTATCTTACGACACGTTGCAGGCTTACTAACGTAATGAGTGACGTAGAGAAAGAAAAACTATTTAAGAAGAACGTAATTATCGAAACAATCAAAAAGCCATTGTGTCTCGCGTGGATCCACGATTTAGGCACTCAAAAGGTTAATAACTTTACATCCCTCAAACTAATTGTCCATCCTCCTTCCCCAGGGTAACTTCGGAGACGTCTACAAGGCTCGTCTGAAAAGTACCAGCCAGGAAGTCGCAGTGAAGACCTGCCGAGTGGCGTTACCAGACGAACAGAAACGCACCTTCCTGCAGGAGGGCCGCATTCTCAAGCAGTACCAACATCCCAACATTGTGAGGCTTATCGGCATAGCGGTGCAGAAGCAGCCTATTATGATTGTCATGGAACTTGTACCAGGTAAGATTGTTATCTTAAAACCTACGTTATACTCGCCAAACTTCTTGGTCGTCCTGAAGTTGGCTATAATGGCTGCGCAGTACCTAGTAAATCTCATACAAAAACAGAACCGATTCGTAGCTTGCGCATCAGTAAGCCAACTTCAGGGTGGTCTACTATTCTGCCTAGGTACCTATGTAATTTATCAAGCATCCGAAAAACGTCTACCATTAGGTGCCCTTTCCGGGTGATACAGCTAAAAAAATAGGTTTGCATGACCGTTTTAATAATTCATCTGGCCTGTCCTTGTCCCAAGTTATTTTTTTAATAATTGCATTTTTTTTTTCATCTGCTCTATTATTGTGGCAGGGCTGCACTTAATCTTTTTGTCGACGCAATAAATATCAGGGCTTACCTATATTGGTTGTTATCGGAAAAGTGGATGGGAAATGGACATGCGGACGCTCACCCACTCGATGGTCAGACCAGATCAGAGCGATTACAGGACTCACGGTGACCACTGCCCTGTGAACAGTCGAAGACAGAGTGGCTTGGAAGCAGCTGGTCAATGATTCCATTGACCTTCAGTAATGTGGACAACGAATAAGAGAGAGATCTGGCTTTGTTTGATGATGTCTGCAGTAGGTAGGTATAGTTCCATTAGCAAAGAAAATTCTTAGAGGGTGTTGAACCTGAAAAAAAGATCAAGACAAACATTTAGGTTCATTGTTCGTGTTTATGCTTCATCCATTTAATGTTCATGTCAGTGGCTAAAGATAAACAGATTGCCTTAGCATCTGGAAATTTTCTCTAGGTGCTCGTTTAATTCAATAAGGAATGTATCTAGATTCGATCGATTCAGCGTAGGCGACCTGCGCCTGCGTTCAAACAAATCTAAACATAGAACTGCCCTTTCAGTTGAAACTCAAGATAAAAATACTAACGGCTTCTTACTCTTAGTTATAAAAATATGCATTTATTTTTACGATGTCTTGCGTCATTATGGTGGAAAAAGTCGTGACGCAATTCTGTTGACGGATTCATTTCCACTTGACCTAATTCCTTAGCTATTATTTCCTTTGTAGGTTTAGTTACTACGGGTACTTACATAATTTTCTATAAGTGGCTTGTGCTTATCTAGCTGTATATAATAATGTATGTCTATATATATATGTATATATGCCTGGATAAAATCCACCTGAAAACACTCAATTTGAAAAGGTAACCTTTAAAAAGCAACGAAAAACAGCAGCCTTATTGGGCTATAAGGCTGCCGGGTTACCATTAGATTAGGACAGACCCGGCACAGTCTGGTTTATATTTTTGATCGCTAAATCCACTAACAGATGAGTGAACCTAAACACAAGAACATTTTAAGAACAATAAGCAGGCTGCTAGATCTAGACGAAAATGTAGGTGTCTACTAAGTAGTTGTGAGTGAAGCTGCCGCCGAATGGCGTAAGTAAATTCGGCAAAGGAAACAGTTTGGAACCTTCACAAAAACGACTTTATTGATTGTAAAGAATAATTGTTTTTTCATAATGGTTATACATTTTTAATTAAAAGCATTAGAAGACCATTAGTTGTAAGTAAAACAAAATTTAATTATGTCCTAATTATTTGGAAATAAATCATCAGGAGGCTCAGATCAAATAAAAAGTCAAGATGGAACGTTGCTAACAGCAAAGTGAAGCCGGTTCAAAGTATGCCTTGCCGTATAAATACACAATTACACACGCACACGTACAACGAAACTACCCCTTAGCTTGTCAGTTGAGCTTTATTATTTGATCTGTGAGCTCGAATGACAAGCTAAGGCGTAATTTCGATGTAAGTGAGTGCGTGTAATTGTGTATTTGTACGGCAAGGAACCGGCGTCACTTTGTTGTTTGCAAGGTTCCATCTTTACTTTTTATTTGATCTGAGTCAGGAGAATGATCGTACTCTTTTTAAATTAGTTTCGCAATACCGAAAAGTTGAAAGAAATGATTCTAATTCTTTGAAGGCTCCAAACTGTTTCCTTTGGCGAATTCACTTAGGTACGCAATTCGGCTGCTGATCTCCAGAATATTTTTGGAACAAAGTTGTAGAAACAGGTATCAACTAATGCATCGTTAATCCAGAATGTATTTACGAAATTGCACTCGTATAAATATAGCTTACCATGTGATGTGTCATTACCGTGCCCCGGTGTGTGGGAGTCTAGACCGATTCATGCTGGGTGAGTGAAACACGCGTTTATAATTAAGCTACAGTAGTTTTCACTGCAAATAACTGCACATTTTACTATTCAAAGTGTCGTGGTGTTATGATTTATGTTTTACGTAGACAGGTACACTTAGCTGAGTTGTTTTAAAATGGGGAGAAAATAAACTTTAAAAGATGACGAATGTATTTTTTTTCTACTGCTGTGCAAAGGTCTCCCACACAGCTTTCCGCTCTGCCCGATTTTTTGTGCCATCTCCCGTAAACGCCTCTAAGTCGTCACGCCAGCGTTTCCTTTGCCAATCTTCTCAGCGACGGCGCCCATCTTCCGGCTGCCACTGCATGACGATTCTGGCCCATCTATCATTATGAATTCTGCATATATGACCTGCCCAATCCCACTTAAGCCCAGCAGACTTACTGCCCACATCGGCGATTCCTGTTTTGGAGCGTATAGTAGTTTTACTATTCGGTCGCTGAGCATACGATACGCTACGCTCCATCGCCCTTTGGCATACCTTGAGTTTGGACTTTTGAGACACGGTCAAAGACCAAGTTTGAGCACCGTAGCTTAGGATGGGCAGGATGTACATGTCTATGAGCTTGCGCTTCAGGGATCTTAGGACTTTAATCAATAACTGGAGGTAGGTATTCGCCATGAGTTCAAAGGCCTAGGCTAGCTTCATAGATGATTCGAAAGTATATCTGACTGTTTTATATAGGTCCACTCACTCATTCTTCAATGGGTGTGTGTATACAACACGATTTTCCTTAACTTGCTCTTAGATAAGTCCACTCAACTCACCATTTAATTTTACCGTTTTCCCAGGTGGTTCCCTCCTAACATTCCTCCGAACGCGAGCAGCGACCTTAAGTGCCCGTTCCCTCCTCGCGATGTGCCGCGACGCAGCCGGCGGCATGCGCTACCTGGAGTCCAAGAACTGCATCCACCGCGACCTAGCAGCCAGGAACTGCCTCGTGGGAGACGACAACATCGTCAAGATATCTGACTTTGGAATGTCGAGGGAAGAGGAGGAATATATCGTGTCGGGAGGCATGAAGCAGATCCCTATTAAGTGGACGGCGCCAGAAGCACTTAATTTTGGTGAGTTTTTAGAGAGAACTTTAATAAGCAGTCAATACAGTAGTTTGGACAGATTGCTGGTGCCTTAGGGTATGAGATACCGTATGGTAAAGTAACAATGCGTCATGATTCACTGCGAGACAGAGGCAAGTATACTAGACCAGGTTGATGGTCTACCCTTTTTCCCAACGGAATCATGGTGGCATTCATTCGGTTCTGGTTTCTCCAGCGCTCCTGTAATCCGGGCAACACTGTTCGCTTGTGCAGTTATCTCGCAGTCTTCAACAGATGATGAGCCATGGTTAACATAGTCTGATAATAAATATTATTGTTTCTTTCATAATTTTAGGTAAATACACTTCGCTATGTGATGTGTGGAGCTACGGCGTGCTGATGTGGGAGATATTCTCTAAAGGCGATACCCCCTACGCAGGCATGAGCAACTCACGCGCAAGGGAGAAAATTGATACAGGTACGTACCCATCTGCTTCCAGACAATGGCTCTGTCTTGTTACCTTTTAGCTTCTAGGTTGTAGGACATCAGTACATTACCGGTCGTTCCGATTGCTGACTATTTTCGGTGTCATTGGACAATATAACCCAAAAAGGGCCAAGCGTTTGTTATGGTGTGTTTAGGATCAAGACAACACCACCAATTCTTATTTATCTTTACGGTATAAGTAGTTCTGTTAATAGCTAAAACAAAAATATTCAGGTCTACGAATGAAGATTTTGGTATCGCACACCGGTCTTGCATTAGTTCTCACTTCTGTACGACGAGTTTTTTTCTAGGAGTAATGAGTAGGATATCAAAGAAATATCTAAGTTCATCTTATCGTTCTCCAGGTTACAGGATGCCAGCTCCCGAAGGGTGCGCAGAAGACGTATACGCTCTGATGCTGCGCTGCTGGGAGTACGAAGCGGAGAAGAGACCGCACTTCCACCAGATATACACCATTATCGACACCATTTACAACAGGTAACACTACGATCCGTAATGCTAGGTGGACTAGTTAAGACGTCATCAATATATTGTTTTGTGGGCCCTAGGTTTCTTCAGTAAGCAGATGTGGAGTTATAAATGCGTGTAGAAATATCAAGGTCTTTAAAGGTTTTCCTCATTGATATATTTGTATTTAGAGTGTACCTTTGCGTACTTCAGAGATATAAATATATCGGTTACCCTGTATTATTGAGTGCATCAAATTAAAGAAGCATTTTTTTAATTACTTCTTGTAACTTCCAAAAGGGATGTTTTATACTTGAAGAGAACGACAAACTACGCTTTTGAACCTAAAACTTTGCATCCACCCACATTTTAAGTATCCAACATTTAATCCAGGATTTTTCTAATAATAATTTTGTAAACATTCAATAATGTAATGTTAAGTGCGTAGGTATCTACTCATTTTCCATTATGCAATAGGCAACTAAATACTGTAATAATTAAGTATTTGTAGAAATATTAATATCTGTGTTAGATAAACATTATAATTATTTGTATTTTCTGTTATGTTATGATTATGGAAGTGTTGAGATATCCAGAAGTGGCAATTGGGGATGAAAATAAACGATACATAGTTATGGCTAGCTGTCGCTTTGGCAACTTAAAGCAATGCTGTACCTTCATCTGTCGTAATTAGTGAAACAATAGTAAAACAATTTGACAGACGACTAGGCGTCTCGACAGTTGAGGGGCTGGTGTAACGGAAATACGTAGGTATTATTAGGATATTTTAAAAACTGCTTCTACCCATGCACAGATAATATAATACTGGCATACAGATGCCTCATCCCATACAAAGAAACCGTGCCGACTCGATCGCGTTCGGTTCCGTTCCACGGTTATAGGTGGTGTTAGCGACTTGCAAGTAGGATAACTAGGTCGTGAATACTTTTTTGTTAATTAAAGCAGAACATATTTTTTTTATGATCGTCTCTAGAAAATCTTAATATTTCACAAAACTCAATAACAAATCGAAGCTTATCACGCCATCTAGTGCAATTTATTTGAACCAAATTTTCTTTATTCGCGTTGGGTGCCCGTGACCCATGGAAATGAACAATTTTCATCAAGGAAGTCACAGTCTAAACCCAAATAAAAATAGCTTTTCTGTACAAAGTATCATCAGCTGATCAAAATTACTGGAGTTATTTTTTTGTTGAGAACTCTGTCTTCCATGACGAAAATGTTAATTTCCATAGGCAGAAGCAGTTTTTAAAACACGACCATCGATTTCCGTTACACCCTTTATTTATAGGTCAAAAGACCCTGGCACTGGTGGTGACCAGTGGTGGGACTTGCCTATATTGACCAAATAAATATTTGATTCAAATAAGTAGTGTACATACTAGGGATGTTACGGAAATGATGATATCGGAACCGAAGTCGGAATCGGAGGTGGAGGCTGAAGAAAGATGTGTTAGGAGAAAATAGGTTTAATAAAATAAAATAATAGATACATTGTTTATCAGCCTTTTTAATTTCAGCTCTAAAACAATACACCTTACTAGGCGTTGGAAAAAAATTAAACAAATTTTCTAAAATCGTAATAACTATTAAAATTAAATCAAATCAGTGACTCCAAAAGAAGCTTCGAAGTTCCGACTTTTCGGAATCGACATCAAACCTACGTAATATCCCTAGTACATACCCACAGCGAACTTTTAATCCCTTGTTGCTTCTTCTGGTATACTTATAAAATCACTAGTAAGTGACTTTATATGTAGATTTGAAGCGTTGATCTCTTACGAATGGTACTCTAGCGATAGACGGAAACAATAGTATCTAAGTACAATATAATATCAGTCCTGACTGAATATCTACGTATGTTTTATTTCAAGTACAATTTAAGTATAATTTAGTTTGTTTACTGTCTATAATTGACTTTGTATAGGATCAAATGTAAGATTTTATTTAGGTTTTGTAATGATAAGGGATTGTGGTACATAAGAGGCATTAATTAGGGTTCTCTTTTGGAATTTAATACCGAACTAGACGACTTTTTAAGATTGAGACCTTTGTGGTCTGTTTTCTGTTTGACCACATTTTAACTCGAGTGGTGACGAATAAATTTTATATTTATTAGATAAGTATGATTTCTATAATACATATTTAGCGAATGTAAAATAGGAAAACGTGTTGTTTATTTTAGAAATATAATGTTAAAATCGAAATTTTATATTATTGTTGAGAATTTAATATTGTTTTCAAAGAAATTAATATAAGGAAATATTTTTCCTTTGTTTGAACTGTGCTTCCATAATGCCTTTTGATATTTTGTAATAATTATATTTTTTAATTACGTTAATTAATTCTGGCAATAAAGGACATGTTTGTGATATGTTTAATGCTTCCACAGAATAGTGTAACAATTAGATATTTTAAGTAATATGTTTATTTCTTGCCTAGTGTAAGTGCATGATATAATTAATTGATATTTTAACACAAAGTGAGATATAAATGTATAGGCAGTCTAGTATTTTAATTGAACATTTTTATTAAAATTATGTAAATATATTTCGTACAATATTAAAGTGCCAGACATTTTTGAATTCATTGTTTTATTTCCTGTCACCTAAGTCGTAAATTGCAATGGTTTATTTTTGGTACAAACTGATTGGATTTCGGCATGGAGTAGAAAGCGAATGGAGTGCCAACTGATCTTTTTTTTTCAATTAAGTGATCTTTGCCCCCCCCCCCCCCCACAACGGGCGGAGTAAATAAAGGAAACAAAGTAATATTTAAAATCAATTCCAATTATTATTAATATTTTAATGAATAAAAGATGCTATAAGCTGAACCAAAATTATCAAAGTAACATTGTAAAAAGCCAAAAATCTTATTCCTCGTGGCTTTTTTCTTGCGTACACATATCGATAAGGACACAGCTATAATTTTCACTCTACAAATTTCGCGAAATTACTATCTATAAACAGCTGTTTATAGTGGGAGAGCCTTATGGGTTAGCGTTAGAGGAAAAGGGATGGCGATATTCTCGAAAGTGTGTCGTTCTTTCTAGACGCTATTCTGGTTTCTGATTGGCTACTTTAATATGTCATACACTACTCAATTCCTGATTGGCTGATTTAGTGCCACTTCATGTCAATAAAGGGTTCCCAGCTCTAAAATGATACCAGGTTTAAATAATTTGCCAAATTGTAGGGATATTCGTCGCGAGTATATGTAAATCTGCTGTAGATGCGCGAAAGTGAGCGAGCGGCAACCTATTGCTATTGATTAAATACCAAACGCCCCGGGTGCCCCCCGGGGCGTTTGGAACTGAAACATACCAGGTTTAAATAATTTGCCAAATTGTAGGGATATTCGTCGCGAGTATACGTAAATCTGCTGTAGATGCGCGAAAGTGAGCGAGCGGCAACCGATTGCTATTGATTAAGTTCCAAACGCCCCGGGGGCACGGGGCGTTTGGAAATTAATCAATAGCAATAAAAGTAGTAAGGCTGTTCCAGGGGGGCTTAGCCCCCCCGGAATAGCCTTACTACTAGAACTAGCCTTAGTACTGAAAGAAACACTGCAACCGATATGAATTCTAGCAACATTCAATCGACACCTACGCAAAGAAGTGGAACCACCAATAAAAATACAACCTACTTCTTATAAATAATTTTTATTTTAAGACAATTACAAATATAGCTTGATAAGTTCGTCACTAACTGCCGACGGTGTCAATATACCTAGATCCGTAAACAACAAAGTTATGTATGCGGGCGGCGTGTAGTCCACTAGAGGATGTTCCTTCGAAAGATCTTTGCTATTCTTAATAACGCTTGATAAGTACTTGAACTCGTTCGGTAAGTCTCGCTGGTTCAAGGGGTATATCCGGGAGAATTTGAAGCTTTCTGTCAGTACAAACACTGGCTTCTTAAGTTCTAGAGCTGCCACTGCTAAGGAGTAAGTGCCAATCTGAAACAAAAGGGTACACTGCTACAACACGAAGATTATGGAATATGTAAGGCAATTTGTAAAGCTTCCAAACCAGTTGGTGTTTATGCTAGGTTTTAGGAACAATGGATGCCACATGCACATAGTGTTAAAACTTGTTCACAGGCAGCGTATGATAAGTGTATCGTTTTTCGTGTCTTGTAATATATAGGAAGTGTGTCTGAGAAGTATGCTGTATCTTAGCTCGGGTGTCAAAAGTGTATAACTCTGTGTTAAGTAGAATTCTCAACTCTAAACTTCGTTTAGTTAAATGACATACTGACATTGAAATTGTAACTAATCTGGCAATATATTTTTAAATTATTATTTCCTTTATGCCATGTATGTACATATTTTTTAAATTTGTAAATATTAGCTTATAAAAATATAATAAAAAAATAAAAAATAAACTTTTTGTTTTTGTGATTCTCGGGATCTCGGTCCCGTACCAAGGGCCGAAACCAACTCGCAGTGGCCTTGTTACACATGTAGGATGAAATGTGACACCAACCGGCGATTATTCCTGTATGCACGAGTCACTACGCAAGAGCACCCAAGGACAATCCCTGGCTGGTGTAGGACTATTACAAAACACATTGGGCAATGTGAAGATAATTAGTTATGTACAGTCAATCCAGTATCTCTGTTAGAACCAGCTGCTGGCAACATCGGTATCGCCATGGAGTATTACACACATGGAATGCCAATCTAACCTAATACTGACTGAGGCAAAAATGCCTAAGGCATTAAGTCTGCAACTGTATATATATGAGCGTGAAGTATTAAATAAATAAGTACTCTAAAGAGGTAACATTAATACTCTAGAGCTTTAGTAAGTACTAATCAGATTCCGAAATTGTTTACTACCGCTGAGAAGTAGTTGTCCGCTACGCTATTATAAACGTGAAAGTTTGTGAGGATGGATGGATGTTTGTTTACTCTTTCACGCAAAAACTACTGAACGGATTTTGATGAAACTTTACAGGAATATAGCTTATATATTATCAGAGTAACACATAGGCTATAATTTATAAAGATATTGGGAGAAGTACTAATACTACGCGGGCGGAGCCGCGGGCGGTAGCTAGTTTATAATAATTGCCTCAAAGACCCAAAAAAGCAACTAGGTACATTCGATTAAATAAAATAAAAAAAATATAATAAATTTTATTACAATAAAATAAATACAACCAACTTAGTAACACAACTCTTTTACAAAAAAAAAAAACTATGGATATGATATATATATCCAGGGTGAGTTCTTTGTATTTACAAATACAGTTTAATAAGCTCGTCGCTGACAGCTGATGGTGGCAATATTCCTATATCAGTATATAAAGAAGTAATGTACGCGGGCGGCGTGTAGTCTACTAGAGGATGTTCTTTCGAAATATCCTTGCTAGATTTGAGAACACTGGACAAATACTTGAATTCATTTGGCAAATCGCTCTGGTTCAAGGGGTATATTCGAGAGAATTTTAAGCTCTCTGTCAGTACCATAACTGGTTTTTTAAGTTCTAGAGCCGCTACACATAATGTATAAGTTCCGATCTGTAACAAAATCGTAAGACTTATACAAAACGAAGAATATAAATATATATAATTACAGCTACCGCCCAGTGTTTATTTCAGGACAAAATTCTCCGGGGGGCGGTTAAGAGATCTGGGGGGGCGGAGTAAATAATGGAAACAAAGTAATATTTAAAATCAACTCCAATTATTATTAATATTTTAATGAATAAAAGATGCTATAAGCTGTACCCAAATTGTCAAAGTAACATTGTAAAAAGCCACAAAGAATAATATTCTTTACAAAAATCTTATTCTTCGTGGCTTTTTTCTTGCGTACACTTAACGCAGCTATAATTTTTCATATTACAAATTTCGCGAAATTACTATCTATAAACAGCTGTTTACAGTGAGAGAGCCTTATGGGATAGCGTTAGAGGAAAAGGGATGGCGATATTCTCGAAAGAGCGTCGTTCTTTATTATATTTTGCGCTATTTTGGTTTCTGAATGGCTACTTTAATATGTCATGCACTACTCAATTCCTGATTGGCTGACTGACGTCGATAAAGGGTTTCCAGCTCTAAAATGATACCACTTTTAAATAATTTGCCAAATTGTAGGGAGCGGCAACCTATTGCTATTGATTAAGTTCCAAACGCCCCGGGGGGGGGGGGGGGGGGAGGGCAGTTAGTCCCCCGGAGAAGTACCTGAAAGAAACACTGCTACTGCCTGGACACTACAAAGAAACACTGCTACTGCACTGCTAACACCAGTGGGGCCAACCGGTGTTACATCAATCAAACAGAAACAGGAATTCTTTCGTGTAATTATGCAGAAAAGCTGAAGAATTAAATGAATATACTAATGCAAAAGCGAGCGAAGTGAGTTTTCACCATGGAGTATTAAATAAATAGAATTTTAATTTATAATTGCATAGGTTTAGCATTTTTAATTTTTCAACCCAAAATATCACAAGTATATTTATTTTAATAAAGTATGTATATATGAATAATACAGTTTAATAAGTTTGTCACCAATCGACGGTTTCAAATAACCTAAATCTGTAAAAAAACCAGCTATGTATCCGGGTGATACGAAATCTACTATAGGACGTTCTTTTCTCAGATCTGTGCTTGATTCGATAACACTGGACAGATACTTGAATTCGTTTGGTAAACCTTGCGTAGTTCGCGTACCCAAATAGCATCTTCGGCAGAATTTAAAGCTTTCTGCCAGTACAAACACTGACTTCTTAAGTTCTCGAGCTGCAACACATACTGCCAAAGTCCCTGCCTGTAATAAAACATACATAGAAAACCCCGCGTTTGCCCACAGCTACGCAGTTTCGGGCAGATTCCCTAAAATAATGTGTTTGTCTGTTTGTTGGTAACGCTGTTACAGGCAAACATCTGTATCATATGTTTATAGATTTTTGGTAAAAAAGGGCATCACCGAAAAGAGAATCACCACTAAATTGGTAAAAAGGGGTTGTAGTTTGTTAGTAAAAATCTGGCATCCATGTAATAAGTGCAAAAATTTTGAATTAAGGACGGTCTGTATTCTTCTACCTAATGAATATGTGACTTACTTTATTAATAATCCCACCACTTTCGGTGACCCCTTCAGCGCCGATCATGACGAGGTCGACCTGTTCCATGATGTAGCCGATAGCTGCGTCCAGGATGAGAGTCGCGTCGATACCAGCTTCAACCAACTGCTTATGCATCAGTACACTGCAAATAAAGACTTATTTACTTGCAGTAAAATGTATATTTTGATTTCAAACCAGAATCATATTATTTAACACCGGTAAAGATTTTAAAGGTAAAGTTGCCGCCAGATAACAAAAAAATAAAAGTCGTTAACACCTGTCCACCAATGTATTCCAATATTTCTAAACGATAAGAAAAAATGTAAAGGCAGTGTCGCTAACACGATCAAAACAAACGTATCGCGGTAGCGGGTCCTTGACCCTTTCACTTGGCATGAGTTACAAACCTTTTGGTCAAAACCATGTTCAGTCGTAATTATTTAGGTAGGTACTTACTAGTTTAATGAAACTAAAATTATTTTTAGTCATGAGTTAATCTATACCTACATACAAATATTATAAAGAGGTAAAGTTTGTGAGTTTGTAGGGGGTAATCTCTGGATCTACGGAACCGATTTAGATGCAATTTGTCATGGAGATAGTTTGAGACCCTGGGAATGACATAGGATAGTATGTATTGTATTCCCTTGGGATGATAAACCACTTTTAACGCGGGCATAGCCGCGGGCAGAAGCTATTATCTTATGAGCGTGTGGACCGATAAACATGATTAAAACGGATAAAATGGTTCTACGCCTATATACATTTGAGACCAAAATTATCAAAATACCTCCATAAACAAAAATCATGTTTTCAAGTTATGTAATTACTACTTTTTGGTACAAATTGGATCAATGTCTTTTATATTTTTGTTATCTGGCGGCGACTTTTAGAATTTAGCAACTGGTTGTAGATTTATTTATTTAATATTTCATGCACAAGAACGTACAGAGGCGGACTTAATGCCTTAGGCATTTTCTACATAACATTTATTTTATGCATTGAAAAAGTCTATGTTTCGAGATGAGCAATTCAGACTGCTGTCGTTTTGTCTCAAATCACATTAGACATATTTATTAATTATTAAAAAAGATCAAGGTTATGGTCTACAATAAAGATGTTTATTATAACATTCTACAAGATTATCTGTAAGAAGTAGGTCAGTAGTAGGAACGGGTTCTAAATAAAAATAAATGAGTACAAATGTCGTTAGTAATGGAAGAGATCGCAGAGCGCGATAAGGCCGCCTATTGTATGTTTGTTTTAATTTTTAATGTTTCTTTTGTATTGTCTTATCTTGGTGTACAATAAAGTATATATAAATAAATAAATAAATATAACTTCTCTAATCTGTGGTAATTAACTAAAAATCTTACCCGCTATTGTCTGGACTAGACATGGTGACATAGACAGTAAATCTTTTGTTGGATTTAGCTGCTTCTAACATGGCTTGGAGTACGACCCTCGACCTGGAGTGGGTCAATATTTTCTGAAAACAGAGAAATAAATTGCATCAATGTGCAGTTATTTGATTTTTGTATAGTGGGGGTAAAGGGAGTAAAAGATAATGACAATGTAAATGGTTGACAGAAGAGAATGGGGAAGAAAACGTCTTGTTTTCACCCCAAGTAATAATAATAGTCCTCTAGACAGAATTTCAGAAACGGCGGCAAATCTCAGCAGAGACTAGCCATCCGCGCAGTAGATATTAAGTGCACAAGTGTATGCCCAAACGCAGGTGCACTCTCTTTTCCCTCACTTTCTCTCAGTTCCATAGGGACGACAATCCGACACGACAGGAGAGAGATCAGCAGCCTTATCATCATCATTTCAGCCGAAAGACGTCCACTGCTGGACATAGGCCTCCCTCAGGCGTCGCCACATTGACCGATCCCGTGCGTCTCGCATCCAGCGCCTTCCCGCAACCTTAACCAGGTCATCAGTCCACCTAGTGGGAGGCCTTCCAACGTATCGTCTTCCGGATACGAATCATCGAATTCGGCAAGGCAAAGGTTTTGATCCTAACAATCGACCAATCACATGCCAGATGAAAGAGTCGATGTGGATTTCCATCTATGTGATTGATCGATTCACTTATGCAATAAGGCTGCATGTGTAGGACCAATGACTTAACGTGCTTTCCGAGGCACGAGGGTTTCACACCTCCAACTTCCTAACTCCACGCCGCTATTGAGAAATTCCGAATTGAAAAACCCTGTAACACTTTGCCCAACCTGGGAATCTACCCCGGGACTCACGGTCAGCAATCGCACTAGCGACCACGAGACCAACGAGGCATTTGCAACCCAAAGTAACTAGGAAAATCAATTGTTTAACACCTTAAAGTTGAATAAAACGCTTTCACTTAAAAAAAATAACATGGTCTATCTATATACCTATGCGACATTTAGATAGTTACAACCTTATTGATGAATCCATTTAATTTCCCCGTCACGAGAAGCTATAAATTTTGTATACACACATTCGCATTCCAACACAATACAATAACACACACAGATGCGTTCCAGTACCACAAAACATTGGACGATAGCGCTATAAATCGCTAAAATATAACCCGACCAAAGTGAAATTGCTCGTTAGTGTCGTATTACACGTATGTTACTTTGAGGTGATTGAATTTGGGATTATTTGTTGTTGATTGAATTGTCGCAACGTAACTTAGTAGAAATTATTTATTTACAAAATGTATAGCTCCTCGTGACGGGGACTTTAGTGGGATTCGTCGACAGAAGCAGTAAACAATAAATTGTCCTCACCTTACTTTCCTTGAAAGGGTTTATCCTATTCCATAAAGGTAAAGTCAGGAGAATTAATATGGGTCCTGAACATAAATACTTACACATCCATCATGTATAGGCATCGTGGCTTGTTTGGCAACCTTCCCTCTTGCTTCCAGCAAAGTGTTTAGAAATATGTGACCTCTTTGCAGCATGATTTGTTCACACTCTTCAAAAGACTGAAATGAAAAAATTACAGGTTAATTCTAGAGAGATGAAATACGTCTTATAAAGTTGTCAGGACCAGTTTATTAAGTATTAAGACACAACCAACAATAACAAAAACACCGGCCAAGTGCGTGTCGGACTTCGCATATTTATGGTTCCATAAAATCAAACCGCAAAATCAAGTTGGTTATAACAGGAAAAATGGGGGAATCTCCAAGAAAAAATCTGATTCATCAATATATTGGTATTTGTTAGTAAAATATACGTAATAATAAACATTATCACCAAATTTGAAGTTCATAGGTCAATGGGAAGTTCAAAATTATTCCCAAATCAAAATTTTGTAAAAATCCTGACTTTGGTTGTTTCTCATTCCCTTGTTTTTTTAATATTTAAAAAAAAAATACAGTATTTATCTGCACAACGTGCACTAAACAACGATACTCCACTTGATGGGGTAGGTCAACTTTTTTTTTCAAGATCCCATTTCTCTGTATGGGATTATCACTCCCTAAAAACATTTTAAAATATTTTTTGCCAATTTTTATGGCTTTGTGTCAACAATATGCTTATACTGTGATAATTTGGAGACTGTAGCTCCAACCATTTGGCTGTGAATCCTGTTTGACAGGCGACAAATAGACATACAGATAGTGAGTGACAGCAATGGGGCTCCATTTGGTACGGAATCCTAAAAACAATTTGTGTTAGGTGCAATACTAGTTATAAACAATCAGCATTATGAGGGATTGACAATTGGGTAGATGAACATTGATTATTACAGCATTATGGATTTAGCATTTTTTAGCATTTAGGAAAATTGAATCAATTTTATAATATGACTTGTTCTTTCTATCGTTCTATCTTTGTTTCAAAACAAGCAATAGAAAAGAAGAGTCTCTATTACCTTAACATCAAGCTTAGCAAATGTAATGAACCTCATGAACAGTTCACATCCTGAGGAGATGGCGGTGACGGGCTGGTCGCTGTGCTTCATGGCATCCACAGCCAGCTGCAAGTTCAGATCCAGCTCTCTCACTGTCGCCACTGGTAAGATAAATATTAAAACATACCTAAATTATGGGACATTCAAATGTATCATGCAGTCATGCCAAATGTCCCTAGAGGAATAAGTGAGTTGGTGATGGGATGATGTGTGTAGTGTTCTGCATCTAGCTGAGTGCAAGCAGACCCCAACATAAGTTATGTAAATGTTACAAGCAGATGATGGTAGATTGCTAATGTGTGACTAACAATTTTTAAAAATAAATGGATTTTTCAATGTCACTAAATAAATAAATGTATAATAATAATTATAATTCTTAAATTCAATTCTGTATTAGGGTCAGGACCAAATTTTTGACGTAATCGCACAACGAAAAATGTGTCACACTGGAAAATAAATGTAGCACAATATAATTATTAGGGTGTGTGTAAATAGTTGTAAGATTTTAGGTAGGTAAGTGGATATTCTATATTGTGCTACATTTATTTTCTAGTGTGACACATTTTCCATTGTGCAATTATGTCAAAAATTTGATCCTGGCCCATTAATTAACAGTGTAACTTACTAAAACTTAACCAACAATAAAATTTATCACATTAAACACTCAGTTTTCTTCCTCCTCACTCCTACTTGATCTTTGTTGTGCCAACAGAGTCCATAATTGTGATTAATATACTTATTTCTCTACCAACTATATACATTATGGATTTATGGTACACAATAAAGAATTGAGAATTGAATTGAGTAAAGGAAGATAATAATTGAAGTTAATAATTTAATATTTGTCCTTGAAATCAGTTATCGAAATAAATGCTTGGCCCAATGCATATCTAGATCATCATATCTATCTTTTTGACCACCCCAATGTTGTAAATCAAATAAAATGCATTTGCGGATACGACTTAGGTTTAATTTAGACTATAACTAATAGCAACATAAAAGCTCGTTTGGATAATCTGTAGATACAAAAGCTTTTAAGCATGCATGATGCAAGAGTTGACTTATCTAGAAAGTGAATATTACGAACCTTTATAGTTCTCTATTACAGACAACAGGGTTCTAATAGCAGCCACTCCTGCTGATACATCTTCCTCTTCTCTCAAAATCTTGAGAAAGATTTCTTGAACCTCTGTGAAAGTAAAAAGACAAAATATTGTAAAAATGTTTTAAATAATATAAAATGTTTGTAGACGATTCGGTAAAGTTTGCTTATAATGTGTATTTTATACCTTCTTTTTTCATTTTTTTGCCTAAAAGAAATTAACTTTGTTGAATTTAATTGATAGAAAATTAGTTTTGTTTACGTATCACACACAACATAACCTAAAATTCAAAAGTGTCAGGTAAGCTGCTGCTGCTGTCAGTTATATCAATTCAATTGTCAAATTAATCAATTTGTCAAGCTGATTCGTTTTGAAACGATTTTTAAAAGCATTTTTGTTTTCGTCCTAAAACAGTGGATGGCCGAACTTGAAAATGGACCGTGGATTTCCTTAAAATATTTTTTCTTGATAACAATGACATACAAAGTCCTCGCCTAGACACATTTTAAGCAGTTAGCAACAGGAAAATGCAGAACGCGGTATTAGTTTCTTGAATACAGGAAGTGTAAGCACAGCGTACGTGCGTAAGTATAAAAACCATTCTTACCTATGTATATATAATTATTGATCGTGATGTTGATACAATTATTATATCTGGATGAATACATGAATGACGATTGCGATGAAATTTTTTGGAGAATCTAATTCAACGGTGTTGACGATGGGGTTATAGAAAAAAAAAAACTAGCTCGTATTTCAGGCAACCTTCATAATATTATATATGTATTATATGCATGTATTATGGTATATGGTATTAGGTAGGTTCTTAACAAACTAACACATCTGTATTCTCCGAACGGTTTACGCAAAGGGGTATCTTCCCCAGTTTGAGCGGTTCGGCACTGCATCGCATCGTCTGTTGCTCCATCCGGCCGAATTCAGAACATTTCCAGTTAATTCGGATACGACTCGGAACCAACTCAAACTCGGATTGGTATCGGTTGGAGTTGGAGTACAGATCTGCTCTTATAGTTATAGGTCATCTCCATGTATATGGAGCGAATCTGGTGCGATATAACCACAAACGGTGAAACCTGGCTGCAATACTGTGGAGTTCATTGGAAATGCTACCTTATAATCAAAACTGAGCATTAAATCCGACGCCCCACGCACAGCTGTCGAGAATTTATTGCCACCATTGGTGTATCTGTGTGTCATCATCATATCAGCCGAAAGACGTCCATTGCTCCCCCAAGCGTCGCCATGGTCGCCACATTGAGCGGTCCCGTGCGTCCCACATCCAACGGCTCCTGACCTTCACCAGGACCGGTCCACCTGGTAGGAGGCATTCCAACGCAACGTCTTCCAGTTCGCGGTCGCCACTCCAGAACTTTTATGCCCCATCGACCATCCGTTCTGCGAGCAATGTGCCCTGCCCACTGCCACTTAAGTTTGGCAATTCTTCGGGCTATGTCGGTAACTATGGTTCTCTTGCGGATCACTACATTTTTGATTCGGTCACGGAAGGAAACGCCAAGCATAGTCCTCTCCATTGCCCTTTTTGAATGACTGTAAGCTTTCTGATGAGGCTCATTGTGAGCGACCACGTCTTAGAGCCATAGGTCATAACTGGCAACACACACTGGTCGGTATCTGTTTGTGCCTATTACTATTAATATCTTGCTATTCATCAACTGCCCAGCCTTTTCCCAACTATATTGTAGTCGGCTTCCAGTCTAACCGGATTTAGCTGATTACCAATGTTTTACATGGAGCGACTGCCTATCTGACATCCACAGCCCAGTAGGTACTTCGGTAACAGGATACCTCTTGGCTAGACTGGTGTCAGATCTCAAGCTTCTGACTACCCGTAACGACTGTCAAAGATCTTCAAATGACAGCCGGGACCAAGGGTATATATACATAACGTGGTTTCCGAGACACGGAAGAAACTAGCTATGTAAAAAATCTCACCTATCCACGGACCGACCTCGGCAAGCGTTGCTTAACCTTGAAGATCTAACCGTGCGGCTGTTATTATTTAGCCACGAGCTGTCACATGTCTTCGAATTGTTGATTCTAAGACATGCTGGTTTCCTCACGATGTTACTCCAACTGTTGCTACAACTTGTAGGTCGCGGCCGTTGCCGGCCACTGGGCCACCTCTAAAAATATCTTGCTTCTATTATTAACATATTTTAATGCAATATTTTTATAGCATTACTTATGCTATAAAAATATTGCATTAAAATGTTATACATAAATGAAGAATAGAAAAAGAACGTAGGTACCTATCACATAGACATAGGTACGTAGATACGATATTAATATTATGTTCGTCGTATCGTTAATGTTGTTAATTTAATAATTAAGTACCTGGGCGACCGAGCTCTGCTCGGGTGAAAATAGAGAAACGACGTTTTCTAAAAATGAAACCTAGCTAGATCGATTTATCGCCCTCGAAAGTCCGAAACCTCCTGCATAATAAATTTCATGGAAATCGTTGGAGCCGTTTCCGAGATTCAGATTATATAACTACATATATACAAGAATTGCTCGTTTAAAGGTATTAGATAGATAGATTAATATTCCTAATCGCTCTAGATAATCTGAATAACAACTAAGCTCTAGGTAAAATTATTATCTCGAGCTCAGCTTATGCCCTTAACTATTAGCGCCATCTATTATCGAATAGGCGGAACTAAATTGAGCGGGAACGCTTTTCCCCATCCCAATTTTTACTTCTAAGGCTGTCGTAAGATTATCTCAAACAATTAGAGGAAATGACGCTGTGTTCTAAGTTATTAGTTAGCGAGGGAAAGTCATGGTCACCGCTCTCTAAGTTGGCGTTGGATAAAGCAAAGTGTTGCTGGTTGTTGCGTGGGCTAGACGCGTTCGTGGACGTTTGATTATTGTTTACTAAAACACCGGCGCGGTGGTTTTCAGTGTTAGCTATTGTTAAATTAAAAAAAAGAACATGGGAAACTCGGCATCTGTCAAGTTGAACGACAAACGGCGGTGGCAGTAAGTACCTATTATTTTGATTAAAATACTTCATTATTTATTATATAAGGATATCACTAATAGTTGGTAGTCTTTAAGCCTTTATTTGTAAATAACACAGGGTATTGGTGCCTACCCACTTATTTTTTTTTTGTAGGTTCAGTGTAGATAAATGTATAAGTACAATAAAGTTAGAAAAAGTAGGTAATTGAATAATTAATTAACCTTTTATGTTACAATTTTATATTTCTTTGGTTATTGAGCTTGAGATACTTAACTACCTACGTACTCAGATCAAATAAAAAGTCAAGATGGAACGTTGCAAACAACAAAGTGAAGCCGGTTCAAACTAAGCCTTGCCGTATAAATACACAATTATACGCGCACACGTATAACGAAACTACCCTTTAGCTTGTCAGTTGAGCTTTATTATTTGATCTGTAAGCTCGAAGGACAAGCTAAGGACTAATTTCGTTGTACGTGAGTGCGTGTAATTGTGTATTTGTACGGCAAGGCTTAGTTTGAACCGGCTTCACTTTGTTGTTTGCAACGTTCCATCTTGACTTTTTATTTGATCTGAGCCTACGTATAATTAATTTCAATTTGTGTTCTATGTACGTCACAGTTATAAAATTAGCACCTGTTTTGTTTATTAAGATTTAATGAAGGTTAAACAATTGTTTTTCTATTGTGTCTGATATTTAGCATTCTAGCGGATAATGAAAATCCTTAGAAGTATAGGTCGGTTTATGGCACCTACAAACTCATTATATGGACTACCCTACTATTCGTCGACATAGAAGTAGCTCCGTCGTATTTAAATCTTTAAAAATATCTATAAACGAAAATTACATGTGTTGATAGATAATTTAGTGAAAGTGGACTATAATAAATAAGTGACATTGTTATCTAGTGACTACACGCACGGTATAAACAAAAATCAAGTGTTTTTTGTGCTGATCGAAATGGGACACAAAACTGTGTTGTTCTGGTGAATTACTGATAAATATTAACATTCAGTGAGGATTAAACTACATTTAACAATAATTCTACGCAAATTCAGTGTTTAAATCTATCTTATTCAGTGTTTAAATCTATCTTATAGAAACAAAAAAATATTTTTGTTTCTATCTAACCGTCAATTTTACAAATATTCTCATAACGGGAAAGTTGCTACAGTTTGCTACTGTGCGCTTATGGAAGCGTAATTTGGATACACAAATTATTGACTGGGTGGTCGAGCGGTTTACGTGTTGGAAGCGCTCAAAGTACACGCAGTGTGGCGAGTTCGAGACCGGCAGAGGATAATTTGTTCTTTTTCCATTTCTAAATTATTTCTAATAACACTTAAAATGAATTTCTTTGAGAACATAACGTTTAGAAAAAAGCAAACACAGTCCATGACAGAGATGTCGTTTGACGGAACGAATGCAACAAATAGTACAAAAATAGATGGCAGCACCAGTAGTTTACCGAATATATCAGCTGACGATAATACTTTGCTAATACAACAACTAAAATTACAAATAGAAGATCTCACCTCAAAACTAAACTCCGCACACGAAGAGATTAATAATTTATCTTTAGAAAACTGCGAACTAAAAAAAAAACTTGAGTGAAGTGACATCCAAAAACGATGTCCTTAAAAAAGCAACTTTAAAACTCTCAAATGAGACACCCAGGAAAAAATCGCGGCCTGCTGACCCACGTAACTGCTCTCATAACATCAAGCCTCAACGAAGTGAACAATCGCAGTCTACATCGACACCTTTGAAACAAAAAACAACTATAAACTGTGAGAGTACAAGAACGTCTCAAAATACATCGACCCAAAAAGAAAAAACAGAAATCAGAGATACGAAAACCCAAAAAAACAAAATATGCATCATTAGCTCCAATACAAACAATAACGTTTTATCAATTGCTGAAGAAACTTTTCAATATTCACAAATATGTCATTATGTCACACCAAATTGTGGAACCATACAGCTTATTCGTAATTTGTATCAAAAGGTTAAAGATTTTTCAATAGACGACTATTGTGTAATCTTAATAGGAGAGGAAGATTTCAAAAAAACAGAAAACTATGTTGAGATTGTTGTAGAACTTAGAAATGAATTGAAAAAAATACAACATACAAACATAATATTGTGCGTACCGACTTTTAAATTGAGCAATTATTCGACAATGTTTAACTGGCGTATAGAAACTTTTAACAGCTTACTACATTTGGATCTCCAGTCTCACAATTACGCCATGCCGTTGGACTCTAATTTAGATTTATTATACGACTTTTCTATGTTCTCCAAGTATGATAAAAAATTGAATAACAGAGGAATGAAAAACATTTTTAATAACTTATTACTACTTGTAAACGATAACAAATCTGTACAACATCAAGACAATGTAATTGATCTTAATTCTAACCAGTTTTTTCTCTAATAATTTATGTATTTTTCATCAAAATATTGCTGGACTTTTAAACAAGTCGGATCTTTTAACTATGTACATTCAGGAATTGTCAAGCGAGCAAATGTTGATAGATGTTATATGCATAACCGAGCACTTCATAATGTCTGGTCAGGAAAAGTTACTTTATTTACCGAATTATAGACTTGCAGCATGCTATGCTAGAAGTAATATAAAACGTGGTGGTTCCTGTATCTTAGTCAAAAATGGTTACGAATATAAGGAATTGCCAGAGATCATGAAGTTCTCTGTAGCGGGAATAATTGAGTGTTGCGCTATTGAACTTACGCAACAAAAGTTGATTATAGTATGTGTATATAGACCCCCGAAGCTTACAAATTTAAATACATTTTATGAAAATTTAGATGCCATTTTGAAAAAAATATGTATTAAAAATAAAAAAATAATGATTTGCGGGGATTTTAATGTAGATATTCTAAAAAATAATAGACATGCTTTGGAATTTAAATACTTTCTCTTAAGCTACAATCTAAAGTTACAAATTAATGAAGCAACTCGACTTGCTAGCAATACTTGTCTTGATAATTTTGCTCACAACTTTAAACAAAGTTGTCAATACAAAGTAAAGGATTTTGGATTGTCAGATCATACTGCACAAATAATAAATGTGAAAACAAACAAAACATGCCTCATAAAATCTTGGCACGCAATGTTGAGAGACACCTCCAAAGAAAATCTTGAAACTTTTAGAAATCATCTCCAAAGTCTATCATTTTGTGACGTGTACAATACAGAAGATCCTGATGAATCGTTTAATAACTTTATGGATATTTTTCAATTATTACACAATTTATGTTTCCCTTTTAAAAAAGTCACAGTGAAATCTGAAAAAAAGATAACTTGGATATCTCGAGGCTTACGTATTTGTAGCAGAAAACAACGACATTTACTTTGGCAACAGAGATTAAAACCATCAAAAGAAAATAAGGCATTATTCTATGATTATTCGCGTAAATTTAAGAAAATTATTAAATTGACTCAGAAATCGCAAAATAATTACTTAATCAACCAATCTAAAAATAAACCTAAAACAGCCTGGCAAATAATAAATAACAATAAAGGTATAAGTGAACCTATCTCTCAAATAAAATATAATAATACAGTATTAACTGATCCTTGTGACTTAGCTGAATCTTTTAATAATTTTTTCGTAGATCAAGTCGCTGCGGTATCACGTGAGTTTAATAATGTTATAAAAGAAAATCCACACTCCATTTTTGTACCTCCAGTAATTCCTCAAGATATTATACGCATAATTAAATCTTTAAAAGACAAAAAAAGCTTTGGCTATGACGGTGTTTCTACAAAGGTCATAAAATATGTCGGTAGTCATATAGCTGCCCCTCTAGCTCATGTAATTAATGCATGTTTATCAGCTGGAAAATTTCCAGAAAAACTTAAAATTGTTAAGGTCAAGCCCATTTATAAGAAGAACGCCAAAGATGAGATTTCAAACTACAGACCAATTTCCTTAATGTCGATTTTTTCCAAAATAATAGAAAAAGTAATTTATAATTCTTTATACGCCTTTTTGACAAAATTTAATATTTTGTGTAACGAGCAGAAGGGTTTTAGAAAAAATAATAATATTAATACGGCTATTTTTGACTTTTTGAATATCATAATGCCAAATGTTGATAAAAAAATACCTATATGTGCCTTATTCACTGATTTATCAAAAGCGTTTGATTATGTTGATCATGACATACTTTTAAATAAAATTGAATCATACGGTATACGAGGAAATGTGCTCAATCTGATTAAATTTACCTAAAAGGACGACAACAATTTACAGAAATTTCTAGAGTCTGTGTAAAAACAAAAAAACAAAAAAAGTACGCATCTTCTCGGAGAAATATCAAATTTGGTGTCCCACAGGGCAGCATACTCGGCCCCTTATTATTTCTACTGTACGTAAATGATTTGCCTAGTGAAATGCCAAATCCAATGGTCCTTTTTGCTGATGACAGCACATTGATAATTAAGTGTCATGATGGAGATTCTTATGAAGCCAATGTCAATAATACGCTTGAAAAATTTATAATTTGGCTTAATAAAAATAATTTAATTATAAATTTAGAGAAAACAAAAGTAATGCATTACTATCAAAGAATATTAGCCACAAATATGAATATAAATTATAATGGACAAACAATAGATAAGGTCAATGAAGCAAAATTTCTAGGAATTACAATTGATAGCCGGCTGACATGGAACACTCAAGCAGATGACGTATGCAAAAAACTAAGTTCAGCCGCTTATGCATTATATAGTCTAACAAAAAAAGTTAACATTCAGACAGTATTGATAGCATACCACAGTCTAGTTGTTTCTGTATTGAGGTTTGGTATAATATTCTGGGGCAACTGTAGCGAGAGAGAAAATATTTTTAAGGCGCAAAAACGCTGTATTAGATCTATGTTTAAACTCAATGTGACCGAAAGCTGCATACCTTTTTTTAAAAAATATAATCTTTTAACTTTTGCATGCCTATATATATTAGAAATAGCAATTTTTGTCAAAACAAATGATCACTTATTCCCAACTTTGAAAAATACTAGAATCAGGACTACAAGTTTAAGAACTCAATACGAAGATAAGTTATGCATAGGTGGATATAAAACTGCATTATTGAGAAAGAGTGTTATGTGCATGGCTCCTCTTATTTATAACCATATACCAAAAATTGTTAAAGAGCAACCTTTAAGAATATTTAAAAAGAACCTTAAAAAATTACTAGTTTCAAAATGCT
This sequence comes from Orthosia cruda, assembly GCA_964057195.1. Taxonomy (NCBI): domain Eukaryota; kingdom Metazoa; phylum Arthropoda; class Insecta; order Lepidoptera; family Noctuidae; genus Orthosia; species Orthosia cruda. Next base: position 40,310,099 of record OZ059829.1, read on the forward strand.
ATTACTCTGTATCGGATTTTTTGAATGACAAGACTATTTAATGTTCTTATATTATTAATTAGCTGTAAGTAAATATAATAATCTATAGTGGTTAATGTAACTAAAATTTTTGCATGCCATTAAGGCAGAATGTATACGGATCGAAAATATTTGTAACACCTAATTGTATTATTTACCTACATTCTAAGCAAATAAATAAATCTATCTATAATGCACGGGCTACTGACCCTCAGTTTCCCACCTTAAAATTATCGCAGAATTAATGTGACAAATTGTCAAACACGCGTTAGCTGCTGTGATTGGATGAATGAATTTTCGACAGCCACGAAACTGAGGGTGAGACTCAGGTCCACTCTCCGTGAGGCCTTGGTGGAGCGCTTGAGCTTGTCCTTGGAGGCAGTCTCCGAATGGAGCGATGCGAATCTGGTCAAGGTCGATCCCGATAAAACACCGGCTCCATCTTTCCGAGGTAACGGCCATCTTGATATTCTTGGCCACTCAATTTTGGCCCATATATTGAGGCAAAGGCTGAACTGGCTGCAAAAAAGTGGGGGATCCTTGTGAAAGTGAGACGGTACTTCACGCCAGAACAGCTGTTTCGATCTTGCATGGAGTACTGTTCTGATCTCTGGGACGGATCTGCCAAATATCAGCTTGATGCACTATAGTCGATCGAAGAACGGGCCAAAAGGCCCATCGGCAATGAGGCACTGGTCTGGTCGAGTCAAAGCTCCAGAGCCTTAAACATCGTCGCTGAGTTGCCAACTTGTCAGTTTTTTATCGGTTGCATTTCGGGGAGTTTGCGATGTAATTGCATGATCTAATTCCTCCTAACCCGCTTCATCATCAGACTAAGTACCGTACGGCGATCCGCCATCGATACTTAGTGGACATCCCACCCATACGCACTAAAAGCTTTGGAAATACTTTCATTATGCGTACATCTATTTCAGCAGTTTTCCGACAGCTACAACCTCGGGGTGTTTAAGTCAAGAGTGAATCGGGTAACTTTTAGGCAAGCGTGCTTCACCGTCGACCATATTATCGCTTACCATCAGGTGAGGATAGTGGTCAAGCGCGAGCCTATCAAAAAAACCTACCTATTGAACCTGAATATAAGGCTGCAAGCTCGAAATCTATTAGCTCGTTAAGAATTCCAGATACACCAACTGTAACGCCTTTAATCGGTACATCATCCCAGTTATACCGTCCTGGCGATGATCAGATGATCACGGACCGGCAGGCTTATTACGTATCTTTTGCAAAAGCAAAACGATAGCGATCAAATGTTTTTTGTCATAAAAGTCGGCATTACCTGCAGTGTAGGTATGGTAAGTCCTACACAGTCGTTTGCTAATCGCTCTTTGTATGTATAATGCACTAATAAAAAAAAAACTGCCAACAATTCTAAAACTTTTGTATTGAAGAGCAATTATTGCGCAAAAATCGCTATCGTTTTGCTCTTGCAAAAGATACGTAATAAGCCTGCGGATGGACTGCCCATACATACGGCACTGTTGTGATAGGCATGTTGTCGTCAGCAGGGCCGGTGAGATTAAGTCTTTCTAGTTTATTTTTATTAATCCTTTTTCATTGTGTTTTCTGTCTCTGTGTGTACTCCACATAATTATGAGCAATGGTTGCTCGAAATAAATGTATTGTATTTATAAACAAAATAAATTCGGCCTGTTGATAAAAAATGGCTCGCCCACAAACATTGCTTTTATAAACATAATTGACAAAATTTCTTCAGGGAATACCGGCTTCCATGGTTATATCATTGTTTACCTATAGATATGACTAGGTTATATTATATTATTTATGATGAGTAGTTAAGTAGGTAATTAAGCTCCAGACCGATGTCAACAACACAAAGGCTACGTGTTTGTTTTACATAGTATATTATCATACATGAACTGCAGTAGCCAATCTGGAAATCCCTCAAGGGCGGGCCTATGTTGTTCGCTGTAGAAAAATCTAGCCAAATGGAGTCTTATAGGCATATCTCAAACGCAGTGCCAGTGTGGGTTTCCCTCGCAGGATCTGCCTCACCTCTTTGTCTGCCCTTTGTGCACCTTTCAGGATCTGAACATGGCGAATGACAGAGAAAGAAAGAAAGATACAGGTCATATATAAATAGGCACATAATGCACTAAACACTACGCACATAGTGATACATTGTTCAGTTTGTATGTCAGAGATTTTGATCTCGATAACTGCACTGATAACATTATGCTCTGCCAGTCAGCTATTACAAAAACGTAATAGCTGTAGAGTATTGTAAGTGGAAGTCATATTTACAAAGGTTTTTTTTAACCTATGTCCCACTGATGGGTAAAGGTCCATAGCCTTCTAATCTTCCCGGTGGCGTTTAAGTTAGAAGCGTTTTCGGGAGAATGGCTGGAGAAGGCGAAACAACGGGCAGATACAAAAAAAAAAATCTGAAATCAAATATTTTCTGTGACCATGATTTGATGCCTATTGCGTAAGTGAATTCGGCAAGGCAAAGGGTTTGACCCCATGCAATAAATCAAAGTATGAACAATAGACCAATCACATGCGAAATGAAAAAAAAAACCGGTAAATTGCGAGTCGGACTCGCGCACGAAGGGTTCTGTACCATTATCGCAAAAAACTTCAAAAAAATCACTTTTGTTGTATGGGAGCCCCACTTAAAAAAATATTTTATTCTGTTTTTAGGGTTCCGTACCCAAAGGGTAAAAACGGGACCCTATTACTGAGACTCCACGGTCCGTCTGTCTGTCTGTCTGTCACCAGGCTGTATCTCATGAACCGTGATAGCTAGACAGTTGAAATTTTCACAGAAGATGTATTTCTGTTGCCGTTATAACAACAAATACTAAAATCAGAATAAAATAAATATTTAAGTGGGGATCCCATACAACAAACGTGTTTTTTTTGCCATTTTTTGCGATAATGGTACGGAACCCTTCATGCGCGAGTCCGACTCGCACTTGTTTTAGTATTTGTTGTTTTAGCGGCAACAGAAATACACCATCTGTGAAAATTTCAACTGTTTAGTTATCACGGTTCATGAGATACAGCCTGGTGACAGATAGACAGATGGACAGTGGATTCTTAGTAATAGGGCCCCGTTGTTACCCTTTGGGTACGGAACCCTTATAATTGCCTTGCCGAATTCACTTACGCAATTAGGCTGGGTTGGGCAAACTGTTACCTAATTCGATTTGTCATCAGCACCTGTAGCCAAGTTGACAATCTACAATCGATAACTCTAGTTGAAAACTAATCAATGTATGGGAATGACACATCTGAACTTTGAGTCACGTGGTCAGACCCTCAGATCAAATAAAAAGTCAAGATGGGACGTTGCAAACAACAAAGTGAAGCCGGTTCAAACTAAGCCTTGCCGTATAAATACACAATTATACGCGCACACGTATAACGAAACTATCCTTTAGCTTGTCAGTTGAGCTTTATTATTTGATCTGTAAGCTCGAAGGACAAGCTAAGGCCTAATTTCGTTGTACGTGAGTGCGTGTAATTGTGTATTTGTACGGCAAGGCTTAGTTTGAACCGGCTTCACTTTGTTGTTTGCAACGTTCCATCTTGACTTTTTATTTGATCTGAGGTCAGACCATACAAATAGAAGGTGTTAACGATTGTAGAAAGAGATTTGATACGAAACGTTTGTAAATTGGCTATGGGGCAGATTTTTCACAGAGGTATAGCAGAGTCTGGACTTGTCAGTGGTTGAAGCCAATAGGCTTAGCCCTTTTGACACAGTACTTTTGAGCCTGTGGTTACATTCCCTAACAAACATTTGACTCTGATCTTAGCCAATGCATACCGAACCGAATGCAACAGTATGTATAGGGGAGGTCCAAAAGTTCATATTATCAAAATACATCTTCTTTTTACCCGACTGCCGAAGGGGGGTAATGTGTTTATCAGTCTATGTATGTTTGTTCCTATGTCGCGTTCTAGAGACCAAACGCGTTGGCCGATTTTGATGATTCTTACGTCAATCGATTCGTCTTAACCCTGTGAGTGTCACTGGCTACATAAAAATTGTAAATAAAAAATGGCGGATTTTGAGCGCCATTTTGTGGGAGAAAAATTTTTGTTTCTTCCTAACCCATCGTGTGGGGTATCAAAATAAAGGGTTTTAACAGGTGATTTCAAAAATACACAACACCAAATTAAAAAAATATACTAAAAGGCTGTAAATAAAAAAGTTAGGTAATTAGAAAAATCAAAAAACCCGACTGCTTAAAAAGCGAACTAAAAAGAAGTAAACAAGAAGAAAATCATGCTGTGCAGTCGGAGGGTACATTTGGTTTTGGTTAGCCAGCTCGCGAATATGTATCCTCCGACTGCACAGCATGATTTTCTACTTGTTTACATCTTTTTAGTTCGCTTTTTAAGCAGTCGGGTTTTATGATTTTTTAATTAACTTTTTTTATAAGAAAATATTCCGCAAGCTTTTGAGCCTCGTACATTACTGTTATTTTCATATACAAATTAGACAATTATTTGTGGTCACGTACTTATCAATTATAACAAACTACTAAATAATTATGAGCATTTTGCAAATGAATTAAAATCGTTATATTACGATAAAATTGCCTGGTTTGGGCCTATGTACAATTGTGCATATAACTAACCCTTTTTATGGTCCCCAACGTGCATAGTGATGTCCACAGAACAGAAAAAACGCCTAGTGATGTCAAAAGCGGGGCGTCAGATCTTACTACAAATATATTAAACTGGAGACAGCAATGGGTACCAATTGCTGTCTCCAGTTACAATGATACAAAATCCCGTAGCATATGTAGTCCCTGTACAAAATAACCTTAAAAGTGTTTTTTTTATTTTTCGCTAGCTTCGTCACGAACGCAAATGACCCGTTCCACGGAACAAGATTGGTATCTATTTCAGTATAGTATAATGTAATCTGTGATCAAAAGTGAAAGTGCTAAAATGAGGTGATGACATTATCGAAAACGTTGCATGAACACCAGCTAACTGACGCGTGCAACCTAGAACGTCCACCTGATAATTATTATAATGGTCGCACTAACATCATGGTCACCACTCAGTCACTACAATTAATATAATAAAAAATATCCCATAGCGAGGTATTGAATCGTATCAGATAAATCGTCCTTTAAAAAAAACATATCTGTCTAAAGAAATAAATATATGCCAGAAGGATATTATCATAATATGTAACAGACTCTTCTCGTACGATATGGATTTATCTGCATTTTTGAGGTACAGCCTCTCTAAACCTAAACTCTCTAAACCCCACAATCAAGGAACACTGAAGGAAGATATTATTTTGTTCCTTAGAACACGAACAACAACAACAAAAAATCAAAACGGCTTCCAAAACAAAACACTCATCATCATCATATCAGCCGAAAGACGTCCACTGCTGTCCCGTGCGTCTCGCAACCAGCGTATCCCTGCAACCTTCACCAGGTCGTCGGTCCACCTGGTGGGAGGCCTTCCAACGCAACGTCTTCCGGTTCGCGGTAGCCACTCCAGAATCTTTCTGCCCCATCGGCCATCCGTTCTGCGAGCAATGTGCCCTGCCCATTGCCACTTAAGTTTGGCAATTCTTCGGGCTATGTCGGTAACCCTGGTAAACCTTGCGAATCTCTACATTTCTAATTCGATCACGCAAGGAAACTCCGAACATAGCCCTCTCCATTGCCCTTTGGGTGACTGTAAGCTTTCTGATGAGGCCCATTGTAAGCGACCACGTCTCATAGCCATAAGTCATCACTGGCAACACACACTGGTCATAGACTTTCGTCTTGAGACACTGTGGTAAGTTAGACGAGAAGATACCGCGCAAATTCCCGAACGCTGCCCAACCGAGTCGGATTCGACGGTTGACCTCTTTCTCGAAGTTGGCCCTACCCAACTGGATCGTTTGTCCCAGGTAGACATAGTCGCCCACAGCTTCGAGTGTATAGTCTCCGACCTTAATAGGAGTGGGTGTAACATGGGCATTCAGCATCACCTTGTTTTTGTCCATGTTCATCCTAAGACCCACTCTTTCGAAAGCTCTACTGAGGTCATCGAGCATTATACTGAGGTCCTCCTTGGTCTCAGTCATAACCACTATATCGTCGGCAAACCGAAGGTGAGTGATGTACTCGCCATTGACGTTGATGCCTATTAGCCCTCTCCAGTCTGGCCCTTGGAGAGGTCCTCAAACAAAACACTACATAGCGAAAAATAACATTGTTTTCCGAAGTCGGTGTCGAATAACGGACCACAATGGGCACAAAAGATTAGTTTTCTAGTTTTTAGTTTTAGTAGGTAACCAAGGAGGTAGGGTTGTCGGTTTTTTTATCCGTTAACAATTAATGAAAATCAATTATAGCCAAAGTACATCTCATGACGATTCCAAAAAGCCCAACTACGACTAGGATACATTGTTTTATTTCGGAGTTACAGTGGCCATTGTGGTATTCTTCATCAGTTCCACTTCACCATATGATACTTTCTGAGTGCAAATGATTGCATTATTGATGAAAATACCAAAATCGCTATAAGTATATTTGAGGAGTTCCCTCGATTTCTCTAGGATCCCATCATCAGATCCTGATTTCCTTATCCTTGAGATATCGGCTTTCCAACAAAAAAAGAATCATCAAAATCGGTTCATAAACGACGAATTTATCCGTGAACACACAAAAAAGAAGAAAAATATATATATTGTTATAGTACGGTCGAATTGAGAAACCTTCTCCTTTTTTGAAGTCGGTTAAAAATGAGATAACCTATATGCCAGTTACGTATACGTCTTGTATGAGCAATAGTTGATATAAGATGATCATCAAACTTTACGGTAGACCGTACCTATCACTAAGTTAGCTTCTTTGTTCTTCATCCATTTGACAAATCTAAATGAGCATCTTAGTTAAGAAACCAGTCGTTTTCAGTATAATTGCATGATGTTGCAGCTTTGTTTCGTTAGTTGAGTTCTTTATTTTTAACCGACTTCCCAAAAAGGAGGAGGTTCTATGTTCGACATTATGTTTGTTTTTTTTTGTGTTTTTCACCGATATCTCCGTCAATTGTAGACCGATTTTGAAAATTCTTTTTTGTTTGAAAAACAAACCAATTTCGGAACATACTGTTCCGAAATTGGTCCCATTTTAATTTAGTGAAGATCTGATGAAGAACTTCGGAGATATACGACAGAACTCTTCAATAAATAACGGCAAATCTCTTGGGATTTCTGCAATCGCAAGTCTGTTTATTGTTTATACCATTTCATAACATAACGTCACGCCAGTACGCTCATAAGTGGTACGCAGATCTCTCATTTCACCGGATATGTTCAAGTTTCATGAAATCTATTCTGGCGTTATAGTTACCTTACTGACTTGCCTATTAGGTAGGTACAACTAAAAAGTGAAAAATAAAAAAAACTTTTTGCAAAAAGATACTACCGACTTCCAAATACAAAAAATCTTTTTGCAAAAAAATACTACCGACTTCCAAATACCAGAAGTAGATTTATATATAAGTCGGTGTCCATAACGCAAAAAAAATGGTACCTACGAAAGACACCGACTTCAATAAATAAAGTTATTTTTCACTTTGTATTTTTGTATTTGGAAGTCGGTAGTATTTTTTTGCAAAAAGTTTTTTTTTATGAAGTTAATGAAGATAGAATATAAGTGACATTCTTAGCGAGGCTTATAGGTAGAGCTTTCTTCTTATGTCTTTTTTGTGGTAAACGTGGTGGACAAAGTGAAACAATGAGCATACGAATTGGGAATCTTCATTGTCACATTAAGTAAGCAAATAATCAGACCGAGACAATTCCTTGGCCTCGTAAAAACTATGGATTTTGAGGCCATTGTTTGTGTAAGTGAAGAAATGTTTAATGATGTCTAGGACAAGCAATTAAAATATTAATAATAAAAAAGTCCTATATTCCTAAGAGGCCCATCGTACGTTGTTAGGTAAACCACAAAATAAATAGTTAATTAACGTTACGCTTTTGTCCATATTAGGTGTTTTCCACTTGTTACTATAAGTCTTGTTTAAAAACCGGCCAAGTGCGAGTCGGACACGCGCACGAAGGTTTTCGTACCATTATCGCAAAAAACGGTAAAAAAAAACACGTTTGTTGGATGGGAGCCCCACTTAAATATTTATTTTATTCTGTTTTTAATATTTGTTGTTATAGCGGCAACATAAATACATCATCTGTGAAAGTTTCAACTGCCTAGCTATAGCTATCACGGTTCATGAGATACAGCCTGGTGACAGACGGACAGACGTACCGCGGAGTCTTAGTAATAGGGTCCCAATTTTACCCATTGCGTACGGAACCCTAAAAAAGTAAAAATAAAATTCATTGATCCGATTGTACCAAAAAGTATAATTATGTAACTTGAAAACATGATTTTTGTTTATACAGATATTTTGATAATTTTAGTCTCAAATGAAAGGTATAGGCGTACAACCTTTTAATCCAAAAAATCATGTGAATCGGTCCAATCGTTTATGAGATATTAACTAATGACTGAATGCCAAGTGAAAGGGTTGGACGCCGCTTACCGCGACGAGTTTGTTTTGATCGTGTTAGCGACACTGCCTTTACATTTTTGTCATATCGTTTTGAAATTTTGGAATACATTGGTAGACAGGTGTTAACGTCTTTTATTTTTTTGTTATCTGGCGGTGACTTTAATAACATACCTAAGTGAGTGTGTAATTCACCGATCGATGAAAAAATTTATAGGGCTACTAAAATATTCAATTGGGCAATTACAACCATAAATAGTTACTTATAAGTCCGCACGTAGACGAGTATTTTTGTTGCTGTCTTCATTCTAAGATATTTAAACACAGCCAGTGTTTAAACCACCAACCAATAACAAATAACAAAGCAGCTCGTGGCTAAAAACAACAGCCGCACTGGTTGATCATCAAGGTTAAGCAACGATTGACGAGGTCGGTCCGTGGATGGGTGACCATTTTAACATACCGAGTTTCCTCCGTGCCTCGGAAAGCACGTTAAGCCGTTGGTCCCGGCTGTTATTTGAAGATCTTTGACAATCGTTACGAGTAGTCAGAAGCCTGAGATCTGACACCAGTCTAGTCAAGGGATACCGTGTTAGCCAGTTACTGGGTTGTGGAGGTCAGATAGGCAGTCGCTCCATGTAAAACACTGGTACTCAGCTGAATCCGGTTAGACTGGAAGCCGACCCCAATATACACACATCAACACGGTCTAGGGATAGTTCATACTCAATTAAATAACTCGAAAAGTACTGGCCGCATTGGAATCTTTTATACACCGATTTGTTTGTAATTTATCTCAGACTAATTCCAAATTCAAATGTTTGAAAATTCTTTTGTTTTTCGGTGGCATAAAAATGTCTTGATGTGTAGGAGAGGGAATTTTCATTTGTGCGAAATTTAGAAAACAATACGAATTACGTTTAGTTTGTTTTTTTTTCATTTTTAAACGAAATATAAAGTTAAAATTGAGGTATTGTAGCCATGCAACGCCTCCGCATTTGACGAGGGCGGAGATGTTACGAGCTGTGGGAATGCTGGAAGCTGGGTCTGTTCAGCGTAATGTTGCTGAGGCCATAGGGACCCACCAAAATGTAATTTCAAGATTGTGGACACGCTATCGTGCCACAGGTGAAGTAGCGGAGAGGCACCGGGGGCCAAGTCGCATCACTACCCCCAGACAAGACCGATTTTTGCAAATTACTGCGCGAGCTCAACCAAATGCAACGGCGACTCAATTGGTCCAAAGGCTGCGAGTGGAACACGCAAGTGCTTGTGAGTGACCAAACTGTAAGAAGGCGACTGCATGAAAGGAATCTACGCTCTCGTAGACCACTCCGGGTCCCACCTTTACGGAGAGGCAATCGTGGACGACGATTAGAATGGGTTCGGAACCACGTGGACTGGGGCCGTGAGCAATGGTCCAATGTGCTGTTTACGGATGAATCCAGGTTCGGCTTCCATCCAGATTCACGAAGGACGCGTGCTTGGCGAGTTCCTGGACGATGGAGCCGTCTTCAGAACCCTCAGGAAGTTCACCCATACCAAGGAGGAACAATTATGGTTTGGGCAGGCATTCGTCTTGGAGGACTGACGGATCTCGTTTGGGTGCGGGGCAATATGACGGCAGAACGATAAGTCTAACAGGTGCTGGGGCCCGTTATCTTGCCCCACAGAACACAAATGGGGCAAGATATCCTGCTCATGCACGACAATGCCCGGGCACACACGGCGAGAACGGTAGCAGCTTGGTTACATACACACAATGTTAGGGCCTTAGACTGGCCTGCTCAATCGCCAGATCTAAATCCCATTGAGCATGCGTGGGATATGCTGCAAAGAAGAGCTCTGAAGGAAGTTCCTGAAAATCTGGCTACAGAAGATCAACTTTTTGCGCACCTCAGAAGGACATGGGACAATATTCCGCAGCAAGACATTGACAACCTTGTTCTGAGCATGCCGAATCGTTGCCGATGTGTTATGAACATCATGGGCGCTTTCTCAGACTACTAACTTCAAGTTTATAAACACAAATTAAATGATTTTTCTATTTTTTTTCAGTTTTTACTCATAAATTAAAAGTTAATTCATATACGGTTTCCGTCTATGCTTCATTTTTTTCCATAAAATCCTGAAATTTTAATCGAAGTACCTTAACCATTATTAAAAAAATGATAGAATATTAAATAACGTATCTTTTAAATATATACATGTCATATAAATAATTAACACATTGATAGTAATTCGCTTTTTTTAAAATATCCCTAGACCGTGTTGATGTGTTTAGTTAGAAAAAGGCTAGGCAGATTGATTTTTAATAACAAATATATTTACAAGTTCAGTTTTATAGTCAGGAACTGAGCTCTATATTTATAAAGAGAATCTTGTTTTTGCTTTTACAAGCTTTTATTTATATTCATATTTTCCGATGTCTTTAATTATTGTAATCAAATTTTGCAAGCTAAATTGGGCGCACTTCCCGGTGTTGGAGAGCTGAAATTCTGCACACATGCAATTTTTTGTCAAAAAAATACTCAAAAACTGCTGAACCCGTTTCAATCTGTGTTTATAGTGTTTATTACCCGTTTCTATTGCAGATATAGATTAGATATGTATTTATTGGGCTATCATTTGAAGATAACTTTTATTTACTATTATTTCTATTATTCATTTTAATTTTGTGTTTTGTGATGTACCTATGATTAAATTAAAATTATTTTGACTATTATTGTTGTAAAAAAATGATGTCTATTTTATGTTTTAATTTGATGTGTTTTTAATTTTAAATTTATGAGTGACATGCCAAAATAAACGAAAACCACTGCGTGGGCGATGTCATTAAGTTGTCTTAACTTATTCTTTATATTATGAACACATCCCTAACTTACTCTTTCTTTAATTGTTTCGGTAATTACGGTATTCAATCGGTTAGTGTTCATAATCCATACAAATATTTTAAATACGAAAATAACTGTCGGTCTGTCCCATTTTGTCGGTTTTTGGCAATGATATTCAAATAAACAGATATGTTATGAGCGCGCGCATTGTGAAGACTCAAATAGGGCACAATTGTGACCTTTAGTCTTTAGTTTATGTCACGCATGGCGAAGAGCGATAGGCTTTGTTGAAACAAAAACAAAATAACAAAATGCCATCGTGTGTATTTAGAAATTGTACCAATTATGATACCAAAGTACATAAAACAGAAGGGATCTCATAACATATTTAAGTACGTAATACGCCTCAATTTACTAATTTATTTCATTTTGTTTTCCTAATATTCTGATATTTGGATGTTAGAAAAAGATAACAACATTGGTGGATGTTTGTTTACATTCACACGCAAGTGACAAACACTAGCTGTCTCTTTTTTTCTTGTTGGTTTTATCAAGCCATCCCTTTCGACTTGTAGTGAAATAAAAAGTGTGTATGTGTGCTGCCGCTGCTGTGCGGAACACTTTTATCAATTGTTTTGTGAGTGTATAACGTATCTGTTTATTTGAATATCATTGATTTTTGGTATAAACCTAGACTGGAGCTTAGAAAATAACACTTATTCTTTGCTAGTATTATATTATCTGTGCTTATGCTTTTCTTCCCGGGCATACGTTCCCTTGGAATAATTACCGACTACCATTCAGGCGAAGTCACTAGAAGAAGTTAGTCCATTATAAAAATAACTGCCTTCATAACGTCTAGTCATGCGGATTAGTCATCAGTTTTATGTGCTACAGTGTTCTTATCGTAAAGCCTATTGTTTGTTTAAAGTTTTATTGATTTTACTAGACCTTACGGAATTTTCAGTTATCGGACGGATATCGGTAATCGAGTATATTAATGTGATGTGCCATCATTCATACGTAACTGTTTTAGATTTAACGCTAGCATTTCTATATAAAATCCATGGTTTTGAAAGGCGTGCATCATATTATCATACATCATCGTAGATAGCGCTGTTGGGTAAGTATTCGCCGACAAAGTGTCAATAAGAAAGAAAGAAAAAAGTTTATTTGTGACCCGCACAGGAGACACGAGAAATATGCAAAATATTAAACAATAATAAAAATAAAATCCCGTGCGACACCAAAAATGATCCTATTTCAGCATGTGCAGCGATATCCAAAATTGAAATAACGCTGCGCTGATTTACTGATAAGGCCCACCGTTGATGCCACGGACACACTTACGCAACGGAAAATACAACAAGTAAAATGAACTTTGCCATCCCGTATCCCGTCTACACTGAGTATCCTCTCAAACGACTCTACTTCTCTTAGTCTAGCCTTGTCCCGATCTTCTTCTTTCTTTTCGTGCGAGGTGTGGCCACCTCTGGTATCAGAGTTAATTAAGCCGCCTCTGGGAATCCCCACAGGCCTCTGACTTGGCTATTTCAGACTTACATTATAACTATATAAGTCCTGGTTTCCTCACGATGTTTTCCTTCATTGTTGCCTGTGATGTCCAAGATAAACTTAGAAAGTACATATGAATTTGAAAAAATCACATTGGTACTTGCCCGGATTCGAACCTACGACCTCAAGCACGACAGGCGAGGTCTTAGCCACTGGGCCACCACGACACACCCGACAGTTATCTGTTTGTCCCGATAGGTATCTGGGGTTAACTCTCCTCTTCCTACGCCAGACATGCCCCATTCACCTCCCTGAACCTACATAAATACCGGTAGACTTTTATTAATAGAAATATGCACTGACAAAAAACCAGACATATTGTTACTACTACGTGACCTAGTTATAATGACAGGATATATTGGAATGCTTTGCTCTATTCATAGAACTTTTGGTCAAGGTACGAGTACCAGGAACTCATAACTTTACGTAGCCACTCGACTGGTATAATACCAGTTAGTAATTACACTATAGAAACAATCTACAGTGTCTTAATTTGGCCTCGAATTACCTCCGTCAGGTAGATAGATAGCCATTGCGACAGATATATTGGCTTTAATGTCAAGATTTATGTTCCAAATGCACATTATAATGTAAATAAATAATTGTGTAAATGCGTTTTATTCGTTCATTCACATTTACCTCGATTTGGTAACGTATACTGTTTTGAAAGTCCCATGTTTCGAGTGATTTCATTAGGTGCGTTATATATATATACGGTGAAGGAAAACAGCAAACAGCGTAAAGACACAAAATGTGTTCTAGAATAACAAACATGAAACCATAATATATGACATTTAGCAACCTGCTGTGGGTTGGTAGATGAGCGGCACTTACTCTTGCTGAAAGAAGGCATATGTGACATGTCCCAAGTCCCAGCAGCAAGAACATTTTACGCTGATTAACAGCTTAGCAGTCCCATGAGCCATAAATATGGTATTTTGTATTGTTTTACTAAAGTGAACCTGTTAAGCTATTACACGGTTTTTCTTTTGTTGTTGTTTCTGTTGAATATGACCGAAGTTCTTCATCAGATGTTAACCAAATTTAAATGGGACCAATTTGGTAATATACTCTTTCAAACAAAAATACGATTTTCTTTTCAAAATCGGTCCACAATTGACGGAAAAATCGGTGAACATACACAAAAAGATTAAAAACAAACATAAAGTCGAACATAGAAACCTTCGTTTTTGAAAAGTCGGATAAAAATCAAAGGGGTTTTACGATCTATTTTATTATTTCAAATAGCTATCAAATTGATTATTGATAAGCATCGTCACATAAGTACAAGGTGTGTTTATTCGGCACCTGCAGCCTACAAATCCCAATCCTAAATAATATTGATTGCCAGGATGTAAATAGCACTGTTATCTTATAAATCACCAGCCCTAACAAAAGCAAAATAGCGACACCTCAAAAGATATTAAGTAGATTACTCAAAGATTTTTTGTTCTCATGAGATTATCTGACAGCGTGACAACCCTGACACAGAACTCTCGTGCTTCAATAACTAATGCAGACATTTTAAACATATAATTATTTAAACGAAACTATAACCACACATTAGCTTCACTATACTTAAGAAAATAACCAACAAATGCGTTCACAATTTTCCAAACAAGTGTGGAAAAGTCAGTCTAATGTATATTTTATTTTCACTTTCTACAGTAAGAGGCATGGAGCACTCTCTCCTGCGTTACCTACCTATGATTATGCACTATACGCAGGAATTTGCGTAGTTTCGTCACAAGTGCAGTTGCAAGTCACTCGACTACCATTACTACTGGCTTACCACACAATCATTTGAGTAACTGTTATGGTTTAGTAGTTTTAGTGTAAACTGCATTCGTGTTTTTCTAGTGTAATATTTTATGGCTTTATTGCATTTAAATCACGAAACTGTTTAGCAATAGGGTTTTAAACACTGAACATTTATTTTTCGATAGATTTCGCTATAGTAAACACTAATGTACTTAAAACATCGGTCAGTTTGCCTGTAGGTACTATGGGCCAAAGCTACATCTGATCACGTTGAAAAAAAAACCCGTGCGTAAGATGACCAAAGCTGCGTCCGCCCTTTTTGCGTCGACCATAGCCAAATGATATATTTCGATATATGGTGGACATCCCACCCATACGCACTAAACGTTTTGGGAATACTTTTATTATGCGTACAGCTAAGGAGTGGAATTCCCTGCCGGAGTCTGTGTTTCCCGATAGCTACAATCTAGGGGTCTTTAAGTCAAGAGTGAATAGGTTACTTCTAGGCAAGCGTGCTCCACCATCGACCACATCATCGCTTACTATCAGGTGAGATAGTGGTCAAGCGCGAGCCTATATTAGATAAAAAAAAAAAAAAAAAAATGACTTGTTTGATTTTTTGCCGTCTTTTTTTAATTACAAAATCAAGAGGCTGACAGGTACTAGAGTAAACAGTCACCCGATGCTGCGATACTATTAGTTGATGAGTATGTCGGCCTTAATTTAGCGGGCGAGCCGTGCAAGCTAAAATAGTCCTTACGGTGATAGATATAGCTTTGGCCGATTGTACATATTCATCTTTTAATGTTCCCACTGCTGGCACACAGTTCTCCTCTCTGTGAGAGGGCATGGGCCGTAATCCACCACGCGGGTTCAGTGCGGTTTGCTGGATGACATGACGTGTGGAGACATGTGGTCTTCGAATTTTAGGTTCTAGGACATGCCGGTTTCCTCACGATGTTTCCCTTCACCGTTTTAGGAGCAGTGGTGATGAATTATTTTACACAAAGTAAAGTACCTGCCTGGGTTCGAACCCACGACCTACAACTTGTAAGTTGCGTCCGTTACCACTGGGCCGCCACTGCTCCCAGATACATATTACAGTGAAACTTGGTTAAGTGGTACCTGGATAAGTGAGATACCTCCATAACTGGAACTCATGCTGAGGTCCCAACACTTTGGCACTGAATTACCCCTGTTAGTGGGACGGAGCAAACCTCTATATCTGGGATTCGTTCTTTCGATTTATCATCATAGTCACCTCTATAACTGAGACAGCGAGTGAATTTTATATGCATAAACCTCTGTAACTGAGATAACTTCGTTTTGTTTGTTTACTTGCTTATTCTTATTTTACGCAATGCCGCACTTAACTACGTAAGTAATTTTGAGTCTCAATGACCTCCAGTTTTAGTTTCGCCTTACACGATTAATACGGATGTTTAATTTAAAAATGTAAAAACTAAAGCTACAATCTTTATCAGAGTGAGAAGACACGCGATGATCTTGTGTCGAATTTAATGTGCCAAAATTTACTCTTTGTAGAATAATTCAGAATAAAAATAAAATTCAATCACAATGTTCTGAAGGACAAGGCAAACTAAAACATGGACGTTTATCAGAATATCCTGAACTTGAACAGTGTTTGCTAACATGAATCAAGCAAATTCGTAACAAAAACGTTCCAATGATTAAAGAAAAGGCACAAGATTTCGCGCGAAGGCTCGTTATTCATAATGTTTGTAAAGCAATTTGTGGAGAAAGTAACGCTGTTGATGTTAACAAATGTGGCCAATGGACTTGATTAAAATTCATTTATAATGTTTACACAGCACGTTATTTTATTTAATATTCGCACCTCTATAACTGAAATAACCTGTATTCTGACCTCTATTAATGGAACCCCCTGTAAATGAGACAGATATTTATTTATACCTGGATATCTGCGACACTGGGTAAGTGGAATACCTCTATAAGTGAAACAACATTGCAGGTCCCTTGATGTCTCACTTAACCAGGTTTCACTGTAGTTGTTAGAATATAAACAAAAGTATCTATTTGAAAATTTTCTACTGGTTCTTGTTAGCTTTAGGTCCAGTTTTTAACCGACTTTCCAAAAAGGAGGAGGTTTTAAACTCGCCTGTATTTTTTTAAATGTTTGTTACCTCAGAACTTTTTATTAGGTGAATCAATTTTGATGATTCGTTTTTTATTTGAAAGCTGGTGCTTGTCGTGTGATCACATTTACAACTTCGGAGATATACATCAGAAATCTTCAATAAACGACGGCAAATCACTCGGGATAGCTGCAATTGCAAGTCTGTTTATTGTTTACACCATTTCATAACATAACATCACACTGGTACGCTCTTAAGGGGTATTTTATTTATTTATTTATTATATACTTTATAGTACACCACAAAATATGTACAGGAAAACATTCACTAAAACAAGTGTACAATGGGCGGTCTTATCGCACAGGGCAATCTCTTACAGACAACCTTTGGATGGACTGTACGATAGGAGAAGAATGTAGGGCTGTCAGTGTACAAAAATTAAATACTTAAAAAATATTACTTAGACATAATAACATATAATACATACATACAATATTATATAATGTACTAATACATATCAAATATCTAACAGAGAAAGGAGAAGAATAAAAATTATAGTGACAGGTAATGCTCTTTTACCATTTTCTTAAACAGTACGCAGGTGTGAACATTTCACCCTGGTAATCCTGGTATACTCTCATTCCACCGGTTTTGTTTAAGTTTCATTTTATTTACCATTGGTTTGTTTAACTACGGATAAAAAAACTGGGCCTTAGTGACCATGACCTATGACTACAAAAAGTAAATAGCTTAACTTTGGATATAAAAACAAAGTAGGTAATTAGCTCTGATTACAATAATTATTTTGCCGGATTTTCCTGTCGTTACCAAATTCTGGTTACGATCGGTACTTTCAGCGTCCAAAAGATCCTCAGATTTATAACTGTCTTAAGCCCCAGTGGAAAATGGACTTACTATTTTCGTTGTAAGAGACAGAGTAATGGTAATGTCGATAAAATACAGTGAGCTAACAAACACAACAACCATTCGCACTTAACGCGGCCTTAAGGCGCCGATTCCCTTGAGTAGCTGATTTTTAAATGAGAATCACGTCTAAATGGCCAGTCGTAATTTTTTGGAAATAATATATGTTACATTAGACTCTTTTCTTAATAATTTGATCTAAGAAAATTTTGAGATTTATTCGTATAACATAGTGTAATTAATTTGTAAAGTTATGTCTAAAACGGACAAAAACACGACAATCGCACCAAACCCGCTGGGCGTATTTTAATGAAGTTGACACCATCTCAACGACAATTTAATTATCTACATTTTGATCAGAAGCAATTTTTTTAAAGCCATAGAATAATATTTAAAGTACAAAAGCTACTTAATTTTGGGTCGCGCCGTGTGAAACGAGTGCGCGTTTTGTTCCCTCAAGGTCGTTGGCGTTAGTCGTTGTCTTAAGAACCTAAATTACTTATTAATAATGGATATTAATTCAGACATGACAGACCCAGATTCATTTCCACAGCTTTAAGCCTTTTATCCTGTCCCAAAACACAAATCTACAAAGCTGACGCACAAAGCGCATATAATTAAAGTTATGATTGACGGTGTCATCACCGCTGCGCAAGAGTTGCCTCACCGTGAGACACCGCGCAATCATCATGGCGAATACTTTTTGTCTAATGTCTGACTTGCAAAACTTATATGATGTCCGGTTACATCAAACTGTGGCTATGCGAATAATTATTTACTTTACAATGTCGTACAGACTTACATATAGGCTAGGCTGATATATCTACCAAATCAGTCTGCTGTTATTCACTTGAAATTAAAAGACTTTTTTATTGTCATCATTAAAATCTAAGTAATGAAAATAAAAGTCGTTGACACCTGTCTACCAATGTATTCCAATATTTCAAAACGATGCGAAAAAAATGTAAAGACAGTGTCCCTAACAGGATCAAAACAAACGTATCGCGGTAAGGGGCGTCCTTGACGATTTCACTTGGCATGAAATTATTTTCAGTAATCAGTTAATATCTGAGATGATTTAAACGGAATGGTTCTACGCCTATACTTTTAAAAATCATGTTTTCAAGTTACGTAATTATGTATAATTTTTGGTACTTAAGGATCAATGACTTTTCGTTTTTGATAACTGGCGGAGACTTTAGATATGGATAGTTTGATACCCATTACGATTGCTAAGTTTTGTTTATTTTAATTTGACTGTTTCTGTCTGTCTATTTGTTTAATTTGCACATTATAACGGATTTGGATGAAACTTGGCACACGAGGAGAAGACCATATCCTGATTAGAACATAGGACATCTTTTAGCCCGGGAGATTAATCCATTTGAGAAAAATCACCTGCACCTGCTGGCAGAATCTAGTACATATAGTACATTTTGATGCAAATGGGTATACTTTGTCATTGCAGCCAAAGCAGAAGAGACGACCGAACCGAAGGCGAGCCCGTAACGGAGACGAGAGATTGCAATGACAAAATGTTTTTTTTTATGTTGCTCCACACTAGGAATTTCTTCCTGTATCGTGGGTGCGTTTACAAACATTTAAACTAACATACACAATACACCCAGATCCGGAACAACTATCTGTAGGCCATACAAATATTTGTTCCGTGCCGGAATCGAACCCGCGACACCACGTCCACGTTTATCAAATATATTTTTCAATACACTTGCGAAGAAACAATAAAAATGTAAACAATCATATTTTTTTACAAAATGTTTGTGAAAAATGGCATAATTGTCGCAGATTTTTGTCTTACCGCACCGTGTTCATTTTTCGGCAAGTTGCCAAACAGACTAATATTAAAAATATTAAAAAAAAATTAATACAGTGCAAAATAATTTGACAAAATATACTTAATGTTTTTTATTATTATTTATGATGTTGAATATATAGGAACTGGACTTATATCATAATTATGTTTATAGCTTAGTTATCTGTGGCCAACTGGTGGCCAACATAAAACACTTGTAGCGATAAATGAAAAAAAACCCATGTTTGTGAAATACACCATATTCTGAACCTTATCGTAGTGCAATAAGAGCTAGTTTACGAGGGAGTGTGTTATAAATAAATAAACATTATTTTGACCTCATCGATGGTGTGACGATGGTCTACTATCATGTTTTCGTTTCGCTGATTGTTAACCTTTGTTCATATTTTTATTCCATTCGCGCTTATGATAAATTATATTTTTTGCAAATATATTAAAATAACACTTTTAAACGTCAATCTTTTGTTGTGAATTCAAACTAGATGAGTCCGGTGTTTCCTAGCTAATCTTTGGTTCACACATCGGTTGTCTATTCAAACTAGATAAGTCCGGTGTTTCCTAGCTACTCTTTGGTTCAAACATCGGTTGTCTGTAAGTATTATGTTGTATTTTAATACAATACCGGATAATAATACTTCTATTTCGATGACTAGGCATTATTTAATTGCTGAATCAGATGAATAATGACACACCCACATAGACTACTTGTGTAAAATAGTAATAGAACAAAAAATATACTTTGTCCATCCTCCATACAGGTCTTGTTTTGACGTCATTCCCCTTCGTTGAAGTACCTATCATATGATCGACTGTGTAACCCTTCGACTCATGGTAGGGGTAGACACTATGCGCTTTTAATCAGTAGGAGTCCGACATATTCTTGCTTTCCCCCAAGACGGAGAGTATCCATGAAGATTGCCCCATAAAAAAGGTACTTCATCATTGGTGTACCTAAAGACGTAACGCGAATTTTCTGTATTACAATTTCCAATAGTTAGATAGTTACCGCAAACTTGTGCAAGATAGTATGGTTTCGCGTTCGCAACAGTAACCTAAGCAGGTTTACCTATATATACCTAGCAGGTTTACCTATATACCTTGTATGATAACAACAAATTAATGATGCTGAATTTCAAACGTGCTTAAGTGAGTTGTATTCTGATTCTGCCATACTCCGACAGTCATAACACGGGTAAACACCCCTGATATAAATCTAACTAGATGACGCGATTGTATGTACTTCGCGTGTCAAAAAACTGAGTAAAATTACGATCAATGATTGTATTTTGAGCATGAAATCTAGAGAATTGCCTAATTATGCCATATTGAGCTGTAAAGACTATATAGAAAAAGTAGGCCGAGACGTTTTTTTTAATTATCTATAGGCTTGCGCTTGACCACTATCTCACCTGATGGTGAGCGATGATGTGGTCGACGGTGATGCACGCTTGCCTAGAAAAAACCCATTCACTCTTGACTTAAAGACAACTTTTTTTTTTTTGCGTGGAGAAATGCTCATGCATACTGCACTACCACGGGGAGATAGTGCAGTTATGTGGGACTCTAACCCACTTAAGGCGCTACCCCGAGCAAAACGCCGCGCTAGCTGTTTTTCGTGCAGTTTTTAGGAGCTATCTACTCGTTATTTAAAATGAAATATCAACTAATAAAAATACATTAAATTTCTACATATTATTGATTCCAAAATTGTAGAATTCTTTTTTTTTTTAATTTAGTATATGTTTCACTAATCTCTTTCCAACAAAACCATAAAAATGAGAAATAATGATTGATAGCATGCATCTCCTCGTAAAGTGTTCATTAATAATTGTTTGCATTGTGGCATTTAAGGCACAAAAAAGATGCATACGATCTATTTTTAAATTGAAAAGTACTGATAGCTGCGTGCCATATTTTAAACAATATAAACTTTTAACCCTACCATGTTTGTACATTTTAGAAATGGCAGTATTTGTTAAATTAAACCCAGAGCGCTTCGCACGAATGGCTGATGTATTTCCACGGAATAGACGTGACAATACTAGTCTGTGTATCCCCAGTGCTAGAACAACTCTGATGCGCAAGGGTGTCTGCTGCATGGCACCGGTGATATATAATAAAATACCAAGTTGTTGGAAGGAATATAATTTGACATTATTCAAAAAAAGACTTCGGAATTTTTTAGTAGATAAGGTTTATTATAGTATTGCAGATTTTTTATTGGAGAAAGAAATTGTTTGACTATTTTATATATTGTATTTAAATAAGTATTAGAAATTGCGACATTAATGATATTATTGACTGATGAAATAGAATTATTTTATTTATTGAATGAATTGAATGGTTGAACATTGATATTATTATTAGTAAATGATGAACCAAATTTATATTATTTAATGGAATTATAGTATTAAATTTTAAACTCTGTACTTTTGCATGCCTTGTAATTGGTAAAATATGGCTGTTTCTGTATTTATTTATTGTGTACCACCATGACTTGTACCCATATTTGCAAAATAAAATATCTTTATCTTTATCTTATCTTATCTTTGTACTAACACTAATGGATAGACAATTTGATAACGAACATTTTGGTAGATTTTTTTTTTTCAAAAGACCAATATTTGATTTTATAAAGAAGTTATTCTAAAATCTGGGCGTATTCACTACTGTAATTCATGCGCCACGAGTGCCGCTAGGCCAATAGGAATGCTCAAATCTCATGCTGATTTTTTGGTCAGGGTACGGCCTTAAACTCCACGGTGTCCTCCTGTGCCGCTTATGGCGAGAACACGGGCACGCGTTAGCACTCACCGCGAACCCGCCGCGTCTGTCCGTCACCGGACCCTCCTTGGGGGAGTATCCCCCATCACCGGCGCACCAGAACACACTGTACGCCGTGACCACCCCAGGGACCAAATCAGCACCCTTGTATGTCCCCCTGTGACGGGCCAAGGTCAATGGCCCCGCCACCTACCATATTTCGGCCGCAGGGGATAGGGAGATCGGCTAGAGCAATACCGATACTCCTCCTCCAAAGCGGCCCCACCGCGTCCGCTATCAGACGGTGGCGACCCCGTCCGGGCCGCGGAAGGTAGGGAGAGCGGCGCACCGCAATATCGGCACTCCTCTCCGGACGCGGCCTCCAACCCTCAGCCGCGACTTCGTATGGAACCTATGGGAATCTCCATAAGACATCGCGGCCCGCCTCAGTTGCGATGTCGCCTGTTACCAAGCCGCACCGCAACCTACTAGTTGGCCGCTACGTCGTCGGCTTAATCGGCAAAAGCCCTGACGAGCGGCTTTTGCCAGCCAGCTGAGCCTTTGCCTCAATATATGGCCCAAAATTGAGAATCGATGTCAAAGTAACGTCAAGAAGCTCAAGATGGTCCGTTATTAGCACGTTTACATCACGGAAAGTTGTAGCGGGGTGAAATTGGCTCTTTTTAGCGGAAAAAAGACACTCCTGGATTTTTGCAGCATTAAACTTGACCAAAGCCCCATTCGGAGACTGCCTGCAAGGACAGGTTCAAACGCTCCACCATGGCGTCACGGAGAGACCGGATCTTGTTTTCTTTCATTGGTAAGTAAAGTTTTTAAATTGTTTGTGAAAAAGTGACACGCTTGGTTTTCATACAGAGAGGGACTTACGTTATCTAGTTAGATTTATGTCTGTGGGTAAACAAACACCTCAGTGGATTGGGAACGAGCGGTCACGTCGGTCGTTAGTTTGATGCCCACCGTTGCACGTGAACTCAGCAAAAGCAAGGAAGCATAATGCATTTTCTATTCCTCGTTCTAGTTCTGGAATGTTAATTAAGTCTTTATTTTCATTCTTAGTCTGACTTTTTAACCGACTTCCCAAAAAGGAGGAGGTTCTATGTTCGACTTCAAGTTTGTTTTTTTTTTTTGTGTATATTCACCGATTACTCCGTCAATTGTGGACCGATTTTGAAAATTCTTTTTTTGTTTGAAAAAGTATGTTCCGAAATTGGTCCAATTTTAATTTGGTGAAGATCTGATGAAGAACTTCGGAGATATACAACATAACTCTTCAATAAATAACGGCAAATCTCTCGGGATTGCTGCAATCGCATGTCTGTTTGTTGTTTATAACATTTCATAACATAACTTCACGCCAGTTCGCTCTTAAGGGGTAAGCAGACCTCTCATTTCACCGGTTATGTTCAAGTTTCATGAAATCTATTCTGGCGAAATAGTTCCCTTACTAACTTGCCTATTAGGTACGTACAACTAAAAAGTGAAAAATAAAAAAAACATTTTACAAAAAAATACTACCGACTTCCAAATACAAAACTACAAAGTGAAAAATAACTTAATTTTTTGAAGTCGGTGTCCATAACGCAAAAAATGGTACCTACGAAAGACACCGACTTCAAAAAATTTACTTATTTTTCACTTTGTAGTTTTGTATTTGGAAGTCGGTAGTATTTTTTTGTAAAAAGTTTTTTTCGTCTATTAGGGAAGTAGGAATAAGATTCCACATAAGGAACCGACTAGTACGATTGCTTCATTTTGATAAGTTTGCTCTTTTTAACCGACTTCCCAAAAAGGAGGAGGTTTTATGTTCGACTTCATGTTGTTTTTTTTTTTTTTTTTGTTCTCCGATTACTCCGTCAATTGTGGACCGATTTTGAAAATTATTTTTTTGTTTGAAAAAGTATGTTCCGAAATTGGTCCCATTTTAATTTGGTGAAGATCTGATGAAGAACTTCGGAGATATACAACATAACTCTTCAATAAATAACGGCAAATCTCTCGGTATTGCTGCAATCGCATGTCTGTTTGTTGTTTATAACATTTCATAACATAACATCACGCCAGTTCGCTCTTAAGGGATAAGCAGATCTCTTATTTCACTGGTTATATTCAAGTTTCATTAAATGTATTCTGGAGAAATAGTTCCCTTACTAACTTGCCTATTAGGTACGTACAACTAAAAAATTGAAAAATAAAAAAACTTTTTGCAAAAAAATACTACCGACTTCCAAATACAAAACTGGAAAGTGAAAAATAACTTTATTTTTTGAATTCGGTGTCTTTCGTAGGTATCAATTTTTTGCGTTATGGACACCGACTTCAAAAAATAAAGTTATTTTTCACTTTGTAGTTTTGTATTTGGAAGTCGGTAGTATTTTTATGCAAAAAGTTTTTTTTATTGAATGTAAACAAACATATTTTTTTCGCAATATTTAGCTACTTGGTAACTATCTACTCTCATTAAAACCGGTTTGGACCACATTATATAGCTGTCCCTAAAAAATTGAGTTGAGAATCTGATAATAATTGTTGAGCAGATTCTCAATTCTATAACAGTAACAATATTTTTCAGTAGTTCTACAGTTGCGACCGCGTACCGGCAGACGCAGCGTTGGAAGGCCACCCTCTAGGTG
Source organism: Orthosia cruda (assembly GCA_964057195.1). Taxonomy (NCBI): domain Eukaryota; kingdom Metazoa; phylum Arthropoda; class Insecta; order Lepidoptera; family Noctuidae; genus Orthosia; species Orthosia cruda. The sequence continues at coordinate 40,335,102 of OZ059829.1, forward strand.
GAGCGACGACCTGTTGAAGGCTGCGGGCGGTGGAGGCGTACGCACGGGACCGATCACTGTGGCGACGCTTGGGAGAGGCCTATGCCCAGCAGTGGACGTCTTTCTGCTGAAATGATGAACGAGATTTTACAAATAAGGCCCATGCTACAGCTACTATTTATGTAGTAACTATTATCTTATCTGTGCTACTACTGAGTGTTTATTGTTCACGAAATACATTTAAAAGTATTTAAATAAGTAATGTTCCAAGAGTTTCAATACCATACCATAATATGATGATCTCTGGCCCCACATAGAGCGATAAGCCTCGTATATAGGTTAAATGTCTATGCACTATAGTCATCTAGATAACTATAATCAGCTTCATCACAGAGCTCATTTATTCAATGCTGCATTATTTTACAAATTATTCAATTCGGTAATAAAATGAACGAGTAAATCATCGATTCTGTACTAAGTTAGGTAACTAACTAATAACTGCTTATTTTTTTGTATTTTTGAAGTGAAATCATAAGGTTGCCCTAGTCGACGGCACGAAATATTTTGTGCGCGGGGTTAAAATGCATGCTATCTCAACCGACAACACGTGCGAAAGAGATTGATGCTGTGATGTGCAGTAAGAAGCTGGTTCATTTACGAATTAGCACTTTTGCAAGTTTGTAGCGAAATGGATGACGATTTAGGACGAAAAGGAGAGCGCGAAATTGTATAAACAGACCTTTGGGAGTCTAGATATGGAACTTTCGACGCTCATAACCTTAAACCTTTTTTTTTACTTTTCTGTTTCCTTAAATGGCTAGATAATGATGAGACAAATTGATATATTTTTTTTATTTTGAACGAACATCGTCACACAGTGGCCAGACTACGTTTGTATGGAAGAAAGTTCGACTAGTGTAAATTTAAGGGATTGCGTCAGTGACATGCTAATGTGACAGCGTCATCGACATGTTAATGTGTCTTGTGACGGACTCGTGTCGGAATAAAGGTCTATCCACACAAATCAGGGCCGTACCCGAGACGTTACAGGGCCGGGCCCAGGCATTGAAGATTCGTCACTGTACCGTGCACGGACGTGTGTGAACGAGTTCATATAAAATGTACACACCGATATTTTTTTGAGCTCCTGACGGGGCACGGTCCGTCCACGTCCCGGGCACGGCCCTGATATTTGTGGATAGACCTTAACTGTGTTTTTGTGTGACAGACGGGCGACGCGACGCCCAGTCTGTCTGTTTTAAGATTTCTCTTCTGTCGGCAATCCCCATGACTGCATTGGAATAATAGCTCTTACCCCTTTGTCCAAAAGAAGAGTCCATATAAGTTAGCTTTCATAGGTTTTTAAGAGCAACGGCTCGAAACATACTACTATATGAAGAAATATTTATGGCGCTTATCTTTTCGCGCCAATTGAAAGAATACAAAGTACCTAGCATACTTTGATATTTAACAGAGTCACGGCAATTTATCCGATAAATGGAATGTTGAGCTTGAGTTTATTTTTCTATAAGTTGGTTCAAAACAGATTTTCCCAAAAAGTGACATCTATAAACCCGACCTAATATTAAAATCAGTACCTGGGCGACCGAGCTCTGCTCGGGTAAAAATAGAGAAAACGACGTTTTCTAAAGATAAAACCTAGCTAAGTCGATTTATCGCCCCTGAAACCCCCTGCATACTAAATTTCATGAAAATCGTTGAAGCCGTTTCCGAGATTCACATTATACAAGATATATACAAGAATCGCTCGTTTAGAGGTATTAGATGAGATAGATGCTACATATTCATACAAGTATAATTGACATAGCAAACACACAAACAGACATACAGGTACCCCGCATTTCTGATGAATGATAAATATCAAGAAAATTGATAATTTATGTCACATAAATATCTAATTATCAATTATATAACTTGCCACTAGGTGTAGCCCTATCACGCTGTTCAACATGCGTTGCCCTGCCCTTGGCCTGATCTTTGTCGTTGCGCATACGCAGGTCATGTGCACGTCATGTCATGTCCGCCATGACATTTCGCGCGCATTTTATAAACTTGTTTAAGACACCGTTGTCTATTGCAGTGACATTGTAACTTATCTTTTAACCTTTTTTTAATGGCCGGAAGGGATTATGATTTTTTGCAACATAGTTTACATTTAGTTGTCATAAAATTGTCCCTGATTCAAACAATACGAAGATTAATGGTTTTAATGTCAGTAGATATTTACTCAACTGCATAGGAGAGTAACGATTTTCGCTTGTTTGATAATTTCGTTACATCTAGTTGACAGGTTGACACACTCACACACACACACACAGACACACACACTTCAGACACAGGACACTTAAAAAACCGGCCAAGTGCGAGTCGGACTCGCATACGAAGGGTTCCGTACCATTATCGCAAAAAAACGGCAAGAAGATCACGTTTGTTGTATGGGAGCCCCACTTAAATATTTATTTTATTTTGATTTAGTATTTGTTGTTATAGCGGCAACAGAAAATATAATCTGTGAAAATTTCAACTGCCTAGCTATCACGGTTCATGAGATACAGCCTGGTGACAGGCAGACAGACAGACGGACCGTGAAGTCTTAGTAATAGCTGGTCCTGTTTTTACCTTTTGGGTACGGAACCCTAAAAACATCAGTGAAGTCTTACCGTTTAAAATTTCCCGAATTCCAAAAAAAAAACATCCACCTCCTTGTTCCGCATTTAAAAATGCAAATATTTTAGAAAAGGAACTTATCAAATCTAAAAATAATAACAAAGACTCAACGTAAACACAAAGTTTAATGACACTAGTACTACAGGTTGTTGTTTTAATACAACAATATTTAAACATATTTTTAGAGTTGCTGTTATGATCCATATCACTGGTTACCGGTTAGTTTCCGCTAACCTGTTGATAACACATACAATTCTAATACCTACTAGTAAAGTTAAGATAATTATTTATTTATGTTTTAATAAGTAAACTAATTTTATCACGGGGTTTTGTTCGCCGATTCAATAAATGATGAAAACATTTCAAGTGTTGCGTCATTTTGCTGTTTGAACATTCACTTGGACACGTTAATTTAAATTTGTAACTCAGTAATTAGTTCTACGTTGCTTGTAAAGAACAATTTCTGATCACATATATATAATATATTTATTACTAGCTAACCCGGCAAACTTTGTTTTGCCATAAAAACACCAAACATTCACCTACCCTACCCTACCCTACCCTAACCTACCCTACCCTACCTACCCTGCCCTACCCTACCCTACCCTACCCTACCGGTTCTAAGGGGTATGAAAAATAGATGTTGGCCGATTCTCAGACCTACTCAATATGCTCACAAAATTTCATGACAATCGCTCAAGCCGTTTCGGAGGAGTACGGGAACGAACATTGTGACACGAGAATTATATATATAAGATTTTGATGCCCAATAACTGTGTCTGCTTTGAACATTTGTCATCGACATACTTAACTACCTTAGCTTCCCCACATATGAATGATCAGTTAGATTATTAATCAATTGAATATCCATTGCAAGTGCTTAATTCGAAGACACCCACCAACCCGCACTGGGCTTGCGTGGTGGATTAAAGCCCATCTTCTCACAGAGAGGAAGGCTTGTGTCCCAGCAGTGGGAACATTAAAAGGCTGATGATGAAGGAAGTGCTTTCGACACGATAACTGTTAGGTATTATCATTATTTTGCTTGTGTAAATAATATTAGCTACATAGGTACAGCCTAATTACGTCACAGACAAGTTCCTCTCTTTTCGAGCCAATCCGGTCATACCATAATTCACTTACCTTCTAAAATTAATAAATGAGAAATTAAATATCTATCCGCTCTCTTTACGAGAGTGCAAACTGAAAATTGAAAAATGGCTCCAAAACCTGACTTATGAGGAAACAGAGTGTCTCATATAAACTTAAATTGTATTCTTAGCACATCCTTCACATACACACACACTTACAGTCGCACGCACCTCCACACCCACTTATTCTGTTACAATCTATTATTAATATATCTATGTCTAGTTTTAGTTTTATTGTTATTATAAATGATTGTTTAGTTTCTACCAAAATTTTTTCTTGGAACTGAGTTGTATTTCGCTCCTGGGGTGGGCGCTAATAACGCACACACAAATTGTATTATGTTTTTGTTCCAATAAATATTTGTATTTCGGGTTCTGTACGAACGAATGAAAAACCAGAACAGTCTCACTCATGTGTCTGTCTGTTCGTCTGTTACAGCCAATTTGCTCCTAAAGTATTAGCTATGTGCCTATTCGATAAGTTCACAAAAGTGCAGTAATACAACTTATTGCGTTCTACCTACACTGCTAACATCCAAACCAGTAGTGAGTTGCATTTGTAATAATAAATATACTCCGCTGTTTATCACACCACCAGAACTATCACTCTAGGCTCGAATGGAGATGATTAGAGTACTCTGTGTAGCTTATAAACATCAGTATCATTTCTAAGTTAGCATTGTATTTCTGACGTGACTCCGTCCAGTGCGTACTGCCCCAGTGTGCTAGCAATAATCGCGATAGGGAAATAGCAGTTCAGTGTGAAAATAAGTGAGTGTACCAATAAATGTACTATAAGGGTCAAAAGTGCAGTCACACTCTGCCAAAACAGAGCATTTTTTTTTTGTAAGCAGCAAAATTTTATACTTTTCGCGGTTAGTAGGAATAATCTATAATTTAATTTCTATACAAAATATTAAATCAGTTGTGGATAATTTAACTTCTTCTACAAAGACTAGCCATTTGAGTTTTGGGAGAGTATGACTGCACTTTTGACCCTTGACTGTACATTTTTTTTAAATATAATCGATTAAAAGTCGACAGGCAAGCAACCCAGCGTTGGCTTGACCAGCATCATTGCCGAAGAGCCTCTTGGCCCATTTCTCAAGCGCACCAAGCTGGTATTTGGCAGATCCCTCCCAGAATTACATAATTAATTAGACAGGCTACACAAAAATAGCTTTTATCGGTATTTGTTTAACGCTCATTCTTACAAATCCGTAATTAATCAGCAATCACGCGCGTTCAGTTTATTTATTTTTGCGCCGCGTGACGGCTGCAGGTTCACAGTTGGTCCAGTATCATCTTATTGATATCGATAACTCATTTATGTTCACTGGCACCATTCTCCAACCTTTAGTTGTCATTTAGAGTTCGTAAGAGCTCCCTGACAATCAGTTAATTTATTAATTTTAAAATGTGTTAATTTAAATTTTGTAACTTTAACTTAAATTTGAACAAATAGTCAGAGACTACTTTCTGAATTAATCAAACCTCTTTTCTGGATTATTAAAATTATATTTTTTCAAAAATAAAAGTTATAATTCAAAAATGGAATTCTTGTCGCGTAAAGTCAAGTCACACGGTCAACTTGACGCACGTCAAGTGAACGGCTCCTCGGACAAAAATAAACGGTAAGCATTTCAATGATTAAATTACAACTGAGTTAATAAGTTAAGCGAAAACTTGGTAAAATTAATTGTTAGACTTTGAAGAATCTTACTGAAATAATAAAATGAGACCCAGGAAAGAATTACTGTCAAGTTAGTATGTTTTTTACTTTTTAATGTTTTGGTTAAATTATTAAGGAGTAATCTTATAAAATACTAGCGGCCGCCCGCCCGGCTTTGCCCGTGACAAATTATACATAATACAATAATCTTACTAGTTTCTCTCTTTCCACTGGTGAAAACCGCGTCAAAATCCGTTCAGTACTTTTTGAGTTTGCTTAATCGCGTATAGACGCGGCGCGGGACTATATTTTATAATAAGTAGTGATAGTGATTATTATGAGACCTGCAATTATATTCTGAACAGTGATTTCTCTTGGTCTAAGCACAAATGACGTAGGCGAGAGATTCACACATCCACAAAGAGATTCCACTATGAACAAACCGCGATTTTGCACGCACACATTACGATTTCAAAGAGATTCTTCAGATTCTTGGGCAATATTGGACAGAGCACAGTCGCGGCTGTCAATAAAAATGTCACAAGACATATTTGTACAATTTGTGGAAGCAATTGAAGATAAATTCAGATTATTCTTTAATAATAAACAGGTATATAAAATGTAAAGTAGGTACTGAAAAGTTTTTGGAAGGAATACATTTTTTTTTGTCATTACCTTGCATATGTTTGCCCATCATGTATTTAAAGAAATTTATCTGAGAACCAGTGCTTTTATTTTAAATAATAATATTCTAATCTACGACTCTTTTATTTTAAGCCAGAAATAACATAAAGATGCTTATAACTGTAGTTCTTTATTTATAAAGGTCATTAAGGTAAATTTTCCAAGATGACAAATTCAATATATATATTCTTTAGACGAAATTGTACATTCTAACTCTTGTTGCCAATCTTCGTTATTTGTGGCGTCGTGATCTTTAATGAATATTTGATGCTCTAGCTACCCTCAAGTCATGTAAGCATCATATGATGTATGTTTAGAAAAATCGATGTATTTATATTTGTAAACTTATACAAACTACTCCTTTTTAAATTCAGAAACAATATAGTAGTAACCCTAGTGATTTCGCAAAGTTGAGGTAACAATTTTCGAGGACGGCGGGACTGCTTCTTCTGTATACTTTCTATTTTGTGGTTTAAGCGTCTTGGTATAAATAAATCTAAGAGATAGGTGCAATAGTGTATTATACAAAGTTTTATAATATTTATTTTGTTTTCATTTTCCATATTTTTTAGTAGTTACCCAGTTAAAGGGGACCTCAGATTACCTGCGCACGACAAAGAACTTGAAATTCTTGAATTGGTTTCCAGGAAGGTTAAATTATTATTCACTTTATAGGGCATTTAATGCAAAAGTAGTTTCTATCGAGTTGTACGGATATTTGCTATTTTTGTATTTGGTTTTAGTTTATTTATTATGCGATGCGAGTGCGATTTTTAGACTTATGAGATAAGGCTACCACAAGATTAAATATATTTTTTTATTCTGAGTAATATTAATATAGATAAATAATAAAATGCTTTGAGCAAAATTATCTTTTCACTATCTTAATCTTATTTCGGTATTTTACAGCGTGAGATTTAAAAAAGCCTTTTTGATTTAAACTTTGTGATAAATAATAAGTTACTTTTAATATTATGTAATAAAATCCTAATTTATCTGAAATACGAGTATTAATTAAATTGGTAAATAAATTGTTCCAGATAGCGTTTTGTTATGAGCTGTCCTTGTGAGAAAGGCTGTCGCACCTGTGCCGCACGGCGTAGGTAGGCCGTAGCGCTTCGTAGCCTCGTAGCTCTGTAGCGTAGTCTCGTAGCAACTCGCGTAGCACCCTAACCTACGACCTGTGACCTAAGCAACTTTAACAGGACATTTTTGGACTTTCAAGGCTCGGCTCTGCGTCGACAGTTGAAAATCCAACAGTGCAATATTATTGACTTAAGACGTTTTCTAGTGTTAATGGTTAGTGTAGACTGTCGTTATTTTAGTTTTCTTTTGTCATATTTAACTGAAAGTCTTGTTGACCTTATGACATTAAGGTTTATATTAGCATGAATCATTATGTTTTCATACTACAATGTTATCAAATACACTGGGCCTTCAAAACTTAGTACCACACTTTTAAAATTGCATTTTCACCTAAACTATAGAAGTCGAGAGTATTGAAATAAAAATAGTTTTATAGAATACTAACTGTTGCCCGCGACTTTGACTGCGTAGCATTAGTACTTCAAATAGCCTATCTATACTAATATTATAAAGAGGAAAGATTTGTATGTTTGTTTTTTGTATGTAACGAATAAATTTATAAACTACTGGACCGATTTGAAAATTCTTTCACCGTTGGGAAGCTACACTATCCCCGAGTGACATAGGCTACTTTTTATCCCTGTATTCCCACGGGAACTGGAGCCACGCGGGTGAAACCGCGAGTCGTCCGCTAGTTTTTTATATCGCGCAATAATTTTGTAGGTGTGTGGAACCGCCTTACTTGAGAAATTATTAGTTCACCATACAAATTTCCAACCCTCTTTCCGACCCTTAAGGATGATATCCGGGTTAAATACTATCATATGTCCTTTCCAGGGTCTCAAACTATCTCCATACCAAATTTCATTTAAATCGGTTCAGCGGCTTGAGCGTGAAAAGCTATCTTTTAAGTTAGGAACTTAGCTAATAAACTATAATTTCAAAGGAAGTTGATGTTTTTTTTTATAGATCGATTTTAATTTTAAACTTTGACTTTTATAGTTTAGGAGATTTGCCATATCAAAAGTGTGGTACTAAGTTCTGAAGGCCAGGGTATGACATAAAAAAAAACTATAATCAAATAACCCGACTGCTTAAAAAGCGAACTAAAAAGACGTAAACAAGAAAAAAATCATGCTGTGCAGTCGGAGGATACATAATTCGCGAGCTGGCTGACCAAAACCAGATGTATCCTCCAACTGCACAGCATGTTTTGTTTTTCTTGTTTACGTATTTTTAGTTCACTTTTTAAGCAGTCGGGTTTTTTTTCTTTTTAATACTTTTTAGTAAACATTTTTTTCGGATTAGGTACATTTAAACATATAAGTGTTATATATTTTTGAAATCGCCTATTTAAACCCTTTATTTTGATATCCCACACGATGGAATAGGAAAAAAAAAATGGGCCTCCATAATATGGCGCCCAAAAGCCACATTTTAGTATTTTCTAATTTTAATGTAGCCAGTGACACTCGCAAGATTAAGACGAATCGATTGACGATACGAAATCAAAATCGATCAACGCATTTGGCCTCTGGAAGGCCACATAGGAACAAACATACATACATATATACATACATACATAGACTGATAAACACATTACCCTCCATCGGCAGTCGGGTAAAAAGAGAAATAAAATTACAAATATAATCAGTTGAATGTCAGATTTCGTAGTTATTTATGTATATAATGACGGTTTAGTTAGTTAGATCATAGTTAAATTACTGAGTATGTAGAATAAAAGTTAGTATTTTTATTATTATTGAAAGGCTTGCGTTTGACCACTATCTCACATGATGGTAAGCCATGGCGTGGTCAACGGAGAGAGAGTACAGAGAGTACAGTAGAGTACAGTTGCCTAGAAGTAACCTGTTCACTGGATTATAATTACGACAATACAACAATTAAGTTTCTACTACTATTATTTAGATAATCATCAGCCTTTAAAGGTCCCACTGCTGGGACACAGGCTTGCTCTCTGTGAGATAGGGAATGGGCCTAAATCCACCACGTGGGTCAGGTGTGGGTTGGTGGATGTCTCGAATTTTTGGTTGTAGGACTTGCCGGTTTCCTTACGATGTTTCCCTTCACCATTTTTAGAGCAGTGGTGATGAAACAATTTAAACAAAGTAATGCGCCTGTATGTGTTCGAACCCACGACCTACGCACGTGAGTCGGGGCTGTTACCACTGCTCTATTATTTAGATACATAGCTTAATTTCTTAGTGACAAGTTGAGTTCTTACCAGAAATTTCTTAGGGACAAGTTGAGTTCTTACCAGAAATTTCTTAGGGACAAGTTGAGTTCTTACCAGAAATTTCTTAGGGACAAGTTGAGTTCTTACCAGAAATTTCTTAGGGACAAGTTGAGTTCTTACCAGAAATTTCTTAGGGACAAGTTGAGTTCTTAACAGAAATTTCTTAGGGTTTCAAGATGTTAAAACTACTTCTACTTATAAACAGAAATCTAAGTACCAAACTTCACGTTTCTGTCTTAAAAAAATTACAAACCTACATGCAAACATTGTGCTCCAGTTCATTCTCTTTACGTGATTTTTGAAAGAAAAGATTTTATAATTTTCGAAAAACCCTATGCGTTCAATTTCGTTATGAGCCCCTGTGCAAAATTTTATGTGTCTAGGCCCAGCGGTTTAGACTCTCCGTTATCTGTCAGTAAACGAACGTATTTAAGATTTTTACCATGTCGTAGATATAGGTGAAGAAGTATTCACTAAAAACCATGCATCAAAGAATCACAAAGACTACGTTTACCTACATAATATTTACATAGAGCGCAGAGGTACATCATCGCTTACCATCAGGTGAGATATGGTCAAGCGATCTTTAATAAAAAAACAAAAAAAAGAGGGAACGGATCGAATCTTTTTCTTATTTTCAGAACTCAAGCTCCCAAGATAGCAAAAAAAGTATTTTTATATTTAAAATATTATTCTGAATTTCCGAAGAAATATTTTCTGTTTTTTTTTACTAATAGTAGAAAGAAAAGAGTTTATTATATGGAATTTTGCAAGTTTGTAAAAAAAATGTTTATAAAAATATCTTGAGACAAATCTAACTGCGTAGTGTAACTCACCGCACCGCTGAAGTCAAACTAATTAATTAATTACGGTATATATCTAACTAAAATGATAAAACAAAAACATTTATTATTTTACGCATAAAACCGCAGCTTCCTCAGATAGCTACAATAATGTCAATGACCTCAATAATAATATTCATATTTTATTATTTCAATGCGGTTTTGCTATCTTCGATTATTTTAAAGTAGCCCAGATACATCATGTCAAAGTACCTAGACTCATATCGTATTAATTATTCACCGGTTGAATACCTAATTGAGAAACTGAAATTTTAACGCCCTCTAACAACCAAAAATACAGGTTAGTCTTTCAAGTAACTGACTGACCTGTATTATTAATTAATTCCAAAAAATACCTATCGCCCAATTCCCACGCTACCGTTGAAGGGTCAGCGCCATCTGTTATCAAACGGAAGAGACCGCAATGCGGTGAGCACGTTATCGCTGAAACATTTTCCTGCTTTCCCAGGAGCGAGACCGCGATGAGTCCAGCGCCCCCCGCCCACCGAGACAAAAACAACGTGTCGGCCGTCAGCGGCAAGCAGTCGTACGCGGCCGGCGCAGGGAATTGTACGCACAACATGGAACGCGATCGCATCGGAATGTGGGGCTCCGGGGACACCACGGCCTCCAGCCAAGTCTCTGGCCTCGACCGGCTACGCCACCCGGGACTCAACAAGGTATGTTCTAACAGCTTTTTCATAATACAGAGATCGATGACCGCGTATTTTCGGTTAGGTCATGGTTCTGACTTGGCGGAAGTGTTCAGTTCTTACAGCAAATCGTATTTTCATGTGTGCATTGATCTAGATTGTATAGAGAATGGAGTGGTAGAGGTGCCAGTGTCGGCGTCAGCGCATTGTCACCTCACATCCGCCGTGCAATTGTCATGTAAATGTTTGTTTTGAACTTTACACCCGGCGTCAAAGTTCACGTGGCTCGTAATGTCAACAAACTTGCGGCAACTAAACAAGGTTTCCGTTACATTGTTTTATTTTCGTGGAAATTTTTGAAAAACTGACTTGAAGTTTTGAAAATTTTAAGAATTATGAAATTGAGGCGTAACATTGAAAGGTTACGATGATGACAAATCACCATAACTTCTACCTATGCGTTGAACAAATATCTAATTCCAAACAAACAATGTTTCTTAACAAACATACAAATCATAGATTCATTAAAATAAATGAATGTTTACATAAGGTAGTGTATCACAGTTGTTAGATAATTCCTTGTTGTGATGGCAATACCAATACCGAGCGTATTGCAATGAGGAAATATTTTTGCCCTGACATTGGCACACTTCCGGCCCACAATGTTACAGATTTGATTAAGTGCCGTATTTTTATTGCCTTGATATAAATGAAAATATTTATTTTAATAGAACTTACCAGTTCAATTTGAAATCTGAGAACATTCGTTATCTTTTTCAGTTGTTTACGGAAGGAAACGAAAATTTTAAATCACGAAATTTACGAACAATTTATTTATTTAGTCAAGACATTATAATTCATGTTTTCATAAATGTTATACGTTAAGTCTGCTATCAAAGAAAAAGTTAATATGTTACTTTTTCAGAACATTATCAAAACATTTCATTAAAAAAATAGTTTTAGAAAAACATACTTGTATTTTCAGAACCGAAATTAGAGTAGAAAACATTAGGGATTGCTTTAGATGCTTGAGTCATTTAATTTTATAAAATTTGCTACATAGGTTTGCTTGACGACACAAATTAATTCAGTCCCTTATTTGAATGCGTAGGTACATTGTTTTCACTTCCAATCACCTGAGCAATTCACAATTAACCAGCTCATAGAACGCGCATGGAAAGTATACAACCTATTCTTCAAGCTACCCTACTTTTTGAGAGAATAGCGTTCCCTAGGCACAATTGAATGCGTTCTAAAAGGGGTCACCAATTCGTCTAGTGGGGATACAGGGTGCCCTTTCAAATCTGTATACGCAGGCACGTATGCCTGTGTTGCTCACCGGATTTGCTCAAAATATCGTGTGCAAACATTTTATGATATGTCTTGTATTTCGATGAATGACTTTGCAAATTATTTAAGTATTGTGTCATGGGTTGCTATAGTTACCTAGGCGTAGTATTGATTAGAACTCTGTCTACTTCTTTTAGTAAAACATTGCCAGAATCAAATCTCATTTATATTATTGCGTGAATGCTATCAACCATGATATTCTAAAATGTTATATGACACCGAAAAATGAGCATTGCTGATGGAAATCTTATCTAGAATCATCCAGTAGTTTTCTGAGATAATGGTGATGTTTACTTTACCTTTATGTAAACTCATTATTTATTCTGTATATTAACTTGTTTTCGATACATTACCTTCGCTATTTATTAGCGTCAATGTTTACGGCTAAAAATAGCCAGCGATCACTGTAAAGTGTCACTTTATGAAATACACTGAATAGTCGTACATCATCCTTACATAGTATAAAACAAAGTTGCTTCCCGCTGTCTGTCCCTATGTATGCTTAGATCTTTAAAACTACGCAACGGATTTAGATGCGGTTTTTTTAATAGATAGTGATTCAAGAGGAAGGTTTATATGTATAATGCACGCGGGCGAAGCCGCTGGCAGAAGCTAGTACGGATATATAAGGCAGCTGTGTATGAGTTATATTATGAACACTAAAATTATCTACATTTTTTTACCAACACCTTTTTACACGTGATCTTAGTATAAAGATGCTCCCTCACTTGGAGCATTCGCCTGTAATGTAAAGTAACAGAGTCGAGCATTACATCAGTGAGGGAGGAGAAGCGAGCATTACAGTGCACAACCTGTAATGTTACAGAATACAGATTCGAGCATTACATTGGTGGGGGAAGAAAACCGAGCATTACACTGCGCAACTAAATACTAGTACTCTCTAGGCAGTATTGTAGTGTAATGCTCAAAATCGAATCTGAAATTTAACATTACAGGCGAACGTTCCAGGTGAAAGAGCACTTTTAAAGAACTGTTAATCAACACATACAGGCACACAGATAGTCAGGTACAGTCTATATGTTACATATTACAGTATGTTGTAACTCTTTAGTAACTTTACACATTAACTATTGCTATGTCAATGGGGCAATATGTCACCTTGAGCATATCTACTACCCTAGAAGCCCAGAATATAATTGATACACTATGTAATAATACCTTCGCTTAATTAACTACTCTATTTAACGAAGGAAAACAACTAAAGTGCATACAAAATTATGCTAATTTAATTATATTGAGTCCACCATTTAAAGTAGAAGCCAAGTGGTTAAATACGACCTGTGTGCGTTGTAATTAAAACTCTAATTACCTACTAAATACTGCTTCTCTCTGCCAATTACGGCTTAGTTTCTAAATTCATCGTTACGTCTAGATTTTGAGGTAAAAACGCGTCATCCTTCAATTTTCTAGTTTCGAAATGCATTATTTTTTTAACTTAAATTGCATACTTTTATTTCTCTCTCATATTTTCAACACCCGCCGGAAAAAGAGGGGTGTTATAAGATTGACGTGTGTTGCTGTGTATCTGCGTGTCTGTCTGTGGCATCATAGCGCCTAAACGGATGAACCGATTTTAATTTAGTTTTTTTTTTGTATAAGGTGATTTTGTCGACAGTGTTCTTAGCTATGTTTGAATAAAATCGGTTCAGCCGTTCAAAAGTTATGCGCGTTTTACTGTTTGAATCGGGATGTTTTCGCATAATATCGTGTCATAATTACGTGTTCAATAAATTGCCGATCGAAGCGTATCTACTATTTACTAGATACATTATGTTGCATGAAATAAAAATGTGTCGGGGGTTTTTAAGATTTTGAAATTGTACTTGTTAATGATGCTAAAGGCTATGAAATAGTCCAGCATCATATAAATTAGTCTGATCTGTGACCCCCCTGAAGACATAAACCTTAATGACACTATCTCAACGGAGGATTCAGTAATCTCTTAGATACAATTAGTGAAAATAAGTTTACAACCTTCAAATTCGAAAACTTCCAAGTTCCAACTATTCAAGTTAGTCATTAATTTACAACGCACATTCGATCGATATATAAGTCTATTTCGGTAAGCCAGACTATTCCGTTTCCAAGTAACCTGTGCCAAGCCAAACAGCAAATATTCGTCAGTTATGAAGAGTCAATAATGTTGTTATTGATTTTGTGTACCACGACGTGAATGTATGTCGGCTTTACTGCTTCTGAATACCATACGCATCGTGGCATAGAAACAATACGATAAGAATTTTAAATATACTGAAAATGTTAACTTTATCAACACTTTAAATAATGCTCGTTAGTTAATACGGTCATATGAAGAACTTGTTCTTATTTTTACTCTGTTCTCATTTTTCAAACTAATTAGGTAAAAATAAATAGCAGAAATTTAATAATTTCTCGAGAGAAAAAGTTTATGTATAAAATACGGACCTACCCCGAAATACCCCGAGAGTCTGAGCTGCTCTTTATTTCTTAAAAGCAGAGAAAATACATTCTATTGTTCGCCAAGAGTCTTCAACGAAGAATCGAATAAGCTGCTTAAACTTAAGAGCTTACTGTAAAAATATCTTAGACAATGAAGTACTCTAGATTCGCTGCACTTTTCTTTGGATTTTCCAAGATTTTTCTACTGTTGAATTTTTCATAACGTAAGATAAAGCTCCTAGCGTAGTGCTCATAAAACTAGATACAAATCCCTAGAAAGAGTTATCATACGCGGTACTCAGTGTTCGTATATTTCAGTACTGAAATGAGACTACACGAAGTACATACGTATTTATTACAGTAAAATTTGGTCGAATGCAGTAGTTTCGTTGTGTGTAAATCTCTGACAAGTTCAATGACCATTGAGTTAATGAATTATTGATGTACCTATGTAATACTACAAGAATTTCACTTAGAATATGGATAACTCACTAGAATATGAAACCATAATATGTTTAAGTTGTTATTTTGTAGTAAAATACTAGATACTTTTCTCCTATAACTGACTTTTTGTTTCATAAATTATTTCCAAAAATGTTTTCATGTAAAAGAGACAAATGCTTAGGCACGTGCAACTGGTTTCATCTTTGACCTAACTGCCCGAATCATTGATATTTCAAAAGTGACCGAAAATGATTTAAAAGAAATACCTGCTTTGAATTGTCCCAGAGGCCTCTTGCATAAGATTGGCCGATAGTTCATACTCTTTGCCCTTTCCCTTGCCGAATTCACTTATGCCTGCAGTAATATAACAGACAGGCGACAGGTGACAACGGACAATTTTGTAATTTTCTTTCGTTTATTTTCTGCTGCATAGGGAGGTTCAAAAGTTAGCGGAATATTTTCCTTAAAAAGTAGATGTATTTTAAGGAAAATATTTCCCGAACCGACTATTTAGGGTAAGACCAGGATAGTTGCCCCAGAGGTATGTTTCCTGCCCTGATTGTAGTAACTCCAGCTTCGCGGATGAATCGCATACTATTTTATTAATCTATCGAAAGACCAGTTACTACTAAATTGACCGTGTCGCATGTCTCTGTGCGTTTGCATGGGAAGGCAAAATGCGATCATGCCTTTGCGGGATAGACGTCTTATTCGTCGGTGGAGCATGTGGGATAGATGTCCCAAAATAGAGGTCCGCTAAAATCGCTAATACTCTGACAATATTAAAGATAATGGTTTTTACTTTTCATAAATTAGTAGATAAAAAACCCACCTACCGGCCAGTTTTACAAATAAAGTATTTGTTTTTTTTTGTACTGAGAAATATAGAGTGATTTCAAAAAGTTTGACAACTACCCGGCACTTACCTTACGTCGCGAAAATGTAACCATTATTTTGACGAATAATTATGTCGCATATTAAACCCAGTAGATAAAAGTTTACTATTGTAAAATTCCACAAATCTATCGGAACTATCACCGAACAGTCAGACAGCCAGTCACGTCCCGTCACTTGCACACGTTCGGTCGGTGGGTGTGTCGTGACGTCAGCGTACAAGGTCGCGCTATTTGCTTGGTCATGATCAGAACCTTGCCGTGGTGCGGCCGTGCCCGCTTCCCCGCTACCGGTATTTAAACCGCCACTGAGTACTGATTTACTAGTTTACTATGTGTTATTAACGTTTAAGGCCTCATGTTTAACGTCATTTTTCTGTTATGGGATCTAATTGTGGTTGTTTTGTGTCTCTTGACCTATTTACGGTGTTAATTTGCTCTATGTAGGTACTATATTTATATGGAGCTATTTGTTTGTAAACGTAGCAATCAACCAATATCACCCGATAGTTACTTTCTTTAAAGTAGTTCTTTCGAATTTAATTAGCATTAACTACATAGTAGGTACGTATCGTTCTTAACGGTCTTATTATTTTTATAGTAAATTAAGACTCTGAGTCGTCTCGCCTTTTATGTGAAGCTTTGAATATGGATGATATAATAGTATTAGCAAAAAATGGAGAGAAACTAGTCGGTCTAAGATTTATTTATTCATTTAGACTTCATGCACAAAAGGTACAAAGGCGGACTTAATGCCTTAGGAAGATTAAGATTGCGTTTTTTTATTTTTTTGGATCTTTTTATCACTAATAAAAGATACATCAAGTTACTGGCAACATTTCCAAATCGCCATAGACTGAAATAGAGACACCTCTATTAATAAAAAAATGAGTTCATAAATGATTCTAAAGCAAGTTTAAATTAAAATAAATGAACCAGCTAGCTTTAAGTGGCTGTCTGCCTCTGACCCTGGCCTTGTGGTGTCACGAATGTCAGTAATGTCACGATCAAATAGGACATTAATATAATAACAGTACACCTGTGCTTAGTTTGCAGTAAGAACGAAACTAAAAAAAACATAAGTTTCAATAAAATACGTATCTACTTTCTTTTTTCTCATATAAGATGTATTTACGTGGCTTAAATTATGTCTGGTAGCTGGTTCAATTCAGTTTTAAAATGGCCATTAGTCTTAGGCTCAGGTTTCTTCTATTTTTACTCATAAAATGTACATGAGAAGAATGGCCTTCGGTAATTCACAAAATCATTTTTCTCTTTATCAGTATCTGAAATCACAATTCGTACCTCGGTATTGACTTCTACAAGGAAGGAAGAATGAACTAAACAGATTTATCAGATTGTATTTCATATCTCGTTTAGATCTTTTATTTGATAAATTGATAACGTTATCATTTTATCAAGTCTTATGACTTGATACCTTATATTGCACGCGCCTTGGGGTACCCTAATATTCACAATGTTTAGGTCATCCGTCATTGGTAATTTGCGCCCAGAATCAGTTCCTTGCATAGTTAGATTTTGGTCGACATTTTTCATAAACATACAGCATATAATATGACCACTGACACTGCAATTAACATGGCCATCTAATGCACCCAATCGAAGAGTTTAACCATCGACTCGAAAAGGAGAAGAAGACAGACGTACTTACCTACTTAATCTGTTTCTTCTTCATTCGTGTCGACCAGCATGTAGCTACTCGGACAGCTCTATCATTTGCTATGTTCAATTCCCGTAAGGTGCAGGTGGTCGGGCATGAAGGGCAGACAGGAGGTGTGCCATATCTTGCGAAGGTGCCCCACACTGGCACTGTGTTTTGGATGAGTTTGATGATATTCCATTTGGCCAGGTTGTTTTTACAGCGGTCAACCTGGGTCCGCAATCGGTTTAGGGATTTCCAGATTGGCCACTGCAGTTTCCAGTTTCCAGAGGACAGTTTCTCTGCCGGAGTGATGAAGTGTGGAGGAGTAGGGTATGTATGTTTTCATAATTCACATCTCTCGTTAGTTGCGCAATCTATCTATTTCTGAATAATGAATTAAGAACAATGGTTTGATAAGTGGCTAAGCTTGACTTAGGTGTTAACAAAAGTTAGGTGTTAACTTCTAATTAATTCATCCGTCGACAAATTCCCTCTAAACTAAGTTTCTCAAAGTTAGTAACATTAGCGAGTTAAGTGACACTAATTAAGCAATTCTTAACTATGTTTTCACTAGACACTTATTTAGGACAAAATTTTTCCTCAAAGGAAAATGCTCACTAACCTATAAACACGGCAATTTGAGTCTATGGAATAATCCAAACGAAAATGATGTGTCAACAACGAATTTGTTTTTATCTGATGCCATCAATGATGAAGCGTTCATTACGTGGCTAAATATTATGTTTGTCGTACTCGATCGATAGTGTAAATTGTATGATTGATCAATTTATTTGCGTCATCACTACATAGATTTAGCATTGAGAAGACGCTAAAGTAGACTTCGGAGGAAAGAGGCTCAAGCGTCAGTGACGCGCTGACAGAGCGATAGTACTTTGCATGTAAGTTGCTGACTATGGATAATTTACAGACTGTCTATCTTTTCACGCTTAAACCGCTGGACCGATTTGGATGAAATTTGGTATGGAGATAGTTTGTGACCCTGGGAAGGACATAGGACATGATTTTTATCCCGTAAATCATCCTTTAGGGGGTGGACAGGGATGTAGAAGTTTGGATGGTGAACTAATAATTTCTCAAGTAAGGCGGCCCACTCACCCATAATATTATAGCGCAATATAAAAAAATAGGCTATTCAAAGGTAATGCTAAGCAGACGAAGTCACGGGCTACAGCTAGTATAACATAAACCCTTCAAGGTTAGAACGTGATGTCATTCCCATCCCTTTATACATAGATTTCTGGCGCCTTAGGAGATTAGCATTCTTCCTTTGTAGCCGCATGCCTACCTACTACAACCCAATGCCACACGAAATGCGAAAATTTTCACATAGGAATAGTTTTCTTTGAGATCTTCAACCGAAAGAAACATTTGTTTTATTGATAAAGGGTTAGGGTATTTCTTTGCAATATTAAACATTTTACTCTCCTCGATTGTTCGCAGAATTTGCGCAATTTTTCGTTTTATCTATTTCCTCGCTTGGTTCCGTCGCATCAAAAGATATTGCTGCTCCCGCTCAATTCTCAGGGGATTTTCAGTGACGCAGCAAAGTCGACTGTCAATTTTTATTAAGGAGATGGAATTCGCTTTTTGTTATTTATTTTGAATTTATTTACAAATATATACACCTCTTTACACTGTTAGAAAATGATGGTGCGAAAACCAGCTAACTCGATAATAAACTGAATCCTAAAATAAAATAAGCCTCGGAGCCTAATTGAAAGACCCTTAAAATGTTCAGTAAAGCTTAGCTCAATTTATCCAAGAATTAAGCCACGAGAAAATAAAATAAAGCGTTAAGAAGTTGTCTTGTCTCGACTCGCGAGATAATCGCAACCGATATTTTACGAGACCCTCCATCCTCTTGGGAATAGTTGTTTCCTCAAGTGACTCGTAACATCGTAAGATGCTGTGTTTTTCATGCCTTGTAAGGCTGAAAAGAGGTTACATAACTTTTTTGTTAATGGTACAGAAGTTAGGAGTGCACAAAAACATTCCCCGAACTCATGACTTGAAAATGTATGTACGTATGTTATGCGGGGAAAAGAGTGTTACAATATATCACCTTGACAACTGTGATACTATATTTAAAGCTTGCCTTAGAACAAAGTGATCTGATGAATAGGATCTTCCAGAAATATATCAACCACTCAGTAATACCCCTAATCTAAGCATGTGTGACTTTGAGAAATACATATCTCTCCTATTTTATAATTAAACTAGCTGTTGCCCGCGACTTCGTCTGTGTAGCGTTCGTAGACCTTCGTTTAGCTAAATTTAAATAGCCAATTTTTTATATCGCGCAATAATATTGTAGGTGTATTATTTCATCATACAAACTTCCACCCTCTTTGCCACTACCTTAAGGACGGTTGCCGAGATAAAAAACTATCCTATGTCCTTTCTAGGCTCTCAAACTATATCTATACCAATTTCATCTTAATCGGTTCATAGGTTTAATCGTGTACTTTTGCATTTAGAATATTAATAAGTATGGATATCTCAAAATCTGCATTTCCATTGCAATTCCAACACATTACAAAATATTTGTCGAAAATGGTCTCACCATTTCAATTTTTCAGGTATGAGTAGTATAACGTAGAGAGATAGGAAAACACGTTTTCTACGTATTCTAGAGTAATAAAACTTACAAACAATCAAGAAAACTACCCTCTAAACAACATCCAACCGCTCAAAGTACCAGATAATACTTACGTATTCACTTAACGACCTAGACTAGCAGGCGCCTATCAAACTAGGTCACAACAATACCTGTACGAGGTGAAGATAAAAATTTGCATTTCATTACTGAGACATATCCGAAAGTGGATTATTGTTATCGTTAGTATTAATATCTCATTGAGATAAGCCGCAGATAAGCGGATTTATTTGAGTGCGCTGATAGAATTCATGATCCTGCGGAAAAGTTTTTTGCAGGAAGAAAAAATATAAATTGCTGATTCGATTCAAGTTATACCAACTCAAGTAAAAACTTAAATAAAACCGACTTCTAAATCAAAACACTAGATACAAATCTAAAAATAACGTATTGACTTTCCATTTATTGAAGAGTTCTGTTGTATATCTGTGAAGCTCATCAGATCTTTACCAAATTTAAATGGGACCATTTCGGAATAAACTTTTTCAAACAAAAATATTTAAATAAAAATAAAAAAATTATAATAATTAAAATATTTTGCGAATCCGTTTATATATGACGGAGTTATGCTCGAACACACATAAAAAATAAGAAAATATGAACATTTGAATTGAGAACCTCCTCCTTTTTGGGAAGTCGATTAAAATACTGTTTCGTTCAATTCACGTTATATCAACTCAAGTAAAATACTGGTTCATTTTCTTCCCCCAAAAAAATAAAAACTTGTAGATAATTTTCAGCCCGTCCTACCGCATTTTCACTACAACAAAGACCGAATTTTACAAATACTTGAAGGTCTTTCAGTTGGGAAATGTTTTCATTTTCATATAATGTTTTCATTATACAGGTTGAAACTTCTCTCCATTTCAGAAAATCCCTTTCCAGAGCCGTAACAAAGGGTTACCATGTTTTACAAGCTTTAGTTTTTAAACGAAACGTGAAAAGTATTTCACTCTCAAAACCCGTATTTCCACGTTCTTGCCCAATACACAGTTTACTTTTGAGTGCGTAGATTTAATGAAGGGTGCTTGCATGTCGCAACTAATTGAATCATCGCCTCAGTAATCCTCAAACACGGCTTAGGCCTTGGTTTGTAGGGCGGGCGGCTTATGGTTGCCATGGCAAACGCGATAACTTGCTATCACGGTGTTATAAAAGCTTTGTAAACGGTGGAACTTTCACGCAGTCGGTGTGAAGTGGTGTTTACAGTGTGATTCTTGCTTTAAAATTAATATTTGAGACAAAATATTATAATCTGTGGTCGCTTTTTCGCGCGTTCGCCAAAATGGCGCGGTTTTTGCGTTGAGTAATTGGAATAAGTGATAATTAGTCAGCTGGAAATATGGTATTTGGCGACTTGAATTAAAACTTAAATGTGCTTTAACATGTTCAGAGGTGAAATGTGGTGGTCTGAACATTTTTGATCTCAACAAAATGAGATTGATAAAGATGAGAAAGCTTACAATTTTTAGTTACTTTACGGCTATAAAATGTAGTAGTTTATCCTTGATATTGCTCAAAGCTTGTACAGAAGCGTCTTCAAAGCCTATAGAACAAATGCCGGGATATTCACTAAAACAAGAGATATCATTAAAACGGAGAAAACTAAATTTTCCGGGCACATGAACATCTATTTTGGTGTGTTTCGACTATAAGACAATCTCCTTTGTCCTACCTATCCAGTGAGAAAAGTTTCCTGGCTATTGTGTAAATCTAAGACATAGATTCTAGGTTATTGTCTGTAGTCTATTGTTAGTAACCTCGTTCTGTTTCTAGGCTAACCTAAGTGCTAGGTTAGCCGGCACGCCCGACACATATCCTTGCTTTGTCGCCCATTGTGCTTACATGAAAGTTGATATCGATTGCATTATATAAGTTCTATATTTAATGAGGCTATTGTAGGTTAGTTGGGTGGAATTTATATTGGCATGTATTGTAAGGAACTGTATGTGATGAAGCTCTAGGTTTCTTCCTTTATCGTGTAGTTTGTTTTGGGCAATAATTGTTCTGATTAGGATTATGGAATAGGATTTAAAGCCAGAGAATGCCAAAATATATATTAAAAACAGTTATTTTTTAGTTGTATTTTTTTTTCGATTTACTTTTAAATATTTTGTGGTATATATTTTTGTGACCACCTCTTTAAACCCTTCATTTTGATACACCACTCGGTAGATATAGAAGAAAAAAAATTGGGACCCCCACAATATGGCGCCCAAAATCCGCCATGATTGGTTTTTTTAACGTCACTTATTTAAGAACTCTTGGGCCGTCAAGACGCATCTAACGATTTCATAATTATATATATCCGTCTATCAGTTTGAAATATATGAGATAAAGAGTATTACAAACATACAAGATACGGGCGAAAAACATAAACCTTTCCTTGTTAATCTTCTGCTGTTCCTTTTGATTATTTTCGTTGTGGGATCTAAGTCAGTAAAATCGTTTTTCGGGACTCGTCGAGCTTCCATAGTCTCGATATTTTTTTGGTGGTCAACACTGTTGATTCTGGTTTCAGGAAACATATTGCCTGCAACACGTATTAGACAGACTGAGTAGATTTTATTGTAGCATGTGATAAGCACTGAGAGAAATCCGGCCAAGAGCGAGTCGGACTCGCGCACGAGGGGTTCCGTGCCATTATCGCAAAAAACGGCAAAAAATCACGTTTGTTAGGGAGCCACACTCAAATATATATTTTATTCTGTTTTTAGTATATGTTGTTATAGCGGCAACAGAAATACATCATCTGTGAAAATTTCAACTGTCTAGCTGCAGCTGCTAGCATGGTTTTTGAGATACAGCCTGATGACAGACAGACAGAAAGACAGACAGACGGACCGCGGAGTCTTAGTAATAGGGTCCCGTTTTTGCCCTTTGGGTACGGAACCCAAAAAAATACGGCCAATGTTTTGACATTAATTTAATAAAATACTCGTAAATGTCAGTTTAGTTACCTTAATACAATTTACGGCAAAGTACCGTAAATGCCAGCTTATCAAAAACTCAAGTTTTACAATCGAAATTCCCTTTTAAAGGTCCCTGGCCTTCAAAGGCACATTTAAGTATTTCTTTAGAAGTGTATATAATAAAGCGATCTTCCATTATCATTATTAATTATAACAGAGAAATTAATTTACACTTCTAAGAAACTTTTATCTAACTAAGTAAATTCAAAGGTAAAAGTTTTATAAATGCTTGAAGTCTTCAACTAATTAGTCTTTAATTTTGCTGTTTTTTTAACTTGAATCTCAGTGGCGATCTCAGGGTGAAAATCGGAATATTGAATAACTTTTAGTATAGGTAAACCTTTTTTCAAAGCTAGCTTTTTAAATATAATAACCTACACAATAAATAGGTTGTAAACAATATCATTCAAGATTTATATATTTTTCGGACTCCACTTCAACATCTTTAAGGTAACATTATATTATATAAAAAGTTTTCGTCCACACATAAAGTAAAACATAGATACAACTATCAATGTTGCTGTACAATACTTAACGAAACAAAGTCTGTGTCCTCGTCCATTTGCAGCCAAATTGGTGTTTCAATTATTCAGAAACAGGTTAGCTTTGATCAAAGCAGGCTTTTAAGCCGCGTGCTCTCGCTTTAGCCGTTCCAATAAAGCTTCATTTCAATAGAAATCCTTGGGATAAACTTACTTTGATTAATAAACTAGTAAGCGGTATTTGATAGTTATTACTTACTATCTTATTCTGACAAGATCTGACTATCAAGATCGGAGACTCTACACTCGATGTTGTAGACGATTACGTCTACCTGGGACAAACGGTCCAGTTGGGTAGGTCCAATTTCGAGAAAGAGGCCAACCGTCGAATCCGACTCGACCGGGCGGCGTTCGGGAAGTAGCGGTGGTATCTTCTCGTCCAATTTACCGTAGTGTATCAAGACAAAAGTCTATGACCAGTGTGACAGTCAGTGACTGACAGTGTTAAATTTACCTAGATGTCTATGCTCTTTTTCTATACTTCGGTATAGAAAAAGAGCATAGACATCTAGGTAAATTATACACGAAATAAAGCCATTATGGTATTAAGACCGCCATTGTACGTTTGCGCATGAAGATTGGGTTAGATAAACGAACGAATAAAATAAACAACTTAGGAAGCAATAATTTTATAAATATGGAAAATTGTATAATTGAATTAATACCTATTAAAACCGTGTATAATAACTACATTAACACTTTACCTACGAAAAAAAATAGGCAACTAGAATCGTACGTAAGAGGAAATCCTACATTGAAACCACCAATATTCACGTTGTGACGAAGTGAACACCCACAGACACAACTAAGTAGCAGGTAAAACATTACATTTATACTTTCCTCAAACCTTTAGAAATTCCATGACGCATCTAATTTTGCCAATTCTTAGGTACGCAAACATTTTCGCTGCCGAACAAGTAATTTTTAAATTTAATAAAACTCCGACACATTTTTATTTTATGCTGCATATTTTATCTAGTAGTAGACAAACTTCGATTGACAGTCTGTTGAGCACTTAATTATTGAAAACACCCCGATCCAAACAGTAAAACGCTCATAACTTTAAAACGGCTGAACCAATTTTCATCAAACACAGCTAAGAACAATCTCGATAAAGTCACCTTTCAAACAAAAAAAACTAAATATACATATACAAAAATACACCAATGCACAAATACACAAACACACAGGTACACACGCTAAACTAAACTAACACCCAAAATAATTGGGATTTGCAAACATTTTTCTTTCTAACAAGAAAACAAAATTTTGCTATTTGCTAATTTTAGTTTTGTATTATTTTTATTAAAGTACTAGCTGACCCGGCAAACTTTGTTTTGCCATAAAAACACCAAACATTCATCTACCCTACCTAACACTATCTACCCAACTCTACCTACCTATGGGCGGCTTGCGTCATCTAACTTTAACGTATACGTTAACGTTAAGAAGTTGCAACTAACGCTTAGTTAGACTCCACGATATGTCGTTTTTATAACTGTCAAATCGATTCTTTTAACGAAATTTGTCACTCTTTTATAGCTATTATTCTCATATACATTTTGAAAGCCATGTCAGCAGGTTGTTGTATTATATTTAAATGCGTAGCGTTGAGCGAAGTGACGCGAATATAATTAACAGACGCGATTTCCTGCCCTCGGGAGCTCATTGCGAATTCGAAGCGAAAAGAATTATGCCAATCTATCATTTATTCATTAACCTTCTTATTTCAGCAAATCAGCACGTTTGGTTTGAAGCGTTATAAATTGGACTAGGTAACATTAACTTCTAACAAATGCAAAATCATGGCATAATGTGCTATTAGTCAAAGTAATTTATTCATTCTTAAAAACACGTGTAGGTAAGGTAATCTAGACGGCTATAATAAATATCGCCAGATGCTTGACGTCATGCAATAACAGCCAAGTTCACAAATAAATTAAGACTTGCCTACATTTTGGGAGCAAAAAGTTGACCATGACGTGACATGAGCAAAAACCACTAAACTCTGGTCATTAGGTCATAGTTTTTGCACTAGATTAGTTTTATAATATCTCAAGCATTTTGGTCAAATATATTTTAGTGAGCAATTAGAGGAAAAAATGTTATTGTAACGCCTCATCATGATTTTCGCGTTATTCTGCTGACGTCATTAACCAGTTTTATTATATGTATCCCTGTGGCTAAATGCCGAGTAGGTACCTATTTGATGCTCAATTCACCTAAATTCAATATTTGTCAAAGGATTGCGAGAGGTTTGACCATGTTTGTCTTGGTCATAGTGACTGGCCATGTAGATATCGCCAACGGGCAAAATAGTAATCATACTAAACGATTTAATATGATTAGATACACTTTCTCCCGATCATGTACTTAGACCAGATTATGTGGGTGGAGGTGTTAGTAATCAGTATCAACATAATGGGTACACAACAGGGGTGTTGCTACCGCCGTATCTGCCGTATCAATTATACGGAGCCCATGGGCCACGGGGGGCCCCCGACGTTCGTAAGCAAAAATTAATAAAAACTTTCCAATTTGTTTTTCGTCTGTCAGACTGTCACTATTGTCCATAGAGGCAAAAACTTTAGAAAAACTAAAGTCATCATCAGCTATAAATGATTTAATAAATCAGTTTGCCGAAAAAAAGGCAAGGAGAGTGTGTATTTAATTTGAATTGTTTGTAAAAATTTTGGAGAATCTGACAGATAGATAATTATTATGAATAAATATTTCTTTTAATTTTATGCAATATTTTTTCTTTTTTGTGAAATCTTTATCCTTCATAAGGGCCCTCAACCAAATTTTTATACGGGGCCCCGCCAAGGCATGCTACGCCACTGGTACACAATAAACTTGAAATAACCAATAATTTCATCACCTTCATCATTCACAGCACAATTTCACCCACTGCTGACGAATAATACTTCTTGCAGTCCTTGGACGTCACTCGGTTACTGATTTACTTCACCTATCATCTCCGCACTTTGTACGTATCCTGCCCAGCTCTTGAGTTCAGTATTTAATTTTCTGATGTCCCAAATCTTCGGATGTCTTCGAATCGCGATGTATGGAACTAGGAAGTAACTTATCGGTCCTCTATTTCTGTTCTGCCGAAAGTATTTTCGTCACTAAATGAACTTTACACCCTATATTGTATACTGTTTTGGGTCAAAAGAATAATGAAGAGAAAATTCGCTTCACTTACTTTATTAAGTCCTTAACTTCAGAAAGAGGTCTCCGTAATTGCCTATTTCGTGGATTAATTGACTAAGAAAATGAGCCATTTATATACAAGACAGGCAGGCCATTTGTTGCTGACGCAGTAGCTTACTAAGGGAAACTCATTAGGAGGTATAGTAGGCATATATTATTATATACTAGCTTTTTCTCCTAGTCTTTCCTACAGAAACCGTAATTTATTACAAAATCTAATAAATCGCCGACAGTGTAGCAAAGGTTGTCTGGTAGATATCGCTGTCAGCGATAAGTACCCGTATAATTAAGTTTTCTAATAAAAGAGATGTGTTATTTTATGGTGTACAATAAAGTATATTCTATATATCTATCTATTAGTGAAAAGCTCGTCAGATCAGCTCTTCCAGGATTACCTTTAACAATCATAGCAATTACCAAACAATTCTAAGACTATAATATTTTAAACTTAATGTACAGATGTTGCGTAACACAATGTATAAACAATAGTTTTGTCGTTTAAGATTGTATTATCATTTTATTGAGATCCATGAAAGCGATATGATTGTAATTTCCTCATACAAACCGAAATGGCTTTGTTAAATCCTTTATTTTATTTGGTAATTGGCTTTATACCTCAAGCTCAGCCCCCGTACCATGACGTTTCAAAACTATTATGGTTCAACTGCGAAAAAGTTACAGATGTATACAAGTCAGATACATCTTTCATTTACGCACACTAAAAATAACCTTGCTCTAAGAGCTTATGGTCACCGCCCCGATATCCAATAATCGTCATTTACGAATGTAATTTAAAAATGTGCCTATATATATTTGCACTATATTAAAGGCTAATAACGTAATATGTTCAGTCTGTCAGCGCCAGGTACCGTTGCTGGATAGAAAAGGATCGGCAAAGATTGATCGACGCTTGTATACATACTCTTTTACAGAATAACATTTTCAGGATAAGCTATATACGTTGTTAATAAGATAAATAAATGTATGGACAGCGTTCCTTTAATAAATTCCTGAAAATAGGGGGCGGCCCTTTTTTCCTTTCACTGTAAACCAAGTTCAATAAAGTAACTACTGTTATGAATCTGAACTTTTCAGGCAAATTGCTTATACTTAAATAAAGAGATATTCTTCCCTATAAATCCCTGTAATAGCATTGTGAAAAGCTTCATAAAATGTCTTGTCGATGTAATATTTATTGATTGTGCCTGAGTTAATAAAACCTTCATACACAATGTTATTACTACGGGCGGTACGTGTGTACTTAGCTCGGATTGAACGTCCCTACACAACTTGGCACGGGGAATGTGAGTTATTCCCTCTGAAAAGTATATTGTTGACAGAGCCCCTCGTTTTGTTTGCCTTCCCTGATTGCTCGCAGAATTTCTCGTATAAATTTGTATTTTCATGTTTTTGTTTGTTTCGTACACAAATACTAATCTGGACAGTAAACTAGATTCTATAACTTAATTAGAGATTTTTGTTACTAAGGGCTAGTTTCTGAATTGATAATTTAGAGATAAGAAGTAGGTACGATTCGCAACCTAATTTAATGGAAAAGTTTGACAGTTTAACTGGCAAAATTTAAGAAGATTTAGACACATTACTAAACTTGTAATTCTTAATCCAGAAATCGCAAGTAAGTTTGCCTTGTCTATACTAATATTATAAAGCTGAAGAGTTTGTTTGTTTGTTTGAACGCGCTAATCTCAGGCACTACTGGTTGAAATTGAAAAAATATTTTTGTGTTGGATAGTCCATTTATCGAAGATGGTTATTGGCTATATAACATCACGCTACGACCAATAGAAGCGGAGCATAAATGAAAAATGAAGAAGAAACATATTCCTTTATGAGAGCTTCCGTTGCGTGCGCTGCGTAAGCGGTTAAATTTTTGCAACATTCATGTATGTAGGGTAGGTAGGGTAGGTAGCCAGTTGACGGGAGCAAAGCCGCGTGAGACAGCTAGTTGTGTAATAAAATAAACAAATTATAATTTATTTGAGCAACTGATCCCATTAGCAATTACTAAGATCTATCAATGACACTGAAATTAGTGTCAATGCTAGTGACAAAACTTTACAAAACCTCTAACCAACCGGAACAGCGTCAATCATCATAAAAACTAAATCGGGTTGACCAAGTCACCAAATACGGAACGTAACGTTCCAAGATTTGGTCGCCGTCGGCACTTTACATCAAGTTGAAGGTTACTAGGCGATTACCCGTTGTAATTGGGACAATTTGTGATCGTATCGGATCCGTCGGCGATGGTAATGATCTTAGTTCCGATAATACTGCCGTGGCAACCTTGTTGTAAGCCCGCGAGGGATCCGCGGTCGAAAAGTTGAATGTGTAATTAGGAATTATAATTTGTTAGTCATGTAACGTTGTTGTTGATTGATTTTACGTCAAACGGTTGTTTTGAATGTCGTAAGTCGAGATTGAAATGTTGTTAGGATATCTAATTGAAAACTTGATTTCATTACGATAGACGAATAGTTTGATCTACCTATTGAAGTTGATTTGATCTAATTAATGCTATGAGCCCTTTATGAGTGAAAGCATTCAGTCAAACAACGTTTATTTGTTAGATATTATCTTATGCCTTTGTTATCATATATAAAGAAAGAAAGAAAGAAAACTAGTTTATTTGGCACACACAGATACACACAATGTAGGTACAAATAAAACTTAATTTTACAACATTTACATACATAGTGTGCCCCGCGGCTGCGCCAAAAAGGTCCAGTTCAGCACAATGCCAGACAACTGGACAGTACAACTGTATATCATACCGTCTTTTTTTTTTCGAGGATGTGGCCACCTCTGGTGTCAGATTTAATCTGGGAACCCCACAGGCCTCTGACTTGGCTATTTCAGACTACTATATAAGTCCAAGTTTCCTCACGTTGTTTCCTTCACCGTTGCCTGTGACGTCCAAGATAAAATTAGAAAGGACATATGGATTTGAAAAAGTCATATAGGTACTTTCCCGGCTTGGCTTTGAACCCACGACCTGAGCGAGAGGCGAAGTCTTAGCCACTGAGCCACCACGACATAATCATACCGTAAAGTATTCTTTATGAAGCATTTATATACACGCAAACATCTGTTTCATGAATTTATAAAAGCATAATAAAGCACCGTTTTAAACCTTTCTTCTCTTCTCAAATCTGCGGTTTGGACCCTTTCAAATTAACACGCACTTACGACACAGCACTAAATTATGATAATCCAAAGGGTCGTAACGGGTCAGAAAACATGCCAACAAAAAATAAACAAGGGTCAGACTTGAGCAGAGATCATATGGGCTGTTTCCACAACAATTTTTTTTTTGGGTTAACTCGTTCGACCTCAATTTTCCCTTCAATAATTCATAAAGAATAAAAGTCTTTACTGTTGAAATATCGATCGTTATGTGGCGCATTCCTGATAAATAAATAATACTAGCTGTACCCGCTATTTCGCTCCTTCCACTTCAAATGCAGTCGCCGACTCGCCGTCAGCCACGCTGTAAATTGAAAAGTCTTTTCCATTTAGATAAAGTGTTGGACGTTCTAGCTTTATAGCTTGCACAAGATGCTTCTATAAAACCGTTTTATATGCATGTTAGGTGCAATTTATTGACCCAGTTTATAATAAAAATGTTTCAATAGTATAGCTTAGTTTATATCTTCCAATAAATAACATTTACTGAACAATAATAATGACACATTACTTTTCCTCGCTTTAAGTGTTGTGAAAAAGTGGTTTTGCTCGATTGACGTTAAGTGCGGCCTTGGTAGTCAGTGATGGTGGTGTAAAAGTAACTTATTGTAAATAGACTGAAGTGTAAAATGGAAAGGGACTGGTGGCACCTAACTCCTTGCAGGGATTTGATCGCGGTTCCTGAATGTGTTGCTGCATTAGACTCAAGGGTTTGTTGACTTTTCTATTATATTTATTTGTATGATACGATACGTTGAGTAGGTGTTGTGACCTTTAACTACTATTTGAGGCTTAAAAATATACTTAGTTTTATTGTAGAGACGTGCACAGTAGGTATCGTATATTGTCGGCTACCGCTCTTTCTATTACAATGACCTTTAACTACTATTTGAGGCTTAGAAATATACTTAGTTTTAGTGTAGAGACACGCACAGTATCGTATATTCGGCTACCGCTCTTTCTATTGCAATGACCTTTAACTACTATTTGAGGCTGAAAAATATACTTAGTTTTAGTGTAGAGACGTGCACAGTATCGTATATTGTCGGCTACCGCTCTTTCTATTGCAATTACCTGTAACTACTATTTGAGGCTTAAAATATACTAGTTTTAGTGTAGAGACGTGCACAGTATCGTATACTGTCGACTACCGCTCTGTCCATTGCAAATCTGGAGTCGGAGAGAGTGCGTAGATATTTTTGAGAAATATGTTATACCTTCTAATTCACTCTTTTGATCTTTCTTCTGGTCTGTTTTACTTGTAAAATGATAAATGATAACTGCAATCGATAGAAGCACAATACAGTTCCACATTAGACGGCATGTAATCCTTTAAGTTACTACTATGTAAGAACCTTTGTGGGGACTACGAACTCTACAGATCTAGAACAATCGTACCTACTTACAAAATCCATAAGCCACTTGGTACAGTTCACGTTGCGCTTTCCGACCCCTTTTCCTCGGAAAGTGGTCACGTTTCCGACTACGTGCTGGGTGGCTTTATTTAGGAAGCCATTTTCGTACTCAATTTTGCCTGTAACTAGGTATCAAGTGTTTCCCTTTTCAACATTAATGTGGTAGTCAGTAGTGAACAGCTTGACTATCTTAATAGTTCAAAGGATGCTTATTTGAGAATAATAAAATGCTTCATAAAACGTTGTAATTGAATGCAGTCATGTTTCATTTATGTACATTCAAATGACAAGGACATGTAGTACCTCATATTTGTGTAGTTGCAAATTGTTAACGTCACATACATAATGTAAATAACGGGTAGTTAAATACATATAAAAATATGTAAAGTATATAAAGGGTTTTTGAATGGTTGGTTTTTAGGGTTCCGTACCCGAAGAGTCCAAACGGAGCCCTATTGCTGTCACTTAATTACGTGTCCGTCTGTCTGTCACAATTCTTTTTCCGATGTTACGGGTAGTTAAATACATAAAAATATGTAATGTATATAAAAGTTTTTTGAATGGTTAGTTTTTAGGGTTCCGTACCCGAAGAGTCCAATTTTTTTGCCGATGTTTTTTGAATTTTCCATTGACCTATAAACATGAAATTTGGTGATAATATTAATTATTACATCAATTTTATTAACAAATACAAATATATTTTTGTACGGAACCCTAAATGTGCGAAGTCCGACACGCACTTAACCGGTTTTTTTCAGCATTTTAGTGCTGTGACCCTGCAAAAATTATGGAATACAAATAAACTAACTAGAAATAAATTGATTCTTCCGTCCTATACAAATGTTAGCACAATCCTAATGGATTAGAATTGTTCGTAATGGGAGTGTTCCGCGTATTCTCGCAATAAATTGTTCACGGAAGCTCATAAAGTTAAACTTTCCAGTGAGAGACGACACTGTGAAGTCTGACGTCACATTTATTAGATTCAGTTCTGTTTGTGCGAAGCTTTGCTGAGGGCACGCTTTTATTACGTCATAAATTTTTAATTGAAGTCGTATCTCAGCAATTTGTCTCTTGTAATAGCGTCGTATCTTCAGGCTATGACCATTTCTTATTTAATTCAATAGTATAGGAGAGGGTTGCTATATCGGTCTTCGCTAATGACACAATTATTTAGTAATCCGTTGTAACATTAACCAAGGGAAGGGGGACACACGGGTAGCTGTAACTTTTGCTACCTATTCTGCCCCAATCCTGAATAAACGCCTTCCTCCACTCCTGCCACTTTTACGAGCCAGCGTTTCCTTCTTCCATTTGTGGTGAAATTCGTCTAGTTATTCTTAGAATGATCTACTTATTTTGTAACATATTTTCTACAATCAACCATGAGTATTCTGAACATAGGTAGTTTTGTTGGAAAAAAAGTTATTGGTTAAGTGAACCATGAGCAAAATTTTAACAATATATGTTTCAATCTCGAGTTAGTTTTTTCATGTTCATAACACTTTATGTAAATGTTCCGCAAAATACTATGATATATTAGAACTCGAATGTTTTTGTACATAGGTTAGCTTTTACGCTCCTTATCACAAACTGATTAGACACGATTTTCAGTTACACTCGTTACTTTATCGTAGACAATAGGACAATGATCGGTTAATGGGCACGGAAATACGAGCAATAAATTGATATTTCTATGACGTTGTTCGAAAACTCAAAATAAATGGAACAATGATGTGATGAAGAATGCAGAATCTCGGCTTGAATCATCGAAATTGTAGACATATTTCTTTTCACTATACATCTCGGTTAGGTTTGTTCGTTCAGCATTTGCATTGTCATTTAAACTATCCCTGTGATCACAGTCACAGACGCTCTGAGAGAACTCCGGGAAAATTATTTGCTTACAAATTACAAACACGATTATACGATACAGGTTCTTTTTCTCTATTCATATTGTTAACATTCTGAACATCATTTATGTATTCCTTTAAGTATACCTATGTAAGTATCCATTAAGCAAAAGTTGTTACATAATGACTTATCCCATTTGCAGAAAAGTTAGCTATCAAACCGAAATCTGTCGCCTTCGCGTTGACAAGAAACCGCACAAGTGCGTCTAATCTAAAAGCGATTGTCACATTATCATGCTTATATTAGATCAAAATAGCCAATACAAGATCACTGTCTTTCACACATCCGTATTGAATTAATGATTTAGCAGAAACTTTCTCATAATGTTAGTCAAAACATCTTTACGCACGGTAATTTAACTCAATCAGTCAAGAGCGAGCCAAGCAAATATAGACTTTATTGTAGTACAGATAAGGTCGGACGGCTAAATCAAGTCGCAATGCAGAATCGAAGGTCGTTGGCAAGCGGTCACCTTCGTTACGTCACTCACAGCTGATAGTCAGTTCGCGAACATTTCCGGGCATGCATTGGCCACGGAATTTTGTTTATTATTTTTGCCCATTTATTTATTATACAATTTAATTACAAACCGGTTGCCTATCTATAATTATCTCTGAGTGTATTGAAAGTATGTTTCATGTGTGGGCGTAGTGTATTGCTCATTGCGGTAATTTTAAACCGCAGTTGGAGCATTCACTTGATAGCTGAGAAGGAAATACTCACACAATGCAGGAATTTATAAATTCACAAATTCTGTGAAATATTCAGACCTGTTAAGATCACAGTCTTGATCCTATTACGCATGGTTCCCCAGTCGACTTGTGTCCCCTGTTTTGAGCTGAGTGGGAATGAGGTCACCACGATAGCTTAGACTAAGTCTTATCAGGCGAGATATAATTATGTTGTAAGTAAGTAAAACTTCATAGATAGGAACGACTGCAAAAAAGTGTTAGGGACTTGTCGGAAAATGGATTTAAGAGGGTGAAAAACAAGAAAGACACGGGTATTTCAGTTTTACTTATATATATGAACAATTTTAGCCTTCAAAAGCATAACAGAACAACATAAAGCCTGCATAATTACAAACACTGGTTCAAATTTATATGGCGCACATTATCTATACATAGATTTTTATTTACAAACCATTTGTTATGAGTGTTTACGATATGAACGCTTGTCCCTATTGTACTAATTATTCAACTGTAGTGTTTGTACTATATTGTAGAAAATGAGGAAAATAACCGTTCATACTTGAGCTGGAACTTGGCAAACTGCCAGATTTCGGGTGGAAGGTTTCGCAACCATAATGGATCTGACAATAGCTATAGGTAATAGAATAGTTCACAGCTGGATTAAGGTTTCTTTTAGTATATTCCTGTGATGTAGCTCCAAATTCAACAGAGAAAAGCAACCTAATATATGCCTGTTTTGGCCGGTAGTTCATACAAATAAAAACAGTTCCTCACTTACTAACAATTTCTAACGTCATATTTCTTTTGTCTACAGGGCATGGCCTTCACAATTGAGGAGCGCCAGACCTTGGGCATCCACGGTCTGCTGCCCGCCAGGGTCAAGACACAGGAGGAGCAGGTGCAGATGTGCAAGCTATCCATCGACCGGTACGAGGACCCTCTCAACAAATATATCTACCTTATGGGACTATTGGTAAGTGTAATATAATAATAATCTTAGATCATAATCTTAGCTAATGTGTTTAAGTGTCATGGCCCACTTGCACGAGGTTAAATTGAAAATAATGTATGACATACCGTCTTAGCAACTAACTCGACTTTAACCTCGTGTTAGCAACTAACTCTGCGTTAAGTTTTTCGTGCAAGTGGGCCTTAGATTGACTAAATTGAATAAATGGTGATATCCCTGGTGACTGCAATCTGCATGCAGTCATGCGTCACTAATCTGTGACGGTCTTTAGTCTACATACTTAATGATGATCTATACCTGCATAATAAAGTGATACAATCTGACCTCCTTTTCTGCTTCTATTAAAAGTAGCAGAATGCCCCTTCAGGTTTTAATCTGCAATCTCAACGCGACGTTTCAAAACTAAAACTTAAAAACTTCTGAATTTAAAGAATATGCAAGTGAAGTATTTATTATTCTAAATTAAGAGGAAATGCGGGCAGAGAACTCCGACTGAACTGCCTGAGTACAAAGTTATAATTCGGTTTGGCTCTCGCCTGTTTCCTCCTGCAGTATTGGACAAATTTTAAAGAAATGCCATAAAATGAATAAAAATATTTAAGCTGTGCTTCCATGTTGTTTGATTAATTTATAGTTGTCAAATTTGTACACTAGGCCTCTGCTGACAGCGCAATTTTGAGCATTTTTTGAGGGCTCTAGCTTCTAAAGATTATCATCAAAAAGGCAAACATAGAGGAACAATCTTTCTTTTTTAGTTTATGGAATATTTTTTTTAATTGGTCCAATATTGGAAGAAAATATAGGTATTTTAACTCGAATTATAACTTTTTTACTTAGGATATTCAGTCGGATGTCTGCGACCGGATTTCCTCTCTTAAAATATATTTTAATATCTACCCGACTTTTGATAATGAGAAGTCAGTCAGACGTCACCGACCGTACTTAGTAGACTAACGTTATTTCTTTTCTTTATTCACCGCAGAATAATTAATTTAAAGTTCTACTTAGGCTATATGGCACACTTCAGTGAACTTTAAATAAAAAATCTTATTATTAAAGGACTCTGACGTTAATATTATTCACTTCATTGAATATGAAATGAACTTCGTTTCATATTTATTGAGATGCTTGCCCCGTCCATAATAAATTGAGAGGAATCTTTCGCTCCACTGAATCAGAATATTCATGGAGCTTCATTGACTTAAGGACTGAAAGATATCGTTATTTCTTGCTCTGTTAAATATTTCGCATTATTCAAATATTTATTTGATGGAATATTTACTGTATGAGGTTGTTATGAAGTCCGCGGGAATAGCTTAAGAAAAACCCTAGCATCAAGAGTGGATAAAAAGCAGCTATGCTGTGGCGGATGGTACTGAAATGCCTTTATAAAGATGAAGTCAATGAAGGCCATATTTTTTATTAATAAAAGGCAAATATTTGTAAAAATCTTGTTTACTTACGGAAATCGACAAATGCTGACAAGGAACATAAAGATACCAATTAACACCTTCAAACCTTGCCTACATCGTAGTGAAGGGATTCATGAAGCATAGATCCCGTTAATGCAAGGTCAGACCATGCCACTAGCTACAGACTTGCGAAGTGGCGACCTACAAAGTTACAAACATTCGTAATAAATGCAGAAACGAACATTATTGTACTTTAGTTTAGAACACATGTTTTAAATGTAGCCGTTGCTTTCCCATATAAAAACAAAAATAACACAATCATATAAAGCCGAATTAAGTACTCCTCAGCCTCTGCATTGAAATCTGAAAACTAAAACAAAAAAAATATGATTCTAAAGATTAGAAGATTAGCTTACCTATACTTTTTATTAATGCAGAGAGAATAATGAATAAGCTTCTGTGACATAACAGTTTCGAAATTCCGAAATCCTAATAGAGTGGTCCAAACTTCGGCAATACACACATATTAATTAATTCTCCAGTGAATACAGGACAAGGCGGCGAGAATAATATTCTCGCCAACTAATGTAATTATAAAGTTTAAATAGAAGTTGCTCACTACTGTGAACTTATAGCGAGCAGTAGTACCCACGTCAGAAATTCAAGAGGTTTATAGATTAAGTTGTATCTGCATAGTTCCGGGTCAGAGCTTTCAACTATGCCTAAATTCATGGAACATGGAGACTCCACAACACGGACCCCTTATTAATGAAAGAAGAGTATAGTAATGTCAAACTTTAACCCTCGTACCAACGTCAGAAATTCAAGAGGTTTATAGATTAATTTGTATCTGCATAGTTCCGGGTCAGAGCTTTCAACTATGCCTAAATTTATGGAACATGGACTCCACAACACGGACCCCGTATTAATAAACGAAGAGTATAGTAATGTCAAACTTTAACCTCGAAAAATTTAGATATATAGAGGTTGTGACTTTACTCCATGTTCATAAAAAGGGGGTGAAGATACGAAGTAGTGTCAAAGTACTTATTAGGTGTCATTTAGCTATCGACAGAGCTTCTGTGGTAAAACAAACAAGAACACAATAAGTCATCAAATTAGAAAATTTACATCTCCTGTCCTTTATGGATGTTGTTTTATGAATATGGAAATAACCGTTATTGCCGTCGCTCTTTATACAAACAACGCAGATCAACTTTGTATTATCTAGACATCTAGACTCTAGCTAGGATAATAAAGTCATCTGCCTACCCAGTCTACAGTTTAACCAGATGCAGCTGAATATACCCTATATATAGATACCAGTAATAACCAGGAGCGACTGCCTATCTGAACTTCAAAACCCCGTTAATGGGTAACAGGATACCCCTTAGTAATACTGAATAAGGAAGTAATACATATTATTTTCAGGACCGCAATGAGCACTTGTTCTACCGCTTTGTCGGCGAGAACGTGGCCGAGATGATGCCCATTGTGTACACGCCAACTGTCGGGCTGGCCTGCCAGAAGTTTGGCTTGGTCTACCGCAGGCCTCGGGGTCTGTTCATCACCATCCACGACAAGGGACACGTCTACGATATTCTTAAGAACTGGTGAGTTGCATTTCTTTATTGTTTGATAGGAAGATATTGGATTTTCAGGTGTTGTATTGTGTTGAAAAACTTAGTGTACCTACTTTAGATTAATAATTAGAAAAATATAATATGTGCCGATATTTTATACTAAGCAGTTTTAAATGCTCACACATCAAGCATTGTCTACAATTAAGCATGATTGGTTAGATTTATTTCAATTTCTTCTGCTTTTAAAAAAATTTTTTTTTTCCCTAATTTGGATTTTTCATGATCCTCAACTTTAGCACTAATAAACCTACAATCACCCTGCAAACAAAAGTACACCATCTTAAGTACGAGACTGATGGCGTTTTCAACTTCGTTTTCCGATTTGCGGTTTACATATTCTTAATCTGAATTAACTTGTTGTTTTTATCCACCAGGCCTGAAAACGACGTCCGCGCTATCGTAGTAACGGACGGAGAGCGAATCTTGGGTCTCGGAGACTTGGGAGCATGCGGCATGGGTATCCCCGTGGGCAAGCTGTCGCTGTACACCGCACTCGCGGGCATCAAGCCACACCAGTGCCTGCCTATCACCTTAGGTATGTTGAACAACTATTTTATAAAGATAATCCACAAGGGCTTTCTTTATGTGATGATTGTCACCTATATTCTCAGACCTTTTGAAGGAAACTTAAGAGGAAAGGAAAAATACACTATCCGAGTCGAGGACATTTAAATATAAATGAAGTGAATTGAATTGACGTTTATGTCAAAATAACTATAATAGGTAGAACTGATTGAGGGAGGCTGACTCTAGGTTGAGTCGAGTTTAAGAAATGACTTAGAGGATGGAGATTCCGCACTCCGGACTGTTAGTGTCGCTACTTGACGGACTGGCCACCATCACAACATGAGTTTTGACTGATGCGGGCAAATAAGGGTTATAGACAATATTAGCGGCCTGGTGTTTGAATAAAACAATATGGATAATGACGATGATCAGCAATAAATATTGCATTTCATTTGTGCAGGAAGGTAATCAAAAGTCAAAACACAAAACAATATTATGATTATTTCAATAATTAAGGAATTTGTGGTATGGTCATTTAAAATAGAATGTTTGTCATTATCATTATACCTACTATCGATACGGATTTACAGATATGGCCAGATCATTGTAAAGTGAGCAAGTTGGTATGGTTTAATTTGATAAAGAGACCCAGAGATCAGCAATGTACGATAGCACGCAGTTCGTAGATTATCCAGTTGTAAACATTCCTTTGTGCCTATTGACCTAGTTCTGTCTCCTGCTTGTAATGGAGAGAATTTATGTGTACCTATTCTTACTCCCCCGATGTCTCCTCTGATTAATTTATTTGCGGGATCTAAATTTAATGTAGAATATTTCTTCGAGACTCGTCGTTCTTTATTGGTCCGGTAATTTTCTGGTGATCGCTTATGGGCTCATTCTGACGAGTTGCAGTGATTGGGAATAGTATAGCGGGCTTCTCCTAAACGCCTTTCCTCACTCTTGTCAAAACAAATATTTATTTATCCATCTCGAAGAGAGCCGAGAGCTAAATAATTACTGCCGATCTTCAAGATTAAGCAACCTTTGCCGTTGTCGGTCCGTGGTTGGGTGACCAGCAGCCGTATTGCGTAAGTGCGCAAAGAGTTTAAACTCTATCCAACCGACCAAATTGTCCATCAAGATGAATGACGCGATGTGGATTTCCGTTTTGTGTGATTGGCCGATTTGGTCGCTTGGATAGAGTTTAAACACTTTGCGCACTTACGCAATACGGCTGCTGATCATCCATTAGGTACACACCAAGATTCCTCCGTGCCTCGGTAAGCGCGTTAAGCTACCACAGGCTATCATTTGAACATTTTTGACAGTTGCTACGGGTAGTCAGATGCCAGAAGATCTGACGCCAGTTACTGGGTTATGAAGGTTGGATAAGATAGTGGCTCCAAGTAAAATACTGTTAATTAGCTGCTTCTGTTTAGACTAAACCGACCCTAGCGTAGTTGGAGAAAGGCTAGATACATTGGTTGATATATTTATCGTAAGTATCTCTTCATTGCAGACGTCGGCACAAACACACAGGCGATGCTGGACGACCCGCTGTACATCGGGCTCCGTCAGCGACGCGTGCGCGGCCCGGAGTACGACGAGTTTGTCGAGGAGTTCATGCAGGCCGTCGTCAAGCGCTACGGACAGAACTGCCTCATTCAGTTCGAAGACTTCGGCAATGCCAACGCCTTCAGGCTTTTGGAGAAGTACCGCGGAAAGTGAGTATTTCTTATTATATTATCTTCAATAGTTTTTCAATCACCATCGTCTAATTAGAAGACTACGATTCCTATATTTATGAATCAATAAAACTAATATTTAATTATATTATTTTGTACATTTAACAACATCTCGCCTGAATCTACCAATTCAAACTTTGGGCTACTACTGGATTTGTTAATACGTAAAAATTTGAAAATAATGTTAAATTCTAACTTGACTTTCACTGGACGGATTAGCCCGCAATGGCAGAGGATAAAGGGCAAAGAGAGGGAGGCCAATGCCCATCAGTGGGACATAACGGGTCTAGACTAGATATATAGACAGATGTTGTCCTTCTGCAGGGCAAAGATCACGTCTACTGTGAAGTAACAAATGAAAATTTGAAATACGATCCCGCCTCAGTTCTCAGCCCTTTTCACCAATCAACGAAGCTACGAAGCTATATCTACAAAAAAAATTGCGCTGAACCTTTTAGTTTGAGAGATTCAAATTTAATCATTAGGTAAGAGATGATAGCTGTACCAACATTTAGTCACAAAGAACAATGTATAAATAAAACTGTATTACCTTCTAAGGTACTGCACATTCAACGACGACATCCAGGGCACAGCGGCAGTGGCAGTAGCAGGTCTGCTGGCCTCGCTGCGCATCACCGGCAAGAAGCTCTCGGAGAACACCATCGTCTTCCAGGGAGCCGGAGAGGTAACAAGACACCTGCTTTTAAAGAAACATATTATTAGAAGTTAAGGCAACAAAGATAAGATTACAACCACTTATTAGAATGCAGCCCAATCGCCCGAAGGTCAACTTAGGTTTAATTTTACAAGGCGCCAATAAAAGAAGAAGGCCCACATTTCGGTAGTGTCCGATCAACGTTTATATTCTCTTTTTTAGTAACATGCGTTTCATCTCTCCTCATCACATGCGCATATCAGGACAAACGGTTTCCTTTCAATGTTTCTGTCACTGGCGCCACTTTCATACTCATTTCTTTCTCATTTCTTCACGCCGCACATCCATCTCAACATTCTCATCTCTGCTACGTGCAAACTCTTTTCATCCATCTTTTTCACAGCTCAACAGTATCTGATCTGATCCATACAGTACGACTAAAAGATTAGAAACAAACATCCAATAACAATTAGATGATGTTTGCTTGCTAGCATGAACTCAACATGCTTAGGTTTGCCACAACTATATAGATCAACGGGCGACTGGTTTAATATAATATGACTTAAGGCGATATATACGCCCCAATGTAACGCAGTACTGGCCGTGCGCCCGCTCGATGCCAAAAATTCAAAATTGAACCTCCTTTTGAACAGTTTTGTTTGCAAAATATGATTTGATTTACATATGCTATGTTAGATATGAAGAAATTCCAGCCATCAATTTTCCTGTATAAAAATATTTTTAAACATCCAAGTCGTTTTGGAGGAGTTTCCCATAGTTGCGAATAAATATAGTGTTGTAATTTTTTTTTTTAAATCAAAACTATGAGTTACACGAAAAAACCTTGTGTTAAAATTATGTACATGAATCAATAATAAATATATATTTTTTTCAAACCTTTTATCCTAGCGGTTACTGAGGAGAATGCTTTAGAAAGTTACCGTTTTACGGCACTAAAGCGTATGTAGGCCCTTAAGACGACGACTAACGCCAACGACCTTGAGAGAACAGAACGCGCACTCGTTTCACAGCCGTGCGATGCGACACAAAATTTAGTAGTTTTTTGTACTTTCCTTATTATTTTATGACTTAAAAAAGTCTGTCTTTGAGATGGTGTCGATTTTATTAAAATACGCCCAGCAGTTTTGGTGCGATTGTCGTGTTCTTGTCCGTGTTAGACATAACTTTACAAGTTAATTATACTATGTTATACGAATAAAACTCAAAATTCTCTCAGATAAAATTATTAAGAAAATGGTCTAATGTAACATATATTTTTCCCAAAAAATTACGAATAGCCGTTAAGACTTGATTCTCAATTTAAAATCAGCTACTTAAGGGAATCGGCGCCTTAAACGTACGTCAAACTCGCCTTGAGCAGTCAGCCAGATCAGACTAGGACTTGCTAGTGTTTTAATAAAAAGGTGATATTTTCTACCCCTAGTTCTCGACAATCCAAAAAAGCGTACGCCTCAAAACTTCTAAATCATCAGTTCATCCACAGGCGTCCATAAGATTTCCATAGCGTTTACCTACCTCTAGTTTTTACTGATTCAGCGATATGCTAAATCAGTTAGTTCTTCTCAAAGCATTAAACTTTAATATACCTTTGGTCCACAGGCGTCTCTAGGTATCGCCACCCTATGTGTGATGGCGATGAAGGCCGAAGGTACTTCCGATGAACAGGCACGCTCCCGCATCTGGATGGTGGACTCCAAGGGGCTCATCGTGAAGAACAGGCCGGAGGGCGGCGTCAACGTGCACAAGGAGGAGTTCGCCAAGCAGCACGCGCCTGTGCGCACGCTGGAGGAGGTCGTGGACATCGCCAAGCCTTCCGTGCTCATCGGTGACTTACTAGATATCTTTTTTCTTTATCCCCTATAAGAAAATGAGTGAAGTTTGTTTTGTGAAGTGAATGCAATGAAATTATGTGGCAATAAAAATAGCAACACTTTTTGGATGTTTAGTAATTCTATTGAATACAGAAAAAATAACGGCATGTTTGTCCAACTTTGGCAGGAGGTCCTTTGAAAACGCAATTTAACTTATGTCGTAACTTATTGTGTCGTAATTTAACTTATGTCGTGACTTTGATACTCCTCCTCTTTTAGAACTGTACATTTTGAACAAAATAAAATATGGATGCATTTATAAAAGATTTGTGTAAAAATAAACAGGCCAAGTACGAGTCGGACTCGCGCACGAAGGGTTGCGTACCATTATCGCAAAAAACGCCATAAAAAATCACGTTTGTTGTATGGGACACTTAAATATTTATTTTATTCTGTTTGTAGTATTTGTTGTTATAGCGGCAATAGAAATACATCTGTGAAAATTTTAAATGCCTAGCTATCACGGTTCATGAGATACAGCCTGATGACAGACGGACAGACAGTCAGACGGACCGCGGAGTCTTACTAATAGGGTCCCGTTTTTACCCTTTGGATACGGAACCCTAAAAAAGATCCTATACTTATACCACAACATTTTAAGCATTCAACGATTTATTCAAATCTAAATATTCCTTATCCCTACAATATTATAGGTGCGGCGGCCATCGGCGGCGCGTTCACAACATCAATCCTGCAGAAGATGGGCCAGTTCAACGAGAAGCCGGTCATCTTCGCGCTCTCCAACCCCACCAGCAAGGCCGAGTGCACCGCCATCGAGGCATACACCAACACCGATGTAAGTATTGTAGCTATTTGAGGAGTTAGGAGATATTGAG
This sequence comes from Orthosia cruda, assembly GCA_964057195.1. NCBI lineage: Eukaryota > Metazoa > Arthropoda > Insecta > Lepidoptera > Noctuidae > Orthosia > Orthosia cruda. Next base: position 40,379,198 of record OZ059829.1, read on the forward strand.
AAGCTTCTTAAAAATATTTAAAAGACCAGCTAACCGTAAGTTTAAGTAATTTCAGGATAGAAAACCAGGCCATCACACAAAAAGAGATCTATCAATATAGATGAACTTGTGCTAATTCTGAGATCAGTCAGGCATCGCTATTGCGCTTATATTCGCAGAGCGAGTCGATCACTCCACTGTTTCAATTAATAGGTATATTTATTTTTATTTTGAACGAACACCAAGACCAAAAAAAAAAAAAACTATTTGTCTCAGCATATTATCAAGCCCTGAATGGAAACAAAAAGTAAAAAAATATATATATTTGAAAGTTATGAGCGTCGAAAGTTCCATATTTCAACACTAATTTTAACGCTCTTTGGGCGGAAATAAATACCATAAGAAGAAGGAAAATATCAAAATAGTCACCATACAGGAATAGATTAGTAGTTCAACAATGCAAATAATTTTATTTTGAATAGATACATTTAGTAAGTTTTTCATGATATCCATATTCCAAAAGGTCTGTTTATAAAATGTCGCGCTCTTGTTTTCGTCCTAAATCGTCTTCCATTTCTATAAAAACATCTATCTCTTTCGCAATTGTGTTCGGATGAGGTAGCATGCTTTTTAACCCCGCGCACAAAATAGTTCGTGCCGTCGACTAGGGCAACCTTAAGATTGGTATCTAAAGACCGTTACAGCCACATTACTTCGTCACAGTTTTCAGCTCTGAAGGTAAACCTGGCCGTTTATCACCATGAGCTTATACAACTTAGTTAAAATTGTAGATGATGAGATTATTTTCTAGCATATATCAAATATATCAAAACAAATGAAAAAAAATTTGAGCAATATATCAAAATCAATAAAAAGTTAAATATTTTATTTTTTCACCTTTGTATAGATTCTTTTACCGATTATTTTGTGAATGTGTAAACATTGTAGGCATTCTAGATGTTAGTTAACATTTGTTAACTTTTTTATATATTATACAATCTTTTTTTTTTAGTTTCTTACGACTTATTGTCGGGCTTACGTTGTCCCCTCATAGTACTAATGCTGTAACATGGAAATATTGTAAAACCAAACCATTTTTTAAAAGAGTAGGTATCCATGGAGTTTCTTGCCGGTTCTTCTCCATAGGAAACGACCAACCCGAACCGTGCACCTTTTGTCGACGTTTTATATGTGCCCATGTAGGCCTATGTGAAATAAAAAAGTTTGATTTAGATTTTTGAATGTATTTACTTCTAGGAGCGCGCAATCTTCGCATCCGGCTCCCCGTTCCCCGACTACCACACGAAGGACGGGCGCACTCTGAAGCCGGGTCAGGGCAACAACTCGTACATCTTCCCCGGACTCGCGCTCGGCGTCATCTGCGCCGGCATCATCGACATCAGCGAGGACTTCATGTTGTTAGCCGCTGAGGTAAGCTTTTCATTATTTCTGATTGCCTTCTAGGACTAGGTTACCAGAGAGTATTTTACGATCCTATTGACACTAACCACTTGTCATAAGATCTGGCTCCGAAGAGCTAAAAACTTAGCAAAAATTTATGTTGTTTTTCACACAGTCCTGCCATATTTTTTGAGTGGGTGGAGAGTATCAAATTCTAGACTCCACGCTGTTCTTGAAAATTCCTTATTTATTTTATTAAATACTAGCTGTTCCACGCGGCTTCGCTCCCGTCAACTGGCTACCTAACTACTCATCTACCCTACACATACACATGATTGTTGCGTAACTAAAACCGTTTACGCAACGCACGCAACGGAAGCTCTCAAAAAGGATTTTTGTTTGTTTTGCAACATTTTTCATTTATGCTCTGCTCCTATTTGTAGTAGCGTGATGTTTTATAGTCTATAACCTTCCTCGGTAAATGGACTATCCAACACAAACATAATTTTTCAATTCCAACAAGTAGTGCCTGAGATAGGCGCGTTTAAACAAACAAACAAACAATCAAACAAACTCTTCAGCTTTATAATATTAATAATATATATATAGTATAGAAGTATAGATATGGATTAAATGATTCCATAAGGCGCATATATTCCCCAATGTTAACGCAGTACTGGCAGTGCGACCGCTCGGGACCAGAATATCGATATTGAACCTCCTTTTGAACAATTTAGTTTGCAAAATATTCTTATATTTACATATGCTATTTCAGTTATGAAGAAATTCTGGCCATTAAGTTTTCTGTTTACAAATATTTTTAAACAGTAAGGTCGTTTTGGAGGAGTATCCAAAAGTAGCGAAAAAATATCGAGTTGTTTATTAGTTTTTAAAGCAAAACTATTTGTTATACGAAAAAACCATGTTTCACAAATAATGTACATGAAACAATAATAAATATATATTTTTTTCAAACCTTTTAGCCTGGCCTAAGGAGTATTTTCAGAAAGTTACCATTTTACGGCACTGAAGCGGTTGTAGTCCCTTAAGATACCAAGTCAAAAGATGTCTACAACCACCTTCAACATGAAGAACTCCTGCATCAAGTGCCTTCTAAACCAATATTTGTCTCATTTGTTCAGGCGCTAGCAGAGATCGTGTCTCAAGCAGACTTGGACCAGGGCAGCCTGTACCCACCTCTCCAGGAAATCCAGAACTGCTCTGTGAAGATCGCCAAGAAAATTTTCGAACACGCTTATAAAGTTGGTAAGTAAACTGCACAAAAACTTGAACCATCTACGTAGGTACTTATTTCGAGTGATTGATACAGAAGAGAGAGACTCCGCCAGCTATGGATAATAATATGGCAAAACAAAAGGTTCTGCGGTTCCAAAAAAAAGTACTCCGGCTTCAATACCCTTCATAATAGAAAGTTGGGTTAGGTTGGTTAAGAATCAAGGGTTTGGAAACATGGATTGATTTTGATTGGAAAGTATTTGTCTTGTCATCTTCTTTCTTTGGTCGTTGTGTTGTGTCGTTTTAACAGCTTTCTAACATCTTCACTCCTTGTATAAGTGTTTTAAACACGACACAGACTGACTGCATTTGAGTCTAATCTAGCGGAAACATTGCAATTTTGAAGAATGAAGAAAAATTTTGTGCAATTTAGATAATAAATACTTTATTGTACACTACTTAAATAATTACAGGACAAAACATTTATAAAGATAAGTGTACATTGAACGGTCTTATCGCACAGGGCAATCTCTTACAGACAACCTAAAAATATATAATAATGAAAAAAAATGCAATGCAATAAATACATCGAAACTGCCTATCGACTACCATATTATGTAATTCTTCGCCGATTGCAAAAAGCTCGCTAACTGCACTAAAATGGCAGCCAAACTACAATTTAGCATTCAGATGCTTTTAATCTATCTAGCCCATAATCCGCAAATCTACTGCAATAATTCACAGTCAACAGTTTTAATGTCTTGGCCACCTTTACATTTCAATAAGAACGCGGGCAAAATTCCGGCGTGGGAGGAGAGATAATAAATTTCAATTTGCGTCATAACGCGTTAGCAAATTTTATTTCGGAACACGACTCTATTAAATGAATGCGAAGCTAATTTACAAGTCGTTTTTACAGAAATACCTGTGTGATTTCGAAAACAACATGAAGTAGGTTGAAAAAATGGGACAGACTGTAGGACATAGTTACTGATGGCCAGAGGGGCATCTGATGTGTTTGGGTCCTGCCGCTTTTGTCCAGCAGTGGACGTCTTTCGGCTGATGTGATGATGATTTCGCTTTTGCTCAGTATAATATGAAGCCATCTTTATGGAACGATGCGATAAGCCTAGATGCGATAGCCTTGTGTCTATTTGGGGCTAGTTTAAAAAATGTATAGGCAGAGTTAGATACTCTGTTTTTTGCAAAGCTCTTTACTCGGTGCTCTCGCCAGTTAAGTAAGTTTACTATTTTAAGGAGATTCGCAGAACACATTTTGACTTTAGTTTGCTAAGTAAGTAGGTAGGTATAAGCATTTCATACGAATATGAAATAATAAACAAGCAAGCAAGCAAGCTTCATACATAAATATAATACATAGCAAATGATCAGACGTCTTGAAGCTCGACAAACCCTGATCCTCAACAGAATGATTAGATTTTTAGGAGTTTAGTATTGATAGTTTAGAATTTTTTTGTCTAACAGCGCTTTAACCTAACATTTTGTTCCACAGGCAAGGCCTCGGTGTTCCCGCAGCCCCTGAACACTGAAGAGTTCCTCCGCGCGCAGATGTACGATGTGCGGTACGCGGCCGCCGTGCCGCCCGTGTACACATGGCCCAACAAAGACCTAAGCGTCGAAATGATCTAGACAACACGCACACAGACAGACATGGATCCAAATGAGCGCTTGTCCACATGTCACCTGTCAAAACATCTGTCATTCGTGTCCTTTCGCTGCGTTCATTTAGATCCATATCGCTATGGATATATTTACACTATCAGCGCTTGGATAGAGCCCCAACACCCGAACACAACCGATGCCATCTCAAACTAGAACATCCCTAATTGAACAAGTTTGTTAGTTATAAGTAGCCTCTATGAAACGTGGCGTTTCAGATACCTATAATTAATCCTATTGCTTTATTTGCGATTATTCAAATAACATTCCGAATTTATAAATCTCCTCACATTGATCCATCAGGTCAGCGTTTAACTATCATGGATCTAATTGGATCGTGATATTTCATATTTGCATTCTTGTAGTTGGACTTGTTTTCAAGCGCTTGCAGTGTATTCTAGAATCTTGCTTCGAATATTTATTTAAGTCGATCGTACTGAAGACCAACGTGCTGTTCTAACGGATTTGTTAAGTGAGCTTAACGTATATGGCGGTTTAAGTGACTGAAATTATATTTTTACGAAATACGAGGCATTTATTGTGCCGCCTGAGGTTATTAAGGGTCGCAACACACTCGCTGCTAACCGCAGCGGTCATACATCACACTTGGTAAAATATTATCTTACAACAAAGAGCATCACGACACGACTTACAAGCTTCGTGTGTGTGAAGACCTTAACTGTTATTTATTCACCATTCCAAAAGCAACCTTGAAATTAGTTATATTTTGTACTTAAGTGTTATTTATTAATAAAATTATGGCTTGGTAATTAAGCTCTCATATAGTATCAAGCTGATTTCATACTTTTTCATGTAATTATATTCTATTATTTATTTAGGGCAGTTGGCGGTAACATGTCAAACTATTGACTGTGTACATTAGAATTTATTAGAATAAATTGCATGGCGTTGGCGTTCCTTTAAAATTATAGTATAAGTTAAAACTTAAACCATGAATGTACGGTATTTATATGTAAATTTTTGAAATAAATTGTTTATATCATAATTATTTGTTTAATTTTATGACTGTTTTGTGGAATCACAACCTATAAAAGTCAAAATACGAGTGCTTAAAAAGCACAGCTGTAGTTGCCCACCAAAACCGTCGAGGAGATCAACGTACACTGACACAAAGTCGAAGCCACAATCCAAAACCAAAAACATACCTATGTTTAACGTTTCGGGCTCAGATTAAGTAAAAAAAGGGTAGATTCCGCACGGCCTATAGTTTAGGTGAAGCCACAAAACTCAGCCGATTCTTGTAAACACACGCGCTCACGCACACACAAGCAATAAAACTACGCTGATTTTTGTTAGTATCTCACGAACCGTCGTGCAATAACTTCGCCTTAAAAATGCCGTCCTGTGTTGTCAAGTGGTGCAAAAACAACACCATAGTGAACAAGAAGTCTTTAGGAGTATCGTTTCACACGTAAGTACACGCAGAACTATTTGTATTTTTGGTTTTCCAACATAATTTTGAGGTTATTCGGAACAGATAATGTTTTTTCCCGAAAATGACATATTGGGAGAGTGTTGCCAGTAATTCTTATTTCTAATTGCCCAAAATGTGGGTAAGTAGGCAAAGTCAAACAAAAATAATTAAGTTGAGAGTTGACCTAATTAATGTTTATTTTCTATTTAAACCACATGAATACATAAATATTACATACATAATTATTTAAAAATACACAAAAGGTACCTACAACCTATTTCTGATTTTCTATTTCTGGAATTTTTCTTAAATTCAACAAAAACGACCTTTAAATAGATGCCTCCGATTGCACGACAGAAATAGGTCACCTTGTTTCAAACTTTTTTAAAGTTCACTAAGTTTGTTAGTATTCTGTTATAAGTTAATGCTCTATTTCGTACTTACTTACATAAGAATACTTTTCATTCCATCTGAAAAAGTATATTTTTAATTCCATGGAATGGTTGTTTTTGTAATAAAAAATTATATTTTTGTAATAAACATGTTTCACATAACCTTTGTTGTATTTTTAGTAAAAAAACCTTGTTCTGAACCGCTCGGTGTTCTTACACATGAGCGACTGCACGTGTTTATTAAAAACAAACAGACAGATTTCCTTTCACATTTGCATATAAAGTACTTACTTAAAATTATGAAATTAATATTTAATCCCATTTAAATAATTTGAGGGACTTTTTTTATAAAGTGGCAACACTCCAGTGACTCACACATAGTTAAAAAAGTGGCTTCACCTAAACTATAGGCCGTGCGGTATCTACCTATTTTTACTTGATCTGGGGTTTCGGGCTACAAAACCTATAAAAAGTTTAACAAATTTTATTTCGTTTGTTAAACAAACTAATAACAGAGTATATCGAAATCCGATCGAATTACCCTACAGTAGATCAAGGGGCATAGCGGCAATGATGCCGCAGAGGAACTTGGGAAGAGGATATCGCCGAGATGTGTTAGTACTAGGCATAGAGTATAGTAATAGATGTACTAGGCCCGTACCCACTCTTACCCTGCCATTATCGCAATTTCGTGCGTGGATTCACCTGTCCATAACAACAGATGGTCACGAGTAGCCGACTGTAGACAGTCAAAATGGCTTTGTTTAATGTATACCAGCGTCCAACTAAAAAACTTCTCTGTAATCTCTAAGTAGAAATAAACTAAAAATAATCATATCATCAGGACAATAACTGGCCACACCCTCCATAACAATCATCTTTTCAACATACATAGGCGCCACAGACATCCACTTTGCTGGGGCTGTTTTAACGCCGAAAAAACATCTCTTCTCAACATGAAGAAATCCTCAGAACAGTAAGGTCGCTCCATGAAATCTGTGAAGCCCCCACGAAGCTTCTTTTGGACGGAGCTAGGCTGGCTATGTTATCCAGTACCTCCAGTACAACGGACTGAATAAGTGCGGCAACGGGTAGTAGAGACACTACTACTACTATAAGTTACTTCTTTCTTTTTGTTAGCCTTTGAGTGGATAGAACACTTTGCCCACTCGTGGGCAAAGTGTTCTATCCACTCCCTCAAGTTTTCACGAGCCCGCGCTTTAACCTTCTAGAGGTTCTGCACCTGCAGCCAAGTTGATATTCTACAATCGATAACGCTAATAGAAAACGTATCACGTGTGTGTGAAAAGTAACACATCTGAACGTTAAGTCTCTACAAATAGAAGGCGTTAACGATTGTAGACAGAGATTCGATACGAAACGTTTTTGTAACTTGGCTAGGGGGTCTTGGCTGGACAAGACTGTCATTCGATATCAGCGGTCGAAACGCCAAAATTTAAGGCTGATTACCCATTAGCGCGTTACACGCAGCGCATTTGGGCGATGCACGCCGTTGCTGTCGCAGCGCAGCGTCTCAGTGTGGATTTCAGATTCGATAATGTATCGGCACAAACACTTTCCGTGTCGCACCGGCGCTCCGACAGCTCAGCGCATCAGCCTCTCCCCGCTTCGTCTCTCGTCCGTCGATCCGTTGAAACGTCGCGTGCGAGGACGCAACGCATAATTTGGCATGCCACTTAACTTTTTTTTTGTTATGGGCAATCATTGAATGACTTCTCCCTCTCACACCCGTTTACATTCAGTTGCTTGTGCCAGGGCCGCGGTAACTCTCTTTATATTTTGTCCCCGACCCAGACAGGCATCGGCCCAAACGGCGCCCATCAGTTTTTACTGACATCTCTTTGAGGCGCGCGTGGAATACTACGCGCCGTTGACTCGAACCTGGTCCTTATCGGACGGCGAGCTATCCATCACTCGCCGACCGCTATCTCGCGCCTACGGTGGCCGAGAATCGGCTTGCCACTCCCGACGCCCAAGGCGTCACCTGCGGCGGCTCGGGGCTGGATTGCGTCTCCCTCACGCGTCCCGCCTCCTCCTTCGCGAGCATTACTGCTTCGCAGAAGGGGTGGCAGCTGATATTCAAATAAACAGATATGTTATGAGCGCGCGCATTTTGAAGACTCGAATAGGTCACAATTGTGACCTTTAATCTATAGTTTATGTCACGCATGGCGAAGAGCGATAGGCTTTGTTGAAACTAAAACAAAATAAAATAAATGCCATCGTGTGTATTTGTAATTTATTTATTTATTGATTAAAATAAATATTTTTTAATGTTAGATGAATGAAAAGTGTGTATGTGTGCTGCCGCTATGTGCGGAACACTTTTTCAATTGTTTTGTGAGTGTATAACGTATCTGTTTATTTGAATATCATTGCAGATAACAGATTGAATTTGTAAAAAAAAAAATATAGAAAAATCCTGGCTTTATATTTTAGGAGCTTTAAGACTAAAACCGCATGGCCGCGCCATTGAAACGGTGGAAAACACGTTATCGACGATATCTCGCTGAAAAAGCATCGCAGAGGTCTGAAGTTTTATGTAATACCTAGATTTGAATTTGTCAAAATATATAAAATACACACAAAAATCCTAGGTTTATATTTCAGGAGCTGTAGTACTTTATCGCGTAGAAATAAGTTGTGGTTATCTATCCAAGAAAGAAAGTATTAGCGGATTGATTAGCGGTGTATTTTTTGTAAATAACACCTATTAATATGTAGAATTACCGATAATAGGCAAAAAAGTTTTTTTTTCATAGTAAAAAACCTTCAATACGTTTTGATTGTTCCGATAGGATGACCATGACTTATTATTTACAGAAAACTTTCCACCTGCATGTTTTAGAAACTATATCCCAAGGATTCTAAATAAACTTAAAATTAAACGATAACTAACATACAAAAACATACGTTTATTTCTTTAAAATCACATGAATCACAGATTATTCAGTTACCCCTCCGTACTGTTTATTCCGAACCTAACCCGTTTTGTAAGAAATGATAAGTTCCTATATCTTAGTGTAAGTAAACAATCTGTGATTTGTAATTTTGAAAGAAATGATAAAGTACCTACATCTTAGTGTAAGTAAATAATCTGTGATTTGTAATTTTGAAAGAAATGATAAAGTACCTACATCTTAGTGTAAGTAAATAATCTGTGATTTTGAAAGAAATCATAAGTACCTATATCATAGTGTAAGTAAACAAGCTGTGATTTTTAAAGAAATAATAGTAGATTATTAACCAAGGGGATAAAGCAGTGTCTTCTGTCGCGGGTGACGATTTAAATCGCGAGCGTAACGAAGGACTCGAGGTTTACTCTGAGCTTAGCGAGGGTGTTAAAAACGAGCGAAGCGAGCGATTTAAGTTCACCCAAGACTAAGACAACTTTATCACCGAGTAAAATACTCTACTTTTCGTACCATTTGCGAAAAAATTAACACAATAATAATATGAGATAAGCATTTATTAAAAATAATGACAATTAAAAGTAAAAATTAACATTCGAAACATATTGGTCCAATTATTGATAGAGAGAGTTACATTTTTGTTTGGTACTACGGGCCAAAGCGACATCTGATCACTTTGAAAACAAAATCCCATGCACAAGATGACCACAGCTGCCCTTTTTGTGTCGACCATAGCCAAATAACTTATCTGATCCTTTTGCCATCTTTTTTTAATTACAAAAACAAGGGGCTGACAGGTACTAGAGAAACAGTCACCCGATGCTGAGATGCTATTGGTTGATGAGTATGTCGGCGTTTTTTAGCGGGCGAGTCCTGCAAGCTAAAATAGTCCTTATGGTGATCAGATATAGCTTTGGCCGATTGTACATTTATTGTTGATGAGTTGATTTGAGTATTTCTCTGTTCTTGCGTCTGAGGAACTTGCGTTTCATTGTAGATAGTATAACGTCGGAGATAGTGGTGGTGGTGCATCGTGAGTTACGGACGAAGATAAGATGCCGGAAGTTGATGGTTGTGGCTCTGATGGATTAAGTTTTATATTTTTGTTAATTTGACTGCTTAATATGGTTTTATTCGACATTGAGCTTTCGATATAACCCTCAGCTACTCTATCAGAGCTCCAACCACCGTGTCTTTTTATTGACGTAATATCCGCCCCTGAAACCGCCAAGAAAGCAGCCGAAGTTCTTCTAAAGCAGTGACCGGTGTAGAGTTCATCATCTTTAAGTTTTAAATATTTAGCAATTTCCTTTGGCATATTGCTAATTTTATTTTTGCCGATGGTTTGACGAGTACATTTCCCATTCCGATAGTTTATAAAAATGCGTATTACTTTTTCAAAAAGATGTATAATGCTTTATATACAAACTCAATGGTGTAAACACAGATGTAGTTCAGTATAAATTTCGGTAAGTATTCCAAATTTAAATCACATTCGCCCCCTAGAGGATGAATCAAATTCAGTACAATTTTCTTTCCCTGTTTTTAACAGATTAAAAATTACTATTGTTATGTTCGCTTTTTGTGGCATAGAATGTCACTTTTTTGAGCAAGTGGTACGAAAACATATGTTATTGTATGTTATCGTTACATTTTAATTTAATTTAGAATCCTTGAGATATAGTTTCTAATACTTGCAGGTGGAAAGTTTTCTGTAAACAATAAGTCATGGTCACCCTATCGGAACATTCAAAACGTATTGAAGGTTTTTTATTATGAAAAAAAATCATTTTTGCCTATTATCGGTAATTCTACATATTAATAGGTGTTGTTTAAAAAACACCGCTAATACTTTCTTTCTTCGATAAATAACCACAACTTATTTCTATGCGATAAAGTACTACAGCTCCTGAAATATAAACCTAGGATTGTTCGTGTATTTTTAAATATGTTGACAAATTCAAATCTAGGTTTTACAAAAAACTCAGACCTCTGCGATGCTTTTTCAGCGAGATATCGGCGATAACGTGTTTCAATGGCGCGGCCATAGGCTTTTGGTCTTACGGCTTCAGAAATATAAACCTAGGATTTTTTTTGTGTATTTATACATATTTTGACAAATTCAAATCTAGGTTTTACAAAAAAATTCAGTCCTCTGCGATGATTTTTCAGCGAGATATCGGCGATAACGTGTTTCCACCGTTTCAATGGCGCGGCCATAGGGTTTTAGTCTTACAGCTCCTAAAATATAAACCTAGGATTTGTTTGTGTATTTTTACATATTTTGACAAATTTAAATCTAGGTTTTACAAAAAACTTCAGACCTCTGCAATGCTTTTTCAGCGAGATATCGGCGATAACGTGTTTCAATGGCGCGGCCATAGGCTTTTGATCTTACAGATTCAGAAATATAAAACTAGGATGTTTTTGTGTATTTTTACATAATTTGACAAATTCAAATCTAGGTTTTACAAAAAAATTCAGTCCCCTGCGATGATTTTTCAGCGAGATATCGGCGATAACGTGTTTCCACCGTTTCAATGGCGCGGCCATGGGGTTTTAGTCTTACAGCTCCTAAAATATAAACCTAGGATTTTTTGTGTATTTTACATATTTTGACAAATTCAAATCTAGGTTTTACAAAAAACTTCAGGTTTCTGTGATGCTTTTTCAGCGAGATATCGTCGATAACGTGTTTTTCACCGTTTCATTGGCGCGGCCATGGGGTTTAAGTCTTACGGGTTACTTATGTTTCATCGAAAAGATATTGACATTGAACCTAACCTGTCCGTGTCGGGGTGCCCTAAGCTCCCGAGCTCGCTTCGCTCGCTCTTGGACTACATTGACCATAATTACCAATTGCCATTAATCTACAATGCATGCTTGCTTTTCAAAATAGGATATGGCGCTTGGCGGCAAAATATGATTAAAGACCAAATGGCTTAATGACACTATCCTTAGTAATATTCCGCCAAGTAAAAATTTTACCAAATGAAAAAATGCGTATTAGAATCATTCCAAATATTGCATTGGTATAAATAGCTTGCTAAAATTTGTTTGGGTAGTGAAATTTTGTCAAAATCTTTTCGGCAAAACGGAAGGATCCCATGCATGGTAGATTAATGGCAATTCGATAATTATGGTCAGTCAATTAGTAATTTGGCTAGGTCGCATTGCCATTTAGACGGTCGATTCACGCCGCGCGGCAATAATCGTGCGGCTTTAGTCACCCGTGTAAACCCCACTTTAGGTTCTAAGGAGATGACGGGAGCTGAAGTGAGCGAGCAAAGCGAGCGAACTCAACGCTCGTCATCTCCATCATCTCAGGTTACTTTAGACCCTGCAGACAGAAATAGGAGCCTCCAGTCCAGCCCGCAGCGGGGCTCCGTCGACTTTGTTGCTTATATAGTAATCGTACTTACCTATACTATATTAAAATAAATGTCAACATTAAAATAATTTAATAAAACACATTTTTATTACCCTGATACCCTGCCTAATAAGTGATGGGTATTATTCAGAAAGCCCGGTCAATTAATTCAGTTGTTTTTATCATATTGCCTACCCATATTGGGCATTTTCATAGATATAATAAACAAGGAGATATTGGTAGACGAAAATATATCGGAAACCTGTCTCCAGTTTGCCCCTACCACACGGCAACTACTACACATGCAGTTCAGTAAAGGTAATAGATACGCAGTCGCGCACACACCCGCATCTCTTAAATCAGAACGCACAACACTATCAATTATAAACCTTATTTCATCAAACACAGCGTGTATTTACCATGCACCGTACAACTTACTCACACAAAAAAATCGATCGATATCGTTGTGCTATGCAAAAGCAATTTATTTTACATTTACGCTAGTGATTGACTAAATCGGAAAGGTATCGATTCTCACATTTATTATAGTATATTTTATTTTTGTGTCCTGAAAATAAAATACATATAAAACAGCATGTCCAGAAAATATTATAATAAAAATAAACAATACGTACCTAATAATTTATATTATTAAGTAAATCAAAAAAATAAATCAAACAATCAAAAATCCGGTTATGTTGGTTTAGGGTGCCATAGCGTAATGAAACAGGAGATATTGTTGAAGGTTTACCCTTGTTTGGTATAACAACGTTTTGTCGAAAATTGCTCCGGCTAATTTTAATTACAATAAAAGTCATTTCGTATAATTAGATTTTTATTTAGCTTATTTATTTCTTTGAAATAATGTCATTTGACCGAATTTTCAAATGCACAAATTTTATTTAAACTAATGTTTCACCAGACTAATAATGATTTAGTCGAAAGATCGTATCGAATATTCAGTTCATTACCCTTTTGAGCGCCACGGTCTACTATAGAAGACAACCGTTTCCGTGCCCTCCACGCCACGTCTTTATTAGAAGACAATATATAATCTTATCGTTTATTTCATTAAAATACATGAACAAATGCTTTGTGCGTATTTTTACTATTGCCTAAAACCCTAAACTTAATGTTTAATTTCAATAGGGGTCTTTGTTTATATAAAATACAGAAAAATAATACCAGCCGAAATTTTTGTAGTGCCCCAGGCGCCGTAGTCTTTATAGGAAGACGTCTAGTGCTGTGGTTACTTGATTAAGTTTCTAAAGTGTCCATATACACAAAAGTTTAAAAAGAACACTTTTATTTCGAATCAAAATGTTGAGTATTGAAAAAAATGCGGTCCTTATGAAGAATGCACTTAATTTTGCTGGCCCTTACTCATGTATTTACTCAAATCTTTTAATACACACAAAGCCGGACTTTGGTTAATACTGATATCGATATTAAAAGATCCCGTCACTACGAACTCCGTACTACCGGTGCCTCGTGCGCCATGGACATCAATAGAAGACAGCATGTGACGTCATAGACGTAAGTGCATCAAGGTCAGTGTGAGATAGTGCAGCGCTGTTCTGGATCGTTATCGATATTAAAAAAAAAATGTGAATCTAATGAATTACGTTCTGAAGAACTTTTAAAAATCGTACAAGGTGTGGATTAGGAAGCTGAGTCCGATAAATACGAGAGTACATCAGACGAAGATTTTGAGTGTAGTGTAAATTACTTAACGGTTAGAAAAAAATAATAAAATATTTTCGTTTAATAACCTAATTCGATTGACGTAAGTAGGTACCTACATTCGAAATTAGTATGATACCTCAGAATACAGAACATACCAAAAGTTGCGTTCTTACTTTGAATGCGATACGTCGAATCCAGAAACGAAGCGTGTAACGTGGCCAAGCAAAATCGATAATATTAATATTAATGTGTGTTTAGCATAAACACAAACATCGATACACGAAAAAAATAAGAAAATTGAACTTACACATCCCTATAACAATTGAAATTTTACGTGCTCCGGGCGCCACGGTCTTGATAAGAAGACTACTGGATGACGTCAAAAGACAATAGGGATGTAGCCAACTTCTTATGGCTAAATTGAGTTATGTATCTGTTTGGTCATTATCTATAGTGTATTCTGCTTTTTCTTATCACAACTATTGCTAATAAAACAAGGTATCGAAATTTGTCATTATTTTATTTATTGTGATATCGAAATACGTTATATTCAATTTTTCTGGTACATTTATTTAAAAAAAACATGTGAGTAACATTTATCGACACTACAATTACCCACATCACTACTTTACTTTTGACTATATATACGTTATACATTTATTGCTTGGCGCTGGGGGACACATCGCATTCGGTACTACATTGCTCTCGGACTACATTGACCATAATTATCGAATTGCCAAATTGAACATTATACCTTTTGATCAATAGCGCAAATGTTGTTATCGCAAATAAATATTCAATGAAATGAAAATTATGTTAATCGATATTATACAAATTGATTATTTTCGTAAACGTTGTTCGAATTAGTTACATTACATCAAAAGTTGTTATACTAAACAAGGGTGAACCATTGTTGAACCCTGCTATGGTGGCATGTAAAGTCGAGCAATTTTTGCAGCACTTTACACTTTGGTATTACTAGGGTGGCATTTTTTGTCAAAATGTTGGTTACGCATTTCTCTACTACGCTCTATAATAAAAATAAGTAATAAACTTTATTTCACGTCGACCCGGGTAAAAACGGTTGACAAATTGAAAAATAAACTATAAAAGCAATATTTCATTCGTCAATCGACTTTTGTTGTCGATAGCCTACGTTAGTGGGTCTGCACAAGCACATCACTTACTCGTCGCAAGAAGCAGCGGCCGTACTACGCGATGCATCCGCTTAGTAAAGTATCGTTTTGTGGTTTTTAAGCAATGTATTTAATGCAAAAATTGTACAGTCGCAGTGTTTTAAAAGAAAAATAACATAGTAGAAGCATATTTCTTATTTTACCATTTGTTGTTTTTCATGATTTTAAAGACAAATATATTAAAATACTTGTATTTACATATGGTAAGTGATTCCATGATTTACAAAGTTTTGTTTTAGGCTTCGGATTTTACAAGAAACCGCTGAACAACACGGCATTCTTATAACTTGTCACGATCACGGTCGAAAGCGACTAGTTCACGGAGACGGCCATTTGTCTATGACAGGCTCAGTCAGCCCACGTCGCGCGGACACCGACACGCCCCCTTGCCACTTCTGCAGTATTTTATATTTCTATGGGCATTTCTCATATTGTCCGGGCATTATGAATAATGCCGTATTAATCAGTTGGTCCATAACATATACAAGGATTTGTATCATAAATACATGATCGCTCGCGTTGAGAGTGTACATCAGAATGGCGGGTGTGCTTTTCAGATTTGTCTAAACTTATTGCAGTTATTTGGTACCTTCTGTGTACCTTTACGTACCTCTCCTGAAAATCTGTGTACCTACACCCGTACAATGATATTTTAAAAATTAGGTACATACACCCGCCATACTGATGTCAGTACCGCGGGTGTACTGCTAACCAGTATATGTAGCTAAGTGCACTGTATAAGTAAATTTGGTACCTCTTGTGTACCTGCAGAAACAAGTATTAAATAAACAAAATACTGTAAGGTTGCTGCGAAAAGTAAAAAAAAAAAAGTTTTTTTTTCTTTCATTGTCCGTGGCGCCTATGTTGTATAGATGTTTGTTAAGAAGGGTGTGGCCCGTTATTGTCCATATAATTATGTTGAGGTTATTTCTACTCAGGATGAGGAGTTTTTTAGTAAGACGCGGGTGTACGTTTGGCAAAGCCATTTTTGACTGTCTACAGTCTGTTGCCCGTGACGTGGCGGATCCACGCACGAAATTGCGAGAAAAGCAAGGGGAGAAGTGGATACGGGCCTAGCACTAACACAATTGGCTTTTGGACGACAGCGGAGTCGCTGATAACCTGTATTTATGTAAATTAATAAAAAACAAAATTCAGACTGACAGTCTTTATTTCGAATAATAGTTACTTTTATAAATACAAATTGAGAAGTACCGATTCACAACAAAATATTACCTAGATTACAATGTTCGACAAAATAATTATCACTTATCACTTCATTACAACTGTACAAGTTTACAGGATCGGCGGGCCACGACGCGGCCGTGCCATTTGACTATCGCTCGTGTGCGGCGCCGGCTGTCCGGTCCGGAGCCGGACGGGTCGGGTCGGAGCCGGACGGGCCGGGCCGGGCCGGCGCCGGCGCCGTACGGGCGGCCTCACGCAGCCTCGGCGCCGGCGCCGGCGGCTGGACCCTGGCGGCGGCCGAGCGGCGCTCACCTACTGAGCGAGTGCGATCGTTCGCGAGACCCCGAGCTTTCACCGTTGCATCGCAAGCGGTCATTGCCTGTAACATGCAAACATCGTTTTAGTTACTTACACAGTTACACCTCAAGAAACAAGCTAACTGTGGCTACGTCATGAATGAGTTATAATGCGAGCTGAATCTCGTTTATTTTTTTAGTTTTGAAATTCAATAGAGAACGAAGCACGGAATCATTAGATTCACCTGGCTTCAAGAACATAAAAGTAAAATGAACAGCAGATGTTAAAGACGAGAACAAAATGTGAATATAGTAAGCGAAAGAAATCAACGTCACACTAACAATAACAACACAATATAAAACCAATTAATGATACGGTCATGTTGCAACATGTGTTCCAATAAGTGTAATATAGAATTAAAGAAAATAAAGCTTTAAAATAAGCATCTAACGACAAATAGGCCTGACCTAAGGAATGATGGCCTTGTAAACGGGTGTCCTATAACAAAAGATCACTCATCATGAATATTAATACAATATTTTAATATGGTTTTACTATAAAAATTGCTATTGTCTGTATTTTTCAATGGAAAGTTTCTATTGTGTTTTTTTTATAAAAAGTCACAAGGTAGACTGGAAACTTATTGTATATTGGCAAGTGATAGGCGTTCAATAGGAGATGGTATTGTACTGACCGAGCCTCTGGTGCTGTGGAAGCTTGTTGAAGAAGGGATGCTTGAGTGCTTCCCGCAGCGTAATCCTCTGTGAGGGCTCGTACTCCAGCATGCGCGCGATCAGGTCGAACAGCTGGCGGGACTCCTCGCTGTTGCTCTGTAGATACCTCTGCGGAAACACGCAAATACCGTGCTCAATAAAATCTTAATTTAACTGGAATACAGCATGGCTTGATTTTTGTATCAACGATGCTAGCAGAATAATATTAACAACACTAAGGAAACTTACCATTAAAGGTTTGCAGTTTTCTCTAACGTATCTGCCAGCCGACGATTTCTCGTCCCAGTCTAATTTCCCGTGGTAAAAGTATTTTGTTTTTGTTTTGCGCGCCATTCTGAAAACACAAAAATGTAAATTGAAAATACAATTTAAATGAGTTTAATGCGGGGCCGGTATGTGACGATAATAATTATTGCCCTAGTTTTCAAAAACCAGACGAGTATTTATATCGGGCGGCACTTATGAGTACGGAACAAATTGGTGTGTTTATTTGAACAGCCGTCTATAACTACTTAGATAGTGTTGAGTTGCGTAAAGTGGAGCGGTGTGCGAGTAAACACAGACATCAGAACATTCACGGCGAGCGAATAATCACGCGGATGTATTCAACAACACATTTAGTATTTCTGAATACAGATTTTTATGTTAAGAAATATTTACATGACACAAAACCCCATAAGAGCAATTTAACAGGGTTTATTGTATGGAATATAGATCCAGATTCTACAGGGATTCCCAATCTTTTTTATACTGTGACTCCCATTACATAGTTTTTTTTTGCGAAGGCCTTGTACCTTTTAGTATTGATTGGTATAGTTTTAATCAGCCTATTACCTGCCACTGCTGACTTATAATCTGTAGTTCTGTACTACGAGTTAATTACTGCAACTGCAGAATAGCCAGTTTCGCATAAGCTAGTGAGAGGCGACGTGTACGCGACGCGATTGGCAGTCAATCCTTGTGTCAACTGACCAATCAATCGCGCGCTCGGAACGGTGCAAAAAGATCCCGCGTCCCACTTGGTAACCAAATAGTCCTAAAAATACTTGTGCGCATCTAACGACTCCTGCCAAGTTACTTGCCGACAACTATATCAAGCATAGAAGTTGATCTTGGGAATTGGGATACATTACACTACAAATAATATAATACTAGCATACAGATGCCTCTCATCCCATACAAAGAAACCGTGTCGACGTAACTAGCGTTTTTCATCTGATTATACCGCTTATTCTTTGTAAATCGATCGTGTTTGGTTCCGTTCCACGGCGATAGATAGATCACTACCTAAATCCGTGGAACGGCACCGAATGCGATCGATGCACAACAAATAATCAGTACAGTTTCTTTGTATGGGATGAGACACCACTGATTACACTAAAATTGAATTACATTGTATTTATCGAATAGTATCTGTTAGTATTTATCAAGTAGTATTTTGTGGTTTCAGACTCGTATTTCCAACAGCTGTTCTTTCTCGTAATGACGCCCGTGAGAGAACACCACGACACCCCGAGGCATCGAGACGCAGTTTGGGTACTCCTGTTCTAGACAAAATAAAATTTGCTGATTACAATAGCTGTGACAAACCTGTATGGTATGGGTCCTAGGATCCTCTCCATCATGGCGAGGTGTTCCCTGTTGTCATGTGTTTGGAAAAGTGTGATGCCGAGGTACAGCTCGAACATGATGCAGCCGATGGACCACACGTCGCATGGCTGAGTCCAACCCAATTCTGGAAACATACGATGCATATTTATTATAGACTCGAACAGTTTTATTTTCTATGGCATTCAGTAACAATTAAATGGTAAACATTATTATGAAATGTTGTGAAGGTCTATCCGAAAAAACATCGTAACCATGAAGGCTGATATCATTATTTCCTTTATATTCGAGAATAATATGACGCGGTTATAAAGCTATTCATTCATTGACTCTGAATAGAAAACGTATGCGCACAAAAGGAGTACACACCCTCAATGTTGCTTAGAAAATCATTAGAATAATGCTTGATAATATGAGTTTTATGGTGGATACATACCTAGTATAACCTCCGGCGCTCTGTAATGCCTGGTGGACACAATGGTGCTGTGGTGCTCGTGGTCGAACGTTGCGCTGCCGAAGTCAATGAGTCTGACGTCACTGCGTTTCACACGCATCAGGTCATGTTTCTGTATACAAATATTTAACCAAATTAGATTACAGGCTATTAAAACCGCAAGGAACGTTAAATTCTTAACCAATATTTTTACGCAATCAAGTTTTTACACAATGTTAACTTATCAAGTGCCGTACAATGTGTAAAATTTTAGATTTACCTTATCCTTATTATGTCAAAAGTTGTAAGAGAAACGAATCTTACGCGAACGACGCAAATAGCGAGTGCGCTAAATTGAGGTAGCGATTAGTCACTGCTTGGCCATCACATACTGTACCGATTCAAGATGGTATAGCTGTACGTCTGTAACAGTTCGCCATGTTGACACGTTTACAATTTGAATTTAACGTTGACCGGAACTAATAGAAATTACACTTTATTTTGTTATTCTTTATATCACTTGGAATTCGAGCGTCAATGCTTTGATTTCCATTCTTATATAATTTGAAAAAGTAAATGCGTCGGCGGAACTTTGCCAACTGCCAAAAATGTTTTACATTCTTGTTGATAGGCAACTGACTAGTGAACTTTGTTCGTGGCTCGCTTTTCAGGTAGATTATTGCCTTTTTTATATTTAATGTTTAAACTGACCTTTTTGGATGCGTTGTAAACGCTGACGACTTCGTAGTCGCTGTCGACGAACAGTATGTTCTCTGGCTTGAGATCTGTGTGGGTGAGCTTGTTGTCGTGCAGGAACAGCACGCTGTAGATGAGCTGGTAGGCGATGTGCCGGACCTGCTCTAGCGGGTACGGCTGGTAATTGTTGTCCTTCTGCAACATTACAAACATACATCTTATCATTTATAAAGTTTTTACATTGTGCAGATCAGGCTACGCCTAAAATAATAATGATCGAGTTTTCTTAAGAAACAATCGATATGGATATAATTTCGGTGGATGATCCCACAGATCCAAGAGTATGATGAATGACAGTGTTGACGGATTTACACAGGACGTGTAAATCTTGAATGGGACTGGCTCAGGACCAAAAACTATGACGTAATGCGGAAAATGCATAAATAAAGCAGTAGATGAATCTGAGCGTAGATTCATTTTGAGTAATTTTATTGGTAAGACATTGTGATTGACTTTCGAATTATTTTACGAAATATCGGGATATAAGGGCGTTGCTTTTAGACGAAGCAGTATGGAAAAAGCGATACTCATATTTAGCAAGAAGGCCTCAAATTACATTACCAATTCTAGCTACTACAGCAATCGGGTTATTACATTAATGTACCGACAAAGGGGGAATTTCAAATGTGTCTTTTAACTTGTGCGTCATCGTAACAGGATAAATCGTCCCATAAACAAATACTTAAATGCCTGAATGTTTGCCCGATATTATGTTTATGGTCTTTGATAATGCGAAATACCTAAATATAATTTATTCAGAATAGATCCAAAGTTATTGTACCCAAAAAAAATAACTGTTATTGCTATAGGATTTATTATTTTCTTGTTTCAATGTCATATTTAAATTGTCTCTTGAACATTAAACAATAAATTCAACCTCAACACAGGATATAATTGATTAGGGGCAATGTGAAAACCCTGCATGTTGGAGACCCATTATTGTAGACTTTATTACTTATCATGACGATGACGCATACAGTATCGAGTGAACATTAACATGCACAATACTAGTAACGACGATAATAACTTGACACTCACCAGGAAGTCAAATACACTTTGTCCGAGCATTTCAAATGCGATGCACATGTGTCCGTGGTATTCGAACCAGTCCAACATCTTAACACATAAGCTGAAAAATAACAAAAATACATCAATTTAAGCAAGCATACACGTTTTTTACAGGTTTAAAAGTGTGTGTGTGATAAGTCCACGTCACACAGTGAATTACATGGAATCGAATAATATGTGAAGTCGGTAAGCGAGCGGGAGCGGCAGACGGTATTTTAGTGTGTTAGGAGTTGACATCGGGTTCTTCGTTGGCGCGCCGCCAGCCAGGAGCAGTAACGTCGCATATAACCGTGCAAGGTCAAATATTGCTACATTCGCTGGCGTCGCGAGTCGCCCGCACCAGCCTCGACTATCAACACGTGACGTTGCACACAATAATAACACTATCAAAATATACACTCACTTTTTACAATCAGGGTCAACTTCAGCTAACTTTTCTAATACGTTGATCTCGAGTTTTGCAGCCTCTCTGTACTTCTCAACATTCTTGATTATCTTCAGAGCCATTCTGTGCTCCCTGAAATTTATAATTAGATATCTTGCTTTATTTCTGTACATAAAACTCGGAATTTTGGCAATAAGTATCGAAATTTGTCGGTGCTATTGTAAACAAATGGAAATAGATATGAATAATTAGTGAGGCGTGTCCTGCAAACAATGTGCGTATTCATCCGGCGCCAATGTTAACGACACCACATCATCTTTACTTTACCTTTACCATTCAATACATCAATCAACAATTGGCACCCTTAGAATGTAAGTGACCAGAAGACAAAATTCCTGTAATTTCTGATGTCGCTATAAACCGACCTTAAAAAGCCTACTCTAAAACCCAGTGTTGAAAAAGAACCCGAATTATGAGTAAGAAAAGACTAGGCAACGGTCACTTTAGTACTCAGACAACACTACACAGTTAATTAACCTTTTTTAAGACTTATTCTCATTTCCCACAAATTGCAATTTATATGTTAGATCACTTTCATTATAAGGGTGCGAATTGGTCATTCAGATTACAACACATCTAATTTACTTAACGCTATTTTAACAAAGCCAACATAACAAACAACTGAATATATTCGAGTATGTCGACGCGAACAAGCGATATGCAAATAGTCACAGATGCATACATTTCACCGTGAGCCAGATCCACGAAGAACCGATGGTATCGCAGTGGCCACAAAAAGCGCTATTCGTGTGAATAAAGAAAGATACTTACAGTTCTAAGTCCTTCACCTCGACCACCTTGCCGAAGGTGCCCTCACCGAGCGTGTCGATGATTTTGTCTGCAATGAAACCAAGGCAACACAATTAATCAAATGTTCACTGCACAAAGTCATGATGGAATCGGCATTGGTATTCCATTCACTAAAAGTTTAACTAATACACGTTAGCAGACTCTGAGAATTATGGTCAATTCTTGAGAATATCAACTATTTCAGTATCATGAAACACGTAGTGATAGACGACCAAATATCCGAGGCTCCAACATGACTTCGTTAAACATCCAAATGGACTCTTGTGATGTTGTTACTGTTTTTATCAAAAATTATAAAAATACAATTAAAAAGCAGAAATTTAAGTCTGAAATCTTCAAAACACGAATCACTGACTGCGAGGACTTGGCGGTGGTTATTGTGTGAGAAAACTCGTTTTCTTGTTGAATTTTCTGCCATCTGTCGTGTGTAGTGTTATGTTTGTGTGAGTCATTTAATGTAACTAGTGTTTGGCTTTCAGTTATTCTGAAATTTATGAATGTTTATGATGATATGAATGTGTTGTGTAATGTATATCTATACTATATGTATGTGTAGTGTTGTGTAGTATAGTGTGTTTGTGTTGTGTGTGTATGCGTAAAAAGTATTGTTTTAAGTTATGGGTGTGGACACGAACATCTCGCTCCCATGACATATCCGGGCCAGTAGACCAGATGTCCGTCCTTGTCGTCCTTGACGGAGGAGCGTGCCCGGGAGCTCTGCATGCGCCAGCGCCGCGCCGTCCGCCACCGCACGCGCCGCACGAGCCGCACCGCGCCGCGCAGACATCACGCCACAGCAACACGCACCACGCCACATGCACGGAGAGCGCGCCACGCGATCCGCACGACCCGAGTAGTGTTGTACCCAACAATCAGACAATGGAACGGTTGCCCGTCAGACAAGCGACAATTGGTATGGAGTGTCGGAGGTACATGCTGTTAGAGGGCGGGCGGGTGGCGCTGCGGGGCGAGCCAGGCGGGCGGCCGAGCATCCTCGGCCGCCCGCGCGCACCGCGCACCGGGACGGGACGGGAGCACCGGGGATGGGAGATGACACACCACTCGCATTCCGATCGCTTGCACAATCTACGTTCACACAGGTAATTTAGGATAAATGTCCACCCGAACCTCTCTTAAACTATTATTAGATCACATTACTAACTTTACGGGAACTATCGGCACTTCTTTTAAGTCTTGACTTTGAAAATATTTTAAAACACAGAAAACACATGTTAGCTCTTAAACCACGAACAATTAAATTGAAGACATGCACTATCATTGTATTTATTAGTTTCTTTAATATCAACTGTCACGTCAGACATCGTTAGTTGTACTAAGTTAAGCATTTTTGACCCTCTTTCGTTATTTTTTTTAGATTTCTCTCGGTACCCTCGATTTGTAATAAATTGCTGAGAAATACATGCATTCATATTGTTTCGATTTTAAAAGAACGCAATAGTGTATCAGGCAGGCTGCATTAGCACCTGATAATTGTACTTTGCGTACTGAGCATTTCGTTGCTTAAATCATACTTGCTACTAATGAAAATGTAACAATAGAAAAACGCAAACGCTGGTACAATATCTAAATAGTGAATAGTGGAAAACCACGGACCAGGTGTATGTTAGCGGCACACAGTGCGCAGGCGGGTTAGCTTGTGCTTACAGGCGGCGTGGCCGCGTGCCGCGTGTGGTGCCGGGGCCGTAGCGGCCGTTGGCGTGCGCGCAGCTCGGGCGGCAGCAGCACTACGTCGCCCACACCCAGCGGTTCAACTTTCTTTGTAACGGCCACTGTGCTCGGAGTGTCGTTCATCTCCTTATCACCGATGCGTCCATACATCTCGTCCAAATGAGCATACTTCATTATGAGTCCTTGTATCTCTTTCCTTCTCGTTTCCCTCTCGCTGAGCACTCTGTCGCCGACCGGGGTCTTGTCGTCGTCTTCATCGCTCGATGGAAAATATATTTGTTTCTGGCGTCCTACTTCTCTCACTGGTGAAGCCCCCGGTGTTTTAGTAATTTTCAACTTTCCATTCGTTTCGTTTGTTTTTGTACCTAGTTGCGGTGGTGATATTAAATCCCGGACTGCAGGATTTATGTTTAAATCTATAGGACGCAATGATAATTTACCCATTTTTCTGTCACCATTTTCGCTTTTTTCAGCTCTTAGAGACCTCCTTCGATGTCTCCGGTACACACTATCTCTGTCCTTGCCATAATAAGGCCGATCTTTCAATGGAATGTCAAATCCATTTTTGAAATCATCTTTTTGTTTGTTACTCGAAGATAATCGTCGGTCAGCAGTACTCCTAAAAGGGGTTTTGTCTCTAATCTTTTCGTGAGAAAAATTGTTTCTTTTAAACGAATTTTCCCCAAAAACAGCAGTTGTCAAACTTCTCATTAGTCCTCGAGACAAAGTAGGTTCAGGTTCTAATGTTTTGTCACGATCTTCTTTTTCTTTCCTTGCCCTTTCTTTTTTCTGCACTGCTATCCTGTCTAACACTGAGGAATACTTATCTTCCAAGCGACTACGCGTACTACCTAACAAAATGCCGTCAATGTTATTGTTAGGCTCTTTCAAAGGGTACCGTTTAGTGAACGGCGATGATTTATTATCTTTTAAGTGAGCTCTGCGGAATGAGTCAGTGCGTCCGAGCGCGCTAATCCCAGAGGTAGAATGTAAAGGTGATGTATCGATGCGCGACTTGGTCGCTCCCAGGTAACTCGAGTACGTACGGTCATCGTTCAACTTGCGCGCTGGCACACCGGACGTCAAAGATGATGTGTACGGTGAGATGTGGCCGTTGTTCTCGTACCTCCGCACATTCGCTAACACTGAATTTTTGCTTGAAATGAGTTTATCATCAAATCGTGGCCGAGATGCGGTAAGCTTTGTGTCTGAAATGATTTCAGTCTTTTCGGAGGGACCTCGTCGAGTTAAACGATTGATAAAGCTGGAGTAGCCATCTGACAACAGCTGTGTGACGCTCGTAGTTGAAGATCTATTATAACGCTGACGTCGTGGACTCGTCGTACCACTAGCACTGGTGCTCAAACTAGCCATACTGTTTGTTTTGCCGGTTTTTTTTTAATTGGTTTTATTACTAGCACTTTAGCCGGGATATATCACATAATAGTCCAGAATCGTCATATTATTTACACTATGAAACCAGTTTAACAAAACATTCAGGTCTACTCGCGACTTTTCTAGTTTACACGGCTACTTCTTCGCCACCGGACATAAGACTGGTTCTATCTCGAGATCGAGAGCGTACCTAAGCGCGAACGAATTTCAGAAAGATCACTAGCGCAACCGAGTGCGGCCGCCGGTGCCAAGTAATCGTCGTGCACTAAAAATATCGGCAACCCGTGGGAGCGCCCTCCCGCGCACTCCGAGGTGCCCGCCGCGAACACATTTCTTACTACGTTTTTTCGTATTATTGAAATGTAGATTTTAGGCCTATTCCAAGAACTTCTATTTATGGGGTGTTTAGTACAAAGTAATAGCAAAGGTTGATAACCTTAGAACTATATATAATTAAAAAATAACATTAGTTTTCTATTTAGTTCCTCGTCGTCATTATTTCTGGCAAAGTAACAATTGACCTTTTTTCTATTTGCAAAACAAAATATGACTAATGGTCATTCCTTCTACAATGTTTGAAGAAAAAAATGAACTGCAATTCAGTTTTTACACCCGTTGGCTAGTTTTGTTGGTTGGTATATTTAATTATGAATAATATCACCGACAATAGTCTGTTCGCGGACGTCATCGCGTGCTAAATATGTATCAGTATAAACAAACATTGAAACTTATTAAATTTCACACGGTCATGTTGGTAATTGAGCTTTGTAATGACATCGTTGGAGACGAACACCTTTCTCTGAACGGTGAGCAGTGGAGCCAAGACAGTTCTGTCAATAGGCGGCAGGTAAGCAGGTCAGTGGAGCGCGTGTGAGCTGAGAACAATGCCGACTCGGACGACACCAGACGCATGCGCACGCGCACGCAACTACACCATATCATACACGCATCCACGTAATACTTATCCTACAGTTACTCTTAATTCATATTTTTCTACCAATTATCAAATCAGCATGTCTAAACATGCGTTATCTACTCCGGGAACGAACATAAGGACGGATGCGGGCGCTACGAGATGAAATGATAAAGTGACACGCCACGGCCGAGCTACGTGCTGTCTCACGCTTATCACAGTGTAAAACATTTAATAGGTTTGTCCCCATCCGCGATCTCAAACAACGCATATTAAAATCAGAATCTTGATTGATTCCGAATGTTCCGTCAATCATTGTTTGTTTGGAATGTATAGGTAAATAACTATACATTCTATACTACACAATAAATATATACTACTAATAAAACTTTCAATCCGGTTTCATTACTACTGATGTAATGAACGCAATAATACCATACGGTCCTCACAATACTGTTTACTCAAAGAATTGTGCAGCGGAGGAAACAAAAATATCTTGCATTCTTTACGTAATATACCGCACTTAGCCACTGCCAAAGCATATATATTCATGTAGCTGCTGCTTGGTAAATTTCTACTTTCACTTGGCGGGTAAACATTTTTCAACACTACTAGTCGACGTTATTGCAAACTACCGTATTGCTTCTAATTGCTGATCAATATCAGCAAGTTTTAGCTTGATGCATGTATTTCTCAACAATTTGTATGGTAAACTATAGGGTATAGACATATTTCCAAAAAGCACATACCCGCGGGTAAACTTTTTCGTCTAACACAGGATAGTTAAAGTAAAGGATTTTTTCCAAAGTACTTAATAAGGTGAATGTTTTCATTTTGTGAACGGTCAGATAGGAAGTGATAACTAACAACAACACTGATGCAAGACGTTCACTAGCACAGAAATCATAGCACTGTACATGGTAGACCACATGGGAATTATTAGTTAACATTGCGCATAGGGAGCACGTTACTGAATGACAAACAAACTGACGAGCAGCTGTTTCGGGTGGTTTGTTATTATTATTATTAAGGGGCAGGTAAATCAACCCTCACAGGATTGGTTGCTGTCGCCGTGTCTTATTACTGGAGAGAACTAGTACGCGCCACAATGCCAAATCCTATTAGTTTTGATTCATGTATTCTTGAGTTGAATGTAACTGTATTTTGTAATTTATTTATTAAAATTAATATTTTAAACCATACGAGTTGATTGTACCTACGATCGGTTCATTACCCTAAAATATAACACCTTTACGGTATATAATAAAGATAACACCTGATTAAATACATTTTACTAGCGAGGGAAACATAGCTAGCTTCTCTTGTTAATTTTGTATTTGGATAAAAGATAATAAAAAAAACATTTTATCAATCGTATTGAAGTTGTATCAATAGGGGTCAAGTTATCTTTTATTCGTAGATGCTTATAGTATTTTTGAGCAACGGCGTACATGTATTTTAGTATTGTTTGTTACTTATTTTGAGGTTAAATCTGAACATCCACAGCTGTTTAAAGCACCACATTCCTATGCCAAACCGTTTTATATGACTGACCTTGCCCGCCAGCCGGCTACAAGCACCGTCTACATCGAAAAGGATCTCCGCGACCACGGAGAGCAATTTCGAGACATCGTGCCACTTGCATCCGTGCTCCTTGAGAAACTTCTTATAGAGCTCATAAAAGGAGGCGAACCGCAAGGGGAGCCGTACGCGGTCTTGTTTTATTGACAACTCTGCCATTATGCACTTCACTGCACTGCACTGTGTCTAGTGAGTCTAGAGCACGGGCGACGGAGCCGCCAGCGTCGGGGGCGGGTGGCCAGCCGGCCGGTTGTTACACAACTGTATAGCGCCGTGCGATACCACACCACGACCCTACTTCACTACGCGGACGATACAGATGACACAATCCAGATAACTTAAACTCAAATGTTATAAAAACGGTCCAACACAATAAATCAAATGTGTATTTCGTTCCGCGAGCGCGACTGAACTGCGTGGGTCCACCGTTCCATGGCATTTAATTAAAGATGGCATGCACAAATGGAGCAAACAATTTCAAGCTTTTGGTATCGGTTTAAACAGGATTGATCCGCGTCCCGCTCGTTAACATTGCTGTCGTTCCAAAGGCAACACATGAAGGGAATTTTTGGTATGATGGTACTTGAAAAAAAACTGTTTATTAGAGCTTGTTTGTTTGTTTCATTTACCAGAACCAAACTGAACGAATTGTTATGCCAAACTGTTGAATTGCAGTCATAATTGTATAAATTGATAAGTCTTGGAGGACAATACCCTTGTTGTGTCTCTATTTGGATATCTACTACTATAAAAGTATAATTTGTTGATAGTGAGCGACGTATCAAACTTATCATTATCACCTAGATTTGTTTTACAATGGATAAGGGTGCATGTTGCGCTGACTTGGACAAACTTGTTTGTACTTTTAATCATGTATGTACTTAAAAATATATGATAATTTTTATATAACTTTCATTACATATCAACGAAATCAAATATATTTCAAAGTATTTATAGTGAACGCCAAGTTATTCTGTGACTTTCAATAAAAATAACGAACACATGGAAAAGTATTTTGGTATGCCAACATTAATTAGACGGCAGTTACTTTATTTGAGATTCGTTGATCATTTTTAGAATGAACTGGGCCATTTCAAGGAAAACATTAATTTTCAAAATTTTGTTGGTATCCATTAGATGTATGTAGTTCTTGAAGGCCCACTTGCGAAAAAATCTTGACTCGGATAAGTTAGATAAACCCAGGTTGGCCGCAAGCGGACCTAAGGGAAGCCAGTAGTCAGGGCTTCCCAAAATACAGTGACACTAATGGGTTTTGTAAGCACGTGTTACAAGTAATTTGGCGAAGCATAACTGCGTTCTTGAGGCGGAGCGGTGCCGCAACCTGAGCGATATCGGCAAGGTCGGCCGGAAGGAATCGGGCATTACCAAATAGATAGGTGGGCAAAACAACGGCCGTACCGCATTTATCAGACCATATCTCGGCGCTCGTGGCCAACACGCCACGGCCTATTGTATTAATGATACGAGATAGCCTATTCCCTATGAACTTGACCCCTGACCACGATTAGCGCTAAGCTATGAATGTTCTTACAGCAGTTACTAAGTAGGTAGGTACGTGACAAATCAGGGAAGTAATTAATAATTTCTGTACGGTGAATTGAGGAACTTTCTCTTATTTATGTTTTAAATGTTAGTTGAGAGAATGATGTAATTTGATTACTGCTGGCGTGTTCCTGTCTAGCGTTATCGACATTTAATTAAATCTTAGTTGTTTTTATCACACGTTTTACTATGTTGGATAATGTTAATGTTAGCATTTATGAATAATTTAACAACGCTAGACCCTGTTATAGCTGGACGAAAGTTTGTTATGTAATATGTTATGATAGTGCCATGTTGCTGCTTGCTTATCAGTTTTGCGTAAGCAGATGAAGGGCAAAAACAAGTTGCATTAATTATTTTCCATAACATTTAATTCTATGAATTTCCGACACGTACTATTAGTCAATGATAACACTGTGCAATTGACGAGTTTTTAATTAGAATTATTTCGCCAAACAAATTACATTTTCAGCCATGTTTAAAGCACCATAAAAAGTTCTTTGCTTTTGCATCTTCCATTGCTTTAAAATTTTCGTTCCCGACTGTTTTTCTGTACCTAATATTTCCAAGGTATGGTTTACATATTTCACTTTACATAAAATTTTATATAAATTTCCTGGTATAAAAATCGAGTAAGTTTCCTAGCATGTGGACAGTCATCACGGTCTGCCTCGATCCGGATTCAACAAGCTACAATTTGGTTTTGGTTTCACAATACAAAACAATTGAGAAGCTCGCCTCTTGATGAGTGTTCATTAGTCAACGTATCAAGTATGACTCGCAACGATTTCTACTACAAGCTTTTACTATGAAATGAAAAATTGTACATCGTTCTTTATTAAAACTCACTTTGGCAGCATGCGTGTTTGGGTCAATTTGATTGGTTCTCTAAGGAATGTATTTGTATGTAATATCGTTTTAGAGCTAATTTGTAAGTTTAGCGAATTCAGTGTTTCCAAAACATAGGATTTGACTCATCTGTCATCATTTAGGTAGAAGATTTGAGCAAAGAATGTACTGTCACTGCTAACATTTCCATTGAGTGTTATCAAAACAGAATGCATGACGGCTGTCTCGCCTAGGTGAAGGTGATCATCGCGTTACTATTTCCGTGCGCATGCGCCATCCATGTTTTCTGCGCGAGAAATACGCCTTGCAGCGCCATCTATCGATCGCATTTGGAATCTCATAGATCGTGCCAGCTGCTGATACTATTTTAGTACATCATACACACATTATAACGTTGTTTATTACAAATTGGTACAGAGAAATCATTGTTGTTGCATTCGATTCAAGTTGCATGAGCTTTCGGCATATGCGCATAAACTAATTAATACGTAATTTTTTTTTGTCGGTATCTATTTAATCATGCAACACATTATCAAAAACTGTTAAAATGTGAATGCCACGAACCGCGTAGTTACAGCAAAAGCAGAGAGGTTAAAGACAACACAAACAAATATTCAATAGTGGGAAAGTCCTTTGCCTTTGTTTTAAAACTGCTTCTAAATCGTTCCGAGGATAGTGATAAATTAAATCCTTGACCTAATAATAATATGCTAAAATAGATGCACATTGCTCTCAATACACACGCGCTGGCAGCGCGTGGCGCAGTTACTTTTCATGTAACATAATATTTAATTTAACACCAAGTGTAACAGTGTTTTAATACTTGTTAAAGTATAGTAAAGATTTGTTGGCTGACCTCTACTTCTTTGGACTGTTTCTCTGGTTTGAGCTGTGAGCTTTGTGGGGGTGGCTGAGGCGCGAAGGAGCAGGAAGGCTGGGGCTCCACTGCAGGCTGCTGTGTTTTGACAGGCGGCTGGGAGGCGACCTTCGGGCTCTTCTGCAAATCTGTCACTTTGCCTTCGGCGTTCTGGACGCGTATCTGCGGCGGATGCACTACATTTGTTTGATTACCACTAGCTGGCGGTCTTGGAGCCAGCCAAGACGGGGGCACCGCAGGTGGCACAACAGGCGACTGTTGTGTTATTTTCAACGCATGATCATTAACCTTAGTACTATGGTCACGGGCACATGTTTCTGTTAATTGTTGATTTGTATTATTACACTGTGACGTTTCATTTGGTTTCGTTGCCTCTGGTTCAGGGACAGGCACTAATTTCTTATTAGATTCTAAATTTTGCGTAATTTGTTCTACATTAACGGTAGCCTTAGTGAGTTGTTTTTCGGGCCTATTTGATACTGGAGGTATTTGCGTTGGTGGTTGTTCGTGAAATGGAATGGATGGCAATTGGCTAAGAGGTAGATTCGAAGCTGTAGTAGTAGCTATAACAGCAGCGTTTATTACATTTTGATTTTCTATTACAGCCACAGCATTGCTAGGTTTGGGTAGTTCTGGTACAGTCGGCGAGACGTCATCTCTACTTTGAGAAAAATCAGTACTATCACAACAAGAGAGCTCCTCGAGACTTTGTACTAAATCAAGTGCAGATGCTTCGTGATAATCCGTAGAACAAGGAGATGTATCGTCACTAGTATCGTCTGTATCATCAGGTCTCTGTGAACTTTTACTACTAGGAACAAAAGCTAAACTAGATGTCACATCGTTGGAAATATCAGCATTCAATGATTCCTCACTTTGCGTAGACGACTCTCTATTAGCAAAAGAGTCCTCAACGGCACTAATTTTTTCATCTTCACTAACTACATTGCTCACTGTGACAGCTGACATCGGAACATCAGTTTTGTGTATATTTGTTTCATCGTTGTTATTTTTGTCACCTGGTTCATTAACACTAGTCTGATTTAAATCTTCCGATTTGTTAATGTTGTTCGCGTCGTTTTCCATTTTCGCCTGCTCAACTACAGGTAAGCTCATATATTGTGGTATGGCATAATCTAAATCTGTTAAAGGCGTATAATTAACACCGTCCCCCTGTAGTGGAGCTTCAAAGTTGGGAGAATAATACTCAAACGCAGCATTTTCGTTGCAATATATAGACCAAGGATCATTTGAAGGAATTAAAGGTAATCCATCATAGTAGAGCTCAGGATTCATATCCCTGTCGATTAGATATTCTGGCTTGTACTCCCATGAAGGAACAAACGAATCTTCAAAAGCTAAATAGTTTTCAGGTAACATCACCATGGTTGGATTAAATTGACTTGGATCCAGGGCATACGAACCGTCATAGAAAGGGTTGTTGAGCACTAGAGGGGGAGGCTGCATGGGTGTACATTCCATAGTCACTTCAGCGAACAATCCATACTTAGATAAATCAGGTTCAGATCGTCTATGCTGGAATGCGCGGGAGTCGATTTCGTGTGCGATATTTGCAGCGTAAATATCCGAAACGTCAAAACTGTGAGTTCTTCGCAAATAGCTTTCGGGTGGCAACTGATATTCAATGTTTTCATCTCTATCGATAAGTTCTACTTGGTCATCGTACAATCCTTCGTAAGTGGGTAGACCCACGTTGTTTATTTCATGTAAGGCATCCGCATCGTTTGTTTGGCTGGTAGTACTGGGTGCAACTTGGAGATCGCCGTGGGCGCATGCAGCATCACTGGGTAGTAGTAACACGTGCGGAAGGGCGGGCGGGGGTCCGCAGAACAGGAGGTTGTTGGGGGGTGGACGCGGCGGCTGGGCAGCCATGGCTCCGGGGCAGGCCGCCCGCGGCCCGACGCGGTAGACTAGTATTTCGGTGCGGCAGAGACGCGCCGGGCGGCCGGCTCAGCTTTGCGACTGACTGAAGGCGTTCCGAGTGACGAAGGCGAACACAAATAGAACGGGCGCAAGCGCGAGGAGGTCGCCGTCTCTCGCGCACATCTTCACGGGCGAAGGCGCACGCGCACTCGCAAGCCAAACCCGTCCCGCGTGTTATCCCAAACAGGCACGCTGACGTTTTACGCTTTATTCTGGTTCCGCACTTTGCTTACAATGTACAGTACATGTAGTATCATAGAAGTGAGAGAAAGACAGGTTTACGGGTGGACATTTCTTTGTGATAATGGCGAGTTTTGGATTTTACAAGTCACACCATCCTTTCGCACATCCTCATAAGTATAAAAAAGAAACTGTAGGACTGACCTGTTCAGGGGGTGAACGTGGCGAAGACTCGTCGCGATGGTGCCTCCTCCTCCTGTGTGATGTAGGCGAACGCCGGTGATGTGACCGTTTGGAACGTTCATTTCTCCTCCTCCACGAATGCTCCGAGCTGTGAAATCATCGATCGGTGGGCTGTAGGGTTAGTGAGTAGGACAAGATAGTGCAACGTATACAACGAACGTTTAGGTGAGGTCCGTGTGTGTTTCATGATGACGAGCGAGTTTGGCAGAAGTTTTACTAACGTTGGCGAGCGTTTTCCATGAGCAGAATGCGGATCTATCAGCTGCGCGAGGTGGTCAGGCGGCGGCAGGCAGCACACGCTCAGAAGCGCCCGCACAGCCGCCCACCGCCTCTGCCCCGTGCCTAATCCTTTGACGGTGTCTACAATCGCGTGTTTTTCATAATTGTTTAGTAAGTCATTCGTCGAAAATTTTCTTTACAACACATCCTTCATTTCATAGAATATGTTTAAAATAAAGTTTATCTTAAATACATAGTGTTACCGCACCCTACGATTACGTTAACACACAATCCTAATATCAGCGCTCGAGTCTTCACTGTCAAGGTCACTTAACATTAAAGTAATCACTTTTTATAGGAGCGTTACAAGCAGCAAAAACACAGATGATAGAGGGGGAGGTAGTTGACAATAAATAGGTACTAGCTAGGCGGTGTTCGAGATGAGTGAGCA
Organism: Orthosia cruda; assembly: GCA_964057195.1. Lineage (NCBI taxonomy): Eukaryota > Metazoa > Arthropoda > Insecta > Lepidoptera > Noctuidae > Orthosia > Orthosia cruda. Next base: position 40,413,749 of record OZ059829.1, read on the forward strand.
GCTGTTTGATGACAGCTGTGTCTGGTAATCGGGGAGGACCCGGCCCGAACTGCGGTCGGCGACACACTGCCAGAGCTCTGTCAGCTCGCCCGCGAACAAGATACCGGCTCAAGTAAAGCACCGTACAATCAAGTGTTCATTTCAAAACACCGCCTCCGTCACAGCCTAACAAGCGAACAATCAAAACCTCCACGTCACTAGCACAATGTCATCGTCTATGAGAAATCTCCGGTCGATTGGCGTTTGTATACTTTGACACAAATTGTAGTAAATTAGTGCTGTTAGTAATACATTTTGATCAGAAATTTATTTTAAATAGATAGTATTCATAGATTTATTTACAATTGCTTGTTTTACTATGTATTCAGGCTTACCAGCAAACGCGCAAACTTTGAGAGCTAGATATTAACCTAATGTCGATAAATGTTAAACTCGCGCACTTTTCTTCCATAACATAAAATACCATTATAGATCTATACTTTTAAAAAGTAAACATTACGTTTCAAAAATATAAAATGAAACTTTTCACTAGTAAGAACCAATAGAAAATAACAAGAATGCAGAACGAGGGACGCTGGCACCGCTAATAGAATTAAATGTACGTAATTGGTTTACCTAGTCGCAGTAGAGCTAAATATGTGTACTAAAGCACAAGAAAATGCAGAAAATAAATGTCGATGTAACTCTACTAGTATATATTTAGACGAATATTTTCATAGTAGATAATTTTAACGATGTATAGTCATTAGTGACATCTAGCGGCGAGTAGTGGAACTGTTGCGAAAGTAAGCTAGACGAAATTTTTATGTCGCGTTTGCACACAGCAAGAATTTATGACCAATTATAATTCCTAAAAAAATATCATCACTATTATTCACACATACCAGTTAAGATGTATAACACGGTAAAACAGAAAGTAGTGAAAATCTTAAGAACGTCGTAGAAAGAATGTTTTAATGACGGAATGACTTTGTCTAATTTCTTTTTGCATTAGGTGAGTATGACCGGAGTAATTACATTTATCTCATATGCTTAATATTTGGTAGCATTTTAACAAGGCAGACGTGAATGGAAACGCCGTGACGTGACGAGTGGGACGCCCTAGCTGGAAGGACATACACGGATCTTATTAGTGAGTTCTTCAGAAAAGCCATTGTGTGCAGTACTCATAACCGGCGTGCGTGTATGGCTAGATGTATAAACGTAAACGAAGCAAAAGCTATGTAAGGATCGTAGAAGCAGGTGGCCTTCTGTAGTTTCTGCTAACCTCCATCGAAAAAATGCGTGAGTTTATGTATGTGCTTAAATGAAAAAAATAAGTGTTTGAATTTATCCCATAACTGAAATTATTTATATGTATGACACAATTTGTCTATTTGATTGACCAATAAATAAATACAATACTCTGATATACTAATGGAAAACCCAATTCTGAGTTAAGCTCGCCTTTGTCATAGTGTCTGTGAAATTATGTGTACAAAAAGATAAGAATACAATATTGTATCATTATAGACCAAATTGACTTAACTAAAATAAAAATTCCATAAACGGATTGTATCATTACGGCGCAGGCGCGGTGGCGTGCGCGGGCGTCGCTCATATGTCGAGCTTAATGTCACATTGTTTAGCGCCATACGAGAGGTTGAACTTGAACACTTGATTGTTTCTAGGCTGTGGGCCTTCGCAGTCTCGTGCTAAGACCATATGTTAAATATCCCACCGTGGACTTAGAATCGATAATATAGGTTTTATACGAATGCACCTGCCTGCTGTGATTGATCAATTTTGAACGTGCCTATGTTATTTTAGTTTTGTATTTTTATTTAAAGTAATAAATTGTGTATTATGGACTATCTGTGTCGAGTAATTTTAGTTTACTGCTTACATTGCTTTTCCGTCAACTTTTTTTCTAAATAGTAAATACCTCAACTTTAAAGTTCAAGATACACTACCATTTATATAAAACATTAAAAAGGATTGCAAAATGCTTGTAGGCGGCTTTTTGGCAAGGTTAGTGCTGAACCCAAAGATAATGGTAGTGAAATCTAATCTAAGGTTGCAAGATATTTGTTTACTAGTTAGGAGAATGGACTTGGATTGTGTTCTTTACTGTTTCAATTCGAAATCGTATCGCATTTGACATGTTATTAGCTCTATTGATTTTAATGAAGATTTATTAAAAATCAAATGTTTATTTATTCAAAGCAAATTGGTCCAAGTGACCAACGGCAATATGTTTCGCATTTTCTGAAAGAGCTTTTTAAGCAATTTATGAACTATATTTTAAAACCTTTATGTTATGGAAGCTAATCTCAATTGAGTCCCAGTTTTGAAATAAAATAGAGGTAAACGTTCCCATACAGTTTACGATGAATTAGGGCAAACCGCTTAACCAACAGAAATGAAAGAAACACTATCTGAAAGGGCTTCAAAAGAACTTTATTTTATGTTATGGAAGATAAGATCGATTGTGCCCCACAGTTCCTAAATAATGAAGTAAAGGTGTAATGGTAAATAAAAAAAACATGACATAAAGAAGATCTACTAAACCAACAGTAATGAGAATGACATTTGTATTTTCGAGAAGGACTTTTTAAGCACTTTATTTTATGTTCTTGAATCTAAGGCCAATTGTGTCAAAGTTTTAAAATATTGAATTAAACGAATCTACTCTTCGACGAGTTAAAAAATACCGAGAAACCAACAGTAATCATATCAATCTCATATTGCCTGAAAATACTTTTTATGCACTACATTTTATGCTAAGGAAGGGACGACCAATTATGTACCAGTTCTGTAATATTAGGGTAAACGTACACGGTCATTATTCGATGAGTTAAGACAGACCGCGTAAAAAAACGCCCACAACGCTTATAATATTTTCTTAAGTTCTTCATTTTATGTAATGATAAATGTTAATTGTGGCCCATTTCGAAATATTAGGGTAAACGTACACTGATATCCTGATGAGATATGACAGATCCGAGTAACCGACAGCAGTGAGATTCATAATATTATTTACATGGCCTTTTTATGTAATTCATTTATGCTAAGGAGACATAAGATCAATTGTGTCCCAGTTTTGAAATATTACGGCAAACGTACACTGGTATTAACTATTCGATGAGTTAAGAATCATCAATCCACAGCAATGAGACTCATGTTATCTGAAAGGGCTTTTTATGCACTTAATTTTATGCTAAGGAAGCTAAAAGCAATTGTGTCCCATTTATGAAATATTCGGGTAAACGTACAATGACATTATTTGATGAGTATAGTTAAGACAGTCTATTTTTAGGGTTCCGTACCCAAAGGGTAAAAACGAGACGTCGACTCCGCGGTCCGTCTGTCTGTCACCAGGCTGTATCTCAAGAACCGTGATAGCTAGAGAGTTGAAATTTTCACAGATATTTCTGTTGCCGCTATAACAACAAATACTAAAAACAGAATAATATGAATATTAAAGGAGGGCACCCAAACAAAAAACGTGATTTTTATGTCGTTTTTTGCTATAATGGTACGGAACCCTTCGTGCGCGAGTCCGATTCGCAATCGGCCGGTTTTTTTCATAATTTGTAGAAAAAAATTGTAAAAAAGTTCGCAGACACATTTTTCATTGAAATTGATGTGTAATAGAATGTTTCGGCGATTACGGTTCCGTCAATACTAATTTGAACTCTGTTGGTTGGTTAGACCAGATTCCATAGAAAATTGCTCATCCTCCTTTGAGACAAGTATATTCATGGTAATGAAAAAGAGAAGACTGTCGACATTGCATTTAGCTCTACAGTGGGTATATTTGCAAAGAGTAATTAGGCACCTAATAACATGCTCTTTGTATTTTTGTTTGAATACGATTTTATAATTTCAAAATTATGGCTCTTATAATTTGTGCGATATAAACAATTATATCCGAATGAAGGCAATACCGACTAAAATAACGTGCATGCGTTTCTGCGGTTTCTCATATTATTTGAATTTATATCTTGACAGAAGCTTCACTGGTGTTATTTTCTCGTTTCTGTTCAATGTAAGCGGTACAAACTGTTGTATACATTAATATGTATTTAGTTTTCGTTCGACCTAGTTTAGTTAACACAAGCAGAAAACTAGAGTAGTGAAGATCTCTCTCCGTGATTCAAATTTTCTTCAATAAGAAACAATGATAAGGAAAGCAAACGTTAAACTTCAAATTCGTTATTTTGTTTCCATTTTTACTGTTACCGTTCATATTTTACTTTGAAGTTGATATTTATTTTTGAAATGTGATTTTCTTTTACACGTCTTTTAGTACAGAAGACAAGATTAACTAGAAAAATAGATAGCCTATGATCATTACTTTTCCTGGTACACTTTATTTTACCATTTCGTAGGCTCTGCGTTAGCGACGTAGCGTAAGTCTATGAGATCGTTATCGTGAGCCGCCTGCGAAGTTTCACTAATTTACTATGGCCATTATTAAGAGCATTTTTTTTTGGTTTTATTATAGGATAGCCAGTCTTTTTGGATACAAAGATATTTTGTTGAATAGAATATTTAAAACTGTGACAACTTTTTGAGTTTAAATTTTACGGCACACACAACCGGTCCGTTTTTGCCATAACATAATACATGAGAGCTGTTTGGATGCTTGCTTCAAAGGATTTCGGCTTCCTATTTTGGTTCGTAATAATAAAACTGAACTGGCTTTTCTTGTTATCTCCTTATCAAGTTACTCTTTAAAATTTTGTCTTTTTTAAAGTATCTCGTACTTAAAAAAAAATAAGTTTCCTGTCTCAACTTACTAGCGAACCGATTCGTGAACGTCGCGAATATCAAATGATTGCACAACGTGTGTCACTTTTATTTAAAGAAGGCACTCGATGGTGGTATCAATGTTCAACAAAGCGGCTCACGTCACACGACACGGACTCCGTCGCGAATAACAAACACCGGAACATTCACTTTCGACGAACGACGACATAACATTATAGATTCGAAGCTTCATTATAGGCTCCACATGTGTAAGCTACTCAGAACCGGCTATTTCATAAAAATCTAAAAACCAGTGTAACCAGTACCACACGTCATTGACTTGACACCAAACTTATTTCATTAATTTATAATAGCATATTCGTCTCTCTCGTTAAACCACTACTGCTACCTTTACTTTTAATTGGTGAAATTCCTTTTTAGGCTTTCCTTTCCTCTCAGTGGGGACCGGTGGTCGAGGACTCTTTAATTACAACCTGAGGTGGCTGTTGAAGGTGAAAGCAAACTTGGGAGTAATTTGCGACTCGCGTTGTGTGTTTATGTCTTCACAACGTGTACTTTCGGTTCCACGCAAACCGCTCAGCTGTCTCGTGATAACGATACTTGTCAATATTGGTAGAAAATGTTGAGAAAGTTTGTTTATCTCGTACTCCCGGCAAACATGATATTACATGTGTCCTAACTTCCTGCTCTGTCAAGTTATATTTTGTGTTTAGTACAGCTCTGCGTTAGTTGTCTGATGAGTGTTGTAACAACGTTACGGAAATTGTACAAATACACTTGATGAAAAAGCCTTGAAGGGAAACATTAATTTGCAACGCGGTCAACATTCAAGTAACAACGGTATACACACAACGGTTCTTTATATTTAGAAATACCCGACACGTGTATCGTATTGAATCATCTCTCTCTGTTTACTGTTTCACTGGTATTTCCTGATAATTATTGTTTCGTAATTTTACTTTCCTTTAGCCTATTTGCGAGGATACGTTAAATGCGAACGGTTTTGGCTTGACTTAATCATTGTTTTTACGGCGTGTGATTTTACAAGTAAGGAAATTAGCACAATCGACAAGGCGTTCAAAGGTCAGAGAGGCAACGGAGCACGCAAAATCGTAGCGAGAGTGGAACGCCTCTGGCACAATGACCATAATCGATCGGTCGGCCGGTGCAGACTGCGGGCTTGGTTACGAAATCGAAAGCCGAAGTCTGCAACGTGACACGACCAGTCCCCGGTCAAGGATCCACTGCTCGACAGACATGGCATTTCGGTACATACGTAGTTGGATATCAATTAATCCGACAGCTACCTAATTAAATTAAAGTCACACAATTATTCCTCACGCCAAACCTACAGCAATCGCAGCTGTTTCGATTTTGATGAATAAAAAGTGACAACTTTTATGTTGGTGTTAAACTTAAACCGTGTTCGGCCAGAGCGGGCACTCGCCACGCTGACAAGGCCGCGCCGGATGAGCGATTACTGTGAACCGTGTCAACGCTGCAGCCACGACTAATCACCCGCCCGCACCACTTTTCGTCAGGTCAATGCTAAAACACGTCGCTCTATACGACCAACACCAAGAGTAACAAAAAACTGACATTCTTTTAGCCTCGTTTGTTTCAAAAAACAAACGCCTAGAAACTATCGCATCGAAAAACTTTTTGTGGGGATCCGACGTCCCATGAGGCAGACGACCTGAATTATTCTAGGTCATAGGAAAATAAATACATTATGTTCAGAATACTGAAACACACTGGGCTCGCCTGATCGCGTAACCAAAAACATTAGCCTTAATTAGAACACCGAACAGACGATAAAGGAAAGTTACCTCGTCATGTGAATGAATAATTTCAGATGATTAGTATTCCAATGTATGTATTTGCGTGATTTTTAGATAATCATATTTGTTTTGAAAATCAAAGTCAAAAAACAGATGCGTGATTCACACAAGAATGTAAAAAAAACAGTTCGGATAAAAGGTCTTCCATTCATAAAATACCAAGCCGAATAGTCAGATATCGAACTGGCAAAGGATCCGAGCTATGAAGATTTTTTTAAACACGGTATTCCGAAAAATTCTGAATGTATTTGACTAATATAAGATGGAATACTGGTACGGTAACAGGTACATTTAAAAATGGATGACAATCTGTCTCTCCTTTTTATTTACAAAAGTTAATTTAATATACATATAGGTCTAGATAGATCAACAACAATCAACAGATTTACATAGGTCTTTTCTGTATGAGAAGAGGCTTTTGCCCTGCTGTGGGACAGTAACTGATATACAATATGAGAACCTAAGTGGAGATCATGTTGCTCACCACAAAAACGAGACTTGATCTAAAAAGTGGACACTATATAAGTTAGTATTTAGTGGACGAGTCTAAACTACAGCAGTAATCGCCAAGAAAGATAGTGAAGCCAGACGACTGTCTGCAGTGAAAGTTGAATAAAAACCGTAAGCTTATGTTTTGGCAGTTGTTGATGTACGTGAGCAGGACACTAATGCAACCTTTAATGCTATCAATAAAGCACAAAACACCAAACTGTTACGACATTAAAACATTACTTAACTTTTGCGACGCGCGCGGCAAATTTAAAAAGTTTCACCACGTGAACAAAATGTTAGCGGAACGAAGGCCCCTGTGTCATTTTTACCAGCAATCGAGCATTTTCTTCACGTCTGATGTGTTTTTGATTACTGTCCCTAACTACCCACGTTTTCGCAGCCGTCGAAGAAAATGGTGCTACAAGACGGGTGTTTTTATGCTGGCGGCGTTACGTGCAGTTTTATAGTTGGCTGAAAACTTTCAAGGTAGACCTAACTTAGTAGACCGTGCGCAACTAAATTGCGTATACCTTATTCCTGATCATTCGGGGTTAAAGTATGTCTGGTGTTTTTGTTAGTCTTGTTTTTAACATATTCTATTTCTTATTTTATGCCAAATCAATCGTACTAAAGATTGTCTGGAAAATATTGCTTTAAGCAACCAGGTCGCCTTTGAGCCCTATTGTCTATGTTAGAAACATTATTTTATCTAATATCGTGTCTTAACATTCAGTAAAAAACTATTCAAATCATAGACTGACAATACCGCAATATCTGTAATACTTTCTCTTTCAATTTTCTTTAATCACACAATAACCACAGAAACGCGTTCTTTTGTCTCTGATAATACTATGTTATCATTCTTAACAAGAAGGAAGGAACCAAAAACAATAAGTTCTAGTTACGTCATAACGCCTACCAAGTTGACAAATCCTTTGCGAGCGCATAAACCAGGACAGGACCTTGAAACATTCACTGTGAACGCTATCGAGACGAATCTTTTAAGCTATGGTTATGCCTGGCGCCCACGAATTTGAAGCTGAATGTTTACTTGTTATGTTAGATGTGTTTGAGTTATGAATTTATAACAAATATTTCTATGCATCGTCATACAGTAATAGTTATACAAAAGCTGTGTTTGCAAGATAATAGCGCAAGTGAAAGAACTGTTATTCGACCTGAAAACAATAATTACGCGTCTATGTAAACGTGCACGAATGGAGGTCGCAGTTAGCCAGACAGTGGCTTCAATATCAAAATTTAACATGGCCGCAATGGATGTTTGAGCCGTTTTCTATTTCCTTAATGTGGGATTGATACTTAGTAACCAAATGGCGTTAATGAGCAAAGAGATTAAGCAACCGCTAGCAGGATGGAATAAAGCGCAACGATGGTGGTGAGTCACGGTGAGTTGAGCAATGATTTTGCACAACCAGTCCTCGGGCCCTCACCGCTTCTGTCACACTACTTATTCTCAATACATTTAACAAAACGAGCAAACGTTTTAAAAAGATATCAAAATGATGTATATTCTATTATGAGGGTCAGGGCCAGTAGAAACAATTACAATGTCATAGACACAGTTAGCGAATACTCGGTAAACCGTACAGTAACGGTACTATCATTATGTCTACGAAATAAGAATTACTTTAGGATATGTATGATCCTGATAAACCAACCTACTTTACAATTTGTTTGTCGATTTAAAAAAAATGCATATAGTTATAAAAAACCTGACACGACTAAAGGAAAAGGTTAAATTATTACATTTATTTAATGAGCTTACTGATACGAAAATGCAGGTTGGCATACTGTATACAGAATATTGCGTACAAAGAAACTCGTCTGGTTAGTTAGCTTCAATCTAACTTCACTGTTGACAAATATAAAATGTAAAAGCCTGCTCACGCTGCACTCGGACCGGACCAGTGGCAAGTCGATGCACTCAAGCTGCCGACTGCGCGCTAGCTTTTTTTCCTATTTATAAGCGCATAGGATAAACTCGGTTTCCAACGTATTTAGTATACTTCGTTGCGCTCGACGCTCAACACACACGAAACCATGGTAATGGATGATTTGTGAATATTTTGTGCTATTGAAAGGAGTGGAGTTTGTTAGTAAGGGTTCATCGTGTTTGGTGATGTGGGTACATACGAAACGCTCCACTCGTGCTCGCGCATGTTCTTCTGGAATGCAGCAGATTTGGGTGTCCAGGAGTCTACTCCTCGGTAGAGAGCGGGTAGCTCGGCCACCTTAACCTCGAGCCGTTCGGCCAGCCTCTGTTCCACGAGCGCCTTGGGACCGCTCGTCAAAGGCCGCTGTTGCTCTTTCGCACTGCGCCGGTCCAAGCCACCGTATCCGTTTAGTTTCTCTCCGTTGCAAGACGTCACGCTTTTGGGGCTATCTGTGCTGAGCAATTTGCTTTTAACGGTGTCTACCTTACCGTAATTTTTATATTGTACCGATTCAGTTCCGTTCGCTGTTCGCGAATACTTCAAAGAATCGTACGTGTCGCCGTTCAGGCTGCTATATTCGACATTGTTTAGGTTGATGTCTCTATCGACTCGCTTAGTCGCGGCATCGTAACCATTTCGTTTGCTATAGCGTTCCTCGTGGCTTTGTTTGAGGAAGTTATTTTCGAAACTAGTTTTACATTTAGGAACATTATTTAGGTAGTCGCTACAACTTAAATCTTTATTGTGTAAACCTTTATCACAGCCCTTTTTAAGTGTTTCTTGTATATCGATACCGTTCCCGTTAACACGGCTGTATGTAAAGCTCGCTGGCTGGACATTCTCAGTTCTGTTTTCAACAGACTCTGTCCGTTCAGCATCCTTGCTCTCGAATTCGTGTTTGGCGAGTGCAACACGCGATACATCGCTGTTTGTGCCGCTTTTATAGTGGGACTTTGCTGTGAAATCGGCCGCCGTTATGCCAGCTCTGCTTTGTTCTGTGGGAACGGTCCACGTGTCGTGCTTCTTCTTCTCACTACTCTTGGAAGACCACGCTTTTGCCAGCGCAGCCTTTAGCGCCTCCCGCCGCTCGTGCACGCTGACCCTCGGGTACTCGTGTATAGGAACAATAGCGGGAGCGTACAGAGTCGACCGTGGTGTGGCTCGCGTTATGCGGAAACTTCTGAACTCCCTGTTGAACTCCGAACTCAGAGAATAAGCCGGTATTCTCGAAGTCACCATTTTGAGATCAAAATTTCCAAGCAACAGTCATAAAAACTTATTATTCTTCACAATAAAATATATTTTAGCACAGAGCACACTGAACACATATCGACTCTACCTGTAATGAGCGTAGCAATTAAAATGTGTTGAACTAACATGAATAATGTTGCAGGGGTGCATCTAGTAGACGTGTGTTGTTTTCACGTGTGTTGGTATTCGGTGCAGGTCGCGGATGTGTCGGCGGGCTGTGGGCCGCGACCTTCGCGGTGGGCGGCGCGCGGCTCGGTGGGACAACGCACTGGTCAACGAACCGCCCCGTGCGCCACCGACCGCTCAGCTCACCAGCCTGCTTGCATAACGCACGGCTCGCAAACCGCTGCCCTACCTTATCTTTTATGCAGTTATATATCGATCACGCCAACCGCACGCACGTCATTACACGTAACTAAATCGTTGTTCATATTAATTTACTAATGTTGATATTAGTCAGTGATAGAGTAATCTATTAAATGGTAGATAGTGATAAGACGTAACATGTTTTGTGGAGCATTTATGCCGTATAAGTGCAACAAGTGTCGCCTTGGTTGGCGTCCCTAATATGGATAGTGGCGTTGCTGCCATATGGCCCGCGGCCGACACATCCTAGCCTGTCTCCACTCCAGCTGCAACGATACAGACATATCGCTGTACAAACAAGTTTTCTGGGGCAATATTTTATAACTGTTATTTATTGTGAGATTTCTCTGCTCGTATTGAATACTGTAATAAGCAATTAAACATAATTGAGACACGTCCGAAATACTATTAATCATTTGTTTAGTCTAGTTTTAACACTGATCGTCTAATGATCAAACAACATTAATTATGTTTTCGCTTCGAATAGCGAGACTGTCTTCTTGCGATACATTTGTTTGATTTTGAAAGGCTTTATTATTGAATACAACACACGAGATAACAACACACTGTTTATAAATGTATTCATGTGATTTATTGTTTTGATATCGAGGAAAAACGTAAGAGCAACACTTTTAATCATTATTAATTTAGTCCAACACATTTTCGCATAGCACTGCTTGGAACCGAAATCACTGAGTATAAACATGTGTACCGTTCAGCACACAGACGCCTTCGGTGGCTGCAACCAACTAAGTGGCATAAAGCACTGGATATTTTATACAGCGAGTACTCAAATAAAACAAGCCTTTGTCACACAACATCACGTACGCGGGCATAGGACAGTGGTATCGGTAGTTGGAAGGAGAGCAGCCACCGGAAGCGAATGCGTTTGGTTGGCGACGGCGGCGGCGGGGCCGGTCCGTGCATACCTTCTCGTTGCGAGCGCGAGAACTGCGTGCGGTGTGCGTGCACCGCTGCGACTAAACTGACTGAAGGGAGGCAACGCGCGGCGGCCCGATGCGAGGACCCCACCGCTGCCGCCGCCTCTCTCCTGCGGTCCACCACTAGTGACTCTATAGCGAGAGCATTACGGGCTGAATCGCAGGAGCACTGACCTTCGGTACAACAACGACGAGATGCCGATACACTAGCGCCCGGTGAGCTCGAGCGCACGCTTGCATCCGACCGTCCAACTGCACTATTCCAGCACTACAAGTTTGTAACAGTTGCCAACCCAACAAAGTGCACTGCACGTACCTACCTACACGGAAACTCGTATGATACATATTATTTATTAGACCAGACTCACAGAGAATGGCGAATCTGCGTTGTCTTTTCATAACATAATCTAGCAGCCTAGATATTTTCTATTTATGAAATGTTAAATACTGCATCATTATACAACAAGAATTAATAATTAAATGGAATGGGCTGAATTATACGATAGTCATAATTATAATTAAATATATAAAATAGTCGTATATTTTGATGTTTTTTGCAACGGTGCATAACAGGATTTCTCTCGTTGATATACGAAAAAATATTTTTGCTGTCTGCCTTTGTCTGACGAACGCAAAGTGCTTGTGACATGAAAATCGGATTTATATTAATTGGAAAATCTAACGCAAACCAAGTAAATTTATATCGTAAAGTGTTATTATTTTAGTTGATTGCATTCCTGGCCTTGTGATGTGGAACATTGGGATCTCACCTTAAACGTTTCGTTGCAGCTATATAGCGATATAATTGATAATTACCTGAAACAAAAAAATGATTTTGTTAGTAACGCTGCGGTACTAACCTTGGCCATAAAAACGTTACGATAATAATATGATAAAAACACACATTCAATGAAAAAAAAATCATGAACATGAAGCCAACCGGGGTACAGAAGGCCAAGTTGGTTTCGAAACAACTTCGTTCAACAGAACATTATTATGTATTTGGGCCACTGCGAATTTTTTTTATAAGTCGTACATAAGTACGCACCTGATATGATATTCACTACCAATATTAAATAAAGTAATAATTATTGTAGCCAGTAATAATAAAGACATAGCTAGAGCCGGATTTTATCAATATTATACATTTATATGTTTTATAAACTTTCACTGATTATAAATACTTGTAGGTTATCCATAAGTATAGTGTAATAATGGTCTTAAAGAAAACGCAACGCATATACCCAACATTGACCACTGTGGAGGTAAGTGTGGAGTTTTGCTTGTCCGTTCTTCTCCATAACAAACTTTTCCGAGTCAATTATTATAATTTTTATTTTTTGTCGTACAAGTGCCGCTTAATGACCTTATTGAAATAAAGAAAACTTAACTTGAGGCAAGTGTAAAAGGATCACAACTACGGCTTATTTTCTTTTCAAAAATGATTCAAAGTACGACATTACGTGCCTGGAAATTTGTTTCTAATCTACATTACCTACAAATAATGGTGTACGTGACGTGACGAATTAAATGAAAAAGTACTAAGGAAAATAATTACGAAGTCTTACGATCAATATTTTTCGTTCTTTTCAAAATTTAAAGTCTCAGAATGTAACAGTTAAATCTTGAAAGTATATAATATTAGATAACAACAAGAGGATTGAATAACTAATTATTATTATTTTATTATTAGGTAATGTGTTTTATAATCAAATTGATGACAGGAAACATGAATTCTCGAAAATTTGTGGTTTGTTCTTAATTTCTGAAGTAGGTTATAGTCGATAGTTGCCTTAGATTTTGTACTCCCCTCTGCTTGATTTTTAACCCACGACGGAAAAAGTGGTGTTAAAAGTTTCTGTCTGTGGCATCATAGCTCCTAAACGGATGAACAGATTTTGATTTTATAGATTTAGTTTTTGTTTGGAAAGGTGACTTTGTCGAGAGTGTTCTTAGCTATGTTTGAATAAAATCGGTTCAGATGTTCAAAAGATATTAGCATTTTACTCTTTGAATCTGGGTTTTTTTTGCAAGATATCGTGTCATTATTACTGGTTTCGATATATTGTCGATTGAAGCGTGTCTACTACTAGGTATATTATATGTACTTTATTGCCTAATTAAATTACTAGTTGTTAAGAAGTACGTATTACCCTTGTTAAAATTATTAAACCATTACAATTCACTTGGATAGGAATTCACAATCGAATTGAAAACCATCCCATTTACCTCGTACCCACTCCCACAAACTAATATTGTATACCAAGAGAAGAAATACACAGAATTGCAATTTCACAGCGATAAACAATAACAAGAAACAAACTTCCAGGTTGCCGAATATGGGTGAAAGTTGAGGAGAGTCGATATTGAAAACAAATTGAATTAATAGCCTGTCGAGACTTGCACATAAATTATTACTGCCTACGTTTTGTTACTAAGAAACATAAATTCAGAGAACATGTTCGAGAGAGTAGATAAAATTGCTCTGACTGGTCTGACTCTGGTTTCCTCGTGTGTGACGCCAAAAAACATATCGCGACGCGCACAATTTCTTGGTTGATTGGATTATGTCTCATAATTTACTTACCCTAAAAGCACCGATACATAGTGAACATATTTAATGTAGTATATGTATTATATTGAGACACGGTCCGTTTAATATTTATTTATGTGTGAAACAAACATGGCCTAGACTGGAACATTATTGCTTATTCAGTGGTTGATGTGTGTCACTGCCAACGATTATGCGCTTGTATGATTTCATTCCCCTTAGGGCTTGAAAGCTTTGCAGCATTTGTTTGACCTTTATCGCAGACTGTAAATAGTTGAACTAAAATAGTGTCATTATTGTAGTCCATCCATACGTTATATCCATGACTAGCTGACCCCCGCGGCTTCGCTCCCGTCAGCTGGCTATCTATCTACCTACTCTACCTACCCAACCTACCCTACAAACTATAGAGCAAGACAGACCACCGGCGGACCGGAGCTACAAACAAACTTTTCAGCTTTATAATATTAGTATAGATGTTGATAAAACTCTTTCGCGAATGAACAAATTTGATTACCATAAAAAAGGTTATAGTGAGTCAATCTTAAAAGATAGAAATATGCTGCCGCGGACTTTTTTTTAGAACTTTTAAGGGGGCCCCGGGGCTTCGCGCCCGTCATCTGGCTACCTACCTACCCTGCCTACTCGTCCTACCCTACCCTATCTACCTACCTACTATTTTTTATCTATCATCAATAGTTTTCTCAGCGCACGCCATAGAATGAATTTTACAGGCAACATTTTGCTACCTTGGGTTACATTATTGCAATTTTCAAAAGGATCTCTAATGTTTTGAAAATATGTTATAGCCTTACATTCAGGAATAATGTAGCTGTCTACTGGTGAAAGAATTTTTGAAATCGATTCTGTAGATCCAGAGATTACCCCTTACAACGTCACAAACTTTACCTCTTTATAATATTAGTATAGATATGCGTAATTTAAAGCGCTTACGCAGCGCACCCAACGGAAGCGCGTAAAATGGAATAATTTTGCCCGTATTTGCAAACATTTTTCATTTATGCTCCGCCCCTATTGGTCGTAGCGTAATGTTATTTATAAAGCCTTATATAACCTTCCTCGATAAATGGACTATCCAACACAACAATATTTTTTCAATTCTAACCGTTCCTGAGATTAGCGCGTTCGAACAAACAAACTATTCAGCTTTATAATATTAGTATAGATTCCATACCCTCAATAGTCATGTAGGTAGGTTATGTAGAAAAAAAATTACATTAAGAGTTTTGGGAGTTGAATAAAATTCGTTTATTATTAATTTCAGGTTCTTAGTAATTTTGTCATTAACCGGAATTGTGTGTCTCACTAAAAATGTTATCAAAAATGAATCAGCGCTAATCAATAAATACTACTAAAAATGTACCTATCTATAGTACATTTAAGTCAATTAGTTCATCATAATTATTACATTTAGCTGAGACGAAGAAAAGAAATATTGATTGGATAAATCAATCATCCAATCAATATTTTGACAGTAATTGCAGAGCTTTTGTGTTACCGTTAGGTACTTTACATCTGATCCTGTACAAATATTATTTGAACAAGCCCTCAATCAAACAATCGCCGTTACATATGAAAAGAAATACATGCGATATTGATGGTACATTCGTATTTACATACACTCGTCATCAGCAAAAACACTGTTCGACCTGCGATTGTAGGCGACCGCGTCACTCAATACTCTATACAATTGGTGGCACGTAAATGGCGGCAAAAAATAATGGCACCGGAGGCGGCGGCGAGTAGCCGACAAACGGCGAGGTCCAATGACCCAAATGGCTCATTACTAGGCCGGCTAGACTAACTAACGAAAGAAAAATCGGCCGCCGCCAAGCGCAAGACGATGTCACTTTTTCTCAGTATGGCGCGCTGCGTAAAGAGCTCCCGGCTGATTGCCAATTAGTGTCAATTGATTTAAACTGATTTCTAGACATTGAACCTTTTAGAGTTAATACAATTAAGATTTCCGCATTTCTGGTGGTGTGATTAACGTGTGTGGAAAACGCATAAGTCACGCACCGGGTGTCGACACTAAAAGCCACTTTACACTTTGAAAGGTAAGGTCGATGAGCTTACCATCCCTGTGGTTAGTGCTCACAAGAAACAATCCGTGAACATGTGTATTATTAGTCGAGCGTTTTAAGTGCTCCGATGCTAGCAATGACCACGGCGAATTAATCCGAAACCATAAATGGTGCTACGGCGGAAACCTGATCTACCAGGCACGAGTTTGAATCCGACAAACACCAATCTAAATTACATATCAAAATACTGACCATAAATAGACTTCCTGGAGTTATGGGCTTCAACGCCACTGTATTGTTGTGAGTAACTAAGCAATTGATTAAATACATTATTTGTAATCATCACCTTTGTGAAGAGGGAATCCAATCTGAATTGTGAGGTTAGATACTGAACGGGACCTACTTAGAGACCGACAAGTATTTCAAAAAATAACGCAATAGTAACTGAGTCAAAAGTAACGGTCCTCATTAATCATTGGGGTCAAACAACTAACCAGGTATCGGAGGTACCGAACATTACTCGATACTGATTCGTCATCTTTCAATTAAGTATATCGGTCAACACAGGTTTTTGTGTCATTTACGATGTTCCTCCATTAGCAAAATTTTCCGGTAGGTACGTTCTTGTTTCGATTTATGTTATTGTTCATGTCAAATCACAGTGTGGACAAGGAAAACAAAGGGGACATATTAGTTACAGAGGATAATTATAAACTTTATATGATATTAAATGCGTCATATGTCATTTATTTCCAATTAGGGATTTAAATATTACTAGTCCATTGGAAAATGTGTTGTTTATAGTTTCTGGTAATTCCGAAATCAATGAGGAAGTTTCCATGCATTTATTCACATCTAATAAGGTATAACCTAACCCTACCACATCAGTTTTAGTAGTACGAATGGTTTTATAAAGGCTGCTACTTAATCTCATAATTTTTTGGAAAATATATGTTACATTTAGACCATTTTCTTAATTATTTGATCTACGAATGTTTTGAGTTTTATTCGTATAACATGGTGTATAATTATTATATATTAATATATTAATTTGTAAAATTATTTCTAAAACGGACAAAAACTGCTGGGCGTATTTTAATGAAATCGACACTATCTCAAAGACAATGTCACTATCTACATTTTGATCTGAGGCTTTTTTTTTAAAGTCATAGAATAATAAGGATAGTACAAAAAACTGCAAAATTTTGGGTCGCGCGGGTATGAAACGACTGCGCGTTTTGTTCCCTCAAGGTCGATAGCGTTAGTCGTCGTCTTAAATAGGAAAGTCGAAAAATGAACTTTACTGTATTTTGTTTTCAATCACCGTAAGTATAAAAAACACTACAGACAAATAAAAAAAGACCGTGGGAACAGCATATTTCGTCGTTTCAAACGAAGGATCATGAATAAAACAAATTCTAACTCGGCGAGCTTCCAATCAAGCGAGACGTTTAATTATTTTTTAGTTTTATATCGTCCGGTAAGCAGGACAGGAGAAATCAGTCCGTCGACCTGCATTAAAACACCTTTCCCACAAAGACGTACCCGTTGAGTTTCTCGGAAGCACAACAAAGATCCTGTACACGTTTGTGACTCACGCATTTCGTACAACCTTCGGCCCAGACAAAAATAAACAAAACAAACAACCATCGAGGTAAAATCTAACCAATAGATATGTATGTAGACGATGTTGATAAGTCATATGGGATGAAGAAATTGAATGACACATGCATAATTAGTGTTTGATAAAATTGGAAAAACCTATCAGGTAGCTACGTGCCCGGAACACGTGCTTCTTTCATTGTTTGAGTAACAACGGCGGTTGTGATCGAAGAGCCATGAAAGTTGCAATGCCCACGTGCTGGTAAGTACCAGCTTGGAGACACGTGTAATTGGGGCAGAAAGTCAGCTCGTCGTACAGTTGGATTCTTCGAAGTGGAGGCGCGTAGGTGTCGCCAGCCACATTACCGTCGCCCGCCATCCTTCATACAAGAAATTGCTTGTTCCCATAATTTGTATTCGGGGCCACCGTCACACTTGTGATGTGCGATTAGAAAGGAGACGGCAATTGTACTGCGTCGTAGAAATGATCCACATGTGGGTGGTTATACCCGATTTTGATTAGGGGAAAACTTTCCAATAACAAACTCGTGATCTTTCAATCATACGACGGAAATCGACTACACAGGGTGGGTGTTCAGTATTTTGACATGCTTTTCTATTTTATTATTGGCAGCGTTGTAGCACTGCTAATCGTGCTAGTCATGAACATTTAAAAACTAAGCTTAACTAAAAGTAAATCAATCCACTGAAACTTCAATTGTATGTAATTACTAGCTGACCCTCGCGACTTCGCTCCCGTCAACTGGGTATCTCTATAGCTACCACTACCTACCCTACAAACAAACAAACGTTTCAGCTTTATAGTATAGATGTTGATAAAACTCCTTCGCAAATGAACAAATTTGATTACCATAAAAAAGATTATAAGTGAGTCCATCTTAAAAGATAGACATATACTATCGCGGACTTTTTTTTAGAATATTTAAAGAGGAACAATTATATCATACATGATATTTGCGTAACTTAAACCGTTTACGCAGCGCACGCAACGGAAACTCTCAAAAAGGAATAATTTTGTCCGTTTTTGCAACATTACTAATTTATGCTCCGCTCCTATTGGTCGTAGCGTGATGTTATATA
Organism: Orthosia cruda; assembly: GCA_964057195.1. Taxonomy (NCBI): domain Eukaryota; kingdom Metazoa; phylum Arthropoda; class Insecta; order Lepidoptera; family Noctuidae; genus Orthosia; species Orthosia cruda. The sequence continues at coordinate 40,432,649 of OZ059829.1, forward strand.
GCCTATAACCTTCCTCGATAAATGGACCATCCACCACTATTTTCTTTTTCATTTCCAACCAGCAGTTCCTGAGATTAGCGCGTTCAAACAAACTCTTCAGTTTTATAATCAGGCTTCTTCTGGATAAGCTCACTCCATCGTCGACTCTGTCACCTATGACTTAGACTAGAGTCAAGAGCAAAGCCATCTCAAATAAATAAAAAATAAATAAATAATATTAGTATAGGTTAGGTATAGTTATCAACAAAGCCATCAGAAGTTTTAGAAACAGGCGCAAAAAATACGGCTTTCTCATTACAGCCTGTATTACTTTAGTTATGGAATCCCGTGGCGTTGATTGCCCTACAACGGTAGCATTGCCCTAGGTGTTGCAGACAACTCCGTATTAATTAAACTCGTCATCATTAGCACCTGAACCGCGTGACTCACATTTGAGAAAAAAGAAACATAAGGCATGGCACGCACTGCGATTTTTATTCGCGCGAATTTTTTTCCGCGCGAATTTTCAGTACTATTTGAGCGCGATTTTTTTTCCGCAGTGCGTGCAGCTTCATACAACTCCATAGGCCACAGAACGTGCGGAAAAAAAATCGCGCGAATAAAAATCGCAGTGCGTGCTAAGCCTAACTCCACAGTATTCGAAACGCGGAACAGTGTATTTTGTCGAGAAGAAGGTTAAACGATTGACGTTACTTTCCGACACGTCAATTGCTTCAAAATACTTGTAATAAATCTTCATAGTTGCAGCTGGCTTTAAAGGAAACTTTCACTTATTAATATTTCTTTTGATAAAAGGGAAATCATGTCACGTCACATGACAAACGACTGCAGCAGCAGACTATGTGCAGCGGCGCGGGTGGATAACAATCAAGGCCGCGCAGAGTGGGCCACGGCAAAGCTCGGAAGACGTTTGAAAACAAAAGTGATCAAAATTTACGCGAGATGCGAATATCTGATTGCGTAAACCAAACATTAAGCTTTCCGCGCCCCACCGACGGATAATATCACCCACGCTCGCATTCTGATGTATTAGAGACGACCATATCGAGTCGAGTTGTTTAATGGAGAAATGGCAATAATTAACAGAGTTCATCTCAGGACATCTGACCCCTTCGTGTTCGCTAATTGATGAAAGTGAAAAGTTTTCGTCATTCAATTCAATGACAGGCTTACTTACTAGGCTAAAACTTTCTCCGAAAAAGATTTGTCAGGATTCTGACAACCATCCGCCTACTTCATTATTCACGGTAACTTTAATGTTGTATCATAGCTTCTGATCAATATATTGATTCAATAGAACAACTAACTTTAAAATGTTGTATGCTAGTATAAGAAATCGTGAGTCTCAGACCAAACTTATTGGAATAAAAAACTGGTACATGTCCATAAAACGCTAATTCTTCAAAAGATTGCCGGCGTTTTTTTTTATAGTTAAATGGCCAGCATATAAATACATGAGTACATGGTTGGACCTACATCACGAGCGGTACGAGTATATTATATTCCCACATAAGTTATGACTTAAAAGTAAATCGATTTACATGGAACGACTGGCTGTTAAATACTTCCGTGAACGAACGAATTACCGAATGATCGTTTGCAATGTTTTAGTGCGACGCCTCCGTCGATATCTGAACAATACGTGGGCGGCCGATGCATTGCCAATCCTTAAACGGAAACCTTGTTTACCTACTTGTCTTCCCTTTAGGTTAGCCGATATCGATGCGCGACAAGGTCCCCTGTCATTATGTTCACTGTTGTACAGTGAGGAATCTTATCTGGCACTTAATAAGTACGCATGCCGGCTTCCAGCCCGTCCTTGACGAAAATGATTCAAATATACATCGAACTTCCGTAATCGTGACCCGCACCTGATTGTTATCCGTGTAAATACCGCGATGAGTGCATCGACAGCGTTGTTTACTATAAGCATTTTTATTTCCTACGAAAAAGGAAATAAATGATTCGATTTGCATAATAGACGACGAATCGTTACGGTCTATCTTTGTATAGCAAACTAGCTTAACGAACAAACTTACCGCGTATAAGCGCAACCATATTGTATTGAATAAATTACCAATAAAGCTACATTATGATGCAAAATATACGCACGCTGTACACTCAATATCTACAACGACAAACGTGTTAATGTTCCTATGTGTAACTGCTTTGTTTCATGCGACGCGGCGACGGTCAATGCCAAGAAAACGTTCGTCGATAGCATAATTCTCCTAATGATTTGTATAATCGTATAATTAGGAGCTTAATACTGCAAGCCATGTAGAAATCAACAAAAATAGGTTGGATTCACAGTCAGGGCACTCACACCGAGTAAAAACAGATATATTTCAATCAGAGTAAATAAAGCTATTGAAGACAATACGTAAGTGTTCTTGACAATTCGGGTTAACGTGATCATTTACCGATGCTGAGTCAGAACCAAAGCTAACTAAATAACTGTAGTCGGTCTAGGTACGCACTTGCTCTAATACCCCACATCTTTCATATTGTATTACATTCAAAAACGTCTTGTGAACTCATTATGCCAGTCTTCTCTTCACTATTGCACAAAAACATGTGTATTTTAGGTCATGTGTACATTTGGTGTTGGTACAATTCAAAACAATTACATTGCGGCTAATTATTATTATCATCTATGTAACTGTGTGCACTGTATTTGACCTATATACTGTAGAACAAGTTATCACCCACGCATCCCGTGGCGAGACAATAAAGCATTATTTATGTACCAGAGTTCCATGAAGCTCACACATAACGGATTTGGTACTATTTAACAAACACGCGCATATTTATTTGGTACATTCAAATCGATTGGGAGCTCATATGAATACAATGGAGATTCGTTATCAGACTCTCTTCGTTGTAACAGATTTCAACATTGAATTATTCGAACTGTTAACGTTAATTCTTTTTTCTCTTGTAATTGATTACCAACGTTGTGCCTAAAACGTTTTGTCAATAAAATAAAATTATGTCTGTTATTAAATTCATATTACAATTAAATTTATCTAAACATATAATTGTGACAGCAGGCTATTAAAGTTTTATTAGATTTCTACGAAATGGAGAGTTTATTAACTAATGTTATTAATTAACAAAGTCATATAAACCAGCTTACATTGAAAGCTTTCACTGAACGCCCACCGTCCGCCGCCAGCCGTCAGGGCTGGATCCCACGAAATACAGGTTTTGTGTGTTAGAAAGAAAAGTTCGACGTGAATGCGACTAGCACAACGGTGCAACACCCAATTTGTTAAAAAATTAAGCTAATTAGTATCTGCTAACTGCAAATTGTTTCAGAATTTGATTGACACAGTAATGGCGAAAGTGAAAAGATGTCACGGTTAGTTATTTTGAGAGAGAAAGGCTCTTTTGGATACCTATGCTAAAAAGTAATGATGGTACGTATACGTACGTAATATGGCTTAAATTTAGATTATCGTATAAACGAGACGGCATACGTAAATTTATTCTGGTTTGTTTAGTTTTATATAATTAGTGTGGTTACATGACCACTTTTTTGTTCATAAAAAATGACCATTTATTTTTTATTCGTTAAATATAAAAACTTGTGGAATTAATCTCCTTCCACTATCCAGCAATCATCAAAACATAAGGAAATTAACTTAACCTGTAATTTTACGATTGGAATCGAAGGCGAACAGCTCTTGGCTTTGTTTGGGGAAATCGTCATTACAGGCGTTTCAAATTAATTAACTTCATCTCAATATTTACAGTAAATCTGACGGTTTTATTATATATGTTTATGCAGGTTGGCAGTTTCGTTGCAGCCAACTGCACAAAAGCTGCATCTTAAACTGCAGATTTTCAGCTATCTTGCAATTGATCTGTTTAAAGACCAAAAACAGAAATATTGTTAGATCACAGCACATTTTTCTAAAGATATTACAAATGTTGCGATCTCTCAAGAAAACTAGATCAAAATATTATGTTCAACACAATGGATAGCTAATTTCGCGCATAGTAGCTGTTCTAATAATTATAAACAGTAGAGATATAACAATACGGTCGCAATTACCGTTCTTCACTTGCTCGCGCCGGATACTTTCTACGAGACTCGTCTGCCACAATGAACAATCACATTATTATACTTTTTGTGTATATTGGTAAAAGTAAACACCTTTGTTTCTTACACTGTCACGTTCGTAGGAATCTAATCACTTTCCGATACACTACACTAAGAGTGTTCAATATCAATACTAGCCGCCAATATCAAACTAGAGAACTCCTATTAGAATTTTTAAACACTTATTTTGCTTCATCCACGTTGATACACATGCATCCCGTAGCGAAGACTATGGGTAGGTGCCCGACTTTTTAACAATATCATGAAAGTGAAATAAGCTTTGTGTATTGATCTTTCTTCGAAATTTCTATTTCAACTAACATCCGTCTTGAATTGCCTGTCATTCGTCTGCTTATCATGACCAAACTATGTATCTCACATAGACATACTCACTGCCGCGATGTCGTATGGAGCGTTCCAGGTCCCATACGATATCGCAGCTGAGGGTTGTAGGCCGCGGCGGGAGAGGAGTGCCGATATTGCGGTGCGCCGCTCTCCCTACCTTCCGCGGCCTGGACGGGCTCGCCACCGTCAGATGGCGGACGCGGTGGGGTGGGGCCGCAGGAGAGGTCCCTATACCCCTGCTACCAAAAAGTGGTATGTGGACACCCCAAAGGCGGGTCAGCCGCGGCGGATTCGCGGTGAGAGTGCTAACGTGTGCCCGCCATAAGCGGCATAGTAGAAACCGTGGAGTTTTAATGGGTTGGAGTCCCATATAACTGCGCTATCTCCCCGTGATAGCGCGCAGTATGAATGAGCATTTTCCACGGGAACAAATAGACAAACACACTTCTACATCATCTCTACAGCTGCAACGTTATCTAATCCTAATTATCTTACACACTTTTAACCAATTACCAAGTACAGTACGTGAGTATACTAATTAGGTACCTAACTACATAAATTTTACTTCTTCGGCGTTGTCTCCTTTATCACACAAGCACCAAGCGAATGTTCAATCCTTTGGCTGCATTCGTTGGTATTTCTAGATGACTGCACAATGTACATTTGAACCCTCCTTTCCTGGATTGTCACGCACTGATGCAACTTCCAAAAGGGGCTAACAAAGTCCACGCTTTTGGTATTTTAGAAGCCGCTGGGATATGGTTGCCACCTGCCCCTTCCGAAATGATGCATCAAGAAAACCAGAAATCATGTATCTTTTCCTTTACTTTGATAATGGTATTGCTTAGATCTTCTTTTTTGTGAGGATGTGGCCACCTCTGGTGTTAAGAGTTATTTAAACAGCCTCTGGGCCACCCACCCACAGGCCTCTGACTTGGCTATTTCAGACTTACATTAACTATATAAGTCCAGCAGCCTTATTGCCTAAAGAATTCGGCAATGTAAAGGGCAAAGAGTATGAAAAATCGACCAAACACATAGACGCGATGTGGATTTCCGTCTATCAGAGGTTGCAGGTTGCCTCACGATGTTTTCTTTCACCGTTGTCTGTGATGTCTTAGATAAACTTAGAAAGTACATAATTATGAATTTTGAAAAGTCACATTGATAATTGCCCGGCTTTGAACCCACGACATCAAGGACGAGAGGCGAGGTCTTAGCCACTGGGCCACCACGACATTAAATTATGCTGATGCTGATTATTGCTTAGATGATGTTATGTTTAATATGTATAAACCAGCAGACATTAACATCTTTCATCACTTCTTTACTCGTAGGTGTCGTAAAAGGTCACTAAGATTATTTCAGTACAACCTTTCATAATGTTATTTATGGTTCAACTAATAATAAAGCTATTATTTCTGGTTCTAGTATAGCTTATTCCTGTAAACGAACCATATCTGTTGTTCAATGCAACGCACATATCTATAAATGCGCAACTATTAAAATTAGAAGCTCCAGTACGCTCAAATAAGCGTTCACCGAGCGTGAATCAATTTATGAAAAGTCACTCGTGTGGAGTGAGTAGTGACCGTGTTGGTAGAGTATATAAAAAACCACCCTTTTATCTCAAAATAAAATTAATTAGTCGGCTTCATAGAACATGAGTTAAAGCCTACACTCGCTTTCGTCTTCCAAAATGGCGATAGCAATAGCAATGAGTAATGAATAGAGAGCTGCTTTAATTCGCGCCGCTGCCTGCGCCCACGCACTCAGTACAACGCGCATCCACTCGGAACAATGCTTACTGGTTTACTTTCTCGATTGACTCATACAATTCATTGCATATGTCTACCACTACGAATTAGATAAAATAATGAGCTCAATATCAATTTGCAAAAGTAGACCCATTCAAACAAATACCCGAACTTTCATTATCATGGTCGCCAACTCCAGTCAAAATAAGTCTCCTAGATATATTATTGTAAAATGAAATGGAAAGTTTTAAATTTAAAGAATCTAGTGTAGGCGAACGGGTAGGCATTAATCAAAAGAACAAGTACTGGGTGAACAGCCGGGTTTATTTACCGACAAAGGCCTAAGTGAGTACGAATTCTACGGAAAACATAAAACCACAATAAACTTCGCGTTGGCCCTGAGAAGCGCAATGTCCTCGCAAAAACCTTTAATTCAACAATAGGTGCGTACTCGACAAAGAAATGACGAATTAACCGGGCCGGGTTCGTAAATTGCACATTAAAGCAAAAGTAAACATATCAAAGGACACTATTTATGAAAATATTCGACGTTTAACAGCTTTTAAACATTGCTTGAGTTTGTACAGGACGGAAAATAAAAATTTACGGCTTCCGCGATGGGACCTTCGTTCGTCAACATCAACTGAACGACCTTTATGTGAATAATACCAAACAGTCAGTCATTGTCTAAGACGACATAATATGTTTAGGGAGGTACACACAACGAGATACCTCACGGTCCGGGTGGTATGAACAAAGATAGTGGAAGGAGTCGCGTGTCAATATTCTAAGAAATGCATACTGGCATGCAAGTGCACATATTGTAACTTTTACAGGGAGGGCTGCGCGGGCGCACGAATGCACTAATGAACGCGTGTCGCGCCGCTGACCCCCGACCCACGCGGGTTCGACGCCCGCAGACGCTCCCCGCACCCCGGCTCCCCGCTAGGCCCTTACACTACTACCAGGACAGGACGATGCCAGACAGCTTTATCATTTTAATCAGCACCGACTACTTCTTGTTTACCCTTTACCAGTTTACTTGGTACCAGCTAAACAATATATGATTGATGTCAATAATGTGGCATTCGTTACTTGTATCCTGTTCTTGGATTTTCAATAACAATGATAGTAAACAAACTCATTGTCTATGCGCTTTTGCAGCAACAAGTAGGTAGGTTAGGTATGTTAAAAGGTTTAAAAAGAAATTTCTGTCTTGGTTTATCTCATACCGCGGTAACTTATTTTAATTTGAAGGAATGTATGTCACTATTATATTCCTAAGCTTGTCACAATTGTGAATTTAATTCAGATTGTAATTCTATTTATGATTTTAATTTTATTATTGAATCAATTTTGAGTTTGTTTAATTTTGGGATTTTAATGATGTTTTTGATTTTATTTAGTCTAGGATATTTAGTGAATACTTGTTTGGATTGCATTGGTGTTTAATTAATTATAATTATGTGACATAACGGAGAACACTGGCCCCTGAAACTCAGGTGCTGTTACCTAGCTCAGGGGTCAGGGTTTCATGATTTTTGTACATTTTGAAGCGAATAAACAATTTATTATTTCCAGCTTTTTGATTTCTTTTGTAATTTATAATATTATAATACCCAGAAAAGAAGAAAAAGGGAAGAGCTGGTCGCAGATAAATTTGAAAAAGCACCTGAAGGAACACTGGTGGGTTTTAGTCAGTAAAAGTCTGACAATCCCCTTCCGCTTCACCCAGAGCGGGTGAAGTTATGAGGGCAAGGTTAGGTACAGGCTTGTAATAATAAGTAGCAATCAATGTTTTTTTTCAATGCGATTTCGCCAGCATCCGGGGTTGTTTCGTGGAACTGACTGGGTGCATCAAACCGGTGTCTTACATGAGCGAAAAAAGGTACGGCTTTTCCTATAATTGTCTCAAACGACAGAGCTGCGCCGGCGCACCTGCCAGCAATTACGCAAAAGCGGACATGTGTAGTTAAAAACAACGAGATACCGGCACAACCCGTCATCCATGGAGTGAAACTAGTTGTGGTTTACTGCACCTTCAATCAACTAGTCTTCGTCAAGGAAAAACACCTTTAATCATCATGTTCTTCGTGTTCACTTGTGGAATGCAGGTTCTTATGAACTTTACTAAAGGTTTTCTTTAAAATGTGGGCAATAGTTCTAAAGAAAGAGATAGACATCACTAGAGAATTCTTCGTAATCGAGTGCTACGGACAAAAGCCTACGTGTTTAAGGTAAAGGTGGGGGGAGTGCCGCAATGGCGAGAGGTGCATAATTCGCGTCCGCAGGCACAGACAGTGGCCCTCGGGAGTCAACGTACTGTGGGGGACCGGTTCACTAATCGATCCCGCACCGGCTGGCCCGCGCTCCTGTCCGCACCTAAACGCGACTAACGGCTCCTTCGCAACCAGCAACGACCAGGTATCGTGTCACGGTGCACTTTTTCTTCAAAGATCCAACTCGTGCGCAGTAGGATAGAATAAATCCATGCAAGTACATATTTTCTACAATATAAAATTATAAATAAATATCATGTTTTAGGTACTGGAGACTGGACTAAGGAGCTTCGATCAATAATACACTAGATGACAGTAACACTAGGTAAGATAATACACTAGGTAAGCGCTTCAAAAACGGGCCGAAAAATAAGAGCACCAATACGGTTGTGGTCTTATTTCAAATTAGTATGGTCCAATCATAGCAAACATTAGGACGTCAAAATGCCGCAGTGTGCGTTCAAAAATTGTACAAATAACCACCGTAACACCGAGATTTTGGAAGGAATATCTTTTTTTGGGTTAAGTTAAGTTTATATCATTGAAGTATTTTTTCATAAAGTGAAAATCGAAATAAATAGTAAATATGAATCAATTAACACATATTATGATTGTTAGACCAACGTCTGCGTCGACAACGCGCCAACTATTGTAACAAACATCGACTGTTCTGGAACTTTGTAATTTAGACTTTAAAACATGCGTGTAAGATTAAATTTGTTTTGATGTATGTAGTAGCGAAGAAAGGTCATATTTTTTTTATTGCTATTTTTACAACCTTTGTGAATACAACTTTAAGTATTGCATTTAAGGTTGAATTTGCAATAATATATATTTATTTCAACTAGAATTCTTAGAATGACACAATTGGCGACAGTTTTAAAGATAACTTTTGTTTGTGTATCTAGTGTATTATTGATCGAAGCTGAGCAGTAATGAATTTGTAAAATATTATTTGGTCTTGTATAAACAAATTCGTCACGTAACCAATAGGTAGCATTAGCCACTAGGCATCTACCAGACTGTTATTCCTGTGGTGTTACGTAATGACTATTCACCAGAGAGCCTATTAAGTCATTATGTCACCATAATGAACGTTTAGCCGGCAACATGGTCGGTGGCTTCGTGTGCGCAATTTTCTCCAAACCGATTGAAAAGAGCGTAACAACTCGAGTCTATCCGGGCCGATTTCCGCGGACGTGACAATGGTATCATTGTTCGTAAGTATTGACACCGTTGCGCCGTGGACGACGCATCACTCAAGTTTTTGCGGAAATTTAACGAAAGGAAATCTTCTTCACGCTATTATAACGGGGTCTGGTAGCCGTCATAACGATATCATATAATACTATGTCGATCGAATAACGTTAGTTATTACAAACATGGTCTTGGATAAATATAAAGTCGTAGCTATCGTAGGAATGATTTACAAACTATCCAAGTAGGGCCCAAGATGAGTGATTTATAGGATTCTACGACTAATAAACGACGCGATCGCTTTGCTGGCTCAAATGTTGTTTATAACGATCTGTATTTATGACCACGGCCTTTCATACGAATGTTTTTATTTTATGTCCAAGGAGATATAATAACACAAGGTATTGTCTTATTAATCAATCGGCCGAACTCTCAATCAACTTCCAATTTGGCAACGTGTGTAATTCTAAAATTAGAAAAGTATTTTCCGAATGCCTGGTTTAATTTTACTCAGTCAAAGATACATTTGAGTGGCGTGATAAATCGTCGAGCTCTCACTAAACGGTCGTTGATTCCGTCACATATGCTCGTTCGTACAATAGAGCCGACGACAACGCCAGCCGGAATAAATGACCGTCTTCATGAAGACATCTACACAAGCCACAACTATGATTATCTATACGTAGGGATCAGCTGTTGTGTTGCAGTCTAGCAAAGCGTCTTTGTTAGTTTGTTATTGCAATAAGCTTAAAATTTTAACATTGCAGGATTGCTACGAGATTGTGGTCCAGGAGGAAGTCTGGCTGCCGTAACAATAACAGATAAAATTAAATAAAATGAAACGTATTGGTTATCTTGTTATGTGATGTAAGGGAGACACCAAATGGATGGAGCACAAATGGTTGCAAGATTAAGACGACTACAGTCGCCAACGACCTTGAGGGAACAAAACGCACTCTCGTTTCACAGCCGTGCGTCCCAAAATTCAGTAGTTTTTTGTACTTTCCTTATTATTCTATGACTTAAAAAAAGCCTCAGATGAAAATGTAGATGATTAAACTGCCTTTAAGATGGTGTCAATTTTATTAAAATACGACCGGCGGTTTTGGTGAGATTGTCGTGTTTTTGTCCATGTTAGACATAACTTTACAAATTAATTACACTATGTTATACGAATAAATCTCAAAATTTTCTGAGATCAAATTATTAAGAAAATGGTCTAATCTTTGATTATATACTTGTCTAGATGCCACATTGACCCTACCTGAACGGCCCAAATAAAGTCTACTAAAATTGGTATACACGCTTCTTACTTACGTCAGTGTCATTTGAAACACCTAAGGGTAACGTGTTCACGAAAAATAATTAATTTTGCCGGTTTGTGCCGTCAGACTGCATAGCAATTATGTGGGAAAACCGTATAAAAATACCAAGAGCACTTTTCACCGGTACGTTTTGTTATATATCCACTATTATTATAAGAACACACGATTTTTAATTCGTTACTTTATTACTAGGGAGATTTAACGAAACTATGGGAGACAAAATACATACAGCATTACATAATCTTTCGATCAGAAGAACATTATTATTTTAAAAATTATATTATATATTTGATCAGTAAATGACAACTTATCTTAACGTAGCCCAGGCAATAAATTCAATGAGAAAGATATTCCGAGAACAAACACAAAGAGATGGGTTTTAATCTATAAATTACTGTATATTTTTCATTGTATTTTTTGTTGTTACTAAAATAAATGAAACACTAATCTAAAAAATTATTGTTTAATTTAACCTGTTTTGTTTAACTTTCATCATATTAAATAATGCAGAAAATGTAGGTTAATAGTTTGGAGCAGGCATCCCTAAACACGCATACATTGACAGTTTGACGACAATAAGTACACGAGCGATACTCACACTTATCACGCAATTGGAGACAGTTTTAGCGCGTCGTTTGTTTGCATTGCTTTATCTAGACAAGTATGTAATCAAAGGGTCTAATGTAACATAATGTTTTTCCAAAAAATGACTACTGGCCGTTTAGACGTGATTCTCATTTTAAAATCAGCTACTCAGGGGTATCTGCGCCTTAATGAAGATTATAATATGGAGACATAATATAGCGCTGAGCCTGTGGCTGTTTTTGTTTAATTTTACAACACAATGACAAAACAAATTTACTACCTACCAATATAATATATATGTGTATGATTGCTTTTGTTTACAAGAATAAAAGTCTTGTATCAACGCCAAAAATCTATTGACGAAATGACAAACAGTAATGCATATGAATTTCCGTCATAAAAGAATAGACGTATAGGCGCCGTGTCAGAGAAGACCCTGATAAAGCCCTCGCAAACCAAAGACGACGCAAGGCCGATGCGCGGTTCGGAGAGCTATTGTTAAATTAACAGGATATGATGAGATGCGACCTCGCCATCATAATCCAATACGTTAGCAAGGAAATAATTTTCTTTAATGAATATTACCTTGTGTTTGTGTCAAAAAAAATGATGGGACAGCGTGCAAGTATCCTATTAAGGAAGTAGCAATAGTTTTTTCCGCCACCGATTCAGACATTGATCATTAAGAGTTCGTGATCTTTGAGTTGAACGCGTGCAAAAAATGTATCGACCATAAAAGTATAGTAATAAAATGAGTGGCTAGGAAACGAAGGTGCGGGGGGACCGGGGAGTAACGAACGGGCACGGGGCAACAGGCAAGTGTCATAAATCCCCAATCGGATTATATCGGACGTGGCGATACGAGGCATAAATCGCAAGCGGGCGGCGGCGTTCCGCCTCGCGACATGGAAAGCGTTTCTTGGCCGAGATCTACGCAGATCACGCCAGATAAATCTCGCGCACCGCGTGCCGTACCGGGAACGCGGAGAAATCAAAAATATTATAAATTGTTATATTCGAAGCCACTAGGTGCGGTTTTATTGAAATCATGTTCACTTCCATCTATTTTAATATACCCAGTTGATTGCTCAACCTAAATACATGTACTACGTTATCATCATGCTCAAGGAACTTGACCGGGTTGGTAAATAGTTACATTACAGTAACTGATTAGAATAATGAGCTAGCTGTACATCGTACAAATGATTAGTTTGTGTACCTTAATATACTTATACGGTTGGATTAATATTACGCATATTCGGCTTTGTCTTTACAAAATACAAACTACCGAACAGCAAGAATGCAGCACATTTAAAGCTCAGAGACCGGTTGTGGATAGTCGTATTAGCAGCTTGCAAAAAGCTCAGCGTGGGCCGCAGCTGCACCTACCTACTGCACTTCTAGTCTTACTGTGTCAAGAACAACGCCTCTCGCCCCCACCCCACACCCCGCGCGCCAAGCCAGCATTTGTCACCTGAATTATACACGAAACACCAGTTGCGACAATTGGAGCCCGCCATGGACGCAATCGCCGGCCATTGCTTACGAGATGTTGCACTTTTCACTAAATAACAATGCCGTTTGGAAGCTTCCTCGTTAGGCAATATTCTTACTGTTTCAAAAACAATAGCAAACTCAGATCTGTTTTACGTTACAATAAGACAAACAAATTGTGATACATTGATGTTATGCCTTATGCGCAATAGCTTTAGGAATTCCCAAATGAAATCAAAGAGATGACGTGTTTTCATTTAGTGAAAAACCAAAATCATACATTATTTGCTCTCAGATAAAAAAATAAAGATTACCGTTTTAGTAAACGACCTTTCAAGAGGTCCTTGGCATACAACCGTTGCGAAAGACAAGAAAATGAAAACATATCAACACGTACAGTCATGTAAGTACATCAGCATTAACGTATATGCAGCGAATAAAAAATATCGTGCGACGCTTATTCAACAGGTTGCGATTATTCGATATAAATGAAGGTGCTGATTGTTATAAATTACAGTTTGGCATTAGCCGTAGTATCCTTGAGTCAGAGTCGGGCGTGCGATTAAAGAAATCATTTTCACAACACGTACAACACGACATGCGCAATTTGCCGACAAACCAGTAATTACTGTCGCCGGCCCTTTGTGCAAAATATCAATTTATAGTCCTTCGTGTTCAATTCGTTATTATGTTTAAGCTCTTAAATCCGGAACACTTGGACCGTGTACACTGGCCTCTTGGACAAATGCGACTTGTAAGTGCAATGTCTGTAACATTACATAGTTTAAAACAAAATCGCCTCCCGCTGTCTGCCTATCTCTATGTATGCTTAGATCTTTAAAAGTACGCAACTGATTTTGATGCGGTTTTTTTAATAGATAGAATGATTCAAAAGGATGGTTTATATGTATAATACACGCGGGCGAAGCCGCTGGCAGATGCTAGTTGTTTATAAACTGCAAACGTGATGAACAAGTAAACATTTAACAATGTGGATTGCCAGGTTGACATGATAACATGTATTCTGCGAATTTATTTTAATCAAAAATATATTTGAAGAGTACAAATGCTGTTTGACAGTAATCTAGGCTAAAATATGCTGTTTATATCAAAGCGATTTAAAGAAAGAGAACCAAGTCTATTTAGGGTTGGAATTCAAGTTACTTCACAACTCGAACCCGCTATTAAGATTGGCAACGAGAATGTAAAATACACTGGCACTGGACGGTTCCAAAATGCATGAAAAAACTACACGTTACCAGAATGTAAAAACAACTGGATTTCAGCGCAATGCCTGCAGCGGTCAGAACCAGCTGCATTTAATTTGCCATTTTATATTAATTCAATCAATCCAATGAAGTCATATAACAGAGATTTTTCAAGTCTTTAAAAATTTCGTCACTTTTGTAATCTATTAACGTGGTCACAATTATTGAACTAAATTACTACCAGTACATTAATTTTGTAAAATTTATAATGCATTTACGGTTCAAATATTATGAAAAGCTTAATTTACTAAAATAAAGAACGAAGAAACATGGAAAACACATTAATACAAATTCGCACGTAAATCTTGGTCAATAGGGTAAACGAATGTCAATGTTAGCGCGGCCAAACGAAGAAAAGAGGAAAATAAAAGTCAAGTGCGTTCCCACGAAACGCCACACATGGAAGGAAGGCCGTTTCGTTAATCAGCCACGTGTGACAGCAGTACCATAGGTTGCGCTGCCAATTTGTACGACAACAACCACATACTTAATCAAGCAGTAATTGATTGGCACCTCCTGACGGACGCCAACAAAAAGACGCCGCCAACTCGATATTGCACCATGCACAGACCATTTTTTATGGAACTCTGTAAAATTATTTATTTATCGCTGTAAAGCCACGTCTACATAAATTTCGGAGCGGTCTTGCGTCAGACGCTTCGGATGATCTCTGTACACATAAAGAAACAAGATTGCAATGGCGAGATAATTTCTTATTTATGCTGACAACAAGAACAAAGACATGGCTGTTCGCGAATAATTATTTTAACTGAACAATATGAATGTGATATTTTATCGTTAAAAAAGTATTCATAATCCAAGACCTAGAACTCCGACCTACTTGGTTGGTTATTCAATATGATGACACGTTTTAATATTTTATCTTTATTTCAAGATCCCTATCAAGATTAGTGTGAGCATTATTTCATATTCACAAAGGAAAATCGCACAAGATCGGAGATAGCAAGTAGAACTACACAGGCGCGCGGTCCCGTAAGGTGTAGTAGTTGTTGGAAGCGGGGTCGATTCATTCACCTGGCACGACTCCCTTTAATATGACTTATGGCCCTACAGCGGGCCCTAATCTGCAGATACCGTACACTAACCTGTACCTTAAAGACACCGTTAGGTTCGCTCAAGAAGTCAAGACCATAATACATTCGAATATACGTATCCTTACGGTGATTCCTTTTCACATAGGTAAGAGGCAGAATTCTAAGCCCACCTAAGCACAATACCTACACCTTCCAATCTATCGGCACGATATTGTGACGGTTTCGAAACAATATTATAATTGCTGCGTGTTTGTGCACATCGTACATCGTCAAGGATTACAGATAGTGCAGTGGGAGAAGGGATATACATTTGATTTTAATTTATCGGCGCCTGAATGACAAATAAATAATAACTTCGTGTCAGGTAAAGTATAAAAAGTTGAGCTGGTTATGGGTATACCCGTAATCAGGCAAAAACGGTACGTACAGTTTTGTTTCCTGCTATTCATCTCACGATATTGCCAGCTTTTGCGTTGAACCAGATTGGAAACAGGTAATGATAGAGAGTTAGGCGTAATGACCGAACAAGTGACACGAGTCCATACCACACCGTAATAAGCTAGATGTAGCTTCAAGTCTTGCTAAAGCTGTTAAGTACGTTGACTTTGAAGCAAGATTTCTTTGAAGGCGGCTTGTTCAGTTAATAAAGATGTTACCAATAACTTATTGTAGACGATTCATTTAATAATTTGATAGAATGTTGCTTGAATTCATATTTTGACAAATTATGTGGCAACTACTACATAGGTTGATTTAGATTATAATTTCGATCTTTCTAGTTCTCAAATATCTATATGACAAAACCCGTTTAAAAAATATGGTGCTAAGATATTATCTATAATGGCCACAAAAAATGTGTTAGTCTAATCCAAAAGACAGGTAGTGAGGTAAGCATATTTTATCCGACAGCCGAAGGAGCATAGTTTATTTTTTATAACTAAATCATTTGCCAGTCTGCTAGAACTACCTAAAACAACATAGTATAAGACAAGGAAATTGCAGTAGCAAAAAGTACTTTGTGGTATCATATTATTTAGTCTAAATTCAAAACTGACTGCGCATTATTAAAACCATAAGGAAAACGGTTTCTCTACAGTACAGCGACCATTAACTCGATTAATAATAAGTATTTCTTTCAGTGGTTGTCCTTATACAATACTGAAAAACAGAAATACCTGGAAAAATACAGGAACTTGCGCAATAAACAACCGTTACTACATTATTTCACAAGACAACAAAAATTCTGCAGTTAAAATATTGATATGAAACCCTAAAAGAAAGAAAGAAAAATTGTTTATTTGCGCCAGGCACGACGCATACCATAAAAATAACAAAAAAAAAAAAAAAAACTACTACTAATATTATTTTTTAATTAATACTCCTAATGTAACAACAATATTTTAGTACCTACATTGTTTTAATCAAACCGTTACAATACTTCATGAATAACAATTTATGGGTCAGTTAGCGCCACCTAGCGATGAGTAGCGAAAAACTGTAGAGCCCAAGGCAAGTCGAACGCTAACTGAAACTAAGCTCGACCAATAGATGTCGCTACTTTACAAGATTGAAATGGCCTGCCGTTGGTAAAAGGTCTTCAACTTATTATCTTATCGAAGCTTTATCAGAATTCTTGATAAATAATGCATTTAAAAATAAATCTTGAGAACTAATTACTTTGTACAGACCTCATTTTGGTGTAGAACGACGCTCGGCAAAGATCTAAGGCCCTGTTTTATACAAAGTTATTTTTTTATCAATTTGATATTTATCTTCTGATTATTAAAGCGAATGCAGAACATCCGTTTTTGGTTACGTATGCCTATTATTATATCAATAATATTATGTCAGTAACATAATGGTCATTAGTTTAAGCACTAGAAATACTTGCCCATAATATTATACATGATTTTTTATTATTAATATTATTTACCAATGAAAGTAACATGAGGAAGTTGGGTTATTTACATAAACGAATCTCGAATATTCTCTATGACGATTTTGAATTATGCACATATTATAATTTAGTACCGGAAATCTTTCGAGAAGCTATTGGTTGAGCTTAGTTTCTGGTAAAAGGAGGTCTCCCTCTGGCTGAAATTGCGGATTATAGACACGTATATTTTTTTTATTTGTTGGGACATGATCTGCACACGTTGGGTGCAAAATCTCCTACCAAATAGGTATTGTGTGTACAGAGCAGAGTGAGGAATTGGTCTGCAGCTGGACACATAATACAGGCTCTAGTTATATTAGACCATTTGTTGCAATATTTGAGAAAATATTAATTTTAGTGATACTTATTTACATATCATGATATTTTTAGGTTTGGGGTAAGGGTGCTTTTAGTGTGGGCGATAATTTGCTCCTGCACGAAGAAGACTGCAGAGATTCCTCAGTCAATTATGTGTAATCAAATGATGTGGCATTTACTGTGAATTATTTGTGGCATGGTAGACAAGTAGTAGCCACAATACATAACTTAGCCTCAATTGAAAGCAAATTGCTTTGCTTAGGTAGTCTTGAGCAGTATTAGGGCCAGGTTTTTGATACATAGTTAAATCAAACAATGATTATAGCCCTCGCCAAACTTAATGGCCGCCCTGAAGTTGGTTTACCGGATGCGCAAGGCACGAAACGGTGCTGTTTTTGTATGAGATTTTCTACTGCGCAGACATTGTAGCCAACTTCAGGGCGGCCAATAAGTTTGGCGAGAACTATACATATGCTAACCTGGCTTTAAAATTTCGATAAAAGGCATTTATACATCAATTTTTAGTCTAACAAATGGTCAAATAATTAACTTCAACTTATGACATTTGTGATGCCACTGGACCTTAGGACCAGTTTTATTATCTGTAGTTAACCAACCAATAATTAAATAAGCTAACCAATGTTTTCAAATTTCGTTAAAATCAATTGTTAGCCTATAAAATGTTTATATAAGTTGGACAGTTAATTTTTGAATGAACGCCTTTTACTGAAATTTAAAATCATTGATTGAATTAACTACAGATCAAAAAACTAGGCCTTAGACATGATAAATATAACGTGTTTGAATGAGTTACTCCAGAACTATCTACATTTAACTAAATGATCAACAAGGCCACAGCTGGTTGCCAACATTATATTCGACACAGTACAAGATGTGATAAAATGGTATAATATTATTATGCGCTCATTAACGTTTATAAAATCTTACTTTATGAAAATTATCAGTCTGTTGATTGATCTATTTTTGGCTCAGTCACATACACCATTATTGATCCTAATAACAGCAGCTTAATAATGAAGTAAACATTACTTGAGGTCTAATACAAAGTAATCATTACATGAGATTATTCAAAGATGACTCAAATCATGACAAATGACTGATTGAGGGCTCCAATAAAATAGGTTAAGTATTCTCATTTGTATTGTCATACCAAAGCTTTAAGTGCGATCAATTAACTACTATATGACTACTTACTAGTAAAACAAATTCAACTGACCTTTCTCTATCTCCACCACCCCGGCTGCGACTCCGCTTTCTGTAGGATCCCTCTGTGGATCCATCGTCGAGACGACGGCGCTTCGCGTCGTACGACCGGGACCGCGACCTGGAGTGCGACGAGTAGTGCTTCCTACGGGTGCGCGGCATCTGGAAATGGGACACGCCACCATTATATATGATCCACCACGCCGAGGAGTGAACCAACTTGTGAAACATCACCAGTATGACAGATGTATAATGTAAATAGTTAGTTTATAAGTAATGCGTTTGTTACAAGTTACAGGGTTTGAAAGTTTTGTGTATGCATATGGCCCGGTCTGCTCATACTAGTTCCGTCTGGTGAACAACATGCTTCCTCCTCATTATGTACAAGCAATTCCAGAGAAATAGAAATATTAGCATTTCCAGCACATTAAAAGTTATTTACAAAATAAATTTTGCTCATAGACAGTTCAGCAATTATATATAAATAGCAAGCTGTGGACTGCCAAGCTAAAAATGTTAACATTACTGGCAGCTGGAATACTAGTTGGTGTTTGTACCATAAGCATGGCTGTTGCTGTTTGCTGTGTAAGCAGGTACTGTTTGTTGCTAATTAATTGGTAATTAACAACAAGTCATTGCACACTTTTGTAAGTACTACCATAAAAATCACAAATTTAAATTTTCTGTAGGAAAATTATTATAATTAATCTTAGATGTAGATTATGTTTTAGTTTTATGAGAATTTACTGTAAAGTTTTTATTAGTTAGCCTACATGGCAAAGTAAGGCAGGTGTAAATATTAAAAAGTTATTATATTATTTCAGTCTATGTAGATCTTCAAAAGGGCTAGATTGCAAAAAGTCTACACTTTTAGAATTTCGAGTTACAAGATTCTTGTTTATGAAAATTTTCTCTTTCCAGATTGACCTATAAATACGATTGCACTATTATAATGATAATGATATTAATGTTTAATTATGACGTCTGTTGTTAAAAAAGGTGCAGTGAACATGATATTTTTAATATGACAGATTAAATGGAAATTTTTAAGTGTTTTATAACCCAATACTGAAGTTATATTTTATTCATTACAATCATTTTAATGATAGGAACATTCAATTGATTGCCCGGAGGACCGGCAAATATTTATTAATGTTGTAACAGTGGTTCTTATCATTGGTAGTATACATTCATTTAAAACAATCAGTAAGAAACCATCTACTGTGAAAGAATTGTGCATAGGAAGGATCATAAGGCAATATATCAATATATATTGAACTAAACAAAAATATTCTTTCATAGCAGAACCCTGACAAGTCTCGTTTACTATTGCATCAAGCCATTCCAATTATTAACCAAACATGCTGAAAAATGTGTGTCTGTCAAAAATAACAAAACTCATAACAATTTACTTGTTTGATGTTATTTTTGGCAGTCACACTTTAGGAAAGTACATTTGTACTTCCACTTACCATAACACAGATACCAAATACTCGTATCCGAGCGGTTTAAGCTGAAAAAATAAACTTTTTTAACCATTGACAATAAGTCAAGGTGCGTAGTGTAAATTTACAACTTCACACTGGCATGCACTTTGAATATAAGCAATTGTTGAAGAAAAGATGATACCATAGAATTCTAAAATCAAAGCTCTCTAACATGATAAGATATTGCCAGAACTGATAGTTTCTCAAAGCTTGAATTTATGCATTAGACAATAGATTGGAAACAGCCCAAATTGAGTCACTGCTCGCCAGCAAAGCAGTATGTCAATTTAAATAGACCATTCTATGAAATTTGTATGAATGACAACATGATACTGTTTTAGTAGTGCTAGTAGACTTCCATCATAAATGGTAAGTAAATGCTTTCTTGATGTATAACACCTACTGCAGAAATTATATACACCTTTAATGATAAGGAATATTATGTATCTTATAATAGTAATAACCAATCACATTAACTTTGTACATATTTTGGTATTGATTGGTGTGGCCTTGAAATAAAGTCATCAATGTCTACCAAATTATCAACGATATCAATTAGTTCTAGGTTTAAAATGACTAGCTTAACTAATCCTTGACTCCATAATACCAGTTGACTAAATGTACATACTGCAGCTGCGACGCTAGCAACTACTTTAGCACGTATCTATCGTGTCTGCATTAACTTTGCAAAAAATGGTGCCAAGTGTCCAAAAGTATGAAAATTATAACCCATTCACATTTATCACTACAAAACTGTGTGTACGAAACAATAGTTCAAATAACTAAATGCCCATGTAGGCATTGCAATAAATATCACAAGTTATTTACATTTTACATGCTGGCGCCATGTTGGTTTCTCTACGACTCCGCTGGAGCCCTAAGTACGCGTTGATAATAAATCACATATATTTTAACTTACCCTCAGTTCACGTAAATATTTCAATTTACACCAAAGTAGTTGAGTGAAATTAGTTAAACAATTCCAAGTTCGCGATGCTGAACCTTGAAGTATGCTTCTTCGCAATAACGGCCCGAACATCGATCCGAATCCAAGACAGATGCTTGTTGGTTGGTTGAACGCAGCGCGATGGCGTAAAAATCGTAACTCAAGTTTCTCTTCCGTATCAAGAAAACTATTTAAAGAGTTTATCTAATATATAGAGTTTATGAAAATAACATATAAAAAATTAATATCATATTTATCTAAATGATTGTATTAAACACAAGCTTTCAGAAAATAATTATATTAAAAGATGGAAAAAGTTTTCATTTTAAAGGAAGTTGTCGTAATACTACCGCCATCTAGCGTTATTATCTTAAATCATTTATGAAAGCAGTACGTTTTACCAACATAATAAATTAAATAATGCGTTCGTAACGTTCGTTTCGTATTCTAAGTTGATATAATTTTGTTCCGTTCATGATATTGTTTCTT
The DNA here is from genome assembly GCA_964057195.1 of Orthosia cruda. Classification (NCBI taxonomy): domain Eukaryota; kingdom Metazoa; phylum Arthropoda; class Insecta; order Lepidoptera; family Noctuidae; genus Orthosia; species Orthosia cruda. The sequence goes on from OZ059829.1 coordinate 40,454,462, forward strand.
CATTCATACCTTTGTCATGTCAGTATATTAGAATTAATGGATTCGATTGGAATTTGGAGCTTGATGTTTGTTTTTAACCGACTTCCCAAAAAGGAGGAGGTTCTATGTTCGACTTCATGTTTGTTTTTTTTTTTTTTTTATGTTCACCGATTACTCCGTCAATTGTGGACCGATTTTGAAAATTATTTTTCTGTTTGAAAAAGTATGTTCCGAAATTGGTCCCATTTTAATTTGGTGAAGATCTGATGAAGAACTTCGGAGATATACAACAGAACTCTTCAATAAATAACGGCAAATCTCTCGGGATTGCTGCAATCGCATGTCTGCTTGTTGTTTATAACATTTCATAACATAACATCACGCCAGTTCGCTCTTAAGGGGCAAGCAGACCTCTTATTTCACCGGTTATGTTCAAGTTTCATGAAATCTATTCTGCCGAAATGGTTCCCTTACTAACTTGCCTATTAGGTACGTACAACTAAAAAGTGAAAAATAACTTAATTTTTTGAAGTCGGTGTCCATAACTCAAAAAAATGGTACCTACGAAAGACACCGACTTCAAAAAATTAAGTTATTGTAAAAATAATTTTGTTTCGTAATAACTAACTCTTTATCTTCTATATATACAAAAGAAGAAACTGGGCACTTTCATAGACCCATTGTGCACTTTTTATTGTGAATGTTTGTCCTGTATGTTTTTTGTGGTGTACAATAAAGTATATAATAATAATAGACATTGAAGGTGCTCTCGACAAGGCAAATTTCGTCAGCATCGGTGCTGCCCTCTCCAAACATGGCGTAGAGCAGGTGCTGTTTGACTGGATAATTAACATGTTAAACAAATGAGCGGCTCTTTTAGAGGGAGAGCAGCAGCAGGCCTTTATAGCCAGGGTTGCTTTCCCCCCTTCTAAGGAATCTGGTAATTAACGACTTCATCACCAGACTGAACGAACACCGTTTCTATAAAATAGGTTACACAGACGACCTAGCTATCCTCGTACCTGGGCAGGTGACTGAAACAATCTGCAACCCTACTCAGCAAGCTCTACGTATAGTGGAGCGATGGTGCAGGGAGAATGATCTATCAGTAAACCCCACTAAAACTGAATTGGTCATGTTCACCAGAAAAGGCTACTAGGCCCTTTCCGCCTGTCTAAGCTGTTCAATAAGAGCCACAGCTTTCCAACGAGGTATTTGGGAGTCATCATTGACAGTAAGTTGAACTGGAGCAGTAATTTAGACAATAATTTAGACAGGGCCTGCATCACCTTCTGGGAATGCAGGAAAATGATAGGTAAGAAGTGGGGCCTATCCCCCAAAATTAAAATCTGGCTGTACAGCGCGGTGATTCGACCCATGATCACCAATGGGGTCGTGGTTAGGTATGTGGCCTCGCACTAAACTCACTACAGCTGTGAGCAAGCTACAGCGAATGCCGAGACTGACCTGCATGGCGACAACGGGCTGCATGAGGACTACCCCGACCGCAGCGCTTGAGGCTATGTTTGGAATCCTCCTTCTGCATCTGTTTATACAGCAGGAAGCGACGATAGCAGCTGTACCACTAAATACACTGGATCTCTGGGATAATAGAAAGACACAACACACCACTCTACTCGAGGGTCTCAACCACGAACTCTCCCTAACTAGAGCCATTAACGTTATTACCAATAAACACAGAATCCAGAAATACGAGAATAAGCGCTGCGAGGGGCTACGCCCCGATGAGCTGTGGATCTTCACAAACGGATCCAAAACAGGTACTGGTACGCAGTGGCGGCTGGTGGACCATTTATAATGTACTCTGTGGTGGACCATAGAAGTAGTAGTGCACTTTGCCAGGTCACCGAGCATAAGGATTTGAAAAAAAATCACAGGAGCCTATGTTAATCGGCAAACAATCTCGCTAGCTACTTCTAATTCGACGCCAACGCCATCTAGTTACGTCGTTGTACAAAATGACCAAAAATTTAACATTTTGTTGACCTGATGAGTGACTATTGATCATTAACAAGTTGTATTATAAATAACAACATTTTGTCTATACTAGGTATTTTTATATTTTTTAAATTAAATCGACACGCCGATTCAATTTATAAAATAAAATCCCCATCACCCCGCCTCATTTCCCACCCGCGCAATGTTTGTTGGTAGGTACTCGACCCCAAAGGTAAATTTCGTTCGTCAATCCTCGCCCGCTCTCGGTAATCTTCGGTTCGCCGGCGCGGCGCTCGAGAGTGGTCATATTTTGCCGTACATTTTCTATTGAACTATCTCCGTCTCACGCGCCAGGCGTTTTCGCTCGTATCCTCAGATCAAATAAAAAGTCAAGATGGAACGTTGCAAACAACAAAGTGAAGCCGGTTCAAACTAAGCCTTGCCGTACAAATACACAATTACACGCACTCACGTACAACGAAATTACGCCTTAGCTTGTCCTTCGAGCTTACAGATCAAATAATAAAGCTCAACTGACAAGCTAAGGGGTAGTTTCGTTATACGTGTGCGCATATAATTGTGTATTTATACGGCAAGGCTTAGTTTGAACCGGCTTCACTTTGTTGTTTGCCACGTTCCATCTTGACTTTTTATTTGATCTGAGCTCGTATCTCCTAGAAGTTGTATGAGGACTCGCCGTGCGCTCGCAGCTACCGCACGGGGAATATTGTTTATAGAAATATACGTCTTATTACTTTAGCAAAGAGCTTAAATTAGTTCGTCATAATTTCGTTAATATTGAATGGATCGTTAATCAGATATTATTAAACAAACTTTTTTTTTTCTAAACCTGTTAAAATCTGGCAGTTCAGCGCACGAGTGAACTTAAACTATAGCCGCTCCTGCTGGTACGGGTGCAGGAGTCTTCTCAGAGGACCAAAACATCCAATTAGCCACACCACTGGGGATCCAAAACACGGTGTTCCATGCCGAATGCTTGGGCAGGGGTGGCTGTACTTTAAGTTCACTCGTGCGCTGAACTGCCACATTTTAACAGGTTTAGAAAAAAATATAAATGTTTAATAATATCTGATAAACGATCTATTCAATATTAACGAAATTATGACGAACCAATTTAAGCTCTTTGCTAAAGTAATAAGACGTATATTGCTATAAACAATATTCCCCGTGCGGTAGCGGCGAGCGCACGGCAAGTGCTCGTGCTCATGCAACTTCTACGAGATACGAGCCAGTGCTGCCAACTCGTCTAAGCAAAAACGCGCTGTTAGCTCTTTAAAAACGCGCTAGAAAGCGCTAAGGCTTAGCACGCACTGCGATTTTTATTCGCGCGAATTTTTTTCCGCGCGTTCTGTGGCCTATGGAGTTGTATGAAGCTGCACGCACTACGGAAAAAAAACCCCGTTAAAATAGTACTAAAAAATTCGCACGAAAATAATTCGCGCGAATGAAAATCGCTGTGCGTGCTATGCCTAAATGGTCGCTGTAAAAAAAAACGCTTTACTCGACGCCAAATACAAGCAAAACGCCCAATAATTTAAGACAGGGACGTATAAACGTATTTATTTATTGAATCAAAATATGTCATAAACATGAGTTAATACATTATACTACTTGTTTCGTGATAATAAAATAAAATAATAACGTGTTAATATAATTATTTCATAATATAAAAGAAATAAATTAATTCACCATCGTCTGATTTTCCTACAATTGCTTCTGCCGCCGAATTATATGGTTGGTCAGGTTGGTATTGATCAGTTTTGGACTTGAATTTATATATATCTGTGGATGAAATTTGCCTCAACACGTCGTTTAGATGTTGATAGTTTACAAAACTACTTTTTTTTAAAAGAAAGTACAAAGTTTCAAAAAGCGCTAGATTTAGCGCTAGGCGCTAGAACGCGCTATTTGTTCGCAGAGATAGTTCAATAGAAAATGTACGGCAAAATATGACCACTCTCGTGCGCCGCCCCAGCGAACCGAAGATTACCGAGAGCGGGCAAGGTTTGACGAACGAAATTTACCTTTGGGGGCGAGTACCAACATTACGTGGGTGGGAAATGAGGCGTGATGATGGGGATTTTATACGTCGATTTAATTTATAAAATATAAAAATACCTAGTATAGACAAAATGTTGTTATTTATAATACAACTTGTTAATGATCAATAGTCACTCATCAGGTCAACAAAATGTTAAATTTTTGGTCAAGTTGTATTTTAGATTTCTATGGTTGTTATTTATAATACACACATCAACACGGTCTAGGGATATTTTATACTCAATTAAATAACTCGAAAAGTACTGGCCGCATTGGAATCTTTTATACACCGATTTGTTTGTAATTTATCTCAGACTAATTCCAAATTCAAATTTTTGAAAATTCTTTTGTTTCGGTGGCATAAAAATATCTTGATGTGTAGGAGAGGGAATTTTCATTTGTGCGAAATTTAGAAAACAATACGAATTACGTTTAGTTACAGTTTTTTTTTCATTTTTAAACGAAAGATAAAGTTAAAATTGAAGTATTGTAGCCATGCAACGCCAACATTTGACGAGGGCGGAGATGTTACGAGCTGTGGGAATGCTGGAAGCTGGGTCTGTTCAGCGTAATGTTGCTGAGGCCATAGGGACCCACCAAAATGTAATTTCAAGATTTTGGACACGCTATCGTGCCACAGGTGAAGTAGCGGAGAGGCACCGGGGGCCAAGTCGCATCACTACCCCCAGACAAGACCGATTTTTGCAAATTACTGCGCGAGCTCAACCAAATGCAACGGCGACTCAATTGGTCCAAAGGCTGCGAGTGGAACACCAAGTGCTTGTGAGTGACCAAGCTGTAAGAAGGCGACTGCATGAAAGCAATCTACGCTCTCGTAGACCACTCCGGGTCCTACCTTTACGGAGAGGCAATCGTGGACGACGATTAGAATGGGTTCGGAACCAGGTGGACTGGGGCCGTGAGCAATGGTCCAATGTGCTGTTCACGGATGAATCCAGGTTCGGCTTCCATCCAGATTCACGAAGGACGCGTGTTTTGCGAGTTCCTGGACGATGGAGCCGTCTTCAGAACCCTCAGGAAGTTCACCCATACCAAGGAGGAACAATTATGGTTTGGGCAGGAATTCGTCTTGGAGGACGGACGGATCTCGTTTGGGTGCGGGGCAATATGACGGCAGAACGATACGTCCAACAGGTGCTAGGGCCCGTAATCTTGCCACACAGAACACAAATGGGGCAAGATTTCCTGCTCATGCACGACAATGCCCGGGCACACACGGCGAGAACGGTAGCAGCTTGGTTACATACACACAATGTTAGGGCCTTAGACTGGCCTGCTCAATCGCCAGATCTAAATCCCATTGAGCATGCGTGGGATATGCTGCAAAGAAGAGCTCTGAAGGAAGTTCCTGAAAATCTGGCTACAGAAGATCAACTTTTTGCGCACCTCAGAAGGACATGGGACAATATTCCGCAGCAAGACATTGACAACCTTGTTCTGAGCATGCCGAATCGTTGCCGATGTGTTATGAACATCATGGGCGCTTTCACAGACTACTAACTTCAAGTTTATAAACACAAATTAAATGATATTTCAATTTTTCCTCATAAATTAAAAGTTTATTCATATACGGTTTCCGTCTATGCTTCATTTTTTTCCATAAAATCCTGAAATTTTAATCGAAGTACCTTAACCATTATTAAAAAATGGTAGAATATTAAATAACGTATCTTTTAAATATATACATGTCATATAAATAACTAGCTTTTGCCCGCGGCTTCGCACGCGTAGACTACAGGCTTCTTCTTACCATATTTTAACAAAAACCTTCTAAACTAACAAAACTAAGCTACAAAACCAATGAAGAAAAGAAACTGTCCCCAGCAAAACCACAAAGTATTCACGCATATTTAGATTTGGCATACAACTAACACAACTAACTGTATTTAGTTAGTAAGATTTCAAATGTTTTTAATATTTGTTGTGCGCTTTTGTTAACTGACCTAATTTTGTAAATCTCTCTTTATCACTGAGGTTTGTTGTCAGAGAACCCAATTATGGGTTAAGCTCACCTGTGTACATAAGTTTTCCTTTTGTATTTTAAATGTATATTTTGTGTACAATAAAGAATATGAATAAACAACTGTCAACGACGTCGGTCCTGTAGCGAGTGCCCGCTTCAGGGCTCTGCCCTCATACTGGTGCCCCCCTCGCCCCTTGCACCTTTGTTGCACCTCTCACTTCGCGATGCAGCCGAATGGATGGAACGTATACCTAATCCCCGCCACGTATCATAGTAGATTTGAGTGATTATTATTATATTATTTCTTTAATTATTGTTATCATGTAGTGTAGTGGTAGGTACATAATTCTGCAAAATAAATAAAGAGGATGAGCGCGCCTTATTAGTAGGCATTGCAATAATTTCAGTTACTATCTAGCCTACCTGAAATCAGTAGGCAGGGTGCTTGTAGGCTATGCGTTGCATTGGTAGGTACCTTTCTTAATGCTCACCTACACCACCAAGGGAACCTACGTGCCAAATTTCATGATTGTAGCTTCAGCCGTTTGGGCTGTGCGTTGATGGTCAGTGAGTCAGTCAGTCACTTTCTTCTTTTATTTAGCTATATATGTTTAGATATGGATTATGGCACGATAGCATCTTCGCTCGTCGGAGCCGCTGTGCCTTTAGCGTTTCCTTCCCACACACTTCACAATAGCTCCATTTGGGAGCTAGGATGTGTTTGCACATATGACACCTCTCTAGTTCTCCCAAGAGCTCGTCGACTACATAGCCTACATTTATATGAAAAAACAAATAAACCGTTAAGAATTTCCGTACTTACGATAAAATAATATCGAAAGAAAAACAAATAGGTTCTTATGACGTCTAAGCAGAGTTTGTGGGAAATCATCCTATTACTTCTCCCGCTCTGGGTGAAGCGGGAGTGCGTGTCATACTTTTGCTGACTAAAACCCTCCCGTGTTCCTTCATTTGTTTGAGCCAGGGCCGCGGTAACACTTTTTCAAATTTAACCGCGACCCAGACAGGCATCGACCCTAATGGACCCCGTCAATTTTGCTGACATCTCTTTGAGGCGCGCGAGGAACAATACGCGCCGTCGACTTAGGCCTGGTCCTTATCGGACGGCGAGCTACCCATTACTCGCCGTCCGCAAGCCCGCGCCTACGGTGGCCGGGAATCGGCTTGCGACTCCCGCCGCCCAGGGCGTCTCCTGCGGCGGCTTTGGGGGAGAGGGCGCCTCCGTTGCGTCTCCCTTACGCGATCTGCCTCCTCTTTTGCGAGCAATTCTGCTTCGCAGAAGCTGGCGACAGCTTCCTATGCCGTCTCGCTCCGTACCATGGTCTGGACCAGGCCTGGGCGCAAAAGGTCGCCACCGCCGATCGCCTCCACGAGGACACGGCGTTGCTCCGCCCAAGCTGGGCAGACTTCCACCGTGTGTTCTACCGTGTCCTCCGGGCGATCCTCACAATGGTGAAACCCGGGCGTTTCCTCCCGCCTTATCCTGAACAGGAACCTCCCGAAACAGCCGTGTCCGGTGAGGACCTGCGTCAGTCGGAAGGTGAGGGCGCCACGACGCCTCTCAAGCCACTCCTCAAAGAGGGGCCTTACTGCCGCAATTGTGGCGTGTATTGCCGCGGATTATATCTAGGTACACTTATTTCCTATCACTGATTCATTTATTATGTAGTTAGAAATTAATTACCAACCAACAGAAGTAATTATTAGGTACTACATTCTTAACATAATACCTATTTTTATTTTGCTACACTGCTGACCCCTAATGCAACATCTTAAATGAAATTAAAACGAAATAAACTGCAAATTATTATAATACAATTGTTAAACGTAAATGTTTAACATTGATAAGTTAGCTTAGATAATAGGTCTATCCCTATCCCGTCCCTATTTAATTCCTATATTTATGCGTTGAGCCATTTTATAGTTAACAACAGACTTTAAAGACTTGAAAGTATTTTAATAAATTTTCCTTTGCAAAAGAAGGACTTTCGTACACAACATTTCATCCCCCATGATCCGCTCCCCAAGGACGGAATTCCCAAAAATCCTTAAGTTGCGTTAGATTTTAATCTTCAGCCCAAACCCAAAATTCAAAGATCCTAACTTAAAACTGACTGACTTTCATACAAAATGCATCCCCTATTTTAACCCTATTAGGGATGGAATTCACAAAAATCCTTTCTTAGTGGATGCCTGGAAAGTATAAACAGAAACTATGTGCAACATTTTAAGTCTCTAGAAGATTTTATTATTCTCATGGCTTCATCCCCCTTTTCATCCTTTTGGGGTGGAATCTTCAAAATCGTTGAAACACGTGTAAATTATTTTTTAATCTTCAGCCTAAACCCAAAATATGAAGATTCTGACTTTAAAACTGACGGGTTTTCATACAAACTTTCATCCCCTATTTAACCCCCCTTGGGGTGGAATTCACAAAAATCCTTTCTAAATCGATGCCCGCACAGTATAAAGTATCTATGTGCAAAATTTCAAGTCCCTGGACGATTTCATTATTCCCATGACTTCATCCCCCTTTTCTCCCTCATGAGGGTAGAAATTCCAAAATCGCTGAGACAGGTTAAAATTATTTTTTAATTATCAGCCTAAACCCAAAATATGAAGATCCTGGCTTAAAAACTGACGGGTTTTCATACAAACTTTCATCCCCTATTTAACCCCCCTAGTGGTGGAATTCACAAAATTCCTTTCTTAATGGATGCCTGCAAAGTATAAAGTATCTATGTGCAAAATTTCAAGTCTCTAGACGATTGCATTATTCCCATGACTTCATCCCCCTTTTCACCCTCATGGGGGTGGATTTTCAAAATCGCTGAGACAGGTATAAATTATTTTTTAATTTTCAGCCTAAACCCAAAATATGAAGATCCTGGCTTTAAAACTGACGGATTTTCATACAAACTTTCATCCCCTATTTTACGCCCTTAGGGGTGGAATTTCCAAAAATCCTTTCTTAGTGCTCACCTACACTACCAAAGGAACCTACGTGCCAAGTTTCATGATTGTAGCTTCAGCCGTTTGGGCTGTGCGTTGATGGTCAGTGAGTGAGTCAGTCAGTCAGTCACTTTCTTCTTTTATATGTTTAGATTAACACATTGATAGTAATTCGCTTTTTTAAAAATATCCATAGACCGTGTTGATGTGTTTACAACTTGTTAATGATCAGGGCAATAAAATGTTAAATTTTTGGTCAAGTTGTACAACGACGTAACTAGATGGCGTTGGCGTCGAATTAGAAGTCGCTAGCGTGACGGTTTGCCGATTTACATAGGCTCCTGTAAATTTTAGTCAGGGACTGAAAGCGGTTACGGTTAAAGGTTAAGATACCTCAAAAAATATCGGTACCGCTTTAAAATAAAGGTAGAGCTATACCGATACCTTTATAAATAACTAGCTTTTGCCCGCGGCTTCGCACGCGTAGACTACAGGCTTCTTCTTACCATATTTTAACAAAAACCTTCTAAACTAACAAAACTAAGCTACAAAACCAATGAAGAAAAGAAACTGTCCCCAGCAAAACCACAAAGTATTCACGCATATTTAGATTTGGCATACAACTAACACAACTAACTGTATTTAGTTAGTAAGATTTCAAATGTTTTTAATATTTGTTGTGCGCTTTTGTTAACTGACCTAATTTTGTAAATCTCTCTTTATCACTGAGGTTTGTTGTCAGAGAACCCAATTATGGGTTAAGCTCACCTGTGTACATAAGTTTTCCTTTTGTATTTTAAATGTATATTTTGTGTACAATAAAGAATATGAATAAACAACTGTCAACGACGTCGGTCCTGTAGCGAGTGCCCGCTTCAGGGCTCTGCCCTCATACTGGTGCCCCCCTCGCCCCTTGCACCTTTGTTGCACCTCTCACTTCGCGATGCAGCCGAATGGATGGAACGTATACCTAATCCCCGCCACGTATCATAGTAGATTTGAGTGATTATTATTATATTATTTCTTTAATTATTGTTATCATGTAGTGTAGTGGTAGGTACATAATTCTGCAAAATAAATAAAGAGGATGAGCGCGCCTTATTAGTAGGCATTGCAATAATTTCAGTTACTATCTAGCCTACCTGAAATCAGTAGGCAGGGTGCTTGTAGGCTATGCGTTGCATTGGTAGGTACCTTTCTTAATGCTCACCTACACCACCAAGGGAACCTACGTGCCAAATTTCATGATTGTAGCTTCAGCCGTTTGGGCTGTGCGTTGATGGTCAGTGAGTCAGTCAGTCACTTTCTTCTTTTATTTAGCTATATATGTTTAGATATGGATTATGGCACGATAGCATCTTCGCTCGTCGGAGCCGCTGTGCCTTTAGCGTTTCCTTCCCACACACTTCACAATAGCTCCATTTGGGAGCTAGGATGTGTTTGCACATATGACACCTCTCTAGTTCTCCCAAGAGCTCGTCGACTACATAGCCTACATTTATATGAAAAAACAAATAAACCGTTAAGAATTTCCGTACTTACGATAAAATAATATCGAAAGAAAAACAAATAGGTTCTTATGACGTCTAAGCAGAGTTTGTGGGAAATCATCCTATTACTTCTCCCGCTCTGGGTGAAGCGGGAGTGCGTGTCATACTTTTGCTGACTAAAACCCTCCCGTGTTCCTTCATTTGTTTGAGCCAGGGCCGCGGTAACACTTTTTCAAATTTAACCGCGACCCAGACAGGCATCGACCCTAATGGACCCCGTCAATTTTGCTGACATCTCTTTGAGGCGCGCGAGGAACAATACGCGCCGTCGACTCAGGCCTGGTCCTTATCGGACGGCGAGCTACCCATTACTCGCCGTCCGCAAGCCCGCGCCTACGGTGGCCGGGAATCGGCTTGCGACTCCCGCCGCCCAGGGCGTCTCCTGCGGCGGCTTTGGGGGAGAGGGCGCCTCCGTTGCGTCTCCCTTACGCGATCTGCCTCCTCTTTTGCGAGCAATTCTGCTTCGCAGAAGCTGGCGACAGCTTCCTATGCCGTCTCGCTCCGTACCATGGTCTGGACCAGGCCTGGGCGCAAAAGGTCGCCACCGCCGATCGCCTCCACGAGGACACGGCGTTGCTCCGCCCAAGCTGGGCAGACTTCCACCGTGTGTTCTACCGTGTCCTCCGGGCGATCCTCACAATGGTGAAACCCGGGCGTTTCCTCCCGCCTTATCCTGAACAGGAACCTCCCGAAACAGCCGTGTCCGGTGAGGACCTGCGTCAGTCGGAAGGTGAGGGCGCCACGACGCCTCTCAAGCCACTCCTCAAAGAGGGGCCTTACTGCCGCAATTGTGGCGTGTATTGCCGCGGATTATATCTAGGTACACTTATTTCCTATCACTGATTCATTTATTATGTAGTTAGAAATTAATTACCAACCAACAGAAGTAATTATTAGGTACTACATTCTTAACATAATACCTATTTTTATTTTGCTACACTGCTGACCCCTAATGCAACATCTTAAATGAAATTAAAACGAAATAAACTGCAAATTATTATAATACAATTGTTAAACGTAAATGTTTAACATTGATAAGTTAGCTTAGATAATAGGTCTATCCCTATCCCGTCCCTATTTAATTCCTATATTTATGCGTTGAGCCATTTTATAGTTAACAACAGACTTTAAAGACTTGAAAGTATTTTAATAAATTTTCCTTTGCAAAAGAAGGACTTTCGTACACAACATTTCATCCCCCATGATCCGCTCCCCAAGGACGGAATTCCCAAAAATCCTTAAGTTGCGTTAGATTTTAATCTTCAGCCCAAACCCAAAATTCAAAGATCCTAACTTAAAACTGACTGACTTTCATACAAAATGCATCCCCTATTTTAACCCTATTAGGGATGGAATTCACAAAAATCCTTTCTTAGTGGATGCCTGGAAAGTATAAACAGAAACTATGTGCAACATTTTAAGTCTCTAGAAGATTTTATTATTCTCATGGCTTCATCCCCCTTTTCATCCTTTTGGGGTGGAATCTTCAAAATCGTTGAAACACGTGTAAATTATTTTTTAATCTTCAGCCTAAACCCAAAATATGAAGATTCTGACTTTAAAACTGACGGGTTTTCATACAAACTTTCATCCCCTATTTAACCCCCCTTGGGGTGGAATTCACAAAAATCCTTTCTAAATCGATGCCCGCACAGTATAAAGTATCTATGTGCAAAATTTCAAGTCCCTGGACGATTTCATTATTCCCATGACTTCATCCCCCTTTTCTCCCTCATGAGGGTAGAAATTCCAAAATCGCTGAGACAGGTTAAAATTATTTTTTAATTATCAGCCTAAACCCAAAATATGAAGATCCTGGCTTAAAAACTGACGGGTTTTCATACAAACTTTCATCCCCTATTTAACCCCCCTAGTGGTGGAATTCACAAAATTCCTTTCTTAATGGATGCCTGCAAAGTATAAAGTATCTATGTGCAAAATTTCAAGTCTCTAGACGATTGCATTATTCCCATGACTTCATCCCCCTTTTCACCCTCATGGGGGTGGATTTTCAAAATCGCTGAGACAGGTATAAATTATTTTTTAATTTTCAGCCTAAACCCAAAATATGAAGATCCTGGCTTTAAAACTGACGGATTTTCATACAAACTTTCATCCCCTATTTTACGCCCTTAGGGGTGGAATTTCCAAAAATCCTTTCTTAGTGCTCACCTACACTACCAAAGGAACCTACGTGCCAAGTTTCATGATTGTAGCTTCAGCCGTTTGGGCTGTGCGTTGATGGTCAGTGAGTGAGTCAGTCAGTCAGTCACTTTCTTCTTTTATATGTTTAGAAGGTTGGGCTAAATAACGGTTTAACCTTAAAATGATTTCGGTACCGAAAAATATGCGAGGGGCGCGGCGCGGGTGCGCGGGGATGTCGAACACATTAGAACTGTGTAAAATTTGTTTGCTGAATCTACTCTTTTACTCAACTCTCATGTTCGTTGCCGTTACTATTTTGTCGTTTTTATTTTGTCGATTTGTTACAATCCTTATTACAAGGCAATAAAGCCGACTTGCATTCTCTAGTTAAAGTCTCAGTTTTCATTGCAAAGTTAATGCTGAATTGCAGTTATCGCACATTAGCGGAATTTTAATATTAATTTAGTTAGATTCTGGAAGCCTTCGCGTAAACCCAAATTCGTTAGACTTATCTCGAGAGATACAAGAGATTATAGAAAGTCGTTATTTCGGTTGGTGTAATAGAACTTTTTTCAAAATTGTAATTGTGGGTTTTTGTGAATAAATAAGTGGTTTGGCAGAAAATAGTTTTTTTTTTAAAGTTCTACGGGGTCGGCCGTGTAACAGATCGCTGATACTCTGATAGTTCATCAACTTAAATCAGCGTTGGAATGGGACCCAAAAAACTACCGGGACTTTTTTTAAACTGCGCTCTCTGCGAGTGTGGTCCGCCACACTAAGCAAAGGCAGAAAATAGGATTAATAATTATCGGAGGCTATGTTTGAGTTAAATTAAATTATTATTTAATTATGTTTACTGACATGAAATCAATTAATCTGTCTAGCCTAGAGTATGAAACATGTGCTGAACAATAAGCTCCTGGCATACCTAGAAGACAACAACATCCTCAGTGACAACCAATACGGCTTCCGCCGAAATCGGTCAACTGGGGATCTTCTAGCGTATGCCATTCACGGCTGGAGTGAGGCCATCGAGAGGCACGGGGATGCGCTTGCTGTCTTCCTTGACATCTCCAAGGCTTTCGACAGGGTCTGAAATGAGAGCCTTATTGGTAAACTTCCTTCCTTCGGTCTGCCTAGTGGTCTGTGTGACTGGATTGCTGACTTCCTGAGGAATCGGTCTATCCGAGTGGTTATCGATGGCTACTCTTCCAATCAGTTAGGTATTAACGCAGGAGTCCCTCAGGAGTTGCTGAGAGATACGTGTCCGGCGCACGGGCTACTGGGGAGGCCATGGTTGAGCGCTTGAACCTGTCTTTACAGGCAGTCTCCGAATGGGGCGATGCCAAACCAGACAGTTTCAATGCTGATTGGACTCAGGCATGTCTTTTTGCTGCAAAAAAGAGCCTATTCCACCCGAATCCATCTTTCCGTGGTGTAACCATGCCGATAACGGACCATCTCGACTTTCTTGGTGTTACGTTAACATCAACCCTCAATTTTGGTCCATTCATTGAGGCAAAGGCTCAGTTGGCTCCAAAAAAGTTGGGGATCCTTTTATAGGTGAGATGGTACTTCCCGCCTGAACAGCTGCTCAACTTTTATAAAGCGCAAGTTCGGTCATGCATGGAGTACTGCTCTCACCTCTGGGACGGATCTGCCAAATATCAACATGATGCACTTGAGTCGATTGACAAACGGGCCAAGAGGCTTATCGGCAACGATGCACTGGTCGCCTCAAAGCTCCAGAGGATTGAACATCGACGCCGAGTGGCCAGTCTGTCGGTTTTATAGCGGTTACATTTTGGGGAGTGTGCGATGGAACTGTACAATTTGATTCCGCCTGGCCCTTTACATCATCGAACAAGACGTACGGCAATGCGCCACCGGTACATGGTGGACATCCCACCTTTCCCACCCATACGTACAAAGCGTTTTGCGAATACTTTCATTATGCGCATAGCTAAGAAGTGGAATTCCCTGCCGGAGTCTTGGTTTCCTGACAGCTGCAACCTTGGGGTCTTTAAGTTAATTTAAGACAAGCCATTTTCACCGTCGACCACATTATAGCTTGCCATCAGGCCAGATGAAAAAAGCCTTGTTACCAACTAAATAGAAAGAAAGAAGAGGTTGGGCTCTTTTTTCAGTGTAACTGGATACAGCTGAGTACTAGTATTTTACATGAAAGGACTGCCTATCTGACATCCATAACCCAGTAACTGGGTAATACGATACCTCTATATCAAGACTGGTCACCATCTGACCACCGATCTGATCTGTCCGCTGAATGCGAGCCGCACGGAACCGGTCAATGTGGCTGAAACGCTTGGGGGAAGCCTAAGTCCGGCAGTGGACGTCTTGCGGCTGAAATGATGATGATGACGATGACTATCTTGCATACGATTTGATCCTTAGTGTGGACCGACCCGGCGGCCGGCGTTAATATCGTTATTTACGCAGACAACACCCTGGTGTTAGCCGGCGGGGACACCTTCGACGAGACCATCCAGTTTTCCGAGCTCAGGGTTGCAACAGTCGTGGCGTCGATCTGCGAGCTGGGTTTGTAGATAGCGCCTCATTAAACTGAGGCTATGTTTCCATAAACTGGAGAGGGGCAGATAGCTTGTCAGTGACAGTTGGAGATGCGCAAGCCCAGGTGGGTTGATACATTAACTGTCTTGGCCTAACCCTGGATGGTTGGTGGGGCTTCGAAGAGCATTTCGAGCGCCTGCAAGTCCCTCGCGATGAAAAGGCAGTGGGTGCTTTGCATACGCGACACTACTACTCAACTTCGCGGGACCATGAGAAGAATTTCGCCGCCTCTACGCAGTGTCATGCGATCGATGGCCCTTAATGGGACGCCTGTTTGGTCAAGCAGACTATCAGGTGTCCGACGCTGCAGGACTAAATAGTCTGCAGCGGAAAATGGTCATTCGTATCGCATGAGGTTACGGAACGATATCCTTTGAGGCGGCAACACTCCTGGCACGCTTTCCTCTGCTAGATATTCTGGCGGATATGGAAGCGAGGGTTTACAACCGAATTTGCGGCATCCGCCAGAATGGTGATAGCGCGCCAGAAATCGCTGTATTTAGGCAGGAACGGTGACACGCGCTGCTCGAGCGGTGGCGCGAGCGGCTACAGCAGCTGCAATTTTTACACAAGCACGTTGTCGAAGCCGTCCTGCTGCACTTTGAAGCATTGCTGAAAAGAGAGGGACGCATCTCCTACAGGCTCAGCCAGGTACTGCCCGGGCACGGTTGCTTCGGTGAGTATCTGAATAGGATTGGGCGAGACACCACGGCAAATTGCCACCACTGTGGAGGCGACCTTGACTCTGCACAGCACATGCTCGAGGACTGCCCAGTGGGCCTCTGAGCGGCAGTTCTTAGTCGCCAGGATCGGGCGAGACCTGTCTTTTCTTGCAGTGGTGTGGGTCATGCTGGCAGAGATAGAAAACTGAAAGAAAATGGCCTCCTTCGATGAGACCGTGATGGTCCAGAAGAAAGCCGCCGAGCGGGGTCGTGATAGGGCCGATCCCACTCGGAAAAGAAGGAGCCGGAAAGCTAATCGCCCCGATGCCTAAAACGTCGAAACCCTCCCTGCATTATAAGCAGACGGGATTCCGGGGTCATGGGTGCTCAGACTGGAGACTCTGTCCACCCACCAAGTGAATCCAGGAAAGACGGTGGCACAGTGATCACCTGCTACCGTGCACAGCGAGGCTCAGGAGAGACGCTCTTTTAGTCTCCCCACGGATGTGTGCCGGGGTGGTTTTAGTGAGTTAAAAAGACCACACTCCCTAGTATTTTCCTCAAAAGTCCTGGCGCCTTTTGAAGGTTAACAAAAAAGGGCAGAGGGCGTCCACAAATATCCACCATCGCGATTGGTCTTGAGCTTCACGCTTCTTTATTATTTATTGTATACTAAAAACAACATTACATACATGTGATAATAAAGTACATGTACAAAGGCTACCTCCCCGCGCTTCACCTCGCTTCACGTCATTCCGATGCTCGTCGCTTCTGCCAACATGGTGCGACGCCAGGTTTGATGGGGACGGCCAAGCTTTCTTTTCCCTTGGGGATTCCAGTCCAAAGTTTGTTTGGGTATGTGATCGAGACCCCTTTGGAGCTTGTGGCCAATCTATCTCCACTTGCGACGCTTGATCTAGTGGTCGATCGGGCTCTCGTGGCATTTCTCCAAAATCTCTACGTTGGAGATAGTCGCGGGCCAGTAAATACCGAGAATGCGACCATGCGACGAAGACAGTGGTTGAAAAACGAAAACTTTGAATTGGCGTTAGATGTTTTGTTTTATATCCTTTGTGACCTTCCACGTTTCGCACCCATAGAGCAGCACTCAACCGGTTTCGCACCTAGATAGGCCGAGCTTGGCGTGTCCACCTACTGGGCCCAAAATATTTAAAGATGTAAAAATTCGCTCCGCGGGCCTGTCATGCATGTTGTGACCTTTGTAAGATAAATGTACTCTACCTACATTATATACCTACCTACTAAACCACATGCCACGCCAACGTTCGCAAATTGCCAGTAGGTAAGCTTGCTTATGGGTCCTCTTACTTAGGTACCTAGTCGAAATCAACTACCTACCGACGTGGTTAATAGAGTATGGATAAAAATACACATGCCTGTATCTGGCATAAATATGTGCAAGTAGCTTGCATATATACCAATATGACATTAACCAATCAGAAGTTATTATGGCACATTGGCATGCAAGCTACTAGCACACTTTTATACAAGTTACAGGCATGTAACTGTCATGTATGCCAATATTGTAATGTTGCTAACTTAACCTATAAGAGGGACGTAGGTAGTGTAGGTACCTAAATAATATGCATTTTAGAAAATAGCATTGAAACAAATCGAAAGAAAGCAGAGAAACGTAAGAAAACCTTAGGTTGGCACTCGGCTTAGTCCGGCCACAGTCGTGTCCTTCCGATCGAAAATAAAAACCAATACCGACTGAGTTATAATAACACGACAGGTTGACAGACAGAGTGGCGAGGCGGTGCGTCAAAGAAAACCCCTATTTATTAAGGTAAGGTACCGCTACCAAAATATTTATAAAAGGTTATAGTACTTCTACCGAAATATACCGGTATGCATTTCAAACCCCAAAATTCCGCTACTGAAAAAAATAACGATATCAAAATATTTCGGTAACCCTTATTTAACGGTATGACGACATACCGAAATTTTAAGGTACCTTAATTTTTGGGTAATTCAGTCCCTGATTTTAGTAGACTTATCACAATTTCAAATCTGAATGCTCGGTGACCTGGCAAAGTGCACTACTACTTCTATGGTCCATCAGCCGCCACTGTGCTTGGGCATTTCCATGGCGGCCTCAGCTCAGTGTTGCCACCTTGGAGATTTTGTCCCTAGATCTGGCGATTTTTCAGAGCTCTTAGCGACATTTTTTCATCGTTTAGCGTCTAATATTTTTTTAGCGATTTTTCAATGTGGAATTTGGCAATGCTTATTTCAGACGGAAATTTATAAAATACCTCATTCTAATGCTGAAATTGAAGAAAAATTCAGTGTTATGAGCATCGTTAAAAGCAAATTACGAAACAAAACTTTTTAACAAAAAAACCACTGACTTCCAAATAAAAACACTACTAAGTGAAAAATAACTTCAATTTCGGAAGTCGGTGTTCCTGTTTTGGGATCTTCGTTTTTTGACACCGACTGCCGAAATTGAAGTTATTTTTCACTTTGTAGTGTTTTTATTTGGAAGTCGGTGGTTTTTTTGTTAATAAGTTTTTTATTTTTCACTTTTTAGTTGTGGGTACATAACTGACCAATTCTCCAAAGTGAAGCCAGAATAGATTAATCCAGAAACAACAAAAACGGTGGATTTAGAGTATACCAGGGTGAACTGTTCACACCTGCGTACCCCTTTAAAGCGTGCTAGTGTGATGTTATGTTATGAAATGATGTAAACAATAAACAGACATCCGATTGCAGCTATCCCGAGTGATCTGCTGTCATTTATTGAAGAGTTCTGATGTATATCTCCGAAGTTATTTATCAGATCTTTACCAAATTTAAATGGGACCACATGACAAGCACCAGCTTTCAAAGAAAAAAAGAATCATCAAAATCGGTTCACCCAGTAACAAGTTCTGAGGTAACACAAATAAAAAAAATAAAAAAATACAGTCGAATTGAGAACCTCCTCCTTTTTTGCGAAGTCGGTTAAAAATGGCCAGTCCACTATTAACGCCATAATTTTTATTAAAACAGATTGAAAGTTTTGGAAACTAAATGCTTCAATTACAAATTGCCTAGCAATGTAATTGAGGCTATTGGCAAAAACACAAAGTAGGTATTCATTATAAGATCTATCACAACCAACAAAATCTTCAGCGCAAACGTCGGCGTCTGTGGATGATGGTTTTTTTCACTTTTGACTGTTACAAAATTATTATTTTTTTATTTCAGTCATTTAAAGTACTTAATTTTAATTAAAAAAAAAATAGCGAGAACTGGTGGTTTTTTTTCAAACCAAATTTCCAAAATTTGGCGACATTTTACCCTGGATCTAGTGACAAGATAATTTTTGAGGTGGCAACTCTGCCTCAGCTGTCTTAGCTAGGTAGGGAGGTAAAGGACTTCTTTATACGTATACTTTCGGACTGCATGGCCTTCCTGCCGTCGGTCAACTCCGAGCTGATTTACGAGTGTCACCAGTGCCTGAACCAGGTCGGTATGCACAATAAAGTAACCATTTAATGGATCAAGGGACACAGCGACTCCCAAGGAAATGATGCTCCGGATGAGCTCGCCCGAAGGGGCTCTAGCATGTAGTATGTATGGGCGGTGGGACCGGAACCCATCGTGCCTTTACCTTTCGGGTACCTACGCGGTCTGGTAAGGAAACGCACCAGGGATCAACACAGCAAGCTTTGCATTCATAGCGAATGTAGGCAGGCCAAGGATGTACAGCCCTCCATCGACGGCTGCTTCACGAAAAAGGCCTTACGACTAACTAAGCCACAGTTGTGTGCAGTCACAGCCGTAACGACTGGACACGCGTACTTTAATAAGCAGCTTTTTGTCATAGGAATCACGGACAGCCGACTGCAGAGCATGCATGGTGGAAGATGAGACAGCAGCACACCAGCTTCTATAAGCTGCCCTTGGAAGTTGGAACTTGGCACAAATACCAACTTATGTAAACATTAAAGGTTATTTATTATTACAATTTATGTCATTTGAAGATCTTTGACAGTCGTTACGAGTAGTCAGAAGCTTGAGATCTGACACCAGTCTAGCCAAGGGGTACCGCTGTTACCCAGTTACTGGGTTGTGGAGGTCAGATAGGCAGTCGCTCCAAGTAAAACACTGGTACTCAGCTGAATCCGGTTAGACTGGAAGCCGACCCCAATATAGTTGGGAAAAAGGCTAGGAGATGATGATGATATTATCACAATTTAGAAACTTCTCCCAAAATACGATTTCTAGAGTTTTAAAGTTAGGGGAGATGCGTGCAAAATGATCCCCTTAAGAGCGCGGCGAACATATACTCTAAGCTCGCAAATGCAATTCGAGTCGCGTGAAAAATTCGTTCGGAGTATTGCTATCCCAGTTTGCACGCACACGCGACGCTGTGTGTGTACGAGTAGATACTCATACGGCTGCGCACAGCGCCGCGATAGATAGCTACCTAATCATTGTAAAGTCTCGGAAGCATTTAGAATGTTATTATTTAGGTATGTTCATTATTTGCTTTTTTTAGTTGACTACTTTGGGGAATCGTTGGTAAATTTACAGACTAGTAATGCGTTTTTACGAAATTTCTTTACAATATCCTCATGTTTAGGATAGCTAGCTACATAGCGCTTGGCTTTGAATCTAGCAGATACGTCATGCGTATAAAAAAAAATGGGTACTTTTGTAAAGCGATGTTGTAAGTTTATAATATTGGTGTTTTTAACCGACGTCAAAACAAAAGCAGGTTCTCAATTCGTCGGCATCTTTTTTTTATGTATGTTCCCCGATTACTCAAAGACGCCTGGACCGATTACAAAAATTCTTCTTTTGTTTGAAAGGGTATATATAGTTCCTAGTTGGTCCCATAATCATCAAGTCAGGATCTCATGATGGAATCCTAGAGAAATCGAGGGAACTCCTCAAATATTATAGGCAAACATATAACGATTTTAGTATTTTCATCAACAATGCAATCATTTGCACTCAGAAAGTATCATTTGGTGAAGTGGAACTGATGAAGAAGACCACAGATGGCCACTGTCACTCCTAAATGCTAAATATGTCACGGGAATAAGATATCTCGAATAGTTAACCGACTATAATGAAGCAAATACTTATAAATAAATGGTACTGATGAAAATGGCACCATCGAACTGATCAGATGATGAAGCCGGAAGGTAGGCACTGGAATTCTAATATAAAACAATGTATCGTAGTCGTGTTTGGGCTTATTGGAATCGCCATGAGATGATCTTTGGCTATAAATGATAATCATGTTAAATGGAGGAACCTACCAAAACTAAAAAGAGAAAAATAAAAACTTTGTAACAAAAAATCAAACCGACTTCCAGAACAAAAAACTACAAAGCAAAAAATAAATTTATTTTCCGAAGTCGGTGTCGAAAAACGGGAAACAATGGGTAGGTACAAAAGACACCGACACCGAAAAAACGCGGCGGCGCCGGCTTTATTTTGTCTTATTTATGTAGGTATTCCTTTTAATAAACCTCAAATATGTATTGTAAGTATCCTCAAATATATATATGTAGGCAAAGTATTAATAAAAGACAAATATGCCAATAATGTACCTACCTATGCCTACTTACGCATAAGTAGGTAGGTACAGATAAATAACAGCGCTCTGAGCTAAGAATATTAAAAATAAAAATAAGTAGTTATTTTGAATAAACATTTATTTTGTTATGTTCTTACTTTATATATTATCATTCATCTATTTAAAAAATGTAAATCGAAATGTGATAAAAACGAGTAGGGTGACCATAAATAATCGACTGAACGAAATGCAATAATGGTAATCAGAAAACAAAGTGTCAAAGATCCACACAAAACATGCTGATTTATAAGGTTTGGCTTGTAGGTATTATAATATGTATAAATAGGTAATCTGCAGTAGATACCATGCATAAGATGATAATCGACCGTTTAGGCTCGATTACTCACCTCAAAGGACGCTTATTTTCTTTATTTTTCCGTGTTTCCTCCTGGAAACTGATGGCCTAAGGCATTTTTTACTTGATCGTCGTGGCTCTGTAAATATCAGTTTATTATGAAGTCGATTAGCCAGCCAGTTATCAAAGTTTATTGGAGCTGCCTCCCCAGGGTAATAAGGGTCACCGAAGTCCAGATAAAAAGCCAAGAATAATAAAAAAAACTAGAAAAAAATACTAGAATGTCCTTGGATTTTCAATTTTAGTTTTTTGTAATAGGAATTTTACAAAAAGCCGCGCTTGTGCAGGCAATTCCGATCGTATGGTCACCCTACCCTGAGTGAACCGAACTAACGTCACAGTAGGTAAGTAAAGATGCAGTGTAGGTAAGTCTTAGCGGTGTCCTTGAGATAATTACTTACGCCCGCATTGTCTCATTCATGACATGAATAAACAAACGAAAAAACAAAGCTTCGTAAGTTGGTAGATAGGTAGGTAAATAACAATTTATACAAAATACTAGCTGACCCGGCAAACTTTTTTTTGCCATAAAAACTCTAAACATTTATCTACCCTACCTACCCCACCCTACCTTCCCTACCCTACCTACCCTACCCTACTTGCTTGACGCGACAGCAATACTCGCTATTGAAAAAGTATGATTAATTTGATGTGTTCCGTAATACCAAAAATGATGAATGAAAACTTAATGATTTTTATATTTTTTTCGATTATTTGTAACTTGATAATATGAGCTATGTTCATACGACGACAATATTGTAGAAATTGTTTTTTATAATACATAAAAATCAATAAGAAAACATGCCATTTACGCTGTAAAAATGTACGAAATGAAATTCGCTTAAACTTCATTTTAGGTAAGTTTTTTTTAAAAAAAAAAAACGTAGGAACCTAGATAAATACTGTCTAAATCCGAATATCAGCATAATATGGTGGAAATATGCTCAACTTACAAATAATTTAGGTATTACGTTTGTATGGACAATTCATGCTTCGCCGCGCCCTTAAGGGGAAAACTTTACTGCGCCCAAATTTTAAAACATAAACACAATATTTAAATGGTTAAGAATAGCGAATTTACTTATCTTTGTAACTGCATACTCATTTCTCATGATAAATATGTGGTTTATTAGTGTCGTCATATTTTCTAAAAGTTTAGTAAGGGATCGTTTTATACACATGTATGTATTACACGATCCCTGGGGTAGGGTTAAAATGATCCCAGGGATCATTTTATGCTCTACAATATTTTATATTATCAAAATAAAACAACCAGATGTTTATTTAAATCACATGTATTACTTAAAGCAACAAAAATATGAAAGTGTTTTACAGAAATAAAATTTTAAGTCTTTAAATTGTAAGTTTATTTTAATTTTTTTTTTTTTATTTTTTTATTTTACATTGAAGATCATTTATTTTTTATTTGCTACTACTAAATCAACAAAATTAAACGATATATAATTGTAATAAACGTTTTAAGGCTCATTCTCGACTCCACGGGACTCCAAGTTCTCTTTCCTGTTATTGGCTAAAAACTGTTTGTCTACCACCTAAAATTTTAGCGGTTCCAGAAGCTATTTTATTTTTACCTTTGGCTCTTCTTTTTAATACCATTACAGGCACAGAATACTCTCTACTTGCGGTTTTATAAGGTACTAGCTTCTGCCTGCGTGAAAAGTGTTTTATCATCCCAAAGGAATACAAACTATCTCCATGCCAAATTTCATCTAAATCGATTCAGTAGGTCCAGAGATTATCCCCTAAAACCTCACAAACGTTACCTCTTTATATAATATAGTATAGATAAGGTATACCATCTTTGACGGCATTATGAGACTTTAATTAGTTGCTCAGGCCAATTATGCCGAGTGATTTTTCGTTTATAAACTCGCGGCATGATCTGTAAAAATAAAAATACATATGGGGTAATATGATTCCAGGGATCGTTTTATACCCACGAATAGGGATCATTTAACATCAAACACCAAATTTCAAGATATCGATCAAAATATATAACGTTCAAATACAACGTGCGGTATTTAAACATTGCTTAAATATAGCTGAACGATATTAGAATCCGATAATAAATTAACATTTTAATAAATCATAACATGTAGAAAGTAATGAAATTCGGCAAATAGACTTAACATAGATTAGGAGCTCATTTTTTATTTTTTTCTAATAAAACCACTCTAAGTGCTCACACTGCCATGACACTCGGAGAGGTAACTGGCGGGGTTGTGGGGATGAAGTATGTTGCGTATTTTGAGAGATGTCACTAGTAGTCAGTCGTATGTGGTGGGGAATCATTTCACCTCGAGGGATCGTACTACACGCATCTCCCCTATTTGAAGAATTTTAAGTCTTAGGTTTATAAACTTGACATACATACCTACCTAAATAAACAACAAAGGTTACTATTATTTGATTTTCGAAACTACCCGCAAAATACGATTTAGCCGCTGTTAAAGTTTCTATGAATCTTACTGCACAGGGTTTAGTTTTTGATATAAGGGTCTAGCGGAGCACTAAGCAGGAAATTTTGGCAATTCAACCTTTAAGGGGGTGAAAAGGGTGAAATTTGTTTTTATGAAAAATCTAATTCTTTGGCGATAAAGAAAATAATCAAAATTGACATAATACGTTTTAAAACTACCCGCCAAAAATAGGGTTAAGGGTTGTTAAAGTTTTTTTGGGGAAATCTTACTGCGTAATCTGACTAACTTAAAAAATAAATAAAAAGAGATGAAAAGAGTGAATAACATATACATATTATGGTTGTTATTAACTCGACCTTCAGTGGGGCGAAATAAAATATACTTATTAAGTTTTTAGGCATGGCACGCACTGCGATTTTTATTCGCGCGATTTTTTTTCCGCGCATTCTGTGTCCTATGGAAATGTATGAAGCTGCACGCACTGCGGAAAAAAAATCGCGCCCAAATAGTACTAAAAAATTCGCGCGGAAAAAAATTCGCGCGAATGAAAATCGCTGTGCGTGCTATGCCTTAGGGGAGCATTTTACTTTGTGGCGATCATGTGGCGTGGCGGTAACCTTTTATTAGAAAATATGTCAAACGGCCATTTTTATTCCTCAGTTAAATGTTGTCAGACTATTGAAAAATCGGCCCTAAGTCAAATAACGAATCGTCCCAAACCAATAAACCCTAGATAGCCCCCATTTTTATTGATTTAACAATAGCTTATTTTTGGTCCCTTTAATAGTATAGTAATAGGATAGTAAAAGTGGTTTAAGGCGCCGCTGCAAGTAAAACATCGCCCTTGCTTTAGATGCTTGTTGCCGTAAATTGCTTAATATTAACACGTCACAATAGATCAGCAATTTTTATTGCCCGTGTAAGCGCACTTCAATCCACCTGCCTAACCTCTTCCCAACCATGTTTAGAGTCGGCTTCCAGTCTAACCGGAGTACCTACTACTTTCTATTAATTACTACTATAAACAGTTATTGCTATCAAAAAGTTACAGCCCTTTGGGTGAGCCTGTGACAGATGGACAGACAGGGGCAGAAGAAGGCGTTGCTATAGTGAACCACAAGTACCTAAGGCACAAGCAAAAAGTAGAAAGACGCGCCGCCGCCGCCGCTTACTTTCCTACTTTGTGCCACATGCCTATTCGACTTGGGCGGTATCCGATTGCTTTGTTCGGAAATAACGAAATAACTATGATAAGACAAGTTTCGTAAAATCTTTCTTTATTTTGAAACTGCTTGAACTGATTGAATTGCCATTCACTTTTGGATGACAATGCACGGTCAGCTAAAAAAAAAATTTCGATCGTAACATTAAGAAGAAGAAGTACACAAAGTGGCAAGAAGGCATTGGCGTATCTAGGCGCAGCCCGAGGCCCCAAGATGCGATGGCCGATGTAGCTGAGTCGACGCATAAAAGAGAGAGCCACGAATGTAAGATTAAAAAATTATAGCACCTCATCATGGGTAGGCAGGGCCTGACTAACCCTCAGTTTCCCACCTTAAAATTATCGCAGAATTAATGTGACAAATTGTCAAGCACGAGTTATCTGCTGTGATTGGTTGAATGAATTTTCAACAACCAATCACAATCTGCCTAGCCTTTTCCGCCGGGACCAACGGCTTAACGTGCTTTCCGAGGCACGGAGGAAACTCGGTATGTTGAAATGGTCACCCATCCACGGGCCGACCTCGTCAAGCGTTGCTTAACCTTGAAGATCGACCCGTGTGGCTGTTATTATTTAGCCACAGCGCTCTATTGTCACTTTGCAAAATTCAAAGGACCATGGGCGAAATCGTCCCCACCCATCATCAAAAATGAAATGTAGCTTAATTGATATATCTTGGCAAGATGATAATTTGTTACTATGGGGACGTTGCCCAAATGGTCCACGATTGCCTCTCCGTAAAGGTGGGACCCGGAGTGGTCTACGAGAGCGTAGATTGCTTTCATGCAGTCGCCTTCTTACAGTTTGGTCACTCACAAGCACTTGGTGTTCCACTCGCAGACTTTGGACCAATTGAGTCGCCGTTGCATTTGGTTGAGCTCGCGCAGTAATTTGCAAAAATCGGTCTTGTCGGGGGGTAGTGATGCGACTTGGCCCCCGGTGCCTCCCCGCTACTTCACCTGTGGCACGATAGCGTGTCCACAATCTTGAAATTACATTTTGGTGGGTCCCTATGGGCTCAGCAACATTACGCTGAACAGACCTTCCAGCTGACAGAGCTTCCAGCATTCCCACAGCTCGTAACATCTCCGCCCTCGTCAAATGTTGGCGTTGCATGGCTACAATACCTCAATTTTAACTTTATCTTTCGTTTAAAAATGAAAAAAACTGTCTAAACGTAATTCGTATTGTTTTCAAAATTTCGCACAAATGAAAATTCCCTCTCCTACACATCAAGACATTTTTATGCCACCGAAACAAAAGAATTTTCAAAAATTTGAATTTGGAATTAGTCAAGATAAATTACAAACAAATCGGTATATAAAAGATTCCAATGCGGCCAGTACTTTTCGAGTTATTTAATTGAGTATGAAATATCCCTAGGCCGTGTTGATGTGTGTATAATAGAATTATATCGCGAAGATTTATTGACTGATTTGTCAAGATGCAATATTATGGTAAATAATGCGTGGCTGATAAGAGCGCGAATACAATCCAGACAAGTAAGATCACGCATATATTATTCGTATATACTAATTGATGGGAATATTAATAATAGATATGCTATTGCACACTATTACTGTACCTACTTAATAACTCTCATTGTACAGCGCTGTGGCTCTGTCTTGCACGCGAGTCCCAACATTATGCTGAGCGATGACCATTTTGCGTGGTTGTGACTTGTGACGCATACTCTATATTTGTATTTAAGCTTTCCTTTGTTTTTTTATGGTATGCGTCGTGCCTGCTGCAAATAAATGTTTGTTTCTATCTTTTCTTTTGCTTGACAGGCATTCGCACTTCAGGAAGTTCTGCTCATGTTATTTCAAATATATGGTACATGGGAATAGGTCGTCATACAGATTTTAATCTGCCAGCGCAGCTGCTAAACAATATTATAATAGACGAGCTATAACAACACACTCGCTATTCTTATTTGCCTTCTATGAGCACTGTAAGAATATGAAAGTTGAAATACATTTAATATAATTACTAATTAATCATGTATTGTACTGTAATATAATCATAATGTTAAAATAATTTACAAGTGTAAAATGATAATATAGTTTAATTAATAATTACAAATTATTATTTTTTGATATAATCCCACGGATTTATGTAAAACAAGGGATTTAAATCAAATAGTATATACTTTAGGAACATATTGGCATCAGTTCCATATGTGTTGGTGGGTCGGGACGGAGCCCATACATTTTTGCCCATCGACCTTTAGGTACTCTAGCATATTACTTTGTACATTTCATTATGTTTGTGGTTTCAAAAGTAACTAATTGGAATTTATCATGTAGGTGATTTGTCGGTTGTAGATTATGTATTTAATTGAAAATTGTTTTTGAATATTTATTTAAGTGTCCAGCCTAAAATTTCGAATCGGTAACGGTAACCCAACCCAAAATCCTGGGGTGGGCACCAGACCATTCTGGGGTGGTCCGGCCCATCCGCCCTTTCCCCCCACATATGCATATGCAAGTAAGGTAATGTAGCAATAATAGCAAGTAAGGTAGCAATAATATACTGTGGGGGGAGGGTTTATACATAGGTATAAGTGATCAATAGAGACAGAGTTATATGCATTTGCATATGGAATTGCATATGTACCCTATTCTCAGCGGAAATTGCATATTATATCTAATATGTAGTGATGATGCATATTTTTGATATTTTTTATTAATTTTTCGGTAGGTTACCCTATTGATAAGTTCAATATCTATCTATAACCAAAATTTCGCCCATAAACACTAACAATTTTCATTTATAAAAAATCTTGATTCATTGAAGATTATATACATTTAACACCTACCTAACTACCTGATTGTTTACGTTTACAAAAATATTAAATCATTTTTCATTTTAGTGTATTATTATCGATATATAATACGTGCGTCTATCATTCCGTCTGACAGTCAACCGATGATTATTTTTAACCGACTTCCCAAAAAGGAGGAGGTTCTATGTTCGACATTATGTTTGATTTTTTTTTCTGTTCTCCGATATCTCCGTAAATTGTGGACCGATTTTGAAAATATTTTTTTTGTTTGAAGAAGTATGTTCCGAAATTGATCCCAATTTAATTTTACTCTTTGCGATGATGGTATTGACAGCTCAGTTCAAGCTCACATCATCTACGGTATAATTTTCACAGATTATCACTGCATCTTAGATAAAGAGCCACTACAGCATATCTTCAGTTTTGGTGAGACAAGTTTACAGACAGGCTTCAGGAAGCAGTTGCTGCCTGAAGCTTCAACGTTCGATACACAGATGTCGCTGAGAGGCGATGCAGAGTTGTAATAACTGTCCATTCACAATAACATTTTCGTGAATTTTCAGATCTATTTTTACTAAGGGCTAATTTTAAATAGTCAGATAACTTATAACTGAAGAATAAATATGGCAGTTTGAGATTTATATTCCTCAGATAAAAGTTACCCGATTATAGATAAATCGACCCTTACAACGATGTTGTACGCTTGTTCGTACCGTTAAGGAAAATTGAGCGTTGTTTTCTTAACTTATCCTTCCAAGAGTTCATAGAACCAGGCAACCATGGCACGTAAGGGAACTATACTCAGTAGTGGATGGAACAAGGCAGTTATGTTATATGTTTCGCTATATCGGGGTTGCTTCCATAGTAAGTTGTTTATAATGATGCCTACAATGGCCCC
Source organism: Orthosia cruda (assembly GCA_964057195.1). Classification (NCBI taxonomy): domain Eukaryota; kingdom Metazoa; phylum Arthropoda; class Insecta; order Lepidoptera; family Noctuidae; genus Orthosia; species Orthosia cruda. Next base: position 40,483,676 of record OZ059829.1, read on the forward strand.
TTTTCTGGTTTTCAGTTTTTCAATTACATCTTGTACCTACCTAAATTACTACATAATTATATGATTAAAAATAAATAATAAAATAAATAAATAATTAAATTAAAATTGTTTAAATAAAAGTTAATATCGTAAAGCTAAGTTCATAATTTTGTTATGAAACGGCATCCCGTTTACATATCTCACTTGTTATCAAACATCTCAGTGTAGGTCTGTACGAAAATTCTACATCAGTCTATGCAAAAATTACAGAAGTCTGTATGGTCTGGTATGGTCTGTGTTATATAGCACCACAGAACATTTTTACTCTAATATAGATTTGACATTAAGAAAAATCTACAGTGACATTTTTTCTGCATTTTTTACATTTTCTGAATCAATTTTTATTTGCGTGAACAGAAATATTTCAGGACTCAGAAATATATAACTGTCAACAATTTTAAAATCGTTAGATATACCACAATAGCAAGGAACAAAGGGCCGATAAACTTTTACGAGCAAGTGAGAATGCTGGTACAGTTGGACAGTGAGTGAAAGTGCGAGAAAAGGAAGCAGGCCGAGAGGCCGACCTTCTGGCGGGAATCAGCTGATCGGGTTTGCGCAGTGCGCAAAAGTGCGGGACGCGGGGCGCGAGGCTCGCCGAGCGACCGGGGGAGTCGGCGCGCCCGCGGCCCGGCCAGTCGCGCGCGCTGCGCCCGCCCTCCCAGCTACCGCGCACCGGCACCGCGCACAGCGGCGCCGCGACCGCACGCCCTCGCCGGGGTAACAGAAACCTAGCACCGCCAGCGTCCGCGACCACCCCACGCTCCACACTCATGCTGTAACTGTGATATTTGTACAAAATCTGCGCCCCAGCTCTCGGCCGGCCATGCGGGCACTTGGCGCGCCGCACGGATCGCACTCGCAGCCTCCCGCTAGCACGCTGTTATGAGGGACGTTCAGAGCGTACCTGATACATGTACAAAAATGTTCGATATGTCAATTCAAGAAGTGAACGGTAAAGGACCTAAAAAGAGGAAAAAGTCGTTAGAGCATATCTGTGATAATGAGCAGCGTGACGGAGAAGTGGCGGACGTCAGTGGCGCGCCGCTGCGGCCGGAGCCCCAGGCCGCCAGGCTGGTTGTGCCGGGCCGGCAGCTGCTGCACTGGCGCGACATGCCGCAGCATCTGCAGTTCAACCCGTACGTGCTGACGGGCTACCGGCCGCTGCAGAGCTGGGCCGGCTGTGTGGGCAGCCTGTTCTACTTCCACAACGAGACCATCAACATCCTCACTCATGGTAACGTACATTGATTTATTAGCGCGTTGTTATGTACTATAACCGGTAGCATTGTGAGCGGCGCGAGTTGCTCTTGTTTCTCATGTGAGGCCGGTTACATAAAGTCCCAGTTGCAACATACAACATTTTCCCGGTTGTGTGCTGCTTACATATTTTTACATTATACTTAAATCTACTGAGGACATTTAATTGAAATTGATTACCAGTCCTGGTGATATTCCGCGAAGAACGTAAAAAGTTTATAATATTTTAAGTTAAAGAAAACAAGAAAACTAAAATAAGTGCCACCAAGTGATAAAAAAATTGCAATAAACAGCGAGCATTCCACATCTACGCGTACGTAGCACATGCTACAGACTACGACGCTCGTAGCCGTAGCACCGGGCTACGCGCTACGGGTCCGCGTAGCACTATTTATGTCCCATTTAGAAATGCCAGAATAGATGGCTTTGCGAAGAATGCACGGAATTAGTATCGGTTATATTATGGCCTCGTTAATATTATGTTAGAATAGTTGCAGATATATATTTTATCCTCAGTTACACAATTAATACGCTAGTTTTCCTTAAATTAGGTACGTATCGATATACGATCGCTTTACCTTCCCTATCTATCTTGTAAGGCAAATTCATGTTTATATTAAACATCCTATTTCCTGGGTAGAATTGCAGGAACATCTAGGGGTATATAAAAAACATAAAAAAAGTCCAATCCTTTTCATAAACACTTTCATTTCAACAAAGCACTAGCTCAGTCATCCACTTGCCGCGGCAAAAACATCACTGGTTGATTAAATAAAATAATCTGATACTAAAATCAATTTAATCGATAGGTTTTGATCTTTATCAAAACATTTAGCTTTTCTTCAAACTAATTAAAAAATTATCATCCATGTTAAAGTCTGTTTTTAGGGAATCAATCACCTCTCAAATAAATAATGGATTTGACTAATATTTGGAACACGGAAGGTCCGTGGCCCAGTTAAGAACACAGATTTGGCGGGATGAGCTTCAGTTCACCAAGAGTAATGGAAGGAGAGAATGTTTCTGTAGATATTCTGGTTTCATTTATTCCTTATTCAATTAGTATGTAAAATTACATAAATACCCTATACAAGTAAGTAAGTTAAAAGTAAGCAAATCAGGAAGTAAGTAAGCAAGTTGGTATAAATCTATATTATGAGGTACCTACCATAGATTTTTACCAATTTGGCAAATTCTCAGGTATTCTTTTTGTATTCGAAGCACTCGCCGTAACCGATTGAATGGGCTCGCCTATGGGGCAACCCCATAAAGCCGAGCATTGTGAGCCCTTAGGGGCAATGCAGCGTTATCTTACCCCACCTATTGTATCGAGGAACCCCATGAAATGGCCCCGCGGATTGTCGGCTACCCCATTACTTACGAAAATTTTTAATTCAGTTTTTGTATGAAATGGGTTTTTTGAATAGTGATTCGATTATGATTACTTTTTTTTGAGGTTTTTTGTATTGGGTAGGTACTTAGGCTTTTTATATTTTAATTGAATGAAATCTTTAAGTTTAACATTTTAAAACCAAGTATTGAAATAAATTAATGCGTGCGGAATAATACACCGTTTGTTGAAATCCGCTTTACCTATTTCCGATTTGACCGCTACCTAAGGATGATGAAGACGTTGTCACAGTAAGTAGTGTTTTGAATTTAGTGGATATACAACTTATTCGTCATCCACAACCTGATTTCGCCCACAGCTGGTCATTGCCCTCCTTTTTTTAATATTAGATGGATTTGCTCTTGATTCTAGTCAGAGGTGACAGAGACAAAGTCGACGATGGAGTGAGCTTACCCAGAAGAATCCTGTTCACTCTAACTTTGAAGAGATTCGGGTTTAATGCATTCGGAAACACAGACGCAGGTTTTATTAGGGTTCCGTACCCAAAGTGCAATAACGAGACCCTATTACTAAGACTCCACTATCCGTCTGTCTGTCTGTCTGTCACCAGGCTGCATCTCATGAACCGTGATAGCTAGACAGTTGACTCACACTTGGCGGGTTTTTTTCCTGTTAATCGCCAAGCTCCCGTGCCAACCTCATCCAGATTCTACCCGCGATGTAAGATGGCAACAATTTCATCTGCCTATTTCACTGCCGGACGGCTATCACTTCGTACAACCGTTGGACGCTACTGAAAATAAACGCAACTTAAACTGTATTATTAATTCAGTTTAATCAACTTGGCTTATCGCAGTTCACCGCTAAACATATTGAATATAATAAAAGAATAGAATAGAAAACATTTATTCGACATAGACACAACACGACAGCAAAAATCACAAAGTAACAGAGAAGAACAGTAAAGAAAAAGTACAAACAAGGTTTAAGATTAATTGCGCCGGGCGTGCCCATACCGAAAGGGCTACCAACTCAGCATTTGCTGGGCGTCAGACACCAAGCGCTGATTTTCAGTTGGCACCCCGCTAGTGACACACGGACGTGGGTAAATAAAATAGATACTTAAAATAATGTCATAAAGTGCAAATGTGTGCTTAACTTATAAATTGAAAAATATGTAAAATAGATAATATAAAGTAATATAAAAAATAGATATAATGTAATATGATTTATAGTATATAAAGTGCTACAATATGATGGTTTAAAATTGTCTCAAAACCCCAAATGACAGTGTGGCATAGACGCAACCGGCCTATCACATCCAGCCAATCTCTTCCCGACTCATAGAAATATAGGCACACCACTTGATGGATTAAACTAAATTTTAAATTACCGTAGAAATAATTCATATTAAATAATAAACATTGGATTGAATTAAATTAAAATAAGGATAGAAATTGCATATTGCATCTCATCAGCCGGTTCTCACGTCCGCATAATCTCTAGTTAAACTAATTATGAACTCTAATTAGCACCACCTCTGTACACTGCGCATATACACAATATTATAATCCTTCTGTACTAATTGAGTACTAATAACGATGAAATCTTAATGCATGGTGATTTTGAATTCGTTGGCAATCTTGCGAGTGTAAAAGTACTCACGAATATGGACAAATTTCTCTATGGGACCAAAACCGAAATCACAAAAAATAATCAGTAGTCTCCTACATTTTGTAGAATTATGCGAACATACTGAACAGCTGATTTCTTTTTTTATAGTTTAGTGCTCCTCTTTTACTTTTATTAAAAACGTTGCCCCACACTAGAAATTTCTGCCTGTATCGTGTGTGCGTTTTCAAAAATTTTAACACACACACAAGACATCCAGGTCCGGAACAAAAGATCCACTAGTATAGTTTTCGACACTCATAAGTAATTTCAACCTCTGAAAGATTACCGATGCATTATAAACAAGTCACTCTGAACACCAACCCAACCAATTCCAAACACCGAAGGGTTTTAGTCGAAGTAGAATTACAACATAACTCTCCATTTCCTCAGACGGAGGGTAAACTAAGGATATCTCCACTAAGACTGATTTGGATTGTATTAGGTAGATACTAGCTTTTTACGTGGCTTCCGTACCGCGGGAACCTTGCATTATTCGGGATGAAAAGTAGCTTCTCAGAGATAAAAAGTAATTCAGCGATACTGTAACTTTCAGTCAATGAAAAAATTATCCGTATCAGTACTGCCGGAATGCATTAAAACCATAAAAAAATAATACTTTTTGACCTATTTAGTTCAGATATCTAATACCTTTAAACGAGCAATTTTTGTATATTATAAAGAGGAATGATTTGTATTTTTGTATGTTAACGAATAAACTTAAAAACTACTGGACCGATTTCAAAAATTCTTTCACCGTTGGGAAGCTACACTATCCCCGGCTGACATAGGCTACTTTTATCCCTGTATTCCCACGGGAACGGGAACTACGCGGGTGAAACCGGGGGCGACAAATCGATCTAGCTAGGTTTCTTTCTTTCTTTCGTTTTCTCTATTTTCACCCGAGCAGAGCTCGATCGCCCAGGTACTATTACATTATCTATACAACCATAATGACATAAGCTCACCAATCTATTTAATTCCATACACAAAGGTAATTATGAAAATGATGCACAAACAGTAATTTCTCGATACCGCAGCAAACATTGGAAAGAACGGTCATTTTCTAAATTACACTGTGATTACCGATATGTACCGTCTTTGGATTGGGCAATCATGTACTTAATCTGTTGTCCATAACTGAGGTAGGCTGGGTTTCTCCTCAATTATGTAGTAGCAAGAAATAGCAGGGATGATTGCATTTTGTTGAGTATAATGATCGGAAAGTTTGTTCAATACTTTTCTGTTATCTCCCATTTTAGTTATATTGCGGACGGAAGAGTACGAGATTGAAGTTAAAATGTATAAAAAGAAGGGTTGCGGCAAAATATTTATTAGTGAGCTATTCTGCCAGAATATTTCCTTTTAGTGCCTATAGAATAGTTTTAAGCATGCGAAGCCTTGAAAAACAAAGTCGAAAATTATCCCAAGGGATTCCATCTTAATTGCCCGGGATAAAAGTTATCCCAATCCAGAAAATTATCCCAAGGGATTCCATTTTAATTGCCCGGGATAAAAGTTATCCCAATCCAGAAAATTATCCCAAGGGATTCCATCTTAATTACCCGGGATAAAAGTTATCCCAATCCAGAAAATTATCCCAAGGGATTCCATCTTAATTTCACGGTATAAAAGTTATCCCAATCCAGAAAATTATCCCAAGGGATTCCATCTTAATTTCACGGTATAAAAGTTATCCCAATCCAGAAAATTATCGCAAGGGATTCCATCTTAATTTCGCGGGATAAAAGTTATCCCAATCCAGAAAATTATCCTGAGGGATTCCATCTTAATTTCACGGGATAAAAGTTATCCCAATCCAGAAAATTATCGCAAGGGATTCCATCTTAATTTCGCGGGATAAAAGTTATCCCAATCCAGAAAATTATCCTGAGGGATTCCATCTTAACTTCACGGGATAAAAGTTATCCCAATCCAGAAAATTATCTACCAGTGTGCAAAGCTTCATCTTAACGAATTCAACTTCGACCTTAGTCTAGCTTCTACTTACCTCTCGCCATTATAAGATGCCTTTCATCACAATGTTGTGTATCAAACGACGATATAAAGCGTTTAACACCTATTAATAGTAACAACTAAAGTGTGAGTTATTAACGCCTTTTATGAGCCATTCGTCTTTACTTGAGCGATTCAGGACGAATGAACATTCATGTTCACACAGATGGAATTGATGAATATAATATATGCTTATCGATATCAGCTGCAGATTATCTCGTGGCTAAATAATAACAGCCGCACGGGTCGAGGTTAAGCAACGCTTGACGAGGTCGGTCCATGGATGGGTGACCATTTCAACATACCGAGTTTCCTCCGTGCCTTGGACAGCGCGTTAAGCCGTTGGTCCCAGCTGTCATTTGAAGATCTATGACAGTCGTTACGGGTAGTCAGAAGCTTGAGATCAAAAGTTTTAATCTACGCTTCTATCTATCGTTGCTTTTGTATAAGCGAAATCATGGTTGCTAGCAGGACTATTCCCCTCCGCGAATAGTTTGGGTTTTCTTTTCTTCCACTTGTACAGGGATAGAACTAACTTTATCGACGTATGCAGAAAAGTTATAGAAATGAAGAATTATTCAAGAGCTTACGAAACGAGCTCGAAAATTTTAGCTCCTCGCCTCGGATGTGCTATGATCTCTAACATTATATGAGGCTTTTTTATTATGTAATGTTTTTGTATATTGCATTAAAATTCAAGGGGGTGCAAGCGCACTTCTTTGGCATAGCTTAAACAAGCTTTTATGAATGAAAGAAAATAAAATCTTGTAAAAAGGGGTACAGATAAACAGAACAAACAGATGGCTTTTGTGGTTCCGCTTACTACTATGCAAAAGGTATGATATGATACATGTTGATGTAACACAATGATATAGCTTAATCGTCCCACACAGCCTGATTTAGCCGTGTCAATCAACTGCGGTTTGATTATATGACAGTCAGAGTGAGCCGAATGCTTGTGGCCGATCGACCACGACCGTGTATGTTTGCTGTCACTGATACACATGCTGATGATGTAGTTTCTAGTACTCTAGAAACTTTTCTTTTGTGATAAACTTCCTAGGCCATGTACATGGCCAGAACTTTTATCGCATCCTTCAAGAACTCCGTTGAATTCGTTCAAATGGGTATTTTTTTAATCAAAGCTATACTGTACAGTCATCTTCTATAGGTTTGCTCTTTTCATCTTGCTATATAAAGATTATTTGCATTCTTTATCTAAGTATCGTTGAAAATTATTTATTTTAACCTTTTCTAATTTCCGAATAAAGATTTATTATTGACCTTTATTCAATAGTTTTCTTAGTTAGAACATTTTTAAATATTTCTAAAAAACACTCATAAAAAACAATAAAAATATAATTTTTCATTTATTCATGTTATATACATATTTTTACATTTTTAAATATTATTCTATAAAAAAAAAAACATTTAAAAATACAAAAATAGTAGCCCATCGGTATCGGGAACAGGGTCCAAGCTACCGGTGGTCAGGGCTCCTGAGAGAGGAACCTCCTAACGATACGCGCCGTGTCCAGGAGTACCGCTTTCTGGATCAAGCCCTTGATCCAGCTGCCCAACGAGAGCCTCCTCAGATGTTCGTCGAGGCTCTTGGCTATTATGCCATTGGCCGTAACGACTTACGGCACAATGATCGCTGTATTCACGTCCCACATGTCGACAACCTCGCGAGCCAGATCAAGATACTTGCTTTTCTTATCTCTCTCAGCCTTCACGAGGTTCTCGTCATGTGGGACCGCTATATCAACAATCATTGCGCGACGCTCTAGTCGGTCTATCACCACTATGTCAGGCTTATTGGCAACAATAGTCCTGTCAGTGATGATAGACCGATCCCAATACAACGTGACATTGCCATTTTCGAGAACTGGGTCTGGCACATACTAATAGTAATGCACTTCCGACTCCACAAGATTGTATTTAAGAGCAAGTTGCTGATGGATAATCCTGGCTACAAGGTTGTGTCTATGCAAATAGTCTCCGTTAGCCAGACTAGAACAACCGGAGATAATGTGACGGATTGATTCACCCGACCGGTGACATGCCCGACAGATGTCAACCGTGCCGTCCTTCACAATGTATTTCCGGTAGTTGTTCGTCATCATAACTTCATCCATAATCGCAAAGACAAAATCTTCGGTTTCCCCGAAAAGGTCACCAAATCGCAGCCAGGCCACGGACGCTAAAAGATCTACATCGGGGCCATGTAGGACCCGGTAGAAGCGTCCGTGAAGCTCCTTGCTCTGCCATACCTCCCTGCGGTCATTAGTATCTAATACTATAGGTTTGCGCCAGTTCTCGTTAGCCAAGGAGAGCGGGGTAAGGCCCTTGTCCACCGCTACCACATCTCGATGCATACCCACGTCAGCGGCCTGGAAGTATTCCTTAAGACTGCATACCTCGCGGTTGTGTAGGGTCTTAGCATTTAAAAAGCCACGACCCATGCACTTCCGAGGGATATACAGTCTCATAACCGATGAACGTGGGTGATGCATACGATTTGCGGTAAGCAGCGTGCGGACCCTTCTATCCAGGCCGTCAAGTTCAGAATATAATAATTATTATTTCATTTATTTATGATATAGGTATACATACCTTTAAATTTTAAATATTAATCATAAAAAATATATAAAAATAGTAGCCCACCGGTATCGGGAACAGGTTCCAAGCTACCGGTGGTCAGGGCACCTGCCAGAGGAACCTCCTACTCGCCGTATCTAGCAGTACCGCTTTCTGGATCAAGCCCTTGAGCCAGCTGCCCAACGAGAGCTTCCTCAGATTTTCGTCGAGGCTCTTGGCTGTTTTGCCATTGGCCGTCACGACTATCGCCACAATGACTGCTGTATTCACATCCCAAATGTCGACAACCTCGAGAGCCCGATCAAAATACTTACTTTTCTTATTTCTCTCAGCCTTCACGAGGTTCTCGTCATGCGGGACCGCTATATCAACAATCATTGCGCGATACTCTAGTCGATCTATCACCACTATGTCAGGCTTATTGGCAACAATAGTCCTATCAGTGATGATAGACCGATCCTATTACAACGTGACATTGCCATTTTCGAGAACTGGGTCGGGCACATACCTATAGTACGGTACTTCCGATTCCACAAGATTGTATTTAAGAGCAAGTTGCTGCTGGATAAACCTGGCTAATAGATTTTGTCTGTGCAAATAGTTTGCGTTAGCTAGATTAGAACAACCAGAGATAATGTGACGGATTGATTCCCCTAGCCGGTGACATGCCCGACAGATGTCAACCGTGCCGTACTTCACAATGTATTGCCGGTAGTTGTTCTTCATCATAACTTCGTCCATAATCGCAAAGACAAAACCGTCGATTTACCCGAAAAGGTCACCAAATCGCAGCCAGGCCACGGACGCTAAGGGATATAGGTACATCGGGCTCATGTAGGACTCGATAGAAGCGTCCGTGAAGCTTTTTGCTCTGCCATACCTCTAAGCGGACATTAGTATCTAATACTATAGGTTAGCGCCAGTTCTCGTTAGCCAAGGAGAGCGAGCGGGGATTTGTTATTATTATTATCGCTAACCGCATACTTCTTTTTCAATCAAACGAAATCGAGAGCTGGCCCATCACGATTTCTATTCTAAGTGCGTTTCTTCACACAGCAAAAGTTTTCTCGGAATGATCTATCTTTTGTAATTTATGCAGCATTAGCTTCTTCTTTTCATTAAGACTCACCCGCGTGAAAAGTATTTTATTATCCCAAAGTATAAGATGTATCCTATGTCCTAATCCAGGTTCTGATCAATCCATAAGTTAAGTTTCATTCGTTCAACAGTTAAAACGTGAAAAGGTACTAGACGGAAAGAGTTACTTCCGTATTTATAATATTAGTATGGCATGTATAGGTGTAGTCTATATATCATTCGTTCGGTCACGAAACTGTGCTATACGTATAATATGTGTAAGATAAAGTTATACGTAGATGTGCCAGTTAAGTGACTTTTCGAAAATGAATAGAAAAGACGTGAAAGTTAACCCGGCCGTGTCTCTGGGGCGCGATTTGTACAGGCGCTGGCAGCGAGTGGCTTGGACTTAGAGCGCGGGCGAACACGTTTACTTTACTGATCAAGTTTTACTTCCATATTTTTCAATCTGCTTTTTCTTTTGGTATCGATGGTTAACTTTTTAGATAGCTTGGGCTCAGTAAGTACGGTAGGCACGTTAATTGCGGCGTTAGTTGGAGTTCATTCCATCGTACTGCGTGTATAGGGTAAAACCAGGATCCGACTCCGATTGTAATAACTCTAAGTTTTACGGATGAATCGAATGCTATTTTATTAGTATATAGAAAGATTCTTCAACTACCAGTAAGTTGACCGTATCTCATGACCTTGTGCGATTGCATGGGCAGGCAAAATGCGATCAAAGTTTTTGCGGGATGGATGTCCTTTTTCTCGGTGGAGCAATCCTAAACGTAATTAACATGGATTAGGCAACTATCCCCTATGTGGGATAGATGTACCAAAATATAGAGGTCCGCAAGAATCGCTAATACTCTGGCAATATTAAAGATAATGTTTTTTTTTTCATACATTTGTAAATCAAAACCAAAGTACTGGCCAGCTTTACAAATAAAGTAATAAATAATAATAAATAAATTAAATGTTTTCTCTCCACAAAGCTTGCCTGAAAATCTATGTACTTAAAACTATATTATAACATTTGCAAGAAGCTCCTTTATGAGAGACTGAAATCCGTACTAGGGAAGCCCTCTGTGTTACGGATCGCCAGGCCCTCCCCCCAGAGTATAAATGCCTGTTGTTATTGCAATATTAATAATGCTAATTAAATTCTCTTAATTTGTTTTGGATTGATATTAAATCCAATTATTCAGGTATTTTTAACTCCATCACATCACATTACACATTCAATTACAATGAGATAACAATTGAAATAAATAAACAAATCACAATAATATACAAATTGAACGTAATGGGGATATAGAAATAACATGTTCTGATTATTAGGTAGGAGGCAAATAATAGCTATTTATGCAACTGTTACGTTATGGACGGTCTTTTAAAACGAGTGCCATTTTTCGGTACAAGCGTAGCGAGTACCGAAATAGGTGGGCACGAGTTATTAAAAGACCAATAACGTACAGTTGCATACAAGATTTTGTCTACGAAGGAAGGAATAAAACACAGATATAGACAAATAAGTACCTATTTCAGGAAGTGTGTTTAAGTATTTCATTTCTCATAATATACATGTCTTGATTTTTCTGGTAGTAAATTATTTGTAGCCGCAACTGCTCTATTTGTTATATCTGGTGGAGTATTTTCAGTATCAATTGATGTTGAAAACATACATACATACATAAACTCACGCCTTTTTCCCATGGGGGTAGGCAGAAACTACAGAACGCCACCTGCTACGATCCTTACATACTTCTTTTGCTTCACTCACATTCATGCATCTAGTCATACACACACGCAGGTTATGAGTACTGTGCACCTGGCCTTTTTGAAGAACATCACCTATAAGGTCTATGTATGTCTTTCTAGGGCGTCCCCTCCCGGCGTTTCCATTCACGTCTGCCTTGTAAATACATTTCGTTAGTCGCCTTTCATTCATCCTCTCAACATGCCCAAACCATCTTAACATACTCTTTTCTTTTTTAGTCACTACATCTTCTTTTGTTGTTGAAAACATTTTTAATAAAATTTGGAATAAAATTTCACTCAAAAACTTTTTCCCGCGTCAACTTTTTATTTTATTTTTTTATTTAGTCTTTATTAGGTATAAGGCAAAGATCTTGTAGCCGCAACAGCCAAATAGTATACGATACTTTTGTTCTAAACTTGTTCATTTTTAAAAACATCATTTACATTGTCTCGATTTTGAAGTAATATTATAGGTACCTGGCTGTATGTTCAGAATGTCTTTGCTTGTGTTTTATAATTTATGACGATTCGCATAATGCAACCCGATGTCGTTATGGGTATCATAATGAAACCGCTGTCAATTTTGTAATTCGAATACAACGAAACCGAAGTAGATAAACAATTAAGCAACATAATTTAAACATTGTGAATTCGATAAAAGAGAGGAAAAAGAAAAAATGTGGTTCTGTGCTTGGATTACGGTTGCGAGTGCGTATATGTATGTCTGGTGTGTAGTGATGCTGGTATTCGTGCTTGAAGGGCGTGGGTGATGTGTATTTCGAAAACTTGGTTTGAGAGGCCTGTGTGCTCGAGTTTTCATGAACCAATGTGGAAGTAGAGGGGAGTGAATATTGCGAACAAAAGAATATAGGCCTAAGACAGGATGAGTAGTAATTCCTCTGTACCATCACAGTCAAGTTTTTGCAGCCATTTGAATAATTTTACCTTATATGAATGTTTGGGAAGATTGTTTATTGACAAGGTTTTATTAATTTAAAGTATTTTTTTTTTTTACTGAGAGATATAGAGCGATTTCAAAAAGTGTAGCAACTATCCGACTTACACCCTAAAACTAGCACTTTTTTAATGTGCGGATTCTTCATGGATGCCCGTCGTCCTGTGGCGGGCGGAGGTATCTATCAGAGTCTTATTGAGTAAAACCACAAGGTGTTCTTCAGTTAACTTTGGCCGGGGTACTGGACTTCTCCAGGCAGGTAAAGACAAAGACAAAGATATTTTATTTCAACTAGGCCACCAAGCGGCACTTTTGAACGTTAATACATAAAAATTTATAAGGAATAAAAATTGATTCTACCGTGCATTCGGAAAGTAGCTTGTTATGGAGAAGAACGCACAAGAAACTCCATACTTACTCTTTTAAAAAATAAAATGTTTTTTACAATATTTAGGTACATAAGTACATACATTAATAAATTCATATGTGTGAGGACAATGCACCCAGAATCACTACATACTATACTACGTATAGGTACAAAGTAATAAAAGTACTCACACATGTACCGTGCAGTTACACAATAGGTACTAGAAAAACATTAGCATACGAAGCAGTTAAGTTAAGACCAATCCCAACTGATGGCGCCTGTTCACGAACATGACGCATGAATCGGCACCACCCAGCTCAACCATCATGAAGGGAACCGAATGATCCAACACACGTGCCACCATCAGAGAGACATTTGAGAGAGCATGACACACTCAACTGCCAGGGCACACATAAGTCGAAGAACGACACAAAGGTACAGCAAATGGTAGATCTACAGTTGGGTACATAGTACTCACACACGTGCTGCGCAGTTATACAATACTAAAATAAATTGAGTCTATATAATACAAATATATTCATACAGTCTTCAGCAGGTCCAACAATACTTCAAAACAATAATGTTCTGCATATCACTTGTACAAAGCATTGTCTAGCTGACTTAATCTTTTCATCACGATGTTGGTGCTCCTAAATGACTCTCTTATTATAAATAAAAATATACTCTAGGGTTGTTTCTGACCGATTACCTGTTGAAGTCCCAGTTGTGTTCATAATTAGGTGGGCGCCATGACTGAGGGATAGTCTGTCGTGCTAAGGTTCGTGGGTTCGGGATTTTCACTGGAAACAAATATTCGTACTGCCTATGATTTTTTTATTGCATTACTAAGGTAGCCCACCAAAATCGACCCGTATTGAGAAAAGATAATAGTTTTCTGCACTACGTTTCTATATACCCAAACCACAGCTTAACCAATAACTAAAGATAACAAGATATGTAACCTTTTTGGTTTACAATAAAGTATATTCTATTCTAAGTATGCTAAAACTCTCACTGAGACTCTCACTGTGCAGCCGATGCTGACCAGTGTGCAGCATGGCTACTACGCTGGTCAACGCTGATTTTCAGCCCGCCCCCTTTCTTACAGCACTTATCATAATAAATCTCTTGATAAATACACAGACCCACCCTTAATTAATACCCTTAACTACCCTAAATACTAAATTATACATACCCACAATTATAAATATACAATAACTATTACATCAATTAGATTCCAATTAATTTAAAAGTAGCAAAAATAATAAATTCATTAAAATACCAAAAATAAATAAATATCCAATAAAAATACCAAAATTTATAATTCATTAAAATAGCAAAAATAATAATCCAATAAAAATACTAAAAATAAAGATTCATTAAAATATATCAAAAATAATAAATTTATCAAATTAATTACGCATACTATTACGATTAAACATTAAATACAAAATATCGTTTGTAGCCCTGCCGAATGAGACATAGTGTATGAGAGGACGTAAACCAGTTATCCTCCACCGATTAAGATTAAAATTTGCAAACACGTTTAGTTTGGATGACAATGCATGTAGCTAAGTGACGTCATTCTATATCCAATATGGCAGCCGGCCCAAGATAGCGGACTAGTTTTTTTGTGTGCACTACCATGTACAGGTATCAAATGAAAGGGTTTGCAGAGAAGAATACGAAAAAAAAAATGTATTGAAAAGTTTTTTTATTGAATAATTTTATTTTATAATATTTAGTAGTTGTAGCAGTATAAGTGTTATGTTGGGTGAGTGTGTGGAGGTGCGTGCGTCTGTGTGTGTGTTATAAGGGTTAGGGAAATCCTCCAAACTCCGGACTTCTACTGAGAAATTTCAGAAGGAAAACTCCAATAATAATTAGCCCAACACAGTCATCGAACCCTGGACCACATTATCAGCAGTAGCACCTGTGACCTATATATATTATATATTAACGAAGCAGAGGACAATGAAAACCGGCGCAGAAAAAATGCTGACCTTCTTGAATGAAAAACTCATTCGAGTGAAAATTCCCCTCTATCTGCATTGGGCTACTAATTACCGATTAACAAAGAGCAGAACTATAGGAGTATTAAAAGCGGGTGGCTGCGCTAAAGATTAATTGGCATTGTTTCAGTTGGAATTAATTAATTTCTGTATCACTTGACCGGTACGCAGATGCCGCAGTGTGCTTAATTATACCTGTCTACTTAGAATATTGTTCTAAGCCTGTCTAGATATCTACGTAGCGATTTTAACTACGAGTATTTGAAGGTAGTTTTTTGTATGATGAATCATAATATATGAAGTAATAATGAAGTTTAAATCAATAATAAGTAGCAGTATACCCACCGCAGTATCTCTACGTTGACGTCATGGTGGGGCTTGCGCTATTCAATGATCCCTAGGCCTGGTAGCCGCCGGAAGATTTACTTTGCCGCAACATGCCTAAGGTGAGGGGCCAGACTAAGAGCAGCAGGGCAGCTTTGTGGCGAGCTGGTGGGTAGTGGCGACCCCATGACCTGATCTCCAGGAAGAAGTCTTGTTCATCATCTCCGGCTTGCCTTTATTGGCCGGTCGGAGTGAACACTGACGGGGAACAGTGCACCCACCTGTCTCTTGCCCTAATTGGCTGGCTTGAGTGGAGATTCGCAAGAGCAAACGTGCTCGGTGAAAATGAATATAATCTAGTAAGATGCTGGTAGGGATCTTGACCGTACTTCCAGGATTGTCCTGGTAGCCGTGGTATACCTGTCCAGTCCTCCAGCACCTGCGGATATGTTGCTTCCTTGGCGCTACGTCACTAAAGTGCTAGCGACCGTTTGTGGGGGCTCATTACTTGAGTGCAAGTCACCCCCTACCATTTTATAGCCGTGTTGTTCAACAGTGGTTAGGCAAGGGCCAATAGTTCTCCTATAGTTTTAGACAATCGATCCACTAAACCTACCAAACCCATAGCCCAATAAATTATTCTCCATATTTTGCAAGACTCCTGCACCAACCGAGGATTGGGTGCGCTTGCGTAGTACATACAGAGATAATCATCGGTTGGTGTCACATTTCCTTATACATGTCTAACAAGGCCTCTGTAAGTTGGCTTCGGCCCACGTACGCCTTTCAAAGAACCGGGATCCCAGGGTCCCGAGATTGTCAAAGTCATGTAAAAATAATAATAATAGTCAACTATGAAAAGTCACGGACTTTGGAAATCTCCACGTTGATATTTGGATCTATTTATTGATGTAATATTTTATCATCCCAAATAAGGTACTTACTTACCTATTCCTTTCATAAGTAAAGTGGATGGTGCGTTCACCTGTACTGTTCAATGTGCCGTTTCCAATCGAAATTTTGTAATATTCGATCACACGTTGGTAACACCGGAATTTGTGCCATCGTATCGTCTATTTATTTTACAAGCGCCACGCTTTAATGCTCACAAAATGGTAGGTAGAGTCTAGCTGGGGCTGCCTGAAAAATTTATAATTCACTATTTTAAACCCCCGGTAAAAGAGGGGTGTTATAAGTTTAACGTGTGTATCTGTGTGTCTGTCTGTGGCATCATAGCTCCTAAACGGATGAACCGATTTTGATTTAGTTTTTTTTGTTTGGAAGGTGATTTGGCGAGAGTGTTCTTAGCTATATTTGAATAAAATCGGTTCAGCTTTTCAAAAGTTATGCACTTTTTACTGTAAGAATCGGGGCGCTCTCACAAGATAAATGTGTCGGGGCATTTTTAAATTTTGAAATTTTATTTGTTAGAGAGCTTAGTTAGATTTTGACCATCAATCTTTTCAAAACCAAAATGTAGGTAATTCCTTAAAAATCTAACATTTATCTTATCATTATTGTAAATTCCTTAACTGATGAAAACTGGTTCTAAAATATGCTAATATCTGTAGATTTAAGGCTATACAAGGCACAGGCTATGAAATAATACTACCTTACCTACCCTACCCTACCCTACCTACCCTATCCTAACTACCCTACCCGACCTACCCTATCCTACCTACCCTACCTACCCTACCCTACCTACCCTACCTACCCTACCTACCCTACCTACCCTACCTACCCTACCTACCCTACCTACCCTACCTACCCTACCTACCCTACCTACCCTACCTACCCTACCTACCCTACCTACCCTACCTACCCTACCTACCCTACCTACCCTACCTACCCTACCTACCCTACCTACCCTACCTACCCTACCTACCCTACCTACCCTACCTACCCTACCTACCCTACCTACCCTACCTACCCTACCTACCCTACCTACCCTACCTACCCTACCTACCCTACCTACCCTACCTACCCTACCTACCCTACCTACCCTACCTACCCTACCTACCCTACCTACCCTACCTACCCTACCTACCCTACCTACCCTACCTACCCTACCTACCCTACCTACCCTACCTACCCTACCTACCCTACCTACCCTACCTACCCTACCTACCCTACCTACCCTACCTACCCTACCTACCCTACCTACCCTACCCTACCTACCCTATCCTACCTACCCTACCCTACCTACCCTACCCTACATACCCTACCCTACCTACCCTACTCACCTACCCTAACTAAAAATAGATGTTGGCCGATTCACAGACCTAGTCAATATGCTCACAAAATTTCATGAGAATCGGTCAAGCCGTTTCGGAGGAGTACGGGAACGAACATTGTGACACGAGAATTTTTTATATAAGATTATGCACCTGGTGCATTCTGTAAATTATATTCAAATTACTGTTATTTCCGACTATATTTACTCGTATTAAAAAGTACCTGGGCGACCGAGCTCTGCTTGGGTGAAAATAGAATTTTCCCAGGTTTTATTAGATTTAGCTGGATAGATTTTGCGTCCCCGAAAACCCCATTATTGCATTTTTATCAAAATCGCTAGACCAGTTTTAGAGAACGTGATTACTAATAGAATACTGCTGATTCAGCCTACTTATATCTATTAACATAACATATATTGCTGACACTTTATTTTTAAGTAGGATGGACACGTATAAAAATATTAATTATGATTACTTAGACCAATGATATTCAAATAAACAGATACGTTATACACTTACAAAATAATTGAAAAGAGTGTTCCGCGAATCAGCGGCAGCACACATGCACACTTTTCATTCATCTGACATTTCACTACAAGTCGAAAGGGATGGCTTGATAAAACCAACAAGAAAAAAAGAGACAGCTGGTGTTTGTCATTTGCGTGTGAATGTAAACAAACATTATTCTGACCACCAATATTGTTATCTTTTTCTAACCTCCAAATATCAGAATATTAGGAAAAAAATGAAATAAATTAGTAAATTGAGGCGTATTGCGTACTTACATATGGTATGAGATCCCTTCTGTTTTATGTACTTTGTTATGGTAAAATTTATATATACCCACGATGGCATTCTTTTTATTTTGTTTTTGTTCCAACAAAGCCTAACGCTCTTCGCCATGCGTGACATAAACTTAAGGTCACAATTGTGACCTATTCGAGTCTTCACAATGCGCGCGCTCATAACATATCTGTTTATTTGAATATCATTGACTTAGACACAACTTTTAAAGTATTACAAACAAACACAATCCTGCCTGTTTATAATAAAAGGTAAAGACAAAGAAAGAGTATATTATTTGCACCAGGCGTGACGTCCTGGAATAATAATATATAAAAGTATAAGTAAATAATAAATAAAAGGAAGGATCTTACATTGGACTGATCCAATCAAAGAACTCTTTCACCGATAGGAGCTTACATTATCACCTGCCATAGTGCTACTTTTTATCCTGAAAATATACATACACGTTTCTTGTGGTATGATATATATAGGGTTGGCAACTTTTTTTTCATCTTTTTCAAGAAGTGGCAAAATTTTTATTATTTTAAGAAAAATCTGTTTTG
The DNA here is from genome assembly GCA_964057195.1 of Orthosia cruda. Taxonomy (NCBI): domain Eukaryota; kingdom Metazoa; phylum Arthropoda; class Insecta; order Lepidoptera; family Noctuidae; genus Orthosia; species Orthosia cruda. Next base: position 40,502,696 of record OZ059829.1, read on the forward strand.
TTTTTTTTTTATTTCCCTTTTCTTCAGGTTATGTCTTTAACATCAAAGCTTTATAATTTTTTAAATAATTATTTGACTCTGAACAATTTAGGTCCATATTAAAATAAATCAATCATTCGGTTTCTATCAAATTAATTTATTCTTATTCCTTTCCTCTCTATTTTGTATTAATTAGTTACCTATTAAAAATATCCTTATAATTTTTATAAGGATATTTTTTTTAAAGCGGATGTAGCGAAAATGGAGAGAAGAAAGGAAATGATTATAATAAACATATTTGGTAACTTCTGTGCTCTTCGAAACTAATTGCCATGTTTCCATGAATAGAGTACGATAATATATAATATGTACGGGAGACAACCCTATAAAGATTTAGTCCACTGGAGTGAAACCGCAGAAAAAAGCTAGAAAGAATAAAAAAACAACATTTCCAAAAACATAAAACCACGAATTTAGACTCTAATTCTGGCTCATCAAAGTAATTTATTGCTAATTCCAGTTTTCCATTTATTTAAAATATTTGTCCATTCTCCATTGTAATAGCTATCTCAATTAAAATTCAAAGCATGCATTCGATGACCATAACTTAAAATAGCAGTGCTGCCAACCGCACGCACATAAATTAAATTAGTCGAAACCAATTAACATGGACGAGGCATAAATCCTGCTGTGTTTAATTTTAATATAATAATGAACCATCATAATTATCATGTTTTAGTGGTTATTAACCGGATTACTGACTATCTCGTGAATGCATTCAAGTGGATATTTATAATAATTTTTTCATGCCATTTTCATAGCGGTTGTAAGTAGTACTGGTAATCATTCTAGACAATAATTTGTGTCCCACTGCAGACAAAGGATGGCCACTCTCTCTTCCACATACGATTATTGGTAGGTGTATAGCAGAGTTATCATTCATTGAGTTTATTGTGCGTTCTTCTCCATAACGAGCTCGAATGCACGGTAGAATCAAAATAAATCAAACGCTCCAAACGTTTTGGGAAAACTTTCATTATGCGTACAGCTAAGGAGTGGAATTCCCTGCCGGAGTTTGTATTTCCTGATAGCTACAACCTGGGATTCTTTAAGTCAAGAGTGAATAGGTTTCTTCTGGGTAAGCGTGCTTTTTCATCGACCACATCATCGCTTACCATCAGGTGACATAGAGGTCAAGCGCGAGAAATAGTACATTGTGTATTAAGGGCGGTAGGTAAGGAGTTACGATCGAGGCTCTAGTAGAAGCCCGAAGTCGAAGACTGAGGGCTTTCTGAGTCGAGGTTCGTAATTCCCGTACCGCCCGTGATACATACCTACAATGTTTTTCATCACATTTGCGAGTAATAATTATGAATTATAGCTTTAATACACAAGTCAGCACAGCTGTTATTACGAAATACGTGAACTTTTTTTTAAGCGTTTGGCGAATTTTTGCCCACACCACAGATTATACAGTGTTTCGTTCAGATACTTTAAGGGCAAATACTTACGTAGATATACAGCCATGACGGAGTGTAAAAAGAATTAAATAATTTCGACGTTTTCATACTATAACTATTAAAATCGATTATTAAGAACATTAGTTGAGTATTTAAGTAACATGTAGCGAGATTGCGAAGAATTTCCTGTTTAGATGCATTTTAAGACAATTTTTCAATTGCGTGTAAACTCCTTGCTTGAACTTGCATGACCTGTTTGCTGTGCCATAAATTAAAAAAATATTACTTACCGCCCTAGGGTTTCATGACAAAAAGAAAGCCCGATGGTTTTATATGGGGCATTACGGCCAAATTAACCTGTATGTTTAGATACTTTTTACGTGCAAGTGTGATGAAAAAAACAAAAACAGTTTCTAGTACTTGCAAATTTTAATTGTTGACGTTCAAAAGTGCCTCTTATTGGCCTAGTTGAAATAAATATATTTGACATCGTCAAGCAACAAACTTTCAGCAATGTGATCTTGTTGAATAATCAAATTAAGAATGTATGGAAGTTAAGACTAAAGTCACAACGAATATCCAAGTATCGACATAGTCATACATAAAATATCATTCACAAATCCATACCTATATAAGTGATATGCCTACTAAAGTTCTAAAACCAAAGTCACGAAGGTTGTGCCATGTAATCTACGCAGTCTTACATAATCACAAGAAAATGAGGTCTGTGATGGCACAGAATCTATTCAATACACTTCATACGTGACTAACGAAGACGAAAATGACATTGGAACATAAAGAAATATATACGCTTGTTCCGTTCATTCAGAAAAAATAACAGGCGAGAATACTTCGGACAGTGATACGACACGTATACTGAAAAGAATTACCAACGGCTTGTCTACTTGTTATTTTCTTATTGAGATTTGTTCATGAGCGTGGCCATGCCTGCTCTAAGTACCTTTTACACAATGGCCAGGGTCAGCCCATCTTTAACAATAAAGATTTTCCGAAACAGTTTTTAGGTAGGTATATCACCTCTAATGGTCGCACTGGTCAGCATCTTAGAGAGTGAAAAGCCATAAACTATGAAAAAGCAAAAACATTTATTATTTCTTTATTATTTTATGGCTGGCAATCAAATATTTAATGTGATAACGGCCAGATATTTTAGATGAACTATAATATTAGAGTAATAAGTTTTTATGCCCTGCTCTGAGGATTTAGCGAAAAATGTCTACTGTAAAGTACGTTTTATTTAATTTTAAAACAGCCTAACTAAGTAGGTAGGTAGGAACGTTTCTAAGTAGAAACGTTATGTAGGAACACAAAAGTTAAGTAAACCAGAATACTTAAGTAATAAAATACTACGGCATAAGCCGAAATACACTAGATTAGACTTTATATTTCTAGTGATATTGAAATAAATAGTAGTTTATGAAACTGTTGCATAATGAGGTGTATTAAAACATGGCGAGTAGGCGAGGTTTTTAATAGCTTTCACACGAATGTTTTAATACCTAGTTATGTGCAGTTTCATACACTACTTTATCTACACTCATAAATTGGGATTGAACCTACTAAATACCTCTTTTTGCATTTTCCATGCCATAAAATCGTGATAGCATTTGTCATATACTTTTCTCGACTTTGCTGGTAATAATTTAAGAGTAATTGCCTTCGCCGCATCTAAAATATCGGGCGGAGTAAAATTTTCTTCACATTCACTGATATCAGACATTTTTAAACAATAATTTAAATAACTCATAAAATTCAGTACAGCAAAACTTGCAAAACGTATGAATGGCGCCTAAACCGAGCACACCACCGCATTTAACCGCGCATGCGCTAAGGCTAATCACGCACTGAGATCTTTATTCGCGCGATATTTTCCGCCCATTCTGCGACCTATGGAATTGTATGAAGTTGTTCGCATTGCGGTAAAGAAATCGTGCGGAAATAATACCACAAGAAATCCGTGTTTTGCCACAGAATCCACCGCACCGCACCGCGAATTTTATTCGCCCGAATATTTTGAGCTCTATGAACAGCTAGAAGGAAACAAAATTCGCGCGAATAAAAATCGCAGTGCGTGCTATGCACTGACCTCTATCATACAAGTACGCTGGACCTACGATAAGCCGGGCCATAGAGAGGCGATTTGATTTTCGCCATTTTGGCGCTGATGGCAGAAGTGGGTGGGAACGGAACTAATAAGAGAGATGGGACAATGAGATAAATACATCGATAAAAAACATTTCCGACAGACAGATATTTCCGACGGGTTATATTTATATTATATATACTTAATAAAGCAGATGAGTTTGTTTGTATGAACGCACAAATCTCAGGAACTACAAGACCGATTTCATAAGTTCTTTCACCGTTGGATTGGTACGTTATCCCTGAGTGACATAGGCTATTTATGTACCACGGAAGTAGCCGGGGCAGACTGCTAGTCTTAGAATAAGCTGAAGCCGGACAAAGGGGTACTTAGTATGTGGCTAGCTTAATCCAAAAATAAATAGGGGACGTTTTTAAATAGAAATGAGTTGTTTTTGGGATGGAGTGGAATAGGTAAGGTATTTGTAGAAAATAAAAATATATGTACAATCTTTTAATAGTTTTTATTAGAAACTTATTTTGTACATCACGACAAAATCAGACTAAACGCATCATTGAATAGAAGAATTATTTTTGTAGGACCTTCCTTCCTTTGTCAGCCGGAAACCTGTAAATTATTTTAAAATGATATGTATTTGATAATAAAAACCGGTCATCGGCGATTTCCGTTCTTGAAAGTAAACATATATAGACAGGAAAAATATCGATAAGTTATATCGACACGTAACTTTGACAGCACTATTAAATTTTATTGTTTATAAAAAAATTGGTAATACAAAGACAAATATGTTGTTATTACGTATGATAAGATTAATGATAATTTTTTTAGTGTATATAATATCAATAGAAGTTTAATTTGTTGAATATTAGCCGTTAATTAACTTACTTGTGGAATGTAACCCCACTTCCCTTCTAGTAACGAGTTTTGCATAATACACACTCTTTCATAGTTTACCTATGAATGACCACCACTTATTTATGTATCAACTAAATTAATACGACACAACAAACAAGTTTAATAGCGTTAAACCTCCAAAAACACTTTAAAAAACACGGGAGAAAATCCGACATTTGCAAGTTACGTCAAATTTAGTTCTCTTCCCACGCATTGGGGGCGCTTCAAATTGGCACATTAAAGACCTGTCATTTCGAAGGGTATCGTAAGTCCAGCGTACTTGTATGATAGAGGTCAGTGGTGCTATGTCTAAAGCGGGCATTGTCATAGACAATTTAAAATTGGAATCAAATCTTTTTATAATAGGTACTATAAAAAGGCATTACAAAAAAAATATTGATGGAAACTCCTTAGTGATTAACTTCTTGGATTTGTCCTGTATCGTAATAGAAAAAAAATTGTTTTATAGCATTATTTTGTTAGAGAAATAGTGTTATAATAAGATTCTATTTTTAAATTTCGGTATTGTGTTTATAAAGTATGCCAATATAAACTCGTTTTGAATTTTATAATTCGAATATTACGATATGAGAGTAGATAAAAGTAATTTTTGAAGCTAATGCAATCTCGGCATTGTTTTATCTGGTAAATCCTGCTCCTCCATTATTATTCCTTTGCGATAAAATTTATATAAAGTTAAAATTTCGTTCAAGATAATTGGCGAAGAGGACGAAGATGTCTTAGAAGAATCTAAAAACAAAATGAAAAAGAATAAGCCACATGAGTATTCAAGATGTAATCCTAGCTAGATAAAATCTGTAACTTTAGATTTCTTTAACATACCTATCGGCAGATGTTACACTTATCACAACTACAGCCTCATTCAAATTAAAAAAAAAACACACTGCGTCCAAAAAGTTTTCCCGCCATATTTATCTTGATGATAAAAATCTTGAAGTAAGAGGTAGGTATATTTACATTTAAGTTAGGTGCGTGCTTTGTTTAAAATTACAATTAATCATTGATTAAGTTGCTGTGCCCCTCTTAATTGGACGACCCATCTTATCCCTTGGGTGTCGTAAAATGTACCTAATACCTGTTACAAGGAATTTAGTAAATTATATGCGCGTATTTTTTTTACATCGACGTTGTGAAGGAAACTCTTCTACAAGCGAAAAAAATAATACAATCCAAAAAAAAGCAACTTTAAAAAAAAAAGAATGTGCTTTGCTCAGTAAAATGACTTATTTTAGACAGTAAATTGCCACAGAAAATGTCCTAAAATATAGTAGTCTCAAGATTTTTAAAGCGACAAGAGTCTGGTATTCAAACCTCAGGTCCATTGATTTCCATTCCAATTTGTTGAAAGTAGTGACCGTCTACGACAAATTCAGCGCCGTGACCGCGGATTGGCATCGGCCCAAATATTACACAATCGCCATTTTCGGGTGAAGGCTGTAGGTTCACGCCCCAGCTGAAATAAAAGGAAATGTGTGTATTTTTTACGAACATTAGTCGTTATTCCTATAGAAAACTCGACACGGTTCCATTCAATGACGTTACCGAATGTCCATTGGTGTTATAGATTTTTTGGCAGCGAACATAAAGAGAAGTGCCATTTCCTCGCTTTGAAGGAATAAAAGAAAACATTTAATGTAAGAATAGGTTTTAGCTGTAAGCGCCTTTCTTTTATATTGCAATATTGAAAATGTCTATAGTTCTAAAAATATCGCCACGTTTTCGCGCTACTTTGATTCTATTTTCAAAATCAAAGTTATACCAACATACTTATATAAACACGTTTATTTTTTCTTCATTCTGCTAATGGCTACGGAACTACGGAAGCAAAGCCATAAAACTATTCCCCAAGCTATCTCAGCACAAAGGAAAGAAACCTACATGATATTAAATTATTAACCACGGGTCAGCTTCCTGACCTACCCATGTACGAGTACATTCGTACCTTCCCTGAACATAATTTAAGAGCGGTCATAGACATCCCACACTCTTGAACCGGCGATATTCTATGCACGTTTACCGATTTAAAATTTAAACTTCTAGGTTAGGCATACACAGTTTAGAGTTGTTAATTTACGCTTTAGGCAGGCATGTAGTGTATTGGCTTCCAGATAAATCATTTAACATTGTAGGCCTAGGCTAAGCTCATAAATATAATAAAAATTGATTGGTCGACTGATCTCGGCCAACGAGCCGGAGGCTATTTCAATTTCCTGTATGAATGCTTTAATTTCCTTAAGCTTGTTTCATTTCGTATTCTGCTAATGCCGAGAATAATTTTCCGTTTCAGAAGGTATTAGAACAAATAGCCTAGGATTCATATTTTTATCTATTATGAAGCAAAAGCAAAAAGTGAGCTACAAAGCCGTGTTGCCAAAGTAATTGTAATATTTTCAGTAGAACCTACACTATTTTCTGATTAACTCAACAAATATTTATAAAAGCATTCCGCCTGAATTTCGTTGGTAGTTGTTAATATTGAGTTCAATATTCTCAAAGTTGTGCAAGGAGGCCATTGCTGTTATTTCCTTTTAGTTAAAACTTTTATTAAAAGACTTGCAGACTGTAAGATGGCACTAAAAAACTTAACAGTTTATTATAAAGTGGCAAAGGCAGTGGGTTTGTTCAGCCTTCAGAGCTCAGTGGAGGGGGGTTCTGAAGTCATTAGGTAAAGTCGTTGATGGCTAGATAGCGTGATAAGGCTCTTGGTAAAAGTTCACTAGGTGTATGAGCTATTTTTGAGTCTGCTGACTTCATAGGGCTATCATCATTATGCTGTGGAAATTGTAATGTCTTTTTTTCTATATTTATAGAATAGATGACAGATTATCTACTTATAGATCTTACTTATCATGATGATTAGACTTCTTATTTTTAGTTCAAAATTTAGACTAATATTATAAAGAGGCTCGATTGTTTAGTTGTTTAAATATTTGTAATAGATAATCAATGAAAGTTGATCAGCTTACGAGTAAACACAATCGCTGAGTGCTAATACCAAAAAATGCACACGACGGGCATCAGGAGCAAAACCGTGGCAAAATTTGTCTAAAATGCAGCCAACTTCAAATTGTATCCGTAACAACGTTTTATAGAACTCATTAAAATTGTTCCTAACAAAAAACTCAACCATGAGTTCCTCTCGGGAACTCTTCAAGACTTTTGGAAGGTGCAAATCCCCACAAAGTCGCAAACAAAAGATAGAAAATGTCTCGAGTTTTTTTGCCATGAAATAAGGCTGAATACATGCATATTGTATTACTCCTTTGCCTTTGATAAATCCAGAAAGTCGGTATCACTGGGACTGTAGAGGCGCCATATGGTGTTTCGAACATGTTTCTATCCTTTTTAATATTTGTTTAAATTATAACGTAACGATGTTATCTAACCACAAAATATGTATTGAATAGGCTTAATTAGAACAAAATTATAGGAATTTTGGTGAATACCTGCTTAGTTGATAGTTGGCAATAGGCAATTTGTACGGACATTTTCTGCCTTGATGATGATTGTGATTAGGTATTTATGATCAATTTTGCTGATTTCACGTCTCAAAATGTATCCGGGATATCGGGGACTTTGAATTCCTTTCATAATCATCGTGGTTATAGAGAGGAGGTACCATTGATAATTCAGAACTAAAATGTGAATCAATAAGTACCAACTTATGTGTCGGAACTTCGTGAAATGATTTCCTACAAGGCATACATAAATGCATCGAACGTGCCTGTGTCACTATTTGTTCGCAAAATAATTATAAAATCGATCTAATTGAAAGCCACAACGCCACGTATTTGATATATACGTATTTGTATCCGTAATAGGCCATTAATCGAACCCTTGGTGTGCAAGTATGTAGGTAGGCATGCGGCATGCATTATTAAAATATTTGCTTGCGTTAACATGATTTTAATAAAAGTAAGTGTTTAGGATGTCTCGATTGTAGTAAAAGCTCATGTTTATCCAAGGCTAGATAATTATTTATGGCCTTCTTGTCAAATTTGGATTAGAATCTATATAGAACATTGATTCACGTAATAAATATTTTTTTAAACTCCGACGGAAAAAGAGGGGGGTTATGTTGTAAGTTTGACGTGTGTACCTGCGTGTTTGTGTAGCTGCCTGTGGCATCATAGTTCCTAAACGGATGCACCAATTTCGATTTCATTTTTTAACCCCCGACGGAAAAAGAGGGGATGTTATAAGTATGACGTGTGTTGCTGTGTATCTGTGTGTCTGTCTGTGGCATCATAGCGCCTCAACGGATGAACCGATTTTGATTTAGTTTTTGTTTGAAAGGTGATTGTGTCGAGAATGTTCTTAGCTATGTTTGAATAAAATCAGTTCAGCCGTTCAAAAATTATGGGCGTTTTACTGTTTGAATCGGGATGTTTTCGCAAGATAAATGTGTCGCGGGATTTTTTTAATTTTGAAATTTTACTTGTTTTAATTTGAATTTCGACTTTATCGAGAATGTACTTAGCTATGTTTGATGAAAATCTGTCGTTCTAAAGCTAAGGGTGTTTTACTGTCGCAAGATATCGTGTCATAATTACGTGTACAATAGATTGTCGATCGAAGCGTGTCTACTACTAGATACATTATGTAGCATGGAATAAAAAAGATGTCGGGAGTTTCTCTAATTTTTTAATTTTAATTGTTTATTACTTGGTACCTAACTTAAGACATAAACAATTGCACTTAATAGGTACCATGTGACCAAAAGATATAATATACTTTTCTTATTTTAATTTTTTTCTAATTTCGTAGCTCTACAAAAACTTTAATCAATTACCGATAACCGGATAAACCGTACTTCGTTTTACGTTTTTCATTAGAAGATACCAATTAAAATATATATCCGTCGGAAGGGATCCCTTTTTTTCGCATATTGTTCTTTTTCCTAATATACTTTGGCATAACTGTTTTAGCTTATTTTTTTGCCATAATAATTCTTTGCCATATTTTTTTTCGGCATACAGTTTATGTTGGCATAATTATCTACAAGCCTAATTTGTTTTGGCATAATTTTAATTCGCATAATGTTACCAGCCCTAATGACTATTAGCATAATAGTATTAAAGCATAAAAATGAATAGGAGTAACGGAAACAAATTTGAGTTATTTTTACGTATTTTTTTTTGATGTTTCATGTTAATGATTTATTATATATAATATTATGTAACTGTCATGCATTACAAATAATTAATTAATTAATGAATAGTCATGTATCTGACAAAAAACACTTTTTGACAAGGTAGGCGTGTTTTATTTTTTATATTATACGTATATTATTTAGTGTATATTTTTAGCAATTGCTTGTAAATATGCAAGTTTCGAAGTATATTAATTTTTTACCTGATAAAAAAAACCTGGCTCCCAGGGTATCAAGAACCTAGCTGACAGAAAGGAGCGAGCGCAGTATAGCGCGAGCGGCGACATTTTTGACAGAAAACGAGAGACAATTTAAAATGCGAGCGCGAGAGCGACGAGCACAGCGAGGAGCCAGAAAAAGAACATATAATCAAATAACGAGAATTATTTAATTATATTGTATAAAAATGTGTATCAGTATTTTAAATTTTAGGAATTAATTATTATGATTAGAGTAATTATGCAAAAAAATATATGCTTAAGCTGTTATGCGAAAACAATGTTATGCGTAAATATAATTAGGATAAACAAAAGTATGCCATGTTATATTATGTCTAAAGTTTTTATGCAAATGGATAGGGAACCCCGTCAGAACAGGTGTGTAACAATCTGACTCCAAATATAAAGGCCAATTGAAGCAGCTAATTTTCAATCCTTAATTGGAAATTCGCCAGCTTCTGTTCATAGGAACATTAAAAACCCGACTTGAACATCGGATGCAGCTAACGTGGACACAGGAACTGAGTCGTAATGCCGGAAATAAACCGGAGCGGCGCTGTACGGACCGTCCGAACGGTTTCATAGGAGTTAACACGCGGCAAACGCATTTATACGGTGCACTAGACAGTGCAGTTTTAATATAAGTAATTAGATTTTATGTAGGCAATCATTGAAACAAGACTTTGAATTGGAAATACGTTTACACACAAGACAATGTATTTTCAAAAAAATAAAAGGCTATTCAGTGTTAATTTTCAAGAAACTAGGTAATAAATCGTTGTTTGAAATCTATACGAGTTTGTTTGTTTGAACGCGCTAATTTCAGGAACTTCTGGTTGGAATTGAAAAATTCTTTTTGTGTTGGGTAGTCCATACTACGACCAATAGGTGCGGAGCATAAATGAAAAATGTTGCAATAACGGCCAAAATTATTCCTTTTTGAGAGCTTCCGTTGCGTGCGCTGCGTAATCGGTGACAGTTACGCAACATTCATGTATGTAGGGTAGCTAGGGTAGGGTAGATAGGTAACCAGATGACGGGAGCGAAGCCGCGTAGGACAACTAGTCTGACTATACAATTCAAATATCCACAGACTTAAAGAAATGTCTATCTTCCATGAAAACCTTCGATCACTAATAAAGGTGAAAACAAAGTCGCAGATTATTTGTCTTATGTGATAATCTTGAGGATATACAACTGAGTAGGGTAGGTCGAAGAACTTACGAACTCTTGCATCTAGACATAATATGCTATGGCAATAGATTTACGTACCCTAAAAAAAAACTTGTTTGAAGTGATGCATTTACCAATAAAATCTGTCGACGTGAATCAGAAGCTTCGATTTATATGAAATAAAAGCAAAGAATATAAAGCTAAGTCCTCTGTAAAGGCAAGCCGTAATTGGTTAAATGCATACTCGCCCAGTTCCGATTCGTTACCCGACCAATCAATATTGAAACTGGGAGATTGTGCGAAGTCATCACAGAATGAGGAGAAAATAGAGGGAGGGAAACTGCGTTACCAACATAACAGCAATTATTATAACTTCTTGTGGCATGTAATGGAAAAGTTGACAGGGAACTGTTTGTTTTGGTATGGGCACAGATAACATAGGTATGGGCTTGTGATGAGGAGAGATGAAACGCATTTGAGTAGATGAGTTATGAAAATAAATATAAACAGAAACAAAACTAAAAACTGACTGCTTACGAAGCGAACTAAAAATATGTAAACGAGAAGATTTTTTTATTTTTATTTACAACTTTTTGTTACCCAATTATGTTTTTTTTTTAAATATTTTTAAATATATTGGTATTATTATATTTTTGTAATAGGTACCTCTAAACCCTTTATTTTGTTACCCCATTCGATGGGGTTGGAAAAAAATACAAACTAGGACCCCCGGCTATATGGGGCCCAAAATTCGCCATGTTTGTTTTTTATGTCACTTGTCTAAGAACACTTGGGCGGTCAAGATGTAGATGTCAATGTCTTTTTATATAAATCCGTATAGCGGTTTGAAAGATATAGGTAATTAGCGAGGACGGTTGTTAACCAACTTTAAATCGTAAACTGTTATTTAAAATGAAAAATTATGAAAGGAATCTAATAATTGCTTTTAAAATTAGTTCTATCAGCGGCTTCGCCCGCGTAAAAGTCGAAAATTGTCCCGAAGGAAAATATTCCCGGGATAAAAATCATATGTGCTATACCAGACTATAATCTATCTCTGTGCCATTACATCCAGATCCGTCCAGCCGTTTGAGCGTAAATAAATAACAAACATACAAACACTCACACACAGACTCACAAACTTTTGCCTTTATAGTGTGATGTGATACCTATTCAATGATACCCTAATTGACATAGATCGCCTTATTTTTTAATTTTGGCAATATGGCGTTTGTTTGTCGCTTTGATTACTGTCATATGAATAAAAGAAATGACGTAAGAATCATCAAAATCGCTTTTGTCTCTAGAGCGCCACATACTTAGAACAAACATACATACCTACAAACATAGGTACATAAGACTGATAAACACATTACCCTCCTTCGGCAGTCGGGTAAATATGGGTCGATGGAGAGGAAAAAGAAAATATGGATGGGTTGTAAGGAATAAAATACTAATAGTACATTATGGTACAAGTGTGTAATGTTGGTGATTACCGCTGAGGCGCCATTGAGACCCGAGCCGTTAGGGAGATCCGAGGACGGTAATCATCAATACACACGTGTACCATACGACGTTTTTCAACACACTTGTGAAGAAAATAATACAAAAAATCATTTTAACAGTGAAAACGAATTGTGAAAAATTTCTCGCAATGGCGGGAAAAATAATCAGTTTTCTTATGCGCGCGCATCTAACAATGGCGATCGGCCATAGACTAATAAAGAATGGGGTTTCTTTTTTTTTGGCTTTTCGCGGATAGAGTTTTGGCCACGTACGAAATGGGGCATTTCAAGTTTTCTTTATTACAGAGAAAAACAAAAGTTATATTTGAGTGAAAGTTTTATTTATTAAACACGTACAAGTTCGAAATTATTTATTTAAATACGAAGTTGCATGGAATGAGCAAGCAATATGTAGGTTCATTACTTTATTTGTACTATTGAGAACGATCTTTTTGTTTTTTGTATCAAAACTTTTTTAAGAACAAAGTAACTTAACCAATAAATAAAATAAAAAACTCTTTAACTCACTTGTGAATAATAGCAATGAAAAAGTCACAGTTTGATTACATTTGTCATTATATGCCTAATTGCGGTGAAATTAGAGCCACTTTATGAGCAAGTGTGTTGAAAATATATTTATCGAACCAAACAGCGTTACTTTGCTCGGGTATTCGCGGGTTCGTACTCAGCATTCTCCTGAAAGTAAACAATATATCTAGGATTCCTCCATATTCCTGCTCCATGGAATATCTATCAGCTTGTAACTGTCCCATACAGTGCAACGGCCTCTCTTCTCGTACAGAGAGGGCTCGGTGCTCGCATCAATCACCACTCCTGCTAAAGGTAGGTTGGCGATTTCAGATTTTTTATGTTCTTTAATTCCTTCACCAATTTGCCTTCACGGTATTGCAGAAGACTTTTCACATAAAAATAAGCAATTCATTGCTCGGTGATTTTCGAATCAGTTTTGCAATGTGTAATAATTTTATTCTTTCTCGTAGTTTTGAGTGGAACTTCTCAAATGTATCTTGCTTGTGCCTCTACGAGAGTCACGTTTACACCATCAATAATTCACCAGTGTTCACACAGGGCAAAGTTCACCAACTTTGGCACCAATACCCAGATCCATTAAACATATTCCGTTGAGTACGATGGATCGTAGATTTTGAATGTTGGTACACATTGTTAGTGTTACCAACTGCTTTAGTAGATTAGGACTGACTGAGTTATTCTATGTTATGGTTGTGTTACATGTAGGTAGTAGTAGCAAGAGTGGTTTCATAGGCTAATCTATCTATACTATAATATTATAAAGAGGAAAGATTTGTATTTTTATATTTTTGTATGTAACGAATAATCATATAAAACTACTGGACCGATTTAAAAAATTCTTTCACCGTTGGGAAGCTACACTATCCCCGGGTGACATATGCTACTCTTTATCCATGTATTCCTACGGGAATGGGAGCTACGCGGGTGAAACCGCGTGGCCTCCGCTAGTATTATATATAGAATTAGGTTTAATTCAAATGTCTTGGTAGGTTGTGTACTTAATCTGCAGGAAGTTAATGGGAAAAGATTACGTATAACCCGTTGTGTACAGCAGTTACTGCATTCTAGTAAAACATATCAGACAAGCTTCTGCCAGCGGTTTCGCCTGCGTGAAAATTGTATTCTTATACCAAGGGATCATTATACCGGGATGAAAAGTCTATAACCTATCTCTGTGTCAAATTTCATCGAGATCCGTTCAGCCATTCTGGATTGAGTAACAAACGTTGGATGTACGTTTGTTGCACTTCCACACACACATCCATCAAAACTTTCACATTTAAAATATTAGTAAGATAAATGTAATATCTACGATACTAGAAAAAAGGTACAGTTTAAAATTATTCTTTGAAAAAAATCTAAACCGGATTGAGTAGGATTACCTACTCCATACCGACTTTACATAATTTTAAAGCACAGTTTCACTTATCTTATTTTATGTCCAATACCTGTTACGTAACAAGTTTAATGAAGATACAATTTTTTTCACATTTCGATCGTTGGAACTGTACACAGTTCGTTTAACTACCCTTTTTTGAATATCGAGTAGTCCCGTGCTGAACGAGCTTTCGTTCATCACGGGGCTACCTAAGTAAGCATGCCACTATAACTGTATGCCTCATCATTCTGTATTTCATGCGCTTCTAGCTAGAGTCAGACCAAGTCAGTTACGTAAGAAAGAAAAGTGCGTTTATAGGCAAAAAGTTACAAAAAATACGAAAAACACTTAAAAAAATTGTTAAAATATATTGCAATATATTGTACCTACCACTATTTGTCTCTGCATTACCCAAAGGTTGACTGGTAGAAAATGCCTAAGGCATTAGGTCCGCCTCTGTACGTTTGTGTGCATAAAGTATTAAATAAATAAATATAATAAATTAATTAATAATGCTTGAGCATAATTACAGGAAAGAAACTTAGTATTAGGTACCTCCTAATATCAAGTTACTGATAAGCTGATTTCCAGCCGCAACTCACGGCCCACGGGTGCCATATAAACCTGCAGTAGGCAGACCTACTACAGGTTATGCAGGTTTTCATTGAAAAAATTGTTTGACAGCTTCGCAGTACTATCTTGCTTTTAACATGAATGAAATTCTGGGTAAAATATCTTTCGTTTTGTCAATGAAACCGTGACGTAATTATTATTCTGCGAATACTTTTTAGTGATGAAACGGATATTGTGACGAGTTTTCGCCATTCCGTTTTCATCAATTTCCGCGTATTTTGTAACATTTCCACAAATAAATTGAACAGATTTGGCAAAGTTAATGTTCCATGAATGTGGCCTTTAAAACGTCCAGCCAATATTGGGGAAATTCTTGTAAAACTATTTAAATTACTTATTGCCCAAAGGTTGACTGGTAGAAAATGCCTAAGGTATTATAATAACTCCGCCTCTGTACATTTGTGTGCAAATATTACGGGCGGAAAACTTTATAATTGCGTTAATGGACAAAGATTTTGTTTCAGAGTATCAACTAGATCTTTGTTTGGTTGTATAAAATGTTTTATTTAGAAAACTTTTTATAAAGATTTTTAGCTAATTAAATGAATAATATGGTGAGATATACTGTTGAGGCCATGGCTAAGCCTATATTCTATGTAAGTCCTTTTAAAAGAAACTTCGTTCACTCTACTGTGTGCCATGAAAAAGGATATAGGCCATGATTAAAGTATATAAATAACAAGACATAATAGTCAATTTGATTTAGGGAGGCTGAGTGGAGTAGAGGAAGCCACTAATAGAATAATAGTACATTATGGTACAAGTGTGTAATGTTGGTGATTACCGCTGAGGCGCCATTGAGACCCGAGCCGTTAGGTGAGGGTCTTAAGAGAGCCGAGGACGGTAATCATCAATACACACGTGTATCATACGACGTTTTTCAACACACTTGTGAAGAAAATAATACTAAAAAATCATTTCCAACAGTGAAAACGAGTTGTGATTTTTTTTCGCAATGGCGGGCAAAATTAATCGGTTTTCATATGGGCGCGCATCTAACAATGGCGATCGGCCATAGACTAAAAATAATGAGTTATCTTTTTTTTGGCTTTTCGCGAATAGCGTTTTAGCCACGTAAAAAATGGGGAATTTCAAGTTTTCTTTATTACAGACAAAAACAAAAGTTATATTTAAGTGAAAGTTTTATTTATTAAACACGAACAAGTTGAAATTATCTATTTAAATACGAAGTTGCATGAAATGTGTTGCATTTGTACTATTGAGCACGATCTTTTTTGTATCGAAACTTTTTTAAGAACAAAGCAACTCAATAAATAAAAAATAAAAAAAAAATACTCACTTGTGAATAATAGTAATGAAAAATGTCACAGTTTGATAACAGGTGTCATTATGTGCCTAATTACGGTGAAATTAGAGCCACTTTATGAGCAAGTGTGTTGAAAAAATAAATACCTACCACTTCACCAACAAACAAATCACAACAAGCCTATATTAAGTTTGATTGACATTTTCCATCCATGCATTGTTAACTGGTTCGCAAGTCTATACAAAGTTCTGCATCAGTAATGAGCCGTCAGTTTTCAGGGAATCGCCACAAATAGTTTATTTACTTGTCTACCTTGCTATCGTGCACCGCTGGCGGTTCTATTGTATTCCACTTATTTATTCATTTCGACCTGACCTAAGTGGATACGATGCATTACTGGCGTAATACAAAGGAAAGTGGCTGCATTTTTTTAAAATGAAAATAGAATTATGTTTTGTAAAAGTCAACACACATGGAGTAAAACACAGTAAATAAGTGCAAAGACAAATTGCGGTGAACGTGCCCCATCTAGAAAGGGTTACCATTTCCTTCGTTTTATCAATCACAATAGCGTCATGTATTTCGTGGTGGCCCAGTGGCTAAGACCCAGCCTCTTGTGTTGAGGGCGTGGGTTCAAATCCGTTCAAGTACCAATGTGATTTTATCTAATTCATATGTTCTTTCTAAGTTTATCTTGGACATTGAAGGCAACAGTGAAGGAAAACATCGTTAGGAAACCTGAATTTATATGGTTAATGTACCTAAGTCTGAAATAGCCAAGTCAGAGGCCGGTGGGGTTTCCATAGGTGGATTATTTAACTCTGATACCAGGGGTGGCCACACACTAACAAGAAAATGGCGCCATAAGTACTTACGAGTTTTTTTACCGCGGTTTTCCGTGTATTTTGCCGGATTTAAAGTAGCCTATGTTACTTAGCGTAAATGATAAATGATTTTATTTCTGTAAGTTGGTTTCTACAAACACTTTTACATGTCGAACATATTTTTAAAACTAGATGAGGTCGGCGTTTCCTATCTGACTACTCTGAGAAGAAAGGCCGAAACAAACTCAGAGGTCACAGTCTCTTTTAAAGTCCTGACAAAATCTTGATTAGATCATGTGAAGACCATGTAGACTGATGTCTGAAATGGTCTTTTGAGGAAAGAACCAGCCAGATTGAGTGGACCTGTCCAGTCAGTGCACGCATTTGTCAATAACGGAGTAGCTCAACTCAGAATTTAAGGAGCTCAACGATGCATTGTCGCACTTTATCAGTGAAAGAATTTACGCGATCGGATTGATACCTATTTCAAGAGATTTATAATCCTTATTGTTATAGGATCGACTGCTATCCAATGAAGTCCATTTTCTTTGTGTAAATTGTCTATTTTCTTGCTGACTGCATTATTTTGAAAATCTATGATTGCAGATAACAATTACTTAAGTCTCAGAAAAACGTTTTCATCTAGCTACAACGATTAAGATGTGGGCTTCATGGATAATTTATATTTACTGAAAAACTACTTATTCATGGACAATAGACACTACATAAGCGCTTCAATAAGAAAGCGATCTCTTACAGAAAATTAAAATATATTCGCTAACATTTTTCCACACGACTTAATAGCTTTCAAACTAAATACCGTAGCAAAACGGTAAGGGTGCTTATCCACCAAAGCCGTATGGGAAGCTAGCGCGATGCGAGGATGCGTAGCGATGCTGTGAAGTGGTATGTAACTGAGTGCTGCGAGGATGCTCTTTTTAGAAGAGTGCGCATACATTCCTCGCACGTGTCTCTCGAATCTCTCGTACATATCACTCATTTTTTTGTATGTACTTAAACTCTTTTCGCTGGGAGAAAAATAAAAGGTAAACAAACCATAAAAAGGTTTTTACAGAAAAGGTTTTTCTTTGCTGTCACTAAAATCTAAAATATCATGAGATGATTTTTATTTCATAGAACAACTAAATACACACATGCCAAACATTCAAACTATTATTTGCTTAACTGTAACAATACCAATATATTCAATGTATAAACAAAAATAAAGATATTATTAAAACCAAAACCAATAGCCGACATTACAAAAGCCTCTCGAAAACCTGGAGTTCGGAACTATTATGATAACAAATTAAAGAATGCTACAAGAGTAACCATTTTGCTTTGTGAGTTGGTATTTTTAAATTATTCGGATTATATAACCGTTCGACTATTGTTTGTTTACAAAACGTTTTTTTCTTCAACGAGTAGGGTATAGCTACGCTAGTCCGCTATACTACAGAGCTAGGCTAATCAAAGCTATGAGGCTGAAGTGATTGGTGAACTTTTGAGAGCTAACACCTCTGCTGGAAAACCATCCTTATTCAGTACATTTAGATTCACAAGTATAACCCTATTAGTCAAAGTCATGACGCGTTTTACCAAACATTAATCTCTTATTATTTATGATACTCAAATATAAATATTTCTTCTATTCATCCCGTTCTAGATAATGGTCTTCATTTTGCTTTGGTTTTGTTATTGAAGCTACTTGGTTTTCTTGAAAATAATTATATGTACGTATAGATAATTCAGTTCTCTTTGGGATACATTCTATAATTATTGGCTGTGTTAGTTTCAATGCACATTATTGAGTTCAAAACGTTAGTGTAACAAAAAAACGTCTTTAAAAAAAGTCCTTTTTTTCGTGAAATCATTATTATCGACAGAATGCACAAAGTGGAATTCTGCAATGGAGACAAAGTCAATAGCGTTTTCCAAATGCCAAAATGTTTGGGACTGGCTATGTAACCGTTTGGTAGAAGCACACTTCATATAGATTTTTTTTTTCAATAATGTTTATAGCAGATGTAATTTTGTCTAAGCCAGTGTGCCGCAAACTTTTTGAGTTCAAGGTACACCCAGGCAATCGAAAAATTTTGGAGGTACACCATGAATGAAATAAAACAATCAAAAATTCTTCCATACAAACGTAGTCTGGCGATTACTCAACTGTTTGATGGTGTATGTTCAAAATAAAAAAATATATCAATTTGTCTCATCATTATCTAGCCCTGTATGGAAACAGAAAAGTAAAAAAAATACAATATTTGAAAGTTATGAGCGTCGAAAGTTCCATATTTCAACACTAATTTTAACGCAACTTTGGGCGGCAATAAATACCATAATAAGAAGGAAAATTGCAAGACTCCCAAAGGTCTGTTCATAAAATTTCGCCCTAAATCATCATCCATTTCGCTACAAATTTGCAAAAGTGCTAATTCGTACGAGAACTAGCTTCTAACTGCTCATCGCAGCATCAATCTCTTTCGCACGTGTTGTCGGATGAGACAGCATGCATTATAACACCGAGCACAAAATAGTTCGTGCCTTTGACTAGGGAAGGTTCCCCTAGTCAAAGGCACGAACTATTTTGTGCTTCATTCAATCAACAAACTTAAACTTTAAATTGCAGAATAGTACATTATGGTACAAGTGTGTAATGTTGGTGATTACCGCTGAGGTGCCATTGAGACCCGAGCCGTTAGGTGAGGGTCTTAAGAGAGCCGAGGACGGTAATCATCATACACACGTGTATCATACGACGTTTTTCAACACACTTGTGAAGAAAATAATACTAAAAAATCATTTCCAACATTGAAAACGATTTGTGAACTTTTTTTCGCAATGGCGGGCAAAATTAATCAGTTTTCCTATGCGCGCGCATCTAACAATGGCGATCGGCCATAGACTAAAAATAATGAGTTATCTTTTTTTTGCCTTTTCGCGGATAGCGTTTTAGCCACGTACAAAATGGGGAATTTCGTATTCTTTATTACAAACAAAAACAAAAGTTATATTTAAGTGAAAGTTATATTTAATAAACACGTACAAGTTGAAATTATCTATTTAAATACGAAGTTGCATGAGATGTGTTGCATTTGTACTATTGAGCACGATCTTTTCTGTATCTAAACTTATTTAAGAACAATGCAACTCAACCAATAAATAAAAATAAAAAAAACTTTTCAACACACTTGCTCATAAACTGGCTCTAATTTCACCGCAATTAGGCACATAACGACACCTGTTATCAAACTGTGACTTTTTCATTACTATTATTCACAAGTGAGATAGAGTTTTTTTTTTTAATTCTATAGGTTATAGGATATATAAATTATTCATTGTCTCTTCAAGAAGCTTCAAGTGTATGACAATCAAGAGATAATCTTAGTGTTGTTGTTGTTGTGTGTGCGTGTTGTGTTTTAGTGTTTGATATTTAACAGTATATTAAGTAGTATTATGTCTAATTAATATTATTTATACATTTTGTACACTGACAGCCCTAATTGCTTCTCCTCTCGTTTAGTCCATCCAAAGGTTGTCTGTAAGAGATTGCCCTGTGTGATAAGACCGCCCATCTTTAATTTTTTTTTGTAAATTATTGTTCTGTATGTTTTTTTGTGGTGTACAATAAAGCATATAATAAATAAATAAACCTTATTTTACTGAGGCAAACCAACCAATGACCACGGTACACCAGTGAGCCGCGGCACAGCCTTTGCGGAACAGTGGTCTAGGCGCTGTTCTCACCCAATAATAAAAACACAACTCCACTGCGACGCCATCAAATCGAAGGCGCCGATATGGTACAATAATGACTTCGTTTTACCTCGTAATTGTCACTTAAGTACTAGTTGTTCAGCAATAATGACAGAGTAGCCATACGTGTGTACAATCGATATATTTGCACTGCCACGTGCCGCCGACGACTATGGGGCTATTATGGGAAGTTGCAAGCCTCACAATTATTCCATACACGTCTTGCGCGCTGCTTTCAGAACGTATCTATAAAAATATTACTATATATATTAGTTAAAAGAAAATTGTTCCAGTAAAAAAGGAAACACACATTCCATTGGCGTTTCCTCGTTACTATTTATGGGTTTTGCACATTTTATAAATATAACACAATGGTTATTAAACACTTGTTTCCCATTTGTATTATTACTTGTGCCGTAACCTACATTTTTATCTACAAATCGACAAAAACAAGCGCTATATCTTTTGCGTTTTCCTCAAAATTACGTAAAAATGTTGGCCATTTTCCTTGTTCCCCAAACGAGACGGTGTTAGGGATAAGTGTTGGAGAAATAACCGCAATTTTTCATGAAACCTAGTCGGTAAGTTTCTATATTAACTCTGAAAATACTGAGTATTCCACCTGGGAAAGTTAAGGCAATCAGCGATGCTAATTAATTCTCCTGCGCTGAAAAACTAATCTACTTTTTCTGACTTCAATGCGAACTCGTTTTTGCCGACCTCGGGGAAAGAAAATAAATAAATAAAATCCTGAAGGGTTCGACTGGAGAATGTTTCGCTTTTTTAACTTCTGTTATTGGGTAAGTCTATCGATGGTCCGAAACTTCGCCGTATTGGGTTTCAAACAGAACCCTTCGGATGTGGGGTGTGTGCGAAGCTATGTGTTTAGAATAAAGTGTTGAGGAAAGCATTTGAATCGTTGCTGAAAGGTCGAACTCCTACTGTTATATCGGCATTATTGAGCGCAGTTTTCTGCATCGCTGGCTTCTCTTTTCAATCGCTCATAACGTCCTTTTGCGAACTTGCTTGCTTTTAGATCTTATGTACGAGTATGTGCTGGTTATGTCGTGAGCATTGATACAGCATAAAGTAAATTTGAAAAATATCGCACAGGAATCTGTGTAAGTGTAGTAGTAGGTATTATAATAGTCTACCCGTACAGCCTTTTTACAAATTTCATCCAAATCCTTTAATTCCTTAGGGCGGGATTGATTAACAAACATATAGACCTTATAGTGAATGCCCACAAAACTTGTATCGGTAATGTATCAGATTTTAATTTCATATTTTGTATTTTCTGCCATGTAGGTTGGTTGTCAGCGTATCGTTGTTATATTATTAGCACCATATTTGCGAAGGAATGACTATATTGCCACAGGTACGTAATTACGTATAGATTTCAATATGCGGCCGGTTTTCACTCGCAATACCCTTTGTGCACCGTTAAAAATCAAAAATCAAAATCATTTTTTTTATTTCACATAGGCCTACATGGGCACTTATAAAACGTCGACAAAATGAGCACGGTTCGGGTTGGTCGTTTCCTATGGAGAGGAACCGGCAAGAAACTCCATGGTTACTCTTTTAAAAATGGTTTGGTTTTACAATATTTACATGTTACAGCATTAGTACTTAGATATGGGGGGACAACGTAGGCCCGAATTATGACAATAAGTTGTAAGAAACTAAAAAAAAAAAAGAAAAAGATTATATAAAAAAGTTAACAAATGTTAACTAGCATCTAGAAGGCCTACAATGTTCACACATTCACAAAACAATCGGTAAAAGAATCTATACAAAGGTAAAAAATAATAAAAATAAGTATAACAAGACTAAATTTAACACGTTGTGTGCTTAAAGCCCGCATTCATGTGATTTTAGAACAGCCCACGCTTATGTCAACTGGCATTTAGTAATGTACCTCCAATAGTTACTTGTATTCTATCTACGTCATCGTCATCATCTGCTTAGACTTTCCTAATTATGTTAGGGTCAGCTTCAAGTCAACCGGATGCAGCTGAATTAATACCAGTATTTTACTTGAAGCCGCTGTTTATCTGACCTCCACAGTGCGGTAACTGGGTAAAGGTCGTAGCTCATTTACACGACCCCGCTACAACACCGCTCCCGCATAACACCGCTTCAAACAGAACTGACTGCTCGCTGTCCACGCGCCGACAGCTAGCAGGCAACCAGCTGCTGTCCACGCGCTTACAGCCGTCAGTCAACTAGCTGTCCCCGCGTCGACCGCTTAGTGTCTAAACACACTATACCGAGGATACGCGAATCTACAGACATTGAGCGTGTCAGACACGTTCCGGGGCAGACAACGACAGACACCTTTTATTTACATCTGAGCGTGCCAGACACGTGCCAGGCCAGACACCGTTTATTTACATCTGAACGTGCCGTGTCAGACATCGACAGAAAAAGGAAAAATCGACAGGTAAAGGAAACAAAAGATGTCTGCACGGTTCCAATGCTCTGTTCACACTGCCCGGTAGGTAGCTACAGACACGTACAGACATGAACCGTACAGACAAAATATTCTTTCCGCGAATACTGGCCGCGCACGGCCCGTGTCTGTTGGTGTCTGCGCGGCCGTGTAACGATACATATAAATATGTTAATAGACACTGTATAAAAGAATATTATTTTGTCTGCCCCGGAACGTGTCTGACACGCTCAATGTCTGTAGATATAAACGGACCTTTAGCCTTCCTTTTTCGACAAGCAACGTGCTTCAAGCGAGCAGTTTGCGTGCGTAAAGCGCGCGGGCCACCTGCTTACGCTTGGAGCGCGTGGTAAGCGAGACGTCAACTATCGAGTGGTAAGATGGCGAGCTGTCTGCTAATTTGTGTTGTCAATGTAAAGCAAGTCTAAGGAGGAAGCCCTGCAGCTCACATTCCAATGAACATTATTTTGCCGGGACGGAGCGGTGTCGTATAAGTCGCCTACGACCTTTACACGATACACTTTGTAAAGAATGGTTCTCAGATTTTCGAGCTTCTAACGACTATCAAAGAGCTAAGAATGACAGCCGGGATAGCTTCAGCTTTACCTGCTTTCGGATGCCCGATGGAGTCTTGGTAGGGATCTCTATCCACGGATCGGCCTCGGCTTTCTCGAAGACTTATATAATTAATGTAAGTCTGGAATAGCGAAGTCAGATGCCTGTGGGGTTCCCAGAGGCGTAACTCTGACGACACCAGAGGTGGCCAAGAAGAAGACCTTGAAGATTGTTCGTTTGCCTGTTCTAAAAAAACATATACAATGGTCTAACCTTGCTTTTTAGGTAGGTATCTGGTCAAAAAAAGCAAAGATAAAAAGATATCGAAGCTCTACGCACGCAATTTATAAAAAAAATGGCGGTACCGCTATACGTCTGCCTACATAGTTGATCTTGCTAGAAACAACAAAGTTCGTACATACATCCCCTCCCTATGATCCCTGCCGGGCAAACCGAGTTACACGTAAAGCAATTTATTAGAGGCCCTTACCCTATGATCTAATGAAAATTCAGGATGCTACGTAGCTCCAGAGAGAATATAGCACTTAATCATATAGGGCTTTCAATAATAAGGTTAATTGAGGTTTGCGTCTAAACCATGGTTACCTGGAAATGAAGTGTTTTATGCTTTTGTCTGCGAGTTTATCAATTTTTATGTCGAACGATGAACTTTTCTGTTATCTAAGCAATCTGCCTAGCCTCTTCTCAAATTTGTCGAGGTCGAGTTCCAGTTTTATCAGTAGCAGCAGAGTACCACAATTTTACGCTGATCGACTGGTCATCTCATTTAATTGACATTATCTACTCGAACTTTGTATTGTATAGATTCAGACTTCTTACTAAAAACAATGGGCCATCGAGCTCGACTAAACTGTATACATAAGACTTGACTAATGTCCTATAATCCCTAGATGGGGCAGAGGGCGTCCACAGATGTCCTCCATCGCGATCGGTTTTGAGATTCACGCTTCACCACGCTCCATGTCATTCCGATGCTCGTCGCTTCTGCCAACACGGTGCGACGCTAGGTTTGACGGGGACGGCCACGCTTTCTTTTACCTTGGAGATTCCAGTCTAAAGCTTGCTTGGGTATGTGATCGGTACCCCTTCGAAGCGTGTGGTCAATCCAACTCCACTTGCGACGCTTGATCTGGCGGTCGATCGGGCTCTCGTGGCATTTCTCCAACAGCTCTGCGTTGGAGATGGTCTCGGGCCAGCAAATTCCGAGAATGCGACGGAGACAGTGGTTGACGAAGACTTGTATTTACAACTTGATATAAGACCTTTATTGTAATACCTGTGTTCACGAATAATGATTGATTGACTGGTCAAACTACCACAACCCAGTAACTATATAACAGGATAACTCTTGGCAAGACTGATGTCTGATTTACTGGCTTCCGACTACCGTAACGGCTGTTATAGATGTACAAATGACATTTTGATCAACGCTTAGAGTAAAAACTCTAAGCGTTGATCAGAATGTCATTCGTATAACCCACTGCATCCGATTTTTATCCGAAGCCGAGATCCGAGTTCCAACCGAATTGGAAATGTACTGATTTCAAACGGACGGAGTTCGGATACAGTGTGTAACCTCCTCTACAAGAAATACTGTGGCTACTTCGGACCGAAATTTATCGGATTCGGATCGGATACAATGCGTAACCGCCCTTAACGTGTATGCCTATGTTTAATGGACTAGCGACCCGCCCCGGCTTCGCAAGGGTAGTAGAGCACATTATGCCGACAAACTTTTTCTGTCGTAGGGTCGCATCAGCTTGAAATATCCCACCATACATTATTTTGTTATATCTCAAAGGGATTAGGTAGCGTTTTCGATAAAAGCTCCCAGGCAGCTTGCCTTTTACCGATATTTTCAACAATTATCGTCATATTTCAACCAATTTACACAAAACTTGCTAATTTGTACATCTAAACCTTCCTCGTGAATCACTCTATTGGTGAAAACCTGCTCCATGTGAAAACCGCATGAAAATCCGTTCAGTAGTTTTTGAGTTTATCGCGTACAGACGCGGCGGGGTGGCGGGGACTTTGTTTTATAATTTGTAGAGGTAGTGATAATCATCCATCCACGGACCACACTTGCCAGACTAACCTTGAAAATCGGACTTATCTCCTTTGTTAATTGTATCAAAATCTTTACCAATCGCAAAAACTTTGCCTATTATATAACCTTGAAAATTGACCTGTGCGGCTTATGTTCCTCAAGTTTCTTCGTACTTATCTCCTTTGTTAATTGTATCAACTCAAATCGCAAAAACTCTGCCTATTATAATCCGATTTCTCTTGTTTTTTCTCAAAAGGTCGATTCAATGTCAATATAGGGTGGTTAATTGGAAGCCCATTTATTTTTAGACCTTTTAAAATGAAGCCCAAATCTGTGTGGATATTTTAAGAACTTTTCTAATTTTCCTTTTATTATAGTCAAGATATTTTTGGAAATGAATTGGATTTGGTATCTGACGTCATTAGATGAGAAAAGAAGGAATAATTCACTATATTTGATACCGTGAGGTCCGTAGTTCCGTACCACATTTACTTATCAATCAATCTGCCTAGCTATTACCCAAGCTAAGTACCAGTATTTCACATAGAGTAACTAAATACCTATCTGACCTCCAAAACCCAGTAACTGGATAGGTACCCAAGTATGTTGGGACCATTCTTACCAGATGCAGCTAAGTACCAATATTTTACATAGAGTCATTAATACCTATCTGACCTCCAAAACCCAGTAACTGGGTAGGTACCCAAGTATGTTGGGTCTATTCTTACCGGATACAGCTAAGTACCAGTATTTTACATAGAGTAACTAACTACCTATCTGACCTCCACAACCCAGTAATTGGGTAGCACGATACCCTTTGGAAAGACTGGTGTTAGATTTTCCGCATTCTAACTATCCGTAACGACTGTAAAAAATCTAAAAATGACAGCCGGGACCAACAGTTTCGTGTTTGCCGACGCACATAAGTATCTGTTGTGTTATTTTAAATGCCGTAAATGTGTATGTCAATGTTTGTTGCGATTTCACAGTTAAACTGAAGAACCGTTACATGTGTCGTGAAACCGAAATAAAATATTTAAATAACTTCTTCATTAGCATTTATTTAAATCAGCAGATGCTTCAAATACAGGATGTTGGCAGCCTACCGCGAAATTAAAATTTCAATGAATATAATAACAAACAAAAAAAAAGCAATTCGCCGCCTACGACCCTCATATTTCTTTCATTCACCAACACAAAGAATTTTTTCCCAGTAAAACCACCAACGTGACATTATGTTGGATAAAAGCTGAAGGGATCCTAATTACACAAAACCTACGCCTACTGAAAAAAAAACTAAGTACCACACATGTACGATAATTCCGTGATTATATCCCACTGGTCGCATTTTCCATGTTATCATCAGACATACATTCTTAGAAGCGTAAAGAGGAACAATAGAGATTAGGGATTTTCGGTTATATTATTCTCGGTACTTCAGAATCATGGCAAACATAAAAAGTTATGAAAATAATTTGAGGAAAACCTTGTAAGAACCTTTTTCGCCGCCGCCTCTAAATTAAAGTATGTTTTAAATTTTGTATTGCTCGGTTGAAAATAGACGAGGTTGGATCTGTTGAAGTTCTAATCCGATTACATATCCCGTTCAATGAAAGAAAGTTACACTGTTGCTGAGTCCAGAGTGGTGATGTTGCTGTAAATGTTAATGTTGTATTGTCTATGTCGAATAAATATTTTCTATTTCTAACCCCCCACGGTAAAAGAGGGGTGTTATAAGTTTGACGTCTATGTCTTTGTGTGTTTGTTTATTTGTGTATCATATTGTCTGTGGCATCGTAGCACCTAAACGGATGAACCGATTTTGAATTAGTTCTTGTTTGAAAGGTGGCTTTATCGAGAGTGTTCTTAGCTGTTTGATGAAAATCAGTTAAGCCGTTCAATAGTTATGCGCATTTTACTCTTTGTATCGTGGTATTTTCGCAAGTAATCGTGATATAATTACGTGGTACGATAGATTGTCGATCGAAGCGTGTTTACTACTAGAGAAATAATTTAGTTTAAAGTGGTATTTGTGTCGGGGTTTTTTATATTTTTCTTGTATTGGTAACTTAAAATACACGGTTCCAGTCGGTAGGCCACGAGAGCTCTCTCGCGGGCATCAATATATACAAACCCTGAAAACGATGCATGAAAAGGAACGTAAACATGCTTGACAGTTATTGCCAGCTGGTTATAACATGCAAAACCTTATACAGGGTGTTTGGAAGGGAGCTGTACATACGCCTAGGGTAGAAACTAGGGATAGTCTGCTACCTACCCCCGCCCATTATATTGACCTTGGCCTCAAGGTTTTTTTTTAATTTATTTTTATTTTTTATTTGACTTTTTTGTGATTTTTTGACTAAAACTACCTGTAGCTCAAAATCTATCCATGGGACCGGTCGGCTAATGGTCTTGTTTTAATCGTTAGAGTCTTAGGGTCCTGCAAAAAATTATTTTACACCAGAAAATTGTGGAGAAGAAAAGTTATGGGGCCTGAAGTACCGTAGTAAGGTAAAGAAATAATTTTAAGGGCAACTTTCTATGGGGTTTAAAAAAAAACTAACAGGGTTGGAGTTCTTCTGATTTTTTTAAAACATCCTCAGTCCATGCCCTTTCTAACGATATGCTAAAAGTGTAATTATCACTTTTAGTTTTAAAGTTATTAATTAATTTCCGCAACTAGGGCACTTCAAGCAAAAATTTCAACTAATGAAAATTAAATGTGTTCGATCGTAAAAGGATGGCAAATGAAACAAAAAATTTGGTAATGACTAATGTCATTAAATTACAAATTTTAATTAATTACTAATTTTAATTAATTACAAATTTTGTTCAAATTGATGACCATTGACCTGTAAACATGCTCGGCACCTCTTCCTCATCTCCACGGTCACCGTTCTAAGCAGCAGTTCCTCGCGCATTGTATCGAATGCGGCGTGGATCCTGTTAATTAGAACCTCCCTTGTTGGTACTTCTTCTGCGTACACCAACTCTTTCGCCCTTCCCCAGACGTAGAAGTCGAGTGGGGTAAGGTCAGGCGACCTTGGGGGCCAGGGAATTGGCCCACCCCGACCAATCCAAGAATTAGGAAAGCAGTTGTCCAGAAGCTCCCTCACTGCTAGGCTCCAATGAGCAGGACAGCCGTCGTGCTGGAAGACTATGGGCCGATCTTCGTCAAACACTTCTTCCGCTAAATCAGGCAAATCGTTTTCGAGGAAATCTAAGTAGTTTTGCCCGTTTAGGTTGTCTGGCAAAAAGTGCGGCCCTATCAACCGATTACCGATGACGCCTGCCCATACGTTCACGGAGAACCTTCGTTGAAAACCTCTGTGCCTCTTGACTCTCGGGTTTTGATCTCTGGGTGCCCAGTGATGGAGATTGTGGTAATTTACAATTCCTTCCTTGTCAAACTTGGACTCGTCAGTCCAGAGAATACTCCGTAAAAAATTAATATCTTCCACGTCCGTATGGAGCAAGTGGCGGCAAAACTCCACCCTTCTTGCATAGTCGTTATCCTCTAAGCCTAAAACAATAAAAATATCAACGTTAGCGGTTTCCTTATGAATTAGTAGCTATGTAACATTGATTGCTATCTCTGTCTTTCCATTTCTATCTCTCTCACACACATGCTCATGTTAATTTAAAAATTGCCTATGAAATTCACATGCTAGTTCATTACATAAGAGCTAAAAACAAAAACTTTATGTAAAAAATTACCTTGAACAGGGGTGTAGTGGAAAGGATGACGTCCATTTTCGCGAAGAACCGACCAGACTTTCCACACGCTTAAACCAAGCGTCCGGGCTACGGTTCTTACGCTTCTGGTCGGATCTTCCTCAAATTCAGCCAATATGCGTTCTTCCGCAGCCAAATTTGGTTGAAATCTGTTCACGGCTGGTTCCCGGAAATTTAAATTTCCGGTTTCTCGCAGACGCCGATAAGTTGAGCCAAACGTTTGGTGGTTAGGCACTCGCCGGTTAGGATACCGTTCTTGATAAATCCTCCGTGCCTCGCGCCCATTGCAATCAGCCATTCCATACACCACCAGCATGTCGGTGTACTCTTCACTGGTAAATCCAGCCATTTTGCCAACAACAAGGTAACAAATAACAAAACTTAACAAAAACGAAGTAATAACAAACTCAACAAAATTAACGAAAACAGTGGAGCGTCGTAACGGCAAGTACGTAAGTTAGCTAAGATGGGTAAATCTCGACTGACTAACAAAGACCCCAACGAGTTACCTGCCCGGCCCCGTCGACCCAAGAGCGAAAGAGACATGACATGACATGTTTTGTCTCTTACATGTTGCTCTCGTGTAAGAGTGAGACAACAAATTTGCCAACTGTAGGCCAAACTGGTTTAAATTCTGGAAATTACATTTGTCTTACAAATGTCGACTCGTGGTGGTAAAAGTGCCCTAGTTGCGGAAATTAATTAATAACTTTAAAACTAAAAGTGATAAATACACTTTTAGCATATCGTTAGAAAGGGCATGGACTGAGGATGTTTTAAAAAAATCAGAAGAACTCCAACCCTGTTAGTTTTTTTTAAACCCCCTAGAAAGTTGCCCTTAAAATTATTTCTTTACCTTACTATGGTACTTCAGGCCCCATAACTTTTCTTCTCCACAATTTTCTGGTGTAAAATATTTTTTTGCAGGACCCTAAGACTCTAACGATTAAAACAAGACCATTAGCCGACCGGTCCCATGGATAGATTTTGAGCTACAGGTAGTTTTAGTCAAAAAATCACAAAAAAGTCAAATAAAAAATAAAAATAAATTAAAAAAAAACCTTGAGGCCAAGGTCAATATAATGGGCGGGGGTAGGTAGCAGACTATCCCTAGTTTCTACCCTAGGCGTATGTACAGCTCCCTTCCAAACACCCTGTATATCCCTGGAGGAGTAAACAAAGTAGTGTGAAATAGTTCATATGTCGTAAATCAAGATGATAGTAGCTTATATTACCTACGCATCCACTAGGAAACAATAGTTCTTTCTCACTGGGACAGATGGCGTAACTGTCGCTAGTCCCTGAGCGTTACACGGACTTATCTCGTACTGTTTTTTCTCGTGACCAAGAGTACTTATGAAGGTAAATGTTATTATTGGACTTAATTACCCATGATCTCTTATTCAAGTTTTTCATACTTACGTAAGTACAAGAAGTACTGTGGCTACTTCGGACCAAAACTTATCGGATTCGGATTGGATACAGTACGTAACCGCCTTTAACGTGTATGGAAGAGTCTCGATATGTATAATGGACTAGCAACCCGCACCGGCTTCGTCAGGGTAGTAGAGCACATTATGCCGACAAACTTTTTCTGTCGTAGGGTCGCATCAACTTGAAATATCCCACCATTTATTTTTTGGTATAATATCTCAAAGGGATTAGGCAGCGTTTTCGTCGTAAGCTCCCAGGCAGTTTGATTTTTTTCCGGCATTTTCAACAATTATCGTCATATTACAATAGTAAAACTATTGTATAGTAACTACAATGTCCAGATGTTGTTTCAAATTTCAAATTTTATACTAAGCACACATACACTATTTCTTTAATAATCCGCCAAACAGGGGATCGGCACTGTCTCTCCTTAACACAGCCAACATTTGTAAACTTTGGAATCCCATTATGAAATAAACTATTATTATTATTATTTCAACCAATTTACACAAAACCTTACCAATTTGTACACCTAAATTTTCCTCATGAATCACTCTATTGGTGAAAACCGCATGAAATTTTGAGTTTATCGCGTACAGACTCGGCGGGGTTTGTTTTATAATGTGTAGTGGTAGTGATGATCATCCATCCACAGAACAAACTCTGCAGACTAACTTTGAAAATCTCCTTTGTTAGCCGTATCAACACCAATCGCAAAAACTCTGCCTATTATAATCCGATTTCTCTTTTTTTTTTCCTCGAAAGGTCGATTAAATGTCAATATAGGGTGGTTAATTGGTAGCCCATTAATTTATAGACATTTTAAAATGAAGCCCAAATCTGTGCGGGTATTTTAAGAACTTTTCTAACTTTCATTTATTACAAGTCAAGATATTTTTGGAAATGAATTGAATGTTGTTTCTGACGTCATTAGATGAGAAAAGAAGGAATAATTCACTATGTTTGGTACCGTGAGGATCGTCTGTAGTTCCGTACCACCTTTATTTATTAATTAATCAGCTATTACCCGTATATGTTGGGTCCATAGGGATGTTTCATGGGTAGAAAAATGATAATTCTATTTAGTCCGTCAGTGAGATTATCAAATAATATTAGACCCGTATTTTTTGCTTTTTCAAATAAATAAAAATTTACTTAGATAAAGCGCATCAAAGTTCAGGAGCGGGGGCTTGTGACGTCACTTTGTCAGTAAAAAGTGTAGCACACCCTGACGTCACACGATATTTAAACGCACTGTATCGTCGTAATTTTTTGTTTAAGTGGCAAAAGAAAATACGTGTCTATTATTTTTAGGTTTTTATCTGGCGGACTAAATAGACATTTTTTGTCAACTACTCTATTCTAAGCAGATGCAGCTAAGTAACAGTATTTTACATAGAGTAACTAACTATCTAACTGACCTTCACAACCCAGTAACTGGTAAGCATGATACCCTTTGGAAAGACTGGTGTTAGATTTTCCGGATTCCGACTATTCGTAACGAGTGTCAAGGTTCTAAAAATTTCAGCCGGGCCCAACAGATTCGTGCTTGCCGACGCACGATGAAATCTGGGTATGGTCATCCATCCAAGATCCAACCTCGGTAAGTGTTCTAACCTGGAAGACCGACCCGTGCGTCTGTACTTATCAAACACGCAGAGAAAACACCGGATCTAGAAAAATGAATTTTAGGTGAGACTTGAGAGTGTATTTCTGATCACACGGGTTGTGTTGTTTTAAATACCGTTAATGTAGTATTTCTACGTTTGTTACGATTTCACAGATAAACGGCAGAACCGTTTTATGTGTCGTGAAACCGAAATAAATTATTTAAATAACTTCATTAGCATTTATTTAAATCAGCAGATGCTTCAAATACAGGATGTTATTGGATGTTGGCCGCCTACCGCGAAATTAAAATTTAAATGAAAATAATAACAAAAAAGAAAAAAGCAATTCGCTGCCTACGACTCTCATATTTCATTCATTCACCAACACAAAGATGTTTTCCAGTAAAACCAACCACGTGATATTATGTTGGATAAAAGCTGAAGGGATCCTAATTACACAAAACCTACGCCTACTGAAAAAAACTAAGTACCACACATGTACTATAATTCCCTGATTATATCCCACTGGTCGCATTTTCCATGTTATCATCAGACATACATTCTTATAAGCGTCTTTACGCTTCTAAGAATGTATGTCTAAAATCCCTAATCTCTATTGTTCCTCTTTAGGAACAATAGAGATTAGGGATTTTCGGTTATATTATTCTCGGTACTTCATGATCATGGCAAACATAAAAAGTTATGAAAATAATTTGAGGAAAATTTTGTAAGAACTTTTTTCTCCGCCGCCTCTAAATTAAAGTATGTTTTATTTTGTATTGCTCACACAAACCCCGTTCATTGAAAGAAAGTTGCTGATGTTGTTGTTACTGAGTCCTGAGTGGTGATGTTGCTGTAAGTGTTCATGTTGTATTGTCTTTGTCAAATAAATGTTTTCTATTTCTAAGCCCCACGGAAAAAAGAGGTGTTATAAATTTGACGTGTGTATTTGTGTATCTGGCAGTCATAGCTCCTATACGGATGAGCCGAGTAAACAAAGTAGTGTGAAATAGTTCATACGTCGTAAATCAAGCTTATATTACCTACGCATCCACTTGGAAACAATAGTTCTTTCTCACTGCGACAGATGGCGTAACTGTCGCTAGTCCCTGAGCGTTACGCACGGTAACTTAACTCATACTATTTTTTCTCGTGACCAAGATTACATCTTTCTTCCTTAAATGTAGGTAAATGTTATTTTTGGACTTAGTTACCTATGATCTCGTAATCAAGTTTTTCATACTTACTTAAGTACTCGTACAGTCAAGGGTCAAAAGTGCAGTCTTACTCTCCCAAAACTCAAATGGTTAGTTTTTGTAGAAGAAGTTGAATTATCCACAACTGATTTAATATGTTGTATATAAATTAAAGTATAGATCCTACTAACAGTGAAAAATTGCAAAAAATATAACTAAAAAAAATTGTCGCTGCCGTTATGGTAGACTGTGACTGCACTTCTGGCCCTTAACTGTACATAGAAAACTTTAGAGACCTAAAGAGACTACCTTTAAAAACTACATGTTTTGGGCAATTCTCAGAGCAATAAGTATAGATCCTACTAACAGTCAAAAATTGCAATAAATATACCTAAAAAAAATGGTCGCTGCCGTTATGGTAGACTGTGACTGCACTTCTGGCCCTTAACTGTACATAGAGAACTTTAGAGACCTAAAGAGACTACCTTTAAAAACTACATGTTTTGGGCAATTCTCAGAGCAATCCAGTCTTCATTTAATTAATTATAACATATTTTTACGTGTAGTTAGAACTTATGTAACTGGTGTAATCAACGCCATGTGCATGCCCTTGCCACATGTTACTTAAAGGCATCGCTATTCGCCTGTCTTCTGTCACGCTATCAATTACTCCTTTTTAACCGACTTTCCAAAAAGGAGGAGGTTCTATGTTCGACATCAAGTTTGTATTTTTTTTTGTTTATGTTGATTTCTCCGTCAATTGCGAGCCGATTTTGAAAATTCATTTTTTTTGTTTGAAAGAGTATGTTCCCAAATTAGTCCCATTTTAATTTAGTGAATATCTGATGATGAACTTCGGAGATATACAACAGAACTCTTCAATAACTAACATCAAATCTCTTGGGATTGCTGCAATCGCATGTCTGTTTATTGTTTATACCATTTCATAACATAACATCACGCCAGTGCGGTCTAAAGTGGTACGCAGATGTGTACAGTTCACCTTAGTACACTTTCATTTCACCGGGTATGTTCAAGTTTCATGATATTCGGATATTCTATTCTGGAATTATAGATACCTTACAAAGAACTTGCCTATTAGGTACAATCAAAAGAGAAAAAAAACATTTTTCATAAAAAAATACTACCGATTTCCAACTAAAAACACTACAGAGTGAAAAATAACTTTCTTTTTTGAAGTCCGTGTCCTTAACGAAAAAATTTGGTAATACCTACCAAAGACACCGACTTCGTTTTTAGTTGGAAGTTAGTAGTATTCTTTTGAAAATAAGTTTTTTTCATTCTATCCACATCTCACACAACCCATCCATCTTTTCTTTGCCCTCACTCTTCCCCTCTCCATAAAAGTTCGGGTTTACAAAACATCGCTACCTACCTCTTCTTAGAGTAAAGGTAACGTTAGTTAAAGCCTCTCGTGCCAAGTTACACACGATCTATCAATAGCGTCGGGGGAACTAGATCGATGGAATAATAACAGCGAGAAGCATTACCTACGGGGACAAAACATCGGAAGCACGGAGCCGAGTCTCGGTAAACAATTCGTTACGTTACTTACGTCATACGATACGATACGTCCTGTAGGGCTTTTCCTGTAGGATTTATTTCTACGTTCAGGTTATTTTTATTTTCTCCTGTGTTGAGGGTGCGTTTACAAACATTTTAACACGTACCAACTTTCTTTAGGCTATGCAAATGTTTGTTCCGTGCGGGAAACAAACCAGCGACACGCAGCGCGGCAGCCAATCACCCAGTGTCTGCGCCTTCAAAGTCAAAGTCATACATTTATTTGCAGATAAATATGGTTACAAAAGTTCTTACAATGTTGTATAATAGTAGCTTAACATATTTAATCATAGCATAATGACATGCAATTTTTTGTTAATTATACAATTAGGTCATTTAAATATAAACTGAAGGAACTATTTTATAGTATAGAACCACCTGCGTAAAACCCTTCTGACGCGGACCATTGGAAGTTATTTGATTTCGTTAGGAATCTTGTTATAAATCTGAATACACATAAGATAACAACTTCGCGTAGGTATATAGTTCCGTTTTCATTCTAGGAATAATTTATATTATGGTATCTAGCAGTTGCCACTTATCTAACTAGTATTTTATAAATTCAATTATGTAAATACATAATACTGAGCTTTAAGGTAGGTATTTTTTATTTCTTTCTTCGCTCTTTTGTAGCTCCATGGTTAGGTATTGCCCAAACTTATCAATATAATGCTAAAGAAAATACGTTAACCTTTATATTTACCTATTAAACTTTAGCAACTTTCTGTAGTTTCTGCCCACCCCCATGGAAAAAGGCGTGAGTTTATGTATGTATGTATTAAACTTTATTTTTCATTTATATTTTATCTTCTCGTCTTTTCGTTTACTGGCGAGGTAACCCAAACCCTAAAGATAATAAAATTTATACAATAAACGCGAATCCCGCATCGTACCTATCACGTTAGCAATGTATTATTCTGATAAGATATCCTTTTATTGTACTACCTTTTTCCCGCGTCTGGGCTCCCTAGGCCTAAACCCCAGAAACCATGCATATTTCTGTTGCTTTCGATCATTGAAATAGTGTTCGTAATCGTATTCCCTTTACATAATTTTGCCACTTTACGTAGTCTCTTCTCGAATGAAATAAGTTAAAGATTAAGATTGAAAATACGACCCTTTTTTTAAAGACCCAATTGAATACGTAAGTTCTTAAAAGAAAGTTAAGAAACGGAGAGTAGAAACATGATACAACAAAATGAAGCACAATTTATTTTTGTCCAGATTGTAAAAATACTTAATTTTAATCAAATTATTTTTCCTAACGGAGACTAAGATAACAATCCCGTCGGTCGTGGTGTACCTCAACTACCCGTATACTCTCTTGAACACCAGTTCAAGAAGCAAGGTGGAGTCTGTGTGTACGTCCGCGATGACATTTGTTGTCGTCGTCTCCGTTTGCTTTGAGAAATCGGATTTTTCTGCCTTTGGTAGTGGTGGTTACTTTTGGACACTGGCGTGGAGAAATCTCTCTACATCGGCGTCTTCCAATCGCACGCCGCCGGTGACCAGTAGACAACAGCGCTCTTTAATTGTCTTGTTGCTGACGTAGCCCAGCAACGGTACACAACAGCGAAGCTTAATTTTCTGGGGGACTTCAACGTCCATCATATAATGTGGTATTCCCGAACCGGAAAACTGACCATTGAAGGTTGAAGGCGCGCAAGTTTGTTCTAACGCTAGTTCTAACCCAGCTGGTGAATGTGGCAACGCGAGTACCAGTTGTTGACGGCTATACACCCAATAGCTTAGTTCTGCTGACAACTGATCCGGATTGTCATTCAGTATCGGTCTCAGCTGGGAACGTCTGAACACTGTCTGGTGAAAAGTCGTGTCGACCTACTCTCCTCCAGATGCTAGTCCTAAAGGCACGAGGCGAGTATGGCGATACGAGTAAGCAGACTGGAACGAGATGCGGCACTTTTTTGCGTCTTATCTATATTTGTGCTTCTCCTCGGGTGACCAATCGTGCTGTGCAGACGTGATTCGGCAGGGAATATAATAATATTTTATTCCATTCTCCAACATCACGCTCGGTCACAAATCCCACGCTGAGGTCCGAAAAGAGTCTGCCTACCAAGCCTGGGTCAAGGCTCGCGACCGCAAAGTTAGATCGCGCAGGGGGCGCACAAGGAAAAGAGCCTTTAATTCTGCCGCCAAGTTCTGTAAGCGGGTTCTGCGTGGGGCACGTTTTGACCATATTGGTCATACTAAAGAGGTCCGGCGAGTATTGTGCAGTCTAGACGTGAAGAAGGTCAGCGGGCCTGACAGCATTCCAGCGAAAGTGTTGAGGCAGTATGCGCCTGAACTGTATCCTTTGTTAATACGCTTGTTCCGCCTCTCTGAACAGTAAGTTGCTGACCTACCTTGAAGACAATGATCTCCTCAGTGACTGTCCAAACTGTAGAGGAGAGTTATTTAAAGCGTAGGCATGAGAGCAGGATAAATAATATATTAAGTAAGAGTGTCATTCTGAATTTCGACAGTTAATTATTTCGACAGAGTCTCAATTTCGAAAAACAGTAGTTCGACAACTCATTGCTTCGACAGAACATACATTCGACTAGCATTAGTTCGACAGATTATACTTCGACAACACACATCTTCGAAGAACACTACTTCGACAAAACCATTCCTCGATATGCACTTGTTCGACGGATCTCTAGTTCGACGGAACATAACTTCGACATAATACTGCTCTAAAATGTGACAATACGATCACGTGTCGGCGTTTCAGACTAAATTGAACTGGCTGCTGATTCGGCGTCGTCGAGATACTCATATCCTATTTCTTTTCTATACTATCCTACACAACCCTAATTCTCCTCAATACCTTCGTGAACGCTTTGTCCCGAGGGGTGAACCCTGTCGCACTTCCACTTCTCTTCTCCTACGTACCCCACGTCACACTTCTAGCCGCTATGATGGCTTCTTCTCTGTTACTGCAGTGCGTCTCTGGAACTCTCTACCACATACCCTACGCGACAGCCCTTCTCTGAATTTCTTCAAGAGGAAAATCAAGGATCATTTTCTGACTCGCACTTGAGCGGTTCTTTTTTTTTACGTAATGTCTCGCGGGCGTTGTTAGGCTTTTTGACCCCTACAGACTCGAATAACCCAGCCTTAAAACAGTGTTACCATTACATAAATTGTACATGCTGAAATCGGAAAGCCTGATTTTCGGGCGAGAGTAGAGTAGCTTCGCGCATGCAAAAACTAATAGGCAAGAAGTTATTGTAGTCAGTCATACTCGATTTTTTTCGAAGGAAATATTTATTTATTTATTAAAACTTTATGCACAAATACAAAGGTGGACTTAATGCCTTAGGCATTTCCTACCAGTCGACCTTAGGGAGAGAGAGATAAAACATGGCAGGTGCAATTAACTGAAAGAACGAGTAGAAAAATAAAATAAAAAGAAATTACTAAACTTACTGCTTAAAAATATATACTTAGATACATACATATAGATATAAAATTTATACATAAACAATGTCATTGAGAAACCGAATCCAACAAACTAACTGTGTCAAGTTTCTGCAATAAATGTATGTCTGATTTTTCGGCAATAAATGTATCTAGGGGTCTCATTATCCTAATGTGCCCAGGGCCTCCAATAGGTTTAAGTCGGCCCTGACTCATCGGTTTTGTTTTCTTTCTTTTAGATTGGTCACTGCCTGCCTACAACTTCATATAAAGCGAAATTCAATTATTATTGTCACATTTCAGAGCAGTATTATGTCGAAGTTATGTTCCGTCGAACTAGAGATCCGTCGAACAAGTGCATATCGAGGAATGGCTTTGTCGAAGTAGTGTTCTTCGAAGATGTGTGTTGTCGAAGTATAATCTGTCGAACTAATGCTAGTCGAATATATGTTCTGTCGAAGCAATGAGTTGTCGAACTACTGTTTTTCGAAATTGAGACTCTGTCGAAATAATTAACTGTCGAAATTCAGAATGACACTCATTAAGTAACACAAGGAATAAGAAACATACAACACAAAAACCGTCTCCAAGGTAAACAGAAAATGGAATGGCAAAGCCACATAAACATAAGTCTTATTATTTTAAAGGTAGAATTATCCAGTTAAAACTAACTTGGTTTTGTACCTCCTCAGTACAAACATCCTTCATAATGCGCACAGCGAATGAGTGGAAACTACCTGCGTCTGTTTTCGAGCTCATTCAACCCGAATCTCTTCAAAGTTAGAGTGAACAGGTTTCTTCTGGGTAAGCTCACTCCATCGTCGACTTTGTCTCTGTCACCTCTGACCAAGACCAATAGCAAACCCATCTCAAATAAAAAAATAATACATCAAAAAAATAAATAAAGCTATAGGCAGTCAGTTAAGGATTACCTTCATTGAGAGAGTTTTCTTGAAAATTACTGAACAATATCGAAAACATTAATCACAAAAACCAAGTTCACATATTATTTTTATGAAAAAGATTTTCACTTTGTCGAAAATGATTTTATATTTTCTGCTAGGCGGGCACTAGGCAGTTTAATAAATGTGAGGACATTGAAATAATTCTTTGTTTCATTTTATTTTTCGGTAAATGGTAGTTTGTTCGATATAAAAGGGCGGTCACAATTTACTGAAATCGTGATACGCATGATTATAGTTTTGGTATTTTTATTTGACTGCTATGTTTCGACAGAGCTTTTTTTAAACTTAGCTCTTTTTATTAATCTATCATCTTTGATATTTGAATTTACTGGATTTTATAGTCATAAGCTCAGGATCCGTGCATTTTCCAAGATAAAAATTTGGTATGATACTCTGCGATAAAAGTTCACAGAATTTTTCGTACTCGGTTCAGTACTTCTAGAGATTTATACCCCGATCACAAAATACATTTTGTCTCTTTATAAAACATGGTTTAGATTGCGACATTGCTCGTTAACATATGTAAGGTAAGGCAGATACTAATTTGCTGGTTAGGTATTCGTCAAACAAAGGATATATATTTGAACATAAATTTGTAGACATAAATATAATAAAAATCCGCTCTTTATTGTGCTGGAAATCAATAGAATAATATTCTATTTCTATAAACTCATAACCATTGCATATTAAAGCTTTATGAAGCGCCGCGCCGCATCGTGAATATATTACTTTCGAAAGACACACATTGCATTCTGCGAATTTAAATAAAAGTTTTATATTAAAAATAAGCATTTAATTTCCACGCACAGAAATATAATATATTAAACTTATATCATTATACTTATACATTTTTAATAAAACTTTTATTCCTAAGTTTAATACGGAATAATTTTGGATCATTGTCTAAATTTAATTATGCGTGAATTCAAAATCACTAATAAGTACAATTTGCATGGTTCTACAATGTTGATTTAGCTCAATTAGAGACGCAACCCCTCTGTATCGTCGGGGGTTAAAACATAAAAATGGAGGGTGTGACCGACATTGAATGATTCAAGTTTATGCTTTTTACGTATCGATTTGGTTGCTTTGATTCATTCAAATTGAAAGTCGCAAGTCATCTTTTTTCAGAGCCTTTTACATTGTGACTCACTTTTACTGAGCTACTGTCTGTCTGAACACCACAACTCAACCACTGGGTAATACGATAACTATGATAAGACTGATTATATGACTTTTTTGCTTCATTTTTATCATCATCAGCCTTATAATCTTCCCACTACTGGGACACTCTCTATCCTCTCTGTGAGAGATGTAATGGGCCTTAATCCAACACGCGGGCCCAGTGTGAGTTGGTCGATGTCACATGTCTTCGAATTTTTGGTTTCTTCGATGTTTTCTTCGGGCTTACATGTAGGGAACTACTCGAAATCTACGAATACCAGCCGCAATAGCTTTACAAGTTCATATGCTTTACGAGGCATGGAGTAGTTCCGGTAATGGTCACCCATTCACAGTCCGAAATTTTGGAGTTCGAAGAATCACCAGCTCGCGAGTTGGCTTCGGCCTGCAGGTAAGGCGTACTATTCCCTCATTCCCATACTACTGATCGCCCGGTTTGAATCCGCGAATAATTATCCGCTTTTTTCTGCAACATTGCCAGTCCCTTCAAATATAGTCCAATATTTATAATAGGCACAAAGTTTAACGAGGTTTCTCAAACCGCTTTAACATTTTTGATCAGACTGACTTCGTCAAGAATGCTTTACCTTGAAGATGCACCTTGACGAGCGGCTGAAACGTAGCCACGAGCAACTCGATTTAGTTGCTTGTTCATCTAAACCTATACTAATATTATAAAGAGGAAAGATTTGTATATTCGTATGTTTGTATTTTTGTATGTAACGAATAAACTTAAAAATTACTGGACCGATTTCAAAAATTCTTTCACCGTTGGGAAGCTACACTATCCCCGGGTGACATAGGCTTTTTATCCCTGTATTCCGTTGGGAACGGGCACTACGCGGGTGAAACCGCGAGGCGTCTGCTAGTCTATACCAATATTATAAAGAGGAAAGATTTTTTTGTTTGTTTGTACCGAATAGGCTCCAAAACTACTGGACCGATTTCAAAAATTCTTTCACCGTTGGGAAGCTACTCTATCCCCGGGTGACATAGGCTTTTTATCCCTGTATTCCCATGGGAACGGGCATTACACGGGTGAAACCGCGAGGCGTCTGCTAGTTCAAAATAAAACTAAACCGCTTACCTTATTGCCATACGTGATCATCTGATCATTGCCCTCCATCACTATAATTTACATCTGATCTTGTATCCAATCTGGGTAGCTCGATAGTGATACATAATCTAATGTAAGTGACAGCTGCGGGACATACAACCAGATTGAGTTCAAATCCCATCAGTATTGAATTTGCAATTTACACAAATTCGATCACATGCAGCGTCTTAAAAGTTTCTCAGAAAAATATGTTAGTTACTATTCATATTTAGATCATATTTACATACAATGTATCGGCGAGCAACGTGAAGACATTGAAAAAAATTAGGAAACCTGTGACGATTGGACGCTATATAAATTTGTTTGTTTTTGTGATTACGGCTTTCTTACAAATGCTATCTTGCGTAGATTACAAGGTACGCGTATGAAGTTTAATTTAAATCAGTTTAACTAATAATTTCCAAGATTTCAGGATTTCAAAGTTGCCTTAAACTCTCTTAAACACAACACAAAATATAGTATTTCAAAACGGGATTAGACTTTAAGAGAAAATAAGCTGAATGTAGTATCAGAGGCCTATCTTCAAAGATGTAAGACTAAGGGAAAGTAGAAAATGTGTCAGTATATCACTCGAAAGTCGCCTCGACATCTCGCAATTTATATCTCCAAGACATGAACTGATGACGTGGGAAGGTATCTATCAACCATGCTAGGAAAACACAGGACAGAGATGACTAGACTGGCGACATTGATGAAATATAGATAGGTTTTTATACTCAGAGTACGTAAGATGAATGTAATCGTAATGTCGAGAGGAAAGTTGTGAGTATGAAAGTAAATGGATATAAGAATAAGAGAAAGAAACGACTGAAAGATTGTGTGAATGATGATATTATTATGACGAGAACGAGTGTACTCGTAAATCCTA
Source organism: Orthosia cruda (assembly GCA_964057195.1). Taxonomy (NCBI): domain Eukaryota; kingdom Metazoa; phylum Arthropoda; class Insecta; order Lepidoptera; family Noctuidae; genus Orthosia; species Orthosia cruda. Next base: position 40,545,837 of record OZ059829.1, read on the forward strand.
GGGTGAAGACTAAAAGAGAAGTATGGCGGAATATGACACAACATTATTAGAATAAGAGCAAAATAATGATTGATGGTGATTTCATGAATATATTGCGTTTAATCCTGAGTTTTATAAGTTTTTATATCAATCATCCAAAGGTGTTTGCAATACCTAACTGTATTATTTATAATATCTACATATTACGTACCTATTTATAACACAGAATATTCTTTCCTCACTCAATAAACACATCACGTATTAAGCTCGCACTCACACCATTGAAACCTATATTTTCATACACAGGCATATTAAAAGCGGTTCATATAATAACACGTAAACATATTCTTATGTACATATATTTATTTTCTATGCCTATGATTGGATGAACTTGGCAGAATCCTCCTTAGATCTATATAAATACACAGTTCTTGTTTGGCAGTGGAATAGCTATTTTTAACCGACTTCCCAAAAAGGAGGAGGTTCTATGTTCGATATTGTTTGTTTTTTTTTTTTTTGTTTTTATTCACCGATATCTCCGTCAATTCAACATAATTTTGATTTTGAAAATTATTTTTTTGTTTGAATGAGTATGTTCCGAAATTGGTCCCATTTTAATTTGGTGAAGATCTTATAAAGAACTTCGGAGATATACAATAGAACTCTTCAATAAATAACGGCAAATCTCTCGGGATTGCTGCAAACGCATGCCTGTTTATTGTTTATACCATTTCATGACATAACATGACGCCAGTACGCTCTTCAGGGGTACGCTGACCTCTCATTGCACCGGTTATGTTCAAGTTTCATGAAATCTATTCTGGCTTTATAGTTACCTTACTAACATGCCTATTGGGTAGGTACAACTAAAAAGTGAAAAAAAAAAATACCACCGACTTCCAAATACAAAACTACAAAGTGAAAAATAACTTTATTTTTTGAAGTCGGTGTCCATAAAGCAAAAAAATGGTACCTACCAGAGACACCGACTTCCAAAAATAAAGTTATTTTTCACTTTGTAGTTTTGTATTTGGAAGTCGGTGGTATTTTTTTGCAAAAAGTTTTTGTTTGTTCGTTTTCTAAGATACATACTGTATATGTATTTACATAAAATCATGCCTTTTTCCCATTGGGGTAGGCAGAAACTACAGATGTATTCTGAGATGGCTGATTATATTCATACTGATTATCGTGGAAAATTAATATGCCCAAAGTTCTAGGACAAACGCACCAACGCGCAACGGACCTTGCATTGTCTCATGTTTTTGAACTTTGTTAGGCAAATATATGTAAAAACCATGGTACTGACAAAAAGTAACTAAGTACGTAAAGATCACATAGAAATGTTTCAACCGTAAACTGATTTGGATTTATAGAACGGGATGCACATGAAAGAGAAATTCAATATATTACAGCTTAGAATAATCTCAAGCAAAACAGGACTGGTTTGCTAGTTCTTATACAATTTCAATATAAAAACGAAAGCAGCCCGAAGCGTGCCAAATGTAGGCTGATTTATAAACATAGCTCTCTCCGAAGCCTACAGAAAATATGTAAATAAAGTTGTTCTATCAGAAAACAAAATTGTATTGTGTTGATTTTATCCCAGTTGGAAAACTACGCCTCGATGTTATGGTTAAATAAACAGAAACAAGCTTTTGTATTTTGAAACCTAGTTATTTTAAACAAAGAAACAGGTTCGGAATTATTTAATTGGTATCGATCGGCTTTCAGATATGTTTTCTTCGTGTATTGTGTACCAACCCAAATCTCAACGTGGTGCTTTGTTGTCTGCCGTAAATAAATGAGCTATAAAAATAGTTGATACAATTAAAACATTCGTTGCCGTAATTACCGAAACAATTATAAATCCCTTGAGCCTTGCGCGAGGCGATTCCGTGGCACAGAATGGGTTAAATATACGTACGATACATCAGCATCAATATAAGCAAGACTAACGTGCTAATTAGAAATCATAGGTACAGTTGAAAACAATACAGTAGTCACAAACAAACGCTTTAATAAATTCTTAATTGAAAATCAAATGCATATAATATAATTCTACATCAACCATATTATACGCAACACAATTCAAATCTCTCTAATAGTTACTTATTCAATATGTTTGAGTGCCAACCATTCTTCATTCGTGTAGTGGTGGGCGTTGCGACGACGAACCGTTTCTAAAGACCGTTTTTTGTTCTGCGACGGTGCAACCGTTTTACGTCCTGGGATAAAGCAGTCTTCGTTGCACAAAACTGTCTTCGAATAACTTCGTGCGATTTTTAATTTTACGCCTCAGAAAATACAGTCGAGATTCGAAAGCGAAATGATTAAACTACGAGACACGTCGGTCGTCGCAGACGTCGCGTCGTCCTTTATCGTTCCACTTTCGTTCACAAAATAGTTCTTGCGACGGTGAAACAGTTTTTAAGTCCGTCTTCGTTGCACAAACCAGTCTTCGAATAAATTTGTGCGAGTTTGTATTTTACGGCTAAGAAAATACAGTCGAAAGTGAATTGATTCAACTACACGCAAACGTCGTCGACTCGTCGCGAATGTCGCGTTTCGTTCCACGTTCGTTCCGTCCTCCAAGTTTCGTTCTCCAAGACGTCTTCAAACCAGTTGCGACGAAGACCGTTTTCTGCAACCGTTTTTGTCGTCGGGAAAACGGTTGCGTTTCGTCCGTCAAAAATACGACAACGACCCACCACTACATTCGTGGGGCAAATTGACAGAGGGCAATTTAATCCATTAGTTATAATCGAGGATCCGTAATCATTAAATGATTTCGGTAACACTAAGAACTAGAATAAGAAATGAGAATTAGGACTATGGTCGATCGGCCCTAAAAGTACTGAAGTGGCGACCGCGTGCCGGAAGAGGCATCGTTAGAAGACCTCTCTGTAAGTAGACCGTGACCTGGTTAAGACTGCGGGAATTCGCTGGATGCGAGACGCACAGGACCGATCGATATGGCGTCACTTGGGGGACGTCTATGTCCAGCAGTGGAACTCTTTGTGCTGTAATGATGATGATATAATAGGCAGTCTGAAATTAGCACCGGTAGTTTCAGGAGTTATGTAGAAATCTGATGTCTGGCATTCTCGTGGATCTTAATGACCTCACGCGCTGTCTTGATCGCTTCGTCCATATAGTGGCTCGATGTGATAGCTTGCACAGCGCCGTGGTATTCTTGCGTGTACAGCCTTGCGTTAGCGTCTCGTACTGATATGGGCATATTATGTGGGAAATGAGGGAAATGTCGTGAGAAAAGTTTGGTATGTGAATATGGATGGCTATAAGAAGATAAAGACATGGCGAATAGACTGTACGAAATATGATTACTTACCCTTTTTTGTATGTGTAATTCATATTTTCTACTGAGAATTTGAATTTAGGATCTGCAAGCAGTTGCTGGATAGCTCAAGGAGTTCTGTGCATAAGGTACTATATGTCTACTTGTCTACTGAGATGACCACTGATACAGAAGTATGGCAGAAGAAGACAGTTGCCGACCCCATACAAATTGGTGCCTATGAGAAGTACCATGTGTTAGAGAGCGTCAGCATACGCGCAGTATCGATTTATTTATTATAATCTAATACCAGGTATTATAAGCGAAATGTCACTATCAGTGCTAATTAGATCAATGGGAAGCCTTAGTTTCTACTTCCTAGGCATGTGGAGGTCACGACTTATATTTATTTACGTTAATGTGGAGTTGCCGTGCGTTGAGTGCGTCTGCTTTCTCATGACTATATCTATCTATCTTAGACAGTGGGGTAAAATAAGACTGCAGATAAGTAAAAGGATTTGGGTGGCCTCCACAGTGTAAAAAGCTTTAACTTTCTAACTGACCTTGACTATTCTGATTGCCTTATTATCTTATTAGTCAACTAACGCGCTTTGATACGAATTCGTTTTTAACCGACTTCTAATAAGGAGGAGGTAGTAAATTTGGTTGTAGTTTTTCATTTTATTTTGTTTGTTATTTCTATTACAAAGCGATGCCTGCCCACTGCCCAGGTTTACAAAAGTATCAATTTTGTCATTGCCACGGGCGACTGATTAGTTCATTAGGCGACACGCAACTGATTTTACAATCAATGTCAAGTGACGTCATCACATAATGGGGAGGGGGAAAGGAAAGTTGGTCATGCTTTTAGCTATTAGTGTAATGAGTTACATAATGTATGACACGGTGGTGTCATCAATTTATTTTATGATACCTTATAAATACACATAAACTGAACTAAAACCAATGTATTTCAGTAGGTACCTTCTCTTTTTAACCGACTTCCCAAAAGGAGGAGGTTCTATGTTCGATTTTATGTTTTTATTTTTTTGTGTATGTTCACCGATATCTCCGTCAATTGTAGACCGATTTTGAAAATTCTATTTTTTTTGAATACGTATGTTTCGAAATTGGTCCCATTTTAACTTGGTGAAGATCTGATGAAGAACTTTGGAGATATACAACAGAACTCTTCAATAAATAACGGCAAATCTGTCGGGATTGCTGCAATTGCATCTATGTCTATTGTGTATACCATTTCATAACATAACATCTCGCTAGTACGCTCTTAAGGGGTACGCAGATCTCTCATTACACCGGTTATGTTCAAGTTTCATGAAATCTATTCTGGCGTTATAGTTACCTTACTAACTGGCCTATTAGGTAGGCACAACTAAAAAGTGAAAAATAAAAAACTTTTTTGCAAAAAAATACAACCGACTTCCAAATATAAAACTACAAAGTAAAAAATAACTATATTTTTTGATGTCGGTGTCCATAACGCAAAAAAAAATGGTACCTACGAAAGACGCCGACTTCCAAAAATAAAGTTATTTTTCACTTTGTAGTTTTGTATTTGGAAGTCGGTAGTATTTGTTTGCAAAAAAGTTTTTTATTATTATTGTTTAATTTTATTCAAATTCAAAATTATTTATTTGCCAACGTAGTTAGGGGTAAAGATGTTATATATGTTTTTTTTAAATGTTCTCTAGGCTCTGCCGTCATATGGGCATGCAAAATCTTGCACATAAATTAGGTACAACCTAGTAGTTATCAAATTACAATAATTATTTTATTTATGCTTATTTCTCGTGTCTCCTGTGCGGGTCACAAATAAATATTTTTCTTTCTTTCTATATTGTACTACTGCAGGACAATTCCTCGCTACCCCTTTGCCACACAATATCTATGCAGGCTAATCCTTTCGGTAAGATTCGAGTGTTAACCCCAAGTATTTACCCAGTCTTTCGCTTGTTCCAGGAGTATCACTGGTATACATCCTGGCGGTGCTCCCAGGGTTACTGCCGTGGCGCAGCGGGCCCGGACCCTGGTTCCTGTCCATGTGCCACCTGCTGGGAGCGCTGGCGCCCTGGTGCGGCTCCTTCCTCTACCACCTGTTCATGAACCACACCCGCGGGGCACAGCTGTACCATCGGCTGCTGCAGCTTGATATGCTCGGGATCTGGGTCAGCCAAAGTATAGGTAAGTGGTTTCTTTAAGTAAGTAACAATCACGTTGTGCAGCAGCAGGATGATGGCTTCTTTACATACAGAGAAGGCGTGAGCAAACAGCGGGATTTTGATATAAGGAGCGGGCATTATAGAGCTAGACCACAAAGTACGTAAGCGGTGGCGCGCCGCAGACAGAGAGGCCACTACGAACAAAGCGTCTTTTTGCACACACACATTGACATTGCGATTTTACAGGGAATATTGGGCAATATCGGACCGAGCTCAGTCGTGCTGTCATGAGTGCTTTGTGCGGGCGTTTGTCACGTCATTCATACATTAAGTACTGTAACGAGGTAGCATTGGCTGGGTTACCTTAATTAAATGTTAGAGACCGGAAATTCAATATCTAGGAAAACAAAAAATTATTTAAAGCCCATAGACGAAATTGGAAAGGCTCTGAAACTTGATATAATAATATGGTTTCAGTCATCCAGCTCACAAATATGTTTCCTCCGACTGCACAACATAATTTTCTTCTTGTTTAAGTACATCTTTTTAGTTCGTATCTTAAGCAGTCGGGTTTTTTAATTTTATTAACTTTTTTTCATTTATATTTTTGACGAGCTTGGTGCTTTTCACATTTTAATGTTTTTAGTGTGCTCAATAATACACCATTTTTACGTCTTGTTACCATCCAATCTTCTTCGTATGTGGAGTCGTGATAATTAATGGATATTTGATGCTTTGTCTATCTTCTAAGGCATGTATTTATATTTATAACTTACCTACTCTTTTTTTAAATTCGGAATCAACCTAGTAGCAACCCTAGTGAAACTGTCAAGTTTAGCTGTCAATTTTTGAAACGGCGGGAGTGGTCCTTCTGTATACTTTCTATTTTGTGCCTAGACATTATATCGTAATTTTTTTTGTAACTATGAATGGTAATATTAATCATTTATAGATAAATATTACCACTCACTAATAATTACTTACACTGATATTGTTATTTAGGTTGTGGCATTCGATTCACACTGCTGGAGGAGCTCGTGGCTCGACGGCAGTGTTTTTATTGACACGAGTTTGCAATAACCTACACACCCGTGTATCACACGACGTTTTTCAATACAGTTGTGATAAATAGTAAAATCAAATCTTACATTTGTTTTTCCATAAAATAAAATTACCGTAGGTAAGTCGCCATATATCTTTCTCGAGATTTGGGGGGCAAAATTTCATCTTGCGTAGTTTTCGCCTCAGATAAAATATCGGGTGGAGTTAATTCCATTTCGTCACTTGTACTTGAACTCATATTAACAAAAATAAAACAATTTACCTATCACACGAAAAATAAAAAATTCGATTGTTCGATTTTTGAAAAATGTATGTGAAAATGATGAAATTAAAACTGGTAATTAATTTTATTAAACAACCCTTTGAACAACCAAAGACTTTGAGAATTCAATGCTAAGACGTACGGACTCATTAATTTTTCCTCGTATAAAATCTATGTATGAAAACTCCTTGCTACTAAACATTTTTTAAATTGACTTAAATTTTTTTTCAATACAGTTATTAAACATGGCGCACTTTCAGAGGCTATAATTATGATTCGAAAATTAAATCTTTTGCACTGGCATCTTTCTATTACGCGGTCGTGACTTTTGTTTACGAGCTCGATCATTAGTTTTGCAGTTTAGTTTTAAACTTATAAGTCAATTTAAAAAAGTTTAGTAGCAAGGAGTTTTCACACATAGAATAAAATTGGATAGATTTTATACGAGGAAAAATGAATGATTCCGTACGTTTTAGAATTGAATTCTCAAAAGTCTTTTAAATGGTTGTTTAATATGTTTAATTACCAGTTTTAATTTAATTATTTTTACATCAACATTTGTCAAAAATCGAATAGGCTGTATAGGCTGTTTTCGTTGTAAAAAAAAGTCCAGTTGCAAAAACGCGCCATTTTCTGAAAAAATATTTTTTTGTGTGATAAATTGATTCTTTTTTTTAATATGAGTTCAAGTACAATTGATGAATTGGAATTAACTACACCCGATATTTTATCTAAGGCGAAAACTGCGCAAGATGAAATTTTGCCTCCAAAATCTCGAGAAAGATATATGGCGACTTAAGATAATTTTATTTTATGGAAAATATTAAATTTAATTCTTTGATTGTTTTTACCACAACTGTATTGAAAAACGTCGTGTGATACACGGGTGTGTAGGTTATAACCTACTTTCCACCCTTGTATCACAATGTGCTAATAACTCAACTACAAAACTAAGATCGAGCTCGTAAACAAAAGTCACGACCGCGTAACAGAAAGATGCCTATGCAAAAGATTTAATTTTCGTATCATAATTATAGCCTCTGAAAGTGCGCCATGTTAAACAACTGTATTGAAAAAAATATTTGATTAATTAAATTCATGTTTCAACTTAGAACTCCAGGGAAATGTACGCTTTCGCTAGTAATACCTGAAATTAGAGAAAAACATGTCAACGGATCTGTGTAAACTCATTTTTCATTTGCATAAAATAACCTAGTCTTTGTGAGCAATCTTTCAGCGGCTAAAAAACAGGGCTTAAACCGAGGAAGCGCTTGAAGTGATCGGTCATTGAGCGTCGAGTGAGAATGACTTTTGTGATCGTTGTGTTTTCTTTTTAACCCCCGTCGGAAAAAGACGTGTTAGTTTGGCTGCTATAAGTTTGACGTGTGTTGCTGTGTATCTGTGTGTCTGTCAGTAGTATCATAGCTCCTAAACGGAGGAACCGATTTTGATTTAGTTTTTTTTGTGTGAAAGTTGATTTTGTCGAGAGTGTTTGAATAGAATAGAATTAGCTATCTTTTAATAAAATCGGTTCAGCCGTTCAAAAGTTATGGGCGTTTTACTGTTTGAATCGGGGTGTTTTCGCAAGAAAAATGTGTCGGGGATTTATTAAATTTTGAAATTTTACTTGTTACACTTACTATGTACAAAACGCGTATTGCGCCTAAGCAATTAGGGTTGCTACTTCAAAAATCTTCATAGGTACGAAACCGTGCACATGTAGTTTAAAAATTAAACCTTAAAATTTTGTGGTTGTTACCCTGAACTGACTTACTCCTGGGTAAATTCCTTCCCCAGTTCCTTCCATTTTTGTTGGTGTTGTGCTTCATCTCACAAATTCTCGAAGAAGGCGTCTCCATCTTTTCTTCGGTCTGCCGCGACCCCGTCTAGCTGTACCTCTAGTCATGCGATATTTATTAAACCCACAGTTTTGACGGCTTTCTGCAGACATCACCTGCCCAGTCCCACGCCAGCAATCTGTGGTGCACATGAAGTTTTAGAAACATTTTTCATTTCAAATGAAGCTTTCCTAAAAGTGATAGCGACGTAACATTAACGCCGTTCAAGTAGCTTATTTATTTTAAGATTAAATGTGCTTTATAAAAAGACTCTTTAGCATCCAATGTGTTTATGTTCTATGTTCTATGTTATGGGGTTTGGTTTCCGCACTTAGTCCTTCAAGTGGACCATTGTGCGTGGGCCATGGCGGCCGCTGGGTGGATTATTCCAACCAGCCCACCTCCCTCCAGAAGCTTATTAGGGCTCCTGGCTTACTTAGAACGTCTGTGTATGATCTGGGTGACCCGAGGGTTTGTGTTCTTATATGGGTGACCTCTGTGCATTCAAAGAGAACGTGCGCAACGGTTTCCTCAGTCTCCATGCATGCCCTGCATAGGGGACTATCCGTTATGCCTATGGTGTGGAAGTGTTTGTTAAGTGAGCAGTGTCCCGTGATGGTCCCCGTCATCAGGCGCAGGCCATTCCTGTCCAGGCGTAGCAAACGTCTGGTAAGCCTACTGTCCAAAGATGGCAAAGCCTCTTTGGACTGCCTACAGCCTGGTGACGAGGTCCACCAGGTTTCCGCTTGTGCCTGGGTGAATTCCTGTAGCCACCTGCGTATTTGGTTGAAGGGGATGGGTACAACAGGTTCGGGTCCATGGACCGTCGTGCTGGATCCGCGTTTCGCAAGCTCGTCAGCCGCGTCGTTACCCAATGATCCGCTGTGTCCCTTTATCCATTGCAGTGTCACCGTGTTACGACTAGATACGGTTATTTGTTCTAGTGCGTTGTGGCATTCTAGTATTAATTTTGATGTGATATATTTTTTCCGTAAGGATTGGAGGACTGAGGCGCTGTCGGAGAGTATACGTATGTGAGTGTCCGTAACCCTCCTGGCTTCTAGGGCGTGGACCGCCAGTATGATGCCCACACACTCCGCCTGATAGACGGTGTTGAACTCTCCTAGTGGTCTGGATATATTTATATTTAGGTCGTGTGAGAAGACCCCGACTCCGGTACCGGAGTCCGTCTTCGATCCGTCAGTGTATACTCTCATCTCTTTCGAGCCCGAGTAGTCACATCGTTCTTCTGTAAGTATTATGTTGTAGTGTCTATGAAAGTGGTGTGTTTTTGGGGCTTTGTCGCATGGTGATGCTAACATGGGTTTTCGCTTGATCGCGTCCTCCTTTATGCGTGTGTGCTTAACTCTGGAGTCTTTATTTAGGGTACCTGATAGATGGAGTCTAAAAGCGGCCAGGGCTGCCTCCTCCCGCACGATAAGATGCAGGGGTGGCAGTCCCAACATTGCCTGTAGGGCGGCCGTGGGTGTAGTTCTCATACTGCTAGTTATTGCAATGCAAGCAAACCGCTGCAGTTTTTCGAGATCTCTTTGGGCTGTGCTGAGGTCTGTCCTGGGCCACCAGACCAACGAGCCGTAAGTAATGATTGGTCGGATGACTGTGGTGTATAGCCAGTGGGTGACCATGGGGCTGATTCCCCAATTCCTGCCCAGCAGTTTCTTGCACTGCCACAGGGATATACTGGCTTTTGTCGTGATATAGTTCAAGTGTTTCGCCCAATTCAATTGTTTGTCCAAGTAAATACCCAGGTACTTGGTTTCAGTTGAAAGGCTTAGGGTTGTTCCAAAGAATCTTGGTAATTGCATTGTCATTGGTTTCCTCTTTTTCGTGAAGAGAATTAGTTCCGTTTTTGTGGGGTTCACTGAGAGTTGGTGCTCGCTGCACCATTCCTCTACTAGTTTTAGGGCTTGACGCATGAGATTGCATAGAGTATTTTCGTGGGTTCCGTTTATTATTATTGTTATATCATCTGCGTATCCAACAGTGAAATAACCTTTGTCGTTGAGTTTTTTAATGAGGCTGTCTGCAACTAGGTTCCACAGGAGTGGCGAAAGGACGCCTCCCTGTGGACAGCCCTTCGCGACGACTGCTCTTGTGGTGTTGTTAACCGTGACTTGAACCGCTCGTAGTTTGAGCATGTTGGTGATCCAGCCTCCTAGGGTCGGGTCTATGCTATGTCTGTCGAGGGCCGTGTTTATGCTGTTGAACGTGGTCTTATCGAAAGCGCCCTCGATATCAATGAAGGCAGCCAGTGCTGAGCATTTATGGTCCACTGCGCATTCAATTTTAGAAACCACGTTGTGCAACGCGGATTCTGTTGATTTGCCTGTGGAGTACGCATGCTGTTGCTTGTGAAGTGGTTTTACTCGGAGAGGCCCATCACGGATGTGCCTATCGCAGAGTCTTTCGAGGGTTTTCAGTAAGAAGGATGTGAGGCTTATGGGTCTATAGGCCTTGGGTTGTGTGTAGTCGGTTTTTCCGGGTTTGGGTATGAAGATGACTTTCACCTCTCGCCATGCTAGAGGTATGTATCTAAGTGCTATGCTGGCTCGATAGATCTCCAGCAGCCATGGTGTTAGATAATCTACCCCCCACTGTAGCAGGGCTGGGAAGATACCATCCAGCCCCGCCGACTTGAAAGGTTGAAAAGTGTTGATAGCCCATTTTATCCGGTCTACTGTTACTATATTGTGGGCTCTTGACCAGTCTTGCTCCGTTGGATTCCATTCGATATCAGTTTCCCACGTCTTGTCCTCAAGGATTTGACAGTCCGGAAAGTGAGTTTCGAGGAGGACCTTGCTGGTCTCGTGATCAGTTTGTGTGTATGTGTTGTCGGGTTTTTTCAGCGTGCCGAGGGTTCGGTCCTGATCGGTTGATAGTATCTTCCGTACCCTGGCGGCTTCATTATTTGTCTCAATGGATTCACAGAATTTCCGCCATGCCGATCTCCTGGCGGTTCTTATCTGTTTTTTGTATACATATTGGGTTTCTTTGTATAACTCCCAGTCTGCCGGGAGTCTTGTGTTTTTTGCTCTGTTAAATTGCTTACGCAGCGCTTCTCTGAGTTTACCAAGTTCAGCGTTCCACCAGGGGTTCCTCTCGTTCCTGCTTTGTGGTGCTCTTGATTTGCAGCATGCGTGGTAAGCTTCGGTTAGATATTCGGATAATTTTGTTACGGTGTATTCTAATTGTGCTTGGTCCCTTATAGTTACCTGTGCTAGATGCCCAGCTAGGAGCGAGGCCAGAAGGTTTTTATACCCGGGCACATTGGTACGCCTTGGGTTTCGCCTCGGTGCGGGTTTTTTAGTGTTTGTAGTTAGTGTAAAGCGGATTCTTCTGTGGTCTGAGCAAGAAGGCTCGTCCGATACGTGCCAGTTTGTGATAAGGTTTGTCGCGTTTTCAGTGGCGAGTGTTAGGTCTATAATCGTCTGTCCACGGACCGTGACCCAAGTGGGTTCTGAGCCGCGATTAACGATGTTAAGATTAGTGGAGAATAAAAAGGTGGATAGTACCTCTCCTCTGGAGTTCGGTGTGTCGCTGCCCCAGAGCGGGTGGTGGGCGTTTGAGTCGGTACAGATGATCAGGTCCAAACTGGCGCGCTCACAGTGTTGCACCAGGTCGGCGAACTCCTTTGGCGGGCAGTCTGTGTCCTCGCCTGGCATGTATGCCGAGGCCAGTACAACATCCGGAACGCTACCTTCGGTTTGGAGCCTGACAGCTGTCAGGTCTCTGGAACAGAATTGGGTCAGTGGCGTAAAGGGAATTTCTTTGGGTATGTAGATGCAGGTTCTTGGCTTATCAGAGCCATGTATGTCGAGAATTATCTTACCTCCGATGTTACCGAGGCCACATATTCTGTTGTTCCTGATCCACGGCTCTTGGATCAGTGCGATGGTTTGGTGTTTTACCTCCAGTGCCCTGCGTAAGCTAGCCGTGGCAGTCTGGCTATGCTGGAGGTTTGTTTGGATGACGTTGAGGGGTTTTGGTGGAGGTGGAGTAGATTTAGTCGGAGACGGATCCATCAGATAATCTCTCTGTCTCCACCTCCCGGTAAAGTTCGTCGTCGTGCGTATCCCCCAGCGACGAAGCAAGATGTTGCACATTCCAGCCGGGTGATGCGGGCATTGTGGGTTCGGCGTCATCGGCCATTGCTGCTCGGGCCATCTCCTCCTCGAGTTGGACAATGTCCGTGTCGCTCGTCTGTGTCATCGTCGGTTCTGTCTGTTTTGTGTCAGTGCTGACGGTCTGGGTGTCGGAGGGGCGGGTCGTGGGCCAGAAGCGCACGTATATCGACCCTAGCAGGTACAATATCCGTCGCTCCCGCCCCAGGACCCTTTCGGCTTCCTCCGGTGGCAGCCCCAGGGTCAGGTATGTCCCGTAGCGGTCACCACCGATGGTAGTCGCCCTGTATAGTGACCACCTGGCGATGTTGTACCAGGTATTCTGACGGATCAGAATACCGTGGAGCTTGCCCACATCACCTCTGTAGCGAGGGACGAAGAGCGAGGCTCGGACACGGGTGGGCACGTCGGTCTGTCTCAGTACCGTCAGCGTTTGGTCATTATCGGGGAGTTTTATGAGGGGCACATTTTGGGTCAGCCAGGTCAGGGCGTTCTCGTCTTCACACCATACCTGCACCGTGCCATCCGCTACCCGTGGGTATCCGCGGAAGGCCGGGAGTGGTGTCGAAGGGTCCGCGTCCATAAGTCTGTCTTCTAGGGCGGTCTTTATATATTCGGCCTCCACCCTGGTTAGCTCTCTACTGGGGTGGGGAAGGCAGATTGCTACCGCCAGCCGCGCAGGGATGTCCTTTGTGGCCCGCGCGTAGGTTCTCTGCCCCCCCTGTGCGGAGTGAGTTCTCACGCGCTTGGCGTCCCCCTGAAGCGTACTGGGTGAGGCTGTGTCGTCGGGGCGCGTCCTCTTCTCCGGCCCCTTACCAGTTGGTACAGGCTTCGGAATTGAGGTGCCTGGCAGGGCGTTAGATGTCAGCAACGCCCGGCGTGAGGCATGAGAGCGCTTACCCCTCTTGTGTTTAGGTCGTGTCAGGTTTTGTGTCTTGTCGGTGTCTTGGGATCGGGCGGCGGCCCCGGCAGATGCTCCCGCTTGCGGTGGCTCTTCGCACTGGGTTGCCCCTTCGCGTACCTGCCCCCGCTCGCTTTGGTCCGCGTCCGGCCGCTTTTCGCGCTGGGTTTCCCCCGCACGTATTTGCGGTTGGTCGCGTGGCCCCGCGTCCGGCCGCTCGTCGCGCTGGGTTTCCCCTTCACGTGCAAGCGACTGATCGCGTGCTCCCGCGTCCGGCCCTTTTCCACGCTGGGTTGCCCCTGCGCGTACTTGTGGCTGGTCGCGTACCCTCCTTTCAGCGTCCGATCGCGCTCCGCGCAGGCTTTCGCCTTCGCGCGCACTGCGCTTTCGGTCGCCTACTTCCTTCCCCCGGGCTGGGATTTTTCCGCACTTTGCCAGGCGTACTTCATCGGCTACAGCCGGGAGAGTGTTAGAGCTGCCAGGTCTGTCATCCTTCCCCGTGTCAGTCTTACTGTGTTGGTCTGGGTCACTTTCTACATGGGTGTGGCTGCCCCGCATGTTCTGTTGCCAGATGCTCTGTTGCCAGAGGTTTGCGGGGGGCATGCCCCGTGTAGTGGGTGTTGCCGCGTAGGTCGCAGGCGGAGTCGAGTGTAAGGGCGCGTTAATCGCAGCCTGTGAATTGGGCGCTTGGTCAGCTGCCGGCCGCGCAGAAAAGCGCGGCATCAGTTGTTCGACGTTGCAGTTAGGTGCTCCCCCCATAATACGCTGGGAGCTAACCGCCGAAGCGGTGTGGGATTCCCCGGCTTGGCCGGGACCCACCTGGGTAGTGCGTTTATCTTCCTGCATTGTTTACATGTTGTCGGGGGGTGGGCTTTTTTGGAACCGAGGTTACCCTTCCTCTGGGAGCGACGGGACTGAGGGATAGGGGGGGAAGGAATTTTATGGATGTGGGTGTAGGTTCCTTGGGGGGTCACCCTAGGCCTGGGCGTTGACCTAGGGATTTGGGGATCGACAGGATCTGTGTGGATAGGGAGGGATGGCTTTGTTAGGTGATGGGCACATAGGATGATGGTATACGGGTTACCCTAAGCCTGGGATTTTGGCTTTCGGGAACTTCTCTTGTCCGGGATCTCTTTAGGAGATGCCCCGACCGCGGGATCACCCACTGGCAGTGATGCACCACCAGCGGTCGGTCCCGCAGCCGGAGTTGGGCTATCCGCAACCTGCCCACCCGCTCGGTTGCATGAGAAGAAGTGCCTGGCAGTCCGAATCACTCCACCACGGATGTACGTATACATTCGCGTTGGATTGATGCAGCCTCCCCCGAGCCAATGTGTTTATTTTAGACACGTAGAGCAATTAGCGCGCAAGTCACGCGACTGCTGTAATTATAAACTTGTAAATGTGTGAAGAGCTTAGTTATACTTTTATTAATCATGGTAGAAGTTTTTCCCATTCTGATTTAGGGCAAAAATGGTTGGAGGATAGAGTTTTTGTTGACCTTACGTTCCATCCATGTATCAAGAGACAACTATTTATTATTAACTATTATAAAGAGGTAAAATGTGATGTTTGCGAGTAATCTCCTCAATTGGTGATCCGCAGGCTTATTACGTATCTTGAAAGAACAAAACGATAGCGTTTTTTGCGCAATAATTGCTCTTCAATACAGAAGAGCGTTTAGCGTTCTTTTTTCTAATAAGTGCCTTTAGCAAACAGCGAGCGATTAGCAAACGATTGTGTTGGACCTACCATACCTACACTGTAGGTAATTCCGACTTTTATGACATAAAGCGTTTGATCGGGCGATGGTATTAAATCAAAACCTAGTAAAGAGAGTAGACCTATCAGTTGAACATAGTATTGAACTGTCCTGTGTTGAGCTGGATAAGCATGTCATAGAGTGCGTTTACAAACCCCCTAATTATAAGAACTTCTCTATATTCGTGTCAGTGATGCAAGATGTTTTGGAAAAACTTGCATTGGGTAATAAACTAGTAAAAGTCTGTGGTGACTTTAATATTTTAGAAGATAATTCAGATAGCAGTAGGTTATTAAATCTCTTTAAATCATTTAATTTGTCACATGTGTTTATGGAACCAACCCGAACTACGACTACTGCTACATGTTTTGATAATGTATTTCCTTCGGATCATAGTGGTCTACTGGTGGCCTTTGAGTCAAACATGCTAATACAACAAGTGAAGATTCAATCCAGACCAATAATATCCGGTAAATTAAATAAATAAAATAAAAAGATATTGCTGGTTGTTATTTCTTATGTCATTAACCTGCTGATATCGAAAATTATTTCTTTGTTGGATAGCATTAGCCTATAGCTAAGTATCAAAGACTATTTTAATCCCGAAAAAAATAGTTAATTAAAAAAATCAAAACACCCGACTGCTTTAAAACCGAACTAAAAAGACGTAAACAAGAAGAAAATCATGCTGTGCAGTCGGAGGATACATATTCGCGAGCTGGCTGACCAAAACCAGATGTATCCTACGACTGCACAGCATGATTTTCTTCTTGTTTACGTCTTTTTTGAAAGAGTTTGTAGAAGTCTTTAACAATTAAGATATCTTTAGAAGATGACAAAAAAAATACTATATACCTACACATTCAAAATAACAACGTAGGTAACACCATATTTCGAAACAACACTTTTCCAAATTCAAAATCATGCAGCCAGCCAGCACTGTTAAGAGACACTTGAAGCAGCTTGCCAAGTGAGAAGAGCATCATTACTCGATAGATGGCGCCACTCGAGCAGGCGGGCCCACAACGCAGCCCTAATGAATCATGGGGCCTCCGGTAATTGCTTCCCGCATAGATTCCAAGGGAATTCCGATATAGGTCGTTACTTATTACCTATTGGTTTCAAGGGCCTGATTCTGAAGAACTATGTTAAGTATATCTTTAATCTAATACCCTAAAACGAGAAATTCTTGTAAATACGTATAATCTGAATCTCGGAAACGGCTCCAACGATTTTAATGAAATTCTGTATGCAGGTGGTTTCGGGGTCGATAAATCTATTTTCAACCGAGCACAGCTCGGTCGCCCAGTTACTATTGTTTAACGTAAACTACATCGTTAATATTATGTATTATAAAACAGTACTTAAAAATATGTGTTTGTTTATATGCATTTAAAAGGAAATTACTGATCCGATTTAGAAAAATCTTTTACTGATAGAAAGCTAATCGCTGAGTGCCATATTTGAAAAAATGTGTAGTTCTTATAAACAAAAGTATTTCATGTTTTTTTTTGTGTTAAGTCGTTTTAACCCTTTATAGGACGGCTCATTCAAGTGACCAGTAAACTGGACAATGATTTCAAGGTCGTTAATCTAATAGATTTTTATTTGTATTTTGAACCGTATGAACATTTACGACCCGCGTTAGAACACTGTCCAACGTTCAAGTTCGCCGCGCGATATAACAAATTCGCGCCTTTTTTCAAGATGGCCTGTGAACTGGCCACCGTGCACCCACGAAAAAAGGCGCGAATTTGTTATATCGCGAAATCTATGAGATAACGACCTTGGTAGTGACTGTCCAGTTTACTGGCCAATTTTAATGAGCCGTCCTATAATGGGTAGACGAACATAAATCAAAGGGCTACGTACAATGTAGTGTTGCAACAGAACTCTGCTTCCGCTTCCGCAACTGCAGAAGTTCCGCATGTTTTTTCACTTCCGTTTCTGCTTCTGGTTCCGCAAACTTTATAACAGAACTCTGAACGGAAGCGGGGAGAAAGCGATGAGGAGCGGTGCAGCAGACGCGACGGCGGCACGGCGCGGGCGGTTGCGGGGGGCGCGCATGGACGAATGACACGAGCGTCGAGCGTCCAGGCGCGCGTGCTGCCGATAATTGCCGAATCCTTTCCGCGTATTTTGGGAGGGAGGGGCGCGCGGTAAACAAACGACAATGAAAATGCGCAAACGGAAATGCGCACAAATACCCCCATATTTTGCCAATAGTTATCAGCTCCCCCCAGCAGTGTAGCCAGTGAGCAATTATTTAGCGGAGCTGGTTTAATATATGAAGAACATCGAAATAGGCTGAAAGGTGAAAAAGCGGCCAAGTTACTCTTTATTAAATATAACTTGCCGCTGTTTAATTTTGACTACTAAAATACAAATTTAATAAAAAAAGTTTTAAATGTACAATTGTGCTTTTTTTTCATAGTATTAACGCTTCCGTTTCCGCTTCCGTTTCCGTTTCCGCTTCCGTTAAGATTTACTTTTGACATCTGTTTCCGTTTCTGCTTCCGTTATGCCAGTTCCGTTGCATCACTAGTACAATGCTACGCGGTGCTACGCAATGCTACGACGCCTACGAAATATTGTAGCTTAGTAGGTAAACATTCAATCTTTTTTTAAAAACCAACCGTTGAGCCAAATTTTATTGTAACCAAGTTGGTAGGCATAACCTTAAAACAACAAATAGAAATCAAAATAGCTCTTATTTACAATGAAAACACTCAGTTACTTATTACACAAATAAATTTTAACTTAACGTGCCACTATCTACAGAGAAATAGATATTATTCTCAGTTGATTTAAACAAACAAACACCCCAATTTTAACAAACGAATGGAAACCACCTACCTACATTCTATATTAAAACCGAGTATTAAAACGCTTCAAGCTCAAAACACAGCTCTAAATATTTACGCATCGTTACTGAAACTCATATCATTTCTCCTTTTTTATCATGCTTTGGGATTAGAAACCTTAATTGAATCACACATAGTTGAATTTCAACTGAAGCTGATTTTGTTACATGTCCATTTTTTAACCCCCGACGGAAAAAGAGGGGTGTTATAAGTTTGAGGTGTGTTGCTGTGTATCTGTGTATCTGTGTATCTGTGTATCTGTGTGTCTGTGTATCTGTGTATCTGTGTATCTGTGTATCTGTGTATCTGTGTATGTGTGTCTGTCTGTGGCATCATAGCGCCTCAACGGATGAACCGATTTTGATTTAGTTTTTTTTGTTGGAAAGGTGATTGTGTCGAGAGTGTTCTTAGCTATGTTTAAAAAAAAACGGTTCAGCCGTTCAAAAGTTATGGGCGTTTTACTGTTTGAATCGGGATGTTTTCGCAAGATAAATGTGTCGGGGGTTTTTTAAATTTTACTTGTTTATTACATAAAATCAACTTTGCGGTGATGATCTTAAAGTTGAAATTATAACGTACATGTAAATTCCATTAACAACGAATAGGAAATGGTGTTCATCCATACATAACAATAGAATCTTCATCGAGTTAATATTTTGGAGATTTGAAGTATTCATTCGGATTTATGAGTGAGAGAGACAAATATTAGGCCGCGGGGACTTGGAATGGCCTCAATATTTTGGCTTTTTGTCAGTTGTTGTATAATATTGGTAGTGCTAAACTTTCATAATTTATGATACGCGGCTAAGACCCACCAGACTGCTCTATCAAGTATTTTAATCTTAATTATTCTACCTACACAATTGCGCTGCAGTTTGCTAATTTCATTTATTGCTTTATAAAATCCAAACATTATTCGAGTGTTGTTTAAACAAATAGCGGGGGAGAAAATACAGAATACATATATACATAAACTTACGCCCTTCCATGGGTGTAGGCAGAAACTACAGAACGTCACCTGCAAAACTACAGTAAGCCACGTAAAAATAAATTGCTTGCTAGACTCCCAGGAAAAAGTCACCGAGATGTTTTCCAAATTACATTTTTAGTCGTGCTTAGTTTGTGGAATTTAAATCGTGAAAAAAAGCAACACGAGATTTATTTCAAAACAAAATTTAATTTGCGCGTAAAACTAAAAGACTTTTTTTCCTATTTCATTTTCGTAATTGTGTTATTAATTTGTTTTGTAAAGCTAATTACACAGGTATCTACCTAATTACAATAAACTTGGATGAGATTAAACACGATAAACTCTTGTGTGAGCATAAAACAAAAAAAGCATACATACCTAAGCAAATAACAGCTCGCCAGTGTGAGTTTCCCGTTTCTTTGTGATTATAATAAATTAAGGGCAATAGTAAAGCTTCCGAAAAACAAATTAACTTCCAACGATCTGTGGTTGACTTTAATATTAACTAAGCTGTGTAAAAATGAATTACCGGAAAATTAATACAAAATTAACCGACAAAATTTTTAATATTTAACAAACAAACATGAGCTTATTCAAATTACAATTCTCCGAAAAATAATCTGTTCTTTTTAACCGACTTCCCAAAAAGGAGGAGGTTCTATGTTCGACTTAATGTTTGTTTTTTTTTTTGGGGTATGTTCACCGATATCTCCTTCAATTGTGGACCGATTTTGAAAATTCTTTTTTTGTCTGAAAAAGTATGTTCCGAAATTGGTCCCATTTTAATTTTGTGAAGATCTGATGAAGAACTTCGGAGATATACAACAGAACTCTTCAATAAATAACGGCAAATCTCCCGGGATTGCTGCAATCGCATGTCTGTTTGTTGTTTATAACATTTCATAACATAACATCACGCCAGTTCGCTCTTAAGGGGTAAGCAGATCTCTCATTTTACTGGTTATGTTCAAGTTTCATGAAATCTATTCTGGCGAAATAGTTCCCTTACTAACTTGCCTATAAGGTACGTACAACTAAAAAGTAAAAAATAAAAATAGTATGCTCATATTTTAAGGTGTAAGTCAGGGCTGCCCAATCTTTTTTACATTGTGACTCCCTTTAAACAGTGTATTTTTTTGCGACGCCCTTTTATTATAATAACTGTTTTACTTGTTGCTTGAAAACATATTGCTTACTAGGAAAAATTGTGCTCGCTTTTTTTTAACATCAAAATCGGGGCCAAAGTTTTGAAATAGTTACTCTCCTGTTTTCTCAATTCATTTGTAATCAGTACTACAACTTCGCCTACCAGTTTCGCATAAGTAAGTACGACGCCGAAGTTTCAAACGGTACTAGAATCTGAAAGTACTCAAAGTTGGATAATATTAGGATACATTACTGTAAAATTGAATTACATTGTATTTATCTAATGGTTCCTATTAGTATTTATCGAGTAGTTTGTTGCAGCTTCAGGGCTCGTAACACATATATTTCATAGTTTCAACAACTGTTCTTTTTCCTTTACGGTGAGAGAACACCGTGACGCCCCGAAGCGTTGCGACGCACAGTTTGGGGACCCCTTGTGTAAGTAATGAATGATATTGATTATAAGTACGTTTTAATATTTCTTAGGAGTGTCTATGGAATCACTTAGAAAAGTATTTTTAACCCCCGACGGAAAAAGAGGGGTGTTATAAGTTTGAGGTGTGTTGCTGTGTATCTGTGTGTCTGTGTATCTGTGTATCTGTGTGTCTGTCTGTGGCATCATAGCGCCTTAACGGATGAACCGATTTTGATTTAGTTTTTTTTGTTTGAAAGGTGATTGTATCGAGAGTGTTCTTAGCTATGTTTGAATAAAATCGGTTCAGCCGTTCAAAAGTTATGCGCGTTTTATTGTTTAGATCGTGATGTTTTCGCAAGATAAATGTGTCGGGGGTTTTTTAAATTTTGAAATTTTACTTGTTATAATGTCACAATAGTTGAACAAGCGCCGCAGTTTATAAAATGTGTTAGGTTTATTCAAAATGTATAATAGGTGATTTACTATGAAAATGACTAACTGTAATTTTTGGTAAAACGCAATTTAAGCTGGTGGAAAAATATTACGTCAGCAAATGCTGTAATGATTTTTCGTAAATTTACAGTATTTTTTTCGGTTGTTTCTTTATTTGTATTTGCATAGAAAGGTGTCGGAAAATTTGTATATAAAGCAGTCAATTTCAGAATTTGAAAAAGCCCATTTTTTTAGTACCTATACATTAATAAATCTTGCAAAAAATTAGATTAGAAAAGAAAGATTAAAATTAAAATCATGCTACTAACAGATAATATAATACTAGCATACAGATGCCTCATCCCATACAAAGAAACCGTGCCACGTAACTAGCGTTTTTCATCTGATTATACCGATATTTTTTTGTAAATCGTTCGCGTTCGGTTCCGTTCCACGGCGGTAGATAGATCACCATCTAATAATCAATCGATATCGATAGATAAATCAAATAATCAGTATAATCAGTATAGTACGTCGGGACAGTTTCTTTGTATGGGATGAGACCCCACGGCATAGCAAAATCAGCATATCCTACCTATAATGTTGCTACTGTGGGACACAGGCCACTTCTCTGTGAGAGGCAGCGGCCCGTAATTCAGGCCGTAATCATGCGAGTCCAGTGCAGGATGGTGGATGCTACATGGCTTCGAGGCACCTACCTATAATGTTCCCACTCTGAGACACAGGCCTCATCGCTGTGAGAGAAAGGGTGCCGTAATCCAGGCCTCAATCATGCGGGTCCATTGCGGGATGGTGGATGCCACATGGCTTTGAATTTTAGTTCTAAGTCTTAGTTGAATGTCTTAGAATCTAAGAAATTTTGATTACTGGCTCTACTACTGGTCTGTAATTTGTCCTGTTAGCTATTTGGCATTTTTCTGCAAGACTGGACATTCTGAACTTTAACTGGACCTTGTTAGCAGTAAAGCGAAAAAAAAGTTACAACGCCCACATTTTAGGTCTTTTATTTTCGACGTAGGCGTACAGTTTTTGGGCGATAAAAAAACTGTGACACAAACATGAGTGACAAAGACACCACTATAAAAAGGCAAACATTTTTTTTAAACGGTATGAATCTTGTTTATGGCCGCGTAGGTACACGATGATTGGTTTTTTCTGTAAAACTTTGACTAAATTGCCATTTTTAGGGATCAGTACCATAGTGTAAAATAGGAATCTATATGGTGTAACTTCGTCTATATGCCTTTCTGTCACAGCTGTTTAACCCCTGACGGAAAAAGAGGGGTGTTATAAGTTTGACGTGTGTTTGTGTATTTGTGTATCTGTCTTTGGCATCATAACTTATAAATGGATGCACCGATTTAGATTTAGTTTCTTTTTGGTTGAAAGGTGACACTATCGGGTGTGTTCTTAGCTATGTTTGATGAAAATCGGTTCAGCCGTTCAAAAGTTATGCGAGTTTTCAAGATCAAGATATCGTGTCATAATTACGTGTTCAATAGATTGTTGATCGAAGCGTGTCTACTACTAGATAAGTTATGTAGTTAAAAAAGTATATTAAAAAAAAAAATTGTCGTGGATTTTAGAACTTTTATGTTTTACTTGTTCTAAGATGATGAGGTTTCGCGACTTCAACAAAAGCTTGTTAGCAGTAAATCTAAAAAAGTACAGTACTGTCGCCTACATTTTATTTTTTGACGTTATTTTTACGTGGCCGTCTCGTTGCGTAGCCATGTTACAGAGTCTGTTGTAACAAATTTTGGACTCGCTGCGGCCGGAGGGACTTGTCTGGGCCGACCTTTATAACAGGCTTCGCATGTAGTCGTTCTATACTGAATTTGTGTACATTATTTCAATATTATAAGTTTTAGGGTTGTGTTTACAACATTGAAACAAACGCTATAGTATAGTAGTATCAAGAATATTTAGTAAGAAGATTTAGTTCGTATGATTGCCATGGAATACAGAAGGGGAACCTAAGGACACTTACATACAGACAAAGAAGCTCAATATTAGTTTATAATAAGAAATATGGATTGAGAAAACTTATGCAAAATCGACTCTTTAGTTTAGGCGCTACAGTGGAACATACATGGGTAAAAACATATAATTAGACGGCTAAAATCATAACGACTCCTTTTGACTTTGCCGTAGTCGGATAAAAATGTATTTAATCAAAATAACAAGTAAAATTTCAAAATTTTAAAAACCACCGACACATTTATCTTGCGTAACATCCCGATTCAAACAGTAAAACGCCCATAAGTTTTGAAAGGCTGAACCGTTTTTTTTAAACATAGCTAAGAACACTCTCGACACAATCACCTTTCCAACAAAATAAACTAAATCAAAATCGGTTAATCCGTTGAGGCGCTATGATTCCACAGACAGACACACAGATACACAGACACACAGATACACAGACACACAGATACACAGACACACAGATACACAGACACACAGATACACAGACACACAGACACACAGATACACAGACACACAGATACACAGACACACAGATACACAGCAACACACCTCAAACTTATAACACCCCTCTTTTTCCGTCGGGCGTTAAAAACGGGCCAGAATAAAGAAGGTATCCTTCATATTCACCGTAAATTTAAACGAAATAATACTGGTTTCCCTCGACTTTCATTTACAACATCGAATTAAAAATATCTGAAACACTGCCAACGCTCGGTCCGCATCGCTTCGCATTCGGCTCGGAGTGGATAAATACGGATATGAACGGATAAATTATTCGTATGAATTGACCTATGAACAAATAAATGCACTTTACAAAAGTAAAGCAAACCGGATTTTATTCCAGAAAATACTTTTAAGTGGTTAGGCACTTCAAGTTACGGAATGTTAGTAGAATACGAGCCCAAGTATGGTATGGTGCGAACACCCCTTTTTCTCGCTTTTTAACCGACTTTTCAAAAAGGAGGAGGTTCAATGTTCGACTTTATGTTTGGCCTCCGTCACTTGTGGACCGATTTTGAAAATTCTGATTTTTTGTTTGAAAGAGTAGGTATGTTTCCAAATTGGTCCTTTTTAAATTTGGTGAAGATCTGTTAAAGAACTTCGCAGATATACAATAGAACTCTGCAATAAATTACGGCAATACTCTCGGGATTGCTGCAATCGCATGTCTGTTTACTGTTTATACCATTTCATAATATAACATCACGACAGTACTCTCTAAAGATCTGTACAGATTACATTGGTACTCTCTAATTTTACCGGTTATGTTCAAGTTTCATAATATTCGGGTAATCTATTCTGGCATTATAGGTAACTTACTAAAGAACTTGCCAATTAGGTACCACAGCAAAAACTGAAAAATAAAAAGCTCTTTTAAACAAAAATACAACAGCTAGACTTCCAAATAAAAACACTACAAAGTGAAAAATAACTTCTTTTTAGGCAGTCGGTGACAAAACGAAGAAAAGAAAACAGGAACACCGACTTCCGAAAAAGAAAGTGTTCCTGTTGGAAGTCGGTTGTATATTTTCTTTAAAGTTTTTTTAAGCTCTTATATCCATGGAACCTAATGGTTTTTAAAGCCTAAGCCTAGCCTAAGCTTGTCATAGACTATTGTCTTGAGACACTGCGGTAAATTGGACGAGAAGATACCACGCAACTTCTCGAACGTTGCCCAGCCGAGTCGGATTCGACGGTTGACCTCTTTCTCGAAATTGGACCTACCCAACTGGACCGTTTGACCGAAATAAATTACACAAAGTAAAATTTCTAATTGTGCTCGAACCCCCGACCTCGTAAGTCTGGATTGTTACCACTGGGGTCATTACTGCTCAACAGCTATGCAGCTGCGCAGTTTTAGTAAATTCTTCTTTCCTTTTACTCCGTACCTGACCTCTAGAATGACATTATCATAAATATCTATAAACCCTACGAATCCAATTAAAACTACAACAGAGAGTACCAATTTAGTACTGTAAACTAAGCCTGCCCTGCTCAAGGGTAATTTAGAAAACTTTTCATTTAATTAGCTCCTATTGTTGTAGGGTTGTAAGCATTGTTTCGTGACTTTTAAAGTTTAAACCAGTACTTTGGTACTTATAAGTTTTCTTTTGGTCTTACAATCTGGATGGATTTTTCTTCTCCATTGTGCTTTATTAAAAATATATCTACTCAATTGCTTTATGTTTGAGTTTACCCAATTGAAAAACGTTTTTTTTTAATTTTTCTCTTTTTTGTTGTACCTAATAGGCAAGTTCTTTATTAAGGTACCTATAATGCTAGAATAAATTACTGTACACATCTACGTACCGTTAAAGTGTACTGGCGTGATGTTATGTTATGAAATGGTATAAACCATGAACAGACCAGAAATCCCGAGAGATTTGCCGTCATTTATTGAAGAGTTCTATTGTATAACGCCGAAGTTCTTAATTAGATCTTCACCAAATTAAATTGGAACCAATTTGGGAACATACTCTTTCAAACAAAAAAAAAATTCAAAATCGGTCCACAATTGACTGAGAAATCGATGAAGATACACAAAAAAAAACGAAAATGTATTCGAACATAGAAGCTCCTCGTTTTTGGAAAGTCGGTTAAACAAGAATGAGAGAAGAGGTATGCGCTAAACTTCGTGTTTCCAAATGCACCTATCATTGCACGCTTAAATGAAGTTTTTTCTCTATCGAATAACCTATTCGTTCATTTACACTCACTGACCTCTATCATACATTGTACACTGGACTTCATACTATCGATGACAAAATGAAGACATTTGATTATCGCCATTTTGGCGCTGATAGTAACGTGAATTAACGTGAGAGTCGCATGGAACTAATATTAGAGATGGGACACAGCTTTCGGTAAAATACTTTTATGGGTTTTATCGATCGTGAGAATAATTTATATAATTAATATTTAATACGTAAGAGAAAAAAAACCAGTTATTTTTATTATGATTAATTTTTAAGTAATAGAATAATTGCTGTAAAGGTTAACTGAAAAATATATTCAGTCAGATTGCAAGTTATAAACTAGTGGATAGCGTGCTAGTAAAGTTATAGCACGTTACTGTCAGATCAGTGAGATTTAAATACCGGGGATAGGCTAACAACTTATCCTTAAAACCAGTATATTTGAGCAAGTATCTTCTCGCACACTAGTTAGTTAATACTTACAATCGTTCGGATTCACTCGGTTGACGCACATCGGGTTCGTGAAGGGAACACCATTTATACAATAATAATAATAAATGAGATGGATAATCATTTACAACGGACGTATTTCTCGCTCTCATCGCTGAGATCCTGTCTGTAGTGTTAAGGTGCAAATAAGAGTGGTATCGCATTCCAGCAAGGTGAAGACTTTAACTCTGTTTCAGATGCAGATAATAAATTATTTGACTTCAAAACATTTGTTAATATAATTATAACTATCATGATATTATTCCAGAATTAATTCCAGTCTCAGGAACGTGGTGATTGGTACAAGAGAGAGGCCTGTGCTCAGCAGTGAGCGAAGTCGGGCTGTGGATGATCATGATGATGATTCCAGAATTTAGTATTACACATCGCTTTTGAACATATTATTACTGATTATTAGGCATTCATATACCTAACATTCATCACCAATACCAATATGAGATATTTAGTTCCAACATACTACGAGAAGTCAATACAGTAAATGAAAAATGATGTGATACGCCTTGCCAAGACTACTATTTTGATGTTAGTGTAATTTAAAAATATCACTAATACTGATATATTAGTTACAATATTATAATATTTCCAGTCAAATATATTAGTATTACCTAATTTTTTGAAATATCGGTAGTATCCTATCTCTAAATGTGTCAATTTTAGTTCCTGATACGCTCGGGCGGGGCGCTTTGAATCAGCAAAAAAATCAACTGTCATTTCATATAGTATGTTTAGTCCAGCGTACTTGTATAATAGAGGTCAGTGTTTACACTTAAGTTTTAAAAACTGTTTGGGTATTGCATATAATAGGACTGATACCAAATGTCACCATGGTAATACAAATCAGGCATGTAATTTAATGGCTGTATCAGCTCGATGTTATCATCACGCGTTCGTATTTCTGAACGACTTTTTTCGAAGCGCTTACTTTTCTTAGGATACAAATATCCCCAAGGGATGCACGCGCGCGGGGGCATCACTGGAAAACAGACCCGCCACCACTGTGTTCAGGGTGTAAACGGCTTGGTTCGCGTCACTGGTCACCTTCTTTAGTGCCCCACTGACCTGAACCCCATCCAAGAAGTATCTCCTACCGTACTCCATCAGTCTTCGAGAGCGCAATGACTCCGGCACCATTATTACGATGCCTGCCTTCACACAGACACCCTTCAGCACCTGCAGAAATTGTTGTGTGTATTGCTCTGGTGGTCTGCCAAATATCCCTCGCTGCGCTCTTTCTGTTTCTCGCCTTTTCTTATGATACAAATATCCCCAGCGCCAAGTATAATACAGAGTACATATACTAGGTATACTTATGAGTACGAGGGGTACGTCTGTCCCATACTATACTGTAACGTTAATTACTTTACAAACTGCGTAAGTTATTAAGTGGCGAAGTTGAGGCTATAAAACATATCGCTATCGTCTTTCCCACAATTGCCCATTACTGGGAGCGCCCAAGTTCCAAAGTAGCTTAGTTAAAGTCTTCGGAGGGAACGGGTTTCTTTAACTGGTGTTTAGTACTTAACATTGAAATACTTTATAACAATCTGACTTTAAATGTATTAAAAACTTAGTATATAAATATAAATGGTGAAAACATCGTTGTTTTTACATTCATATCAGGATTTTATAAAGGATATTTCATTTTTTGGTCCCCCATACCATAATCAACCTATTAATGTTCCCACTGCTGGGACACAGGCCACCTCTCTGTGAGAGAGGCTTTTATCCATCACCCATCACGCGGGCCCAGTGCGGGTTCGTGGATGTCACATGTCTTCGATTTTTTGGCTCTAGGACATGCCGGTTTCCTCACGATGATTTCCTTACCCGTTTTTAGAGCATTGGTGATGAAATAATTTGACACAAAGTAAAGCGCCTGCCTGAGTTCGAACCCACGACCTACGACACGTAAGTCGGGGCCGTTACCACTAGGCCACCACTGCTCCATGGTCCCTCATATTCGCCTTTATTTCTGGAAAATGTGTATTCAAACAGATGGAATTGACGTGCCAGCTCATAACTTCACACCTAAAATGTTTACGATACAATAGTTTTGAAAACAATACATAAGAAAACATCGGTCACGATCCCAAAATAAAACCTGACTCCAAACAAACCATAAATTGCTGATAAACTTGCCCATTCAGTTCCAACGAAATGGAAATACTTTTGTTCGCGAAAAAATAATATTAGTTTGAATGTAGGTACCTGCCGTAGAAAATGATAAGAAACTTGAAACTGTTGCTCCCTACGGCAATATTAAGGAACGGTGCCGAAATTCCCAATATTTGTTGTACACTTTTTGCAATTTTTCCTTTTAAATAATAAATTGATTGGGTACGAAGTTGTTATATTGACAACAAATTGACGAAGTTCAGAAATTCGTACTAAACATTTTCGACAATAGCTTGCTTGGGGCTTAGTTTGGAGTTTAGTAGTTAAAGTTACTGACATATTGTTATAGATAGACAGCGTTATCAAAATTACTGCCTTTCTAATGTATTTTATTGCGAGAGGGGTACCCAATTGATGCACCTATATATCTAATACCTTTAAGCGAGCAATTCTTGTATTATATATAATCTGAATCTCAGAAATGGCTCCAACGATTTTCATGAAATTTAGTATGCAGGGGGTTTTGGGTGCGATAAATCGATCTAGCTAGGTTTAATTTTTAGAAAACGTTGTTTTCTCTGTTTTCAACACCCGAGCAGAGCTCGGTAGCACAGGTACTCTATTATTATCCGCCGAATCGAGAACTCTGACCAATGTACACATGTGCGTTTGACACCACACCATACACAGGGTGTGTGTCTCTGATACCGTCGCGAAAAAAGGACCATGGATTCAGTACATAACGTACCTATCATCTTAAAAATTAGGAAAAAGCTGACGAATAAATCCAACGCTGAATACCATAATCATGTACCTACTAAATCCGTGGTAGATACTCATTTTCGAGTCGGTGTCACAGACGTCCTGTAGGTACGTTAAAAACCATATTACCTACGCACTAACCTGCCTTGCCAGATTCCACCTACAACAAAATAAGCTTAAATAAACAAGTTTACAAGGCTCTCGCATGAGTCACTAAAACACACCGTCAAAATATACTACCAGCAGTAATCCAGAACTCACTGGAATACGAAAGTGTGTACACCACCCGACAAACTCCTGGCTTGCCCGCACTAGTGCGCTCTGCTGAATAACTAATGAGGATTTGCCGGAAACAAACCGCGACGCAAGACTCGTTGCGCACGTGGGTTTCTTACCGATGAAACCTCACTTAAATGTTCGCTTGCTTTAAAGTTTACTTGGCTAAGTAAACTAATAAGAAGATTCACAGTAGTAAAGTTGAACATGAGTTTAATTTTTGAATGGGATATGTGTGACTTTATGCCCTAATCTAAACATTATATTATCGAGTGGTTAATTATCAGTTTGTAAAACGTAATCTCTTGAAGTACTGACCCCTCGCCAAGTTACAATCGTTTCGTATCGAATCTTTTTCTACAATCGATTGTAGATTGTTAACTTAGCTACAAGTGCAGATCCAATTACGAAACTTCTTTTACTGAATGAAAGCTTCATTAAATAATATCGCTGAGCTAAGTAGTCACACTTATCCCGGAAAAATAGGCCTCGGCGGCGCAGTCACGGGAAAAAGCTAGTCTCTAATACTTTTGCCCTAAACGTTTTAGAAATAATCTCTTTATGCGTACAGCTAAGGAGTGGGATTGACTGCCGGAGAATATGTTTCCCGATAGCTACAAGTGCGTCTTTAAGTCAAGAGTGAATAGGTTACTTCCAGGTAAGCGTGCTTCACCGTAGACCACATCATCGCTTACCATCAGGCGAGATAGCGGTCAAGCGCGAGACTACCTATTATTAAAAAAAAATTCTTTTGTGTTGAAAATGTATACTGAGTTAGATTTCATTTAACAAATTAAAAAGCTCTTGACCGCTTTGTACACAAGCGTTTATTTCTCATATACCGATTTCTGTTCTGGACAAAATACCATCTTGAAATTAATTTCAGCCTGTACAATGACCATGAAACATAATTGTATAAAAGGAACAGAGCATTGTGGAATAAAATGGCAACAAAAAATTTAGCCATTGTGCAAGTAAATTACAAAATGAACAAAGACGCCGCTGTTTTATATTTCAATAAGTTAAACGGTGTTCTTGTTTTAATATAGCAAAATTTTAATAAAAATGCCTGATATAATAAATAAAAAGAACATATCAAATAGGTAGAGCAATTTCTTTTTCTACACACACTGTATTTTTACTGGCATATTGTTTTTTATGTAAAAACTTTACACAATGTATTATTTTAGCTACATTTATTTAACTGCTTACAATCTGGATAATACAATTTAGAAATACTATAATATGTATCTCACATACATATTATATTATACACTACACCTAATAAATTAGTATTGCTATCGACAAGTAATAAATCCCCTTATCCATGTCGAAGTTGGGCCGGTAATATAATGTAGGTATCCTATTTCTGTTTTCGTAAGAAAATTCCTAACCCAACAACGGTTTCTTTAGAAAGTCGATATTAATACAAACACTGGCAAAACAGACCCTATTGGGTAGAGTTTTATACAACAAATTATTTAGGAAAATATTGGAAAATCCAACAATATTTACTGTATAACTTTTATTACTAGCGAAGCGAAGATTTAAGCTCTGTTTTGCAATATAAAATAAATAGGTTTTCAAAGTTCGCTGACTACACAATGTAGAAAACCAGTTTTCATGTAAGTAGGTACTGTATGTATCGTAAAAAGACAGTAAACTGAACTCAACCGAAGACGAAGTGCCTAGTCTTTAGAATATGCATGCATATGCTCTGGATCATAAATTTTCCCAAGTATTACCGGTCCTTACTCTGTAATATATTACATTATTGATAGCCGCGATCTAATAAAGTGAACGCGCGAACAAGGTTGGCGGGAAACGGGTACGGACGCCATTTTTCAAATTAAATGATAGCTTTATTACATTTTTTGGGAGATTAATGAATTGGATGGGATAACAGATGCTGTTAATGGTGTCGAAAGAAATCTTCCTACTATCTAGAGTAATATTTTAGACTGTTCGCTAACAGCTTTGCCTACTCGATTAGTAAGTGGCTACAGATAATCCAAATTTTCGCTAAAAGCTAAGCGCACTATGGGAAACTTGAAATTAAGTCTAATTTGAGGGGAACAAAGAACCCTCTGACTCTAGGGTAAATCTTTCCAAAGATTACAAGTTACATGTAGTGGGTATAATTTGCATTGATATCTACAATAATATATGTATTTCTGCTAATAAACCCAGGGAAAACACACTAGTTTAACACAACTCTTCGATCTAAAACAGAATACGGATCCAAACCATGCATAAAACAGATCGTTCAACAAAACTGCCGATCAATGAGCTCCACCATCGGGGGTGAGACACGCCATGCGAGCTCCCCTTATCTGCAGCTGAAATATTCAGGTGCAACCCTAGCCTGACGTGACGGAGTCGCTAATGTTTCCGATACCATACGACACGAATAGAATACAGGTAGATTGCGCGGTACCGATCGCGTGGTGGAATTCTATTCTTTAGTTTGAGATGTATTGATAGCTGAGAATAGCTTTTAACGCGTTGAGTAATTTGAACAAATAATACGTAATCAAAATCAATAAAAAGGAAATACGGTCGCAGAGATCCGACTGAATATCCTAAGTAAAAAGACAAAATTCGTGCCCTGGCTCTCGTCTATTCTCTCCTCTATATTGGACCAATTTTAAAGATGACTATATAGGCACTATGTGCTCCTATGTTTTTTTTTTTATTTATGGTTAATAAATTCTTACACTAGACTTCGGTTGACAGCACAGTTTTGAGCATTTTTGAAATGCGGTGAGGTGAGTGCTTATACAGTTAATGCAGCATCAAAAAGGAAAATATAGGTACAGTTACACGATTCCTCCACAAAGCCATATCTTTTATTTTGTAAGACAAATCTCCTCAGTAACCAGAAGTTAAAATCTCTAGACACTAGAGTTTAATAAATAAATTCCCGCTTGCTTCACCGGTACCGACTTCAGACAAACTAAAGCAAAACTGAAGCCAAAATCGGTTTTAAACTCAGAAGACGTAACACTTAAAGCCGAGAACCCGTTGTAAAAATATTTCTGATTTTACGAAATTCATAATAGAAATTACATTCAAAATTGTAATTTTAGAACAGGTAACCAATTCACTTTGTGAATGAAAATTGTATCTTTGAACGAAGCATTACATTTTCCTTCGAACCGTTTCTCATTAATATTGCACAGTGTTGGAGCCGGCAATCCGTCGGTAAATACGAAATTGTTTACGTTATTTTACGGTTATTACATTACCGGTTATTTTACTGTCTGTGACATTATGAAGCAATTAGTCCAGTATGTCTGATTGTGTTAATTATAGCCTGCCTAAGTGATAGTTTACTAGAGTGCCCAGGTGTCTATGTTTATTTTCGTAACTACTAATTATACGGTGTTGGTTTGATATTAGAGGTACTTGTTGATTTGTTTGTGAGTTTAAAGGAGATTGCCCATACACAGGCCCCTTATGATGTATCGTGTCTACGATTTCAATACTATCCAAAACAGGATCTATATTTTGTTTTTTTTCCATCCGTGTTCTTTACTTGGAAAATTGTATGCACCTTATTGCATTGTAATAAGGTTTCATTTCAAGAACAGAAACATAACATCGTTATATCTCGTGAACCCCGAAAAATAAATGAAAAATGTTTTCTAATTATTAATATAACGTGTTTTTTCTACAATATACAACTAAATTCATCAAGATACAACCATGTTTCAAAGGGGCCCAAGTTCCTTAAACTTCATATTTTGAGTTCTAAGTTTTTTGAATGAAATGTTATAGTAAATCATGTAGTTATTATAATTATTTTAATAGAACTATTTATACCTCTCATTTGCCTTTGCTGCTACGTTACACAGAAATGTTTCAGCTTTATCTCTAATCTAAACAATTACATCAGAATAATGAAAATTCAACACCCTTAGCCACTTGATCCCATATTAGATCGTCAGCTCACAAACTTTGCTTTCTTTAAGAAATCGTTATTTTCTCACAAAACTCAAGATTCATGTCAGCTCAAGATCACGTTGATATCAATCTTACATAATTTCGTTGCTCAATTTCTTTCAGTGAACGAGAAAATTGTCGGTCATGATGCCTTTGTTAAGCTCGTCCCTATCAGTCTGACGTCACCCTGAGCTGTCATGGCCACTTCAACTCGATACCAGATTAAAACCTAAAGAAAAATATAAAAGGAAAATTAATGACTATTGCTCTTTTGATGTGGATTTGCGAACAAAGAAAACGGTAGGTACAATATGTGAAAGAGATTGAATGAAACTTCTCGTCTTTGTGTATTAAAGGTCTGAAGTTTGTTAAGTCGAGTTTTTTACGATTCGCGAGTGGATTCGTTTGCGAGCGCCATTGTTGGTGTCGTTTAATATGCTTCGGAGAAATTCACAATTTCGTATCGTTCTTTTTGTCAAATATTTTTTTTGGGAATAAGTGTACGGTATTGTAGTTATTTGAGTGAGTAACAAAAGTAATTTGCAACAATATTGTAACATGTTTACTGAGAGAATGTTGCAACGCTCGGGCTCGGGGCGAGTGGATTTAATTAAGTCTAGGTGTAGACTGTAGCTGTGTATCAAATGTGGGAATTAGTTAGACATAATGACGTTAGTTGCTTTTCCTCTAGGCAGAACAGAATGGTTGCTAACATATTGCTTCAATACGGGACTAAAGATGATTCAAGGCGTTGAGAAAAGATTTCCTGTGCTGTGATCTCTCCATCATTCCATGGTTTCATCGTAGAAATCATAACTTTGAGTTAAGTTCGTCTTGGTTTATGACCTTTAATAACCACATACATTATTACGAGTGTATTCCCTGAAAGGTTAGGTCACTAGGCAGAGTGTGCACCTATAGTACCTACATCTACATTTTGCTAGTTATGTTGAAGGGTACTGCCAAACGAGCGTAATTTTTTGAGCTGTGTAGCGTAAAATGAGTCTCGGAATCTACGCTGCATTCGGTTGCATACTAAAGTCCTGTTTGTACCACACGGCGACTCAAAATTAGTTGTCTGCTGACTCACGCACATTATTTCAATCTAATTGCGCTCGAGGTGAGGAAGGGGAGCAAGGCATGCGTGAAGTTCAATGCAAACGTTGGATAGCAACTGACACATTTTAATATACTGAAACTGGCAACTGATGTTACGTCCGACCGTCTGGCAGCCTAACCGGATTTCTGTTGAACGTAAATTGCGGTACTCAAAATACGCGTCATATCTAGTCCTACACAATGGTGGGAAGCAAGCCTATCGCCGTCAACTGGGCACACAACAAATCAACTTCAAATCACTGCATATATTATGTTTTTGTGTACAATAAAGTAATACGTACTCAACTACTCACCAAAATATTTCCACACAATTAAGTACAGATTTCTTCGCCATGTTTTTCTTCATCATTAGTTGCCGCATCACGGAGCACGCAAAAAGCTTCTAAATGAAAAATGTGAACACTCAAGCCCAATACAAAAAGGAGATTAATGTTAGATTAGCCTTTAAGTAAATAACGTTCTCAAGGACCTCTTACATGCTCAAGTACTAAATTTTGTTCCAAATTCTCTTGAAATGGAGCGTAAAGATTTGGGTCAGATATCGTTCATATACTGAAGTAGAGGAAATGAGTGTGTTTATTTTGCTCTCAGAAAATTATAAGGAAAATTATCTGATAAGATATATATATATTTTGTGTTGTTGATTTTGTATAACCACAATTTATATAATAACTAGCTGTTCCCCGCGGCTTCACTCCCGTCAACTGGCTACCTAACTATCCTAGCCTACCTACCTAATTACCCACCCTACCCTACCTTCTCTATCCTACCTTACCTACCCAACAACATTTTTTTTATTCCGAAAAGTAGCCTAATTATGTCCTTCCTCAGGATTTTGCCTTTCATTGAATTCCGTTCAGTGGTTTAGGCGTGAAAAGATAACAGAGACAGACAGACAGAGTTACTTTCGAATTTATAATATTATTATGGATTATATTTAATACTGGCTGATTGGTCTAGTGATCACATGAGCACGAGGTCCTGGGTTTGATGACCAGGTCGGGCAAGTTTTTCCATCTGAAATTTCTCAATTGATGCAGTAGGCTCACCCCATATCATAACGTGGGACGTAAACATGACTAACTAAATGTGGGTGTGGCGTGATTTTTTTAATTACTTGCAAACATTTGTACGCCCTCTGACATAACATAGCGCACTCTTTTTTACCTGTATACCTTTATTATTTTACGTATTTTAAACAAATGAATAAAGACTTATGACTAATGACTAATGTGTGCATCTCTGCCTAACCCTTCGAGGAAAAAAACCATGATCTTATATTATTACTAGCTTCTGCCAGCGGCTTCGCCCGCGTGAAAGACGGATGTTGTCCGACCATTTTTACGGATAAAAGTAGCCTATGTGTTATTCCAGATTATAATCCATCTCTGTGTTAAATTTCATCCAGATCTGTTCAGCCGCTCTGGCGTGATTGAGTAACAAACATACACTCATCCAAACTTTCGCATTTATAATAACTATAACTGTCCCACTACAGCGCAAAGACCTCTTCTTATTCAGAGAAGCCATTCATCACCACGCTTGCTCAAGGTGGTGAGCGATTCCAGACTTAACTTTTAAGTCCGTGATATACTTAGAAAATATTGAAAGTCACACAGCTGCCCGGATTTGATTACCATATACAAAACAAATTGTCCAAAAAGACGTGCCTGATTATGTAATGAGCACAGATTATATATATTATCAACACACTAACTATATTATTCAAAGTCACCAAAACCTCTAGTTTGGTTTACATAATGTGCCTAGCTGTAATTTAATTACTAAACACCACAAACACTTCCAGTTAATTGCTTAGTTAAGCAAGCTTTTACTAACATACTTTGAGGTTTTGAAACCACACATAGCTTTTTAAATTTTTAACTGTTTTCAGAGGCATTTTTGCTAAAGCTTTTAAAAGATGAAAGGTTCTGGCTTTTTCGCGAATACGTAAATAAATAGCTGATTCAGTGGCAAAAATGCACTTTCAGCAAAGGGTTTTCTGGACTAACTTTATCCAGGGTAGGCCAGGTTGTAAGCAAGTAAGTTATATCACTCCATCCTCTGCCTATGAGCAGCGGTGGCCCAGTGGTAACGCTCGCGACTTACAAGTTGTAGGTCATGGCTTCGAACCCTGGCAGGCACTTTACTTTGTGTAAATTATTTCATCACCACTGCTCTCAAAACTGTGAAGGACAACATCGTGAGAAAACCGGCATGTCTTAGAACCAAAATAACCAAATGTGACATCCACCAACCCGCACTGGGCCCACGTGGTGGATTACGGCCCATTTCCTCTCACAGAGAGGAGACCTGCTCGCACAATGGACCAAATGGGAGTCTTGAGTGCGGAATAGGAGTCCATCTTTCCGAGGCAATTTCAATCAACTCATCATCCTCCTGCACTTAGTCCAATTCATTTGTGGATGGCGCAGCATGTTTTCTCCTCCCTTACCTACATACTATTTATTCGCCGTCATTCTAATAGTCACCTCTAGCTATAGCCCTTTCTAGCCACAGTGATTTTTATTTTATTATTATAACGCATAGGGAAGACAATTTGTACTCAACAAAGGAAGTCTTCCACATAATCCATACATTGTATTTTATGTCTTATTCTTCTTCTTAGCGTGTCCACGGTAATGACTCGACTAACAGTATTGTGACTCGGCCCTGTCCTTGAAATAAGTGCCTACAACCGCGCGTCACTTAATATTTGGCGAGATAGATCAAAATAATGTACTACGGAATTGTATATCTTAAAAATATCTACAAAAATTTCGCGAAGGCTTATTTCTATCTCCTAAGGATAATCCACAGTTACCATTTTTATCTCGTACGAACGCCAAAAAAATGGGTTATTTCCGAAGCTATTTTAAACAACACAGTATTATTCTATATCCAATTAAATACGTTATGCATTTAATGAAAAGGGCAATTTTGATCTACAAAACACAGCTGTAAATATTGTATAAAAGATATCCTGTAGTATAGTCTTATCATAATAATAATATTATTAATCAATCCACACTGACAGCACATTAGTATCTACATTGCACCCGTGCGAAGCCGGGGCGGGTCGCTAGTATAATATAAATTTCAAACAACGTTCAGATATTAATAGAATAAACCAACTAACTAACATGAACTGGTCATTCATAGCTAATCCGTGTTAGCCCTTAGCTAGCGACGGCGACGTAGACGAGACACATGCTCGCTCACGTAATGAAATCCTCGCACAACGCCGTACACTCCTAACACGTTCAGACTACACTGATTAACATAAGACCGCATGCGAGGTCAATTCAAGAGCAATGTCAGGGCTTGCGTGAGCAGCACCAGTATCGGATGAGCAGACTGCTCGAGCGGAAATTTGTAGGGGTATACAGTTCCTGTTTTATTTGATGGGTGTTACAGTAATTGCTGCTTATACGGAAAAGATAAGGAATTAAACTCAAGTTCAATTAGATACCATCTCAACTGATGGTAAGCAATGATGTGGTCGACTAAGGTGTCGCTTGCCTAAAAGTGATATTTTCACTGCCAATTTGACACCATTTTATAAATTTTGACATGTGAGACACACATGAGTTGCAGGTCTTTGGTCAGCGGTAAAGCAATTTCAATTTCAGGCGGCCCGCTACATTTAAACTGTTTGCCAACGTTTTAAACTAACAGAAAACTTAGTATTTTTGGCCTCATGTCAGGATAAAAATGTACTGTTTCCGATCTGCTTGACTAAACTGAACTTCAACAAGAAAGTCGTACTGTGAATACGACATATAGGGAGACGAAAAAGTTGGTGTAAATGGGACGACCTAGAAGGATATAACCACACAGATCTTATTGATGATGTTCTACAAAAATTTTAGGAGCGTAAGATGAGTTGCATAAAGGATGCGCGCAAGTCTGCCATCAACCAGCCTCCTTTTTTTTTTTTGTGTGGGAATTCATCCAATAACTTCTCCCGCTCTGGGTGAAGCAGGAGGGTGTGTCAGACTTTTACTGACTAAAACCCACCCGTGTTCCTTCATTTGCTTGAGCCAGGACCGCGGTAACTCTTTTTCAAATTTATCCGCGACCCAGACAGGCATCGGCCCTAGCGGACCCCGTCAGTTATTGCTGACATCTCTTTGAGGCGCGCGTGGAACGCTACGCGCTGTCGACTCGGGCCTGGTCGTTATCGGACGGCGGGCTACCCATTACTCGCCGTCTGCAAGCCCGCGCCTACGGTGGCCGGGAATCGGCTTGCGACTCCCGACGCCCAGGGCGTCTCCTGCGGTGGCTTGGGGCGTGAGGGCGTCACCGTTGCGTCTCAAACCAGCATCCCTAGCCAAGTTACAAACGTTTCGTATCGAATCTCTTTCTACAATCGTTAACGCCTTCTATTTGTATAGTCTGACCACGTGACTCAAAGTTCAGATGTGTCATTCCCATACATTGATTCGTTTTGTACTATCGTTATCGATTGTAGATTGTCAACTTGGCTACAGGTGCTGGTAGTTGTTACATTGATTCTTATTTCCTCGTCGTTCTTTCACTTAAAGCATTGCAATGAAGTGACCTTTCGTAACAATATTTCCATGTTAATAGTCATCGTTCATAGTTACACGTGGCTCCGCGAGGTCAAGTGCAATGTCACGGGGACAGGGTAGCGTGATATCTCCTCGTAACGGATGAAAACTGAGCGGAACTAGGTATTAAACGAGAAATAGGCGGCATTTATTGTCTCATTTCTTATTGTTACAACTTTCTCTGTTTTGCCAAAAGTAGTTCGGAATATTCGGTACGCCAAGTCTAGATTTTTGGCTTCAGTACAGATGATATTAGCAGCAGTGTTTCTTCCAGGCAAAATCTCCGGGGGGTCGGTTAAGATATCTGGGGGGGGGGGCGGAGTAAATAAAGGAAACAAAGTAATATTTAAAATCAATTCCAATTATTATTAATATTTTAATGAATAAAAGATGCTATAAGCTGAACCAAAATTGTCAAAGTAACATTGTAAAAAGCCACAAAGAATAATATTATTTACAAAAATCATATTCTTCGTGCCTTTTTTCTTGCGTACACATATAATAAAAGTACTTTGTGGGACACATAACGATAAGGACACAGCTGTAATTTTCATTCTACAAATTTCGCTAAATTACTATCTATATACAGCTGTTTAGAGTGGGAGTCTTATGGGATAGCGTTAGAGGAAAAGGGATGGCGGTATTCTCGAAAGTGTGTCGTTCTTTCTATAGGCGCTATTCTGGTTTCTGATTGGGTTAATATGGCATGCACTACTCAATTCCTGATTGGCTGATTGAGTCCCACTTCAGATCAATAAAGGGTTTCCAGCTCTACAATGATACCAGATTTAAATAATTTGCCAAATTATAGGGATATTCGTCGCGAATATGCGTAAATCTGCTTTAGACGCGCGAAAGTGAGCGACAACCTATTGCTATTGATAAAGTTCCAAACGCCCCGGGGGAGCAGTAAGGCTAGGGGGCTTGCCCCCCCCCCCCCCCTCCCCCGGAGTAGTACCTGAAAGAAACACTGATTAGCAGCACGACAACACACTCCTACATACTTCTAGCTGTACAACACAAATATGATGAGGAATGTGATTCAAACCATTGAATCGCATTCCCATGTACATACTATTTTTTAGGTTGTACTTTTC
Organism: Orthosia cruda; assembly: GCA_964057195.1. NCBI lineage: Eukaryota > Metazoa > Arthropoda > Insecta > Lepidoptera > Noctuidae > Orthosia > Orthosia cruda. The sequence goes on from OZ059829.1 coordinate 40,586,189, forward strand.
CCTCAGAATAAAAAGCACAGCGCTAAATTAATTAATTTTGTGACAAACATTAAATTCACTCCAGGGCCATCTGATTACGAATTACTATAATTTATCATTTAAAAATGCCATGAAAGGAATTAATTACGAATTATTCATCTTCAAACATAAATGTCACAAATTGTAAATATTTGATGTGCAAGCAGTAATTTTGAGAAATGACGACGATTCAGAACGAAGGAAATCGCAATTTGTAATGTAATTCGCAAACAGTCGCCGACGCCAATTCCAAGATAAAGTGAGCCACTTTTATAAAGAAAACGTGTTTATTTTTGTATGGCAAACACAAGAGACCATTATTTGAAGCGTTTCTTCCTCGTATTTCAAATACGAAAAATAAAGAATAAACAGCAAATTGGGGCTTTAAGAAATGGATTCTGTTCATTCGTTTTTACTACGAATTTTATTACTGTTTGATTTCTGATTTGAACGGTTATCGTCTACATACTGAGAAGGGTATGGGTTTCTGAAGACGGACCTAAAAATTAAACGAGGCTTATTCCAAAGTTTTCACTAGGTATTAGAGTGTAAGACCGACCTAGTTTAGAAAAACAAACTTATTAAAAACGTAGGCAAAAGCCTTAAACACGAACAAGTTGAAATTCATGAAAGTCAGGCAAGGGTGACGTAATAATGGAAGCAGTCGGTTGCTAGCTGCATGTTTGCAATGCAGGCTAGAGAAAGCGCTCTGTTAAAAATAGAAGAAATTGTTTGGCTGCCTTATATGCTACGTACTGACACGAAACTAGGCTTAAAAGGTATTCGTGATGTTCGGTTTTTAAACTTAAATTAATCAATGACCTTTCAGGTGGTTTTTATCCCCCGCCGGAAAAAGAGGGGTGTTATAAGTTTGAGGTGTGTTGCTGTGTATCTGTGTGTCTGTCTGTAGCATCATAACGCCTAAACGGATGAACCGATTTTGATTTAGTTTGAAAGGTGATTTTACCGAGAGTGTTCTTAATTATGTTTGAATAAAATCGGTTCAGCCGTTCAAAAGTTATGGGCGTTTTACTGTTTGAATCGGGGTGTTTTCGCAAGTTATCGTGTCATAATTACGTGTTCAATAAATTGCCGATTGATGCGTATCTACTATGCACTAGATAAATTATGTAGCATGAAATAAAAATCTGTCGGGGGTTTTTTAAATTTCTCTTGTTCACTTTGATATAGAACAGTAATATGAATCGAAGTTATCTAATGCTTTCGTCAAAGTAAGGACATTATAATCTACGACATTCTATACAGAATACATACAAGCTTTTTCCCACGGAATTGCTCCCGTGGATCATCTCATAGTAACCGAACTTTTTTATTGGGTAAAAAGCCTGTGGCCCTCAGCAATAGATAGTTTTTCATATTTAAAAGATTTTAGTACCCCATTGTACTACCTAAGATTACCTCTTATAAAGATCTTATCGAACAAACAATTTTATAATACACTAGCTGTTCCCCGCGGCTTCGCCCCCGTGGACCACCCCACAGCACCCGTTTTCGGGATTCAAAAATAGCCTATGTCACTCAGGCATAATGTAGCTTTCTAACGGTGAATTATTTTTTCTAATCGGTCCAGTAGTTTCGGAGCCTATTCGTTGTAAATGTTTCCTCTTTATAATATTGGTATAGACTAGCGGACGCCTCACAGTTTCACCCGCGTAATTCCTGTTCCCGTGGGAATACAGGGATAAAAAGTAGCCTATGTCACCCGAGGATAATGTAGCTTCTCAATGGTGATATAATTTTTGAAATCGGTCCAGTAGTTTTTAAATTTATTCGTTATACAAAAATACAAATCTTTCCTCTCTATAATATTATATAGTATAGAAATATAGATATAGAAAACAGTAGGGCTTTGCCCATTAGACCTTCGTGGGACATTAGCATAAAGGTGTGTCCCACAGCTGGTCAATGTCTTCCTTCTTATTTTATTTAAGAAGATAGGTAAGTTAAGATTGAATGAATGCAATCGCATTTCAAAATAATATTAGCGTTCGTACATAAAGATAATTTTCCAATAACTACATCGAGTGGTACATTAGTAGTACATGATTTATTACTGCGTATCATTTCCTTGCAGTACAAATAAACCACTCCAACCATCTCATGTGGGTAGTATGGCATTGGCAGTGAACTTGTTATATCAAGAAGTATTCTGGGAAATTCAGTCTTTACCGGTAGTCAGAAGTCAGAAAATCCAGTGTTACCCAGTTCGTGTATTGTAGAATTAAAAAAGGCAGTTCGGTAGGACTCCATGCCGACCCCAACATAGTCAGGCATAGTCTGGTCAGATCGAATTATTCTGGTGCATTATTTTCTATTAGGAAAATCCCGAAGCTTTAAGAAAAGAACCTCTACGACAAAGTAAAGTTAAATTAAATCATAATAAAAAAAAACCCGACTGCTTAAAAAGCTAACAAAAAAGGCGTAAATAAGAAGAAAATCATACTGTGCAGTCGGAGGCCACATATTCGCGAGCTGGCTGACCAAAACCAGATGTTTGATTTTTTGAATTTACTTTTTTATTTATAACTTTTTAGTTAACACTTTTTTCGAATTAGATACATTGAAATCACGAATTGTTAAGATGAAAAAAAAATTAGGTCTCCACAATATGGCGCCCAAAATCCGCCATTTTCTATTTTCCGATTTTAATATAGCAGTGACAATCGCAAGATTAATACGAAACGATTTACGTAAGAATCATCAAAATCGACCAATGTTTTTGGTCTCTAGAACGCCACATCATACATACATACACTGATAAACACATTACCCTCCTTCGGCAGTCGGGTAATTAAGGACGACGTATCTATTTGTCTCGGGAGTTATTTTAAAATCGCAAACAAAATAATGATTTGTTTGCATTATGTTTGCAAAAGATTATCTATGGAACTAGGATAATTCTTTCACTGATAGAATAATACTGCTATCATTGAATTTCATAGGCCGGGCAAAATCCACGGAGATGTTGTCGGGCCTATGAAATTTAACGATTCTTGCCTATGAAATTCACAGCATTGTTGAGAAAAATGCTGGTCACAAATATTTTACGCAGCTCCATAACCAACCTGCATGCCTGCAGGCACTCGTTACAAAACATCACAACATTGACCGAAACATCGGCGTCGTTGGCTAGATAAATGTAGGAGTAATTGAAGCCAAAGGTAAAGTCGCGAGGCGCGGTCGGTGAACAGGGACGGTATAAAAAAGAGTCGAGAGGCCCATTGAATACTGTGTAGTGGCTAGGCGTGGGGGGTTTATGGGATATTTCAGCTAATGTCAACTAGTGCGAATGTCAACTAATATACCAAAATATCATGACGACGCATAAATAACTGACGCACCCTTTGCCGTTGCAAGATTATGAATAATTTTTTGGTCGCGCAGAGTGTTTTTGAGGAGTTTATTGTAACCTCCTCTCCGTTCGATGCCAATATCGTAAAAGCAGGCATAAGTGAATTTAAATTGTTAATATCGCTTTACTTGACATCCATTTACTACATAAAAATGTGAACCGAACGAAGATGTGCCTTAAATTTTTAAAGATACCTAGTTTGTCAGCATCTTAGCACGGGCTGGGGCTTACTAATTTAAAAAAATCTATTTACTTACAGTTTTTGCGTATTCTACATCCATGAAAACTTTATAAATAACTCTAAAAAGTGCTAATCAAATTGTACATAATAGGAATACAAGATCAAGTTGAACGGTGAACTCCAAGTTTTTGTCTTTATCTTTGACCTTGCCATCAATCCGATGATTAAAACCTGCCAAGTTAACTCGCGAACCCGTCTCACTTCTATAAAAAAGCTGGTTACATCAGTCACAGTCGAAATGTCAGTAGGCCAGCTCAACACAGGCACTAACTGGGTCACCTTATTAAGGGAATGCAACGTCAAATAGAACGGCACAGAAGGCCTGCCGTGATCCAGCTCGGCGACTTTAAGGGAAATTGGATAACTCATTAATATAATGTTAAAGCATAATGCTGTTGTTTGGGAATTATTTTTAATCTGTAGTATGATTTAATCGTGATTGGTACCAGTTTGTATTTTTTTTTATTTTCTGGGGGTAACCTTAAAAAGACCCCTGGGCTTTTGGGAGAAAGAAATGGGAATGTAGGAATTTTTGTGTTCAGAGAGTTCAGATCTTGGTTGCCTGTATGGCATTCAGATATTTTCGAGTGGCCTGTCAAACTTTAGTCAGAAAAGCTGTGAAAATTGTCTCCTTGCTTGTGCAGTTTCATGGCTAAGGATACAATAAGTTTGCACCAGTCCGTCGTGCAGTTAGAATACTGAATAGCGTCTCTGCGTTTGGCCATATTTTCTTGCTCTTTGGCGGTATTCCAGAGGGTGACACTTAGTATGTTGTCCACTGTGTAACTTGAGCTTCTGCACATACCCGTTTCTTGGGACTGAACAATTCATGACTACTTTTGTTAACTTGGGTTTTATCTGTAAAAACAATTGTATGTGTTAATCAGTAAATAATTAAATAAAATAAGAATGGTATCGGTAGCTCCTGCCAATATAATTTTTATATCAAGTTGTTATGATCCATATGCCTTAGAATGTGATGGATGACAATTTATATGACAGCCAACGGCTACGGACAGGGGTCCCAAATCGTCATCTCCAAGCCGTTTACCGGTACAAGGCCACGGGACCTTCAACAAAACCATGTCTTCTGTTATTCTCTACTCTTTGTCAGCAGCTTCGGTACTCCAGTCATACCTTTGCCTTCTGCCGCAAACGCTAATAAAACGCCTCGCTGGTATTAATGAGTGTCGCTAATTTGCATAGCATTACGCTGAGACACCTGAGTCGGCATCAACTTGATGGGCTGGACGTCTTATGTTTAATAATGTTTTGAATCCTTTTAGACAAGGGTAAGTAGGTGCCCGGAAATGGTTTTTTTCTGATTGCTTGAGATTAAAGTTGTGATGAAAATAAAATTATTCGGTGAAATTAGATAAACTTAAATGTTACCCGCCTTCTAATATAAAGTAGGTAACCCTAAATATGTAAACAGTTATTATAATCTTATTTTATCAATAAAAGAAAAGACCTTTAAATGATGGTGGAATATTAATAGTACATTATTGCAAAGGCCGGGCAATAGGCAATTGTAGCTGTTCGAGTATGAGTTTGAAGGCCGAGCCGTTGGCGAGGACTTCACTAATACGAGACAGGCAATTGCCATTCCCGCCGAGGCATATATAGTGCTTTTCTCAAAGGAATGCAGGGAAATAAAACATATTTTTTTTATATTATACATTTAATTTATTAAAAGTTACAACAACATTGCTGGAGCGTTGTAATGTTCCAAATTCAAAAAACGCTCCTGCAATGGATTTGATCAACATTGCTGGAGCGTTGTAATGTTCTAAATTCAAAAAACGCTCCTGCAATGGATTTGATTTTCTTTGTCCGTAAATTCGTTCTTTTTTCGAAAATAATGACAATATTTCCATGCATGTTTGAGAAAATTTGAATTCTTTTTGTAACTGGGATGTTTGGCAAATAGGTAATTAAAACAAAAATCTCTAATTGAGAAAAAATGCTAGATAAGATTGTTAAGGTTAAACTAGTCGACGGCACGAACTATTTTGTGCGCGAGGTTAAAATGCATGCTATCTCATCCCACAACACGTGCGAAATATATAGATGCTGTGATGAGCAGTAAGAAGCTAGTTCGCGTACGAATTAGCACTTCTGCAATCTTTTATCGAAATGGATGATGATTTAGGACGAAAACGAGCGCGCGAAATTTTATAAACAGACCTTTGGGAGTCTAGATTTCATGAAAAAAATACTGAATGTATCTGATCAAAATAAAATTATTTGGATTGTTGAATTACTAATCTATCCCTGTATGGAGGCCGTTTTTTAATTTTCCTTCTTCTTATGGTATTTATTTGCGCCCAAAGATACGTTAAAATTAGTGTTAAAAATATGGAACTTTCGACGCTCATAACTTTCAAATATTTAATTTTTTATTTTTTCGGTTCCATACGGGGCTAGATAATGATGATACAAATTGATATCTTTTTTTATTTTGAAAGTACATCGTCAAACAGTGGAGTAATCTCTAGACTACGTTTGTATGGAAGAATTTTTGACTTGTGTACCCTTAAGTATAATCAATCAATGAAAAGAAGAATAAATAAGTTCAACGACAGTATAAAACGATATCTTTACCTTCTTTGAGAGCTCAAAACTTTGTCCATTGCATCAAGTATATCACCAAAGTTTACATTTCAAATTCAAAAAGCAGAACCTCACGTACGTGAAGATTGCTACGATAAAAACAAAGGAGTTCTTACTAGACTTAACTAGAGATTTTGAGAGATGTGATAAACAGACAGACCTGATCATGGCAAACTTAAAAATAAATTACAATTTAGCTAAAATGGATTTTGGAAATCCAATCTAATAAAGTAATAAGGGAACTTTACATTTAATGGACGAAACAACCCGTGGGCGAACTTTACTCTCAGCAACTTCAATGTTACCCAAACTGTGCGAGATTCAGCGCCTGATAAATTATGTAACGTTAATTTCCCGAGTTTTCCTAATTACGGTACTAAAGGGCAACATAATGATACAGAACGTAAACAAAAGATAGTTAATAATGTAGAACATGCTTACAGGCCGCTGCCCACACTGCGGACAGGATTAGCACGTAAGCCAGGATCACATGGTTAATTCAATAGGATTATCTGGCTACTTTCGGCTGTATCTGCTCTTGTCACTTTCCTGAAAAATTAATGGTAGATTTATGCATTTCGAATTGTTTGTTGCCGACTAATTGGAAGGTTGTTATAATTTATGCGTGGGTTGCGGGGTCGGATAACTTTATAATCAAGCTCGCCGAATACGTAGATTCGTATCGCGCTGCCGTAAAGCGGCATCGCAAAATATTCAATTCTCGGTATCCGACAGTTTAAGAGGAGAGGAAATCAAAGCATCTAGCTTTGATCTTCGAATTTCCGTTGAGAAAAAATGATATTTTAGATACGTGATCGAACACATAAATCGTGCTTCAAAGACGTGCATTCTTTCTTATACATAGGCAAATATTTGTTCAAATGTTTGACACAACACGCTTCCTCTTTCAATAGTGCTCACAATACATTATGAGGGCGAGGCTTGGCGAACTATCTGCAAACATGGCCATTAGTCGGCAGCAGTGGCATCCTGGCCTAGTTGGCGTAGTTTCCATATCGATAAACAGTGTTCACACAAGAGGAAGACAGCTCGCTTACACTGTATGCTGCCCTGGTACGTAGCGAATAGATCTGCAACTGAGTGGCTCGTTTTAATTGGCATTTATTTAAAGGCTTTATGTTCAGTGATGGCTGAATATTTTTAAATACATTTGCAAGTTGAACCACATCTGCAAATGTAAAAATCCTCTGAAACATTCCCCTATCAAAGCGCTGCATGAATTCCGTTTGAATTTGTATTCTATCCGTGAATTTACTTAGAGCCCGCACTAATGGTCGATTTGTCTGTTTTGTTGTATGAAAGGCGGTTTAAAACGAAACCCGTTTATGCTATATATGTTTCATATTCTATTGTCAGTGTTCCATTAAATTCTCTTTCCATTTTAAAACTTCAAAGCCTCAATGCCATAGATACGTATGCGTTCTATCGGCGTTGCTACTGTAGCGCTAAGCTGTACCGATAACGGGTTGCAATAACAGTTGCTGTAACAACGAACCGTTCGCTGGCTGTGCCAATGTGATAAGCGGTGCACTGATTAAGTAATTTCTCCTATCAGAACAATAATACCTTACCAGTTATAGAAAGTTTGATGTCATTTATCCAATTTTGAATTAAAGTTACTGAATTGAATGAATAAGGAGTTCTCTACCTACCATTTGTATTTTAAATCACAATGATTATAATTGCACTGAAATTCCCAGTAGCGTTGACTTAGAATATTTCCTTCTAATTGCATTTAATGGAGCAAAAAGTTTTAATTACTGAACGTGCAAGAAGTTTCCAAGTGCGTCATTGTATAAACGTTTTGCTTTGTTAAAAGTTTATTTTTAATAAGTCACAATACGTGGGAGCTTTACAAGTTTCAAGGCTTTGTTTTTGGGTGGCATCATCATTATAGCAGTCTAGTTGCAGGACAAGAGGCTTGATGTAAAAATTGTAGTTAAAATCTGTAGTATCCTCCTCAATAATTACAAAAAATATAGACTAAAAGCAGTTATTTATACTTTTGTTTAAAGTCGGATAAAATATTCTGGGTAAGATCCGTGAAGTTTCAATTAAGTAAAGTTCAGACAAATGCAAATTAAACAAACCAAAATATTTTGGAATAAACATCAGTTCTCTAAATGGATAACGTCACACAAAGATATAGAAGTATCAATATCACTTTTAATTAATTTGCCATAATTAATTTCATTCAAATATTCACGTCGTTCTAATTTGCCGCTGTCATGTTTCGCACGCGACCGTGACTCGTGAAAAAAACAATTTAACTGCAAATTAATACAAAAAACTAGAAACGAAATGGATGAGCTACAGACTACAGAGCCGAGTAACAACAGGAAAACTTGAAAATTTAATGAATACAAAAAGCTAGGTTTCTTCAGGGTTGAATACAGAAAGTTGAATAAATCTAGCTTTTTGTATTCACCCCTATCTTTTTGTGAGGCATCACGTTATTCAATCTTTGTGCCTAAACTCTGTGGAAGAGTAGCAGTCTAGACTATAGGTTTATTTTAGAAGGTGACCCACATTCTATAATAAACTTTTCTAACTTTCAGAACGGAAAAATTAATTTGGTTATTTTACCTACTAAATGTGTTGTGAATTAATAATTGAAATATTTCCTTTATTTCGAGCTTTATTTGAAGCCCTTATAAGAGGGGCCTTTTATGTAGGTACCGGGCATCATTACAAACCCCAATCAACCACCGTGAATTTCGAGCAAAGGAAAATTTCAAAAGATCTTTTATGAAATCAAATCAATACTGAAAAAGTCTCATAATAATCACCACTTACTACCTTCCATTCATTAGGAAGCGCAAATACTCACGGAAAACCTACAATATCATTCCCGGTATTCCTTTAAAATGGTCTAATTAGTTCAATACCGGGTATTAGCTCTCGGGGACTGAGCAAGCGGCCCGCAGAGGCACGGCCCTCATTGGGCCCCGCACTGTGAAGGCCCTCATCGGGGCCCATCGAGACTCTCGACGTGATTTTCTTTTCTCCAGTACTTGACGAGAGCACCCTCTTTGTGCTTGTAAACGGACTTTGTCGATCTGTGTTCGATGCTCAGGTTTGACAGAAGTTTAAAAAGCTTCTTTGGAGTTGCTGGAATCATAGCTATAGGTAAGCATACATGTTTTGTTCACCTGGGTACATATCTTAGGCCCACTTGCCCGAAAACTTAACTCAGAGTTATTTGCTAACACGAGGTTAAATTGACGATTTTATATAACAAATTGTCTATTTAACCTCGTGTTAGCAACTTACTCTGAGTTATGTTTTCGTGCAAGTGGGCCTTAGTAACCTAAGAATTAAATAGACATAATTAGCTTTGAAAGTTTTAAAGATTGTGAACAATAAAATACATAGTGAACGTGGTATTTAAGTTGAATTCATTAAGACAATAAAATCACCGACTCAGTGACGTTTAAAAGCCTCAGTTCTTATTTAGTTGAAGTTATAAACTATTTCATGGTTTATTACAAACTAAAGAAGACGGGCGAATTTTCCTCAATCTATTATTAAGTTGTAGTTATGTAGTTATAGCTGTGATGTAGCTTTCTGTGTTGTATTTGCTTGTCGTCGTTGAAAACTACTTACCAAAGCCACAGACGGATATTAAGCGAAAGCCTTTAAGAACAGACAGCTTTTGTGTAAGACTCGGGATCAAGTTGTCTTTGAGGAGTGCAGGTGAACATTTTCGTATAATCCCTCCAATGTGTACCTACCTAACTTTGGTTAGTAGATGTCTATAACCATTTTGGAAAGAGTTGTGCTTTAAATAAATCCAAAGTGGGCAGTCTTCGAATATTCTATTTAGATGAAACATTTCAGTTTACCCTTGGCTAAACCTAAATGATTGCGGAAATAAAAGCGCACCGTTGGCTTTGCCAAGACTTGAAAATCTATCATCATCTTCATCAACCTTTTAATGTTCCCACTGCTGGGACACAAGACTCCTTTCTGTGAGAGGGATTGGGCCGTAATTCACCACGCGGATCCAGTGCGGGTTGGTGGATGTCACTCATCTTCGATTATTTGGTTCTAAGGCATGGTGGTTTCCTCATGATGTTTTTCTTCACCGTTTTGAGAGCAGTGGTGATGAAATAATTAATACACAAAGTAAAGCACTTGCCTGGGTTCAAACCCACGACCTGAGACACTTAAATCACGGCCGTTATCACTGGCCCAACACTGGTCTCACTAAAAATCCATCAGTGCTAGTGAAAAGTAGCAAAAGACCCCTTTCATAGGTAATGAAGTCTACTTAACTATTACATATAATTCATTCAAACGAAGGTGCTTCTATTCAAGATTATAATAGTATTAAAATGTACAAATATTGAACGTTATACAACCAAAAAGCTTTCACAGACATTCTTGCGGCCGCAGAACCAATAATAAATTGTAGATACACAGCTGAAACTTGGCTATCCCTTTCCAAACTTATACATTTAGTAGAAATTTCACGAAACATTAAACAGTTCAGTGTTGCGTGAAACTTATGATCAGCCTCGCTCTACCCTCTGGCAAAGTTTTCAGCACATTTCAGACATTTACAAGAAGTACTCACATTATTTTGCATGTCCTACATTTACAACTTAAGGAGAATGGCACAGGACATTAGGTTAGGTCTTTTTGTTTAATTAAAGCAATAATTAGATTTACTTACTTAGTGGTATCGAGAAATTTCTTGAAGCTGCTACAATAGAAAAACGAAGTAAACTATATAAGATCTATACTTGTAAGCATTGCCAGAAGTGACGAAAAGAAAAAGTTTTCTTCAGTAAAATTATCCACCCATCACTCCACTTCGCACTTCTTTCCACTGTATCTAGTCATAATACTAAGGACTTAAGAGTATCTCTTAGCTGGAGGTCAAAGAAAAGAGCTTTTATGTTATTTAACAAAAAATACGGCACTAAAGTATCATTTACACACGATTTTACAAAAAACCTTTGTACTCTACAATTTCAACATGACTTACACACGAAACCCGTGCCAAAAAGCTGAAAACATTTAGACATCAATTAGTCTTAAAATTAAAATCACTTGGCATACAACGTAAATTCATAAATGCTTTGTCTCATATTTTCTCAAACAGAGCTTTCTCTCTCTTTTTATTTAGTATTTGCTCATAATTTCTTTAGTGCAACCAATCACTTAGTTTCGGAATAAGTTATCGAGTTCATGACAAACAGACCAAAAGCACTTTTAACTCGGAACATAAGTATTTTTTGTTTGTCGACTGCTTGCGGCAAAATGAAATAACATAGAACATACCCAATGATATTCAAATAAACAGATACGTTATACACTCACAAAACAATTGAAAAAAGTGTGCCGCACATAGCGGCATCACACATACACACTTTTCATTCATCTAACTTTAAAACATAGGTAATTATTTTAATCAATAAATAAATAAATTACAAATACAAACGATGGCATTTATTTTATTTTGTTTTTGTTTCAACAAAGCCTATCGCTCTTCGCCATGCGTGACATAAACTAAAGATTAAAGGTCACAATTGTGACCTATTCGAGTCTTCAAAATGCGCGCGCTCATAACATATCTTTTTATTTGAATATCATTGAACGTACCTACCACTTTTATAGAGTGCCAAACGGCATACTAAATACGGTAAATTAAATTGAAATACCTAACTAGGTCGTACGTAGATACCAAATAATGAGAAAATACTCGTTCGTTGGCTTGCTTCAATGTATCTATCTAACAGAGCTATAATTGCGAATCAAGTTTCTTTAAAAACGCAAAAAATAAGTACAATATAAGATCTTCGTTACATTTTTTCAACAACTCTTACAGCGGCTTTAAATGAGACAGAGCTGGCAATAAATGTTACTTTATTTTTTTCCTTATCTCTGAGCTTATTCCTATAGAAGAGTATCATTAATCCGTAACAACTCATCAAATCTCCTTTGTCCTTTAAAGATCTTTATCATTCAACGAGTAACAGACGCAGCATAAAATATGAACCATTGAAACAAGAGGCCAGATTAAACTTTTAACACCGGCTCCTCAACTAAGAACTTAATCTGTAAGGCCTTGCTAGCCCAAGGCCTCACGTTACAGTAATAAGAAAATTCAAGGCCAGTCGCCTTTTATCAAGAAGGCTGAGTTTATTAAAAACGATGTTTCTCTGTGAATACAAGGTGAATTTTATGTCAGAAGTTTTAAGGCTAAAATGTTCAACTTTATAATATCGTGGCGCAGCTTGGGAGTGCTTATAGCTATTACCTATATATATAATGTTTTTGCATGTAGCTATTACCTAACGATTATCTATATCTGTACATAGCTACCTATTATAAAATGAAGTCGTTTTCGTGTATAGTTCATAGCCATTTGGTTCTTTTAAAATATACAACGGATTTTGTTGCGATTTTTACCTCACTAAGAGAGTTTATTTCGGCAATTTTTAGGGTGTTCACATAAAATAAAGAAATCTCAGTGCTTTGTCAAGTCATAAGATCATAGGAAGCAGTGGTGGTTTGGTAGTTAGATATAAAGCCATAGCCAGGTATAAGTTTGTTACCTTTCCTTTCTAGTGTAGTAATTTTCAACAGGTTTCTGCACTTTCTGTGGTACGCCTCAGCTTTCACCTTTATTCTAATTTGTTCTGGACAAAAACCTAGCCTCGGCCTTCAGCTCACTTACCTAGGTCACGCTATGTTCTAGTTAGATATTTTATAAAAGTAAAATAAATATAATTCAAAAATTAAAGCGACATGAAACTAGGCTACAATTAATTTCGCGTGGCGTTTGCACGTTTTTATGATTTTTGTTGACTGCATGACTTCAAAATATGAGGAAACAGATGCAATAGGTAGATAAGTACTACTCTGTTGCTTTAAAGCCGCTGGAATTACAAATGCGAAAGTCACAGTTTCTTTGTTACCATTCACGTCTTTACGGTTGAACGGATGCAGTTGGTTTATGATTGAACTTGTCCTGGGAGCATACGAGTAGAACTTGTCCTGGGAGCATACGAGTAGAACTTGTCCTGGGAGCATACGAGTAGAACTTGTCCTGGGAGCATACGAGTAGAACTTGTCCTGGGAGCATACGAGTAGAACTTGTCCTGGGAGCATACGAGTAGAACTTGTCCTGGGAGCATACGAGTAGAACTTGTCCTGGGAGCATACGAGTAGAATTTGTCCTGGGAGCATACGAGTAGAACTTGTCCTGGGAGCATACGAGTAGAACGTGTCCTGGGAGCATACGAGTAGAACTTGTCCTGGGAGCATACGAGTAGAACTTGTCCTGGGTTAGGACGTAGGAAAAAAGTTTCTCCTATTTCACAATACAACAAAGAACAATGTTTTTAGTATTCTATTTTTGGTATATTTTCCGATTCTGTGATGACTATTGGTCTGATTTCAAATTAAACACACAACGTTGGCGATTATAAGAGCCGATTTCTGAATTGAGTATTTGATTTTGCAAAAGACTTGTTTTCAGGCTATATATTTGACAAATACTCAACTTCAAATGCTTAATTCAGAAAACGGAGGTTAATCTGCGGATCTACCTGGCAACTCTGGATTTAAAATCACACAAGCATTTAAAAAAAAATTGGACATTCTTTTTAATTTGTTGTATAACTATATATTTCTATTTTAAAATGCGTTCTTTGGTTTTTGGCGCCACTACAAATTTTCAATTCATAAAATCAATACTTATAATAAATCTGTAGAAAAGTCTTTTTGGAACATCGAAAAAAAAAGTTACCAGTGTTTTAAAGGATAACCAATAGAACCCAATTCCAGCATATTTGGAATTCTTGTCTGTTTAATTGTGCACGCATCACGTAAAATGTACGATACCAATGTAGATACCATTTATTCATAAACATTGTGCCTAACTTGAAGAATTACTTAGTTTTTGTTGCATCGCAATTGGTACACTCTATCAAAATTTAGATGAATTTAAAGTGTTCAAGAAGTAAAATATCACAACACACGCAATTGAGATACTCGGACAGTTGAACTCCATATTTGATAGATGACGTTGTGCATTTGACGTCATTTTCTGAATGACAGTGTTAAGGTTCTCCGTGCAAGAATGACACTAGAAAAATCATTGGTACAAGCAAGGTAAGTAGGGTAGGGCAGGCAGGTAGGTCAATAGTATATTATAACAATAAGATTGATGAGATACAAAATTACGACGTGCGACAAGCATTTTATTTGAATTACAAGCTAAAAGTACCTACCTGAAACTAAAAAGGGACCTAAACAAAAAAGAACACTGAGTATTCTATGTTTGGTATATTTTTCGATTCCGTGATCAATATAGGTCTGGCTGTCATGACATTAGCCTGGGCGCGGTACCGCACGACAAAGGTCAGCTGTCACCGAGCTAGGAACGGAACTACCCTGATTTATCGCATACCTACTAAAATACCTACCTTATTTTGATAAAAACACAAAGGTTATACGGCCTACTAATTTTATAAATATAGAAGTCTTTATGTTTGTTAATCATGCTTCAACGGCTGCACAGATTAAGATGTACATACGAGTCACTTACTTTAAAACAATGGTAGAACATGGTAAGACAGGGGGCATAGGATGGTTCTTTATAAACTGATTGTACGTTCCTGTAGGATAACTATGGAATTCCTCTCAGGCACAGCCTCTTGCAAAAGCTAGTAACTATTTAAAATTCACTACTAGCAACCGTACTCAGGTTCAGTACGAACCTTAAGAGAAAATAGGGCCAGAGCGCCGACGGAATTTCCTTGGTAAAAAGTCATAATTCGAGGTTTGGATCTCGCCTATTTCCGTCTCCAATATTGGTCCAATTTAAATGATATTCCATAAACTGAAAATGAAAGATATATACAATGCCCCTTTGTTTTCCTTTTTGATGATACATTATCTTTAGAAGCACTAGAACCCTCAAAATTGCGCTGTCAACAGAGGCTTAGTGTAAGAAATTGACAAATATAAATTAAAAAAAGAAAACATCGGGGCATAGTATATATCTTACTTTTCCAGTTTATGGAATATCTTTTAACTTGGTCCAATATTGGAGGAGGAAATAGACGAGAGCCATACCTCGGTTTATGACTTTTCATACTTACAAACATTATAGAAATGTGGTTCTGAGTCGAAATTCAACAATGTGTTTATGTTCAATACTACCCATTTCGATTTAACATTGAATAGTACCTACTTTAAAAGTTTTCAACCCATAATGCATAACCTTTAATCGAATTGCCTCATGGAGTGGCAAGTTGCCAAAGAATTTCTATCTACTTTTACACGACCATAGATAATATAATACTAGCACAAGACCTATCTTTTGTAACAATGTTTTTGTAATAGCTTTTCAGGAGCTAGAAAATCTTATTATAGTGATAAAATAATAGGACTTAATACTTATGTAGATAATCTTATTTGAATTTTATAAATTGATATCACTAAAAGGTTGTTAGGTACTACCCACCTTTGCCCATTATTTTGTGCTTTAATTGAAGGAACGTTTCCCTTTGCTTTAGAATACCCTTTTAAAATCCGGGCTATGAAAGGAAATTATATAGCCATTCAATTATTGGAAGGGTTTTAAGTAGAAATCCAGAAATAACAGCTGAGGCAATCAGGCCAAGGTTTTCCAGTAATAGCAGCTCGATCTAATCTCAAAAGATGGAATCAGAAAATGACTAACGTACTGGCAATTTAGAAAGAAGGGGTTATTTATCAATTTAGAAAGAGTATTATATAGCCTATCTGTTTATAGAAAATAGAATAGTCGTCTTTGTTGTAAACATAAAACGTTACTGGAAAATGAATTAATTATAAATGAAGGTTTGAAATCTTTTATGTAGAAAATCATCTCAAACAGTTTTATTTAGTCTATAGTTAAACTATACATAAGTACACATACATACATACACACACACATACATACTACAAATACACACTACACATACACTACTACATATCTCTACTATACTATACATATATTTTTCATCCTCAGACAGCTATGTATATTATTATGTATCTACCTAGGTATCCTAATTTAATGAATAATAAAATAATCTACAAAGCTAACATTAGATTTTAATGCAAACAGAAAAAAATACCTGCCTAATGCCAGTATAACTCAACACAAACATCCAACCAACCTGTTTGCCCAACTAACGTTGATTTCAAACTAAACATGGCGGCGCGACCGCTAAATAATTTCGCGCCTTTAATGCCCCAGTCAACCTAACGAAGATGTGAGCGTCGGGCGAAGAAGAGCTCTTTACGAATAAATCTTCAACTTAAAACATCTAATTGGATTTCCATTTCGGTTCATCCACGCGAACAATTTGTACTGTGCCGACTTTAATGAGTATTAGCAATGAAAAGCCGCCCTTTTCGGTGAATTATGAATAGATTCGAAGGTTTAATTTCGTATGGAGCTGCGAGGTATTATCTGTCGGAGATTATGTAGCATTTACAATTGAACGGTAGTCGTGAGATTGCTGGTAGAAAACCCTACTTTGCGTTAAGCTCGCTTTTGTACATAAACGTTATTAACCGACTTCAAAAAACTTTTTTTGTCCACCTTGTATTATAATGTTTTTTTGTATAAAGAATTGGGTATCATAAGAATAGCCGTTTCATGCAACTTTCACATATAAGAGTCGATATCAAAAACATTCCCTTTCTGCTTTCCATTCCTCCCGGTTTCGGGCAAGTTCGGTCTGTTGGTGTCGACCTCGCCATCTTCGCATGGGTCGGCCGCGATGTCGTCGAACATGTACCGGGACCCGCATTCGGGTATCTCTAGCCCATACTTCGTTCCACATACGTAACAATAAAAATAAAATACAATTCATTATCCATTGAAACTTTTTCCTTCCTGTCAAGGTTTCAATCTCGAAGACAGGTTGATTACTGAAGTTAGCGCGAACTAAAAAAGTTAATCGGATTGTCTTCCGAGAACATTATTATTTAATACATAATTAGTATTCTTGGGGTTGACCTTTTATTTCTTTAAAGAAAACAGAGAAGACACATAAATGCTATTTATTTAAAGGGACGAGCAAATAACATAATATAGTTATTGACAACATCGTTCAAAGGGTCTTGATGTTCGTATATTGCCACTATAAGCGGGCCTAATAATTATTTCTGTAAGTTGGTTTGTACAAACACTTTTACATGTCGATCATATTTTTTGAAACTAGATGAGGTCGGCGTTTCCTATCTGACTACTCTGAGAAGAAAGGCCGAAACAAACTCAAAGGTCACAGTCTCTTTTAAACTCCAGACAAAATCTTGGTTAGATCATGTGAAGACCATGTAGACTAATGTCTGAAATGGTCTTTTAATGAAAGAACCAGCCAGATTGAGTGGACCTGTGCAGTCAGTGCACGCATTTGTCAATAGATGAATTTTAGGTACCTAACTATAGTTTTACCAAATAGATAACTAAATATTTAGTAATGAAAACAAAATGCCAAGTGCACAATTAATACAGAACTGGGTAAAACGAAAGTCTGAAATTGAAACTAGAATATGGAATAGGTAACTTTTTCGATACCATACTTGGTACTACACCACGCTTTTGATTGCTTAGTCTTTAGAAAGTTTAGTGGCTGAATCTAAAAAGTACCGCTGCAGCTGTTTTCTTTTTACTCAGATTTTTTAAATCTAACAGAAGTTTAGTTGAATAAAAAAAGCAGAGTGAGTGACGATCAAATCGCCGCCACGCGCGCCGCATGTATCAAACCGCGTCAAATGCTCGTCAAAAAGCCATACTTTTTTGTGAAAAAGCTTTTGAAACTACAGCCTAAAACAAAATGTCACCCTTTTTGTCGGTTTGTGACAAAGTTAAAAGATATTTAATATTTTAGCGGCTTTGTTTCCACACGGTTCTCTAAAATTATGAAAATAAAAGAGGTTGAGATACCTATGAAGAAGTTACATAAACAAAGTAAGCGTTTTTACGATGGATATTGATGAGGTTTTCACCATCATTTAGTTAATAATTGATTCATGAAAGGTTTACCTAAAACTACCTTTATTTGGCTCTTTTATCCTTCGTTTTTTATTCAACAAATAGTTTCAGAAAAATCTAAATCTGAAGTGTAAAAATTCAGCGTAGAAAAAATACCTTGCTATAATTCTTCAAAAATTCTCTATTTATTTTCACTTGGCAGCCTAACTTCGTCAAGTCATTAAAACTGTACGCTAGATTCGTGATATGCCGACGACTAATCTTTCGCCCCATTTTCGCCTTTAGTTTATTACATAATATATTATGTATTCACCTTCACACACTTGGGTAAATATAGACCCGTTTCAGATCAGACCGTCTAAATTGAGGCTCGAATTTAGATCAGAAGTAGGCGAAAGTTAGTAATGCTTTTGGTCCCTAAAGTTTATATACAAAACTTTATCTAATACTGACTGAATTCAGATCGATTACTATTTCGTGGGCCTAAATATGTCAAGTTTATTGTATAGGTACTAGTTTCTGCTAGCGGCATCGACCGCACTTAAGAGTCGGAAGAGTTTTCTTCGATGCACGCGGGCCATCCAAGACCCACCGCCTATAGTGAGAAGCAAGTTGTGGAGAGAAGCTTACCTACCACCACCCGACTTCTTGAAACCCCAGGAACACCTGCCACCTGGACGTGAACTGCAGTGGCCTATATGGAAACCACTCAATCGTTAGCGCAACCAAGTAGGCCGCTGCAAAAATAATTTAGCAAAATGGGGTTTTATAGACTCTTCTGACACCCAGTGTGAGTGCGGTGGCCCTTTGCAAAATATGGCACACATGCTGGAATGTCCCAAGTGCCTATACACCTGCACTTTGGAAGACGTTATGCTCTCTACTGACGCCGCAATCGGGATGGCCAGCTACTGGGTCCAAGATTTATAAAGAGTTGCACATCAACTCGAAAAGAATAAGAATCGACCGCACGAGAAGACCGCCATCAATCGACCAATCACATAGACGGAAATCCACATCACGTCTTTCATCTCGCATGTAGTTGTAGCTTGGTTTCTTTATTCTGTAAGTGGACATGTCACGGTGGAAAGACACCACATAATCTACAGGGTGTAATAGAAAAATCAACTGACTCATACATGTATGTTTGCATAGCTCGACAAAATATATTACACAGCTGTTTTTTTTCGTGCTTTCAGCGTTGGTCCCGTAGTAAAAGTTTTTCATAAAGACGATACCCGTTTTCAGGGTTTTGCGTTGTTTCTATTACACCTTGTATAGATGCAGATAGTTTATTAGTCCAACAAACTAACAGCGATCAATCCTGTAACAAGAGAAACTGACTGGTACCAGGCAATCAGGCTCCAATTCATTGATCACTAGAGATGCAAACAGCGTGACAATTTAAGCCAATTCCAATGATGCCTGTTTGCAATACTGTAAGCTCCAATTGACGTGGCCACTAGTAGACGTTCACTTCCACAAATAGTTTGTAACGTGAACTGCAAAATCTAATGCTATTGATCACGATATTCAATATAATCGTATGATGTCACGACATGTTTGTTAAGCCTATTTATAGTCTACATAATACGTAATGGGGTGTTTATACCTGCTGTTTATATATAAATACATTACTATGATGAAAATTACATTTAGTCTAGAACCGACCATAAACAAAGTTAAGTAATCTGTAAATAGTGTAATCATGAAAACAACTTTCAAGTTATGTTTCCATTACCATAGTTTATGCTTGTTGTACTCGCCTTTCACCAACCCGGTGAAGAGATTTCACCTCACATACCAGAATCCTGAATGATAAAATGGTACCAAGACCACGTAGCAGCGTAGCGGTCGGCGTAGCACTGGCACAGCATATCCTGCTAATTCGTAGCACTAAGCGTACGAGTATATCCCGCTAATTCGTAGCGCTACGAGCTACGACAAAATGAATAGCGCTACGATGGAAGACTCGCCTCAACGCAGACGAAACTGGAATGTGTGGACTAAGATATTAAGTTATGGTGGGCTTATGTTGCCTTGAGGATTTTGGAGAAGGTTTCCGTGGAAAAGAAAATTGTATATATAGCCATTAGGGCGTTCAAACTAAAAAAAAAGAAATCATATAAGCAAAAATTATTACGAAAAAAAATAAGCCTGGGTGTTTTTTGAACACGACATAGCATTTTCAAAGACAACCAAACTATATCAAGACCATAATTGGCAAAACAATGGAATGCCCCATAATAAATCATGCTTATTAGTAGCAGCTGGTAATAAACCATACGCTCGAAAAACTACCCTCAATCCGGGGCAGTCGTATAAAAACATTAGTAATACATCCCGGCATTCTTCTTTGTGCTCTTCGAAACATCAATAATTTGTGCCCCGCTTAATTTTGTAGTAAGCCACGTCAATAATCATCTTTTAATGTTCTCACTACTGAGACACAGGCTTCAACTCTGTGAAAGAGGGAATGAGCCTTAATCCACCACGTGGGCCTAATGCGGGTTGGTGAATGTCACCTGTCTTCGAATTTTTCGTTGCAGGACATGCTGGCTTCCTCACGATGTCTTCCTTAGCCGTTTTTACAGCAGTGGTGATGAAATAATTTACACAAAGTAAAGACCCAGACTGGGTTCGGACCCACGGCCTACAGCTCAATATGCCGGTGCCGTTACGACTAGGCCACCACAGCTCTCCCACGCCAAAGAACCACGTAAAACTAAAGAATTCATTTATTAACCGCCAAAGAACTCCATCTATTCCAAGCTCGCGATCGCGTATACCCTCAAGATAACAGTCCACAGTAAACATTCCTTCCGAAATCCAGGTCAGTCGTGAAATAATGCTCGAATAGGCAGCCACACATAAATAACACCAGCCCAGTTATTCATATTGTTGGGACCCTCCCGGCTTATGCAAATGTATGGGGATCGGATCATATGTAAATATATACTTACAGGGTAACACGCACGCTCCCGGTAACTTTGTGCTTAGTACTCGGGATAGAGTTAGAAACGTTTTAAATTCATTAATGACTTCGTAGTAGGAACTTTTCTATGTGTAACAGTGTAAGCTGCAAAGCTGATATCTGGGATTTAATTGAAAGGAGTTTGTACCGAGTTTCTGTTAATAGGCACACTTATGAAAACGGCTACTATATGTAACTTCTTAAACACATTAACGGTCACAAACCAAAAATAATTACTAGAAACGATCAAGCATCAACAATGCAATAAGTATAGGCTGACTTCAAAAGTCAAAGGAAAAGTCAGTCACATCTACACTTATGAAAACGGCTACTATATGGAACTTCTTAAACACATTAACGGTCACAAACCAAAAATAATTACTAGAAACGATCAAGCATCAACAATGCAATAAGTATAGGCTGACTTCAAAAGTCAAAGGAAAAGTCAGTCACATCTACACTTATGAAAACGGCAACTATATGTAACTTCTTAAACACAATAACGGTCACAAACCAAAATTAATTACTAGAAACGATCAAGCATTAACAATGCAATAAGTTTAGGTTGACTACAAAAGTCAAAAGTAAAGTCAGTCAGGCAGCAATTAAGCATTTAGAGGGGCTTGAGGGTTTCCCCCATTCGAAATACATAATTTATTTGACGAGGGGCACTCAGAAAGCGCATACATTATGCATTTTTAAATAAAATTTATCATGTCAACGTCTTTGTCTGAAAATACAGGTAAAACCGTTTTCAAATCTAAAATAAGTCAGCGCAACGTTGTGGTTTTATATTCGGACTGTGGTCAACTAACTTTTGACACAAGCATATTTGCGCGCTTTGAAAGGGTAAATATTTATTAGTTAAGCCTGCAGTGTTTGTGCTAATACAACTTACATAATAAATACATAATGCCATCACACTGGATGAGTGGCCGTGGGTTCTATTGACAAGATGCAGATATTTTTCCCTATTTTACCAGGGAGCAGGCGAAATTAAAAAGCCAGATTTAAGCCGTTTAATTTTGTGGGACTGCCTCATAATTTAGCGGTTGAAAACGCTACTGCTGAACGTTATATCCTGATTTCCATTCCGAAAAGGAACAGTGTCCAAGTGGAAATTGGAATGTCTCACTACTGAGTCATTCCAAATTCCACTTGGACACTGCTACCAGCCTGGTTTAGATTTTAGCCCAGTTGATGATCATACGTTCGCCCCTATTAAACTAGCGGAAAGTATACTTATAGATAGAGTCTCGCAAACGAAAGTAGAGACTGAAAAACCGCGGAAAATTTTAAAAATATCAGCATAGCAACCCCAAAACTAGTATGAAATACCTGGAATAACCTAATTTGATACTTTAGAATTATTTATTTTACTTCGTCTGAATAAAAATACTATAGGTACTTTAGGTAGGTAATACTTTAGATAAGTATCAAAGATAAATAGTGATTACGAATTAAAACAAAGTATCAACTTATTAGCGTCATACTAACTTATGAAATCTAACACCACACGTAAACAATTTTGTTATTGTTTGAATTTGACGTCTTTCTCCTGTTGTTTTTCTCGATATTTAGACATCATACGAAACTACAATCCACTTATATTTGTTTTATTAATTTTTCACTAAAATATGCTATTATCAAGACCACAACAAATCACTAAAAATTGATGTTGACATTAGTATAGCATTGCCATATAAAAAGTTTGCAAATAATTCGAGTGTCTACTTTTGTTTGCCAGACTCTAGCGTGGCATTTCGCCACAAACCTCATCGGTATAACGCTTTTTTACAAACTTTTATTTAACTTGCAATGTATGTATGTATGTATGTAATTGTGTTCGGGTCAAATCTTGCAACTGAATTTTAAAGCAATTATCCTCCACTCATTAAGATTAATTTTTGCATACACGTATAGTTTGGATGACAATGCACGCTTAGCTAAGTGACGTGATTCTAAATCCAATATGGCGAAGAGCCCAAGATGGCGGACTAGTTATTTTTTATGCACTGCCATGATATGGGTATCAAATAAAAGGGTTTGCTGAGAAGAATACGAAAAAAGCTTGATTTAAAAATAGCTTTTTAATGAATAATTTTATTTGTATTGAAAACTTTGAAAAAAGTAACCAACCAGTAGCAATGGTTGGTTACATTTTTCAAAGTTTTAAATATGGTTTGCCAAGAAGAGAGATGAAATTTTGTTTTCTGACTGAATGTCATAAAATTTCTGGACACAAAAATCTTCAACCAAATTATTGATATTAATAATTTTCACTGATAAAAACTTAGCATTACCACGTTAAGAATTCGTTTCCACCTGAAAGCCAGAATTTAACCGGTTGCTACTGCGTTGAGATTCAGCTTAATGCTTTCAAACCTTGCCAAAATTTCACTAAGTTTTATTTTCTTACAAAATATTTAAAACTCAATGCTTGCGGTTTTTCTGTATTTAATATAGTGTTTCATCTTTTTGTACTCTTTTATATATTTTCGGTATATTTATACCTTAAAACAAAATTATACGTATTAACATGACGTTAAGTGTTTTTTTTTTTCTTTTTATGACGTTACAGTAGGTACACCTCTACCTAATCCTTTAAGCGTGGTGTTATTTTTGAGAAATGTGACTAAAATGTATTCGAAATACCCACACTAAAATATCACATCAGAGTGCTTGAGCACACATATATAATAATGATATGCAAGCTGTCACAGGTGCAGTATTATCGTGTAAGCTGACTGTACACTAAGCTGAACACCTACTCAAACCGTGTCGGTTCTGCCATATTTCCAAGATTAATTATACAACGACAAGCGCCCAAATACATGTATTTTAGCCATATTTTTGCAATTTATAAAGCACTTCCAAAATATTATTTTCCTTTTTTGATGGAAACGGTCTAAGGCTAAGATAAATTGTTCATAAATATGTTTAGCTTTATCGGTTAAGCCGTAAAATTTAGGCTTCCATATTTCAAGGCTAATCTACGAAATTGCTTCGCAGATAGCTTTTCATAGTACCTACCTATATCAGTAGACATTTATTTTACTCACTTTATCCTCCACTAGAGTCTAAAATATTTCTTGTTTCTAAGAAAATTACGCAAGAAAATTTAAAATACACTGTACAAACTTAAGCCTGAGATATTAGATTAAGGCTCATTTACATCCCTGATAAAAATATAACGACATAATTATACAGAGTTATCTAACTGTAGAAAATAATCTACTAGAAAGACAGCTGTTACATCCCACCTCGCACTCTAGGCTCGCCTTACCATCCTACCTTACTAAAATTTCATCACCGCGGCATGAACAGTTGTTAGGCATAGTCTAAATCTAGCATTATAAACCAACTGCCCTTATCACAATTTATTTGGGATCGTCGCAGCATATTATGTCTTCTTCTTATATATATCTCTTTTTGGCCCTCATCTAAATAGTCATTTCCAATCCATCCATCGGTTCTTCGGTATTTATCCTCCCCTATAAATTCATACTCAAATAAAAGCATTTCGTATTTATCTTGATACCCAGTAACTGGGCTGTGGCGATCAGATAGGCATTCGCTGTTACTAATTCAACTGCATCCACATACATAGTCCGAATCAGGTTTGGCAATATTTTCAAACTTTAACGGAAACGTTTACCCATAGTTAGAACACCAAGTAGGTACCTAAGTATACATCATACGTCCGAATGTGCGAGTAGTAGTACATAACTGTATATCATTTATTTCAGATATAAAAAACTTTTTGCAAAAAAACTACTACCGACTTCCAAATACCAAACAACAAAGTGAAAAATAACTTAATTTTTTGAAGTCGGTGTCTTTCGTGGGTACCATTTTTTTTTGCGTTATGGACACCGACTTCTAAAAATTAAGTTATTTTTCACTTTGTAGTTTTGTATTTGGAAGTCGGTAGTATTTTTTTGCAAAAAGTTTTTTATTTTTCACTTTTTAGTTGTACCTACCTAATAGGCAAGTTAGTAAGGTAACTATTTCGCCAGAATAGATTTCATGAAACTTGAACATAACCGGTGAAATGAGAGATTTGCTTACCCCTTAAGAGCGAACTGGCGTGATGTTATGTTATGATATGGTATAAACAACAAACAGACATGCGATTGCAGCAATCCCGAGAGATTTGCCGTTATTTATTGAAGAGTTCTGTTGTATATCTCCGAAGTTCTTCATCAGATCTTCACCAAATTAAAATGGGACCAATTTCGGAACTTTCAAAATTGATACACAATTGACGGAGATATCAGTGAACAAAAAAAAATAAACTTTAAGTCTAACATAGAACCTCCTCCTTTTTGGGAAGTCGGTTAAAAAGGGTGTTTGTTTATCTTGTAAAGCAAAAGCTTGTGGTGGTCTCAGCACAATCACTTGTTCATTACGAGTACCAACTTGTTCGCACCCAGAATAAAGAAAATTTTCTTTTACTATTTAATATCGTATGTAGTTACTACGATTTGTCGGCAATGTGGGTAGCTACTGCCGTCGTAATAGTGACATAGGAATTACTCAGGAAGGTTACGGATTTTTTTATTCAACTTATGTTGTCCCACTGCTGGGCAAAGCTTTCTCACCGACCCGGACCTCGGACCCACCACCGTTCCTGGTCACGTTAGCAAACAAAAAATTGTATATATATTTTTGCTAGTGTTTATTGGGACACTTGATTACCTTAACAGTAGGTATATCTTGGTTTAATAATATATCGCCATGTTTGAATAGGAGCCGTGCCACTTGAAATCACTTTTTTGCATAATAGGTGTTTTGATAAAGTTTTGATCACCGTCGAACCGTGGCTAGGGCAAGGGGTATATACAGGTAACTATCTTGTGTAATTTGAAATTGTATGTCATAGATTTAATATATCCGGCATGTAACTTGGCAAGCTTTTGACGTAGAGGGGGTGCTAAAAAATGTGTAATTTGAAATTGTATGTCATAGATTTAATATATCCGGCATGTAACTTGGCAAGCTTTTGACGTAGTGGGGGTGCTAAAAAAAGATTACAGACGCATAGTGCGTGAACTGACCAACCACCGTGTAGAGCGAACACTCGAACAGAATGTGAACCCGACGCGATTGGTCAGTCGATTCTTATGTGTCAACTGACCAACCAATCGCGTGCTCGGAACGTGCTAAATGTTCTCCGCGTCCTCGCTAAAAAACGATTTGTGCGCATCTTAGGACTCTTACAAGTTACGTTGTCGACAACTATAAAACGCAGATCTTTTGGAGTCCCTCAGAAATGTTATGTTCTGTGAATTTCCTTGTGCACCTTTATCAAAATGAAAGTAACTAAACGAATTCCGCAAACAAAAAACAAAGAATCCACAGCTTGATTAGAATTTGTTCGTGATAATCTGATTCACAGAGATTTTTTTTTTTTTTGTTGGATTAAAATTAAATGGAAGCATCTAGATGGCATCCAGAATAATTTATCAGAGCAGAGCAGAATCATGGAAATTACGTAGTTGTTGGATAACTTGCAGGCTTTCAATAATACCGCGAGCTAGAACTTTGAACTGCACGTTATTAAACGGTAGAATGTGACTTGATATCGAAACGTGGATTCTGTTCAGGATTAGTTTAGTATAGAACAGGGGTCACCAATAATTTTAATTTTGGGTCTGTTTCTTAAAAATAATATGCCCTTCGCGATCCGTATGGCCAACCTTTCTCCCCCCTCACCCCCGGCCTTATAGATAATGTATTAAATAATACATTAATGTCATCAATAAAAGTAAGTACCAAGATCTTTTTTTATTTCAAATATTAGCGTGAAAGATGTTTTGCTTTGAACTATACGATCGAAGTTTAGACTAAAGTTGTTGGTGCCGGTTATTTTCATTAAATCTTGGAGATGTTCACCGGACAGTTTATTTTGGAAACTATCAGAATGAGAGACGCACGGGATCGGTTTATGTGGCGATACATGGGGAAGGTCTATGTTCAGCAGTGATCGTCTTTCGGTTAAAATGATGATGACGATGCAATCTATATTGGTTAGGTCCGCACGAAACAGGTCGGCGGCGGTCCGTATCCAGGCCGCGGTCCGCCATTTGCCCCTGGTATAGAATATG
Source organism: Orthosia cruda (assembly GCA_964057195.1). Classification (NCBI taxonomy): domain Eukaryota; kingdom Metazoa; phylum Arthropoda; class Insecta; order Lepidoptera; family Noctuidae; genus Orthosia; species Orthosia cruda. Next base: position 40,613,528 of record OZ059829.1, read on the forward strand.
TGTAATGTACTCCATTTAACTTATAAATCTACTCGTGGGGCCAGGTATTCGAGCACTGATCTGGATAAATGATAAATGATTTTATTTCTGTAAGTTGGTTTATACAAACACTTTTACATGTCGAACATATTTTTTAAAACTAGATGAGGTCGGCGTTTCCTATCTGACTACTCTGAGAAGAAAGGCCGAAACAAACTCAGAGGTCACAGTCTCTTTTAAAGTCCAGACAAAATATTGGTTAGATCATGTGAAGACCATGTAGACTGATGTCTGAAATGGTCTTTTGAGGAAAGAACCAACCAGATTGAGTGGACCTGTCCAGTCAGTGCACGCATTTGTCAATAACCGAGCAGCTCAACTCAGAATTTAAGGAGCTCAACGATTCGACGAACAATACCAAAGAAAGGACATTCGGGTAGGCCGCATAAACTACTCAAACTGCCAGACCATGATTAAAAAGTAAGATAAATTAAAATAAAAAAGAATGATCCACATAGTCTTCACACTCACAATAATTAATATAAAATAATATAATACTTTAAAAAGTAAATATTCTTGTCATTGCAAGAAAACCAAAAAAACAACAACAAAATTCACGGTGCAAAATATAATAAAAAAAAACAAAATTAATTGGAGCAGCTCAATCCCAAGCCTTTTTGTCTCAAGGTAATCTTTAGTTGTATAAAACGCTTTCTGGCACAACTTACGTTTAATAAAAGATTTGAATTTATTAAGACTTAGATGTTGTACGTGGCTTGGAAGCTTATTATAAAAGCGTACACATTGACATCTAAACGAGCCACCTATTTTCTTGAGCCTTGTTGTAGGTACTACAAATTTGTGTTTGTTCCTAGTATTTATGTTATGGATATCACTGTATTTTTTAAACAATTTTATATTTTTATGGGCATATAAAAGATTTTCATAAATATACTGAGAAGGCACAGTCATTACATTAATCTCCTTAAATTTCTCTCTGAGAGAGTGTCTTGGGCTTAATTTATAAATTGACCGAACAGCTCTTTTCTGCAAAACAAAGATAGTCTGGATGTCGGCGGCATTTCCCCACAACAGAATACCGTACGACATTACACTATGAAAATAGCTAAAGTATACTAAACGGGCTGTCTCTATGTCAGTTAAATTACGAATTTTCTAACAGCATATGCTGCGGAGCTTAGCTTCTTTGACAATTTATCTATATGTGGGCCCCACTGAAGCTTAGCATCCAAAGTTAAGCCTAAGAATACTGTGCTATTTTCAGGATTCAATTCTTCGCCCTTTATCAACACATCGGTTTTCACCTGCCTAACGTGAGGTAGGGTAAAATTAATGCATTTGGTTTTTTATTCATTAAGAAGTAAATTATTAACATTGAACCAGTGAACTACTTTTGAGATCGCGCTATTTACATCGTCAGTAACCAGCTGCTGACGTTTAAGTTTAAACAAAAGTGAAGTATCATCCGCAAACAACACTATATCATGGTTATCCTTTATGAGGTAAGGCAAGTCATTAATATAAATAAGAAACAAGAAAGGACCAAGAATCGAGCCCTGTGGGACTCCCATTGTTACCATAGATCCAGGAGATCTTTTTCCATTAACGTCAACGGTCTGAATCCTATTACTCAAATATGAAGTAAGAAGATCCAGAGCGCTGTTCCGGATCCCGTAGTGGCGGAGTTTCCTGATCAGCGTTTCATGAAAAACACAATCAAATGCCTTGGACAAATCATAAAAGATTCCCAAGGCATCGCACTTATCTTCCCATGCATTATAAATATGTCCTAAAAGTTCAACAGTCAGGCATCAGTAGTTGAACGACCTCTTGTAAAACCGAACTGCTTGGTATGTAATAATTTATGTTTATTAAAAAATCTTTGCAATTGCTCTAAAATTAATTTCTCAAATATTTTGCTAAACGTAGGTAGTACTGAAATAGGTCTATAATTTGTAGGGTCTGATGTACTACCTGATTTAAACAAAGGTATTATTTAGATAATAAGCAGACTTAGATTGAATCCGAAAATGGCAGTTCGAGTTGCTAACTAGAATTTATTATAAGCGAGGAGACGACAAACCCAAAGAAAAGCCAAATTGTGTCGCTATTATACACGAAAAATAAATTTCAATGCTATTCCATTTTTCAGTACGAAATTGTGTGATAAAAATGGGTGGCCGTGAAAGTGCTCATAAAAGTCTTATAAAAAGGTCAGATTTGTAAACTTCTGAATAAATATACTCATTTAACGTGAAAGGCTAGGTTTCCCACTATATTCCTAGGCCTTGAGATCTAAGGAAAAATAAACATTACGTAATCGCTGGCGATCTTCTGATAGGTACACTTTTAGATTTAGAAAAACAATATGAAAGGAATAAATTTATTACACGATAGGAATAATGTTATTTCTGTCTGATATGGCAAAAATGTTGGCGTGCCTAGCATAATATTGCCGAAATGTTACAAATTAAAAGTAAAACCAAAAATATAGCGTGAGTTCCATTCAAAATACGTTATTAAAATAACATACATAGTTTGTAATACGAAACAATGTTGCCTTTGAAATATAACATTTTATATTTTTCCTTAGCAACACTGAAGCCTTGACAGCTTTCGACAGTTGACATTGAAACATTTATTTGTTTTGATACAAAATGTACATTCTAGCATGGAATACTAATTTGTATTACTTAATTATTATATATTTAGTTTACATTTTATATATAAATCTTACATCGCCTTAGCCACATACGCTGGAGAATACTATAAGAAGAGAAATGTTACCTTTTCCGACCTTTGTGGAGCCCACAGTGGACTATGTACACGTGGAAGACCAGGATATTCTACCACGACTAGCACTCATTGAATCATTATTCGATGGATCCAATTTTGCAGCAGTGATATTTGGTAATCTGTTTGTGTACATGATAGGAGCAATATATTTGAATATTATCCGATTAACATATTAAAATACCGTATGAACTATGTATTACTTTATTTCCACCTTTCCAAAACTTTACAACATGATAAATTGAGGTATCCAATGATAAATCCTCCAACATTTACCTACTATGCGAGTTCAGTGAAACGTACAAACAGGAGCATTTCTACAACAGATATCCCTCGAACCACACGACTGTAGCAGCTATCCACACAAAATCAATAATTTTGTCTAATCGTGATTCCATTTGCAACAGTAACATATTCAATAAGTAATAAATATATCGAATAGTAAAATAAGTATACAGAGCATAAAATACCTTTTACCTAACAAATGCCACATTTGCCCACTCAACAAAAATTCAACAGTCTATTTACTACAAAATCGCGCTGAAACTTACCGATAGAATGAAAATTTTACTAAAACTTGTTAAAAGCTAGTGGCCCAAACTGGAGTATTTTTGCGACAGCTCGGGGCAAACACGCGAGTAGAAAACGATTTATCCTAATCACGTAACAGCCGGGCAGTGGCGGGCAATTCGCAACTTTATGCTGGTCGGGCAAGCGGGCGAACGGGCAAGTCTGGTCGTGACGTTTGGGCTCAGCTGAACATTAACTGTGGTTATGGTTGGCTGTTTCTCTAATCTACAGTGGCCCTTGTTTTGGGGTAACTTATGTATTGTTTATTTGGGAGGTCTCCGCAAGCTTTAAAGTTTGTGGGATAAAAGGTATCGTATGCAGTCAAGTTAACCTATCTTCTCTTACGTTTCATTGACATATTCGTCATAAACAATTTTTTTTCTACAACATTATAGGTACCAATATACCACAATATGTATATGTAAGTAATAAATGTTAACTTTCAGTTTATTTTTCTCGATTCTTCAAGACTATCAAACTTCACAAAATGTCTTTGTTTTTTTATGGGTGGACAATAATGGTTTGTAATAAAATCGATTATTCAATAATCATAGCAATGGTGGCCCACTGGTAACGACCCCGACTTATGTTTCTTATTTCGTGGGTTCGAACCCCGGCCGCCCCTTTTCTTTGTGTAAATTATTTCATCACTACTACTATAAAAATGATAAAGGAAAACATCGTTCAGTGAGGAAACGGCGTGTGCTAGAACCAACAATTTGAAGACATGCGTCATCCAACAATCCGCACTAGGCCCGCGTGGTGGATTAAGGCCCATTCCTTCACTCACAGAGAGGAGGCCTGTGTCCCAGCAGTGGGAACATTAAAAGGCTGATGATGACGTGGCTTACTACAAAATTAACCGGTGCAGAAATTATATTGATGTTTCGAAGAGCACAAAGAAGAATTCCGAGATGTATTGCTAATGTTTTTATACGACTGCCCCGGATTGAGGGTAGTTTTTCGACCGGCTGATGATGATGATGATGATGATGATGAATAATTCTACACGGAATTTCGGTACACCGATCATACACAGTAGCAAGACACAAAAATAAACTTACTAAAATAGTCCCTCTAATAAATTTGCTACGAAACTCGTAGCAGCGTAGCTCCGTAGCACGCCTACGCCAAACAAACGGGTTAATCTGAAATCCCTAACATACAAACATAGAGCTTATCTCTATTTGTATGTAAGGATTTAAGCGTCAGTACGCAAACATGCGTACCTTCACATAATCTAATATTCAGGTGACTGAGTACGGCTGTTTCCGACGTCTGCAACATTTACTTATCAAGTAGTACACTGCTATTACGGTTTTAACTTCGCTGGTTAGGATCAAAAATGGCTTTCTTTTAATGAGTAAGAATTAGGATGTTTTAATGCAGTATTTAAGTTTATTAGCAAAATACTTTACACTTTTGATGCTTCATAAATATGCTTTTATTCACTTTTTTTGCCTTTAATTAAGTACGGTCACGATGTTTTATGGTTTTAGGCAAATACGATATTCTAACAACCCTTTCTCTTCCTATGATTGTAATAAAATTCAACTCAGGTGGTCAAAAAAGTGGGTATCGGTCGGTATTATTTGGGTTTGTTTTGCTTTTTAATTAAAAATTGCCGATTGTCTGCCCCATTTACATATCCTCATTATTACATAATTGATTTAGATACAATTTTTTTATGAAATGTCTGTATGTTTGCCGAGTAAACCCAAAATTTTAATAAAACGATGTACCTACGGAAGAGCACGGGAGTGACCATAAGCTCTTAGAGTAAGTTTATTTTGAGTATGCGTAAGGGACAGATGAATACAAGTCGTCTACATCTGTCCCTTCACCTCACCGCTTAAAGTCACCCCCAGGCTTGTAACGTTAGCTGTTCAATTGCCGCTGTGTTGCCGCCCAGTCTCTCAGCGACCCACAAACAATCCCTATAAATTTTATCGTCCAGATTTAGCCGCTCTACTATTCCTACTTGTTTTACTGTAGCTCGTTCTACCGAATCGTAAAGCAAAAATACCAACCGGTTGGTTTTAGAATGTACAGTTATTTTCAAGTTTTACTACCTTTTCACCACCTTCGCGTAAGATTCAGTTTATTCATCTGGTAGATAGTGTCGAAGAAACTGTAAAAGATCTTGACATGTTTCCCGAGGTAAGATAACATGTAAAGGTATTTTAATCTATATCTAGACTTCTATACTAATATTATACAGAAGGAAGATTTGTATTTTTGAATTTTTGTATGTAACGAATAAACTTAAAAACTACTGGACCGATTTCAAAAATTCTTTCACCGTTGGGAAGCTACACTATCCCCGGGTGACATAGCCTTCTTTTTATCCCTGTATTCCTACGGCAACGGGCACTACGCGGGTAAAACAACGAGGCGTCCGCTAGTTTTTAACCGACTTCCCAAAAAGGAGAAGGTTCTATGTTCGACATTATGATGTTTTATTTTTTTATTTTCGTGTATGTTCACGCATATCTCCGTCAATTATGGACCGATTTTGAAAATTCTTTTTTCGTTTAAATTAAAATGTTTCGAAATTGGTCCCATTTTAATTTGGTGAAGATCTGATGAAGAACTTCGAAGATATGCAACAGAACTCTTCAATAAATTACAGCAAATCTCTCGGGATTGCTGCAATCGCAAGTCTGTTTATTGTTTATACCATTTCATAACATAACATCATGCCAGTACGCTCTTAAGGGGTACGCAGATCTTTCATTTCACTGGTTATGTTCAAGTTTCATGAAATCTATTCTGGCGTTATAGTTACCTTACTGACTTGCCTAGTAGGTAGGTACAACTAAAAAGTGAAAAATAACTTAATTTTTTGAAGTCGGTGTCTTTCGTAGATACCATTTTTTTGCGTTATGGACACCGACTTCAATTTTTTGAAGTCGGTGTCCATAACGCAAAAAAATGGTATCTACGAAAGACACCGACTTCAAAAAATTAAGTTATTTTTCACTTTGTAGTTTTGTATTTGGAAGTCGGTAGTATTTTTTTGCAAAAAGTTTTTTTATTTTTCACTTTTTAGTTGTACCTACCTACTAGGCAAGTCAGTAAGGTAACTATAACGCCAGAATAGATTTCATGAAACTTGAACATAACCAGTGAAGTCGGTGTCCATAACGCAAAAAAATGGTATCTACGAAAGACACCGACTTCAAAAAATTAAGTTATTTTTCACTTTGTAGTTTTGTATTTGGAAGTCGGTAGTATTTTTTTGCAAAAAGTTTTTTTATTAATAAAATAGTATTCACAGTATAAGTATGCATAGGTAAACTTTTAACATTCAACATTATACCTAAAGACACAGTTTTACTATTTTATTATATTTTATTAGATTTGCTCATCATAAATTGCAGACATCGGGAACACAATCAACTAAGTTATCTTCTGTATTTAATCGAATGGTTATCTCTACTTAAAAATGATCCGATACTTATCATCCTCTGAAGATTTTCAAGATCGATTGAAGTGAACACACTTCGGCTGGAAGTGGACACGGTCAACAAGTTGGATGGCACTACATTGAAGAGCATAAAATTATTATCTTAGTGACAAAGAAAGCCTTATCTTCCTGTCAGCTGCAAGGAATAGTGACTAGACGTCCACTGATATGGATGTAGGCCCCCCAATGACTGCCAAAATTATCAATCATAAACATCATAGTCACTGCAGCCGAAAAACTGGCAAAGTGCGAGTCGGACTCGCGCACGAAGGGTTCCGTACCATTATCGCAAAAAACGGCAAGGAAATCACGTTTGTTGTATGGGAGGCCCACTTAAATATTTATTTTATTCTGTTTTTAGTATTATTTGTTATAGCGGCAACAGAAATACATCATCTGTTTTCATTTTCATTCGTAAGATACAGCCTGGAGACAGACGGACAGACAGACAGACGGATCGTGGAGTCTTAGTAATAGAGTCCCGTTTTTATTCTTTGGGTACGGAACCCTAACAAGGAGAAAATCTAATCTCATGAGATATCTGACTTCGTACGTATGGTGATTTACCACTACGAGAAATACAAATTTTACTGTACACGAAAGTACACAAACAAACAGACAAACAAACGTTACTTATCAAATCACTAGTCATCAACTAGTGCATGTCTAGATTAGAGCCTACCTTAAAGGAAAGACCACACCTCTCTTCTCTTTCGAGATTTTATTAAACAATGTTTAAATCCAATTTTCACACACTGGTGCGCAGTTTTATTGTTCAAATATAAAACTAATAAAGCGAAAAGCTAGCTTGTATAATAAAACTGCGAGATTTAATATTCTTGCCTAAAACATCAACAGGGGCCTCCATAAATACCGTTGTAACCTAATTCAACTGACTTTTACTATGCAGCGAAATACCATTATTTCGCTGAACAGTAAGTCAGCGTCGGGTTCCAGTTAGTTTAGGTCTAAAATACCATTACTAGACCCAGGGCTTGTAATGGTATTTTAGACCTAAGCTAACTGAAACCCGGTGACTGTAGGTCACCTTTAATAACCCTTCTGTTTAATAATGTGACGCTGTAGAATGCTTTATCTCGTTACAGCTAGAACAAATTAAAACATTTCATGGGTTTTTTTTTTCGGTATCCATGATTTTTGCTTACATTAGAGTCGTATACAAAAAAATAAAATTGAAAGTGGTAGTTATGACAAGCTTTTAATTAACTTGCAATTTATGTTCGTATGTATGTATGTAAGTGTGTTCGGGTCAAATCTTTCAACTGAATTTTGAAGCAGTTATGCTCCACCGATTAAGATGAAATTTTGCATACACGTTTAGTTTGAATGACAATGCATGGTTAGCTAAGTGACGTCATTCTAAATCCAATATGGCGGACGGCCCAAGATGGCGAACTAGTTATTTTTTGTTCACTGCCATGATATGGGTAACAAATGAAAGGGTTTGCTGAGAAGAATGAGGAAAAAAATTAAAAAAATATGTTTTTAATATATAAATTATTTTTCCTTCTTCCTGATAAAAATACCAATTTCAAGATTACTCTAGCGATAAAAACAAAAGAGAAATATATGAGCATAGTATACACTGGAGATTGTTTTCACATCAAATGGCAATAAACCGAGAACGATCGTGTGGACAAAGGAAACGTCACGCGGAGAGCAGAGGCGACGGTCTATACGTGCCCTAGTCTAAACAGTGAAGCTCTGATGGCTGTAGTCTGTACATGGACTTACTGTACAGACTGTGTATGGTAGAGTATTTGCTTGTGATGTAAGAAAAAGTGAACAGTGTTGTTGATTTGTATATAAACGAATATTATGGGATCTTTAGATTGTGGTTCTGCATGGTTGCTCGCTTTACAATATAAAATACCTCGGCGACTGAGCACTGCTCGGGTGAAAATAGAGAAAACGACGTTTTCTAAAAATGAAACCTAGCTAGATCGATTTGTCGCCCCCGAAACCCCCTGCATACTAAATTTCATGAAAATCGTATGAGCCGTTTCCGAGATTCAGATTATATATATACCATGTCAACACCACAACATGTCAGTAATTTTAATTACTGGACAGTGAAAATCCAAGCCAATCTCCAAGCAAGCTACTGCCGTTTCCTAGATTCAGATTATATATATACATATATTCAAGAAGGAAGATGGAAAATGGTGGTGGATTATGGCCCATCCCCTCTCACAGAGAGGAGGCCTGTGATATATACAAGAATTGCTCGTTTAAAGGTATGAGATAGATTAGTTACAAGAAAATGTCACGTACAAATCAAAAAGCCTAATAAAATAAAGCTTCATTAAAGTTAAATCATACATCTGAGTAGATAAGTTTGTCGCTCGAGGTTACTGTATTTTTATGCAAAAAAAGCCTTCACCATTCAAAAAGGAAATCCTCTTTCTAACATAGATTGGAAACCAAACATAAAACGCGTTTCATATTTGACTCCAACAAAAAAAAAACAACCTCAAACTCAAAGCACGTCCGACTCAACGTGAGACATCCCCTTAAGCTAAAACGGATCCGACTTTTTACTGGAGCATCGCCTTAAGCCTCCGTGAACAAAAGATACATCAAAGTATGACAAGCCTTTGTTCCAGCCATACTCTCGGGACTCGTAAACTCGTAACTCGAAAACCCGCAAACTGGAACGCATTTGCCAATTGAAAACGTTGTGTGCAAGCTTACATGAAAGATGTTGTTTCTACTTCCTTTGTATTATTAAAGGATTTCATTCATCTCTGTGACTTTTAACTTTATGGTTAACGGGCTAAATCTTCATCTGATATTTGCATAACAGCCTTTACGATCACCGATCCTTCTATCAAGCTTGTCTTATCAGGCTATTATCTTTTCATAATTGTTTAACAAAATGTCCCTTCCCTTGTTTGTTCAATGTAGCGGTCATTAGGAGGTCTTTGTTCAGCCCTGTCAGCTGAAACCGTACAACCTTATCAAGAGAAAATCTAATTAAAATATTTTGCCACGTCGCCGACCACTTACGCAACCTCGTTATTAAATCTGATAAAAGCAAAAATGTGCTACTTAATCCAACAACGAAAAAAGGCATTTGCCCCGATCTCTTTATATCGAATGACTAATCTGAATACCTTAAGTGGGGAATCCGGGGTGACGTGTCTCTGGAGCCACATGGGGAGGGAGCTGAAAACACACGACGAGGGGGGATGGAGGACATCATTCAGACTTTGAAAGTTGACCCTGACACTCAGTCTAAAATTAAATCAGCTCAGATGTGCTAGTGGTAGAAAAAGTAGACTGTTATTTTAAATGTATGCCATCGGAAAACAGCGCATGAACAGAATTCAAGAAAAAGGGGTTTTATTTTAAAAGTGGAACAGTAAACCGTCTGGGATTGTTTGAAAGTTTCAGCAACAGTATTGCTTTTATTCTGATTTGACTTTTCACATTTGTTCGACGGCGCCATACGCAACTTAGTCAAAGCTTATCTATCAACCTAAGTCAGCTTATCGCAGTCCACTGGTGGACAACGCCCTGTCTTCCGCATCCAGTTTGTCGCGGTACCTTTTAAATCAAAACTTATAACGTTAAGTAAACAAGTATTTTACACGCAAACAAGGAAAAAAAATTCTTAAAAGCAACAACCGTTGCCGGCTAATAATTTGCTGCGATGTAATAAAATTTGCAGCTTATGCTTGACAAGGTCGCGGGCTCCAGAAAACGGGGAAAATGAGGCAAGTTCTTATGCACGTGCCCGAGTCACTTGCACGTGCTTCGTAACAAAATGTTATGAAAGTACTTACTTACTTTACAAGGAAAAGTTTTGTAATACATAAATAACAAGATATCACGTCAGTATTCCCGAAGAGTTAACCAGATGTGTATCTAGCCTTATTAAAATTTGAAAAAAAAATGTCACATAACAATTTTTTTAAAGTTTGGATAAGTCTTTCTTATTTATTTACGCCCGCCCTCAAATCAGTTATGTAGATAAGTCTATGGTTTTTAAATGTCATGACCCTCAGAGGGCACTCGAAACATGTAAAAAGCATCTCGAGGAGATTCCTGCTTACTGAAATGCTCTCCTCATATCGCATTCCTAAATCAGACTAATACGTATCATGGATAAATATATAAGGATTGGATACCTCTCCCGATCGCATAGTTATCGAGGCAAATTTTGACCCAGCAAAAAATACGGGTCTGGTCGGCCAAAATTATTTGATAATCTCACTGACAGACTAAATAGAATTATCATTTTTATCCAGAAAACATCCTTAATTGGTAATCTAACCAAACTTTCGGCTAGCAGTAAATATTGTACAAGTTTAACGGAGCCTATCTAAATTGTTCTATTCTATCCACAAAACTATTCAATGATGACAGTTTTTGATTCTTTTTCTGTGTATCATATTTCATCTTTCATATCAAGTGGCTGTCAATCCGCCTTGCCGGTATTCCCACATTTTATCGTTACTCTACAGTGTTCTGTTTATTCCTACAACCCCCTCTTATCCTAAAGAACGCTTTAAGTTCCTTCATGACACACATTCTAGACACTTGAGATCATCGGATAATTTGAGACTTTTGATGCCTGCTCATTCTACTAAGTTCTACAATAAATCGTTCGCGGTCCAGGCTGTGCGATTTTGGAATGAGTTGCCGATGTCAGTAAGACAAGCCCAGTCACTAGCATCTTTTAAAATCTTGTTAAGAACCATTTCCTTTCTCTTGAATGCTTTTCTGTTTCTATCTAATTTCTCCTATCATTGTTCAACCCTTTGAAATTTTGTAACATGTAATATTATGTATGTACGTTTATTTGTAAGTTTGTGTATAGTATTTTATATACGAGTAGCTATGTATATAATTTTTATGTATTAATATTTTTTTAATGTAGCAGTACACCTTATGCAACCACCTGTATTATCTTTAGTTCTTTAGTCGATCTAAAGTTTGTCTGGTATATATAAGACCGCCTTTGTACGCATAGTATTAAGTTGCTGAAAATATATGTGTAATTTCTTTTTTTGGTGTACAATAAAGTATATTCTATTCTACTGCAAAATAAGACTAACCACGTTACGGTTTCATAAAAGAAATGTATTCATCCCTAATCGACCTTTTGCAAAAGTGCACTTTACTGAAATAACAACGCTCATTCTTCATCCAACTCAGCTTTTTACGACAAATTCGCGCTGAGCTTTGTTTAAAAACAACAAACATTTTTCGGCGGAAAATGTCAAAATGGCGGGGCCGCGGACTTAAGCCTGTTAAACGAGCCTCTGGGTAGGCTCTTACATTTTCCTCCTAACATCTGCACCCAAAAATAACATGTCTTGCTAACCGTGAGGATTTATAACCTGTAATAAAACTTATTTGGAAAAAGGATGTCATTAAAAACACATCAATCACAGATTCGACAGATAACGAGGCACGTTTTGGACGCCGTACAATATGTAATCATGCTTTAGTTATGTAATGGCTCGTAAGTTGTGCTGGTCATTCTTTATTTTAATGGTTATGTAGGTCAAACCCCCGACGGAAAAAGAGGGGTGTTATAAGTTTGACGTGTGCTGCTGTGTATCTGTGTGTCTGTCTGTGGCCTCATAGCTCCTAAACGGATGAACCGATTTTGATTTCATTTTTTTTTTTTGTTTGAAAGTGGATTTTGTCGAGAGTGTTCTTAGCTATGTTTGAATAAATTCGATTCAGCCGTTCAAAAGTTATGGGCGTTTTTCTGTTTGAATCGGTGTGTTTTCACAAGATATCGTGTTATAATTACGTGTTGAATATATTGCCGATCTAAGCGTATCTACTAGATAAATTATGTAGCATGAAATAAAAATGTGTCGGGGGTTTTTTTTAATTTTGAAATTTTACTTGTATTTCAATCACTGACTAATGAAGGAAATGTATTTCTCTTTCATAGTTGTTCCTATTTACTGTCAATAAAGCGCCTGGCTAGTGCGAAGCTTTTGAAAGATTAAGCCAGAAAATCCGCTATATATATTGATATAATGCGCTAATTGTAGCTCCTAGCACCCAATAAGCGAACAGGATCCTGGCTCTAAGCCAGGGTAAAAGAACACCAAGAATGTGTGAAATGTAAAAATATTACTCACGATCTCAGCTGCAATAAGTCACTATGACCCAGATTTTGCGCTGATTTATTTAATCTGCACTTTGCCACTCGTAAACACACAATCATCTCAATTAAGTGAAATGCAAATGGAAGCTAAAATAAATAATTAATTTTTCAACAACAAATGAAGCAATTCAGCTTTTCTTCCGCTCTGAACTTGCATAATTGTATCTGAAACCATTTTACTTATTATACATTATTCACCCGCGTAAAAGTCGAAAATTATCCCGAGGGAACATATTCCCTGGTTAAATGATAAATGATTTTATTTCTGTAAGTTGGTTTGTACAAACACTTTTACATCTCGAAGGTTAATAGTACATTATGGTACAAGTGTGTAATGTTGGTGATTACCGCTGAGGCGCCATTGAGACCCGAGCCGTTAGGTGAGGGTCTTAAGAGAGCCGAGGACGGTAATCATCAATACACACGTGTATCATACGACGTTTTTCAACACACTTGTGAAGAAAATAATACTAAATAAAAAAACTTTTTGCAAAAAAATACCACCGACTTCCAAATACAAAACTACAAAGTAAAAAATAACTTAATTTTTTGAAGTCGGTGTCTTTCGCAGATACCATTTTTTTGCGTTATGGACACCGACTTCAAAAAATTAAGTTATTTTTTACTTTGTAGTTTTGTATTTGGAAGTCGGTGGTATTTTTTTGCAAAAAGTTTTTTTATTTTTCACTTTTTAGTTGTACGTACCTTTTAGGCAAGTTAGTAAGGGAACTATTTCGCCAGAACAGATTTCATGAAACTTGAACATAACCGGTGAAATGAAAGATCTGCTTATCCCTTAAGAGCGAACTGGCGTGATGTTATGTTATGAAATGTTATAAACAACAAACAGACATGCGATTGCAGCAATCCCGAGAGATTTTCCGTTATTTATTGAAGAGTTCTCTTGTATATCTCCGAAGTTCTTCATCAGATCTTCACCAAATTAAAATGGGACCAATTTCGGAACATACTTTTTCAAACAAAAAAAGAATTTTCAAAATCGGTCCATAATTGACGGAGTTATCGGTGAACATACACAAAAAAAAAAAAAAAAAAAAAAAATAAAAAAAAAAAACAATCTTGAAGTCGAACATAGAACCTCCTCCTTTTTGGGAAGTCGGTTAAAAATCATTTCCAACAGTGACAACGGGTTGTGAATTTTCTTTTCGCAATGGCGGGCAAAGTCAATCAGTTTTCCTATGCGCGCGCATCTAACAATGGCGATCGGCCATAGACTAAAAATAATGAGTTATCTTTTTTTTGGCTTTTCGCGGATAGCGTTTTAGCCACGTACAAAATGGCGAATTTCAAGTTTTCTTTATTACAGACAAAAACAAAAGTTATATTTAAGTGAAAGTTTTATTTATTAAACACGTACAAGTTGAAATTATCTATTTAAATACGAAGTTGCATGAAATGTGTTGCATTTGTACTATTGAGCACGATCTTTTTTGTATCGAAACTTTTATAAGAACAAAGCAACTCAACCAATAAATTAAAAAAAAAACTCTTTATCTCACTTGTGAATAATAGTAATGAAAAAGTCACAGTTTGATAACAGGTGTCATTATGTGCCTAATTGCGGTGAAATTAGAGACACTTTATGAGCAAGTGTGTTGAAAAAAGTATTATAGTGTTATTCCTGACTATAATCTATCTCCTTGCCAAATATCATGCAGATCCGTCCAGTCGTTTGAGCGTGTAGAAATAACAAACATACAAAACACACACACACACTCACAAACTTTCGTCTTTCTGATATTAGTGTGATATAGAAAAAAAAATAACTAAACTAACTAATCTACATCATTTAACTAACTAATTATAAAATTAACTATATCATGCTAAAATTTTGTCAGATCGAAATAATGCCATCTCCAACGTCGATTTATATGTCAGAATTGTTTCGTCCTGATATTACCCGGGGCTACGTTGCAGCTGCCATGTTTCATATAAAGTCGAATGGTACAAAAAAGCCTTACCAAATGTGGGCTCGTACTTTTGGTACATGTTATGCGATATAGTCGACGTTTATATGTACTTTTAGTTTCGCGTGATATTCACAATTGCGGGCTACTTAATAAAATTCAATATTTATTATGTTATATTCTAGAATTATTGCCCTATTTGCGATACCATTTATTTAAATTTCACAAAAAACAATATTCCTAAGCCCGTACGGACGCTTATCAACTTAAAATCAGTTCGAGATCGGTGAGCTGCTATTCACTTTTTCCATGGAAAAGCTTTTAAAGAAATTTCGTACCTACAAAAAAATACATAACCTATTAGTAAGTAGATTTGCGAAATACCTGACGGAATAGCCACGTAGCAGATGTGGGCTGAAAATGCTACAGGCCCCGCGCTTTTGGAGACCCCTCACTTTTGGGGACACCCCGAGCATGGACCTCCGAAAAACCAGTTTTTCCAATGGAATATAATGTATGAATAGTTAGAAGAAATCTAACCTATCCGAGGCTAAGTTCTACTGATTATCACAGACCATGTAAACAATCTCGTGCAATCCTCCCTGTTATAACATCCACTAAATAGTTAAGATAAAGATGTAATTTGTGGAGATAATTCAACATTTTTATTATATTATTATTACTTTCGTTGTCCGCAGGCGCGATCCCGATGGTGACTGCGACGGTGTACTGTGCGCCGGCGCCGCTGCGCTACCTGGCGCTCGCCGTCTACAGTCTCGGCAGTCTCATCGGACTTTATAAGGTAAGGTGCACAAAACTGGAGACTAATAAAAATTATGTAGGATATTGGCTGGCAATTCATATTAGACCTTCATTTCCTAAAGCAAAAGATTAACTCATTTTACCTTTTTTAAGACTTCATCATAAAAATGGTTATGTCCAGCGTACTCTTGGCTTAAAAAACATTAATGAAGGGTGAAAGTAGATCTGACATCTTACTGATATTTTTTGCGCTCTTCCTGTTCTATCTGCTAGCTGACACATAAATAATTAGATCGCACACGAAAGAAGTAAAAGAAAGAAAAATCGTTTGAGCGAGGCTAGACCTAGTCAAGAATTGTAATAAGCTACAAGCTGTAGACCCGATGCCATATCCCATTTTCAGAAGAACTGCCATAGAAATTTCTAATTGCATTAACCTGTCTCCTTTTTGCAGGCGATGCGCGCGTGGTCCCCGTGGGAGCGGCGGCTGTGCTTCGCGGCGCCGTTCTGCATGCGCGTGCTGCTGGCCGGCGCGCGCGCAGCCCGCCTCGGCGGCGGCGACCCGCAAGCCATTCTGCACGTCTTTTTGCAGGTATCGTTCATTGTGTATTTTCTTTTAAACCGACGAAAAATAAGGAGGAGGTTCTCAATTCGACTGTATATTTTTTTATGAACCACCACGCATATATTTTTTTATATAGTGCTCTAATTTCAAAAAATCTTTTTTATTGGAAAGAGTATACCTCAAAGTTGGTCCCATTTGAATTTGAAAAATAAAATTCACCCCTTATTGTATTTTATTGATAATTTTGCCACAGAATTTTCAATTGTGAACCGATTCTGTTGAAATTAAGTGAATTGAAAAAGAAAAACCTTTTTAACATAAAAAATATCGACGATATAACGAACTGAAATTCATAAAATTCACAGCTGAAATAAAGATTATATATACATTAGAAGGAATAAAAGTAAAACCATATGGGAAAATTATTAAAATCGACTTCCAAATTAAAAGTCGTTTATTACAAAACAACCCGAAAAACTACATTCAATTCTTTACCACGATCTTCCAGCCAATAAGCTCCAAGTTTCCAATCAACCATAAAATTCTTTAGACGCTGATGTAGAGTACAATTACCAGGAGAACAGCTTCGCAGCTTTATGGCCAGGAGCTGGGACATGTCCAGACTGCCTGGCGCTGACACGTGCGATTTATAGCCCACTCGAGCTGGCCTGTGACGTCATGCAGATGTACCTTAAACCGAGAGTCAATAAAACTGTGCTGTATGGCCTGTATATAGGTACAGTGTCACCAGTTACACTTGAATACCGAAAACCATCCTTACTGCTTCCGAAATAAAGGTTATCAAAGTGAAATGGTGACCATAATCATGCCAACTATACTCTGGAAGATGTCAGACTTATTCGACTAGGTTGATAGATTGATGTTCATAATGGTTGAAACAGATGGTATGTATGACCTTAGTTTCGTGAAATATGGCAAGTTAAAGCTACATCAATTGTATTTTATGCATGTAATGCTTTCACATATGTCATGGTTAATAACAATGCCGAAGATATTTTGGTAGGTGGACTAAAGTTAAATTGCTAAAAGTTTATTATTATTTATTTATATATACTTTATTGTAGGCACAACACCAAGTTAAGCAAAGGAAACTTAAAATTAAAATACATGCAACGGGCGCCCTTATCGCATGTCCGCGATCTCTTCCAGGCAACCTGAACTGAAATGGACAGTGAGGGCCTGGACTTGAAATGGGGTTGACATATGTGTAACACAAAAAATTACGTTTCTTTTTTTTGTTTTTACAATGTTGAAGTACCAATAGTTTTTTTTTATTTATGTCTAAATATTTGCCCTTTGTATTATCCGTATGTATCTTCTTGGGCTCTTTGAGCTATATTGTAGCTTTCTATCATTGAAAGATTGTTTGTCGAATCGGATCAGAACTTCCAGAAATGACCCCATACACACACATTAACACTAACAAGATAAAATGAAATTACCCACTTAATTGCAACGGCTTCCAACAATAGGGGAGTTTCGTGGGTAGAAAAATTATAATCCGATTTAGTCCGTCAGTGAGATTATCAAATAATATTGGACACGTACTTTTTGCTTTATTGATTTATTTATTATATACTTTATTGTACACCACAAAAAAAAAGCATACAGGACAAACGTTCACAGATACAAGTGTACAATGGGCGGTCTTATCGCACTAGGCAATCTCGTGACAGACAACCTTCATCAAATCAATAAAAAAATACCAAGTTAAAGCGCATCAAAGTTCAGGAGTGGGGGCTTGTGACGTCACTAAGGCTGTATAAAGTGTACTAGCGGCGTGACGTCAGACGATATTTCAACGCATTATATCGTTGAAACTTTATGTGGACGTGTCAAAAGAGAAAATACGTGTCCAATATTGTTTATTAATTTACCTGACGGATAAAAACAAATTTTCAGTAAACTACCCTATTCAAACACTGTAAGTTTCAAATAAAATATGTCTGCAACAAAATGTACGAGCATCCACAGGACATTCCTCCTCACATCAGCTGTGTATAGACAAGACAGATTGCGAAACTACGTAATATCCCTGTCACTAATTTTCGTCGTGTTGTTAAAGACGCGGGGAGTCTCGCAATAAATGTCAGACATAAATGTAACCCCAGCTTAGATGCTTCATTCACATTTACAGCTGGAGATGTATACAAATAATTCGCTTTTGTTTCTTGCTCTGCTTTGTAGTTTCATTTTCATCTGTTGTTAAAGAGTAACGAACTGGTAGTGTCAATAAAAGAGATCTGCACCTAGAGACTACGAGGTCGACACCCTATTATACTATTTGTCTTTATTTCTGGGAGTTCATTCAGATGTTCATACGATTTGGTGATTAAGTACGTTGTCAATATTCATATAAATTAATAACCTAAATTCAGACATGGGTAGAGTTACCATTTGTCCGGTTTTATCCGGACATTTGGCTTTCTATCCAGACTTTGTCCGGCCTTCATAATAATCATTTATTTGTTAACATATGTGTTAACAAATAAATGATGCTATGTCATGCCAGGAGGCGTATACATATGTTGTTCAAATTTTATTTAGTACATATTAGTTAAAAACTTAATTAACCATAAATTGGTAAGTTTAATGTCACATTTACAGTAGATACTTATTGAAAAATTTAATTATATTATATTATATAATTTATATTATCTTATTTATAAAATTCTCGTGTCACAATGTTAGTTACCATACTCCTCCGAAACGGCTTGACCGAATTTTATGAAATTTTATATGCATATTTAGTAGGTCTGAGAATCACCTACTATCTATTTTTTTAAACGCGGGCGAAGCCGCTGGCAGAAGCTAGTATAATATAATATAATGTAAGAAACTTTGTGAAGAGAAAATAGACGTTTTATATTAAGTATTTTTAAAAAGAAAAAATAATTATATAACAATATTAACAATATAGTAATGCTATTTTAAATTAATTTGTCATCTAAGTATTCGTCAACAGTATAATAAGATTTATCAAGAAGTCATATATTATTTTTCCTTCTAATTAGTCCGGATTTTTGCTCGGACAAAATTGTGTTATTACCCACTGCCACGGCTAATGGCTATCCTTTAATATTTTATTTCTTGTTTTATACTTTTCAGATCGCTATTCTTTTTCAGTCGGGTTTTAGTTTTAAACAATTTTTTTTTCGCTATCATATTGCCTGCGCATTTGTGAAACATACGCTGGGGTTCATGGGCTCAGATACAACCTTAAGAAGAGTGAGTACATGATTTTCAAAACTGGTGCAAGATGTTTTTCTTTTATACTTCCGAACACTCTTTGCGGTTCTAGTCTGAAGAGGGTTAACCATTTTAAGTACCTGGGCCACTGGGTCACAGATAACTTGTCTGACAATTAGGATGTGTAGCGGGAACGTAGGGCATTGTCGGTGCGCTGTAACTTGTTGGCACGTAGGTTTGTACGCTGTACTGAACAAGTAAAGGTGACCTTATTTAAAGCCTATTGTCAGTCTTATTATACGTGCAGCCTATGGGCCAACTATGTGCAGCGAGTATACAGTGCCATGCGCGTACAGTAATACAATGCGTTTAGGGTTCTGCTGGGGCTGACGCGGTTTTGCAGCCCTTCTACGATGGTCGCGTGGACTCAAACCTTATTAGGAAGCGAAGCGCCTCGCTTCTAAGTCGCTTCCGACGCAGCTCTAACGGTGTAGTATCTGCCCGAACGGTGGGAGTGGGACTCGGTGTTGTTGGAAATTTGTATGCCAGTTCGTCGCCATTTATTAAGTGATTATTGTTTTATCATTATAATCAAATGAATTTTAACCTAATAACTATATTGTAATTTATCTTCAATTTACTTTAAATGTCGGGCTTTTTGTCAGGACTTTTTAATTTTCGAAATAGTAACCCTAGACATAGGTGACTTTTAGGTAGTAAGCGCATTATCTCCAAACACTTTTTTTCTCAGCCTACGTTGTCCCACTGCCCATGGCATTCCATTCTGCCCGGTGTTTCGCCTTCTCTGGCCAATCCCCCGCAAACACATCCTAATGTTTAAATTCTTAAATAAATAAGTACTCTCGTTATAAATTAACAATAAAACTGTCAAGAAATACAAATTGCCACACAAATAAAGGTGACCTTTAACAGAAAGAAAGGTATTTTCCATGGAGTGTGTTTGTGATAGCACGTAGATGTATTGCCCGTAACTATGTTATAATTGTTTATTAATTGTTCCGCTGCTGCTGGGCAACACGCTAGCAATCAAAGAGCCGCTTTTATTCGAAGATTTTCTGTGAAACTAATGTTAAAAATTATGTATTTATATTATAAACTTTATTTTATACCAAGATTATAAAAAAAAACCTTGAACTAAAATACATACAACTAGCTTTATACTCAGCTTTATTGCTTTCCGCGATCTCTTCCAGGAAACCATGGACAGAGATTGTCTGGACACTAAATGGGGATTAATGCAACTTGGTGCAAATATTAAGTACAATAATTAGCAAGGGTACAGAAACCAAATAATGTTTGCTATTTTATTTTAAGCCTCTGCTGCCCCACTGCAGGGCAAAGGTTTATCTCCACACTGCCAAATTTTCGCTGACTGATGCAAATGTGGGCCAATCTTTAAAATAAGTCTAGCTTATCTATATAAGTCCCGCCATCTCCTTCTGGGCCTGCCGCGATCATATTTACTGCATTTTGGGACCTAGTGTGTGATTAGCTAAGCAAGTTAGCCTTATATATTTATATAGCTAGCTATATATACATAGCTCCTTTTATTTATTTTTGGGTATCGCGGGACCTTAGGGTCCTGGTCCTATGAAAGGCGTGCGAGGAGCCGAAGCCAACTCGTAGAGGCCCCGTTAGGCATGTATCAGGAAATGTGACACCAACCGACGATTATCCCTGTATGCACTACGCAACTGCACCCAAGGACAAACCCCGGTTGGTGCAGGACTATTGCAAATTATGGAGAAAAAAATTATTGGGCTATGAATTTTGTAGTGGATCGATTGTCCAAATTAGTTAATAAAAGTTAGTTAGTTAGTTTTTTTTAATTATTATTCTTAATAACTGAAATATTCAATAGTCTGTCTTGTCGTTTAGGACGATTCTTGCATCCCACGACCGGACCGTTTGACATTAAGTTATTACATTAAAACCTTGTAACCAATCTCACATTTGCATAAATAAACTCGCTATCTTACCCATGACACCGTTAAGATATCCAGTAAATTTAAAAGGAAAACTTTAATAAACATTGTAATATTGTAAACTAGCTTTTCCCTTGGCGTTGCTATCGTTTCCTTTACCACAGTAACCGTCCGCTTTTCGGGGGTAAAAAGTAGCCATGTCACTCCCAACTGGATGTGCCCTAACAGGCGTTGCACAGGGGAGCTGCCGGGTCTGGTCTTTTAAGAGGTTACAGGGTTCTATGTGCTGATGGGGATTACTGGATTGGTTTTAGTGAGGTGAAACCCCAATCCCTACACTCTTAGATTACCTACTTTTAGAGAACACACCAGCCCTCCAGCTTCAGCTCCTGACGGAAAGTGTTCCGTCAGAGGGACCATTTCCTAATAGTCTCGTTCTGGCGCCGGGCCGATGTTGAACCGGCCGCCGCATACCGCGTTCCAGTCTTCCGGTAACTTGACTGTGGATAAAGAGGAAAACCCCTAAAAAGTCTACGCGTCTTTTGATGGAATACCCCTGATAATAGAAAAAGCTGATACTCAGCAATAGTGAAGTGCTTTCTAATGCGCCTACCACACGTGCATGCTTGACCACAGTAAGAAAAACAATTTCTGGTGAATTTCTACTTTTAACAAACAAACGATTTCAATTGTTTCTATTATTAGTTGAGATAAAGTTCATAAATAAAATTTGTATGAATACGATCCTTAATAATCTCTATTTATTCTCAGGAGTGAAACAATAGAAAACAATTCTTCGCTAATTATGACCGTTGAAGGCTACGTATTGTAAGTACACACATCAAAAATGTCTAAGCAGCAAGTACATTTTTAACTATAAAATATTATCCAATTAATATCTACCAAATCTCGTCTTCCAGACGGGCTTCTTACTTTAATTCCTATATTTAAGTTTGTAAAAATTAAGTCAAATTGCAATGTTTGTAAATAGTGGAAAATGAACCTAAGTTAATGTCGACAAATAAATGGCAAAAAAAGACAATTTTTTATATTATAGTTTACAAAAATTATAATGTGTGTTCCCACCATTGACACGAATCACACAATCAAAGCGATTAGGCATGCTTAAAATCAGCGATTTGGCATGCTTTAAATCAGTTCATCAAAATCATTTTCTAACAAGTCAAAAAGTTGTTGTGGTGTTCGAACGGCATCTATACTCGGCAGAGCTCTTCTTTGGAGAATATCCCATGCGTGGTTAATTGGGTTGAGGTCTGGCGATTGAGCAGGCCACAGTAGAACGTTGATGCGAGCATCGACAAGAATGCGTGTTACGACTCTAGCCGTGTGTGGACGTGCATTGTTGTGCATGTGCTCGAAACCAATCACCCAACCGGCGTTTCAAAGGGATGATCACGTCTGAAACAATTCTGTCCGCATAAATCTGAGCATTGAGATTGCCCCTGATCCAAATGAGATCGATTCTTCCTCCGATCCAAATACCGGCCCAAACCATTTTTGTTTCCCCTCCATATGAATGTACTTCCTGACAAACTCTCAAACGTTCTTGACGTCCAGAGCTCCTCCAAACTCGAGTACGTCTTGTTGCATCCGGCCTCATACCGAAACGATATTCATGGGATTAGCAAACACAACACCAGTCTTCTTCATCCCAATTTCTGTGTTCGCGAGCGCGTAGTGACACTCGCTGGTTCAGCGGAATGACATTTTAACCTATGTGACATCAGCTGATCCAGATATTTTTCACTGCCGTCAACATTTGACGTATTTTTTGTGTCAAAACTATGCCTATCTCAGTCGTACTTGTTCCTACGTGTTGTGCAAAAGACAAGGATAACATATAGTCACTAAGAAAGCCGCCACCCCGACCCCCGCTACTGCAAAATTGCTTCAAGTCAGTACGCGTTGTGTCACGTACTCACGGGTTAGTTTTGTAAAGCTTGTGTGATTAAAAAAACGTATGGGGAGCTCTGATCTAATGATTGATTTATGTAAAATAGGGTGTAATTATAAAGTAAAATAAAAAAAAATATAATTATTGTTAACTTTTTATTACTTTCTACTTTTGTAAAATAATTAACTGGGTAAATTTCGCTTACGCTGACTTTACAATATTTTTTTTTACAAATAATTTCAAAATTGGAATAATTCATTTGAAATCTGATAGCTAGCAAATAATAATCCTCAATTGCGGCGATACCTACTCTAAAACATAATTGATCCCTAAACACTTTTGATGTGTGTAGATAACGTAGAACTGCCATCCTAGAATTAGGAAAGTACTAAATAATGAAATGCTGGGGCAGCAATAAAATTTGTAATGCTCCTCATTCGGTGTCTTTGTTTACATTAACACATTTTACGAGTATGTACCTACTATGGGACTGTTAGGGGCACTAAAAGACTGTTAGCTACCTTTTAGATGCCCTAACTGGTGTTTATTGCATGTTTCAGGCACTTTTAACACAAATTACCTAGGTAATGGGTAGGTTCAAGTTAAGGTCCTACACTTAATTTAGGCAGCTAAGGAAACGCACCCAAACTACGTGACCTGTTCTGGGGCGCGGGGGTCTTCAAAATACCACGCTTGGTTAGAGGGGTGGGGGAGCCCGGGCTTAGATTATCGTCACGTAGTCAATATCCTCTAGGGAAATCTCGCGCTTTTTCGAACTAAGTATATTCAAATAGATAAGCTAAGTTCCGAAATAAAAGACAAATGTGGGGCAATTTTTTTTTACTTTCTCTTTGCAAAAAAATGATTCTAAACCATATTTATGAATTACTGCGTTAAAACTAGAGGGGGGGTGGGAGTGTCTTGGCATATACTACGAGTGGTCACCGATAGGGGGGAAGTGTGTCACGGTGAAAAATGGGTCACGTAGTATGTGGTACATTCCCTAAGTGCTGTTTACTGTACAACTTAATAATAACCTTATTCTGTATCCATATAATCCTGAATCTATATTAATGCCAGCAGGATATGAGAGGAATGTCTTGTTAATCTAGTGCTCGCAAGTGCTACTGCTGACCATGAGGTTCTGAGTTCGATTCACGACTCAGGCAAAGTGCAATATGGTTATTTCCATCTGGAATTTCTCAGTAACAGGCCGAGTCTGGACTTGATCCTGGATGATGGCAATTGGCTTGTTCCCTATAACATGGAACTTAAACATAACTGGCGAAATGTGTAATCCTTCGGAGAACACAACCATAATATTACGAGAGAAGTTTTTTTTTTAAAGAAATTTACGCACACGTTGTTCCGTTGTTGTTGAATTAGTAATTTTACCTATGTTTGCAATATTTGTAAGTATGTGAGAACCATGTTCCTATTTATCAAATTAATGAATTTACCTGTTAATGCTTTTAATACTTTATACCTGTACGTAGTATAGTGTGTAATAGTGCTATTCTGGGTGCATGGTCCTCACATATTTGAATTTATTAATGTATATACTTATGTTAATATTGTAAGACATCTATTTTTTATAAAAAGAGTGAGTATAGATGTTTTGTGCATTCTTCTCCATAACAAGCTACTTTTCCGAATGCACGGTAGTATCAACTTTTATTACTTGTAAATTTTAATTTATGGTTGTCGTTCAAAAGTGCCGCTTATTGGCCTAGTTGAATAAATATATTTATTTGACTTTTGACTTTTTGAGTACAGTCTTCATCATCGTCATCAGCCTTTTAATGTTCCCACTGCTGGGACACAGGTCTGGACTCTGTGAGAGAAGGAATGGGCCTTAATCCGCGGGCCCAGTGCGGGTTGGTGGAGGTCACATGTCTTCGATTTTTTGTTTCTAGGACATGCCGGTTTCCTCATGATGGTTTCCTTCACCGTTTTTAGAGCAGTGGTGATGAAATAATTTTAACAAAGTAAAGCGCCTGCCTGGGTTCGAACCCACGACCAAAGAAACGTAAGTCGGGGCCGTTACCACTGCTCTCCCTCTGGGCCACCACTGCTCTCCCTCTGGGCCACCACTGCTCTCCCTCTGGGCCACCACTGCTCTCCCTCTGGGCCACCACTGCTCTCCCTCTGGGCCACCACTGCTCACCCACTAAGTCACCACTGCTCTTAGAGAGTACTGTATTTCAAGATAAATAACATGGGGATATCTCATCCAATAGCAGAGTAGAACTATTCATGGTGCAACACGCGTTCTTATTGTATCTCGAATCATGATTCATGAGGATATAATATAAAATCGGACTCGCCCACCAAGAGTTCCATACCCATGCAAAAACGGCAAAAAGATCACGTTTGTTGTACGGGAGCCCCACTTCAAAAAATATTTTTAGTATTTGTTGTTATAGCGGCAACAATACATCATTTGTGAAAATTTCAACTGCCTAACTATCACGGTAAATGAGATACAACTTGGCGACAGACAGACGGACCGTGGAGTCTTGTAATAGGCTCCCGTTTTTACCCTTTGGTTACGGAACCCTAAAAATTATCTTTCATCTTGCTTGATCTTCCGATTAACTTAACTTATAATTCTCTATCAAAGATGGCATACACTTACCTACTATTATTCGACATTTAAGGCATTCACTATGGCCCCTTGCTCTGCCATTAGGTAGGTCAATGGAAGCCAGAACCACCTAAATCAATACCAACCGTAACCTTTGCCTACAAACTCAGAACTTACTGGCTCACAAAATAATTACTACACAGTTACATAGTTATGGCGTAGCTCGTGGCTCGTGAAACAACCCCGTCCCTTCCATCCCTTTCATACGACACAATGGGGCTGGAACCCTGCCAAATGACGCCGGCTTCCTACACCACCACCGATATAAATGGCTCTAAGCAAGATAATCGCTTTTCCAAAATGTATTTAGAAGTTTATCCCTTGTTTTTAAGTAACCCATATTTTTAATTTAATCTTAATAGGCAATAGAAAAATTATTCGACTAACAAAAAGCCTACATTAATATTTAAAAAAAAATTAACAAAAAATCAAACCGACTTCCAGAACAAAAAACTACACAGTAAAAAATAACTTTCTTTTACGAAGTCGGTGTCTTTCGTACCCATTTTTTTCAGTTTTTTGACGTTTTTTTATTTTTCTCTTTTTAGTTTTGGTAGGTAAGATATCTCCAATTAACATGATAGTCATTTATGGCCAAAGTACATCTCATGACGATTCCAATAAGCCCAAGCACGACAAGGATACGTTGTTTTATTTCAGAGTTCCAGTGCCTGCCTTCCGGCGTCATCATCAGAACAGTTCAATGGTACCATTTTCATCAGTACCATTCATTTATAAGTATTTGCTTCATCATAGTCGGTTAACTATTCGAGATATTTTATACCCGTGACATACTTAGCATTTAGGAGATCCAGTGGCCATCTGTGGTCTTCTTCATCAGTTCCACTTCACCAAATTATACTTTCTGAGCGCAAGTGATTGCATTGTTGATGAAAATACCAAAATCACTATATGTATGCCTATAATATTTGAGCAGTTTCCTCGATTGCTCTAGTATCCCATCATCAGATCCTGACCTGATGACTATGGGACCAACTAGGAACTATACCCTTCAAAACAAAAGATTTTTTGAAATCGGTCCAGGCGTCTTTGAGTTATTGGGGAAAATACATAAAAAAAGATTCCGACGAATTGAGAACCTCCTCCTTTTTTTGAAGTCGGTTAAAAATAAATAATTATAATATTACCAGCCTGTAACAGTCCCACTGCAGGGCAAAGGCCTCTTTTCGTACAGAGAAGACTAAGCATTGTTCACCACGCTTTTTCAAGAAGGGTCGGCGATTTCAAACTTACATCTATACTAATATTATAAAGAGATGAAACCGCGAGGCGTCCGCTAGTTAACAATTATTCATTTAGGTTTTTTCACGATGTTTGCCTTCACCATTGTCAGTGATGTCCATGATAAACTTAGAAAGTACACATGAACTTGAAAAAGTCACATTGGTACTAGCTCGGATTTGAACCCGCGACCTCAACCAAGCATGAGAAGCGAGGTCTTAACCACTGGGCCACCACGAGAATTAGGACAAGATACTTCCAAATTCAAAGAGAATCGTTCAGAAATAACAATATTTTTCGAAAACCACCACTTATTCATGATGTACATAACATGTAGAGCGGGGCTTATTTAGTGCTTATTTTGTGCTTGCCAAATAAGCACAAAATCACTTGCTTTAGATTTTGCGCTCCAAAGACAAAGGAGTGAAGCTCGCTTGAAGCAAAGCTACCGCCAGCGGGGTCCTCTTGTGTTTACGAAAATAAAGAAACGAAATCTTTGGAGCAAAAAATCTTTATCCGAATAATTTGGAAAGCACAAAATGGGCACTAAATAATGAGGTGAAGCCCTAAAGGTCGAAAGTCCCGCTCTGCGTACGTACATTTATTCATGTACAAAGAGGGTCTAATATTATTTTACGCACAGTGGAATGAGCCGCGAAGCCGGAAGCGTTGAATGGAAATCCTGAACACATTATTTCTTTATGCATGAAAGTAAACCCAGAGAATAATATTATATTTTGGTATTAAATAACACAATTTTATGTCGTGTGTAATGGCACAGATAATATAATACTAGCATAGTAATGGATACCGCGTGTTACCGGTGTGTGGAGATGGATAGGGCGCGGGAGTCTGGGACAACTTCGTCTGAAAGATATCAGAGTGGAATGTGGTACATAAAGTAACGTTCATACATTCAGTCTACTGATAGTCTCTGTTGAAGCTAGCAAGTTACTATATATATACTATACATTGATATGATGATATCCAATATGTTATACATTTTGTAGGTCACATTTAAGTTTTGAAAACATGGGAAAATTCTCATGATTTAGAAGAAAATAAATGTAAAGTATTAAGATGGATGATAGTACCCCATGTCATGTCCAGGCTATCTCTTTCCATTCTTGATTGCCTGGAAGAGATCGCGGAACGCGATAAGGCCGCCTGTTGTATGTTTGTTTTGTTTTAAGGTTTTATGTGTGTTTTATCTTGGTGAGTATATATACTATATATAAATAAATAGTGCCTTATCATTTTAAATATCGAATAAATTCAACCACCTTTTGAACTGTAGTGACCAACTTCTCGTAATGAAAATTATACCTACTGCCGATTACTACACGTATGTCACACAAATCATCCAATTAGTACTTTAAAAAGATAAGATAAAACCGACTTCCTTTGCTTGCGGCTATTACCTGTCTAAATTTTCCTTATCGCATGTAAATGTGAACTGCAAATGTTCCGCTTGAAATGTAAAAAGTGAGTCATTCGCTTCGTTTATACTAATAGAGATCATATTATTAATTTTGTTTTTCCAACGACTTCTCCCGCGAGAATAATTCCAAGAAAACTCATTCCCGGGATAAAACATCCAGGCCTGTCTAGGACATGGTCTACCTAACCATATTGCAGTTTCTTCTTAATCAGTTCAATCGTATAGGCGTGATTGATTAACTAACATTCAGGCCAGATTTTCACATTAATAATATTAGTAGAATATATAAAAAATACAAGCTTCTGACAGCGGCTTCACCCGCGTGAAAATGTTTTCTTATCCCAAGGAAAAACTAAGCCGGGATTAAAAGTCCATATGCTAGTCCAGACTATAATCTATCTCTGTGCCAAATTTCATCCAGATCCGTTCCGCCGTTTTAGCGTGATTTAGTAACAAAAATGCACACATCCATCCAACCTTTCGCATATATCAAATCTATTGATTATGAAAAAAATCAAACCGACTTCCAGAACAAAAATCTACAAAGCAAAAAATAACTTTCTTTTCCGAAGTCGGTGTCTTTTGTACCCATTTTTTTTCAGTTTTACGACACCGACTTCGGAAAAGAAAGTTATTTATTGCTTTGTAGTTTTTTGTTCTGGAAGTCGGTTTGATTTTTTGTTAAAAAGTTTTTTATTTATCTCTTTTTAGTTTTGATAGGTATCTCCAATTAACATGATAATCATTTGTGGCCAAAGAACATCTCATGACGATTCCAATAAGCCCAAGCACGACTAGGATACATTGTTTTATTTCAGAGTTCCAGTGCCTACCTTCCGGCTTCATCATCAGAACAGTTCAATGGTACCATTTTCATCAATACCATTCATTTATAAGTATTTGCTTCATCATAGTCGGTTAACTATTCGAGATATTTTATACCCGTGACATACTTAGCTTTTAGGAGATCCAGTGGCCATCTGTGGTCTTCTTCATCAGTTCCACTTCACCAAATTATACTTTCTGAGTGCAAGTGATTGCATTATTGATGAAAATACCAAAATCACTATATGTATGACTATAATATTTGAGGAGTTCCCTCGATTGCGCTAGGATCCCATCATCAGATCCTGACCTGATGACTATGGGACCAACTAGAAAGTATACCCTTCAAAACGAAAGAAGATTTTTTGAAATCGGTCCAGGCGTCTTTGAGTAATCGGGGAACATACATAAAAAAAAAAAGATTCCGACGAATTGAGAACCTCCTCCTTTTTTGAAGTCGGTTAAAAATGGTTACTTACCAATTTTGTGTACAAACACGAGCTTGCTACTTTTCTGGGCAGTGGGTGGAACAGGGTGTCAATAATATTGATGATGTAGTAAAATATGGACGGCATATCGATAACAATACTGATCCGTATCGCACAGAACATTGTTAAATCGCAGTTGCCCAGCGGACACAAATACGAGTATTTAAGTGTGCTGATGATATTATTACATTACCTCATTGAGTAAAGCTTGTAGAAAGAAAGAAAATTCGTATATAGGCCGTTATACCTAATTAACATGGCACTTCTACCAACAGTGTCTCAGCTCAGCATAATGCCAAAAGGCAGCATTCGATCCTATCAGCTGTCGCTGTCTTGTAGCTGCAACCCACGTATGCAATAGACATCAATGCTATAGACCCTTAAAATTTTACTAATACCATTGTGTCATGAAAATCAGGGCTAAACGTCAAGTTGATTCCCCAATTCGATTTGAAAGTCTAACTTTTGGTTTCTTATTTTTCTAGATTATTCGAAGGCTCCGCCTGCCAGTCGCTAGCTCAGGCATTATGCTTTCATTCTGGCGATCCGCCAGAACACGGGAGATCGGGTTGTAGTGGAACCGAATTGTCGCCGTATGGGCTTTAAAGTCTATCCACACATATCAGGGCCGTGCCCGGGACGTGACAGGGCCGGGCCCAGGGCCCGTGCACGGACGTGTGAACGAGTTCATATAAAATGTACACCGATATTTTTTTGAGTCCCTGACGGGGCACGGTCCGTCCACGTCCCGGGCACCTGATATGTTTGGATAGACCTTTATAGTGAACATGTGGGTTGTACAGCCAAACAATCTCTCTTATTAATTTAAACATTTCTTAAATTGATTCGCCGTCTTTATGAACAATCCGATCCAATCTTCCTAGCCTAATTCCAACTATGTTGAGGTCAAAACCAGAATTTTACATAGAGCAACTTGCTATCTGACCTGCACAACCCAGCAGCTGTTCGCAACACTAATGAATTATAAGCTAAGCAACGTGTGTTTACCCAAAAGTATCATAGAGCGAAGGCCTATCTGACCCCCACAACCCAGCAGCTGTTCATAACACTAATGAATTATAAGCTAAACAACGTGTGTTTACATAAAAGTATTATGGCGCGAAGGCCTATCTGACCCCCACAATCCGGTAACTATTCACAGTAGTCCAATACTACTTACCAAATGAAAGTTTGTATGTTAGTTTATGGATGTTTTTATGTCTGATATTTCTAATCACTGACACATTTTCAATTTCTCTTTGAACCCAATTCTGTGAGCTAATTATGCCGAGTTTTCTAACGTACTCACTGGTGATAACGTAAACGATATCTTAGGCCTTAGTGCGAGTTTTTACTCACGCTCACTCGTGATAACGTAAACGATCTCTTATGTCAAAATGTATACAAAAAAAGTGGTTTCTCCTTACCGTCACCAGACGGCGCTTATCCAGTTTCAATACAAAATGATGTTTACGTTAACGCGATTGAGCGTGAGTAAAAACTCGCACTAAGGCCTCAGACGGCGCTTATCCAGTTTCAATACAAGTTGACGTTAACGCGATTGAGCGTGAGTAAAAACTCGCACTAAGGCCTCTGATGTTAATACAAGGTTTCTCCTTACCGTTACCAGACGGCGCTTATCCAGTTTCAATACAAGTTGACGTTAACGCGATTGAACGTGAGTGAAAACTCGCACCAAAGCCTCTGATGTCCAGGTGGCAAAGTCGCGGGTAGAAACAAATTATATAGCTGAACAAGGATCCAAGTGTATCCATATAAAACTACCATAACTACAAATCTAATTTGCCTAAAATAAATCCACAAAACCGTTCCTTATGATGACAGGTCGCTTGTAATTGGATAGGAGTGCGTAAAGCGATTACATAGCTCGTTAGACTCAAATGAGACCGCCGCCGGGCGCGGGCCCAGGTTGTCCATAGGGCTTCAGTTATGAAGATGCACAATTAACTTACTCCTGCTCTCCGCTAACTAATATTAATGGAGTTGAGTTACATCAAAGTTGTGCTTTGTTAACTTCTGGGCCGTAATTAACACACGTCCGATACACTCTGGGCAGTTTTGCTAACACCTGTCTTAGTCAGTCAGGAGCTTATGCTTTTTAACCGACTTTTCAAAAATGAGGAGTTTCTATGTTCGGCTGTATGTATGTTTTCATTTGTTTTTCATTTCACCGATTTCTCTTCAGAAATTAATATTTAGGTAGATTGAAATTGTAAGTAGTGAGTCTCAGAACTCCCCAGACTAGGATTTTATTCAACGCTTGTCAAATCATATTTATTTCATTTTCGGGAATAACGTTAGGTACTTAAAAAAAGTTTAAATTCATTTTTAAACTTTTCATATTTAGGTTAATAGGTAGATTTTGTGAATAAAAAGATAATTGTATTTTATTAACACAATTATTACAATAGTAATCAAGATGACCTCAGTCATATGTTATAAATAGGCATATGACTTGATCTCTTAGTCTTATATTTATTGTTATCCTTGAGTGAGATACCAACTACACAAGGCAAATTCAATATGCAATAATAATATCTATTTTAACTTCACGAATCCAATTGACCATTAACGATTTATCATTCTTGCTGACACATAACGAGGAAAAGAACTAGAAACTTACTGCTAAGGAAATCCACGCGCGTTGTAGGTATTTACTGGATAACTGCCTCGTTGGTCTCGTGATCGCAAGGGCGACTCGATTCCCAGATCGATTGGCCAGGTGGGCCGCGATGTCGTGTATCGGAGGCATCGCGGCTGAGGGTTGGAGGCCGCGGCGGGAGTGGAGTGCCGGTATTACGGTGCGCCGCTCTCCCTATCCTCCGCGGCCTGCACGGGGTCGCCACCGTCTGATGGCGGACGCGGTGGAGCCACAGGGGAGGAGGAGTGTCGGTGTAGCGTTTGCCGCTCTCCCTATCCCCTGCGGCCGAAAAGTGGTAGGTGGCGGGGCCACTGTCCTGACTAGTGATGGGTCGAGAGAATATTCTGCAATGTTCCTTTCGAAGGAGAATTTATGAGAATTTAAAACTGGAAGTAAGATGATCTAAAGTCAACTTCTTTTGTTGTTATATCATACTTAACTCGAAAGAACGTTACTCTATGAGGTTGCAGAGTGGAAATTGCGAATGTAATCTATATAATAACTTTAAACGAGTAATTCTTGTATATATATAATCTGAATAATCAGAGCAAGTCTTTTCTTATAAACAGTATACGCTTTTATAACAAGTTGCCAAAGTCAGTTATAGAACTGACCGATGGAAAGTTAAAAAACTACATCAAACGTATTATAAAATCAAGGTTGAAGACGTTGAAGATAAAAACATTTGGCCTTAGCTCCTTCTGCGCATGCAGCTTCCCTGGTAACTTGTAAACGGCACAAATATGTGGATGTCTCTAACTATTCTCAATCTCATTTTTTCTTTCCTTCTTTTAATTAGACTTTTTACAATGGTTTTCAATCATCTTTATAGCCCTTTGCTAAGAATAGTTACAGCACTGATAACAACATTTGTGCCACATGTTAAATTTAGTCTTGTTATACTTATTTTTTTACCTTTGTATAGATTCTTTTACCGATTGTTTTGTGAATGTGTGAACATTGTAGCCTTCTTCTGCTAGTTAACATTTGTTAACTTTTTTTATTTATTTACTTTTATTTTTTTAGTTTCTTACGACTTATTGTCATAAGTCGGGCCTAGGTTGTCCCCCCATATCTAAGTACTAATGCTGTAACATGGAAATATTGTAAAACCAAACCATTTTTAAAAGAGTAACCATGCAGTTTCTTGCCGGTTCTTCTCCATAGGAAACGACCAACCCGAACCGTGCACCTTATGTCGACGTTTTATAAGTGCCCATGTAGACCTATGTGAAATAAAAAAATATATATTGATTTTTGATTTTGAATCTCGGAAACGGCTCTTTCGTTTTCGGGGCCGATAAATTGATCTAGCTAGGTTTAATTTTTAGAAAACGTCGTTTTCTCTATTTTCACCCGATCAGAGCTCGGTCGCCCAGGTACTACATTTTAGTTAAGAAATATTGAAAAATATAGACGGATGTGAGTTTATTCTTAACCTGACTGAAGTTTATTCTTAACTTGTATATATATACAAGAACACAGTATTTCAGTTCAACAACTGTTCGAAGAAGTGTCTGAACGTAAATGCGGCACTGGTTTATGGAATTTGGATATTTAGGAAACGGCTAAAAAAGTCAAGCTAGTTGCGTGGTGGCAAACTTTATAATCAAAAACTGAATTAGGAGCAGTTGCTCTCCAAATTTTGACTGCTTCAGCAACTTCTGTTTCTGTGGAACGCTCGTTTTCCTTATTTCCCAACATGCATACTAACAACTCCTTCAATATGGGTATCAAATGTAAGAGTTTGACCAGTAGAATGAAAAATTCCAAATCTAATATGACCGCCGGTAAAAAATGTCGGATTCTCTATGCACTATATGTATCAACCATACAGCCGCCGATCAATTATGGCTAAACCACCATGAAACACAACAAGGAAAAAAATGGCTTCTATTGCCCGGCAGCCTATCTACCCTCGACTATGGTAGGACCTGGCAACATACATCACGCGTACACTCCGCACCGACGAGAAGATCAACGAACTCGAAGAGGAATTGAGCAAAAAAAATTTTTAAGATTTTTCATATTGAAAGAGTTGTGAAAAAATAATAATATGTATGATGTATGTATGCCGTTATATTGTAGCGGCGGCCAACTTGGATTTACAATGATGAAATGAATAATATATTACATTCTATTGTCTCTGAACTTAAGGTCTAGGTATACCAAAAAACAGGGCAAGCTAAATAAGACCGTTTCAAAAAAAAGGCAAAAGAGCAGGCAAAATTTGTCTGATTGCTCACAATTGGAAATTTATGAAAAACCAAACCCATTAAACAATGAGTCTAAAAAAACACACCATAAGAAATTTAAGTGAATTTATGAGAATTTTCTCGGAAATATTCTCGAGAATGTTCTCGCTCAGGAGAATTTACTGAGAATTTAAGTTGTCGAGTAGATTAGTTTGGCGTTAACTTCGTAAAACGCAAATGCACTGAAAACTACTACTCCAAAAATAAATCGATACAATAGCGTCATCCAATTTTTAAATTCAATTCGTAAATTCCCTTCCAAAAGAATATTCTCGAGAACTTAACAGCAAAGTTCTCGCAAGGAGACTATTCTCGGGAATTTACCATCACTAGTCCTGACCCATCACAGGGGGACCAAGGGTGCCATATACGGGGTCGTCTGGCGTTCATGTGCTGGTTTGGTCCCTGGAGTAGTCACGGCGCGCAAGGTGTTCTGATGCGCCGGTGATGAGGTGTGCTTATCGGAGGAGGGTCCGGTGACAGACAGCCGTGTCGGGTTCGCGGTGAGTGCTAACGCGTGCCCATGTTCCCGCCATAAGTGGCCCAGGAGGACACCGTGGAGTTCACATAACTGTGCTATCTCCCCGTGCTAGCGCAGTATACATGAGCATTTCTCCACGATAAAAATAATTTAAAAAATTATCGGTCTGCCAAGTGACATTGGGTTTTCCATTAGGAATTTCTCAATAGCAGGCCAAAGTATGACACCCCGTGCCTCGGCAACCACGTTAAGCGGTTGGTCCTTCGCCTGATCTCTCTTCGGTCCAGTCGGATTGCCTGCCCATCGGGCTATAAAGGTGCCTGTTAACGGGCTACAAATATTGCATCTCGTTGGCAATTTTTTTGACCAATATAGCTCAGTATATGTGCAACTTATAACCTTGCTGCAATTTCATTGTGCAATACATTGCCGGATGTTGTCCAGCAAGATAGTGCAACTGGGTTGCTGATGAATTTTGCTCGTTAACGCGGAGCAATAATTGCAGCTAGATTTTATCAGTTAATGAGTATTTAGTCGTATGCCTCTTCGGTCGTTACATAAAATTCGAGGCGATTCCGGCACAAGAATCCTTCATAAGGTTACGATCATCTTTATACGCACTAGCTACATACCATATTTCAGGATGTACATGGATTTCGTTGATAAGTTCATAATTTTTTCGTTCGACTACTCGGTCATGACGGACAGAATAAAATCAAGAACGGATACAAAACAACTTTACTATCAGGCAGCAACATGACGAGGTGGTGGAAACCTGGTGAGGGAAAAAAGAAGCACCTATTATACATCAGAGCAAAGACGACATACGGCGATATTGCAGTAAATTCAAAGCGGGGTAAATCATTTGCATCTAGCCGGCTAGACATTGAATACATGCGACTACTATGAAATATCTTGGCAATATCGCCAGGTTACACTGCAAGATTGCAGTACTGTGTTGACCGATATATTTGATAACTTGGCGGCTATACAATTTCAGCAAGAAATTGTCAAAAAACTAGCCCGTTTACAGACACCTGAGTGAGGCAACAGAGAGTGCTCATATTTCCCCCAGATTATTTAGGAAAAGGCTAAGCAGATAATGATTAATCCTTAGGTACTACAACTACATGATGGCTTTCTCAAAATTCCAGGATGCAGTATCCCTGGGTGGCGGCGTGATCGGCGCCATGCACATACCGGAGAAGTGGTTCCCGGGCAGTGTGGACCGCTGCCTCAACTCGCACAACATCATGCACGTGCTGGTCGTGCTGGCCGTGTACTCCATGCACCAGGTAAGCACACACAGAGGCTCTCCTCTTCATCTTCACATAGAGAAGTGGCTCAGGCTCGGTGGACCGCTGCCTCAACTCGCACAACATCACGCCCGTACTGGTCGTGCTGGCCGTGTAATCCATGCACGAGGTGAGCACACACAGAGGCTCCCTTCTTCATCGTCACATAGAGATGTGGTTCAGGCTCGGTGGACCGCTGCCTGAACTCGCACAACATCACGCCCGTACTGGTCGTGCTGGCCGTGTAATCCATGCATCAGGTGACCACCGCTGATGGAGGGTTTCCTCTTCACCTTCACATAGAGAAGTGGCTCAGGCGTATTGGACCGCTGCCTCAACTCGCACAACATCACGCACGTCCTGGCCGTGCTGGCCATGTACGCACAAGATGAGCACTGCTGATGGCGGGTTTCCTCTTCATCTTCACATGGAGAAGTGACTCAGGCGCGGTGGACCACTGCCTCAACTCGCACAATATCACGCCCGTACTGGTCATGCTGGCCGTGTAATCCATGTATCAGGTGAGCACTGCTCATGCAGGGTGTCCTCTTCATCTTCACATAGAGAAGTGGGTCTGGCGCGGTGGACCGCTAACTCAATTCGCACAACATCATACACATACTGGGAGCACTGCTGATGGAGGGTGCTCCTCTTCATGAGACACATCCGTGGTTGGATGCCATTGCTAGATATAGCGGGTGATGATTAAGAGTGTACCTCTCACAAAAAACATTAACTGATAGTAATGCATCTCTGCTCAGTTTAAAATGTCTAGAAACTTAGATTTTGTACAAGAGTTCCTTAAACAACAACGAAAGTGAGCACCAAGAAAGGATTTTTTGAATTTCATCTCCAAAAGGGGTTAAATAGGGGATGATTTTTTTTATGGCAGTTTGATATCTTTGCCGATGGAAAATCACAGTGGGCACACGGCTTCTGCTATTTTTTGATGTCTTAATGTAATAAAATCAACTTGTGTATTCCAGGTGACGACGCGCGACATAGAGTGGATGTCTCGCGTGGAGTGCGGCGCGCCCACTCTCTGACGCACAGCGCGTTCAGCCGCCACAACGCGCGACTTCGCGACTCTCGCCGCGCCTAGCCGCGACCGCTCATCGCCTCCGTCTACTCAACTTTACTCACTACTACTACCACGCACGCTATGTTAAGGCTTCCTAACTCGCTGTTTGGACTCGACAGCTATGATTGTAGAACCGTAAGACCAAACGAGTGGACTATTCTATGACTGCGGTCGAAGAAATTTTAAAAAAGCCCGTTTTCACTTTTATTATTGCAAGAAGAAAATATTAATTGCGTGTGACAGAACAGCAATCAGAACAAGATTGATCTACATAAATATATGCATCAACATTAAGTAGATCTTAATCATTATTATTTTGAATGAATTTTATTTATCGTCAATTTATTTTTTATTTATTTTCTTTATCTGCTTATATTAATTGCAATAAAAAAATACATAATAAATAATAATGTAAGTATAGTTTTATTATTTTTATTTAAGTAATTGAAGGTGCTTCTGCATGCCTGAAACTTAATCAAAGTGAAAACAGTATTTATTAATGCAATTTATCTATGTTTACGAAATTGTTACAAACGTTTGTCAAATAACAAAGAGACATATGTAAATATCTTTCTATGCTTATAAATTATAATAATCTTCTTTTTCTATTTAATACCAAACTAAGTCAATTCTGGCTTTTAACAAACAAAACGCCTAGGGCGAATCGACATTTGTTTCAACTTACCACAACTTGGCTCGAAACAAATAATTAGGAAGTCTTAAAAATCACGACGGTCTTTGTTGGATAATGGTCAGTCTTCCGAACTCTTGCGTTAAGGTCGGATATAAAGATATCGTAAGTAATCCTCCAGAAATGTCTTCGTGAAATAATACATTATTTTCCGAAAGGGAAAATTCTGTTTTCAGAAGCACGTTAGTTTTAGAGACTTGGACATCTGACAAAATGATTAGATGCCAAATTAAGATGTGCAAGAATTCTTCCTAATAATATAGTTATCATTTGGTCTTATGGAAATGGCTGTAGCTTAGTCAGTAACGTAGAATGTAGCGTCTCCTCGTTGTGCCGGGCAAGCGTTCGACATGTGTATGGCAAACATATCTATTGCTGCTGAAATGATGCTCACACACAAGTAACAACAGTAAGAACGTAGAAGGATACACGTGTAATTCCAGTAAAAGTAATTTTCGGAGTGATGTTAACTATACAAATGATGTATGGCGCGATAAGTATTAAAGTGTGGGTCACATCCGAGTAGCTACGAAGTTAACAACTGAACGTCATTAATAATATTTTTGTGTCAATAACAACGACGGTGTAGACCATTCATGAAGGGACCTTGTACCACATAAGTACTATTTGTAATAGTTGACAGCGCTTGTTATCAGTGTTGGATCTTCAAACTAACTCCTATTCGATGCGACCATTCCTGCCGTATTGTAAGACAGTCAGATAATTTGCGTTAAGGAAATATCTTAAATTAATACAATAAGAAATATCCAAAGTGCCTTTACAGCAAAAAAAAATAACTAAACCAGACAGACAGGTCTGGCTATCATCATTCACGTTTTATTACGAATCATGCAGTTTAAAGCCGATCCAAATACCAAAAAACCCCATGGCCGCAAACCAATATTATTCCATATTTTAAAAGTAGATATTTGGTTCACGTTATTTATATATATTTCATGAACCAAATTATTTATTATATTAATATGTATCTATAATGAAAAGTCAATCGGTTTCTCAGCTGGGTTAATTGGTGCACGCTGTTTCGAGCGAGGATAAATAAAACAAATAAATAAATAATTTAAATATAATCAATCTGCTGGCTGTTTTACAAAACGGCGGAAAGATAACCAATTCTGTGTATAAAAATTCTCGTTAGTAGAAAATATCGCGGCCTACTCATGATAGTACTAAATTAATACGAGTCGTCATTAGGATCGGAGATAGAGAGGAACCTTCTAATGTATCACAAGATGGACGGAAAGCCATTTAACAATAACTAGGTAACTACACTAGATCAGTTATTAATAGTTATAATAATTAGTGCGATAAGTTATCGAACGTAATTGCAGTTATTTTAAAAGAAACGAACACTTCAAATCTTAGTAAGCTTATAAGAATAGTTAAATTAATATATTGGATTATTACACACGTTTTTATAGATTAGATAATAAGGAGTTGGATTTGCATAATCGCTTTTGAATTCGCGATGGGTAAGGAGTCTACCGAGAGGTAGATGTAGATGAGATATATTGGGACAGCTGGGACTGGATTTTATTTGCATTGACTTACTATTTACTATGGTGATGATAGTTCATCACGATGAATGATGTCGCAAGGAGTCACCTCATCACCTGATTTCCCCACTGGCTTTATTCACTCAAAATTATTTGTCGCATAGTTATTAGCCACTCTTCGTCCGCGATACATTTCTGCTGTGACCTGCGCTTATTTCAAATTCAATCCACTCTCAGCTGTCCTCACACCGTTCCTTCAATCTAGACTATACTTCTGTTTTATGTATTTCTAACTACATTCCTACTTATATATTACGAACTCTAATATCATCCTTTCGTCCTTCAAAATTTGAATCTCAAGATACTGTTGTGCGTATTTTTTTTGCCAAATTTGGTCAAGATTCCACTGGAATAAGACAAAATTGTAGTCAAAAGTTTTATTTAAAAATGTTAATAGACAACTAAATAGGTAGTTATGTTAAAGATTTGTCGAGGTTAGCATTTTGTTACAATTCGCTGCTCGGCATTCCAGTTTTGTATAGGTAGGTAAATATTTCAAAGATTTTGTCAATTTATTTGTTAAACATATCAATTTAGATAAATCCAAATTTTTACTTCGTTGTTATGAAGAAGAGGCAAAATATGGAAAAATATTAAAACGAATTAGCAAAATTGAAAATGTAAAAGTTTTGGGTGACCTGTAATGATTGTATTTGTCCAGGAATCTAGTATTGCAAATGTAGATGATCCAGGATGCAAAAAAGAAAATGATTAGGAATTTTGAAAAAGATTTAGGTCTCAACAATACATAAGTTTTACCTACCAACGCGTAAACTGTAACTGATATTTTATTAAGATTTTACTGTGACAACTTGACTAAGTGGCTAATTTTACTCAAATATGGAAATCGCGACTATAAAATTGACGAAAAAACCATTAATATAATTTCCATCATGCTGATAATGGCTAGTGGAATTGTTATGGTTAATTACAAAACACAACTAGTCACGTTTTAAATTAATCATTTTAGAATGAATCTCAATTAAGAATATCACTTTTGTTTAACCTCTCACCTTTGTTGATAGGGAATCTCAATCAACTTCATTCCAGTCAATTTAAAGAAGTAGGTAGTTATCCTATAACACACATCAATTTTATTGGCACCTATGGCAATTCATAGACTAACATAATGTCGATAGACGCAAAGATGATTATTAATATCAGTATGAAACTATCTTCAAATATTTATTTCTGTGTTCATTGTCCTTTCCTATCTCCTTCCACGTCGCCATCTTTCTAAGGTTATTTATTTAGTTGTAATGCTAGTCGTGGACTATTGCTATCAGTGACCAATCGTTGGTATATTTTTATATTCTCGGTGTTGTGTGCTTCGCTGCTTGTATACAAAGGCATCGCGTGGACTTGAGATCTATTCTCTTCGACACGACCTCTCTAGTCAGTTTGATAGTTTAATAACAACTAGTGTATTGTAGCGACCGTAGGTAGGTAGTTTACGAGCAATAAATAGAAGACAATTGTTATGAAATTTGACAAAAGTAGTCGAGTGAACGTTGAACATGAAACGATTGCATTTGCATACAATTTTACACAATACATATTGTTGAATAAAATTTTTAACGCATCTTTTTGATGGCTTTAATGTTCTACTTTTGTCAAAGTTCTATTGTTTTAATTAATTATTTATTAAACGAAGTAGTGTTTTAGAAGAAACGAAGTGTACTTGAGGTTTTTTACTGGTGGTTGTCGACGAGGCACTACCGATGTCTCCCGAGCGCGTCCGAAGCGCCGCCGCCTGCGCGCGCGACTCTCGGCAGACACGATTTCCGCCACCCTTACCAACAATATCAACTCGGTATTTTATTAATTCATATTTTTGGAAACCAATATTTTACCAAGGCACATATTTACAATATCACAAAAATTATTTTTCTGTAAAATTACTTAATCAAAAGAATAGATAAAGACTTCACTAATATTTCGAAACGAATTGAATTGATTGTACAGATGTTATTTTGAGCGGTCAAATTAGTTTGTTGAATATTTGAGATGTTATTATTAGTCATATTATTTGTAAAACTGTTTACTTGCCTAAATATCAATTATTTACACGGAATATATGAATTACTGGAATCACGTTTTATATATACATAGTTATTTAGGTCGGCGAGTCAAGGCGTAAGTCGCCCTTGTAATAACTTGTGTAAGATTTAGTTAAGTATACACTATGAGTAAAGACAGCTGTGCCGAGGAGGGGCAGCCAGTCAGCCGCCATAGTGAGCACATAGCTTCAAGTTAGTGACGACCGGTGAGTGTTGAGAAGCTATACATCTGTAGTGCGAGTGGCCACTCGCCACCCTCACTTATTATTTAATATTCATAATTTAGTAATTTAAAAACGCAATAATTTATCTCACTTGTAATTAAGTTAAATTTATTTATTCAGTAGTTGTACCTATAGCGATGAAGGTGTTGGACATTCCTGATTTGGTAGACTTTTAAGAGGAAAATAATCTCACGTTAATTTGTAAGAGTTCTCGTCTGTAGGTGATAATGATGAGCAATATGACAGTATTTAATACTACATAACATAATATTATGATTGTTTACGAGGTTACTTTGTGCCGATGTCACGCGAATTTGCACTTATCTTGGAATTATTAATAGTAATTGACGATTATTGAACAAAATTCTCAAGCTGTAGACGTTGAAGAGATTATTAAAGTTTATTTGAATTCAGATGATTTGTTTTAATATACGAAAACCCTAATATCCAGTAGGTACCAAGAAAAGATGAACATAAGAAAATATGAACGTGTTAGGTACAGCATGAAATATCTAAACGGCTAAACCCCAAAATAACTAAAGTATTTTCCTCAATTCTATTATTCACTATGCCTCCAAAAAAACAAATTCTACGAAATAAAGCAATTAAGTTTGCAATTAATGAAACATTGGTTAAAATATAACTTCGGCAGTGTAGATAACAGCAGGGGTCAAGCAATATTTACGCGAGCCACTTCAAGGGCACTCAAAGAGACGCCGCGACCTTGTTGCGCTTTACATTATCTGGATAAGCAACTAGAGTTGTGTTTGTAACGTGGTTCTATTAGTACGAAAAGTTACGATATAATCATTCTGCTTAGCCTTTGTCCAAGTATGTTGGGCTCAGCTTCTAATATTACCAGTAACAGCTGAGTACCAACATTTTACATGGAGAGTCTGCCTACCTGATCTCCACAATCCAGTAGCTGTATGGGTATCTATTTATTTATTTATACTTCATGCACAAAAGGTACATAGCGGACTTGATGCCTTAACTTAAGGGCTATCTATGTAGTACACGGTACCTCTTGGCAAG
Organism: Orthosia cruda; assembly: GCA_964057195.1. Lineage (NCBI taxonomy): Eukaryota > Metazoa > Arthropoda > Insecta > Lepidoptera > Noctuidae > Orthosia > Orthosia cruda. The sequence continues at coordinate 40,656,844 of OZ059829.1, forward strand.
CATTGAGTTAAATGTACTTACGTACTAGAGAAGCTATTTCAAACAAAAGATTGCGCGTAATTCGGTGACAGAGGGGCAAGCAGGGGAGGGGGGAGGGGGGGTTATGTTCTCACAGATTAACAATCAATGCGCGCAGATGAACTTTTTCTTACTCATTGACATTTACACAAACATGGCCGCCCACCCGCCTCCGCGGTGACGCGACGTCACGAGGTACAATAAATTGATGAAATATTAAGCGTGTTTTCAACTTACTGTTGAAAACTCATTCCTTGACTTTTATTTATATATCTCGAGTTGTTTGAACAGTATCTCAATAAACACAAATGCATTTTTATAAGAAAAAAAACTTAGTACTCAAACGTGTCACGTTGCAGCGAGCGCTTGCCACAGACTAAGTGAGTTGGGGTACGCGCGCTCTAACGCGTGTTACAAATAATTGATTTGAGGAGTCTCCTCTAGTACGTAGTACATTTAACTCAATGTTGGCAAGAATGAATCCGGAATCAGCGGCTTTACATGCTTTCCGAGGCATGCAGGAATCTGGGTTTGTAATTGATCCAAGAACCGACCCCAGCAAGTGTAAGCGTTATAATTTAGTCACTATAGCTCCTCATTGTTCTGCTAGTTTTATTAATTTGGTGGAGAGTAATAAAATAGAAAACGTGTTGCACTGACCTTAATTGTAAAGGGTTAGGGGCAGGAAGCTAATGATGTTGATCACCACCAAATCATGGTGGTGATTGGAGATAAGCACACATTACAGCCGCGTCGGACCTTAGCGCACCGCATTCCATACAAAAATGGATTTTTAGGGTGGGTGGGGGTCTTTAATATATTAAGGAAAATATCAAGTCTAAGTTAATTGTAAGTATTGATTGTAATAAAAACTATGTTAATTTGACGATACAAGCAAAATTTTAAATAGGTCTTCGTTATTAGCTTTCCGTGAAATTTTGGGGGCGTTGTGTTTTATATATAAGTAGCTTCTGCCAGCGGCTTCAACCGCGTGTATTATACATATAAACCACGGAGCACATAACCAGTGTGGAGAGCGTGCGGGGGCTACCGCGGGCGCCAAGCGTACGCAATATCAAAGTTGTGTGCTCCGTGATACGTATAGTAGAGTCGACCTTGTACAGAACTAGCCACTGAGTGACGATATTCGAGCGAAATAAAAAAAAAATACGTGTAGACAGTTACTCTACTGAAACTGGTAGAGTACTTGGAATTGATAGAAGTATACGCTAGTTGACACTAGCGTTAACTCTACCCAATTATATCTTCGCCATGCATTAAGTCGTCTAATTCAACATTCAACAACGATTTGTTAAATTAGTACAGTGCCCTGAAAAAAAACAAAAAATTCAGGGAGCGATAGTATTCGGCGAAATATAAAATAAAATAGAAAAATGTTGACTCGACCTGTTATCACTAATTTTTTTATGTTCTAACATGTTTCTTGAAATGTCCACGCTTCGAAAGACAAAAATGTTGTTGAAAATTCAATATCATAATAAATAATTATTTTACAAAACAAATTTGTAATATTTATCAAAAAAAATTACATGATATCATAATAAATACTTTGATTAATTATCATCATTATCATAAAAGCTGAAAGAAGTCCACTGCAGGACAAGTCCCCACGTCGCCACATTGACCGGCCATGGTTCTCTTGCAGATCTCTACATTTCTGAATCGACCACGCAAGGATACTCCGAGCATGGCCCTCTCTATAGCCCTTTTGGTGACTGTAAGCTTTCTGATGAGGCCCATTGTGAGCGACCACGTCTTAGAGCCATAGGTCATTAATAGCAACACACTATTACACTAACACACTTACACACTAACAACACACACACACACACACTAACATTAACACACTATTACACTTAGACTTTCGTCTTGAGACACTGTGGTAATTTGGATGAGAATATACCGCGCAACTTACCGAACGCTGCCCAGCTGGGTCGAATTTGACGGTTGACCTCTTTTTTGAAGTTACCCAAATGGATCGTATGTCCCAGGTAGACATAATCGTCCACAACTCCGAGTGTAGTCTCCGATCTTGATTGGAGTGGTTGTAACATGGGCATTTAACATCACCTTGGTTTTGTCCATGTTCATTTTAAGACCCACTTTTTCGGAGGCTCTACTGAGGTCATCAAGCATTGTACTGAGGTCCTCCATGGTCTCAGCCATGACCACTATATCGTCGGTAAACCGAAGGTGAGTGATGTACTCGCCATTGACGTTGATGCCTAACCCTCTCCAGTTCAGAACAGACCTTGAAGACATCCTGCAGTGCAGCGGTGAAAAGTTTCGGAGATATGACGTCTCCCTGTCTCACACCTCGCTGCAGAAGGAAAGGTTCCGAAGTCTGATCCTGAAATCGAACTGACATGGTGGCGTTTTTGTATAAAAACTTCAATTCTTCAATGTACCGGTAGTTGATTTGGCACCGTTGGAAAGACCGCAGCATGGCCCAAGTCTCGATCGAATCGAAGGCTTTCTCGTAGTCCACAAACGCAAAAAAGTATCCTAGGTGCTATTCCAGATTATAACCTATCTCTATGCCAAATTTCATGCAGATCCATCAAGCCGTTTGACCGTAAAGAAGTAACAAACATACAAACACACACACACACACTGTCATAAACTTTCGCCTTTATAATAATAATATATATAATATAGTGTTATATGTAAATAGCCTTGATGCTCTGCAAGGATCGTCGTAGTCGCATCATAACGTCACGCCTGTCTGCAGCAATTCACAACTGCAGCACAAAATACGAGACGTAAGCGGCAGTGCAGCCCATAACTGCAATTAGCAAAGAACTTTATTGACGTGTTCTTCACCCTTGACCTAAAGCTTTGATTACTTTTCAATCTTAAAGGTGTACTCACTTCTTGCCTCTCAGTATTTATATGAATATCTGTAGCCTTAGGACTTTCCCAGTAGCATGTGTCAGTATTGCTGATGTAGATAGCGCAAAAAATGAAATTCACAAGAATTACCAGCAGTCTGTTTCCCTTGACCCCTTCCTACTCAAAAGAATCTGGTTTATTAATCATGCTATTGGTGAAAGTCCGCTGACTCACAGATTTTAGATGTACTATTTAGAGATGACTGAAAAGTACGACAGTTAAATATTTATTTTAAGAGCAGAATTTCTTTTTTGAAAAAAATGATTTGTGGAATACCCAACCATCTATACTTCTTAGCTCGGTATTTCACTGTCTAGAAGTTTGTGGTCATTCATTGTCAAATGTAGAATTCATTGTCACCACGACCGTTCTGTTAAGAGGAAGCGTAGATGAAGAGGTAGATAACTTCTCATGAAAATCATCCACTTGTCATGGCTAGTTTCCATCTACGAAATGACTTCAGGATTTATTCAATGAAGGACTCGAGGGGATCAACGTCACAGTCTGGTGACTACGCACACGTCTCGTGCAGATAATATTAAAATGAGCAAAAACACGAACGTCACATCTTCACCCGCATTAACTGAATACGTGTGAAAAAATAAATAGGTATGGCTCGACCTATACATAAAATATAGGAAACAATTATGTTTTCGAATATAATTAATTTGCATTTTCCTATAACTGTCGTGAATAATCCATTTTTCTCACGCCTCAGAAACTACGTGATAAATACGATTCGATAACCTCTAAAAGGCGGTTTTCCACGGTAAATTATGGTATTTTCAAATGGTGTATCTTTGCATGAAACTGTTAAATTGTTTATGGGATTTTGTCGCTTCATGTTAATTTTTCTTCTTATACCTACTTATTATGTACATACTGATGCAAAATTCAGTCGCAGTAATTGAAGATGCCTAAAACAACAATCTATAGCAACATTAAGCTAACTAATACTAGCTCGAAGCGTTCCTATAATATACCAGGTTAATTTTCAGTGACCAGGTATTTTTTTTCCAGGAATTAGGTATTAATCAAATAACGAAAAAAATAAAGAAAAATCAGCCGTGCTACATTTTGCCGTGTTAATGCGGGCAAAAATGTTCTGAACGGCTAATTTTATAATAAACTCTTGGAAAAAATTTGCTGGTCATTGAAAATTTCCCTGGTATAATAACATCACAATCAAAACAAGAGGCAAGAACTGTAGAAGTGTAGACTTCTATTTGTAGTGGCCGCAGTTGACTATATCTTTGTCTTATGTTTTCTGTTCTCGCCTCGCTATCTCTTGAGTGAGTTGTTGCTGCGCGACCTGCACGATTATTTTCTCCGCTTCGTGGAGAAACTCTGCTTCTATTAACTGTTTCTTGATCTGGGTATCTGACGCTCTGTCTGTTTCAGTGTAGAAGCTACTGCCTTCTTCTGTTTTCGCCAGTCTGGCTCCTTTTCTGCTTTCGTTCTCGTTCTCTTGTAGAACGTTTTCTCTGTCCGGTTTTTACAGAGATTAATGAAGCTTAGGACGGTTGCGGTCGCACGGAGCGGCTATTCCCATCTGGACAACCTGGTGGGATTTGAAAAGGCTTAATGTGATAAAGATTTAATGGGTTTAATGTTTTTATTATGGACATTTGCTAGAGCCAGAAAAGTGAAATTTAGTAGTATGTTAATAGTTTCTTCTCCTAAGGCGCCTTCTGTGAACTAAGATATCTGGAAACAGTCGTTTCTATGAACAAAGCTTACGGCAAGAAGTGCTATCTATGAACAGAGATCTCTGTCAACCTATGGACCACCTATGGACCGAGATAATATCTACAAACAATGTTTTCTATCAACAATGTTTTCGGCGAAACGTGCTGTCTAGGAATAGAGATTTCTAGCCTTTGCTTTCTGTATGTAGTCGTATCGTACAAGCGTGTTTCTATCTTAGGTTCCACGTTCAGTTTCGTAAGCATATTTCTGAAATAGCATTGCTGTTTTGTTAACCGACTTTTTTAGCAAAGACTGATAGGTCACTAGTACTGGTAGTTTTGATAATTTCTGTGTCAAATAACCAGGTAATTGTTATTTATATATCATGATACACTACCTTTCAACAGTTTCAACAGAATAACAAAAAATATGATAATTTCAAAAAACCCCAGTACAACAAACAACAGCCGCAATCTTGTTTTATTTTTCAAAATCCTTACAGTGTGCGTCAGTCGGCGTTAACAGCAAATCTAATGATATCCTGTTTGTTAAACTCCATCAACCCATTTAGGCTCCTGGATGTATAACTCGGTCAAAATAAGTGTGCACTTCGCCCCACCCCCGTATACTCACGCGGCTGGCGCCTCGGGTTTGCCTCGTGCGCCAATAGAGAGTGACTTGACCATAGAAATATAAATTGACAGTACCAAGTGCACAGTTATTTTCACCGAGCAGTACTAAAGAAATATAGTAAAGGTGAACGCGCACCTAGATGCGCCGCACGCGCCGCAGTCATCGTATTTTATAAATCTTATATGAAATTATATGCAACATCACGCACCTATCCGCACCGCACGAACCGTATTTCAGTAAAATGCTGTAGGTAATGGATCCCACCACCGCGCGCGGATGACGTCATCAAATTCGGCGCGTTCGATGCTTGCGGCGAGTTCGGTGCGGGCGATAATAAGATCAAATAAGGTGAACAGAAGAGAAAACGATGCGTGCAGCGCGTTCGGCGCATACGATGCGGTTTGCGCGAGACCATCAAAAATGCGATGACTGCGGCGCGTGCGGTACGCATTCACCTTTTATATACATACCTACATAAACGGATACATTACCCTCCTTCTGGGGAAAAATTCCACGCCACAATTGCATAACAAAGAAGTTATATTTTCTACCTACCTACAGATATAAATAACTCGTGTACGTGATAAAACAATCGATAGTACCCGCATATGCTTAACTTTTATCTATTCATACAGTGTACAATGGCAAGGTGAAGATTTTCGTCAGTTTGCTGACGTTAGAGATCCCTTATTACCAGCAATTATCACTTTTATTACCGTGACATTCTGGAAAGACACTTAAAATAATAATTTATTAGTTTCCTACCTACGGGTGAAATCTACGGGTTCGTTATTAGAGTTTTTGTGACATGATTTTGTAAATGCGACCTTTGTATTAGATCTGCTGGCACACAAGCCTCTTCTACGTGAAAGGGAGTGGGCGATAATCCACTACGAGGGCCAAGTCTGCAGTGTTGGTACCGTTGGAAGACATCACATGTCTAAGGTTTTCTGTTTCTAGGACATGCCAGTTCACACCCGGGGCAGAGGCGAAAAAAAATAAGAAAAGCCGGTCTGGGTTCTAACACATATTTTGGGTTTCCACGATCTACAACCCGTATCTAAAACTTTTAACACTGGGTCTCCACTGTTGTAGATACAGTCCATCTAGTGAGCATCTAGTGAGGCTCATATCGGAGCCTCACTGGCTAAAACACTACTACAATGTTTCGCCTCCTTTAAATAGCTCGCATTGTTTTTTGTTTTCGTTTGAAAAACTCACCACATGGAAATGGCCTCCGACTTGTTGAGGGCCAACCCCATAACCAAAGCACCGTATGCGGCTCACCACCTGTGAAAACGCAGCCGTCGCCAGCGCTGCAGACGCTGCCTCCCTGTACGAAAGCTACATTTCCGAATGGACGGTAGGTTCAATTATTATTACATTTTTTTTTTGGTATTCGAAAGTGCCGCTTAATGGCCTAATTGAATAAAGAAATATTGATTTTGATTTTGAACTTCCCCGGGCGGTGACCAGCGTGTAGCACGCGTAGCACGTCAGTTCTACGCCCGGTTGGAGTTCGCCCCTCAGCAACCCAATCGTACCCAATCAACCTGGGTTCAATTCAATCATGTATTACTTATTTGTTATTTAAGCTCGTGTTAGCAACTAACACTGAGTTCAGGTTTTGGCACAAGTGTTGATTCAATTAAATTAATAATTAAAACCGTTAATGTTATAATTTATTTCATTACGAAAACCCGAATAGTCGTGAATCAGAATGTATGCAGTTTCTGAATCACTGCTGTTTTCTGGTAGTTATCTTTCAACCTGTTTGAGCAAGAATAGAAAAAAATCTGACTACCTGGAACACACTGGTTTACCAGTGATGATAACAGTGCGTTGACTTGTGAATCATTGAATGTACAAGAAAAACCATAATGACCTATCTAATATTTAAATAATGATAGTATAGGATGTACTACGGTGATATCATAGCCTGTTTTATCAATACTGGACCGATTTCAAAAATTCTAATACTAGCGGACGCTAGCTTATAAAGAGGAAAGATTTGTATTTTTGTATGTAGCGAATAAACTGGAACAATACTGGACCGATTTCAAAAATTCTAATACTAGCGGACGCTAGCTTATAAAGAGGAAAGATTTGTATTTTTGTATGTAACGAATAAACTTAAAACGAATAACGAAAAACTACTGGACCGATTTCAATTCACCGTTGGGAAGATACACTATCCCCGGGTGACATAGGTTACTTTTTATCCATGTATTCCCACAGGAACGGGAACTACACGGGTGAAACCGCGAGGCATCCGCTAGTTTATTATTATATTGATTATTAGTTATTGAATAGATGCATATTGTTATTGTGTATCTTTGAATCATATCAGATATAATTTTCCCTGTAATGATCCATAGGGAAAATACATTGACTGATAATTCTGAAAAATAAGCTAAATCTAAACAAAACGTTTATGTCAGTAGTCTTTCACAAAACTTAAATCTATGGTCTAGAGTGAATGAATCAGCTACGATGTTTTTCCACATAGCATAATAGATATATGAGTACTTTTACCCGCTTAAACATTATCTATATTAAAAGTCAACTTTTATAAAAAAAATGCGCAGCCGTATGTTTGTTGCAATAATTTAAAATAGCCACTAAAACACAAGATCTGAAATCGATTGAAGTGCAAAATGACCTTAGCAGCATGTAAGCCTTTATTAAAGATTTATTTTTTAAATTAATTAAAATAAAAAGTTACATGGCAATAATATGCATAGGAGAATATTGATATAAATTGCAGGGTACACTATAAATAATATTAATTAGCAATTAAAGTTTAAAAAAAACTGTGAATGTTAAATATAAAATCAGAAATAATGGAACTCCATCCCTGATCTATTATTTTAGCAACTTTAATGAGGACTAAAATAATAGACACTTAGATCTTTTTTGTCGAATGAACGAATTTCCCGAAGTCATATCACCAATCATCGCACGAACTTAGTATAATCAACCGTCAAGTTGCGTGCTAGGCTGTAGCAGCAGTAAGTAAAGTCTGATATATAAAGTGGTCGGCTGCGCGTGCGCACAAACTGCACGATGTTCTCAAGCCGGCTGATCGTGTGCTCTGCGCTGGCCGTCCTCGCGGTCGCAGCCCCGGGGGGAAACGATATACAACAAGTTGTAAAAGCAAGTGAGTGACATTCCTAATTATTTCTTAACTAATTATATTTTTGTGGCTAAAACATTACGGCAAAAATAATAATGTGGTAATTTTAAAGTGGAACTGAAGGATATGTAGGTAAGGAGTTTTAATATGTTCCGGAAACATAAATAAAATTGTTTTGTTGATACAAAAACCGTTAAAAAACCCGGGTATTTTTTCATGATAAGTATTGGACAAATGAAAAGCGATCGATAAAAATTAGTGAAGGTAATTTGTGAATGCAAGATAGCGCGATAAAACAAATCCTGATTACATATCAATATTTTTTTCTAATAAAAACAGTTCTTGCACAACTTTTTTAGTTAATAATGTGATAGTGTTGTTTTCAACGTGTTATTTTGTTTATATTTAATAAACAGTGAAAAATGCAGTTTTGTACAAATAATAATCTTATGTTGTTTTTTCAATTAATATTTCATTTAAATCAGTCTTCTGCCAGTGAAAACTGTAAGTACATAAGCAAAAGCTTTTTGGGGGTAGTCAGTGTTAAAAAATGTGTTGATTGTTTCTGGCAATCTGGCATTCATTATTATAGATCTCGAGAAAAGTGATATTAAATCTTAGATAGTATAAACCTAGCCAAAGACCAACTGCATTTATTAAAAAAAAGTATATTATTAAGAAAATTGCTCTGGTAATTTTGTTCCAAATATAACACATTAGGTATCGACAAGGTTTTCACACAACACGCTCGTTTTACTTGCATGTTATGGAATAATAAAAAATAATATAGCATATCATTACGAATTTATCCATACTAATAAATACTCTATTTTCTTTTTCGTCGTATCGATGATTCAAAAAATAAATATATTTTGACCAGAATTCAGCCACGCCAACAGCGTTGTCATTTACCTCACTAAGGTCTATATTAATAATATTATTAAATCACTCTATACTAATCTATACCAATATTATAAAGATTTTTTTGTTTGTTTGTTTGTACCAAATAGGCTCCGAAACTACTAGACCGATTTAAAAAATTCTTTCACCAATAGAAAGCTACATTATTCCTGAGTGACATAGGCAATTTTTATCCCGAAAACGGGTCTTGTAGGGTGGCCCGCGGGAGCGAAGCCGCGGGGAAAAGCTAGTAATATTATAAATGCAAAAGTTTTGATGGATGTTTGTAAGTCAATCACGCCAGAACAGCTGAACGGATTGGGATAACACTAGACGCACGGGTAGATCATATTTTGGATTAGGGTACTTTATTATTACCGGATTTATTCTATTGGGATAATTTTCACGCAGGTAGAAGGAGAACAAAAGATCCACTGGCAGAAGCCAGCTTAATATTAAAATACAACCAATCAAAAGCTGTAAACAACATAGTACCTATTTGACCTAAAAATATCAAACTAATAATAAACGCAGTGAATTTACCTTCCTCGTATTAATTTCTGTGTGGCTGTGGCTAATTACAAATAAAATTTAATCATCAAAAAGCAGGCAATTCCTCGTTGGTGTAGTCTGTAGTATTATATTATCTGTGGTGTAGTGCTCCCAAGCGATACGGCAGAGCATGAGGTCGGCAAAATATCTTGGGTTTTTCATGTGGTATTTCTCAGAAGCGTGGTGTTTCTTATGGCAATAGGTTCGCCCTCTATGACACGGGACTTAAACTACTATACTCGCTTAAAATACTATTACTATGTTCGCGAGCTGGCTGACCAAAACCAGATGTATCCTCCGACTGCACAGCATGATTTCCTTCTTGTTTTCGTTCTTTTTAGTTCGCTTTTTAAGCAGTCGGGTTTTTGTTTTTTTTTTTAATTAACTTTTTTTATTTACAACCGTTTAGTTATTTTTTTTTAGAATTAGGGTTATTTTAACATATAAGTGTTATATATTTTTGAAATCATCTCTTAAAACCCTTTATTTTGATACACCACACGATGGGCATGGAAGTAAAGAAAAAATTTTCGCCCACAAAATGGCGCCCAAAATCCGCCATATTTTCTTTTCCAATTTTAATGTAGCCAGTGACACTCGCAGTGTTAAGACGAATCGATTGCCGTAAGAATCATCAAAATCGACCAACGCGTTTGGTCTCTAGAACGCCACATAGGAACAAACATACCTACATACATAGACCGATAAACACATTACCCTCCTTCGGCAGTCGGGTAATAAGGGGCAGCCCTGCCTAACCCTTCGGGGAGTATTTTTATGTATGTACGAGTATGCAAATATCAAAATAATAATTCACGCACTGAATTTACCTTCCTTAGGCCCTAGACAAGTGACATTCTATCATCAAAAGCGTGGCGATAGCGATTGTCAACTAGCAAAAAGTTTAATTAAAAACTGTTACTTGACTACGGCTTTTTTTGATAGCCTATGTTATCCGGGCCTTAATAACGAATCGATTGACACCTTAATTATCAAAATCGGATGAATAGTTTAGGCGCTACGGAGGGACACATAATTAAACACACATAGACTGCTAAAATCATAACCCTTCCTTTTGGCTTCGCCGTAGTCGGGTAAAAAGGCAAAATCGTATGGGATTGACAAGCGTTTCGAAAAATCACGTGATCAATCCCTTACATTTTGACATTTCGACTATTGCCATCGCTGACATCGAATGCCACTTGTCTAGAGCCTCTTGTATTAATTACTCTGTAGCTTTAATAAACTTCATAGATAGCTTGATCTCTGTGACAGCTGTCAGTATCAATATAGTAACAATAGCGCTTGACAGGCTAACAATAACGTATACGTCAGTTTGACATAAATGTCACATAAATCAAGCTATATTTTAAGAAGATTAATTATTATGAATAATTAATCAAAATGTAGGTATTTCAAATAATATTTAAATAGATTAATGAATTTTAGTAAATGCAGAAAAAGGCTGACGGGGGTAGCAAGCGCAACCTCATGAGAATCCCGGGTTCAACCCCCGGCCCTGGTAAATCCAAAAATGTGTTGCTGGGTTTTTCTACTGTGAGTCCACGTCATTCATGACTTTCCTTTGCCTTTCGGGCTTTTTGGAAATTGATCTAGCTTTATGTAAACAAATCATTTGGGCTGTCCGCAGCCGAGGTTTCATGTCAAATCCAGGACAGAAAAAAACGAATAGGCTCAGTGTTCATTTCATCAAAGACATGAAAAAGTACACGTCTTTTAATTGTCAGCTGAACACACACGTCATTAGTAGTTGTGCAATGTAAATAACAACGTGAGTAAACTAGTTGAAGAAACAAGGTTTTAAGAGTTTGTAGATTTGATGTCAATTAAGGCTCCCTTTTGCAGATGACGTTTGAACCATTCCAGAACCATATCCAAGTATTTTGTCTACAATCATCATCGGATCTATATTCAGACATGGGGGTCCCCCAAAGACATGTCCCATGTCTTTTGTGGTAAACGCAACACATAATTGTTTACAATAATAAATAACAATAGTTCAATAAATATCACCTAATTGACAAACCAGCAACTAAATAGTGGGCTTATGTATGTAAGTATTCGTAATTAAAATAATGTAATAGTATAATAATAACATAAACAAAACAACCAAGAATACTTTACGACAACCTGATCTGAATACGACGCTGAATTAATAAATATAATGAAATGACATTTATACTAAAACTGGAAATTATGACTTTCGATGCAATAAAACAACACATTATAATATAATTTGGATTTTAGTTTCACTTTATTTTTTATTTTTAAGGTGAAAGCGATTAATAAAATAATTTCTTTCAAAATCGCATATTTGTGTGGTATGACTATACTATTAATATTCTTTTGTTTCCAAACAGTACACTACATAAGTAGTTACTATGATAATTATGACGGTTTTGTTAATAAGTAATGAAGCTTCTTTCATAATCTATACTCTGGCCAACATGAAGGTACTATATTTACTAATACATAAACGACCACTAGCTAAATCAGCTGACAGCTGAGCTGATTACATTATATGTTCTCAATCTATCTTTCATGTGTACCAACTCTGTTAAATCGACAAACTTGGATCGACAGGTACAACATTCTAGGTATAACGAATTCTTTCTATTTTTGTTGTTGAATAAGTAGAGGGTAACTCTAAAAACATGTTTTATTACTTTGTTGGTAGGTTAGTAAACATTGTATCTTCAAAATGGCTGGCTGGGCTGGCTGGGTTGATGAACTGTTCAGTCCCAGCTGGTCCTTTTTTATTAAGACAAGCTACATTCGCTAGTGGTACTAGTAACCAGTTTTTAATCTTTGTAATTACTGATGGAATGTTGGTCTTTTATTCATCACATTTTGTAAGGACAGTGAGAAAAAACATTGTCACATGATAAAAGTGAAAACAGTTTACGATCAACGTAAACCCTTTTTAGTATCGACAAAAAAATATATTTAAAAACCCGTTAACAATGTCCCCATTCGTCCATGAAGATTGAAGTGTATCAATGAACGAACTGGTTCGAACACAACAATACCCTCTTGACCGATTAATGCAAAGCTTAGCCACTATAGAATTTAAGTGCCGTTATCATCAATAACCCGGACACGATTTGTAACATTCAAGTTGTCTAGCAACGGATAAATGTTTCCTTAATAGTCAATATCATTTTAGCTGAAAGACCTCCACTACTAGACAGATTCCTCAAGTGTCGCCAATAAATCTTATTAATTCTTGATTGTACACCAAAACAATACATTTACACAAATTGTGTACAAAGGCGAGCATAACTTCAAATAGAGTTTACATTTTGTTTGAAATCTTAAAAAAAAGGATTTACATATTATAATTGTTAGATTATCAATTTAAATTATCAATCTGGTTGGTTGAAGATAATATTAAAGTTAATGAGTAGATGAGACTGGATTGTATGCTCTTCATTGAAAAATATTGCCAAAATAACTATAACTATACGATCGCTTGTTTTGGATATTTCAAGCATAATCTAATCCCATTTATCAACAAAAATTACGGTCGGTTAGTTATATATTTATTTCCTTCTACCCGCAAAAATACAAACAACAATAGTAATTCCGCTGGACAACAACACATGGACAAAATGCCCACTAACAATGATATTCAAATAAACAGATTCGTTATACACTCACAAAACAATTGAAAAAAGTGTTCCGCACTCACACTTTTCATTCATCTGACATTTCAATACAAGTCGAAAGGGATGGCTTGATAAAACCATCAAGAAAAAAAGAGACAGCTAGTGTTTGTCACTTGCGTGTGAATGTAAATAAACATTATTCTGACCACCAATGTTGTTATCCTTTTCTAACCTCCAAATATCAGAATATTAGAAAAAAAATGAAATAAATTAGTAAATTGAGGCGTATTGCGTACTTACATACGGTATGAGATCCCTTCTGTTTTATGTACTTTGGTATCATAATTGGTACAATTTCTAAATACACACGCTGGCATTTTTTAATTTTTTTTTGTTTCAACAAAGCGTATCGCTCTTCGCCATGCGTGACATAAACTAAAGACTAAAGTTCACAATTGTGACCTATTCGAGTCTTCACAATGCGCACGCTCATAACATATCTGTTTATTTGAATATCATTGCCCACTAACTACTTAAACTACTACTATGATTGACCTTTACCATGAAAATACTATAAAGAACCTACTTGTATTCAGGGGCTATCAACTGAATCGAATTCAGTTTCCCATCGAAGTTACATAATTGTTCTGGCGATGGACAAGGTAACAATAAATTGCCCTGGTCGTGTTGTGAGCAATTTGTATCGCTCACATGCTACCCACGTCAGTATTAATTATCTTAGGGAAAACTGCGGTTATTTTTCTGAGATAAAATTCCACTACTTACCTAGTTGTGTTGTGGTGGAATCTAGCTAGTAATTACAATTATCCTAATTAATGTTATCATTACAGGTAGGATTTCTGCGTAGACATGTTAGTTTTATCGATTTGTGGTTCAAGTTACTGCTTGTTTAATATTCATTTTGATTAAGGTACCTATTTATATGAGACATCATGTGTCATAAAAACATATTATCCATCGGGTACATCGATTTGTGCTAAGGAATTTTGGTTCCTGCTATAATATTTAAAAATATGGAGATCTTTTACAGAAATATGATCAACAATGTCGACAATTTAAATGTTGGAAATACCTATTGTGATTGGTAAATAATTGCAGTCATGATATTCCTCCTATCGGTCGCCACGCACCTATACTTATATAAATTGGTGTGAAATATTTTAATGTCAAAGTTATTAAATTGGGTATTATCCTCTGAGTTCACGGGCACTACAAAATCTTACAAACAATTTACCAAAAACATACAACTCATTACTTCGGCTTCTTCCATCGTGTATCGGCAAGATCGAGGTCAACTAGAGCAGTCTCAATATGCAGTAAATATATCTTTGGAAGTCAACAACTGCATTCGAAATTCAAACCTCTTACCTGAGTAGGTGCATAAGGAATCTAAACGTTGATGACTGCTATTAGAAAACTACTCCGTAGTTAGGGTGTAGTTCGAGATTAAAGAGCCGACAAATCCAGTATAGTATAAAAACTTATTTTTATTTGGTCACTTCTATTTCCAGCCAATGTGCCGACGAAGACTGACGCGAATGCGAAGGCGGCACCTGCAGCCGACCCCGTGGTTAGCGCCCCCGTGGTCAGCGCCCCCGTGCCGAAACCCGTGAACGAGCGGTTCCCTCATGCTGTGCTTTTCGGAGGCACCTGCGGAGGCACCATCATCAGCCCCACATGGATCCTCACCGCTGGGCACTGGTAAATACTTTGTTAATTCCGTCTAAAGTCTGGCTATGATCAGGGTTGTCTAGGATCCCATAACATATCAAGACACAAAAAGGTTTGGTAGAGGGTAGCAAAAGTTACTTCAACATTAATAAATCTTACGTATTTATAAAGTGTAGGCACCATTAGTAGTCGCGGATAAATTTCAAAGAGAGATACCGCGGCCCTGGCTCAAGGAACTGAAGGAACACGGGTGGGTTTTAGTCAGTATAAGTCTGACACACCCTCCCACTTCACCCAGAGCGGGATTAATCATAGGATGATTCCCAACACAAAAAAGAATAAAAATTGCTTTATCTAATTCCGTCAAGCCCGTTTCATCGTCGTACTAAAAGACGTACTGCGACGCGCCATCAGTACATGGTGGACATCCCACCCATACGCACTAAACATTTTAGAAATACTTTCATTATGCGTGCCTACAGCTAATGAGTGGTATTCCCTGCTGGTGTCTGTGTTTCCCGATAGCTACAACCTAGCGGTCCTCAAGTCAAGACTGAATATGTTACTTCTAGGGTTCTAGGCAAGTTTGCTTCGCCGTCGATCACATCATCGCTTACCATCAGGTGAGATAGTGGTCAAGCGCGAGCCCAGTGCGTGTCGGACTTCGCACATTTAGGGTTCCGTACCAATCGGCAAAATGAAGTTGGTTGTTATAGGAAAAATTATAGAATTTCAAAGAATAAATCTGATTTATCAATATATTAGTATTAGTTAGTAAGATATACGTAATAATAAACATTTTCACCAAATTTAAGTTCATAAGGTCAATGGGAAGTTAAAAAATTCGTCGGAACAAAATTTGTCAAATAATCTGCCTTTGGTTGTATCTCATTCTTTGTTTGCCAATATTTTTTAAAACAAATAATGTGATACCTATATATTTACTCAAATAGCTTTAAACAACGATAACCCACTCGATGGAATAGGTCACAGTTTTTGTGTAGCTGTATGAGACTACTTATTTTTTTATATTGGCAATTTGGGTGGCTTTGGGTCAACAAGAACTGTGTAAATTTGAATACTGTAGCTCTAACCATTTGGCTGTAAAAACCTGTGTGGCAGACGTCGGACAGACAAACGGATACGTCAGTGACAGCAGTAGGGCTCCGGTACGGAACCCTAAAAATCTAAAATACTACCATTGACAATACCACTATATTTAACAAAATATTGTTACGCCTCTTAAAATTCCAAAATGTTTATGACAAAAAAACCTTTAAATCTATTTAACAACCGACATTGTTGTCGTTCCGACATTGCTCCGGCAACATTAAACGCTTATTTAAAAAAAAAACTAGTTTTGCCCAATTAACAAACAGTTTATGGTTAAATTACCCGTGGCTGTAGTTTTTGCCAATTTCCACAAATCATAATAATATAGCAATCAGTGGGACAGGCGAACGAATAAAGTTCAAATATATACCTACCTACTATTGTTTATAAGACATGTCATAATTGGCTCTTAAGTTATCTTTTCCTCGTTTTTCTTTATCACATTTGTCACAGTTATATAGAAAATGTTTACAAAACAGATATTTAGCGAAATGTTAACTACAGAGTACAATATTGTATCTACAATAATATTGATAAATGAAATGATACAGCTTTCTTGAGCTGACTGTTTTCTATTATTTATTGTCCTATTTTTATTGTATTTTTAATTATTGTCCTAAATATATCATCATTATTCTGCTTATCTATACCAATTTCTTTGTGGGCGGCGCTACATCCTATCTTCTTCCAAACTACTCTTTTAGGAGTCATCTCAGTAGCCACTCTCGTTTTAGGAATGTTATCTGTTCACACATTTCATCTTTCATTTCTAGTCTTGCCCTAATCTTAAAGCATTTTTCTATAAAGAATTATCGTCTACATTTAAAAAGTTATTGCCATCGCGAGATACTTTAGAAATACATTAGTAAATGTCCCTCAAACCAAGCCAATGTCTTCCTGTTTACATTCGCCTTCGTTTATAATGGTCATATCGTCGGCGATAAATACTTAGGTACCTATAAACATAGCCTGACCATCTTCTCCGCAACTGCTAGTAAACCATGACCTCTTCAATGCAAACTGTTATCTTTCTTAGCGATATTTATTTGTAAAGTCATCGTGTAAAGGTTAACAGTCACTGCCAGAGGAAACAACTATTAATATTTAAGACAAGCTAGTACCTAATAAACAGTATTTATTTATTGTTTGTAACAAAGCAGTGAGTCATACGAGGAATCTTATGAAAGATTATTGCAGTAGGCAACTCAAAATTGAAGTAAAACAGGTACCTATTCTTTTTTTAAGGTAAAGCTGGTGATTTATCTCTTACTTTGTGTATTAAAATTCTCGGCAATACCCGATATCCTTACAATCTTGAAGGCTAAGATTATTTACTCATGAGAGTGATGAAGGTATTCATAAAACAAGTTATTTAAAATCTAGGTCTTTTCATCCAGTTCACTATATAGGTTCACAGTTTGTTATAGATCTGCCATTAACATATCAACTGCAACATAATATCTGCCAAAAACAATACATAATACTTCACAGCTTTTGCTCTACATCATACTTAGCTTAAGAAATACACCTTCATTTCATTGGTTTACTCTCATTTCAATATATTTCTTCGTAAAGCCTACCTTTGGACTGGTTCCATTTAGTTGAATACAACCCACACGGTATTAAGATGAATGTCGAAGCATGTGCATGCATAACAAAACATCTGGGTTTTTTCTCGTTCGTCATATGTACGCTGCGCATATATTCCATCGAATAACCAGTTATTATAGTATACGTTTGTCGATAAAAAAACACAAAGGAGATGCGTGACATGATCACTTAATCCCTAGAGGAAGAGAACCAGTTCTTGGGAAAAAAGTCCATTACAAAAACATGGTTGGCAAATCGCTAATTGGCTTGATCTTTTCCGTTTATAAGAACTCTTTTTTATTGTAACCAAAAGTGAATCAAGATGTGCAAAACGAAGCAAATGATGTCTTATTTCCTTCGTTTATCCCACTTCTGAGATACAGTAATACATAACAGGAATTCGCACGGAGCTAGAAATTGAAAAACGACCACAACTCGCGTCCAATACTCTAGGGACATAAGTTGCAGAACAGGTAGCATACGCTAAAAATATCTAAATACTTATCACTAAAACCAGAACCAGTTAGATACTAGGTACTTGTATCCATAATTGGATGCATTAGACTTTATCATTCCACCTTTTAAAATAATACTAATGAAAGATAATCTAATCAACTGGATTCGCATTAATCCTTACTAATATCGTTAAAACCGACATGTTTGCGACATGTTACAATAGGTGCATAGTATTTCGTTCAATAAAATAATAATTATTGTAACACTGGGTCATACGTGCTATAATAAAATCTTTGTTTTAAATTAATTCGTTTCGTAGTTAATGTTTTTCTATAACATCATGATTGGATCTAAATTTATAATATTTATGAATGTACCGTGACTCTAGATAACCCCAACTCTTCGGCCACGTGTATCTGCGACAATTACCGATGATATTGTACTCTTAGGTAGTTATTTATAGCCATAATTATTTTACAAATAAAGATGTCAGTATAAAACAAATTCATGAATTACTTTTGTCTCTGGAGCACTGGCAAAATAAGACTGACTGTAGAGAAAATTCTGTGCCATCTGTTTTTTTACCAGATATACAAGCGGGCAGACCACAAATTTATGCAATAACATGTTCTTATCAATAATTGCCAGTTTTCACAGTATAGGTAGGTAATGTCACGTCATTTCTATAAGCAGCTTACAAACAACTTTGGTTCACCCCTCAATTTGAGGGTCTTGCAAGCTCAAATGCAAAAATGTGAACAAAGGGATTTTGGATAGCCATGCAGGTTATGAGTGCGATAATATCAACTGGTTTTTTGCACTAGACTAAAAATTTACTTTAAATGAATATTGGAAAATATATATTTCATTTGTAGGTATATTGGTATCCAAGTACAATACAGGTATATATGATGGTGTAGGTACAGGTATAGTCAGGGCGTCATTTGGCAAACACAATATGCTTAGTTTGGTTTTTGTAGTGTCCGATCCCAAATAGAATAAGAGTAAAGCACTTATATATATATATTTTTTATATATCTATAGGCTCGCGCTTGACCACTATTTCACCTTGCTTGCCTAGAAATAACCTATTCACTCTTGACTTAAAGACCCCCAGATTGTAGCTATCGGGAAACACAGACTCCGGCAGGGAATTCCACTCCTTAGCTGTACGCATATTAAAAGTGTTCCCAAAACGTTTTGTGCGTATAGGTGGAATGTCCACCATGTATCGATGGCGCATTGCCATACGTCTGGTAGTCCGATGACGAAACGGGCGAGGTGGAATTAGATCGTGCAATTCCATCGCACACTTCCCGAAATGTAACCGATAAGCTGGCAACTCGGCGACGATGTTCAAAACTCTGGAGCTTTGACTTGACCAGCGCCTCATTGCCGATAGCCTCTTGGCCTGCTTTTCAATCGACTCTAGTGACATCAAGCTGGTATTTGGCAGATCCGTCCCAGAGATGAGAACAGTACTTCATGCATGATCGAACTTGCGCTTGAAACAAATTGAGGAGCTGTTCCGGCGTGAAGTACCTTCTCTTTTGCAAGGTTCTCCAACTTTTTGGCTGCCAGCTGAGCCTTTGCCTCAACGTATGGGCCAAAATGTAGTGTCGATGTCAATGTAACGCCAAGAAGCTCAAGATGGTCTGTTATTGACACAGTCACATCTCGGAAAATTGGAGCCGATTGAAATTGGCTCTTTTTTGCGGAAAAAAGACACGCCTGGGTTTTAGCAGCATTAAACCTGACCAGATTGGCATGGCCCCATTCGGAGACTGCCTGCAAGTACAGGTTCAAACGCTCCACCATGGCCTTACGGAGAGATTGGATCTGCGGCCCGGTAGCCCGTGCGTTGGACAATTATCTCTCAGCAACAGTGCTGTCGTCTGCATACCCAAAGGTTTTAGCAGATCCTTAATGTGCAGCAAGAATAATGTTGCTAAGAGTACCGACCCCTGAGGGACCCCGGCATTATCATCCAATTGGTCCGATAAGCAGCCATCGATAACCACTCGAATGGACCGATCTCTCAGAAAATCTGCAATCCAGTCACATAGACCACAGGGCAGACCGAACGAAGGAAGCTTACTAATAAAGCTTTCATGCCAGACCCTTTTAAATGCATTCGAGATGTCGAGGGAAACGGCAAGCGCTTCCCCGTGGCTCTCGATGGCCTCACTCCATATGTGAATGGCATACGCTAGAAGACCCCATTTGTAACGGCTTATAACGGTGAGGTACACTAGAGCATATTCGTGAGTATTACAATGCAATGTAACGTTCTTACGAATGGTAAATACAATAAAGACAGTAGGTACTCAGTGCTCAGTTTTCTAAAGAATTATCATGTAATGTAACGTTCTTGCGAATGTTTGACGCTGTGTTCGACGTTATGCTCACGACGTAACATTTCTTTGTACCTACCTTGCGTTCATTAATGACCTCACTCCACGTCACCCGCGCTCGTGTCATTGCTCAATAAAATGTTACACCAAAACGCTCGTTGCTTTTTTTAAAATCAGGTTGTAACAGAACATCGAGCGTCATGTTCGAAGTGTGGTTCCAATAATTTTAAAAATAACGAAGGCTCGATGTTCTGTTACAAGCACTCACCTTTACTCACCTTAACAAAAAATATGCCTTTCTCACCAAAAGGTCAGAAAATAATGCTTTAGAAGATGCGGTGGTAGGTGCGGCTAAAGCTGCGTCTACGCAAGACGAGCCGAGCACGAGCCGAGCACGAGCCGAGCACAAATTCGAACCGAAAAAACACCGAAAAATAAAAAATTAACCACAAAAAACGTAACGATGTAATGTCTGTGTAATGTTTGTTGTAATGTAAATGTGGACCACTTACGAACCTCGAACGCCGCGGACAAAGACGCCGCGAAAGGCTCCGCTCGTGCTCGGCTCGTGCTAGCGTAGACGCAACTTTAGGAATAAGGTACAAATGGCGAAAAAACTGAACGATCGACGATAGAGGATGGATTATATGATATGCAAGTTGATATTTGCCTAGAAATCATTGCAGACGCTAGACACGTTTTTAGTAGATAATCAATGTGCCAGTCCAGTCTAGATCTATCAGATTCCAAATTAAAATGTGTTGTCAGGCGGAACACGAAATGTTAACAATGATTCAATGGTATAATCGTATAATAGCTTTGAGGAAGCAGTCAAATAGCATCAATCAAATTAATTTGAACTTGCCCGTGAACTTGATCTTAGATATGTTGAGATATTGGACCTAGATTACCTAAATTAAACTAGCCCTTTTCGGTATATATTATATATTGAGGTAAAATCAGATAATGCTAAAATTAAAATTAGATGAAAATTATCAAATATCCTTTCGATAAATAAATAATTAACTTACCATAAAATTATTGGGCTCAAGTTGGTCTACTTTTTCATTATGGTTCTAGTGTTTTTATAAATTCTTTTTTGAGCGCCCTTAAGTCATAAACTCATAACTGACTGATTGAATTAAGTTTTTTTTTTGTGTTTTCCAAAAACACCTGTTTTCTTTCTTTCAACAACAAAAAGGCTGGTACTGTAGTATTAGTTACTACTCGGTCACTATAACTGAGCACCCGAAACGACCTCACTCCCTGGTACAGTTCACGCCAAACTTCTTGGCTGCCCTGAAGTTGACTACAATGGCTGCGCAGTAATAAATCTCATACAAAAACAGCAACGTTTCCTGCGTCACGCATCCGGTAAACCAACTTCAGGGCGGCCAAGAAGTTTGGCGAGCGCTATACCCACGCGGCGCCCCGCCAGCGCCTCGTGAACCATTAGCGAAGGTCGAACGTCAGAGTGAAATTGACATTTCGGCTGCTCAGTTATGCAACAAGTGTCTGAAGTTACCGGCCCAAGGCAAAGGGCCACCTGGTGGTCAGACGCGGGGTTCGTGAGTAACCCTCAAGCAAGTGAGCTCCTGTGAGCGAGCTGCATCTCCGGCACTTTCCTGGATAGAAAGAAGAGGACTACCTGTTGGATTAGTTTTCCGGCAACCCAGCTGTAGGCATTGGGTAGATGCGATGATTTGTATTCGAGAGGTGAGCGTGCTTACAGCTCCGGGACCATTCTGGAGAAATGGGAGCCAGCTTCTCTGGCGTCCTTAACGGGGATTGAATCCGCTAGCACCAACTGCGCTGGTGCTGGTGCTTGCACTAGTGCTGGCGTGCTGGGGTGCGTGTGGTGAGCGGCTTTATTGCTCCGGTACCATTCTGGACAAATGGTAGTGAGTAATCACGGTGCAACTCACATTTTCTCTTGAGTACCAGGGGCGAGTGCTCTCGGAGGCGTGACCTACCGAAGATGGTCCCAGACACCTCGTAAGGGGTTGCCTGGTATAGTGTGCCGCTTTCCATAACGTAAGGTTGGTGAAGGAGGCCACTATAGGAAAACTCAGTAGACAAATAGGGGTATGCTCAGTTATGTATCTGTGCCGCTGGTCACCCAATAAAGAGATTGTTGAGAATAACTTCAGAATGCCTTAGGTTCTTACCAGAGCCCTTTGGTTTCCAGCACCCTGTTCACCGGCGGGCGGTACATCCTGGCCGGCACTAACAACACGGAGAACGACAGCGGCATCACCCGCCGCGTGAAGAGACAAGTTATCCATCCGCTGTTCACCGTGGGGCCGTACTGGCTGGACGCTGATGAGTTCAACCTCAAACAGGTGAGACAAAATACTAGTACGGTGAAAAATTATGGATACTGGTCAATTTGGTGGAATACCTTCAGGGGATTTAAATCTTCATTTAGCAGGGTGGGGTAAAAGTAAAAAATATAGACAACTATCACTATGGAAGCAACACTAAATTCGCGAATAAAAATGTAAAAACAAAACGCGAAAGAATATGAATGAATAAAATATTACCAACGGATGCGAAGGTCTGTTTACGAGCTAACCAGATCAATGGGTGATGCATTTATTTTTATTTTTTATTTCATTTCAAAAATTACATTTGTGTCGAAATATTAGCACAGTAGGTACATAAAAAGAAGCAACAGAAACAATTACAACACAAGTAACCTCGTTCCTCACCCATCATCGAAGTTAGAACGTATATCCAAATAAAAAATAAATAAAAATATACTAACTTTACAAACATTAATATTCATATTGAAAGAGCAAAGTTTTTGCAAAATGCTACAAAAATACATTCGATGTCAAATATAAACAAAAAAAACATTTAAACAAAGTCAAAAGAGATCTAAAAAAGTCGTGTGGCACTTGGGGACTGCCGCGGTAAAGCTATTGCATAGCATTTATTCTAAATCCAGTCCTGGAAAATGCGTCAAAAAAATTAAAAACGTTAAAAACTCGAAAACGTAGCGAGCCAAACCCGCATTTATTTACGATTAATAAAACTAAAAAACAAAACAAAAATACCCTTATTCACATTGAAATAAGGTCGTTTTTCTTTGACAAGCAAAAGTGACCCTTATTCTCATTAGCATAAGGTCCACATTGATCACCATTGGAGCGTGAGGTTTTTTCGTTACGGAATTTCTGGATTCGGTCCCCGCGCTCAAGGCCCGCGATAGAAGCTATGCAATAGCTTAAAAACTAGTTTTTTTTTTTGTTAAGAAGCCCTTTATAGGCCCTTGAGGTAGACAAAAATGGTAAGACATGAGATAGTCAGAATTAAAAGTCGATTAACACTTCAGTTGTATTAACGTTAAACAAGAAAAGTATTTTTTTTATTGGGGCAGATATTTTTTAGGAAGAAAATTAAATATCTACATAAGTAAAGAAAAGCAGTTTATCTAATAATTCTGCGTCAGTTACGATTTTATGTAGGTAAAAGTGACAATGCTAATGGGCTTTCTTCATTGCTGACTGAATCATACTAGGTAAACAAAGAATAATAGGTGAATATTAATTAACTGACCTAAGTCTAATGATGACTGTACTACAATACTTGAACATGCCAGTAAACAAAGAATTAAATATGTAGTTAGTAAATGAATATGTACCTAACTGGTGACAAACATTGTTTTCCTGAAACCTAAAAATAAACAACATTAGAGTTGAGGATGATGTGTCAGAGTAACATAAATTCCACAAGTCATCCTATCCCGATTATTCAGAATTAAATGGTGTTTTCAAAGAAAGAGAATCTTTCACTCTTTGTGAACCGATGTTGGCACATTTTCATTGTTTACGAAATCTGACAGACAAAGTATAGGTTATACGACAAACGCCTACGCATAATAAATAACTCGTCTATACCGGGAATACACGGTGAACAAACGCTTACACCTTAGACATAGCTATAGTCCAAGACTTACGAGCTCTTATTAAGTTAGCCACCCAGCGACTCTCCCGCTCTCCGCAGACGTGATGGGTACCTATCGATATCTACTGACGACAAAACAAAGAAAATAAAATAGGTCTCAACGCCTAATTTCAACTGACCACACTACCAGCACCAGCGGATTTTGATCCCGAAATCAGCTGTACAACACCTTTGGGTCCTTTGATTCACCCCTTTTGGATTTCACTTAATAATTTGAACATGTACCTACGAGGGTCATTCAATAAATACTTAGCCTACAAAAAGTAAACGAAAATTTTGGAAAAGTGGCAATTTATTTTTCAACATAGTCTCCTTTTAGTTCGATACACTTAGCCCAGCGATGCTCCAACTTTTTTAACCCGTCGGAAAAATAATTTTTGTCAAACTCTGCAAAATAGGCCTCCGTGGCGGCGATGACCTCCTCATTCGATCCATATCTATTCCCGGCGAGTGATTTTTTGAGATTAGGAAACAGAAAGAAGTCACAAGGGGCCAAATCTGGAGAATACGGATGGGGCAGCAATTCTTAGCGTAATTCGACCAATTTGGCCATGGCAGCGGCAGACGTGTGAACCGGTGCGTTGTTGTGGTGAAACAGCACATTTTTCTTCGCCAGATGGGGTCGTTTTTTCTTTAATTCGGCGTCGAATCGGCCCAATAAATCGGCATAGTAAAGCCCTGTAATTGTTTTACCTTTCTCGAGGTAATCGATGTAGATCACACCTTGTGAATCCCAGAAAACGGTGGCCATAACTTTTCCGGCCGATTTTACAGTTTTCGCCTTCTTTGGAGCACGTTTCCGGTCTGGATCCATTGTTTTGATTGCTCCTTGGTCTCTGGTGTGTACCAGTGGATCCAGGTTTCATCGACGGTCACAAAACGACGCAAAAACTCCGCTGGATTCCGCTTAAACAGCGCCAAACACGTCTCCGATGTGGTCTCACGGTTGCGCTTGTTTTCTGGTGTGAGTAAACACGGCACCCATCGCGCCGACAGCTTTCTCATGCCGAGTTCCTCGTGAAGAATATGATGCACTGCTCCTTCTGAAATGCCTACAGTCTCAGCTAGCTCCCGAACCTTCAATCGGCGATCTGCCAATACGAAATCATGGATTTTTTTAATGTTTTCCTCCGTAGCAGCTGTTTTCGGTGCACCTGGACGTGGTTCATCAAAAACCGACGTACGGCCACGTGCAAACTAGTTGAACCAATTCTTGACGGTGGCCATCGATGGAGAAGAGTCACCGTACACAGCATCCAAGCGCTCTTTGATTTCGATGCGCGTTTTCCCTTCCAAAAATAGGAATCGAATCACCGAACGATATTGCTCTTTTTCCATTTTTGTAAAACCGATCGATACGTTCGCTTCCATAAGTTGTCAAATTAAAACAAATGAAGGGATTGGAATGAAAATTTGAAAAAAGAATTAAAAAAGAATGTGCTACACTGTGGTAAAACTCTTTTGAAACTACAGCGCCCTCTGGCGATGAGGCTAGGTACTTATTGAATGCACCTCGTACATCGAAGACGTCTGCCATAAAACCAGTTGTTTATTTTATTAACCTTGCTTTGCAGGTGGCAGCTCGCTGGGATTTCCTACTGGCCGAGCTGAACGAGCCCTTGCCCCTCGATGGCAAGACCATGGCTGCCGCTAAGCTGGACGACCAGCCCAGCCTTCCAGTCGGCCTCAACGTCGGATACGCTGGCTACGGAACAGACCACTTCGGGGTTAGTATTTCATTTCTATAAGAGTACATGGTTATTCAGGTTCAGAGTTAGTTATTATGGTTGCTGAAAGAAGAGAAGTTCCTAACCTGTGTAACCGATGCGCAAGGCACGAAACGGTGTTGTTTTTGTATGAGATTTTCTACTGCACAAGTGCACAAGCATTGTAGCTAACTTCAGGGCGGCCAAGAAGTTTGGCGAGAACTATAACTTTATTTAAAAAAATAAACCGATTGCCGAAAAAAAACACTACAAAGCGAAAAATAACATTATTTGCCGAAGTCTGTGTCCATGGCGATTCCAATAAGCCCAAAACCTACTAGGATACATTATTTTATTTCGGAGTTCCATTGCCTAATTACCTTCCGTTTATCATCAGATCAGTTCGATGGTTTTTTATAGTAGTAGTAGTTTTACCATTTTCATGTATTTGTATCATCATAGTTGGTTAACAATTCGATATAGCTTATACGTACCCGTGACCTACTTATCTTTATGGAGTTCCAGTGGCCATCAGTGTTCTTCTTCATCAGTTCCATTTCACCAAATCATACTTTCTGAGTGCAAACGTTTGCATTGTTGATGAAAATACCAAAATCGCTACATGTAGTTATGCCTTATAATATTTGAGGAGTACCCTCGATTTCCATGGGATCCCATCATCAGATCCTGAATTGGTGACAATGGGACCAACTCGGGAGTATAGTATAGAGTAAAAAAAACAAAAACGGTCCACAACTGACGGAGATATCGGAGAAAATACAAAAAAAAACAAGGAAGTCGAACATAGAACCCCACTTTTTGAGGAGTAGTTATTCTACCGTGCCCTCAGAGCCTGTATTGCAGTTATTAAACTGTTCACTAATTAGCAATTCATACATACATTTTTTTGATTTAGATTGGCCCCCTTATTTTTAATATACAACAAAATTGACACGAAAATTTCAGCAGCATTGGAAAGTATACCATATAATCTTGCAGAATAGTATTATACTGACGTAGTTGTAGATTAGAACAAGCAATTTTATGATTGATCAAGTCAAGTCACCAAAGTTGATAAATAAATATTGCATTGCAGCTGTATCCTAGAAATTCAAGAGACCGTGAATATTTCTTCTTTTTGACATCGTAACAACCGTGTTTGCAATGCCTTTCGTTTCAACCGTCTCAATACAATACAACGAATAGTAATTATTTTGAAAGTGATATCAATTCAGTTAACTTTCTAACCCAACTAGTCAGTACCGACATTCACTAAGAACCTAAATGCTCCGTGAAACAAAAGATTCTTAGTGAAAAATGAATTATTCTTCTAAAATACAGATAATACAATATTGCATAAAATATCACTTTTCTTACCATGATATAGGAATATGGTGTCTATGAAAAGTAGGTCACTCTCAGAGTTATCAGAATCAGAAAACCCATAATAACCTTTTTCCCTCCCTACCTTCAGGGTACCATGCGCAGCGATATGCACGGGATGGAACTGGCCGTGCAGAGTAATGAAGTGTGCTCTGTCCTCGAGCAGTACAACAGCCAAGACATGCTGTGCGTCAAGGGAACCCCGCCGCGCTTCGACTCTGCTTGCAACGTAAGTACCATCAAATAATAACGCGCATGTACTTCTCAAAGGGTTAAGCAGAGGTGTATTTATTGTGACACCTAAACGACAGTTATATTTCAAGCAGCAGCAGCAGTTTTTTTTCCTGTTTTGCCTGCTGCAACTTATATCCAATAAAGTTTTTTACGACCTGAGAATCGAACCCAGATGACGCTCGGCAATTTTACCTGCAACCAACGAGGCAGACTATACCAAATGTGGCAAAAAAATACAAAGTCTGCACTTGAGACGGACACTCGCAAGCTTATAATCCACAGAAAAGAGGCTGTAGAAGGCGTTTTTTCTGTTCTTTGCAATTTTTCTCTAAATCCCATGGATGCAGAAACTACAGAACGCAACGCCATTTGGTATTATAATATATCAAGTTTATGTATAATATTTCATATATAAATATAATTTTTTGCCGGGGTGCCAGCAGTTTTAGCACCCAATGGCTTGGCACGCGACGTTGGGAAGAGACCAGACGGGATGACCATTATGCCTTGGAAGGTGGGTAGACCTTTGGTGTGGGATGCAACATGTGTCGACACCCTTGCGCCATCCCATCTTCTAAGCACGGCAGGCTGTGCTGGGGCGGCTGCTGCTGGTGCAGAAAACCTCAAACGGCGCAAATATAACAACCTTATTGGAAGTTATATGTTTGAGCCGTTTGGGGTTGAAACATTAGGTCCATGGGGTCCGAGTGCGCATCGAGTTTTTCGAGAAATTAGCACAAAGCTCGTCGACTCTTCACGTGACCAGAGGGCTGGCCTTTTCTTTGGCCAGAGAATCAGCATTGCCATTCAACGTGGCAATGCTGCCAGCGTTCTGGGCACGTTTCCCAATGAAATCGATGTGGACGAATTTTTTGATGCACAATGAGCTTTTTTCCGTCTCCCCTTTGTATTTGTATATAGGTATTTTATTTTTTTAGAATATTCAATTGTATATATATGTGTAATAACTATTCAAGCAATAAAGGACTAGTAGATGCTAGTTTTTGGTTGCATTTCATAATTCTCTTATTCAATTTATTTAAGGTAAGTAATATGTGTTATCGTGTATATGTGTTTTTCCTGATTAAACGATTTTGTATATATGTATTTATATTTTAATGCAGCAGTACATCGCAGACTACCCCCTGTTTGATTCTAAGGTCTTTATGTCCATCCAAATGTTGTCATGTAGATACCACTGTCAGCGATAAGACCGCCTTCGTACCCGTAGAAATAAGTTGTCTTGTAAAAGAGATGTGAAACTTTTTTTTGCTTTTAAACTATATTCTATTCTGTTCTATCAAGCTTATCACGAACGCAAAACTCACACTTACGAAATATCGTAAGTCCAATATACTATTAATATAATATTCCAATTAACCGACGATATGTACATAGGTATGGCCCTGAGAAGTGTTGTTGCAATAAAACCGTGACAAAAGATCGCTGGTATTCCCCAATACGTCATGTGGATCCAATTCGAAGTGAATTTCCTCATTTCCTAAAATACCCAGTTGGAGGAAAAACAGACGTTATTTATCGCTTGTTGGGTCGGCACTCAAACAAGCATGTATCAAAGAATTAGTAAATTCATAGCTTCTTATTCAGGTACATATTATTTGATTGCAGGGTGACAGCGGCAGTGGTCTAGTTGACGAGACCGGCAGGGTCATCGGCGTCGCCTCCTGGGTGGAGAACGATGCCCACGACTGCTCCAACGGAGCCCTCGTCGTGTTCTCCAGGGTTGCCAGCGTACGCGACTGGATCAGACAAGTCACCCAAGTCTAAGAACACATCCACACAGCTATAGTTATACGTATACAACATCAGATCATTAAGAAACACAATGTTGACTAGTCAAGTAAAGTTGTTTTCCAAAGAATTTATTAAGTAACATGTGATACTTTAGATTCAATACTTAAACTACATGTTTTTTTTTTCATGACAACACTGAAGTTTGGTGCTATCGTATAGCCTTATTATGTACTTAGCATTTTTAGAGTTAGCTTGAAGTACAAAGTTATAATTAATATTAAGCGTTCTGGTTGTGATATTGTTTATCTGTTAGATAAGTAACAGATTATCAAAATATTAGAATTAACGAACATAATTTGTTATGTGACCTTTGTGACCATATTTTTTTTAAATAAATGTACAATTTACATATAATTTTGCTGTTCTTGGATTTCTGCAAAAGGAATCGATTTACAAACTTTGCCCGATTTTCTATCCCCAGCAAATTCCTTTTGTTTAAATACCTACAGATAAAGTATTCATTCATCGTTCTAAATTTTTAAAAGTCGGTAAGTAGTTACTATGGTTAATGTGAAGATAAAACGTTCAGAATTCAGCACACGTTGCTTGCCATGTAAAATACATCATACACTACCATTTTTATTATAATTACATTATTCACTATTGAATACAAGCATTTGAAAAGCATGATAGTTTGTAACCAGTGGAATTACGGGTCAACACCATAGAAGTATTGTGGTCAACACCATCACGCTATGTTCAAGTAGTTCTACCCTCTCCAGGTCAACTGCGCATCGAAATTCTGCTGTAGGTATGCTATCGAGGAGTTGGTAAGGCTGCAAACTTTGCTAATATCAGGTCGGTCATCACAAAAATGTCTATCAACTAGGTATACACACGGTGGGTCTACGAATAGTAAAGCTGAGATCCGGTGACTGCCTTCTTTCTGCATCATCGGACTATGTTCACTTGCTCAACATCTCCAAGACAACTTCGCATCAAGAAATTAATGAGCCTATATGATGACTGCTATAACTTATAAGTTGTCTAGGAGTCGGTTAGTCCACAGACATTCCTGGCTGCAGCATCAGAGCTACAACCCAGGATCAATTAAAACACCTTTTATCTAACCGTTCCGTTGATCCGTTTGGGAGTTATGATGGCACAGACGGATCGACATAGCCGTAGCTTAACACCCCTTTTGAGCGATGAGTCTCACAAGTGCGCTGGATTGAAGGGTTGAAAGGCGACAAGATAGTGTCACAGCTATGATAGAAGTTCTTTATTACTATTTTCTCTATAGAAGGTACAGAGTACCAAACGCCTCTATTGAACGAAGTATACTGGGCGCTGATGTTTTTTTTTCCAGGGGAAAACTAAAACTAAAGTTACGCTAAGGGCACGCCTGGGGTACGGACCTCGGCTAATGGTGTTACTGGCGATAGCGAGACAGCAAGGGGACAGGCTGGATCGGATTATTTGTGGACAATTGTAAGACTATAAGTTTAGCGCGGCGGCGCGGGCTGGTTCGATCAAGCGACAAGGGCCTGGGCGGGCGCTGATTTGTTTGCGCCCTCAGGTCCCTATAATATGCGCCGTTAAACTGTAACAGTGGATTACGTTTTGCTGTTAATGAAAAAACCTACTCTTTTGTTTATTCACAAAATTAAAGAAAATTCATTTACACCTTAATTATTTTTCCAAAGTAAAAGAAGTCTAAGTTCCTCCTTTTAAAATTTGCTATCTGCTAGTAAAAGTCCCGTTAAAAATCAAATCAATCGGTCCAGCCGTTTCTGAACAAAGACAAAAGATTTTTTTTTTAATATATTAATGGTACCGTATTTCTTATGCATTTCTAGTAAAAATCTGTTTTTAGGGTTCCGTACCCAAAGGGTAAAAACGGGACCCTATTACTAAGACTCCGCGGTCCGTCTGTCTGTCTGTCACCAGGCTGTATCACATGAACCGTGATAGCTAGACAGTTGAAAATTTCACAGATGATGTATTTCTGTTGCCGCTATAACAGCAAATACTTAAAACAGAATAAAATAAAAATTTAAGTGGGACTCCCGTACAACAAACGTGAGTAGTTGCCGTTTTTTTTTATAATGGTACGGAATACTTCGTGCGTGAGTCCGAATCGCATTTGGCCGGTTTTTTTTTGACTTTACAAACAGTCACTTCAAAGTTATTTATTTGTATAGATGTGACCCCGAATGTTCAAGAGCGTCGAAGAATCACACTGTGTACGGCTGTATTGCACACTCCTCTTTAAACTTCGGGAGTTACTTAGTATTCCATTTATTTATTTTCTATACATACTTAGTTGTGCAACCCCATGTCGTGTCCAGACTATCTCTATCCATTCAAGGTTGCCTGGAAGAGATCGCAGAGCGCGATAAGGCCGCCTGTTGTATGTTTGTTTTAATGTTAATGTTTCTTTTTGTATTGTCTTATCATAATGTACAATAAAGTATATAAATAAATAAATACTTTTTTTTTAAATATTATTTCTCTAAATCGCAGCCAGGCCACGGAAGCTAAAATATCTACATCGGGCCCATGCCTACATGGATGCCGATGTAGATCTTTTAATTTTAGTAACCCGGTAGAAGCGTCCGTGAAGCTCCTTGCTCTGCCATACGTCCCTGCGGTCATAAGTATCTAATACTATAGGTTTGCGGTAGTTCTCGTTAGCGAAGGAGAGCGATCATACCGAAACATACCAACGTCGGCTTCCTGATAGTATTCCCTAAGACTTCATACCTCGCGGTTGTGCAGGCTCTTAACATTTAAAAAGCCACGACCCCTGCACTTCCGAGGGATATACAACCTCATGACCGATGACCGTGGGTGATGATGCATACGATTTACGGTAAGCAGTGTGCGGATCCTCCTATCCAGGGCGTCAATTTCTGTCTGAGTCCATTTGGGTATGCCAAAAGAGTACATCAAGACTGGCATGACCCAGCCGTTGAAGGCGCGCACCTTGTGCCCGCTAGGTATAAGACTATTTAGTACTTTATTCAGGTGGCCAAAGAAACGTTTTTTCAACGCCTGTTTCACGTCAGTAGCGTTGATGCCTAGTGGTTCCGACATACCCAAATACGAATAATTGTAAGTTTCGTTTGAGGATAGGGATCTAAGGTTTATGGAATCCGAGAGTTGTATTCCCACGGATTCCATAAACTCTCCTCGCTTTACATGCGACTGCACATTTGTCTACACCAAATTCTATCCTGATGGCGTTACTGAAGGTTTCTGTTACCGTAGTTTCATCAGTTGCAAGTTTTTGGGGGCAAAGAGATCAGATCATCCATATAAAGGAAGTGTAATATGACCTGACCACCTCTTCTCAACCGATGGCCCAAGCCCTAACCCTCCAGCAGTGTACTGAGAGGGTTCTGGGCTAAAAAAACCAGAGGACTCACGACTGTCACCCTGAAATATGCCACTCTCAATCCTTATATGTTCGCTGTTCTCCTGAATCTGTCGTCCTGAATAGTGAAGGACCGTCCTTCACTGCCCTATACAAGACATCAGGAAGGCGCGCTTAGTTGCTTCAATTTTATACAACTCCGGCACCCTCATGAGCCATGTATGTGGCACCGAGTCATAGGCCTTCTTGTAATCTATCCAACATGTCACCAGATCCTTGCGGGAACGTCGAACTTGTTGGCTAATGGCAATGTCTGTGAGGAGCAGTTCCTTAGTACCGCGGGAACCGTTCCGACATCCGTTCTGAGAAGCAGAATGATATAAGAACTTATAGACCGTCGGTAAACACGTTATCGGTCTTATATTTTTTAGGATCTGCAGTACTACCTGATTTATGGAGCAGGTGGGTTATTCCTGTCGTTAGAAACTGGGGCAGCGACCCTGACTCTAAGGCAGACTGGAACTGAGATGCCAAACGAGGTGCGATCTTTGGAACCATTTAATCCAAAAGTTTTCCGCTGCCCAACTGGATATCTCCAGGGCCGGACGCACTGCACGACCAACTCATCACCATCATCTCTCTTCATCTTGGGGGCTGATGCCCTGATGCCATTTCTAGTATTGGATCGCACGCATGCTCGACCGCCTTAGTCCAGCCACCCTCGGTGTGACTGACAAGACCAAAATAATATATACAGGATATTGCGCCAGAAAGAACACATGGCGTCATTATCCGGCAGGCGCGTATCAGTCACACCTTGGTTGCGGGTTGCTCCCATGCTCTATAAAACCACTTTCGTAGCTCTGGAATGTGCGATTCTTAGTGTATCGTACCAATCACCGCTTGTACCGACGTATACTGCTTGCATCTGCTGCTTCAGAAAGTCGATACGCTCTGTGACGCGGGACAGATAATCTCGAGAACTGTTATCAGTCTTCGAGAACGCCGGCATCACAAAGCGCATCACTCTAGGGCGAATGTTGTCCTTCCTGAAGAAGATAAGCTTGACTATAAGTGCTCTAACCTCACCGATACGACACTCAATCCTGTACCCCTGTAAAGCTGGTACAGCTGATCGTGTAGCTTTGTCACTTTTGGGAAACTTGACGTTAGTTTCACAATATGCCGCTGCAGCTGCACAGTACAAGACCAAGTGGTTGCCCACCACTTAACATTTAGCGAAGACCAAACAACCTTCTACTCTATGGAGCATAACAACATTCAGATTGGACTTTCTGAAGAACACAAATCAAAAGTGTTTAACAGGCAAAATTTTGACTTTCTTGATTATGGCGCCTGATAACGATTTTCTCGCTATAACAGTAAGTAGGTATTTATTGGATAATTTGCATAAACTCTGTGTACACTTACATAACCGAAGTTGAGTGCCTGTTTACTAAAATGTGAGTTACCAATGCTGATTAGGTACTAATATAATATCCACATATTCATTTATTGTTATAACTTAATTTTCGGAATCCACGGAGCACGTCGTGGACGGGAAGCTTCTAAATATACCTGTTGAAAACGTGGAAAAGCACTCAGATCAGCTTATTATTTTGACGGACACCAAAACAAAAATTGACCGCTCGTTCAGACACTTCCACCAATTCTTTCCATCCGTACGCTTGCGGTTGGCCAGGACGTGGCTGGAGGTAGTGATCTGTGTTGCCCAATTTATCACAGGGCGTGGTAAATTTAAAAGTAATTTATTTTCCTTCAAGCTCGTTGCCTCGCCTTCATGTCTGTATTCTACATCTGACTGCGAATGTGTACAATCTGCCATTATATCATAAGGGAGTGTATTCTTTGGCAGAATGAACGCAATATAAATGTATATTTTATTTATTTTATATTAACATATATAAAATTTAATATTCTAAATATAAATAAAAAATACACACCTTTAAACAAATTCAAAAGGGAGAAGGAAAAGGGCTCATTGTGCATCAAAAAAATCGTCCAGATCGATGTCAATGAGAAATGTGGCCAGAACGATGGCAGCATTGCCACGTTGGATGGCAATGCATATTCTCTGGACGAAGAAAAGGCCAGCCCTCTGGTCACGTGTGAAGTATCGACGAGCTTAGTGCTAATTTCTCGAAAAACTCGATGCGCACTCGGACCCCATGGTCCTAATGTTTCAACCCCAAACGGCTCAAACATATAACTTCCAACAAGGTTCTTATATTTGCGCCGTTTGAGGTTTTCTGCACCGGCAGCAGTAGCCCCAGCACAGCCCGCCGTGCTAAGAAGATGGGATGGCGCAAGGGTTTCGACACATGTTGCATCCCACACCAAAGGCCTACCCACCTTCACAAGCATTATGGTCATCCCGTCTGGTCTCTTCCCATCATCGCGTGCCAAGCAATGGGTTCTAAAACAGCTGGTGCCCCAGCGGTGACAAGAGCCCGACGTATAATGATGTGTGTCGTGCTATCCGGCCAGCGCTCCTACTGCAGGATAGGCCATGGTGACCGAGACGGTCTTCTTCACATTGACAACGATGTGGTGCTGCGCTAGGAGCACCCAAACGCAGACATGTTATAGCGATCCGGAAGGTGTCACTCAATATAGTACCTATGTTTGGTGACGGTAGTGCCTGTAGCCAGAGGCCCGACTCTCACTCTCAGCAGTATTGGTGGACTTATTTTAAGCTTATTCCGTAGCAACCTGCAGAGCGGCTCATCCCACTGTCTCTGGGAAAATGGGTTCTCGGGCAACGCCGTATTCGTCGGTCGAGCACGGCACTTCATAGTAAACCAGTGAAAGAGATAGAAAAATTGTGGTTAACGTTTCAGGGCTGTGAACCGAAGACAGGAACGCCGGCCGGTAGGCTTATACTAGAAATTTTGCGGATGCCGATATCGCCGAAGCGAATGGATAGTGTAGCTTGCATCCAGGCTCGATCATCCAAGGCCACAATTAAGATTGATGTCAGAGTGCATCGAATAATTTCGTAAATTTTTCCAAGAGTTGGCTGCTTACGTGTCGTATAGGGGCAGAGCGGAGAAAATACATAAATTGGGTCTAAAATTAAATATCGTTTTTATGCAAAATTATGTTGAATAATGTACAGGCTGCATCAAGAGTTGTTTACTATACGGAGCTTTTGGAAACTAGAACAAATTTCCGTGTTCTAGCGTTTTTGCCATACCTATTATTGGAATCAAATATCAGCTCACAATGTTAGGACGCATTAATATTAATTTTTATCCGTGGTGCTAGGCATCTGGGCTTATCCCAGTTGTAAACGACCCTTTGTGCCTATAGCCCTTGTTTGTTCTGTCTCCTGAATTTAATCACCCTGAAGCGCTATGGCGGAAGGGAATTAGTGGTGTCGCGGAAGGATATATCGAGGACTCAAATCGAAAATAAGGCAACGACATTTTCTGTTCCCAACAAAACAATTACAATAAACTTCCAACATTGCGAAAACGTATCTAACATTTATATAAATTTGCAATTTGTTTTTGCAAATATAAATATTCGTTACTACTAACAAGCATCTCTTTATTTTTTAGGTACATAGAGGGGGATGAAAAGCATAGTGTGCCACACGGTACGAAAATTTATTTAACCTCGAGCGGAATCCCTCGCTACGTTTAGGATTCTACTCTAGAATCGGTCTCGCCCTCAATACATTATTTTGGTGCTCAGTGACCCTTTATTCGCATAATATCAGATTCTCAAAATATTAGATTCGCTAAATATTATGTTCTCAAAATAGCTGAATTCTACTATTCTGCTACATTCAAAAGTCGTCTAATAATTTGTAAAACAAACCTTTGTAAACTTTTAGAGTAGACAGACCTTTTCTACTAAAATTATCATTCTTAAGTTACTAATTATGAAGAACCATTGTTTTTTTGAATGCATAAGGATCGAGTTAAAATATAAATGATTCTCTTTTTCAGCATTGAAACAGATAAACACTGTGTCGTATTTCATGTTTTTGTTTCTTTTACAAATTATTAGACGACTTTTACAAAATAATGTCGCAGAAATAAAAAATTTAACATAGCCAGTTTGCCTGAACGCAATATCACTTACATGGATTGTCTCATTTAAACCCTTGTAAAAGTTAACCGATTAAGCTGGAATTTGTGGGAGGCGTTTGATTATGTTTTACTAAATCTTGGTATTAGTTATATCATGTACTTGCATCGATTTACCGAGATACAGGAACCCTTGAATAAGGCGTGAGTGACCCCTTTGACCTGCTATAACTTTAGGTTTTTGTTTTACAAAATTAAAATCGGTTATATAATTTTTCTACAAGTTCTTCTTCGATGTACGGTTGGGACACTCAATCCTTACGTACATAGCAGGTTCAAGTATGTCAAATGTGTAGGTGCAGGCTGTAGGCGGTTAAATGAAATAAAAACATATTTATGTTCCTGAAAATTTAATGACTTTAATAAGAGAATAACTAAATTAAAACAGCAAGATAGAAGGAAAATCATTCATTAACATCATCTTTATCTGATTATGTTCAAGCGAAAAGACCAAAATTAATCAATGACCTAACAAAATATACAACAAAAGTCATTAAATAATTAAGTCCAACCAATCAGTTAGTCTACCGTGGACAACGACCGAAGCGATACATAGTTATTATTGGTTCAACTTCACCACTAAAATGAACAAGTTACATAATACAACTTACAATTTTGAATAATATTGTGATTAAAAGAAAAAAAGCTAAATAATTCTTTTTCTACTTATATGTGTAATAATATAAAGTGTCGACTACTTATAATATTTATAACTATCCATATGCTTACTTTAAATTTTCACACAAAGAGCAGAGCGGCGTGGGAGCGGCGCGTGCGGTCGCGAGGCCACTGTGCAGTGTACGGGCAACCGCTAAACGCAACTTCTTGCTACGTGCGTCTAAAATGTCCAAAACGCTGTACGACAGTCCGTATGTACGCACTACGCACGTGGGCACAACGCGCTAGCCGGCCACCAACGTCAGTACGTCACTGCGGCCGCACGCCCTCAACCGCCGCACGCTCACCTTAGCCGATACACACCACAATCTCGCTAAACACTAGGTCACTTATGCCGAATGTTAAGACAAATAAGAAAGCGACGACTTCCCAAACCAAAATAACATTACTAACAATTTGAAGATGATGTTAATTCACAGTCCGAGATATGCTCGTCGCCGCGGTGCACACGCGGTGGTCGCGAACTAATCGTTGTCTAGCACAGATGCAGCTTCGCAGAGCTCCACTACTCATATCACGTATCGAATGTTCGTCACAAACACGAGTCAAGACGGCGGCAGCGAACTCCTTCTCAATGTACAACTAGGCGATCGACGGAGAGCCGCTGTCGGCCGGCCCCAGCATATCATTGTTACGTCGATATAGACAAGCGCGCTACGCTCTCCGTTGGAATCATAACAATGTAGCTTTTTTTGGGAGTTTTAATTTTTTACAATATATAGGATTTGTTTCTATAATTAATTATATCTAATATTTACAATGGAGGTGAACGGACAATATTCAAACTCTACTTATTATCTCAAAAATTAATCCTGAAGTCCTACCCGAAACGAACATTATCTACAACTTTTAATAAAAATTTAAAAGTAAAACTCTCGCCACAAATAAATCTAAATAGAGTAGATCGAGTCTGTGTTTCCTACGCGGTCGCGTCGTCCGAATAGTCGAGTCAGTCGCGAGCCTGAGGAGCTCGTCGGACAGAAAGTAGAAAGAAACGAAACGGAAACTGAACGAGCGACGGCGCGGCGCCGCCGGCCTCATGTCAAAATACATACAAAATGCAAATAAGAAACACAAACTCGATCGAATATTTATTTAGAGAAAATCATAAAACGTATGTAATGCGGTGCGGTGAGGGAGGTCCGGCACTCGGGCGGACTGGCTCATATCTTGTGGATCTTCTGCGACACGACGACGGGGTTGTTGCGCCGGATCTCCTGCGCGCCCAGCTCCCGGTAGTCGAACGAGCACTCGTGCTTGTCGCTGTATCGGTGCACGGCGCAGAACAGCCCTCCGCAGCGGCACTCGAACCCTGAGCCAATACCACCATACACATCTATATACTCTCACATGCCATTAACACATACATAGGCGGCGAACCGAAACAGTTATATGTCAAACATTTCTATAATACAACGATTTCACAAGACATTTTTTGTAGCCGTGCGTATAATTTTGGAGGTTTGTATCGCTAGCATAGCTCTCAACTGTTGCTATTTGTTGATTGCACATACATTGTTGAATCAGTTCATGTGTGTGTGTGAATATATTTAGCACACAATGGTGTAATATGTTTGCTATCAGCGATTCAAATGTCGTGAAATACTAAAGCATGAAGGTTATGTGAAGCGGATTTAATAAATAGGTAGAGAACATGATCCTCTGCCTTCAAATAACCCATGCTTCGCAAACTCGTTTTACATAGTAAGTAGGGACATTGTTTAACATTGTAACTACGGACATTGGACGATCACATCTTGTGTCCGGAACCCTCTAATGTTCACAAGTAAGGAACGTCAAATTTTAACAAGTTTAGTTTGCCAACAATCAAGTAAATCAGCCTACCTACGGATAAAAAACATTAAAGGCCAATCGAGTGATTTTATTCAATAGTTAGGTGGTGTGTGCGAGTTTTTGTGAGCATTATTATGGGGCATCGTTTACCTGTGAGGCCAACCTTCTTGCGGCAAACGGCGCATCTGTTCTTTTTCTTTTTATCCTTGCTGGGATCCTTGTCGTCGGCGTCCGTGTCCGACGTGCCGGTGCTCGCGCCGCCGCTTGTACCTGCTCCGCTCTCCTCTTCCAATTTCTGGAATTTACAACAATTTTTATTAGTATTATTTGATTTTAATGGAGCAACAGTCGTAACATGCACAAATCATGAAGAACTGTAAATTATGTATGAAACGCAAACCCTCCCTAAGTTGACCGACAAAAAGTTACCTAATACCACAAATATTAAACTTAATATACCTAAGGCAAACTTCAATTAGTGTTGTTTATCTATGTTTAATCGATACATAGGCACGCGTACATTCTCGTGAGCACTCGTGTCCAATAATTAAAACGCACTGAAGCCAACACGAAATGTAACTTAAAAACTGCCTAAATTACTATAATGAATGCTAATGACCATTGTTGGAAATCATTGCTTTTCCAGATATATTTAAATACATGATTCCCAACCAACCCTTTTAAGGCTCTTTTTGACACCTTCTAGTGATGCTGCCGAAGGGCGCTCATCTTTTATCTCCAACTTCGGAGAAGATATTTTAACGCCCATGTTAGATCCAGAGGGCGTAACTTTGTTCTGATTACGAGCATCCTGTATGTTCTTATTCTGGTCCGTGTCAGTAGGCTGTCCCTGGCTCGTCACCGCACATTCCTGGTTCTGAGTCTTGCCTTCGAGTTTAACTTTCTGTGCGGCATCCAACTGTTCCTTAGTGCCGTCGGGAGTCGGCAGCGGTGCGCTGTCGTTGATCTCTATGGAAACACGTTTATTTTCGAAGCTCTTAGATCGTGACACGCCGATGCCTTGCTCTAAGGCAGAATTCTGACTGCTGTTGTTGGACTGTTTACTATTGCGACGTATTGCTTTTTTTAATATCCTCTTCCCCTTCGAATCTTTCTTGCTGGGGTCATTTTCCATTATTCAGATTTTTTGTCGACTTCAGGTTGGGCATTTTGACTGCAAACCAACATTGTAGACAACAGAAGACCAGATGTGTTGAGCGGTTTTCAAATTTGAATTGTAACTTTTTTTCAATTGGCCAAACTACTAAAATAAATTATAATGAGTATTATACTATTAGGCTGCGTATTTTAATCGTTCAGAGCAGTAAACAATTTACCAGTTACGATGTAAAGGTGCCCCTCATCTCAAGTCAATGACATGGGGGACTAAACCAGTAAAAAATTGTTACATTTTAAAAGTTATGGAATAACAAACAGCTGCCTTGATTAAAAAATAAATATAAATTGAACTTGATGTGTAAAAGTTAATGAAAGCAATATTTTTGGTTTTCCTTGCTGTAAACGCAATGTCAACGTGACGTAAAAGTTTTTGTTTTAAAAAATATATAAGGCTGCCAGTAGTTCTTGAGCAAAAAGTTTAAATACGCGAAGAGACAACTTGGTACCCCTTTTGAGCATGTTACGTTCATGGCGAGTTTAAAGTGGAGTGCTGAACGCTATTTTTATTATATAAAGATGGTCTTTATTTAATTTAGTATTCAGATTTACTAATAGAATACAATTTAAATATAATTATAATGGATGCGTCGTGCTGTCGCACAGTGTGGTATTTGACCTTAAAACCTGGCCAAAATACGTTATGTGTTAGTAATAAGTTATAACCTGATTACTACGTTTCTGCTTGACTTGTTCAAAAAACGAAGGTAGTTTTTGCATCAAATGGCGAAACCCGCATCGCACTACACCGTCAGTCGGAAGTTACTGTTCGCTAACAGTGTCGTGTAAATGTGCTCAGATTTTCGCGTTTACAAATCTTTTGTGGTTTTGTGCGTAAGCAATTTATTTGTTATTTTTGTGATGGATTGTTCTAACAGTATACTATTTACTTTGTGTAACACATTTTTTTAAGGAAATTTCAGTCAGTTTAAGTATAAATAGTTAACAACTAGGTGTCCTGAAAGGATTGATAAATGTAAAGTTTAAAATATTGAGTAAGGGTTTTAATATTTTCAAATGTAACTAAGTTGAATTTAGTATATAAGACAAAACAAAAAGAAATAGCCGTCGAAATCCCTAAAAAAATTTTTTGTTCCTTCGATTTTGTTTTTTTACTTATTTTGTTAAGTATAGGGCCTTCCGGATTGATAGTAATGACTCGAAATGAGTTGTGTAAAATGAAATCATCATACAATGCTCATATGAGGCAGGCATTGATGAAAACTGAACAAGTATTTTTTTTAAGTATCAACAGTCATAACAGGAGTACCTAGATAAAGATTTAATTTATAGATTCTAGACACATTGTTTTGCGGGTTTTAAATAAATAGGTACAGAAGATTTGGGAAAAAAATGTCAAGAAAGTGCTGAATTTTTGTGGCATTATACTCTTATACCATGTCCCCAACTTTACTCAATATACAATGTCAAGAGGCGAAGTGATTGAAGAATCAATTCTTCCAAACAATCCGTAGACGCTGCGGAAGCCCGAAAAACACACTAGATCATACAGATTAAATTGTACTAGAATTTTTTCTCGGGTTACCTGCAATGTGCATGTTATCAATAGATTTCTTTTAACTTCAGACCCCCTAATAACTGGAATGAGATGTCACTTTAATAAGAAACGACTTTTTAACAAAAATATCAAACAGTTCGTAAAAAAGAACACTAGAGCGAAAAATAACTATTTTTTTTCGAAGTGGCAGTTTGGCGGTGTCTTTGGAACCCACTTGTTTTAGTTATTCAACACCGACTTCGGAAAAGAAAATTATTTTTCGGTTTGTAGTGTTTTGTTGTGGAAGTCGGTTTGTTTTTTTGTTAAAAAGTTAGTTTTGGTAGGTACCTCTAAATACCATGAAAATAATTTATAGCCAAAGTAAATCTCATGACGATTACAATAAGCCCAAACACGACTAGGATCCATCGTTTCATTTCGGAGCTGCAGTGCCTACCTTCCGGCTTCATCATCAGATCGGTTAGATGTTACCATTTTCATTAGCACCATTTATTTATAAGTACATATTTGCTTTATCATAGTCGGTTAGCTATTCGATTTATCTTATACCCGTAACATACTTAGCAATAAGGAGTTCCAGTGGCCATCTTTGGTCTTCATCAGTTCCATTTCACCAAATGACACTTTCTGAGTGTAAATGATTGCATTGTTGATAATAATACCAAAATTGCTATATGTATGCCTATAATATTTGAGGAGTTCCCTCGATTTCTCCGGGATGCCATCATCAGATCCTGGTTTCCTTATCATGGTACCACCCTTGGGAGATATCCCTTTCCATCAAAAAATAATCATCAAAATCGGTTCATAAACGACGAAGTTATCCGCGAACACAAGAAAATATATATACGGTGGAATTGAGAAACCTCCTCTTTTTGAAGTCGGTTATAAACCGGCCAAGTGCGAATCGGACTCGCGCGCCTAGGGTAGGGAGCATACAGCTACATTCCCCAAAATAATTAGGTATCATAAACTAGGAAAGCTCAAAGCATCGAACATTGCTATAATGAAAAGAAAATCTGTTTTTTTTGGCTTATCTGGATATGTTACTTTAAATACCATATACTTCCTAAAGGTTTTCCTGTAATCAATAAATAAATAACTATTTTCTGTATTTTTTTTAAAATTTTAGGCCCAGTAGTTATGGAGATAAGGGGGGATTTAATTAGATCTGTCACACGAAATAGATTGCAACATTTTTATTTGTTACAATTGTTGTTACTAATCATTGATTTAATCACGTTAATTCATTAAATTTAAATATTTGTAGCTAATAAACACATAAAATATTTTTGGCCATGTTTTGAGACTAAATACCACACTGCGCATCGTGCGAAGTATTCCGCGAAGCATCGCGACGCCATTTCATGTACACGTGTTATTGCAGCGCACATTTGATAAATGGTCTCACACGCCAACCTCGATAACTTTATGAATCTTGACATTATGGTACATATAATATTATAATAAACTAGTTGTCCGCAATAAGAACAGACAATACTGAGATTAAAATAATAACCACCCACAGCATCAGACTGCTTGAAAAGTCACCAGACTCGCGCTCTTTATTTTCATAGTCCGCATAACCATATCAGTCACTCAGGAAATCAAGACAAGTCTAATGATTTATCTTTTGCAAAAATCCGTCATGCTATTAAATATAAAGAGCGTGCCAAAGTAAGACTTACACACATAGATTCTATACTCGAAAAACATTACTGTTCTTCTAGAGCAGTTGGTCTTTTTAAAATGGCTAAACTAAATAATCGATTACTGTAGAGAAAAGTATTTTTTACGTCGGAATTTACTTGTGAATCATTCAAATGAAGTCACCCCACAAATATTCGTAATTTAGACGATATCTATACATATAGTAGAAATATATCAGTGGTAGCTTAGCCTTATTTATTTCTGTCATATCACAAAAACACTTATCAACAAACACGTCAGACTTTACCTCTATCATAAACAAACAATCTCGAATTCTCAAGTAATATTCCTATAGATTAAACTAAAGAAATAATAACTAAAATAATTCGTAATAATGTAGTCATCTTACCTGCAATGCCATTGGAACCAAAATCCAACACCACCATTCAAATTATAACTTAGTACAGAATTAATGTTATTCTAATGATAAGGAACGTAATCTGGCGCCAAATATTTGCGCACTTTGTGGCCTGTGGTGAAAAATAAGTTGCTTTGTGCCGTTTAGCATGACTTAAAATGTAACTAAGAAAGCAATGATGAAATGGCATTAAATGGTAGATGGTAGAACTAGAGAGTAACCTGATTCAATACTAAAAGATTTGAACCACAAGTAATAGAAATAATATTATACGACTTAAGCCCTGCTGTATAGTCAGCTGCATTATGTAGTGCTACCCATATCTTCCATGCTATTAGTGTGCAACTGTTCTCAACAGTGGAACTGCCCTCTACGTTATCAGTCAGACAGTCTTGTGAGTTATTCTAAATTCCGGG
Organism: Orthosia cruda; assembly: GCA_964057195.1. Taxonomy (NCBI): domain Eukaryota; kingdom Metazoa; phylum Arthropoda; class Insecta; order Lepidoptera; family Noctuidae; genus Orthosia; species Orthosia cruda. Next base: position 40,701,714 of record OZ059829.1, read on the forward strand.
TAAATAATCTTGGCCAAAGATTATAATGACCTCATTAGTCCACACAATGTCATTAAAACTTGTAGTCATTAGTTCCACATTATCAAACTAGCTTATATTTGAGTCAGTATGAAAAATGATAAAGCATATTGTGCCATAATTACTATTTTTATGCATTTGTTTACAAGTATGACCAAAATACATGATTGGAAGGTATGAGTCATGTTGTTACTTATCAAAACATTCCTGGATGTGAAATGAGTTGATCGTGAAGTTGTGTTGAAGCGCATTGATTCTGAGACTAGTCTTAATGAACAGAATGTGTTCTTCTATCGAAAGTCAACGTTCGATTGAATGAAATGGGCGTTTGCATGGCCAAAGTGGCGAGCGTTGGTGTCGTGAATGGATGCGTATGTGAAGGGCGACTTGTGTGTACAAATAAGAGAAGTGTGGCCTCACATCTGTGTGGGTCTGCGGCTGGATGGGCAGGCTGGGCACGGTGGGGGCGGCGGCAGCCAGCGGCGTCGAGGGCGCCGCCACGAATGGCGCTGACACGGGCGACGGTGATGACGCCGGCGGCTGTTGCTTCTTCTTTAGAGCCTCCTGAAACATGCAACGATAATATTGTAACGAAACCGACAGAACGTCGGCCAGGCCAGTCGGGCAAATGAGCCAATCAATTGCTTAACCAATCGGCGGCGAAGAGAGCGGGACAACTGGATGCGGTCCTACTCTCGCAGTGAGCCACCGATATGGCTCTGTGCGCTCGCATTTAAATGGCCCGAGTCGCGTCGGTAGACGTGTAAGGCGTTGCATTAAAAACGTATCAACTATCAATGTTGCCAGTTGCTACACAGTTTTGGGCAATGTCGTGCAGTTTATATTTAAACATGTCATCAATCATATCAAAGGTCACAGAAGCAATCTAGTCTCGTTGTACAAGCAAGTTTACTAAGAATAAAAAAGCTGTACTACACATCCACATCTGACAAGCTACAACATACTTCGGATCTCTGTACATACATTGAGGATCAGTAATCAATGATCTACTTGGACTTCTATTATCTGTTGAAGGTAGGCTTCATTGGAAAGCTCTGGGATAAATTCAAGTCACAGTCTGTGACATCCTAGCATAAATTGATGTGGTTGAACAGAATCACTTAATGTTTAACAGAGCTGACATCTCATTTTGCACATCATTTACAGCACGATTAACTAGGAAAGGAATTGTAGCCAATAACACAATCTCTCAATTCTTGATGTCGAGACGTACAATTTTTTTATGAGAATATAATTTTATATTATTATTAATCAACCAGCATTCCGTTTTTCAAGCACTGTTGATCAACTCTACTGATTATGTTTAAAAAACCTAAATCTGGCACTTTAAATGTGTGCAACTGTAAAAATGAGAGTGTAAAATGCGGTACCTTAAAGCATACTGAGCAGAGTCCGTCTGTTGAGGGGTTTCCGTAGAATCCACACCCCGAGCGGCACAACGTCTCCATCGGATTCGATTCACGCTCCATTGTTCCACTATATAATTTCACTTTTAATACAACAAAGTCACTTCACTCGAGTCAATACTCAAATGTACGATTGCACTAATTGTATATTGCACTTGTTTGTCGTAACTCGTAACACACAAAGTTCTACAATAGTAACGGCAAGTATGCTGCACTTAATAACGTTTCAATTTAGACTTGATTATCTCTGGCTTGCAGTGGCTGCGGTTAGTGGCTTTCCTTGCCGATGAGCTGTGACTATTCCGTCTATGTCAGGATCGTAGCGGGCCCTGTAACAAACAAACACATTTTGTTATTAAACGTGCACATCTTCTACACTTTACATATAGGATACAGTAGGTAGTCCCCAAAAGCTCTACAATACTTATACGAAACATCCATGTCTTACGAAGAAGAAGCAGTGGAAAGCATCGATACAACGTAACGTATCAATATACAGAACATGATTATCACGGTAGAGAGTGGTATTAGGCGTAGTATATGATTTCGTAGAAGCAAACATAATATGCATAACGACAGGTTTGCGTAACAAGAGAGAGCTAACGCTAAAGTGGAACGCGCCCGCGAAACGGATCACCCGCGTGCTGCCCCGCGCCCCTCGCCAAGGTCGCTAAACCAACAAATCTTGCATATCTTGTCAACAGTATCGATAAAAAATAAATCGATATTGCGGTAACCTTTTGCACCAACCTCGACGGCAATATTTAAAAATTATTTACGTTCTTCCAAGTGCATATAACGCGCCGTGACAACTACTTTTATCAGTCAGTCCCCGTGCGAACCGTTGACGTGTTAAATACAGATTTCACCATTGCAAATGAAGAAACCTATTGATAAAACCCGTGGAAATGAATTACCTAATCTACCATGTGTATGGCATAATTATTGTGTTGCTGACGTAGGAATACACTAATTGCTACCAGTACCGCTCTAAACATAATAGAAGAAATCGAATGCGTCAATATAGAGTTCGGACGAGTGCATACTATTGTATTCACTTGCCGAATATTAAATGAAATTGTTAAAAATTCTATAAAAATTGCCATGATTACTGTTAAGAGTGGAGAGTGTGCGGTAAGGTCATTAGCACCGGGCCAGGGACTTGGGGAGTCATCGACCGGGCTGCACGCAGGGGTGCAAAGCGTCGGCGCCCGCGCACGCCCGCTCCCGCGCCGCCATTATTATATCAATGTACAGACTACGCATCACATCACATTCACTGCACTCTTCATCTCCGTCCAAAGTCCGCTATGTATCACGTACGTGACAGAGAAACGCTGACGCTACCATCTGATTAGTTGAGATACTAATTCGATGGAATTCGCTCAATTTGTCGAACCGAACGTGTTGTAAAATAAAATAAACATTTGTTCTTGTGGCTTGAGTACGTTAAATAATACAATACTAATTTTCACTAGCATACTTTTTAATTTTAATTGGTCGGGTAATTACGACACTGTTGCTCCTTACAGCTAGGTATTTATACTTTTTAAAAACAAGGTACGGTAAACACCTTAGAATTTAGGATACTTTTTTTCCTTTCGTTCAGTTTTCTATGTTTTGTAATTCAATATTATTGGTTGGTGCATCGATAAAACATCGTGAACTAACAACAATTCGTACGAAGAACAACTTGGTAAATTATAGACGGGTTGCATGCAGCAATTAATAACTTTAAGTAATATTGATACGAAATAAGTATGCCAAGGCGACTATCAACCTATTCAAGTAGACGGAAACGTGATGTTCAATTATAGCAATAGGTATAATACGGCCATGGTTGCAAGTTGCCAAATTCACGCTATCAGTTCAAGCGGTGAGGTTATTTCTAACTGTTATGTTACAGGGTGGATGTGTATGATAAGAATGAACATTGAAATCAACTAGTAGTTTGTGGACAGTGTTCGAACAGTCCCGAACAAATTAATAATAATATTTTCGGAACAAATCATCGAAAATGTGCTGTTGTTACCCTGAGAATGGTGGCGAGAGCTAGATAAGCCGTAAGGTATGGCAGTGTTCCTCGGCGCGAGCGTGTGTGTGTGAGATACGTCGCGACGCCGCGCCGGCGTCGCTCGGGCCGTGCTGAGCCGTGCCCCGCTGACCCACTTGCAGAGTGTTCGCTACGCAATTCGAGCGCGACCCGCTTCGCGGTGCACCGCCACACACACACAAACGCCGGCCATATGCCGTGACAGCCCACCGATGGCACTGCACCCTTCAGTGACACATGTGCCCGCCTACCCACCCCTACCTAGAACAGATACCCCCAGTCAAGCGTAAAAAAAACCACCCACGAACAGATGGGACAAGATTTTTTTGCTGCACATGGATAAACGAGAGCAACAAGACTGACGTAAACCACCTCTGATAACGTAATGCAAGGAAACTAAACTACGTATTGAAGTCAGTTTTAACTTATTCTTTCATTTACCTACGACGGGATTTCACATAACTTGTACCATTTATCTATTTCTTCTAACTGGTTTAAGGTAAACTGAATAAATAACATTCGTCATGTTGTAGTAAACTAACAATAGTACGTTATAACGTAATTGGTGTCGCAAATTAGAAAAACCTTCAAGAAGTGTCAGAGCAATGATGTCACTAAACACAAATCATTTAATGGTTCAATCATCTGGCAATGTAACAACATACAAAATCATACGTGGACAAAATAGACGCGCGCGAGGTCAAGATTCAAATAAAATTAAAAACGCTAAAGGATTCAAATTGGTTACGTTACGAAGCTAAAGTAACTTTTAATAATCAATATTAACATAAATAGGAAATAACCCTTGAGTAAAAACAGCTGAATCTATTAATGGTATCAGTGAATTAAAACACTGATATTGAGGCTACCTCCCACAAATAATAATGTATGTAGGTCGACACGAGTCCCATAACACGCATGGAAGCTCAACTCAGTTCTATACATAGGTACAGTGCTCGAATTTACGTCTGGTTGAGACAAGATACAGGTCTGACCACTCGATCAACGGTAACAGTAACGGTACAAGACACAAAAATCGTGCAGCGCAAGAAAAATCCTACGAAAATCCAGCTTCTTGGTAGGTACTTAGGTTGATAGTGTTGGCCTAGCTTAGAAGCACGATGAACCAACTCAACTGCTAATACATTTCTCACATTGCCTGTGTTTATACTTATGTCCTCAAGAGTCAATTTAAATATCTTCCGTCTGGCGATTTTAATTTTAAGATCCGCCTTGACACGAAGAATGGGTACGACGACATCTTAACGGGATCACTGCGCGTCTCAAATGCGATTCTATTTTAGAGATACCTAGTATACATACAGCTAAACAATATTATCAAACAAAAACAACCTACACAAAAATACGGAAATACCTATACGACGACGCGCTAATCGAGGTCAATGATATTTTTCCACGGCACAAATCTTAGCAAAAAAAAAATAGAATGGCAATAAAGTTACATCTATCCATGATCAAGCAAAATATGCGTGTGTCTATCTTAGCGGAAACGTTTCTGACCAAAAATAGACTAGCCAGGGTCTTGCAATACCTTCCGCAGTTCCGCGTGGTTACACAACAAAGGAACAAGCCGGTAAACGTAGAGGCATTCATCATTCAAACTGGCTCCTTCAATAATCAGGTGACAATGCAAACAGCCAGGACGGGAAGGACAATGACATTAGCATTTAGAGGAAGAATTTTGCGTCATCAACTGAACAATGACGCGGCGACAACGAACACGCACGGCAAGATGGCCGCCGCAGCGTCAGCTGATCGCGCACACGCAGCGCAGCTGTGTGACACTCCGTGAGCTCCACTCTCATATCATTGCGACTATATCGCTCTCTCTTTCGTCCGCGCCTTCAACACAATGGACGTGCTCAGTCATTGTTTAAAACACAATGCTCACTACACACTGCTACTAGTTGCTAGTAACATACGACATGATTTTAAATAGTTGCGCACCCAATTGTAGTAATTATCAAACAGGTACAAAATTCCTTGTCCGGAAGACAAAATTTAAAAATATCATCGTTTGTTTTATTGATTTTAAATATTCTTACTAGACCGGTTGCGTTGTTCTGCTTGAGAATAATAATAACGTTTACAATACCTATTACAGCTATTCAAATTCACAGAATAAGATTAAATTAATGACATACGTATACGTCGCTAAACAAACAATATGCGCAATAACAATTTAATGATAACACCGACACACTTAGAACGTGACTGAACCTACACGATGATCAGTCAAAATAAGGTAAGTAGGTACCTATAATGTACTAAGTTATCAACGAATTTTGTGGTCATCGAAAAGTGACAACAACTAAACTTTGCATCAAGTAATCAATCCTCACTCCAGTAAGAACTCGTTAGTTGTAGTTTCTTTAAAAGTGAACGTTAAGTCAATACATTCACAATGAAATTAAGTAGTAATTCAAATAATTAGGCAACTGTTTCATTCGTATTTAATTTTATTACAAAATTCGGACATCATTATTTCTAAATATTGTGTGTGTGTGAATATGTTGTTCACACCACTTGGACCTTGTTTTTTGGCCTTTCGAGGTTAGGTTTTTGTGTCAATATATTATTATTTACGCAAATATGTACTTGTTCTTTATTGTTTGTCATAATTTAAAATTATATGACAGTTATGTAGGAAACCTTTGTTGCAACATCACCAACTATTGTCTAGTCCAACAAGGGTAATGATTTCATAAGTTAGTGCCAACTTGTAATATCTGATTATTACACCAATAAATTACATTTTAATGGGTAATATCAGTAAAAAATAATGTTTCAACTCAATAATATGGTCCACAACCTTCATCGTTAACACCGAGCTATGTGTCGGTCCGACGCGACATTGATGAACGAACAATCACTATACAAGTATACACCTAGGTATGTGCAGGCTACATTGTCTACACATGAATAGCATAAGTCAACTGATATACTAATTGCTATCTCTACATTAAAATATTTCTAAAACAATTGGACGTTACAAATTGCATAGTTTGGAACACGTGAGGACGTTGACCTTCTGACACCAAGGTCGGGGCGGCGGCCTTCAAACAGCCTCGTCTAGCTGGCGCACGGGCTCCTCTCAGACACATCTCGAAACACAGACGCACACAAAAACAACGCACACTTAACTATATTACCTTCGAGTGGGAACACGAACCCATGGCCACGTAGAAACTACGCTCGAAAGCGCTTCAAAGTCACAAAACTTTATCACTGACACATTAAAAACGTATTGGAGAAACACGGCGCACTAATTCGCACAATTATCTTGAAAGATAAGGAGCAATAGTAGCACCCGATATTGAAAACTGTACTAGTAACACGTACGAGTGTATCGGCCACGCGAGACGAGCTCCGACGCGCTCGGCGAACTGGCGAGAACTGAGCGAGGAGCGGCAGCGGTCGCGCCGCCCGCCGCCGCCTGCAACTATTCGCGTCATTCCATTCTACACGCGCACGCACTCACCAATACAAACAAGCCACTGCTCGCTCGCTGACAACACAATACGTCCGATCCGATGCCGATCCGACGCGATCAGGGTATCTCGAGGAAAGAGCGCTACGCAACTCGTATTATGATCATCGTATAAGCTAGACGTCGCTCCATCGCTCGCCACCACCACCACATTCTCAGAGCACTTCTTAAGCCACTTATTTCGATCAATCGTACCGTAGCCACTCTGGGCTTACCCGGTTCATGCATGACTCACAGCTTCGTGTTGAGAAACATCTATGAGTCAGCACTTTCCTCAAATCAATTTCTGATAATTATAATGAGTAACCACAATATTCTTGTTCATATTTTCAACTATAACAGAATCTGCGCAAAAACGATCACCTTGACAATACAACACATACGATTGTCCGTAAGTACATTCGTCCTAATGTGAACAGCCTTGTCAGACATATCAAACAGGAATCTCATTAACTCACTTTACCATATTCAGATTAAATTAACATAATCACAATATTTATTTTCTAATGTACATGGCAGGATACCTAGATGTTTAAATTTGATTATTCACAACTGTTCTTGTTGGTCTCGCGATAACAACAATGATGGTGTAAACAAGAACCGTGCCCGCAACATACAAGTTAATCGATATAAACGATACTCCTTCAATCAATTAATGGTTAACTGTACCGAATAAGACCTCTTTCAAGTATTAACCTACCTAACAAAAACAATCACATTACTCATTCAAAACGAAAACATTTCTGACTGTATTAACACCTAAAAAAATCGAGACACGGTTTGATGAATCTTCGAAAATAAAAATGTAGTATCAACTAGGTATTGAAGAGGTTCAAAATAAAGTCACAAATATGACCACAAACACACGCACCTACAATGATATAAATTGGCAGTGTTAACCCCCGGCATACAAGGTGAAAAAAATACTCCTCACCCGTGGGGTTAAATTAAGCCCACAAGGCATGGTCTCTACTTTGTGCGTGCATCAAGCTAATCAAGTTTGAATGCGTTTTTATAAGTAGGTACATTACTAAGCTAACGAATCAAATACAAAATGTATCAAATTAAACATTAATTAAAAAAATACGTACTCTTAATTACGTAACCTTTCCGGGAAATCAACAAATTTTCATAAGTCACGCTAAAAATCAACAAAAATACTTCTGGACAAGAACTCAATTATATTACTTTTTAATTCAACCGTTCAAAGTCTTCCTATCTTTGTTTCTTGGACAGAAGAAAAATCTCCGAGATCTTCTTGGTTCCTTTTGTGGTGGCTTTCGGCATACATTCGGGTTAAATTAACCCCACCTTGTATGCCGAAGGTTAAAAGTAATTAAGTTTATGAAAGCTCTTCTAAATCGGTACCTAGTAAGGTATAAAAACTTTTTCACAAAAAAATAAACAGACTTCTAAAAAAGTTTTTGTTTTTCTCTTTTTGGTTTTGGTACCTTATATTACCATGAAAATACGCAATATTAGGGATAACTTCAAAACTACTAGTCAAATCTTAAATGAGACCACATGAGAAGCACCAACTTTCAAATAAATAAAGAATCATCAAAATCTTGGCGGACGAATCACGTAACAATCATACAAAAACATACTGTCGAATCGAGAACCTCCTCCTCGAAGTCGGTTGAAAATCTACAGTACAATGCACCCTGAGATAAAAGTGAAATCACCAATAAATAAAGATCATTATTTGAATGTCGCCGGACGTTCAACCTGGTATTAACAGACTGCGTAGATGGATAAAACGCCACTCTCAACTCGAGGCAACAATAATTTTGCAACTTGATGAAAATAACCCCGATTGTGTTGAGGCGTTATTTACCTATACCGTTTTGCGCACTTGTTGTCAATGACGAGAAATTTTATGATAATGGCGAAAAGGTCGTGTGAGACGGGCGCGTACACAAACAAAGCCATGCGTGCGGAGTGGTCGGTGCGGCGGCGGAGGCGACGGACGCAGACAAAGCCGCGACGGAGCAAGTCGTCGATCTCCCCCGAATTAGTCCTGGCCGGGGCGGTGACCTCCGCCACACGCCGCCGCCGCGCCACCGCGCTGCCACTAATCATCACCGCGCGGGACACGCACCACGTCCATCCCTAGGCTAAACAAAACGCCCCCTGATACCGACTATCTTTGTATTTAATGTAAACAAAGAGTGACTAATTATCAGGTTAAGACTTCGAAGTGATAATTTAGTCAGTTTGTAACAAAGAGACAAAGACCGACAAAGAACATTGAAGTAAGGTCAATGAAATAAGAGCACGTGGAACTCGAAAACGGTTTCCTACTGAGGACGACGCAGCATCATGTGTTTTGTAAAACGTTTTAGCAGACGATTTTTGGCACCCACAAAAGGTGGGTTGAGAAACATACCTAGTACATTCAACCAAAGCCACCAGCCAATTTACAAACGTCTATTATTAGGAACAGTTATGCTCAAAGATAACACTTTGCTGACATAATTTCCCTCAAGACTGTATCCTGATAACTACGAATGCACGACAAGTGCCAAATATTTTCTTAGTACCTAGTCTAAATAAGAACCAAGTACGAGTTGCCGAATACCATCTTTGTTTCCAGCTCTTGGTCTTGATAACCACGTGAATTTTGCAAGTCATTTGCTAATAAAGAAAAACAAAGGAGAAATGTTTAGAAACAAAGAGGGACATTGAGATCCTTGAGGCCACAATATATTAAAGTGATTCAGATTCAAAAGTAAAGTGAGCTGTTGGGGAGTGGTACTTTCTCTTCAGATCGTAAAAACTATGCGAAGCTGTGGTTAAGGGGAGTGCATACCTGATGTTGAAGTGAATTTCGTACCAAACAAATGTCTTTCCAAGTGCGCAGGCCCTTCAGCTCACAACCAGGCGACACCACGTCTGTGCGGTTGAGGTCAGCATCCACCGGCATCACAATGAATGGTCACGCCACCTGGGACAAGTAATACAATCTATCTATTAAAAGGAGCGCACCCTTAACGTTCTCTCATCAACTAATACTTGTATTATTTATCGTTAATACTCTATGTACAGTATGTTTACTAAGAAAATTCTCTAGCACTTCTCTGAATTTGCTAATAATAGAATTGTCCATCTTCGAGACTCGAAAAATGCTTTCTACTCCCTTTCAAACACAATGCGGTGATTTATGATCCGTAAGATGTACATACCCTCAAGTTTTTGAATAACTCGCAAATGCACAATAGATCGACCTACTATTATTATTTCGACTTCCAACTAGCTCATCACCACAGTATTTTCTCACATAGGGGTAGGCTTCCGGTCTGACAACATACAGCCAAATAACTAAATATCAATAAAATTATTCCCTGGAGCGACTGCCGTCTACCGGCTGGCCTCCGCTACCCAACTAGTGCGGATACCCGTATCCTAAACAAACTGTTACAATCATACTAAATACTTACAAAGCAAATTCAAATAAATGTTTTGCTATTGACAACAATACGTACGGTACGCCACATATATACCGAACGCAAAATCGCACGCTAAACCGATATAATCAAACGATCGAGGCCAGTATCCATTTTGCAGTTAATGGTTTTTTGAAATACGTTTATTAATTTTAATTAAAACGCCATTAGGTAATGCAACCATATTAGTGATAACAAAATGTTCACACTGTAGTTACCATAACCATAATGACATAAGTGGCAGAGTTGTCGGAAAATACCGACCAAGACGAGGTAACAACGACGATAAATTGCCTTATCTATCAAACTGATACTAGCCATTCATAAGGGCATTTACCATAGCTCAAAGATCAATTTTATCCTACTTTACTGGAAAGAGAAATCTATAAACTAATTATATAACTTCAATGGGAATAAACTTCTTGATGGATTGCGTAAGTGAAAAGGGAATCAGTGACAGGGAACAGGAGGGTATGGAAGAAGAAAACGTTTTGCGCCGACCCCAAGTAACATGGACTAGGGCAGGAAGATGATAAAGATGATGAATGGGAATAAACTTCTTAGATTAGTCATTTGAGTCATAGACAACATATCATTCATTCTATTGTGTTTGCCAACACTGTTACATAATTAGGCTGTCTTCTTGTACCTGCCATTATTAGTTATCAAGAAACAGTACTAGTTAATGTACCACTCTATCAAACCCTAACCATGTACAAAATAAAATTTATGTTTTTGATGTGGGGTTCATAAGCAGAGATTCAATAATGGACGTCAATTGAGTGGAATTTTAGGGAAATTTCGTTACATGAGAGAGAAGAAAGATAATGGAAACTCCTTCCTGTTCTTACACTAAATCTCTCTTATTCCTTAATTTTTAACAAGTTTCATTTCTATCATGTGTGAGATTCATTAATGGACGACAATTGAGTGGAATTTGAGGGAAATTTCGTTACATGAGAGAGAAGAAAGATAAGGGAAACTCCTTCCTGTTCTTACACAAAATGTCTCTTATTCCTTAATTTTTAACAAGTTTCATTTCTATCACATGTAAGATTCAATAATGGACGACAATTGAGTGTAATTTTAGGGAAATTTCGTTACATGAGAGAGAAGAAAGATAAGGGAAACTCCTTCCTGTTCTTACACTAAATCTCTCTTATTCCTTAATTTTTAACAAGTTTCATTTCTATCACATGTAAGATTCAATAATGGACGACAATTGAGTGTAATTTTAGGGAAATTTCGTTACATGAGAGAGAAGAAAGATAAGGGAAACTCCTTCCTGTTCTTAAACTAAATCTCTCTTATTCCTAAATGTTTAACAAGTTTCATTTCTATCACGTGTATAGTGCTGCATGCACAATTTTTATTTAGAAAAGGTCAGTTTTGGTGTAGATACAGAGAAAAGTACCAATTTCCAAAAATAATAAATATTTTTATTTATTGGAGCAGAATTTTGAATTAAGTCTTCATTCCTGAGTAAATATAAATGAACTGGATTAACCGATTTATATATCTCGAGTTAATGTAATTTCAGTTACTAACACAGGAACTGTCACACAGAGTAGTATTGAAATGGAGTGCTTAAACAAATTATTTCCTAACTAATCGCACTCACCGAAATTGTGAGGTCCGCGGGGGAGAGTTACGTCTTTCATTGGACGATCGCCGGAGACGACTCATTCAGCGTGTTTCGGATTGGCGACTGTCGCGATGTTTGTGCTGTCTTTAGCGCCCTTCGCCCGCACATTATCACTCCATTTGCTTACTACTCTGTGGGTAAATGTTAAATATACGATCTATCAACTCACTACATTCATGTAATCTAAACTACACAATTGGTACACACATACAATTAAAAGAAACAGGAAACTACAAAGCTCAAGTGGACTCTAATCTACAAACTATGTATGACTCATTCAAATTTAGAAGGATCCAGACAAGACATAATAAATGATTTTATTTTTGTACTAACACTTTTACATGTCGATCATATTTTTAAAACTAGATGAGGTCGGCGTTTCCTATCAGACTACTCTGAGAAGAAAGGCCAAAACAAACTCAGAGGTTACAGTCTCTTTAAAGTCCAGACAAAATCTAGGTTAGATCATGAGAAGACAATGTAGATTGATTTCTGAAATGGTCTTTTGATGAAAGAACCAGCCAGATTGAGTGGACCTGTCCAGTCAGTGCATGCATTTGTCAATAACTGCGCAGCTCAACTCAGAATTTAAGGAGCTCCACGATTCGATGAACAATACCAAAGAAAAGACATTCGGGTAGGCAGCATAAATTAATCAAACTGCCAGACTAAATAGCTTTTCTATTGTTTCAGTAATTACAGGCACACAACCAGTTAAATTTTGTTGTTACAATTTATCAATTTCCTAATTCCCTATTAAGGGAACTGAAATTACTGTTACAAAACTAAATTGAAAATAACTGTTTTTATCAGCAATACAGGTTACTAATAACAATAAAAGCAGCTATAAGCTTTAGAAAAGGTGCCACATGTTGGCAGCAAGTTATCATGCAATTTAACACACTGATAACTCTGCACTTATCTCTCATGTTCCTATACAATACTTATGTGGCTTGAAATTCACATACATTTGATAGGTGACTTTCAATATTACATAGTATTTACACATAACCTTATTGTCAAACTACAAATTTGTAGAAACATGACTTATCTTATTGTGTAGTACAAATTACATTAATTATTCACCTTATTGGTTTTATGTGTAAAAGCTATGTAAAATAAGGTGAATACTTTTCAAAAAAACATGACTGTTGATGTTTTTATTTCTTGTCACATTATACCTAATAGCAATATTTTTTTTTATCAATTTACCTAATCTAATAAAAAACTACACATTTGCCAAACAAAAAATCCTCCATGTTTTACAAATAGTGCCAGAAAAAATATTCCAATGATGAAATATTAACGCTCACATCAAAATAAGAGGTTCTGGCACAATATCACTGTTTGTTGGGAGTAAGAAACACACAAATAAACTTGTAATAGTACAATAAGTTTTATCATGTTTGTTCCAAATGTGGCTTTTGAGGTTGTTGTTATCTGCTTGAAAACTCACCATATTAACAAACACAAAATAACCTAAAGTAAACACAGGATAAAAACATGGCTCAAACTAAAATAATAAATAAAAACAGCTTAGTAGGTCAAAAGAAAACATTAAGAAAGCTAAAAACAACCACTCCATAGTATAGTAAAAAATCTTTTATTTATATCCATTTTATATAAATGAGAACAGGCCATAATCATAGAAGTTTTAAGGCCATTACTGCTACAATTAGGGGAAGGAATGTTAAAAAGGAAAACTATTCATACTGTGCTATATCACAATAGTACAAAGGAATAAATAATTGTCAGAATACAGGTCCCGAAATAGTTCCAAGTTAGGTCCTTAAAAACAACTTGATGCAATGTGCTTGAACCCAAATATGTTGTTCTAATGAAGGCACATTTACTATTTTTTTTTTCATTTTTATAAGATATAAATAATTTTTACTGGCAAATATTTCAGTGATCAAGTACAAGCAAGCAAGAGTTGAAAAAAAAATGCAAATAATGCTCCATGCAAAGTATACAGTAGGCAGCTCTACTATTAACATAAATTATTTCAGTAACAGCTGAAACAGGGGTAAATAATGGAAATTGTATATGTAGTAAACCTATGAAAGCATAACGTTACTTAAGAAAGTAGTTATGATATGTTCTATAAATATTGAAAAGATGGATTCTGGCAACTACTTATGTTTTGATATATAAGTAAGTACCTATAAAAACAATTTAGAAAAATACCTATTTCTTTTGAACTTAAACCTGATAAATGATTAGATGATAGATTAGATTAAGACGGGCTGGTGTCCGCAACTCCACGTCTAGGCGCGTATTTTGCGTACAAAATGATAAATGATTTTTTCATGATGATCATGACATGGCTGTCAATACAACTGCACTGCAACAGGCAGCATGCACAAAGCAGAAGTTTAACCCAGAACAATATACTGTTGTGTCATCACCACCTTTTGCATTGTTTTATTTCATTAAAATATTCAACTTTCAAATACTTCTGCTACTGGTTTTTCTGTTTTTACAACTAAGTAAAAAATACGTTTTAAAAGGAAAAAACGGGTACAGGAAGTTTATCTCGTGGGCAGCTACACTAAAATACGTAAAAAAAATAAGTAGGTAGGTACGCAGTTACTAAAGCGAAATATTGTGAAATATATAGACAACAATAATTTAGCAATAAGATACAGTTTGAATTGCAATTTAAGCTTACAGCACGGAAGAAACTACACTAAAATGCCTCCCAAGGTGGTGTCATGCAAAAAAATGCGTACCTAATGAACAAGTGCACTCTCGGTTTCAGAGAATCCCGTGTACAGAAAAGTCTTAGGCAAAACATGGAACTAAACTCCTAGATCACTGTCTTTAGCAGCTACAGTCTCTTCATGGGGCAGAAACAAAGAAAATATTGAAGAATTTAGTAATTGGCATTCACGAAGAAAATGGCGTCATATCACTAGTCACGGAACAAGGTACAATTTCGTCATACGAATGCACGGGTCACAATCACAAAAAAACACCACAATAAAACAAATACATGCTGTACAAGTGATTTTGTTCATAAAATTACTCACTTTGAATAAAAATTCCAAAGAAAATCATCCAAAAACTCAAAGGACTGATGACAAGGCACTCCACTCACCGTTTGCAAAACCAGACTGGTATCACGTGACCTGTAATGTTACCAATATCGTTAAATGTATAGATTTTAGTAGAAAAATCCTACATCAAACTATTTAATTCTGATTGGCTTTGATAAAAACTAACAGTTAAATTGAACAATCGAAATCAAAAGAAACAATAAAATTGAAAAAAAGATTTGCAATCTTAGAAGGAAAAGTTGTATTTTTTTTTCACTCAGGAGACCTGGGATTGACACAAGCAAAGAGACATTTTATTGAGCACAGGTTTCCAATCACTACTCCTAATTTCCTTTGCCAATATTCACACCAAAATATAATATTTCCTAGGAACATTGGTAATAAATGACGTTGGCAGGTTGAATTGAATCCCTTCGCTGCTGGCCGGAGTTGACGACCGAGCTTTAGTTTGCCTTACTCATCTACATACTCTTTGCTCATCTCTGATAGAAACTACTTCTGCTGTGCCCCATGGTTTTATTGCTACAGCTATTTAACATCACACTAAATCGTAACCTTTCTCAAGAATTACCAAATGCAAAAATATTTTCAAGTCAGACTGGTAATTTAAAGATTAGCTCGTTAGTTTGAAAAAAAATTAATTAAGAATATGTTAAAAGGGCCACAATTTTGTTCTGAGCACTGCCAGAGTTCGTTCACGATTATTCATAGTCAAAATCAGAGTACTTTTGTTGTAATTAAGTTGTTGGTGAGCTCCGCAGTATTTGAATTATTTGCATTTTAACTACTTCTTAAAATTAATGTACTTTCTTAAATTGGTATATAAAATAGCACACGCTGAGATATTTTTTTATTAGTTCTTTAAATTCCTAAGCCAGGGGCAGATCCAGGATTAAATGTGGGTGATGGGGGCGCGAGAACAAGAAAAGTCAATTGGTTGATTCAAAGCCGGTGACGAGTAAGAAATTAGTGAAATGGTTCTAAGCAAACTCGTTCTTTTCCTCGTGCTCCTTACCACTAGTTACTTGAAACTTTTTTTTGTAAACCTGAATAAAAATGAATGATGATTTTTTTTAGCGTGCAGAAATGCTCATGCATAATGCGCTACCACGGGGAGATAGCGCAGTTATGTGGGACTAACCCACTAAAACTCCACGGTGTCCTCCTGTGCCGCTCATGGCGGGAACACGGGAACGCGTTAGCATACATCTGCGAACCCGCCGCGGCTGTCCGTCGCCGGACCCTCCTCTGGGGTTTACCTCCATCACCAGCACACCAAAACACACGCCGTGACCACCCCAGGTACCAACTTATTGGCAAGCTACATATTGGCCGCGTCGGCTTATCGACAAAAGCCCTGACGAGCGGCCACTCCTCAGGTTCCTCTTCGCTTCACCGTGGTTGTCCAAGCCACGGCTACTGAGTTCACCCGTCTCGACAATGTGGGAACTCACCGGGAGAGTGCCCCGTCGACCTGACCTAAGATCAATCATAAGTACATGTCATGGGCCAAATGATTAAACAGGGCACTATTTATAATGCCCGAGCATTATGAATCTTGTCAAATCAAATCGAGCAATATAATGAATATTGATTTAAACTTCTATATTTATCACATTGTCTGGTCATTATGAATATTGCTACTTAACGGCCCAACCGTTACGTAGCAATTCGTTACTTTAGAACCTGCAGTTAGAAATAGGAACCCCGCGCAGCGGGGCTCCGTCGACTTTGTCGCTTTAATAGTAATTGTGCTTACCTATTCTATATTAAAACCAATGTCAATATTAAAATAATAAAAAAAGCATATTCTTAATAGCTTTAAAAATAATTATATAGTTCAAATTGTACAATTTTATGGAGAAATAAATAATAATATATATAATATATATATATATATATATATATACATAAATACAAACCTCAAAGTCAGTGTTCCAGTTTTTGTTTCTTCGTTTTTTGACACCGCCTTAAGTAATTGAAGTTATTATTCCCTTTGCAGTGTTTTTTTGGAAGTCGGTTGTATTTCTTTTAAAAAGATTTTTATGGTTGAGGTAATAGGCAAGTTCAAAAGTAAGGTACTTATAATGCCAGAATATGTGTAACAAGGTGAACTGTACACATCTGCGTACCCCTTAAACGCCAGTATGCGGCGTGATGTTACGTTATGAAATGGTTTAAACAATAAACAGACATGCTATTGCAGCAATCCCGGGAAATTTGCTGTCATTTATTGAAGAGTTATGTTGTTCTCCGAAGTTCTTCATCAGATTTTCATCTTTGATTGTAACAATTTTGAAATGGGACCAATTCGGGAACACAATCTTTCAAACAAAAATAAATCGAATTTGGTCCACAATTGAGAAATTTGTGAACATACCATACACAGAAAAAAAACAAACAAAGTCAAACATAGTCCCCCTTCTTTTTAGAAAGTCGGTTAAAGTCGCATCGGAAACCCAACTTTAGGGTGGCCCAGAAGTTTGGCGAAAACTATACACGCTTGAGAGTGAGACTTACTACTGTTAAATTGAAAAACCTTAATAATAAAAAAGTAATTAAAAAAAAGAAAAAAAAAAGTAATTTATACGGGATCTGCGATTAGTTTCACATTTATTCGTATTGGCCTCGTACAGTCCATGATTCCTCTATGCTATTATAATAATTTAAACAAAATGGCTTGAAAAATAACACTCTGCATAACAAAAGGCTACGGCTTAAATAAGAGGTTCTTGATTTAGGTTGTGCGTCGATTAGTCAGACTGTCACTCAGGTTCTCATATATTATTCTATCATCAACCCTCTGTTATGTAACTGATAGAGTCCTATGCGTATTGCCAACTTTAAATAAATTTCCTAGGATAAAAAATCTATATGTTCTATGTTAGGATTTGGTTGCCGCACCCAGTCTTTCAGAATCAGATGGACCATTGTGCGTGGGCCACAGAGTATTTTTTATATGCGTGGGCTATGGCGGCAGTTTAGTGGTTATTCTAACCAGCCCACCTCCCTCCAGAAGTTAAGCTCCTGGTTTGCTTAGAACAGCTGTGTGAGATCTGGGTGTCCCGAGGGTTTGTGTTCTAATCTGGGTGACGCCTGTGCATTCAAAGAGTACATGCGCAACGGTAAAAAATCTTTATATTATAACATTTGTTATTTTGCTAGGTCATGATATTTTTGTTAGTTCATCCATGACGTCATTCAATAGCGACAATCAAATAAAAAACAAATAATGTCTTGCCATTTTACATCTACATAAAACTACCATTTACAAGCATAAATTACGTGATGATGACTATGATCAAGGATGATGATTTTGTGACGACCTGTCAAACTGTCAGTGTCAAAGTGTGAATGTGAAGAAACAATCAGATTCAGAAGAATGTTCGCTTAAGGAATATTACATTTTTTAGCATACAAACTTACAATATTCATAGTCGATTCATTCCCGACTTATAAGACAAAAAGAGACAAAACTTGGATGCCGTGTAATATTTTATTTTATTGACAGACAACGTAGACTTGCAGCTAGCAGCTGATGTGAACTTCTTTTTGTATCAAAATCTAAAAGAAACGTGTTTTTAAAGGCTAGATATAAATATATTTAATTTATTTATAATGCCGACAATATCAGTAAAACGTGATGTTCTTTTTGACGCACTTGGCAGGACTTACAGTAAGTATTTCTTTTTCTAAGCTCTCTACTTATTATTTCAAATAAGTTTATGAATATGAACTATTGAATAAAATACTGTAAAATCTATGTTCCAGGTGACGATGAATTCCAAGACCTTTGTTTTGAGTTCGGCTTGGAGCTTGATGAAGTTGTAAGTACTCATTTTGTATATTTAAATTATAACCTAAAGTAGTTCTGGATGTAGTAGGAGAGTAGAGAAAGCTTGCATACAATTTTCTACTCTTGTTAATATACTCTGTGGATAAAATTTCCATTATGGGCCGTTGATTTGGAAGTTCATTTTTTTTTTATAGGTTGTACTCATAAATAGAAAGCTTTTTACAAATTTTCAAGACTCGGAAATTTTATGTTTTTTTGTATGTTTTTCGTGAGGTAAAATATGAGAATTGGTCCAGGAGCGAGCGAAGCGAGCTCGGGAGCTTAGGGCACCCCGACACGGACAGGTTAGGTTCGAAGAGATGACGGGAGCTGAAGTGAGCGAGCAAAGCGAGCGAACTCAGCTCCCGTCATCTTCTTCGTGTTAGGTTACTTTAGACCCTTCAGACAGAAATAGGAGCCCCGCGCAGCGGGGTTCCGTCGACATTGTTGTTAAATAGTAATTGTAAAAACTTTAACCATGAATATCTCCTTAACCATGGGGTTCCGCGGGGTTGGGATGGTACAGTGGGGTAGCCCCACTAACCCCCACTTCCCTACCCCCCTTCCCGCCCCAAAAATCGATGGACTTTGATAGAAATTTTGATTCTAACCTAAAAACTTTAACCATGGATATCTCCATAACCATGGGGCTCCGAGTGGTGGGGTTGGTATGGGGGGGATAAAACCCCTCCCCCCACCCTCCCCCGTTCCCCCCGTGCCATAAATCAGCGGCCCATAAAGGAAATTTTAACCCTGTATACTATAGAAAAGTTTCATATGGAAAAAAACTTAAAAAGCAAAGTGAAGTAGACATTTTTGCAGAAGCTGAATTTTTTATTACAAAATCTAACATATTATCATATCATTAAATTGACAGAAGGGGTTTAAATTAAAATTAAATTAAATTAGCCTTTATTCACTGGTCTACATGTATAAATCTTATTCTAATGCTTACAATCTATTATTTACGTAAAATTAACTTATTAATAACATCAGTCAGCATCTGAATCGTGACCAGGCTGTCCTCGGACATAGGCCTCCTCCAGAAGGCGCCATTGGGTTCGATCCCTGGCTAATCTACGCCATCCTTGTGGTAGGTCATCCTCCCACCTTTTAGGTTGCCTTCCCCTTCTCCTTTTTCCATCTCTCGGGTACCAGAACAGCATTTCCTTAGTCCACTTGTCCCTAGAGGATCTAATTGTATGTCCTGTCCAGCGCCATTTTAATTTCTTAATTTTTCTAGAGACATCAATCACTCTGGTGGCCTTTCTTATTCTGGTTAATCTCCATTTGTCTCTCAGCCTAATGTGTAGCATGCTACGTTCCATCCCTTGTTGGCACACTTTCAATTTCTGGCTGAGTGACTTTGTCAAGCCCCAGGTCGGGCATCCATATGTGAGCACCGGTAAGATGCATGTGTTGTACACCTTGCATTTTTCGGACATAGGTATAGATTTATTTTTCATTATCTCTTTTAGAGACCAGTACCGAGCCCAGCTGTTATTGACTCTTCGTCTTATTTCTTTGTCTGTCTGTGATTGTGGTGCTATGATCTGGCCTAAATAAATATATTCGTCCACATATTCTACTTGTTGGTTGTGTATTTGTAGAGCTTGTTTATTCTGACTATTAGTCATTGCCTTTGTTTTGGAGATATTCATTGTCAGGCCAGCTTTTCTGCTCTCCAATGCGAGTTGTTCTAGCATTTCCTGTAAAACCCCGGGACACTCTGCAAACAGCACAATGTCATCTGCAAACCGTAAATGGGATAGCATGCTTCCATTGATGTTTAATCCCTTCCTGTCCCATTCCAAATGCCTGAAGACTTCTTCTAATACAGCAGAGAAGAGTTTTGGAGACAGTGGGTCACCCTGTCTAACCCCTTTCTGTATCTTGAACTCTTCTCCAGTTGTTTCCAGTTGCACTTTTGATGTAGAATTACTATATATTTCCTTTATAATTCTTATATATTTATTTTCGATGCCTTGATTCTCCAAGGCTTTATATATATAGTTATGTGGTAAGGAATCAAATGCCTTGTTGTAGTCTACAAAACAAATGTAATATGTTTTGTTGTACTCATTGTATTTCTCTACTATTTGTTTTACGACATGCATATGATCCACTGTAGAGAAATTGGCTCGGAAGCCTGCCTGTTCCCTAGGCTGTTCTTCGTCTAGTCTTTGAGTGAGTCTGGTTAGTATAATTTTAGAAAAAAGTTTGTAAATATTGGACATCAAGCTAATTGGTCTATAATTGTCTATTTTATCTTTGTCTCCTTTTTTATGGAGTAGAACTATAGTGGACTTCGTCCATTGATCTGGGATATATTCACTGTATAGTATCTCATTAAACAGGGCAGTCAACGGTTGTTGTATAAGGTCCAATGTTGCTTTTAATAGCTCGTTGGTTATTTTGTCTGCTCCAGGTGCTTTTCCGTTTTTTTGGGATAGAATGGCCTTCCTTATTTCACTTTGTAAAATATTCGGTATTTGTTCTTCTTTGTAAGGAATTTCCATTTCTGTTACCGTTTCATGTGACTTGTATAGCTTGCGGTAAAAGTCTGTTGCTATTTTACTGATCTGGGGTCGTTCTGAAGTGACATATTGCTTAGTATGGTTATTGCCTTTCAAGCTTGGTATCCATGTTGAATGATCCTTATGTTGTTTTAAGGCAGCTTTTACTCCTCCTGTTCTCTCTATTTCGAATCTAATTTTATTTAGTCTATTTTTTTTTTGTGGTTTCTAATGCTTTCTGTAATTTTCTTACTAATGGATTCTATATTTTTGATGTTATTTTTCCTGTCTTTAATCAATTCTCTCCTTTTTTCTATTAGAGTTCTTGCTTCTTGTCCTATTTTGTCATTTTGTGTTTTTATGATTAATTTATTTACCTCTGTCGATAAACCCGAGAGCATTTTTTCGAACTTATTATATTTGTTCTGAATTATAGTTTCATTTACATTAATGTTGTTTATTTTTTCTTTGAATTTTGAGATAATGTCTTTAGGGAGTGGAGTCGCTATATGAAAAGGTGGTGGTTTAATGTGTTTCCTCGGCTTGGATTTGCTCGCTGTTACCAGAGTTGCTCTGACCATTCTATGATTTGTGCTGAAGTTGAATTTATTAATTACACTAACATCATTGAATTGGTAGGGACAATTTGACAAGATAAAATCAATTTCATTTTTGTATCTCCCATCTGGTGAAAGCCATGTCCATTTTCTATTGTGATTTTTCTTGTAAAAGGTATTCATGACTTTTAAGTTCCATTCTAGTGCAAGGTCAACGAGCTTCTGACCGTTATTGTTACGATTTCCCTTACTGTGAAGACCGATAATGGTAGATTCACCCTCTTGTTGGCTGCCTAATTGACTATTGAAGTCTCCCATTATAATTTTATTTTTATGAGCCTCCTCTATTGTTTCCTGCAATTTTGTATAGAAGTTGTTCTTTTCGTCGTCAGTTGCTTGCTCTGTAGGCGCGTATACCTGAATTATGGACCATGGATCTATTTGTTCATTAATTTTAAAATTTAAAACTGCAATTCTTTCAGATTTACTTTTGAATTGTATAATGTTCTTTTTCAGGTGATGTTTGACGATGAACCCTACGCCGTATAGTCCTTTGGTTTCCCCTTTATAGTAGAATACACATACAGAAGGGGTTTACCAGTACATTAATATAGGAAAAACATATTTCTTTTGAGAGACCGGATTTTCCCAGATATGAGAAATAATATTCGCTCATTCCATCACCTAGCTACCCCACACATCTCTGGCAAAAAAGCAAAAGGCTGCAGTACCATGAGCTTAATCAATTTTTCGCCCCGAAAACTCATACTTACTGTTAATTTTGGCCAAATTGTTTGAGCCATTTGCCACTATGTGATTACAAATATATATACTTGTATACAATGATTGCCTGTTTACATTAAGAGTACCTGGGCAACCGATGCTGCCTTTTCATTTAGTCAAAGTAAAGAAGGTTTTCATTCGGTTATGTTTTCAGACGGTATTGGAAAAGGTTTCGGTAAATTACTAAATGGCAATCAGAGTCATTCCACTTTTAATTATTGCATGCCCGGGTCATCTTACAAGCAAATAATGGAATCTGTGACAAAGAATATTTATAAACCAGATACCAATTTAACTGTAGTTGTAGGTAATAGTAAAAAAGTAAAAAAAGATGACATCACTGAGTGTGTAAAAGAGATGTTAAAGTTAAATTGCAGTAAAATTATTTTGTGTGCCTTCCCTTACTTGGATAAATTGTCAAATAGACAAAATAATCACATTCACATGCTTAATAAGCATCTGCACTTTCTTGTGAGTCACTATAGTGACAAACTTGTTTTTTTTGACATCAACATTTTTGTTGATAAATTAAAGTCGACAGGCTATACTTTGTATCTGCCTCTTAGGGTAAGACATCAAATAGCTCGGCTATTATCTTATACAATAAACTCAGACATAAGTAGTATGTCGAAGTATCCAGTTATTATTGATATTAGTAATAGTACTAATTTAAAGATGGTCAGTACCTTGAATAACGTTAGCAAAAATGCTATTAATATTTATTCTTTAAACTAGTTGATAGATAGGGAGGGTATCGATAACGGAATAGTTACGAGTATATCCACCATCAAAAAGGTACCTTCTTGCTCGCAAAAAAATAATTTAAAAAAAAGGTCTGAGCAGAATTCTCTGAAATTATTTCACCAAAATATTCAGGGTTATTCTTCAAAGGAATTAGAAATCGAACTGTTTTTAGAAAAAACAATGTTTGATATTGTTTGTTTCACTGAGCATTGGCTGAAAGATTACGCAATGCTAATCAATTATGAAAATTATACTGTGGGCAGTTGTTTTAACAGAAATATTATGTTGCGTGGGGGTTCACTTATATTAATTAAAAATGGTATTAAATCAAAACCTCGTAAAGATATAGTAGACCTCTCAGTTGAACATAGTGTTGAACTGTCCTGTGTTGAGCTGGATAAGCATGTCATAGTGTGCGTCTACAGACCCCCTAATTATAAGAACTACTCTATATTCGAGTCAGTGATGGAAGATGTTTTGGCAAAACTCGCAATGGGTAATAAACTAGTAATTGTCTGTGGTGACTTTAATATTAATATTCTAGAAGATAATTCAGATAGAAGTAGGTTATTAAATCTCTTTAAATCATTTAATTTGTCACATGTGTTTACGGAACCAACCCGAACTACGCTGACTTCTGCTACATGTATTGATAATGTTTTTTGTTGCTGCAACTACTTGGACAATGCCATTATAAATTATCTGCCTTCGGATCATAGTGGGCTACTTGTGACATTTGAGTCCAATATGCTAATTAAACAAGTGCAGATTCAATCCAGACCAATAACATCCGGTAAATTAAATAAATTTAACAGCACTTTAATCGCTAAGTTAAGCGATCAGGACCTCACAGTGAATGATGGTAATATTTTGTATGATGAAGTTTTTTCAGTGGTTCAAAAAGAGTTCAATAACACTTTTAAGAAGATAACTAAAACTGTATGCCCTAAGTTTTTATTCAGTGACTGGGCGACTACAGGACTTAGAAAAAGTAGGGAAAGACTTTACGAGCTATATGGCCTTAAGCCTTGTATGAACACTGAAACGTTTAATAAGTATGTTGCTAGTTACTCGAGAATTTTTAACCGACTTCAAAAAAAGGAGGAGGTTCTCAATTCGTCGGAATCTTTTTTTTTTTTTTTATGTATGTTCCCCGATTACTCAAAGACGCCTGGACCGATTTCAAAAATTCTTCTTTTGTTTGAAAGGGTATACTTCCTAGTTGGTCCCATAATCATCAGGTCAGGATCTGATGATGGGATCCTAGAGAAATCGAGGGAACTCCTCAAATATTATAGGCAAACATATAGCGATTTTGGTATTTTCATCAACAATGCAATCATTTGCACTCAGAAAGTATCATTTAGTGAAGTGGAACTGATGAAGAAGACAACAGATGGCCACTGGAACACCTAAATGCTAAATATGTCACGGGCATAAGATATCTTGAATAGTTAACCGACCATAATGAAGCAAATACTTATAAATAAGTGGTACTGATGAAAATGGCACCATCGAACTATCTGATGATGAAGCCGGAAGGTAGGCACTGGAACTCTAATATAAAACAAAGTATCCTAGTCGTGTTTGGGCTTATTGGAATCGCCATGAGATGTACTTTGGCTATAAATGATAATCATTTTAATTGGAGGTACCTACCAAAACTAAAAAGAGAAAAATAAAAACTTTTTAACAAAAAATCAAACCGACTTCCAGAACAAAAAACTACAAAGCAAAAAATAAATTTCTTTTCCGAAGTCGGTGTCGAAAAACGGGCAACAATGGGTAGGTACAAAAGACACCGACTTCGGAAAAGAAATTTATTTTTTGCTTTGTAGTTTTTTGTTCTGGAAGTCGGTTTGATTTTTTGTTAAAAAGTTTTTAAAAATACATGTAAGGCAGCTAAGGCCTTGTATATTAGAAATAAGGTTAAATTAGCAGAAAATAAAATCAAGACGGTTTGGAAAATTATAAATAATGAAACGAACAGGAATAAAAGAAATAATCCTGATTACACGCTTGAGACCACACACGGACTTATTAGAGATAACAAAAAAGTTGCGCAAGAATTTGTAAATTTCTTTACCAACATCCCAATTAAAACTACTGAAACCTTAAATTCTTCGCCCGCGCTTGCTTTTGGATTATTAAACGCGAACGTTTCAGCCTGCCCGAATGTATTTAACTTTTCACATATAAACCCCATAACAGTAATAAAAGCTTTTAAGCAAATCAAGATCAAACCGACTGAAGATCTGTGGGGAATGTCCATCAAAGCTTGTACCTCCATTATTCAGACTATAGCGCCGTACTTAGCTGTGATTTTCAATTTGTGTGTGGATCAAGGAGTCTTTCCGGATCTAATGAAATATAGTAAGGTTATACCACTTTTTAAATCCGGGGACAGTAAAGACACAAATAATTATAGACCAGTATCCGTGTTGCCGGTTTTCAGCAAGGTATTTGAGAAGATAATGCTTAATCAAATGCTCATTCATTTTAATACGAATAACATCTTGCATGATAAACAGTATGGTTTCACCAAAGGACGTTGTACAACTGACGCTGGTGTCACCCTATTAAAACACATCTTTAATGCGTGGGAAGAGTCGCAGGATGCCATAGGTATCTTCTGCGACCTGTCGAAGGCGTTTGATTGCGTTAATCATGAAACATTACTTCTGAAACTTGAGCATTACGGGCTAGGTCAATCAGCGTTAAGTTTGGTTGAATCTTATTTAAGTGATAGACAGCAATTAGTTCAAATAAACGGTGTGAATTCGTCGGGGTTAAACGTGAAAATGGGGGTACCCCAGGGCTCAATATTAGGTCCTTTCTTATTTTTAATATACATAAACGATTTACCCCGTTTATTGGAAAACAAACTAAACATGGTGTTATTTGCTGATGACACATCTTTAATTTTTTAAATAAATAGACGTACTTGTCAGGTTGACGACGTAAATAACGCGCTACGGCAGGTTCAGGATTGGTTCACTGCAAATAATTTAGTTTTAAATGGTAAAAAAACCAAGTGCGTAAAATTTTCCTTGCCGAATGTAAAAAGTACTGATTGTGACATTATCTTAAACAAGGAGAAGCTAGAATTCGTCGATAAAACGGTTTTCCTGGGGATCACGCTAGAGTCAAAGTTACAATGGGGTCCTCATTTAATATCACTTGCAGGGCGGCTAAGTTCGGCAGCTTATGCTGTTAGAAAGATTCGTCAATTTAGTGATGTAGATACCGCGAGGCTGGTCTATTTTAGTTACTTTCATAGTATAATGTCTTACGGTATTTTACTATGGGGAAGGGCTGCAGACATTGAGTCAATTTTTATTCTGCAAAAACGAGCCATCAGAGCGATATACAATCTTCGCCGGCGCGATTCTCTAAGCTAACTGTTTAAGGGCATTAACATCATGACGGTTCCTTGTCAATATATTTATGAAAATATCATGTACGTGAGAAAGAATTTACATCTTTTTAGTAAAAACGGAGATAGACATAATTACATTACTAGAAATAGGGACCAATTAGTTCAACCAGGTTTCAGACTGGCTAAAGTAGCCTCTTCTTTCATGGGGTACTGTACAAAATGTTACAATAAAATTCCTCCCCACATTCTAGAACTGAATGAGACGAAATTTAAAACTTGTATAAAACGCACACTATGCAGGCAGGCATATTATAAGTTGGGGGATTACATCACTGATAAAAATGCTTGGCTCAATGCTAGTCTTGCTCCACAACCACTAGGGCGCAAAAACAAGTGATATGCAGAACATTATTGTTCTGTAGAATTGTTGGACCTGCTGAAGACTGTATGAATATATTTGTATTATATAGACTCAATTTCTTTTAGTATAGTATAACTGCGCAGCACGTGTGTGAGTACTATGTACCCAACTGTAAATCTACCATTTGCTGTACCTTGGTGTCGTTCGTTGACTTGTGTTTGCCCTGGCAGTTGAGTGTGTCATGCTCTCTCAAATGTCTCTCTGATGGTGGCGTGTGTGTTGGATCATTCGGTTCCCTTCATGATGGTTGAGCTGGGTGGTGCCGATTCATGCGTCATGTTCGTGAACGGGCGCCGTCAGTTGGGATTGGTCTTAACTTAACTGCTTCGGATGCTAGTGTTTTTCTAGTGCTTATTATGTAACTGCACAGTACATGTGTGAGTACTTTTAATACTTTGTACGTAGTATAGTATGTAGTGATTCTGGGTGCATTGTCCTCACACATATAAATTTATTAATGTATGTACTTATGTACCTAAATTTTGTAAAAAAAACATATATTTTTTTAAAAGAGTAAGTATGGAGTTTCTTGTGCGTTCTTCTCCATAACAAGCTACTTTCCGAATGCACGGTAGAATCAATTTTTATTCCCTGTAAATTTTAATGTATTCTAACGTTCAAAAGTGCCGCTTTGTGGCCTAGTTGAAATAAAATATCTTTGTCTTTGTCTTTGATGTCTGCTCGGGTGAAAATAGAGAGCTAGATAGATTTATTGCCCCTGAAAGGCCCTGCATACTAAATTTCATGAAAAAGAGCCATTTTCGAAATTCTGATTATATATATATAGATACATAATACAAGATTTGCTTGTTTAAAGGTTTTAGATATATAATTATCAACACTACATGCTATATAATCAGATTGACTTACTAACATACAGAACAATGAGGCCTTATTCTGAAGTTCATTTACATTCTTGAATATAATTTCAGACAACAGAGAAGCAGATGCTGATGAAGGAACAAGGTGACCATGCTGGAGCTGGAGTGTCGGAGGAGATCTTGTACAGGATAGACATCCCTGCTAACAGATATGACCTGCTTTGCTTAGAAGGATTGGTTGATGGTATCTTAGTTTTCCAAGGAAAGTAAGTATTGAAATTTTTATGTAATCCTTACATAGTATAAAGCAAAGTCGCTTTCCGCTGTCTGTCCCTAAGTATGCTTAGATCTTAAACCATGCAACGGATTTTGATGCTGTTTTTTTAATAGATAGAGTGATTATAATACAAGAGGAAGGTTTATACACGCAGGCGAAGCCACTGGCAGAAGCTAGTTGGTTATAAACAATGATGGCCCAATTTATTGTATTAATAGACAGGCTTCATATTTGCACTAGCTGGCTCTTTTAATTAGTTTGTGGAGTATGTGTTCAATCATATTGTTTCTCAAATTTCCCAGTGGCCTTCCAGTTTCACTCACATGCATAACTTCTATTATACATTGTAAAGAGAACTGTGATCTAAAAATAGTTTACGTTAAATTTGCTTTTCATGTCTGTCTGTGTGACCATCAATTAATTAGAGAATTTATTCTTGAAGGTTCATGTGTATTGAAGTCATATAATTGTGCTAAGCAGGGTTAGGTCACTAGATTTTTTATATATGTCGTGGTGGCCCAGTGGCTAAGACCTCGCCTCTTGTGCTTGAGGTCGAAGGTTCAAATCCGGGCAAGTACCAATGTGACTTTTCCAATTCATATGTACTTTCTAAGTTTATCTTGGACATCGATGACAACGGTGAAGGAAAACATCGTGAGGAAACCTGGACTTATAGTTAGTATTTGTAAGTTTGTGCTCCATTGGTGTAATTGCTGCAAGGCGTTCCAGTGCGAGGGTAAACAAATAAATAAATTAATAAATAAATATAAGCAGAAGTTCTTTAAATTCTAAATGCTTGCACTTTAAATTTAGTCTAAATCTTGGCAAATAAACTAATTTCAGGAAAGCTCCACCTCAGTATACCCTAAAAAAGACTGAAGACTGTCACTCTCTGCACTTAACCCCTGCAACAGGACAGATCAGACCCTATGCAGTGGCCGCTGTGCTCAAAGGTGTCACATTCACCAAGGAGTCGTATGACAGCTTCATAGATCTGCAAGTGGGTAATGCTTATATTTATCTATTGTAACAACTAGGCGCAAGTTACTATTTGTCAATATTAGGGTTCCGTACCCAAAGGATAAAAACGGGATCCTATTACTAAGACTCCGCGGTCCGTCTGTCTGTCACTAGGCTGTATCTCATGAACCGTAATAGCTAGACAGTTGAAATTTTTACAGATGATGTATTTCTGTTGCCGCTATAACAACAAATACTGAAAACAGAATAAAATAAATATTTAAATGGGGCTGGTCGATGTGATAGTGGTCAAACCCTTCGCAATGCCGAATTCATTTGCGCATTTCGGCTGCTGGTTTCAGAACGGCAAACTTACACGAACTGATCTAAGGCGCCACCTTCAAGATATTGCCACAAGTCGACTGGCTATCTACGGTTGATCTGCATGAGACGATTATTGTTCCACCTGCATTTTGGATATTGGAACCGCCACGTGACCACAACAACCTCGTCGTAATCAAGACTGATTGCCACATGTTTATTTTGTTGAAAAAGTTTTACAATGCATGCGCTGCAATTTCAACTTCACCGCCATATTATCGCCTTGTGCAGACACGTTCATAGAGTTTATTTATTTTTTATTATTGGGACATAAAACAGTAACATATTAAAATATAAGTGCGACATAATAAATTTAAAGACTAGGTAAACGTGTAACCCACATCAATGTCAGCAGAATAATGATTAAGAAAATAATTAGCCGGACGATAATATTGGTTATCACGACAATAATATCGTCCTGTTACATCTTCACTTGCTCCTAAAGGTGGCTTCTAACTTATTTATTATTTATTTATTCAAAAATTATGTATGTAAAACACGTTAACAGCTATATCGCCAATGCGATGTTACTACCACAAAGATATTAGGACTTATAGAAATACAATAAAATATTACAATTATCAATTAAAATACAATGAATCATACAATTATTAATACAATTAAACGCAATAAAAACACAATTAAATACCATTATAATCCAAATCAAAATTCAATTAAAATCCATTTATCATATTATTAAACAACAATAAAATAAAATTCAAATACCATTATAATCTAAATAAACTTAAAAGCTCTAACGAGAAATCCTGTGTCTAATATAGGCTATATTAGAAGCAAGATTTTTTCTAGCTTCAAATTGTTAATACTTTTACGTAAATTAATAATCCTTGTCTCCCCAGGACAAACTACATCAAAACATATGCAGAAAGCGCACATTAGTGGCTATTGGTACCCATGACTTAGACACAATCAAAGGACCGTTTGTGTATGATGCGTTACCACCCAGCGAGATCAAGTTCAAGGCTCTCAACCAACAGAAAGAAATGACTGCACCAGAACTCATGGAGTTATATTCGGTAAGAATATCCACCTCATCATCTGCCTAGCATATGTACATCTATGTTGAGATAGGGTTCCAGACTAATTTGAATGCAATCCGAAGCATGGAAGTTAGAGTGTCACTATAGATCGACCATTCGTGTATAAAATTAAAGTTTTGTTTCTATGAGACAAGGCAAATCTGCATCTAGCAAGGTAAGCACTGTAATGTCGGCTATAAAAGTGGTGAGACTCGGTGGCCATCATTTTCCTTGATCTATCTATGGCTTAAAGGTGAACGCGTACCTAGACGCACCGCAGGAGCCACACGCGCTGCAGTCATCGCATTTTCTCAAAGCCCCGCGCAATTCGCGCCGAACGCATCGTATGCACTTCAGTACATCTTATTATATCAATATTTTCTATGCGGGTACGGATGACGTCTCCGCGCCGCCCGCACCGCACTCGCCGCAAGCATCGTACGCCCCGAATCTGATGACGTCATCCACACACTCTGGTTGAATCTGTATACATACAGCACGTTGTTGAAATGCGAACGTGCGGCGCGGATAGGTGCGCGAGGCTGCATACGATTTCATATAAAGACTAGCACTTCACCCGCGACTTCGTTCGCGTGATCCGTATTTTATACTACAGATGACTTTTTAGTTCACCCCCTTAAAGTTTTAATTTCCAAAAATCCCTTCTTAGTGCTCCCCTACATCATAAATAGAAGTCCTTTACAGTGAAATTCTTCAAAAATCTTCAACACCCCCTAACTCGTCTTTTAGGAGTAGTTTTGAAAAATTAATAATGAAGATCTTTACTATTTACTTAGGTTAGTATTTATGCCAAATTTCAAATATATAAGCCCAACAAATATCCACCATTTCATCTCAGGGGTAAAATTTCCAAAAACTAATAAATACATGAATTATTTTTATCAACCAAGAGTTAAACTAAAAGTTCAGGTGCCCAACTTACAAACTGTAGAAATTTTATACAAACTTTCAACGCCCTTTTTACTCCCTTAGGGGTAGAATTTCCGAAATTAAAAAAACTCAATTATTTTATATTAACCGAGAGCGTAAACCAACATTATAGTAATAGTTTCAACCCTTATTTTACCCCTTTAGGGTTTGATTTTCAAAAAACCAATAAATACATTAATTCTTTTTATAAACCGACAGCGTAAATCTAAAATTTCACATGTCCAACTTACAAACTGTAGAAATTTCATGCAAACTTTCAACCCCCTTACGGGTGGAATTACCAAAAAACCAATAAATATATGAAATATTTTTATCACGTGACCAATTCACAAACTGTTGAAATTTTATACCAACTTTCAACTCCCCTTTTACCCCCTAAGGGGCGGAATTTCCAAAATCCTTAGTGCGCACTTACGTCACTTGAGGAACCTCCCTGCCAAATTTCATCTTTATACGTCGAGCGGTTTTCTATATTTCGTGATGAGTGAGTAAGTGACCTTTCGCTTTTATATATAGTACCTGGGCGACCGAGCTCTGCTCGAGTGAAAATAGAGAAAACGACGTTTTCTAAAAATTAAACCTAGCTAGATCGATTTATCGCCCCCGGAACCACCATACGCATACTAAATTTCATGAAAATCGTTGGAGCCGTTTCCGAAATTCAGATTATATATACAAGAATTGCTCGTTTAAAGGTATTAGATATATTTATAAAATGCGATGACTGCGGCGCGTGTGGCTGCTGCAGTGCGTCTAGGTGCGCGTTCACCTCAAGAGGTTAGTAAAGTATTAATTCTAATTTGAACAGCAATGTAACTATCAGTGTTATTATCCAAATAATCAATTTGTTATTGGAAGAAAAAAATCTTAATCAACAAGACTCAAAATCCCAAATTCAAGCAGCAAGTAAGCAGTGTTATATCCTTATGTTCCAGACGCATGCTCAACTCAAACAGTACCTGGGCATCATCCGCGATAGTCCGGTGTACCCCATCATTAAGGACAAGAATGGCGTCGTGCTATCCATGCCGCCCATCATCAACGGAGACCACTCCAAGATCACGCTCGACACCAAGAATGTCTTCATTGAGTGTACTGCTACAGATTTGACCAAGGTAAAGTGGTTGCCATGGCCTACATAGATAAAATCAGAGGCGTCGTCCTAATAAAAAGCGATCATCGCGCGAATACGCGGTCATCGCTTTCATTTGTACTGCAAACAACAGAGGGTGCTTTCCAGTTTTACCGTTCAGAGAATGTGACGATCGCGTATTCGCGCAGTGATTACTTTCTATTAGGCCATGTTTCCATCTGCAACCAGCTCGCATGCAAGTTGGTTTACCGGCTACTGAGTTATAATGTGATCAATCTATCGATCTAAGTAATTAAGGTAATTAAACTTGCATGCAAGTAGCTTGCAGGTGGAAACACGGCATCAGCACAGACGCCTCAAGCAACTGCTGCTGAAATTGCACAAACTGAAACTGCACACGGCGTTGATCAGACACAGTGGGATCACATTTCAACATCTAATGACACGAACATACTATCCTCACTGGTCATATGGATTAAAAACATGGAATAATTACTGCCATGCAGTCACAAATTAAAACAGTAAAATATCGTACTATGATTTCAGCCGAAAGATGTCCACTGCGGGCAATAAACGAGAGGTTTCAAGCGTCGCCGCCGCGCCGCATTGATTGGTACTGCGCTTCTCGCATCCAAAGTAGTCTAAAAGGGTTCAAATCAAAACGAAACCAAGAAATATAAGTTGTTAAACTGTCATGGTCACTATCATTAACATTAGAATCGGGATATTTACCATGTTTACTATTTGTAGCGAGTTGCCGATATTTCGGTGCTGTTGCAAGCACCATGATCACGGATAGACTGAAGTTATTGTGGGTGTTGGGTGTATATGAGGAGACAAATCGGTCTACCCTCTTTCTTGTTCGTTTTCTGCACTCAGTACCGCTACCAGTTTATCCGTGATCATGGTACTTGCAACAGCGGCGAAATATCGGCAACTCGCTACAAACAGTAAATATGGTAAATATCCCGATTCTAATGTTAGAAACCAAGAAAGTTTAGATTTAAATGATTTCGGATTTTTGCCCATTTTGAGTTTTCTCAAACTTGTTTTACCAGCTAAATTATGTAAACTACCTACTTTGTATAGCTCAACGGAACTCCGTATCACTCCAGAAATACATCATAATCTTATCTTACTGCATCCATGCACACAAAAAGTCAAGATATTTTCCTGATATTTAGCACAGCCTTAATGTTTATTCATTTTTCCTTCCAGGCGACCGTTGTCCTAGACACGATAGTGAGTATGTTCTCAAAGTACTGCAGCAATGAGTACGAGGTGGAACAGTGCAAGGTGTTCGCACCAGACGGCACCTACGAGGTATACCCCAAGATGAGAAGCCGTGAGGAGACCATCAGTGTGCAGAAGGCTAACAGCTACATCGGTATCAAGTAAGGACATTATCATGACCGCTATATATGTAGGAACAGCCGCCAGAATGAGGAAGAACAGTGCATCACTGTTGATGTGTTAACACCATGGTGTTCGCTCCAGGCGGCATCTTTATGGTTTACCCAAAGATGTGGAGTCGCGAGGAAACCATCAGCATTCAGACGGCACTGGGCGATGAGCACTTTTACTCTATAATAAGCCTAAAGTTTCAAAGATTTTTGTAGGGTTTCTGTATTAAGATAACATACCAAACTTGCTTCATGCCCAACAGGTAGCAAAGAGTTTTGGTCCCTGGCTAAGTCGGTTGAATCAAACTTTTGTCGCTCCTCACTACCACAACTGCTCAAACCCGACAGGTCACTGGCCCACTCCGCTGAAGAAAAGGCAAATTTGTTTGCCTACCTTTTTGCGAAATCTTTGCTAAGACGGGATACCAGCAAATGTACCTAAAATCTGTGCGCCTGAATTGTCTCCGATCTTGACACGCCTATGTCGCCTTTCGATAGAGACTGGAAAAGTGCCGAAGGCTTAAATGCAAGCCAATGTACAGCCCGTGCCCAAGAAGGGCAGTCGAGCTGACCTGGGCAACTACAGACCTATCTATGTAACGTCCATCCGCTGTAAGAGTATGGAACGTGAACTCAAGAGTAAGCTCCTGGCATAACTAGAAGCAAACGACATCCTCAGTGACAGCTAATATGACTTCCGCCGAAATCGGACCACTGGGGATCTTCTTCTTCAAATCTTCTAGGCTTCAAAGCTCCAGAGCCGCGAACATCGACGCCGAGTTACTAGTCTGCCGGTTTTGTATCTGTTACATTTCGGGGAGTGTGCGATGGAACTGTACAATTTGATTCCGCCTAGCCCTTTCCATCATCGGACTACAAGACGTACGGCAATACGCCATCAGTACATGGTGGCCATCCCACCCTTACGCACAAAGCGTTTTGGTAATACTTTCATTGTGCGCACAGCCAAGGAGTGGCATTTCCTGCCGGAGACTTTGTTTCCTGATAGCTAGAACCTTGGGGTCTTTAAGTCAAGAGTGAATAGGTTACTTCCAGGCAAGCGTGCTTCACCGTCGACCACATCACCGCTTACCATCAGGTGAGATAGTCGCCAAACGAGGGCAAATCGATATAAAAAGACAATGTTCAACTCTCATAACAGCGATAGCGATGCAGGATTATGAAGTGATGTTTGCGTAGTCCGATACAAGGATGTTTATTATACGTTGTTAAGGATCATGCATGTGAAGGTCAGATAGGCAGTCGCTCCATGTAAAACACTAGTACTCAGCTAAATCCGGTAAGAGTGGAAGCCGACCCTAATGTACTTGGGAAAAGGCTAGGCAGATTGATTGTTAAGGATCATGCATGTTACGAATAGGCTTTGGGTATTTTCAAGGAAATGAATTATAGAAAATGATTGTTCCACAGTGAAAACGCTGACACGCTAGCAGCGCTGCTGTCGCGCATGTGTCTGTCGACGAGAATCTCTCGCGACGACACGCTGCACGTGTGCGTGCCGCCCACCCGCCATGACGTCATCCACGCCTGCGACCTCTACGAGGACATCGCCATAGCGTACGGGTGAGTTACTTGTTCATCATCATCATTCCAACCGAAAGACGTCCACTGCTGGAAATAGGCCTGTACCCAGTTTCACCACTTCGATCGGTCCTGTGCGTTTCGCATCCAGCGTAGGCCTTCCAAGGCAGCATCTGCCGGTATACGGTCGCCACTCCAGAACATTTCGGGCTCCATCGACGATCTGTACTGCGAGCAATGTCCACTGCCATTTAAGTTTTGCAATTCTTCGGGATATGTTGGCTGCCGGTTCTCTTCATTTACTGCTGCGATCACGCAAGTTGCTTGTTCAATTGAAATTCAAGTTGCTTGTTACTTTACTTTAATTATATCATAAAATCAAGCATGTATACGCCCAGAAGGGTTAAGTAGAGGTGTATCTATTGTACACTGTTCCCCAATTATGTTTAAGTCCAATGCAAAAGGGGGCGAGCGTATTGCCATCAGCCGGGGACAAATCCAGACCCAGGGTTGCTACTTTTATTATGTGTAGAATAAAACCTCTTAGTTGAAGAACTCGGCAAGCGGATGACTGCAACCATTTCTATGTCTACAGCCAAACAGCATCTTATGTGAATTTGCATATCATGTGACACCTTCAAGGGCGGATATCACCGATGATACTAATCGCGATCAGTATCTTTGGTGAAATCCACCCCAAAATGGCAGAGACAGGCACGCTTCCCTGTCAGATGGACATGGATGTAATGACTACTTACCATATGATGAACCGTCCGAATGTTACATAAACAACAATTTTTACATGTATAAATTATGTATGTATTATTATGTCCAGATACAACCGCATAGCTCGTCGCCCCGCAAAGGTGGTGACGACAGGAGGACAAGACCCCATCAACAAGCTGACAGAACAACTGCGGCAGGAGTGCGCGCACGCAGGGTACACTGAAGCTCTTACCTTCACACTTGTGAGTATCTCATAGGAGGGAAAGAGACAAGGCAATTGCGTTAGCTATGAAAAACGTTGACCGTTACAGCTAGTACACACAAAGCGATCAGCGATGCATTTGACGCGCGTTGGTAGCGTACATACACCGCGTTCGGCATGGCGTTCCACGAGCGTTACTAGGGCGAGTATACTTCTGAAAATGCCAACCATCACCTCCCAATTCCGTTTTTTTTAATCATTTATTTTTATAATCGGGACTTTCCATATCCAAAATAGCTGGGCGTTTTTGGTTAACATCGATAAAGAAATCCGTTTCAAAATGCTCTATCTCCATTTTCGTCAAAACATGCGTCCACTCTACACAAAAGCGCGTGATCACATGTACGACAAAATGGCAGCCCATGTATCTAGATGCGCGGCTGACGCCCGCACAACGAGCTCTAACTAAAAATGACAACGCGCGCTTCTCTAGGAGCGTTGCATTTGCATGTGTTCGGATGTATCGGACCACATGCTTTTTAAACATACTCCAGCTTCCTCATAAGTGTTAGGATAATTCTATCTATGCCAATATTTAAGGCATAATAGAAGCAATCAAAGTACGGAGTCTTAATTTAGCTGCCATAAAAACTTCGTTAATATGAGTCGTTTAGTACGTGTCAGCTGAAGTGATGTCACTCCAGCTTAAATATTATTAGTATTTTTATGGTCGCGAATCATGTTGATCGAGACAATGACAAGAGAACCACTGTTTGACCTGTAAATTGCAAAAAACGTAAAATTATTTTAATTTTGCGGGCTAACTTTTCGCATCCACCTTAACCGAATTACAGAGAGCAAATCGCATAAAAAAACAATAATAGTAGTTCTCTCGTCGTCTACAGTTGATAAGAATCCACTTTTTAATATTACACATTAATGGTTCTATTAAAGTTCAGTCGGCTCTCAGACTATATCTTCAATAAATAATATTTTGAGCGCGAGTTAAAATGACTTCTAATAGAATGCCTGCTAAGTGCAAACTTGGTTGCAATAATGTAGCGCACGAAATGGCAACGCCGCTCCGTACCTCCTCCGAAATAATAATTTGATCTTTTTGGCGCGGAAACTATTTTTTGTTTACTACGTGGAAACTATTATATCATTATACCAGCTATTATTCCTTAATTTTTG
Source organism: Orthosia cruda (assembly GCA_964057195.1). Classification (NCBI taxonomy): domain Eukaryota; kingdom Metazoa; phylum Arthropoda; class Insecta; order Lepidoptera; family Noctuidae; genus Orthosia; species Orthosia cruda. The sequence continues at coordinate 40,739,698 of OZ059829.1, forward strand.
AGCTATAATACATAATCATAACTTCTTTTGTTCGGAAGATATAACATGGCAGCTGGGGTGACGTCAATCCAGCTCACACACACGTTTTTTGATTGTAGTTTCAACACTTTTTAAGTATTATCGTTCAGTACTTTCCTTCCATGTATTGCAGCTATTATGCCTTATTTTTTTGACTTTAGTCCAAAACCCTAACCTCACTGGTTTGCCTGTATTGAATGAGGAAGCTGGGGTGACGTCACTCCAGCTGACACATACTAAACGACTCATATTAACGAAGTTTTTATGGCAGCTAAATTAAAACTCGATACTTTGATTGCTGCTATTATGCCTTAAATATTGGCATAGATAGAATTATTCTAACACTTATGAGGAAGCTGGAGTTATGCACATTTTTTAAACGCGGGTTACCAAAGTCAGTCCGGGGCAGTGGTCCAACTGCTCTGTACAACTAGTTGGACCATGGGTCTTTACTAGGGGCAGTTGTCCTACTTTAAAAATAGTTGGTCCACAGCACCTTTTTGGAGTTCCGTGGTCCAATTTATTTAAAAAATTACTTGCCAACTCTAAAAACCACAACTTCATCTTTATGTGTGTATGGTACCTTCTGGTTTACGGTTATATTAAACCTCTTTGCAGTAAAATAACAAAATTAAAGTCGGGTGACTAATTTTTATAAACTCTTTTTTTACAATGTTTTACAACATTCAACGAAATTTATCTAAAGCATGACCTACAGTAATATCACCAGAAATCAGTTGTAGCTGAATTTCTCGTATATAATCATCATTCTCAATTTGGTCCATACGTCTTTTGTGTGCGATTTCGCTTGATAAAGTTGTATAATTTTATAAAACATTTAATAGACGTAACATTGTAACATTTTTTGCATTAATGGGCCGACTTAGTTTTACATGTGAGCTTTCTGAAATGTTATTAGACCTATGCCTCTGGCTAAATTCGCTTATAAGCTGAGAAAATTCATCAAAATTTTCTTTAATCCAATAACGCTCTATATATGAAATTAGTTTGTTAGCTTCAACACCACTTTCTTTTTTTATATAATCCCAGCCTTCTACAAATTTATCACTCTGCAATAGTGGAAAAACTGAGCATAATGAAATAGTTATTTTGACTCTTTTTGATTTAGTTTTTGAGTAACCAATTTTTTTTGCTTTTCTCCAAATACATTGTGAACGATCATAATAACAGCCTACAATTTTAACTGACGTATATTTTTTTTAATGCGGTTCAGAATAGACATTTCAAAGTCACTATGTAATATTTTTGGATCCCAATTTAACTGTGATCTTAGCATTTCAAATAACGCATAATAAGTGGATTGCTTTTTGTCACTTAAAAAAGCAAAAACCAAAGGCGCAACATTAGTAGACTCACTTGTGCTTCCCGTATCTCCAAATATAGTAAATAATTGTACAAAAGGTCTGGGGCAACATTTAAAGGTTCCGTCCGCAAAATACTCATTTAACTTTTTCATCAACTCTCTTGCTTTTAATTACCAAAAAACTATTATACGCGTTCCTTCATAATAATAATCAGTAAATAGAAAATCTTTAAAGTTTAGTGGTACTTCTATTACTTCCGTATTAGAAAATACCGTTTTTGAAACACCTAATGATTGGTTTCTAGCATTATAAAGGCTATGCTTCAAATTTGAATATGATGGAAATGTAGTTATAATATCATATGTTGTATTTTTATGTTGAGTTAAAGTATCGTGATACAGTTTTGGAATAGGTTCATCGGAAACCTTTACTTGTTTTTTGAAGTTGTCTATTGATAGCGATATTTCATTTTGTACTTCATTTGGAATACAATTATCACAATGTGGCGTCGTGTTTACAACTTCATCCTTTACCTAAAAATAAAGAAAATCTTCCATTACTTATTGTGTTTAACTGTGTTTCCGTAATAACTGTAGGATTGGACTATAAATAGAAATTCAAGGATGCATATAATTACCTATTAAAACGTACATTAACGGTCACAGATCCTTTGCAACTCATTTTCCTTTTTTTTCCAAGCATCCAGTACCTACCTATTTACTCTAAAGAGGGTCAATATTTGCGTATCTCCAATATGCATTTCCACTTTTGTAAACACGAACTTTATAGTATTGGCGACAATTCCATAGCATCACCGTTCCACCTTTTCTTTCCACATAAACACACGCAACCTCTTCATTCATTATTTTTTAAATATTATATTTGTAATTATTAGATAATTTTATGTACGATTTTATTTCAATCAAAGTCTGTGTAAAGTATAACACATTTTACTGACAAATGCATTGTACTATAATTGACAACAAGCATCCAGTACCTACCTATTTACTCGTACTACTAATATAACCGTAAACTAGTAGGTACCATACACACATAAAGATACAGTTGAGGTTTTAGAGTTGGCAAGTTATTTTTTAAATGAATTGGACCACGGAACTCCCAAAAGGTGCTGTGAACCAACTATTTTTAAAGTTGGATAACTGCCCCTAGTTAAGACCCATGGTCCAACTAGTTGGACAGAGCGGTTGGACCACTGCCCCGGACTCACCAAAGTGCGCTCTGCAAAACGCCTAATGTGTACCTTCTCTGAATCTAAGTGCAGTACTCCCTAATCTTATTGGCCGGGCTGAACATAGGCTTTCCGATGGAGAGGGCACGGTGCGCTGCTGTTATTGTATGAGTGTTTGTACTAGTGCCCAGCCACTGTAGCCAACTTCAGACCGTCCAAAAAGATTGGGGATTATTGTAGCAGACTGTACCAAATAAAACTTGTGGTCGACATAGCCCTATATTAGCAGTAGTGGTAGAAGCCGTTGGAAACGCCTTCCAAAGAGACGAACACGAGTTTGCCAATCACCGCAAGCTAGGTGGGCAGATGTGTGAGAGTGCCTAAATGGCATTTAATTGTAGAGCCCTATGCCCAGCACTGTTACAATCTGATGATGCGATGTGAAAAAGAGGCGTAGAAAATCGTTCCAAGCTAAAAAAAAAACAAAATTGATCTACAATATATAACCAATATTAGCAGTAGCAATAGAACTGATGGCAGAGAAACAAACGCGAATCGGCAAGCTTAGGGTACCTACGCACTATGCGGTTAACCGGAACGCGGTCAGCCAGACGGCAATCAAAAATATGTACGAGAAACTAGTTTTTATCCGCACTGCGATGCGGCTGCAGCTGGTTGCGGCTGCTGCCGGACGGTTGACCGCGTTTCGGTTCACCGCATAGTGCCTAGGAGGCCTTAGGGTTTGCCAATCACCGCCTACAAGCTAGGTGGAGCTACAAGCTTCGCATGGCAGATGTATGTGAGTACCTAACTGGCATGTGATTGAAGAGGTTTATGTCCAGCATTGTTATTATGAAAAAGAGGCGAGCACATTCGTTTCAATCAAAGAGTTTATACCGTCATAAATCTCAAAAGCTATCTTTGTTTTATATAACAAAATTCAATTGCTGTTCGTTAGTCTCGCTAAAACACAAAAACGGTTTGACCAATTTCAATCATTATTTTTAGGGTTCCGTACCCGAAGGGTCCAAACGGAACCCTATAGCTGTCACTCACGTGTCCACCTGTCTGTCTATTGTCTGTCACACAGGTTTTACAGTCAAATGGTTGGAGCTACAGTTTTCAAATTTTCATTAGTCAGTGTTTCTTTCAGGTACTACTCCGGGGGGGCTACTGAGTATACTTACTGCCCCCCCGGGGCGTTTGGAACTTAATCAATAGTAAATTGAGTAGTGCATGAAATATTAAAGTAGCCAATTAGTTAAACAGCTGTATATAGTTAGGGCGCGTACACATAGAACATCCGTTTTACAGGATCCTTTTTAACTGTATGGATCAGTATTTTTTACTGGATCCGGAATACTGTATTCTGTATGAACTCGCTCATACAACTACATACGCTAATAACATATACGTTTAAACGGACCTGTAAAACGGATGTTCTATGTGTACGCGCCCTTAGTAGTTCGCGTTTGTATAATGAAAATTATAGCTGTGTCCTTATCACAGAGTAAATTATATTATAGGGTTATGTGTACTTATCGTTATGTGTACGCAAGAAAAAAGCCACGAAGAATAAGATTTTTGTAAAGAATATTATTCTTCGTGGCTTTCTACAATGTTAGTTTGACAATTTTGGTTCAGCTTAAAGCATGTTTTATTCATTAAAATACTAATAATAATTGGAATTGATTTTAAATATTACTTTGTTTCCTATATTTAATCCGCCCCCCAGATCTCTTAACCGCCCCCCCAGATCTCTTAACCGCCCAACCGGAAAATTTTGTCTGAAAGAAACACTGTTCAAAGTGTAAGCACCTGGTTGACCCAAAGACATACAAAGAGTCAAATTTTTTTTTTACCGTTTTTAAGTGAATCCCATACAGGCAAAGGGGGCGCGATGTTTAGAGCTCGTTGATTTGAGAGAAAAACAATAGATATTTTTTGAAGTATAATACAGCATTTATCGTATTATGCTTCAAAAAATATCTATTCATTTTCGAAATTGAGACTGTGTCGAAATAATTAACTGTCAAAATTCAGAATGACACTCATGGAAAGCCATCAAAGTAAACTTCTTAAAAAAAAAACCGAAGGATTTTTACTTCCCATGACCGAATATGAACTTCAAATTTGATGATAATGTTAATTATTACGTATGTTTTAAAACAAATACCAATCTACGCTAATACTATAAAGACGAAAGCTTTGATTGTTTGTAAGTTAACTCAAAAACTACAGGACCGATTTTAAAAATTCTTTCACCAATGGTATGCTACATTATCACTGAGGCTACATTGTCATCGAGTTAAATTAGGGATCCCTACGAAAACTTCAATAATGTAACCAAAGGAGTTAAAAATTAAACATAAAACGCCTTACATCGCATGCGCTGCGAAAATTATTGATGATAGAACAAAAAAAATGTACTTCAATATTAAAGAGCATATCAAAATCAACAAAAAAGTTCGCGATAACATAATATATATATTAAGTCTATATATTAAGGTTGACCGCAATAACCATTTTTATGATATTTAAATTTGGTGTAAAATACTGTTTTATGTGCAAAGGTGTCTTCAACAATATCGTGAAAATCCTTATCTTTCTTGCGAAGTACTTCTTTTTTAAAGAGATTACCAAAGTGATAAAATATAAATCGACTAAAAACTGTGTTTTTAAACACGTATACACCCGTGCGAAGCCGGGGCGGGTCCCTAGTATATTGGATCAGATTTTGCTTTGAAATTTCCAAATTTTTCCAATTAATACCAACTTGTTTTTGCGGTTTAGTACGGAACCCTAAATATGCGAAGTCCTAAACGCACTTGCCCGATATTTTGTTTGGACGCCTGAATCCAGGAGTGTTTTAAAAATAAACTATTTGCGTGGGTGGGTAGGTAGGTAGGCAACGAAGACGAGAGCGAAGCCGCGGGCACAGCTATACACAATTAATCATTATCATTTCTCTGCACAGTGTTCCCGCGACGACGTAGCTTCCAAACTCGGAGTGAAGATAGAAGATGTGCCGGCAGCCCACATCTCGAACCCCAAGACGTTGGAATTCCAAGTTGTCCGGACACTGCTGCTACCAGGGCTGCTGAAGACGCTTGCCGCTAACAAGAAGATGCCTCTACCGATGAAGCTGTTTGAAATCAGTGATGTTGTGCTGCAGGATAAGAGTGCGGGTCAGTAATTTACACCTTTTATTTTTATTGTTAGGCTCGCACTTGACCACTATCTCACCTGATGGTAAGCGATGATGTGGTCGACAGTGGAGCACGCTTCATCGTCGTCATCATATCAGCCAAAATATGCCCACGGTTGGACATAGGCCTCCCCCAAGCGTCGCCACACTGATCGGCCCTGCGCGTGTAGTATCCACTGGAAGCACGCTTGCCTCTAAGCATCGACCACATAGCCACTAGACGCCTAATAACAGGCGAGCGATGTCTGTCAACACATATGACTAAAAAGATCATATACAGGTAATACATGTCGCCACTCGACAATTTCGAATTAGTACCGACCACTTCTGTGAGCCATAAACACTTCCGTGTCAGTCAATAAAAATTGATGAAATAAATTTTATAATGGCCTCTTGTACAATACGTTGCTATGGTAACAACAGCCAGACATCGAGTTTCCGAAAAAATAACATAACATTAAATTGATAAGTTAATAGTTACATAAACATAATTTTCTAATATTATTTATCGGAGTTCATATTATAATGGTCAAGTTTGTAGATGAACACGCCCACCGCATGTTTGCGTCTCTTTCTTTTTAAAGTATTTTTTTCGCTATCTCTTGTCCTCTATAATTTCGTAAACAAAACTAGTGAAGCACCATATCCTATGACCAAATCTGTTATCGATAGAACTAGAAACCTAACAAATACAGACATTAAATTGAATAGTTTATTAATTGTGAAACGATTTTTTGATTACGTTTTTTACTAATATTTAATATTACTATATTTAAGAACCAACAACCGAAAAAAAAGTATGTTTACCTTTAGAATTTTGTTTCCTTTTTTTTAATTTTAGCATTTTATGTTATTACTAAAATGTTAAAACGCCGTATAATTAATAATAAAAAAGGTAATATTAATTTAAAAAAAATACAAATACTATTTATAAAAATCGATACCTTCCTGGTTTTATTTAAACCTGTCCCACCCTTAATGATGCCTATGACCTTGGTAAGGGACCAATCAGAGCGCAGTACCCCGTGCCTCATACCTCAGCTAGTTGACAGAATTGTTTTGATGTATTAGATCAAGCATTAGGCGTCTAGGGGTTATGTGGTCGATGCCTCTAAGTAACCTATTCACGTTACACATAATATCACACTGTCAAGTACACTAAAATTTTGCCAGTTTTGTTTATTTACCGACTTCAAAAACAGGAGGTAATCAATTCGACACGTATGTATTTAATATTGTTGGAATTGCCCAATATTCACATAAATTACTCTACCGGCTTCTAAACATGTGTGCCAAATTTCATTAGTGTATGTTTGTTTGTCCACGCATTTCGCCGAAACTAATTTGCGGATCGTGACCATTCTTTTTTTATTGGATTAGGAATCTCTTAACTTAGGGAATAGTGCAAGTTTCATCCAAATCGGTTTAGCAGTTTTCAAGATATGGAACATACAACCGAACTCCTTAGCGACAAACAGCACGAATGTGTAAATTGAGGTATTATGGGTATTTTGTCAATCCTTTAGGTACCTTACTATAGAACTTGGTTACTTTTTAGTTTTTTTGCTTTTGAAGTCGGTTTTTTTTTATGTTAAAATGTTTTTTTTTTTCATTTATTAATAAAAATTACTCTCTGCAGAGAGAGCAGTGGTGGCCCAGAAGTAACGACACTGACTTATGTGTCGTAGGTCGTGAGTTCAAACCCAGGCATTCGCTTTACTTTGTGTAAATTATTTCATCACCACTGCTCTTAAAACGACACTGACTTATGTGTCGTAGGTCGTGAGTTCAAACCCAGGCATTCGCTTTACTTTGTGTAAATTATTTCATCACCACTGCTCTTAAAACGGTGAAGGAAAACATCGTGAGGAAACCGGCATGTCCTAGAACCAAAAATTCAAAGACATGTGACATCTACCAAACCGCACTGCGTCCGCGTGGTGGATTAAGGCCCATTACCTCTCTCATAGAGGGGTTGCCTGTGTCCCAGCAGTGGGAACATTATAAGGCTGATGATGACTCTGCAGTAACAGTTTAGCCCAACACGTGCATGGAGTCATCAATTATATTATTACTACAGAGATTATTATAAATTTACAATTCCTACTGATTATTATTTAAGTAACCCAAATAATTAAAACAATATTAACAATAATTGAATAATAATACATAGTTCCATTGGTGCGTCTATTAGTAACAAATAAGGAAGCCTTGTTAATGCACATTAAGGGCCGCGGCCATCACAAGTCATTAAGAACCGGTTTCTAAATTGAGATTTTGTAATTAAGAACGTGTCAAACCTTACTTTAATGATTAAGTTTGGTTTAAAACTTATACTCAACTTCAAATTCTTTAGCCAGAAATCGGGGGTCAATGCGTCTAGTATTAAACATTTGATTGTAGAATGTACAGAATTTGAGGGGTTACACCAGCCTAAAAAAAATCAGTCGATGATAGCCTTATCAAAGTCAATCCATTGGTTTTAGAAGTTCTATATTTTTATACTGAGATCAAAACTAAGCGCCTTTCGCACTCGTGCTCCAACTTCCGCATTCAGTCCAAAACAATAGCATAGGGCACACATGACATATTTACATAAAACAATTTACTCTGTATTTAGGGCATACGGAACTAGAGCTGTCAGCCTAACCTAATTAAGGAATGTAGGTGACTGTTTTACTAAGTGCAAGGACATGTACGTGTATTCAGAATAAATAAATATTTACATAAGATTATGCGTCATGTAAAGAAACAGACCTATTTTAACAAATTAATTAATTCATCGATATATTAACCTACTAGTTGGGCTACTTCGACAAATAGGTAAACGAGTAATAACTGTTATTTAAATAATTTTGTTTTCACGTGTGTAAAATTTATGAGATGTGTCTACTTCCTCATTGTTCGTAGACAGCTCCGTGATAGAACGTGTTTAAAGTTTTTATTGAAGTAGACAGTTTGATCACGCCAAAATATTGCAACTGTGTAAAAATGTAACCATCATCATGCTGGACATATCGCACGTCATTATCTGCTGCTCCTAGAAACCTTGCCAGGCTTGTCGTCGGTCTACCTAGCCTGTGGGCTTAATACGCAGTCTATATGCCTTTCCTAAAATGCTACGCCCAGCGCGCCAGTAGTATGACTGTTGACCTAATTTATAGGATTCGTCGTATATTGTAACATACATAATAGTTGAGACCAAGCCGATATTATTTTCGTTTGACCCCAATGCACAGATAACCTCCCAATAGATACCGCATGCCTACTATTTTGTTTGATTCCGAGCTCACCAAATTTGGCGGAAGGCACGGGTTGCGCGGGGTGTGACAAGTGCGCCGTGATTGGCTATTCAAGGTGACGGTACTTGTCGTAGTGATGGGACATGCGCATTAAAAGTCGATAAAAATATCGATATTTTTGAAACAGAATGGTTAAACTTTTTAAGTAAAATTTCTTAAGCGACGATTTCATAATTACTTTAATAATAATAAACAAAAAAACATCGATCGAGAAAATTAAAATTAATTAAGTAGTTTTTAAATTATGCGGTTGAAAATTACAGCCTAGTTTCTTACTCATTGCTATATTGGCAGGACAGCCATCAAAGGTCACGCATTTAACGATAATGTTAACCTCATTGCATAGTTCTATTGCTTGTTTAAGTAGGAATACTTTTTGGTCAGCTGTTATACCATTAATTAAAAAATATCCTATAGGTACTTTCCATTTCCCGTGTAATGGGACTACCAAATACACCAGTGCATCAGTACACTCCTCTCTGCAATCGGCATCTATGCTCCCTCCGAAGTCCACGTACCCATACGTCTTCTCCACCTTACTCTTTATTTTCATTTCATCAAAGACGATGCAGCAATGAATAGGAGTTTCAGCCTGTTCGGCCTTAAATCTTAAAGCTTCAAATGCTTCCTTTGTAAAACCTGGATGTCCATTCACCGACCTGTACCACTTACCTAGGGTTTTTATGGAGGGCAAATAAGTATTAAAAGTTTTGCGTACGTAATTGTATGCCTTGGTCGAGTAAAAATTTAGAGTAAGGGCGAAGGCTCTTAGTTGTGGCGAATATTTCTTCCTTATAATAGTGCCAGATTTTTCTTTTAAAATTTGTCGCCGAACGAGTTCACCGGATTTGACCCCTAACGAATTCAAAATGTGGTTGTTCTCAGCAGTAATTAATTTTTTTTTTTCCAACTCAGCCAAAAGTGATTTTAATGAAATAATTTTGCTTCTAAGTCTTCGGTTAGAATCACGTAATTTTCTCAATTTTGTGTTTTTAGTTTTAACAGTGTTGCCTAATTCAATAATTCTTCTACAGAGACGCTTTTTGATAGGACTATCGTATGCAGATGGTGTAGTGGCTAAAGCAATAAACTGTCTTTTCCTGGTTGGAGTACTTTTAGGTGTTGACATTATGCCCGTGCCATGCGAAGTTGACGTGGACGGGAGTTCTGCCAACGTAGACGGAATAGATGAAAATTGAGTCTGTAATTTGAAAAACGTTGTGCTTACATTAGGTTACCGACTATTACTATAACTTCAACCCAGCATATATTTATACCTACCAAAACGGGTAAATTCAAAGTTGGTAGAGCAGAATCCATTAACCTTCTACGATTTTTCAAGGCAAAAAAGTTGTCTTCCGTGAAATGTCTGGAGCAAATAACACTAGTCTTGGTAGGAAACCATTTCTCTCCACGACGAGTTGCAGCAATCCATTTGGCTCTCCGCTCGGGGCATTTCGGAAAACTAAAATATCAATATTTAATCATTATACCGTTATACGCCGGTGGTGGTGGTGTGGCACACAAAATGTGTTTTATATTAGTTATACATTTTAGTTATTATAAACCAGCCTTAATAAATGAGTAATGACTGTAATAAACACAATCGTGTTTTATATTCTTTCCCGTTTACTGTGTTGACAGACTGGCACTCAAGTTAGCTGGCACTTAACAGGTAGGTACTTAATAAGGGACCTCTTGTGCGACTTGCTAGCTAGTTTGTTTATTTGAAAAAATCCTATGTAAACAAAGGCACATTGAGCTCTTGTTATGAGTATAGCACAATCAGTTCAAATAAAAATAAACTAATTTGTTATTTTTTAAATAATCATTTTAACTAAATTATTTTATTCTCATAAATAATTAAATATCGATCATCGATACTTTTCGATAAATAAAAACGTATTTTTTCTCAACACTTTTACTTTTGTGGGAAAAAGATAGCAATATAAAAATTCCTTATGAGTGAAAGAGACTTTCACAAAAGACATCAACGAGCGCTACTGCAAAATGTGCAATTTTGGTTTACTAACCATTATAACTTGACCTTTTTTAGATTGGCCAATATGTATTATTTTACTTACCGGTGGAATGTTATCCCATCTTTTTTCGAACTTGAAGTGCTGGATGATTTTCCACACCATTTCACTGCACAATTCGTCATTATTTCTAAGACAAACCGTTGATAACTATTTTTTTAACAGAATTAAAACTAGAAATTTCTTGCGTCCCTACAGCTCTAATATCTGGTCGACACTAAAGAGATCATACCTAGCACTGAGTTATATCAGCCTAAATAGGCTGATGTGTGGTGCGCGTAAGTTGTCTTCTATGCGGAATCTATTGGGAGGTTATCTGTGCCCCAATGTGTCATCCGTGTACCTATAACATATAAAATAATCTAGGTAGTCTGCGATTTATATAGAATTGAGCTAATGAAGAAGAGATATATTTAGGTATTTGACAATTCTTATTCATCATCATTCTCCTGAACTAGATAGATCCTAATCGCAGTTTATTTGGATTCGACGCAGTTCGTTATTTTTCTTCTAAACAACTCCATCAGTCGCAATGGCATATTCAGTTTTAACACAGTCCATCGTTTTTTACAACGTTCTCGATACTTATAGCCGCCCAGATTATAACTTAATTTTTTTTTCACAAATATTTTTAAAAGATTTCGTGTTGAAAATCAAAAATGCGAACTTACGAAACGACTACCGACTGATCTGACTGAGCTTCACAGATAGCAAGTTTTCAGCACGATAAAATCTAGTATGTTGTATCCTCTTGCAAGGTATCAGGTTGCTTATCCATTAGCCCAGGATTACGACGCAGTAGCGAAAACAATACTGTATTGAATCATAACACGATTATTACCTACATCCATATCTGTTGTCTAGATTAAAGGAATCACTACTGCAGCTAGAATTACAATGCTATTCAAGATATGAGTAAATAGTACCCGCTGTATTAATGTAGCTGATTGCCAGTTGTTGAAACTAAGTTTAGTTTTATTTTATTAGTTACTTTAGAATCCTTATCTCAAGGGACTTATAGCATACTTGCTTCGGCCCGCGGATTCTCCCGCGTGAGAACTGTTTTATTATCGCGATGGAACATTGCTCCGAGATAAATATGCCTATATGCTATTCCAGACTATAATTAATCTATATCTGTGCCAAATTTCATCCAGATCCGTTCAGTCGTGATTGAGTAACAAACATCCATCTTTCCGTCCAAATTTTCAGATTTATAATATTACTAGCTAACCCACGCAGCTTCGCTCCCGTCAACTGGCTACCTACCTACCCATCTACCCTACCTACCCTATATATATGATTGTTACGTACCATAAACCGTTTACGCTATGCACGCAACGAAATTACTCAAAACGGAATATTTTTTCCCGTTTTTTGAAACATTTTTCATTTATACTGATCTCCTATTGTTCTTAGCTTGATTTCAGCTTTATAATATTAGTATAGATTAAAAACAGGTATTAGTTAAAATAATAATTGTACTTTGTTGTCATCAGAAACGGGTGCCCGCAACGAGCGTCGCCTGTGCGCGGTGCACTGCGGCCGCGCGGCCGGCTTCCAGTTCGTGCACGGACTTCTAGACAGGGTCATGGCGCTGCTCAGGGAGCCCTGGAACAAGGACACCGGCTACTACCTGCAGCAGTGCGAAGGTATGGAACCTTCACATAGCCGTGGGTTCTCATCCCATACAAAGAAAATGTCCCGACGTACTTTACTGATTATTTGATTTATCTATCGATATCGATTGATTATTAGATGGTGATCTATCTATCGCCGTGGAACGGAACCGAACGCGATCGATTCACAAATAAAATCGGTATAATCAGATGAAAAACGCTTATTACGTGGCACGGTATTTCATACAAACATTCAAGTCCAGAAACTTGATAACGAATAAAAAATGTTTTTAATATTAATAAGCGACGTACCTAAAGTTAGTAAATCTTGAACTTTTTTGAAAAAGAGGTACGTGTTGGCTACTTCCCCTGAACGAAGAAATTATTATACAAAATAACTTGCCTTGTTAGCTAACTTCATAAATTGTAAGGCATGCTTATAATTATGCAGGGTGGGCAAAAAATCGTGGATCAAACGAAACCGGTCGACAGTTGGGGTGATTTGCAGTAAAATTATACAACTTTTAAAAGCTCTTTAATTGTCTATTGAAATATTAATGCTTTTACAATTTGATATGTACACATCAATAGACACTGGTGGGCATTGAAGTCAGCTTATAGTACTCCCCAATTTTATTGGCTGGCCTGGAAATAGGCTTTCCGATGCGCAAAGCACGGCGCGCTGCTGTTTTTGTATGAGATTTACTACTGCGCTAAAATGTAGCCAAAGCACTATACATTTTATAAAAATCCGCGTCATTGCCATTCAATTTTATATGACCCCGTGTGTTCTCCCTAGACCCCGCATACTTCCCGGGACGCTGCGCGGCTGTGCTGCTGCGCGGGCGCATCATCGGCAAGCTGGGCGTCGTCAGCCCCGCCGTGCTGGCCGCCTTCGAACTGTCCAACCCCTGCTCCGCGCTCGAGATCAATATACAACCCTTCGTTTGAAACGACTATATTTATTTGTATATAAAATAATATAAAAATTCGATTAAAAAACATGGCAATTGTTTTTGTTACGCGTTTTTGATACTCCACTATATTTATCGGTCGACCAAACCCAACCACCCAGAAACCAGCAACCTAATTGCGTAAGTGTGACCACTAGAAACTGTAGTAGTCTACACATGTTGTTAAAAAGCATTTCATCGATAGGTTTTGCTGCAATATATAGTACGTACCTATATTACGAGAGAAATTGTTGATTAAACTCCTCCATAAAATGTAGCTACTAAGTTGCACCGGGCAAGAAATATTTTATTAGCCTTTTACAATGACACCTATAAGTCATAAGCATTATTATTCTTAGCTAAGGTGCATTTTTTAAGAGAATTAAAAAAACCGGCCAAGTGCGAGTCAGACTCGCGCACGAAGGGTTCCGTACCATTATAGCAAAAACGGCATAAAAATCACGTTTTATGTATGGGGGGCTCCCATACATAAAACGTGATTTTAAATATTTATTTTATTCTGTTTTTAGTATTTGTTGTTATAGTGGCAACAGAAATACATCATCTGTGAAAATTTCAACTCTCTAGCTATCACGGTTCTTGAGATACAGCCTGGTGACAGACAGACAGACGGACCCCGGAGTCTTAGTAATAGGGTCCCGTTTTTATCCTATGGGTACGGAACCCTAAAAACGACGTCAACTTAATTCTCTCCTAAATTTAGCCGCTTTTGGCATTTGCGCACCTTGCCGCCCCCTAGGTCGGGTCCTGAATAGAGGTAGGTTATGTACTCTAGGTATAATATGAAAATGTATTGCCCGTCCCTCTTGAATTTAAAGAGCTTAACCAGATTATGTATCACATACATCGTTATCGCCGGCGTCATTGATTCCCAATTGTTTTATCTACAATCGTTAGCATAGAACGGAATGACTAGGTACAAAATAATCTTAATAACATAATTACTAGAAGGTGAGGTAACTACGACTGGGATGTGATTTATCGTCTACAACCGGAGTAGGTAATTACGTGTAATATACAACCTTCAAGTGATTTTGGTATTAGACCTATTATTTTTATAACGATTAACCAGTTTAAAATTCATTCGAACATTTACTTGCGAATATCGCAAACACGTTTTACAAACAAATTTCGTGGTTATAATATTTATTATCGACAATATTCTTTATATCTAACAAAATAGTATGGATATGCAACCTGATTTGAGGCCAGTCTAACATTTACTTAGTTGCACCCAAGGTTTGAAATATAATCGAATAGGTAACTGGCTATAATATAGTGCAGTCTCTGCACTCTAGTCGCCAATTCAATTCCTGCCCAAAAAAGCGAAGGACTCGCATAAAAATAACATTAACGTAGTGGCGCCAATGATCGACAAGAACCAATAACCGACACAATTTTTTTTGATCCCGTAAAATAAGAGTAGACAACCGATTTCTTAATAAGCAAACATTGTGCCCTGTAAAGCAAGTGTGCTTTACAGGGCACAATGTTTGCTTATTATATATATAGACTGGCTCCCATTGACATTTGAGCGAAATCCGCCATTTTCAAACAAAATTGAGACCGTGGGAACTGAGTGCGGCTAGAGATCGAGAAAATATCGGCATTTCTTAGAGAAATCCTTAAGGAAGTGAGTCCATTTTTTTTTGTTAATTATCCTAATGTAATGTGATTTAATCGAATTTGATGTTTTCTCGGGTTATTATAAGAACTATAGTATCGATTATTGTTATAACGAAAGTTTAAGGTTATTTTGATAATAGTAAATTGTTAGTTACTTTTGAATAATATAAAATATCTTTTGAAAAGAAAAAAAAATCATCACCTGGAAAATCTTAAACCCATCATTCATTTTCCTAGATAGAAGATATGTATTTGGCACCATCAATTAGGATTTTATTTACCTGAATACAAATATTAATTTCCTTATAGTTATTAATATCATGATAAGATTTCGAACAATATCTTATTTAAAGAAAGTTATTTTAATAATGAAAGAAAATAATAAAAGCTGTTCAAAATATAATTTATTATTCGTACAATAAAACAGCACAAACAAAATTAATTAAACTAATAAAATCACGTTTCATATAAGTAGTGAATACAATATACAGTTAATTCGCAGAACTATCAACCAATAGACAATGAATTTATAGCCTTAAAATGACACTAGAACATTTTTCAAATAAACATTTAAAATACATACTATAAATAATAAATACCAGTATGTGGATAACTCTAATTAATCATATTATTATATATTCGATTTTGTCACAAATGTATTTACTTACATTTATTTATCAAATAAAATACTAATAACAGTACAAAACATAGTCAATACTTTGTAAATAAAAACAATTTCGTTGATAATTGTCGAGGACTGAAGAAAATGAAATCAGCGTTTTTAATTAGCTAAACAACATTTGTGCTCTTATGAATTAGCACTTTTGTATTGCACTTATTGGTTACTGGGACATCAATTTTCATTCATTCTTTTTATACTGAAATATTTTTGCTGTCTGTCGAAGGAATCTCAATATGAAAACAGTCATTATTAGTAAATCTGTTAAGGCACTTCATAACGTAATTGACTATGATTCCTAAACAGAAAGGCGGAAAATCAACATTTATGTACACTTAATGTCAACACATTGTTAAGGTCACTAATACACCGTCAATTAAATAATGATGTACCTGCATATTTTACGTTTAAATACATGTAATTGAAAAAACAACACTTGACATACGTCATATACAGTTTTTATATACAATTGAAAACTTATGTGCAGTGCTACTGTTGCATGATATTTAATTGACAATATTAAAGTAACTTTTATTTAGTAGCTTTCAGTCCATAGCCGATTTAAGTTCCATACTCTCTATGCCAGGCAAAACCACCTTTTAAACAATCATCCAGCAGCTATGTACTGAAACCGTAATACAATAAATAATCTACTATGTAGATGTATCTAAAAGTTATGTAATACTCTTAATTTTTAAATACTGAAGGTTGTTTAAAACAAATTATTAGTTGATACATACACCACAACACAACCTACTTACTAAAATTTATTATAATCAAACAATCTTTGTTTGATGATGTGACTTTACTAGTGAAATCTTGTGGTATGGACTCTTTCATAACTTCTAAGTTCCTGTTTTAAAATTGAAGTAGCTAATCAATGAGGTAAATGAGGAAAGGCTCTCTTCACATTGCCACTGTGGTGCAATTAACAATGAAATAAATATTAAATGTAAGTTGGACGGACCTAAGCTGCCTTCAGTGTAATCACAACTAATCAATCTAGTAACAACTGTATTTTAAACATTTTCTCTAGTTCTGACCTGTTGAAATTTGGGGCAATGATGAATGGGCACAGATAAAATGAAAGTTCTTTGAGATTGGGTGCACTTGTTTTTATGGCCTTTGCTACCTGTATGGTGACATGTAGACAGCGGGAGAGACTCAAGTAAGTCAGCTTTTGAAATGTATTATTAGAAAAATATGCAAGCAGAGCACTAGTTGAAAAGTAACCATGACGTAATTTTAATGAATGCAAATTCTTTAATCTATACAAGTGCAACAGACTTGAGTCGAAAAGGGTCTTGCATGTCATGATGTGCAGTACTTGTAGTACCTTACAGTTGGATATGTTTCGGATTATGTCATCATTTAAAGTATCTCCATATATATGTAATGCTCTTAGTGTAGACTGTTTGGTCCTCAGAAGAGATTCAAGAAAATCTGCTGGAATATTCTTCATCTTCTCCATATTAATACTGACTAAATTGGTACACTGCAACATATTGTATAAACTATCATGGGTTAGGGCAAAATTGGACAGAATAAGAGTCTCAAGACATTTCAACTTATCAAATGGCAAGTGATAAACAAAATTACCATTTGCATTTTCTGGATTTTGTACTATGAGTGAGTTACGAAAACTCAAAAACTTGAGGTTTGGCCAGCTAATCAGATCACCAAAGATACAGCTATCAACTTGAGATATACTTATTTCTAAATGAGTCAGATTAGGACAATAGCTTATTAAGGAAGCCCTCACTTGTGAATACAACTTGAAATACTGCAGTTTAACATTCTTCACATACTTGGCGACAAAAGGCACAATGTTTTCACTTATCCTCACATAGTTCTTCATACATACTATGAGGCGCGTGTTGTCCCAAACGCAAGGGGTCAGGCACAGCTGTTGCCATCTCATACACACTTTAGCAACTGCCAATAGGGATTCAAAATCTACCATTGAAAATATGTAAATAAGTATTTCATTAGGCAGGTCGTTTATAGTGAGGATGTTCGGGTATAGTTGAGCACCTGTCACGTCGAGGTGCACCATGGTCGGCGGCTGAGCGCGCCTCTGCACTTCTGGAAACATGCGACGATTTGTGTATTACTGACACTGACACTATGTTATCACTCTACTCTTCAGATACCACATGTTCACTGGCGGACCTCTAGCCACTCTATTACCAATTAAATTGTATTTTAATGTATATAACAGGACAAAGAATATTAATTAACCCAGTAAGGTCATGAACCTTGAACAACCGTGATAAGTATTGGTAAAATCAAGTTTAGACATACAAATAAAATGATAATACAATCGATGAAGTAATACATATAATTACCTCAGGTTTACCTTGCTTCCTATTCGAGAAAATTGTAATGTTTGCGTTAGTAGAAACATAACTTATGTAAATTTTTTATTCAAACGCACACACTATATCCGCATGGCTAAATACTCATCAAAAAGTGATCCTCTGCATTTAGGCTTAAATAGTTAATTGCAAAGAGTGGTACAATACTTTAAAAATCAATTTTTAAAGAAATATTAAAAATAACTTTCATCTTTGATGCTATTTTTGTATGACGTTATGACGTTTAATATTTGAAGTTGTTTTTTTTTTTTTTTTTTTTTTTATGTTTGTTCCTAACGGAACAGGCTAAGGTCTGAGACCATGCTGCCTAGTCATCAGTATTTGTATTCTTTAGTATGCATTAGAACGCGGATGCAACACATTCTAATGTTTCTTGGAGCATTTGGCAGCAAATTGCATCGAGTCAGCCTTCCCAGTAAGCTTTGCAGAGGTAGTCAATACTACAATAAAATACTCCGCTCCACTATCCCGAGATCGCTTCTGTTAACGTTTTTACATATTGTCCAATTGCGTAGACAGTTGAGACACAAAACTACACCAATTTTATATCACAATATCCACTATAAATCAATTTGCAAATAATATTAACAGCCGCTGAACTGCACTCGAGAAAATCCCGCCAAAAACTCTTTGAAGTTGTACTTTTGACGTTTGACGGACTGATCATTTGCGTTTTGCGTTTCGTTTCTTCAAGTTACAAGACAAGTGTTTTAAAAAGAAAATCTTCACTATATTGGACAAATTATAAATATGCAATATTCTTGCTTTATTCATGCATATATGTACCCTGCATGCGACAAAAAAAAAACTTAGGCACTGACAATGATAAAGCACTTATTCCATAATGGTGGTACTGGCCCACACGGCCACATCCTGTCACGGTGCACGCTGGTGTCTCAGCTGACCCCACCCAAGCAACAGGAGCATAAGGCAGCTTTTCCACTAAAGATGTGTGAAATAGCGAGGCTCCGTAGTAAGCGTAGCGAAGCTGTGAAAATATGTGACTTTTTAACAAAGCTTTGCTAAAGCAATACAATATAATTACCTCAGGTTTACCTTGCTTCCTATTCGAGAAAAACTTTTTAACTTTAGGGAATTCGGTGTAATTTTTTTGTTATCAAGTTTTTATTTTTCTCTTTTTAATTTTGTTGGGTACTTCAAATCATTTATAGCCAAATACATCTCATGAGGATTCCAATTAGCCCAAACACGACTAGCATACATTGGTTTACTTCGGAGTTCCAGTGCCTATAGCATGTAACTTTGCAAGGTTTTGGCGTAGCGGGAGTAAGTTCGCGCATAGTGCGTGAACTGACCAACCACCATATAGAGCGAACGGAACGTGGACGCGACGCGATTCGTCAGTCGATCCTTGTGTCAACTGACCAACCAAACCCCCAAGGTCCCTATCTGTACGGTCCCTATCTGTACGACCCGAACAGATGGGGGCTTTCGCAGCTGGAACTACGGGTCCGGCTGTTTGGATCAGGGTACGCGGGGTCAGGTAGGCCCTCCACCATTGCAAGCGCAGAGGTGGTACCTGACATTGAGGTTGGACTCGCGGTGGTCTATGTGGTGGTTGCAGAGGAGTGGCATGTTGTCTGCTCGGCTATGTGTGGGCCGAGCGTCATTCCTCGCGCGCAACAAGTGTCTGAAGTTACCGGCCCAAGGCAAAGGGCCACCTGGTGGTCAGACGCGGGGTTCGTGAGTAACCCTCAAGCAAGTGAGCTCCTGTGAGCGAGCTGCATCTCCGGCACTTTCCTGGATAGAAAGAAGAGGACTACCCGTTGGATTAGTTTTCCGGCAACCCAGCTGTAGGCATTGGGTAGATGCGATGATTTGTATTCGAGAGGTGAGCGTGCTTACAGCTCCGGGACCATTCTGGAGAAATGGGAGCCAGCTTCTCTGGCGTCCTTAACGGGGATTGAATCCGCTAGCACCAACTGCGCTGGTGCTGGTGCTTGCACTAGTGCTGGCGTGCTGGGGTGCGTGTGGTGAGCGGCTTTATTGCTCCGGTACCATTCTGGACAAATGGTAGTGAGTAATCACGGTGCAACTCACATTTTCTCTTGAGTACCAGGGGCGAGTGCTCTCGGAGGCGTGACCTACCGAAGATGGTCCCAGACACCTCGTAAGGGGTTGCCTGGTATAGTGTGCCGCTTTCCATAACGTAAGGTTGGTGAAGGAGGCCACTATAGGAAAACTCAGTAGACAAATAGGGGTTCGTGACCAACCAAACCCGCGGTCGGAACAGTGCTAAACGTTCCCCGCGTGCCGTGCCGCTAGGTAACCAAAAAGACCTATGAAATGACTTGTGCGCATCTAACGACTCTTGCCAAGTTACGTGCCGACAACTATACATTCCGGTTTCATCTTTAGATCAGTTTGATGGTACCACTTTAATCAGCACCAATTATATACATGTATATGATTCATCATAGTCGCTTAACTATTCGAGATATCTTATACCCATGACATACTTATTAAGGAGTTCCAGTGGCCATCCACTTCATGAAATGACACTTTCTGAGTGCAAATGCTTGCCATGTTTATGAAAATACCAGAATCGAACTATACGTCTACATAAAATATTTGAGGAGGTCCCTCAATTTCCATGTCTTCAATCTGACTTGGTGACAAAGGGACCACCTCGAGAGTATATATATATCCTTTCAAACAAAAAAAGTATTTTGCAAATCCGTCTATACCTATATGACGGAGGTAAGATAAAAACATAAAAATATATACAGGGTGTTTGGAAGGGAGCTGTACATACGCCTAGGGTAGAAACTAGGGATAGTCTGCTACCTACCCCCGCCCATTATATTGACCTTGGCCTCAAGGTTTTTTTTTAATTTATTATTATTTTTTATTTGACTTTTTTATGATTTTTTGACTAAAACTACCTGTAGCTCAAAATCTATCCATGGGACCGGTCGGCTAATGGTCTTGTTTTAATCGTTAGAGTCTTAGGGTCCTGCAAAAAATTATTTTACACCAGAAAATTGTGGAGAAGAAAAGTTATGGGGCCTGAAGTACCGTAGTAAGGTAAAGAAATAATTTTAAGGGCAACTTTCTATGGGGTTTAAAAAAAAACTAACAGGGTTGGAGTTCTTCTGATTTTTTTAAAACATCCTCAGTCCATGCCCTTTCTAACGATATGCTAAAAGTGTAATTATCACTTTTAGTTTTAAAGTTATTAATTAATTTCCGCAACTAGGGCACTTCAAGCAAAAATTTCAACTAATGAAAATTAAATGTGTTCGATCGTAAAAGGATGGCAAATGAAACAAAAAATTTGGTAATGACTAATGTCATTAAATTACAAATTTTAATTAATTACTAATTTTAATTAATTACAAATTTTGTTCAAATTGATGACCATTGACCTGTAAACATGCTCGGCACCTCTTCCTCATCTCCACGGTCACCGTTCTAAGCAGCAGTTCCTCGCGCATTGTATCGAATGCGGCGTGGATCCTGTTAATTAGAACCTCCCTTGTTGGTACTTCTTCTGCGTACACCAACTCTTTCGCCCTTCCCCAGACGTAGAAGTCGAGTTGGGTAAGGTCAGGCGACCTTGGGGGCCAGGGAATTGGCCCACCCCGACCAATCCAAGAATTAGGAAAGCAGTTGTCCAGAAGCTCCCTCACTGCTAGGCTCCAATGAGCAGGACAGCCGTCGTGCTGGAAGACTACGGGCCGATCTTCGTCAAACACTTCTTCCGCTAAATCAGGCAAATCGTTTTCGAGGAAATCTAAGTAGTTTTGCCCGTTTAGGTTGTCTGGCAAAAAGTGCGGCCCTATCAACCGATTACCGATGACGCCTGCCCATACGTTCACGGAGAACCTTCGTTGAAAACCTCTGTGCCTCTTGTTCGTGCCTCAAATTAATTAATAACTTTAAAACTAAAAGTGATAATTACACTTTTAGCATATCGTTAGAAAGGGCATGGACTGAGGATGTTTTAAAAAAATCAGAAGAACTCCAACCCTGTTAGTTTTTTTTTAAACCCCATAGAAAGTTGCCCTTAAAATTATTTCTTTACCTTACTACGGTACTTCAGGCCCCATAACTTTTCTTCTCCACAATTTTCTGGTGTAAAATAATTTTTTGCAGGACCCTAAGACTCTAACGATTAAAACAAGACCATTAGCCGACCGGTCCCATGGATAGATTTTGAGCTACAGGTAGTTTTAGTCAAAAAATCATAAAAAAGTCAAATAAAAAATAATAATAAATTAAAAAAAAACCTTGAGGCCAAGGTCAATATAATGGGCGGGGGTAGGTAGCAGACTATCCCTAGTTTCTACCCTAGGCGTATGTACAGCTCCCTTCCAAACACCCTGTATAAACATCCGAATTGATAACCTCCTTTTTGGGAAGTCGGTTAAAAATTGTAATGTTTGCTTTAGTAGAAACATACCCTTTTTTTTTTTCAATCGCTCGTACACTGCATGCAGTGTGTGGGAGACGAAGTATTCGGTGGTAAATACGCAGAACTTGGTACTAATAATGAACCACCTGTGCTTGTTTGACTGTTTGTTGATGTTGAAGTCACGGTCCGACCAGACGTTTCAGTATTAGAAGACCCCAGCGGTGGCTAGCGTGACTCACAAGGCGTTCCGGTGAAGACTTGTCCTGATCCAGAAGTTACAGAAACACCGCTGGTTTCTCAGCTGTCCCCAGCAATAGGAGCATAAGGTGGCTTTTCCACTAAAGATGTGCGAGATAGCGAGGCTCTGCGAGGAAGCGTAGCGAAGCTGTGAAAATAATGATGTGACTTTTTACCAAAGCTACGCTAAGTATGTGTAGCGAAGCTGTGGAACAGTGTGAACTCACTTTTTGTATTTAAAAATACATAGCCCTAGCCCTTTTCCACACCAGGGCAGCAAAAAGCCTGGTTAAAGTGGTTAAGAACATGAAGTGATCCCATTGTTGCATATTTTCCTCGCGCATGTAGGTATATGCGCGAGGAAAATATCAGTTCATATTTGGTGTGAAAGCACATGGGCTGAAGATGCTATGAATGCTAACATTTTAATCACTAAGCAACCTTACATTATTATACCTAAACATTGCGCAATTTCAACAAAGTCGCACTGTAGTAGTGTATTCATAAACTATCGCGCTATAATCTTGATTTAGATAAAAATAAAACTGCTGTGTTAATTAGTGCAAATGTTTTAATATATACAATCAATTAAATTACAATGCTAATATTATGCACAAAAGTGTTAGAAGAACGACGGCGGTAAATACGTTGATGCCGGCGTGGATACAGTTCTAGGATTACTTCCTGATGGCGGTATGTAACCTGGCTGTGGTGTGGGCGCCGGCGCCGGTTGAGGGCTGGCAAATCCTGGAGATGGAGCTGGTGACGGTGGAGACGAAGTATTCGGTGGTAAATACGCAGAACTTGGTACTGATACTGAACCACCTGTGCTTGTTTGAATGTTTGTCGATGTTGAAGTCACGGTCCGACCAGACGTTTCAGCATTAGAAGACCCCAGCGGTGGCAAGTATGACTCAGAGGGAGTACCCACTGATCCGGTTTGCACGGAAGTGCCAGTACCGGTGGAGACTTGTTCAGAGCCAGAAGTAACAGAAACACCACCTATGCTCACACTGCCACTAGTTGAAGTTCCACCTGCACCACCATCTGTCGGTGGTAAATATTTGGGAGCGCTGGTCGAAACTTCTGACGAGCCCTGGAGAGTCGGAGAGAGAGTAGGTGACGGTGCGTTGTATGGATAACCTGGACCACCTTGAGAATAACCAGTGTTAGTAGTAGTTTGTGTGGCAGTTACAGTGGTTTGCGACTCAGTAGTGACCTGGGCCCCAGTTGACGATGCGCCATAGTTATAGCCGGCGTTTGCGTTGCCGTTGCCGGAGGACCTGTAGTTGTACCCGCCGCCGGCGGCGCCTGTGGGTGCGGCGGAGGTGGCGGTGGCGGCAGTGGTCCCCGCAGTCTGCCCTATGTTGACGGTGTCACCGCCGGCAGGCACGGGGTATGCGTAAAACATTTGCTGCGTCAGCGTCCTGTCAACATTCGGTGCTTGAGTGGGTGCAGGTGCAGGCGTGGACCTACTCTGTGGCAGGTCAAATGATACACTCGGCTTGTCGTACACGTACCCGTCTTGTCGCCGCACGCGGACGCGCAGACTTTCTTCCACGAGCTCGCTCGCAGTTAGTACAGGAACTGTCGCACTACATTTAAATAACAAAGAAGGGAGTAGAAAATAAAAACATTTAAACTTTAACCGCATTTTGTGTTAGAAGACAGACTATAAGATTGTAAAAGACAACTTTAGCTTTGTCTACTAGTATTTATAATAATTTCGAGGAAGTCACGAGACCTCGGGGTTTATTTCAAAATATGTCTTTAGTTAACCCTTAACTCGCTCATAGCTTTTTACCACTAAGCTAACCCCAAACATTACAATTTATAAGAAAGAAGTAATTGTAAGCTTTTCTTCTACAGTCGGCAATGCATTACCGATCGTCCCGCATCATATACTGTCAAGTTACGTTCACGAGATATTTTCAAATGAAATATAGGTACCTTATTTCTTACACATTAAGTAGGTATGTATTCTAATATGCACCTGTAGGTATCATAATAGTAAATTTTGGTACAAGTGTGTAATGTTGGTGATTACCGCTGAGGAGCCACTGAGACCGGAGCCGTTAGGTGAGGGTCTTAAGAGAGTCGAGGACGGTAATCATCAATACACACGTGTATCATACGACGTTTTTCAACACACTTGTGAAGAAAATAATACAAAAAAATCGTTTCCAACAGTGAAAACGAGTTGTGAAAAAATGTTCGCAATGGCGGGCAAAATTAGGTAATCAGTTTTCCTATGCGCGCGCATCTTACAATGGCGATCGGCCATAGACTAAAACGAATGAGGTTTATTTTTTTGGCTTTTCGCGGATAGCGTTTTAGCCACGTACAAAATGGGGAATTTCAAATTTCTTTAAAACAGGGATTATATTTGAGTGTAAGTTTTATTTGTTAAACACGTACTAGTTGAAATGATCTATTTAAATACGAAGTTGATGAAATGTGTTGCATTTGTACTATTGAGCACGATCGATTTTGTATCGAAACTTTTTTAAGAACAAAGCAACTCAACCAATAAATAAATAAAAAAAACTCTTTATCTCACTTGTAAATAATAGCAATGAAGTCACAGTTTGATTACAGGTGTCATTATGTGCCTAATTGCGGTGAAATTATAGCCACTTTATGAACACGTGTGTTGAAAAGTATATTTTACCCTATTCTGTTTATTTAGGTAGGCACAGGTTCAGTATTTTTTAAGAGATTTTTTTTTGTTTTTACTAAAATTGGCTACACTAGCCAATTTTAGTAAAAACAAAAAAAAACTGGCGCTCGCGCATCGTAGAATCTTCTTAGGGTTATATTGTCTAACCCACTATTATGTGGTTTTGTTAAATTGCAGAAATGAAAATTAAAGTAGATTTTCTTCTCTGTTAATATCAAACTCACGACCTTTCGCGTACAGTCAGCATCAAAATAACTGATCATAAATTGATTTAAAGGATGTTAACCTTGTATCACTAATAAAGAACGTTCTTTATTAGTGAATGAATGGTAACTTGATTCCAGTTGGCCCTTTTTTCCTGACTGCCGAAGGAGGGTAATGTGTTTATCAGTCTATGTATTTATCTATGTATGATTGTTCTAATGTCGCGTTCGAGAGACCAAACGCGTTGGCTGATTTTGATGATTCTTACGCCAATCTTTCCGACTTATCATTGCGAGTGTCACAGAGTCACAGGCTACCTCAGATCAAGTACTTGATCTGAGCAGGCTACATTAAAATTTGAAATAAATCAAACCCATCTTGGGGGTATCAAAATAAAGGGTTTTAAGAAGTGATTTCAAAAATATATAACACTCATATGTTTAAATGATATGTTTAAATGTACCACAGATAATATAATACTAGCATAAATGTACTTAAATCGAAAGAAAAATGTTAACTATAAAGTTATAAATAAAAAAGTTAGGTATTAAAAAAAATAAAAAAACCCGATTAAGAAGCGAACTAAAAATACGTAAACAAGAAAAAAAACATACTGTGCAGTGGTTTTGGTCAGCCAGCTCGCGAATATGTATCCTCCGACTGCACAGCATGTTTTTTAATAAAGTTAAAAAAAAAAAGAAAATATGAATAACTTTATCTTGCTATTAATTTGTGAACATTATCATCTTTTTAAACAAGTGCAACTATTTTAAAGGTGACTTAATTTGTTTTCTATAATTTTCACAATTTGACTTATCCTGATATGTCCTGAATATTAAGTAGAAGCTATTGCAATTTGCATTAGATTGACGACTCGGTGGGTGGGCGAGATATCTTTCGTTAAGGTGCCCCTAGTCAAGGGCACGAACTAATGTGTGCGCGGGGTTAAAATGCATGCTGTCTCATCCGATAACACGTGCGAAAGAGATTGATGCTGTGATGAGCAGTAAGAAGCTAGTTCTCGTACGAATTAGCACTTTTGCATATTTGTAGCGAAATGGATGATGATTTAGGACGAAAAAGAGCGCGCGAAATTTTATGAACAGACCTTTGGGAGTCTAGATATCATGAAAAATCTACTAAATGTACAATTTCAAAATAAAACTATTTGCATTATTGAATTACTAATCTATCCCTGTATGGAGGCCGTTTTGCACTCTTCCTTCTTCTTATGGTATTTAATTCCACCCAAACATGCGTTAAAATTAGTGTTGAAATATGAAAGGGAAATGCCCATTTTTGGCCATAAACCGCCCAACAATTTGCTTTTGTTAAAAAAAAAATTCTTGTTTTATGTTTATTAATCGCGGTATTTATTTATCCAAACAAGATTGCAACATTTTTGCAAAAAATAAAAAGTACCGGAAAGATAAAATTAAATTAGGTAAATCCATTGGTTTGTGGATTAAATAAAAAGTGTTGCCAAATTATTAATTTCGTTCAAAATATAATCGATTCTCTTTTCTCCAATCGATTTTTTATGATATAATAATTATTATAATGCCAATATTATTCGTTTATTTTCGATAATAAAAACGTGTTATCGTTAAACGTGTGTTGTGCTATATTATGATAATAAAACAAGCGAATTCCTAGTTGATTTACCATAAATTCTTATCATAACAAAAATGCTACTACACAATTCACAACTGTCATTCTTATTTGTTCTTCAAAATACATTTAAAATTGAATTCGAAAAAATAATCTTTGAGGCGCTTTAATTAATTTGTTCGTTAATTAATTCGTATTGAATTATAACCCGAACAAAAACTCGATATAGCTTTTTATATCTGTTAAGTGGCAACATCGAGTTTGACATTATAACAGCATGGCGGCTGTCTGTCATAAGTTGGTAATTCAAAATTCGCCATCGTTTTCATTTGTATTATTTTGTATTGTTTTCTTGTGGATTTGTTATCTCCCCAACGAATAAGCTTTTAAATGGACTCCGACAACTTTGTTATTGTAGGTTGTATTACAGTAAAATGATAGTTAAAAACTGTATTTGTGAAAAAAAAACATTTAATTTCTTAACAATCCGGACTTTTTTCTGAACCAATTCCTATACCATTTCATTCATTAGATTACATATTATCATTTCCGTATGCTTTTATTTGTGGGCACCCCGGGCCAAAATGACTATGGCCGGTGGGCATTGCCCTTTCGACGCTCATAACTTTCAAATATTGTATTTTTTTACTTTTCTGTTTCCATACAGGGCTAGATAATGATGAGAAAAATTGATATCATTTTTTATATTGAACGTACATCGCCAAACAGTGGAGTAATCTCTAGACTACGTTTGTATGGAAGAATTTTTGACTAGTGTAACCTTAACAGATAATCTGCCTGTGTTTTAACCTTCATCAACCTTGACAGCAAGCAACCTGTAATCGTAATGCGCGCCAAAGACAAGTATCGGTAATCTTATCTTTATACTCATAAATACAATGTGTTGTCTGCCATGCAAATACTAAAAATTCCTTCTTATTGTGCAATTCTGTTGATTACAAAAAGATAATGTTGTTACCGCCTGAAGAACTACGATATATAAAACTGGATAGTATCAATGCATTATTTCACAGTTCATTGAACAGCCTAGCAAGTAGTAGGCACTAGCGACTCTTAGGTAAATTACATACATAGGTAACAAGTTAGTGAAAGGAAGTAGTTGTTCGAGTCGTGAAGGCCAGCCCTGACAGCCTGCCCTCCCACCACACCAGCCAGTGTTAGTTTCTGTGTCAAACGCTGAACACGCACCTCGGAGCTTTTACCAAAAAAACCGGTAGGTATGTATGTATTTTACAGTATTTTTTATTTAGATTCGATAAATAAATCTTTGTTTATCAGTGAAAAATTGGCCTGCTAGATTTGGTTCTCCTTCAGATAGCTACCCGTCTTTCTAGACTCACTCTCAGCAGTTTCTTGGTTCTGCCGTGATATCTACTTTCATTCACACTTTCATATTCAGACACCGCAATACTTTTCAGTCTCGTCTTTTTGTTATTCATTTAAATTCCTTGACTAATGAATGTCCCGCCCTGCTTGGCCAAGATTCACAGGAAGAGTTGGGATAGGATCACAGGAATCGAATATCAAGCCATGTCATGTCTTTTGATGTCGGCTTCTAACTGGATGCAGCTGAATACCAGTATTTTAGATGGAGCGACTGCCTATCTGACCTCCACAACCCAGTAACTGAGTAACATTATGGCAAGTCTGATGTCAGCTTTCTGGTTCTGACTACCCGTAACGACTGTCAAACATGTATAAGTGACAGCCAGGAGCAACGGCGGCGTCCTTTCCGAGGCACGGAGGAGTCTCGGTATCTAATGAATAGTCAACCATCGACGAACCGACCTCGGCAAGCGTTGCCTAACCTCAAAGCTCGAGTATGTTACAACGACCTCACCGGGATCGGATATAAAGATAATATTATACCCAATCGTCACAGATTCTACATAATTATTATAAAACTAGCAGTGCCCGCGGCTTCGCACCCGTTAACTGCCTATCCTACCCTATTTACCTACCTACTTGTACCTACCCTACTTACCTAGACCTACCTAGATCGAGCGTTCACTGCACAGAATACTATTTACTCTAGGGAGAAGAATATCGACTTCATACAAAAAAGTAAGGACAGATTTGCTGCGCGCCATCTAGTAATACTTCAGAACACCACACCGAAACGAAAACATAAAAAGTATCAATTTTTCAAAAAAATACTACTGACTTACATATAAAAACAATACAAAGTGAAAATTAACTTAAATTACATGGAGGACATCCCACCCATACGCACAAAACGTTTTGGGGACACTTTTATTATGAGTACAGCTAAGGAGTGGAATTCCCTGCCGGAGTCTGTGTTTCCCGATAGCTACAATCTAGGGGTTTATAAGTCAAGAGCGAATGGGTTTTTTCTAGGCAAGCGTGCTACACCGTCGACCACATCATCGCTTACCATCAGGTGAGATAGTGGTCAAGCGCGAGCCTATTGATAACAAAAAAAAGAACTATACACATCTGCGTACACCTTTAGAGCGTACTGGCGTGATGTTATTTTATGAAATAGTATTACCAATAAACAGACATGCGATTGCAGCAATCCCGAGAGATATGCCGTCATTTATTGAAGAGTTCTATTGTATATCTCTGAAGTTCTACACCAGATCTTCACCAAATTAAAATGGGACCAATTTGGGAACATACTCTTTCAAACAAACAAATAATTTGTAAAATCGGTCCACAATTGACGGAGATATCGGAGAACATAATGCACAATGCCATCTGTCGAATATGCAGTTTAACAGCCCGAGTATCTGAATTGCGTATTATGCGACGATATTTTACTTCTTGAACACTTTACATTCATCTAACTTTTGATAAGCTGAACCGATTGCGATAAAACAAAAACTAAGTAATACTTCAAGATACGCATAATTTTTAAACATAAACTTATCTACATTGGTTTCCTACATTTTACGTGATACGTGCACAACTAAACAGACAAACAGACAAAAAATTCAAAACTGCTGGAAATGGGTTCTGTTGGTTATCCTTTAACACCCTGGCACAGATAATATAATACTAGCATAACCCTGGCTATTTTTTTTGGAAATATTTTCGATTTACGAAAACGACTTTTCTACCGATTTATTAAATGTATTGATTATAAAGTGCCCCGCCGTGTCTGTACGCGAGAAACTCAAAAACGACTATAACGGATTTTCATACAGTTTTCACCAATAAGAGTATAAAGAGTGAGAAACGAGGAAGGTTTCTGTGTATAATTTGTCACGGACGAAGCCAGCAGGGCGGGTTGCTAGTTAGATTTAAACAGTGTATAATAAAAACTCTCTAGTCTGATTAAGACCATAAAAGAATTCCACCACTTGATATCTACTTGTTAGACAACAGTACATTATGGTACAAATGTGTAATGTTGGTGATTACCGCTGAGGCGCCTTTGAGACCCGAGCCGTTAGGTGAGGGTCTTAAGAGAGCCGAGGACGGTAATCATCAATACACACGTGTATCATACGACGTTTTTCAACACACTTGTGAAGAAAATAATACAAAAAATCGTTTCCAACAGTGAAAACGAGTTGTGAAAAATTTTTCGCAATGGCGGGCAAAATTAGGTAATCAGTTTTGCTATGCGCGCGCATCTAACAATGGCGATCGGCCATAGACTAAAACGAATGAGGTTTATTTTTTTGGCTTTTCGCGGATAGCGTTTTAGCCACGTACAAAATGGGGAATTTCAAATTTCTTTAAAACAGGGATTATATTTGAGTGTAAGTTTTATTTATTAAACACGTACAAGTTTGAAATTATCTATTTAAATACGAAGTGAGCAAGCAATAGGTAGGTACATTAATTTATTTGTACTATTGAGCACGATCTTTTTTGTATCGAAACTTTTTTAAGAACAAAGCAACTTAACCAATAAATTAAAAAAAGACTATAACTCACTTGTGAATAATAGCAATGAAAAAGTCACAGTTTGATTATAGGTGTCATTATGTGCCTAATTGCGGTGAAATTAGAGCCACTTTATGAGCAAGTGTGTTGAAAAAATTTTTACGCACCGTTTCACAAACAAGGAAAAAAAAAAACAAAGTCCCTAGAATGCCAGTTACTTATCAGGAGTGAATATAAGGCCAATACTTCAATATTTGCACATTTCAGAACCATGGTATTGAAGCTGTACTACTTGGAGGATGGGCCACCGTCTCTGTCCTGCAGACAAGTCTTGGAGGCGTTGCACGTGCCTTACGAGAAGGTCGATGTCAACTATTTTAATGGAGACCATATGACAGAGGATTATGGAAAGGTATACAAAAAAATATTCCATTGCAAAAAAATATATTATAATGGGTCTTGGTGTGCCAAAGGAAATAGATATAACAGCTAGGGGTTAGACGACCAAGCCACCGGTTATCATGGTTAGGCCTGTATCCAGCAGTAGAGATATTTCGACCCAATGATGATTATGACGCGGCGAGTATGGGGCTGGGCACAGAAAGACTTCATTGCTGCTGGTACAAAAGATTATTGAAGTCGGATAAAAAGTAACTCCTTATAATCATACAAATACGATGTCGATTATTAAGATAATTGAGTTTATAATTTATGAGACATGTCATTTCTTTATTCTTCTTAATTTTCAGATGAATCCACAAAAGGAGATCCCTGTGCTTGAAGACGATGGGTTCTTCCTTAGCGAGAGCGTGGCCATTATCCAGTATATTTGCGATCAATACAAACCTGATTCTCCGCTGTACCCGAAAGATCCAAAAGCAAGGTAAATAGGCTATACGATAATTATGGTTACCTACCTTTTTCATTATGGGTTACTAATGTGACCACATCAGGTAAGGCTAAAGAGATTTAGGATTGTGGTGAGAAGTGTTAACAGAAGTTTTGTTGAGACAATCTGTTTAAAGTGAGTTTTCAGGATTCCACTTCTCTAATTTGAACATTTTCTAGTGGGAAGAATCGGCCTGTTTAAATTTAGCTACAGCTGTTACTCATATATGATATTGTTTTAAGTCTATAACTATAATCCTCCCGACCGAATTTCGTTCTCGGTGGTCAATCTCAATGGATAGCCAGTACGCAGGAGATATTATAGTGCACCAGTGTGTGCCCAAATACAGATGCATAGTGGTATTTTACTCTCGCGGCAATCCGACAATTCCGACACCGTTCCATCGAGACACCGTCACTAACATCCAACGAAAAACCCAGAACCACTTCGCTCGATCTGGAAACCGAACCCAGCAGCCTAATTGCGTAAGTGCATGGCGAATGATTTAACCCCATCAAATGACCAATCACATAGACGGAAATTCACAACGCGACTTTCATCTCGCACGTGATTGGTCGATAGATGGGATCAAATCCTTCGCTTTGCCGAATTCACTTACACAATTAGGCTGCAGGACCCCATGGTCAACCAGCAGTCGCGCATACGGCTGCGAGACTGTCGAGTCAGTGTAGGGACAGTTGAGACTAGCACTACAATAAAGTATTAAACAATTTCCAACTTTCTTCACTTCCAGGGCTATTGTCAACCATCGGCTGATGTTCAACTTGAGCTCATACTACCCTGATTTACTTGCTTACTGCGTAAGTTTTGTGATTCGTATTCCTTTATATATTTTTTTCTAACTTTCCCCTACGATGACCATTGATTTGCTTAAAAGCAATTCAGGATAGTGAACGGATTGAGTTCGCCAGTTCTTTCAGCAGCCTTATTGCGTAATAGTGACTTCGACAAGGCAAAGGGTTTGACCCCATGGAATAGTATGAACAATCGACAAATCACATAGACGGAAATCATCTCGCATGTGATTGGTCAATATGTTCATACTCTATCATGGGGTCCAAACCCTTTGCCTTGCCGAATTCACTTACGTAATTAGTCTGCATGTCTCCTAAATGCTGACGTTCCATACACATAGTCTATTTATGCGTGGCTTTATGAAGGTACAAACAAAACCCTTAAATCTTTGTTTATAAAATCCAGATCCTCCCAATCTTCTTCGACTACAAGCGCACTCCTGAAGGCCTAAAGCGTGTCCACCGGGTGCTGGGCTTGTTCGACACATATTTGGAGCGCCTAGGTACCAGCTACGCCGCCGCTGACCATCTGACCATCGCTGACTTCCCACTCATTAACTCCACCATGTCTCTGGAAGTTATTAATTTTGACTTTTCACAGTATATAAGGGTTGGTAAACGTTCAATTTTGATTATTATAATATATAAAAAATATAAATATCATCAAATTATGAATCTGTATGCTTCCATTGTTTTTATTATTAATTTTAACGTTAATATCAGACGTGTTGTGTTTACTTGTGTAGCTATTTATCACCAGTTATAATTGGTATTTCAAGCCGAAGCATTTTACTCACCCCTGGTACAAGGATTACTAAACAGTAAAATTATTTGAAAATAATATTAAAACAGAAAGACAATCCAATAACTGATTATTTATGTCTTTTACCTAATTATTTTGTAAATCTTTGACAGGTAAGCAAATGGTACAACGACTTCAAGAAGAACCACCCTGACTTGTGGAGTATCACCGAAGAAGGCATGAGGCTGATGAAGATCAGTTCAGTCAACCTGCCGGACTTGTCACACCTTAACCACCCCCTCCATCCTGCTAGGAAACCTACGAAATAGTAGATTACCCACTTTATTTGTTATTTTCATGGTTTTAATAATAAATGTTATTTTTCTGCTGTATTTGTTTTCATTTAATGACAACAGAGGGCGGTAGTACGGTATACATTTTATCTATTATCTAGATATCCCTTCATGTATGCACGAATTTATAAATATGCAACTTTGCCATATTCTTCCATCTCACTCGATTCCTATGAAAATTTTCTTCAAAATAATAAGCACCATACTAAAAACGCATTAAATTACACACATTACTATTTGCCAAGGGACCCAAGAATACCACGTAGTTCATACGTCAGCCGTAAGATGGCAGGTTACAAAAAGGTACATTAGTTATTTAAATGGTCCACCCCATATCACAGATAATATAATACTAGCATACCCATAAACATTCAAATTCAAATAATTTATTGTGGATCTTATCTTCAGTTCATAAGATGTTGTTTTGGTTACTGGTAGATCTGCCATGGTCGGTGGTCCGCCGTAAAGGCAAACAAAATTCTTAAAATCAGTCTTTTTAATACAAATACATCAATTTGTCATGCATACGAAACTAGTGACTTGGTCGGCGTCACCTGTTTCAAAACTAGTGGTTTTTGTAACTAGTTATTTTTATTCAGCTACTGTGATTGTTAGCATAAATACCATACAACTATACAGTAACACACGAAACGAAAATAAATTAAATCACTAAAACGTGTTTGTAGCTATACAGTTAAATTTACTTTCTTTTAATAAAATTATGAATGCAGGCGTATTTAAAAGTTAATTTGATTGTATATACAATTGCAATTACAATTTATCAGATTTAAAATTCCTGAAAGAGCAGTTTAAATCCATCGGCCTAGACTAGCTAGCTACATATCAGTAATCTGTGGCCTAGACCTCAACCACTCCAAATGTTAAATTTTTCTTAGTGACAATCTCAGATCAAATAAAAAGTTAAGATGGAACGTTGCAAACAACAAAGTGAAGCCGGTTCAAACTAAGCCTTGTCGTACAAATACACAATTACACGCACTCACATACAATGATACAACGAAATTACGCCTTAGCTTGTCCTTCGAGCTTACAGATCAAATAATAAAAAGCTCAACTGACAAGCTAAGGGGTAGTTTCGTTATACGTATGCGCGTATAATTGTGTATTTATACGGCAAGGCTTACTTTAAACCGGCTTCACTTTGTTGTTTGCAATGTTCCATCTTGACTTTTTATTTGATCTGAGGTGACAATACCGACAGACAACCGACCCTACAGAAATTCTATGCCCCAGAGATCAACATTTTAGATAAAAGTTCACTGTACCTCCTAGGTTCCCCAATTTTGGAAGACAGTTTTTCTTCATTCATTGATGGCAAAATTAACCATTTGAATGATATTTCGGATAGACTCTCCAAAATTAACCTTCATTCGGCTTTTACTCTTATTAGGTATTGCTGTTTTGGACCAAATTTTATGTATTTTCTCCGCTCTTCCCCTTTATGGAAGCAGCCATAATTCTTGGAAAAAATTGACGAAATTATTCGATGCACACTGAGATCCATCTTAAATGTGGCCTTGGATGATCGAGCCTGGATGCAAGCTACACTACCCATTCGTTTCGGCGGGCTCGGCATCCGCAAAATTACTAGTACGAGTATTAGTCTACCGGCGCGGCGTTCCTGTCTTCGGTCCAGAGCACTGAAACATTAACCACAATTTTTTTATCCTGGTTAACTGTGAAGTGCCGTGCTTGACCGAAGCAATGTGCGTCTGGAAAATGGCTTGCCCGAATACGGCGTTGCCCGAGAACCCATCTTTCCAGAGACAGTGGGATGAGCCGCTCTGCAGGTTGGTACGGAATATACTTATAAATACGTCCACCAATACTGCTCAGCGTGCCCGCCTGCTGGCTGTGGGAGAGTGGGAGTCGGGCCTCAGGCTACAGGCACTACCTTCACACCTTCCGGATCGCTACATGTCTGCGTTTGGGTGCTCCTAGCGGAACTCCACATCATCGTCAATGTGGTGAAGCAGTCGACGGCCTCGGTCACCATGGCCTATCCTGTAGTAGGAGAGCTTTCCGGATAGCACGGCACGCCAGCATTAATGACATCATACGTCGGGCTCTTGTCACCGCCGCCCGGGGTGCCAGCAGTTTTAGAACTCAATGGCTTGGCACGCGACGATGGGAAGAGACCAGACGGGATGACCATTGTGCCTTGGAAGGTGGGTAGGCCTTTGGTGTGGGATGCAACATGTGTCGAACTGTCGACCCTTGCGCCATCCCATCTTCTTAGCAGGGCGGGCTGTGCTCGGGCGGCTGCTGCCGGTGCAGAAAACCTCAAACGGCGCAAATATAACAACCTTATTGGAAGTTATATTTTTGAGCCGTTTGGGGTTGAAACATTAGGTCCATGGAGTCCGAGTGCGCATCGAGTTTTTCGAGAAATTAGCACAAAGCTCGTCGACTCTTCACGTGACCAGAGGGCTGGCCTTTTCTTCGGCCAGAGAATCGGCATTTCCATTCAACGTGGCAATGCTGCCAGCGTTCTGGGCACGTTTCCCGTAGACATCGATGTGGACGAATTTTTGGCTTCAGATTCTCAACTCACCAGATTCTCAATTAACCAGATTCGCAATTCACCAAATTTTGATGCACAATGAGCGCTTTTCCGGCTCCCCTTTGTATTTGTTTATAGTTACTTTTTTTTTTAGAATATTCAATTGTATATAAATTTAAATAAATATCTCCTTAAACAATGATGATTGATATTTACATTTTATTTAAACTTTTGATATATTTACAGTTTATTTACACTTTTTCAACGTTTTCACAATCTACACTGTACAATTTGCCCTTTAATTTACACTGTACAATTAATTTCTTTGTTTGTTTATTACAATTGTTTTGTTTGTTTGGCTATATACACAAACAATTATTTGGATCTAACGTCAATTGGGCAAATTTGAGTGTCTTCAATAGTCTTGCTGAATATCCACGGAACTGAAGTTGCCATTATGTTGCCATCTTGCGTAGAACTATGGCAAGGTTGAGATACATGTGGGAGTTAAGTTGCCACCATCGCAATGGACAGTTAAATTTCCCACTGTCGTTAAACATAGGTAGAATGTTGTATTTTAAATAAGATACTACTTCCTCGATGACAAACGACAAAGGTATTGCCTACTTGCTACTGCTGCGCCCCGACAATATTGCTTGAAATGGACCAAGGTGAAAATTTATCTCGTACCGGTATGGAAGCTGAGGTTGAAGTGGATTGTTGCGGTTGTTTTTCTGCATGTCGTCGCCGTCTAATATCAGCAGCAAGTATCACTTCCAGCATTTTCTTTGCTTTTGCTGCATCATTTGTGTCAGAGAAGACATTAATTTTGTACCTTGGGTCTAAAATTGTACATAAAGAGAACGTACCACTTCTCTCAACACCTTCTAGTCTTTTATCTAAGCCAGTCCAAATTGCTATAATTAAATTATTTGTTATAACAGTAAAGCCCTCCAGAAGCAGTTGGTCACAAGATTCTCTAAGACAGCGTGTCATGACTATGATGGTACTGGCTGTCATATAATCTTCACCACTAATAGCTTTCGTAGCTTCGTCAAAAGGTTTTAAAACCTTGCATAGTTCGTGAAACATTGTCCATTCCTCGATAGTTGAGATTGGTAAATATTTTTTTAAGAATTGCAACAGTGGCACATATGTCATTTTCTAGTTCAACAAATCGCTGTAACATAGCTAACGTAGAGTTCCATCTGGTTGGTACTTCCTGTATCAAGCGCTTTGGTGTCACGTCCGGCTTTTTCTGTGATTGCGATTTTAATTAATTTTATAGCGCTGCTGTACTTGTCTTAAAATGTCGGACGATAGTTTTGACTTTATCCAAAGAAGATTGGACTAAATTCAGGGCATCTTGCACTATTAAGTTCAACGTATGGCTGTAGCAACCGTAATGCTTCCACCCTATATCAGCTATGGCTTTTTTGACGTTAGGTGCGTTGTCACTAACAATAAAATTTTGCTTTATTTGTTACATTCCACACGTTGGTCTTTTCGAGCGATGCAGCTTGAATATTCGCACTGCTGTGCGTATCTTTGAACTATGCACATTTTAGTAAGATGTTTTTTTATATAGTGCTCCGTAACAGCAATGTTAGCATCATTGACCCGAGCCGTCCATAAGTCTGTTGTTAGAGATATACATTCAATATCATTTATTTCTTCTTTTTTTTGTAGAACTGTTTTGTCGTATAATGTGGGCATCAGAATGATAAAGACAGTTTTTCGCGATGGTAACTCGTATCCAGGTATGTGGCGGGCAAACTTTTAAAAGCACGTTCTTCTACTTCTACTTCTACTAAAGAGAAAGGGTGATAACTACCTATCTATAAATAAATCGGCAAGGTGTCGGTGTGTGTCGTGTCATATCAATTTGTCTTTTTTTAGTTTGTGTTACTTTTTTGCCAATTCCGTAGCTATCAATGCGCTGTTGCGCAGCGCAGTATATGGGTATAATTTTGGTGATCCTTAAATAAATAAATAAATAATACTTGCAGCAGTGGACGTAGAAGCTTTCGCAGCATCGGAGCTGGACGACGAGGGCTGAGGTTGGACATCGCCTGATGTTTCCTGCCCACTACTTGGTTCTGGGGTCCTTGTCGTAGATTGCGCGGTACAAATAGATGTATACGCATGGAGGTGTTTTCGCTTCAAATGTGTTTTCCAATTCGCAGTTGAAGTTTTGAAGCTATAATTATAACTTCACCACAACTGTTGCATTTCGCTTTTTTCACTAACCAGTTTTTGAAAAACTCCCACAAAGCACTATATAGAATTCAATCAAAACATTTTCACAAGTTTTGTATTTACACTTCACTATATTTACACTTTATTTAGTATTATACAATCGTTTTACTGGCAATTGTGTGCAGCATGTCTTTCTCTGGTCCTAGTACAAAATTGAAATAAGTTAGGTTTTGCTTTTATGAACATTACAGTTTATATACTAGGTATGTATAACTCTCCCTGAGTTCATATTTTTTAATTTATAACGTGTGGCCATAATGAATCCATTTGGCGTATATTGCGCATCGATCTAATACAACGTTATTGAGCTCTAAAGGCACGCTCTTACGTCTTCCTTCTGGACCGTATTATTCCTATATATTGAATATACTCTGCTGTGTCCACGAAACCATCTTCCTTCATCGTTCATAGAAATTAACCATGGAAAATCACAACGTAACATTTTATTTGTTGGTTAGTCTTGTGAAGTCTTGACAAGAGTCAAAACTATACTGCTATACCTGCACAAGTCCAGTCTATTCACTTCCTACCGACATCCATAGAGATATTATAGCTTCATCAGTACAGTCAGAAGCATTCAATATATAATGTTAGTCTATGGTCAGAAGTTTGTATTATTTAATGCAGGTAGGTAGGTATACAAAGTA
This sequence comes from Orthosia cruda, assembly GCA_964057195.1. Classification (NCBI taxonomy): domain Eukaryota; kingdom Metazoa; phylum Arthropoda; class Insecta; order Lepidoptera; family Noctuidae; genus Orthosia; species Orthosia cruda. Next base: position 40,779,273 of record OZ059829.1, read on the forward strand.
TCGTACCTAACTACCATCATCTATCATTAATATTAAAGTAGGTAGGTAAATAAGAACACACTGGGTATATAAAATACAAAAAAACTTTCTTACTTGATTGTTTAATTCGCTATAAAATATCAATACTTAATTAACAGAATTTAAAAAATATGCATGTTTTAGTACCTACATCTAACCTACCACTTATAATGGGATACTATCACTTGATACATCTAAGTATAAGTAGGTTCTTCAGATCTTAGCTTATCTTCTTCAACAACTTCCTTTGCAGAAACACATCTCCGCATGTAACCTAGACAGGCGTTTGAACAGCAGTCCTTATGGTTGATACACTGAAACATAAACATAAATGGTTAAAAACAAAAAACATTTTTGTATGAGCAGAGTACTTTGCTCTGCATTGGGTCAGTAACACTCTGGTATTGCTTATATTTAATAAGCAATGTTGAGGCAAACTTTCCTTAATAAAGAATTCATCTATAATACCCAATTACATATAAATGATCACAAGACAGCAGCGGATTAAACCTCTATTTATATCTGCTTTGCAACGATTGATAGTAGCAAACCTACTTAGCTAACTTTATTCATTTCTTCGTTCGTTAATCACCAAAATAACAAAAATCTTAACTTAGTTCGAATAAATCTCGTAGGAACGAGTCAAACTTGTTATTTCCATCCCAGACGAGCTTCATCCCAGCATCATCATCGACAAAAACAAAACGAGGAAAATTATTTTAAAAACTTACGAATTCTCCAACTTTAGCACATGCCTCGTTCTCTGTTACATTATTCGGTTTTGCAACTTCATCCACCGGTGCCACTGGTGCCACTTCGGGTACAGCGATACTGTTTTCTCCTTCAGCATCTTTCATCGGAACATCTCTGGTGATTATACTACACTTCACGTATGTTGAGAGCGCAAGGAACAAGAGAATGGTTGTGAAGCGTCGCATTGTGGTCAGGTGCCGGTGGATACTAACGGAGCTCGGTGTTCGGGTACTGATATACGGTCAGCTATCATTCGTATAAACGGCACCCACAACACGCCCGATAACGGAGGTATCGTTGACATTGTTTATTTACAGGACGTTGTTTTTGTTTTATTAGCCAATTGGTTCCGTTATTATATTTGTTGTTCACACGCAAATAAAGACGTATTCCACATTGGGCACCCGTTTTAACGGCACTCGAGTTATGACCTCCACCTCCACATGATTCTGGCTGCCGGTAGTTTGTTTGTTTGTGCATTTATTTAATATTTAAATGCTTATAATGTTCAAAATCTATGAAAAAAACAAAAGAGGAAGTTATATTTTTTCTCAAACATGCTTGGAAATTTGAGCATTATTTTGACAACCTTCTTTGAGATAAATCGCAATTGCTGTACTGGCTAAATACATGCGCGCAGCGGCCGGCAAAAGTTGTATGAAAATCCATATCTGTCGTTTGCAGCGGCCAAATAAATTCCATAGTAAACTCATATCTGTCGTGTAATTTAAAAATTGAACGAACTTTTTCGCCGAAGCATGGCCACCAAGGAGGTAACTTATCAAATGTTTCATTTAAATTTCGAACTGGCTTGCAAATAGAACGCTGTTTATTGAAAAAAAAAAACAAATGAACACTAACGCGGGAACAATTATTGTTGTTCGTCATTGATTTTGAAAAAATTAGTTCTAGGTACTACTTAGTTTAAATTTCCGCGCATATTTGAGAAAAGTACTATACAAGCCTTGGCCACAACTAGGCATTGATGGACTTACGTATGTGTGCCTCGGCTTCGCCTCGGCCCACATTTACACGTTCGTCCATCAATACCTCTTTTGCTGGCCGCTGCAGTAATGTACTATTTCTCAAACATGCTTGGAAATTTGAGCATTATTTTGACAACCTTCTTCGAGATAAATCGAAATTGCAGTACTGGCCATATACATGCGAGCAGCGGCCGGCAAAAGTTGTATGAAAATCCAAATCTGTCGTGTGTAGCGGCCAAATAAATAACATAGTAATCTCATATCTGTCGTGTCATTTAAAAATGGAACGATCTTTTACTCCGAAACATGGCAACCAAGGAGGTAACTTATCAAAGGTTTTATTTAAATTTCGAACTGGCTTGCAAACAGAAAGCTGTTTATTGAAAAAAAAAAACAATTGAACACTTCGCACTGCGATTTTTACTGGCGCGTATTTTTGTAGTATTATTCCCGGGTGATTTTTTTATCTCAATGCGTGCAGCTTCATACAATTCCATAGGCCGCAGAAAAAAAATCGCGCGAATAAAATTCGCAGTGCGTGCTAAGCCTAACGTGGGAATAATTATTGTTGTTCGTTGTTCGTAATTGACTTTGAAAAGTAATTGTATTTGACAAAATGAGTTCTAGGTACTACTTAGTTTTAATTTCCGCGCATTATTTGAGAAAAGCACTATACAAGCCTTGGCCACAACTAGGCATTGATGGACTTACGTATGTGTGCCTCGGCTTCGCCTCGGCCCACATTTACACGTTCGTCCATCAATGCCTCTTTTGCTGGCCGCTGCAGTAATATAAACACATCAACACGGTCTAGGGATATTTTTTAAAAAGCGAATTACTATCAATGTGTTAATTATTTATATGACATGTATATATTTAAAAGATACGTTATTTAATATTCTACCATTTTTTAATAATGGTTAAGGTACTTCGATTAAAATTTCAGGATTTTATGGGAAAAAAATGAAGCATAGACGGAAACTGTATATGAATTAACTTTTAATTTATGAGTAAAAACTGAAAAAAATAGAAAAATCATTTAATTTGTGTTTATAAACTTGAAGTTAGTAGTCTGAGAAAGCGCCCATGATGTTCATAACACATCGGCAACGATTCGGCATGCTCAGAACAAGGTTGTCAATGTCTTGCTGCGGAATATTGTCCCATGTCCTTCTGAGGTGCGCAAAAAGTTGATCTTCTGTAGCCAGATTTTCAGGAACTTCCTTCAGAGCTCTTCTTTGCAGCATATCCCACGCATGCTCAATGGGATTTAGATCTGGCGTTTGAGCAGGCCAGTCTAAGGCCCTAATATTGTGTGTATGTAACCAAGCTGCTACCGTTCTCGCCGTGTGTGCCCGGGCATTGTCGTGCATGAGCAGGAAATCTTGCCCCATTTGTGTTCTGTGGGGCAAGATTACGGGCCCCAGCACCTGTTGGACGTATCGTTCTGCCGTCATATTGCCCCGCACCCAAACGAGATCCGTCCGTCCTCCAAGACGAATTCCTGCCCAAACCATAATTGTTCCTCCTTGGTATGGGTGAACTTCCTGAGGGTTCTGAAGACGGCTCCATCGTCCAGGAACTCGCCAAACACGCGTCCGTCATGAATCTGGATGGAAGCCGAACCTGGATTCATCCGTGAACAGCACATTGGACCATTGCTCACAGCCCCAGTCCACGTGGTTCCGAACCCATTCTAATCGTCGTCCACGATTGCCTCTCCGTAAAGGTGGGACCCGGAGTGGTCTACGGGAGCGTAGATTACTTTCATGCAGTCGCCTTCTTACAGTTTGGTCACTCACAAGCACTTGGTGTTCCACTCGCAGCCTTTGGACCAATTGAGTCGCCGTTGCATTTGGTTGAGCTCGCGCAGTAATTTGCAAAAATCGGTCTTGTCTGGGGGTAGTGATGCGACTTGGCCCCCGGTGCCTCTCCGCTACTTCACCTGTGGCACGATAGCGTGTCCACAATCATGAAATTACATTTTGGTGGGTCCCTATGGCCTCAGCAACATTACGCTGAACAGACCCAGCTTCCAGCATTCCCACAGCTCGTAACATCTCCGCCCTCGTCAAATGTTGGCGTTGCATGGCTACAATACCTCAATTTTAACTTTATCTTTCGTTTAAAAATGAAAAAAAAACTGTAATTAAACGTAATTCGTATTGTTTTCTAAATTTCGCACAAATGAAAATTCCCTCTCCTACACATCAAGACATTTTTATGCCACCGAAACAAAAGAATTTCAGAAATTTGAATTTGGAATTAGTCTGAGATAAATTACAAACAAATCGGTGTATAAAAGATTCCAATGCGGCCAGTACTTTTCGAGTTATTTAATTGAGTATGAAATATCCCTAGACCGTGTTGATGTGTGTACTATATAATGTTATTAGTTACACTCTCCACTGATTTTTTTTTTTTTTTGATTTTGGCGTTCTAAAAATATAAACTTCCCAACACTAGTACTAGTATCCGTAGGTGGGAAATGTGTATTTTTATTTTTTTCCACTAATGGCACCTGCGTAAAATATCGATAGGTGGCAGTCACTCAGATGCTGTCTGCTGTTGAAGCGGGTGCCCAATGTGGAATACGTCAAATAAAAAAGACTGGATTATTTCTAGGCTAGTTAACTTTGTAAGTCTTTAACAACACACTTTGTAACTTGTTATTGTTGATTCGTTGCGCACCATGTCACGGACCATGTACAAGCTCTTTTATCACAGAATAAGTACCTACCTATATCAAATTATTAAATGAAAATGAGATTATCACGAACTAAATTAGCCCCATATCAGGCAAATTTGCTAGGTATATTTAATAAAGCATGTCTGTATTATTGAATAACAGCGATGCTCAGGAGAGGCGCCTTTTCAGTCTCCTTAGGGATGTGCTCTAACAGTCCTTGTAAAGAGTGGGTCCCGGGGTGATCTTCTAAGAGGTCACGGGCGGTTCTATGTGCTGATGGTGATCACCGGAGTGGTTTTAGTGAGTTAAAAAGCTCACACCCCCTGGTCTTTTCCTCAAACATCCAGGCACCTTTTGAAGGTTGCCCCCGTTAACAGAAAAATGATTAAAACCGGCCAAGTGCCGAGTCTGACTCGCGCACGAAGGGTTCCGTACCATTATCTTAAAAAACGCCAAAAAAATTACGTTTTATGTATGGGCGCCCCACTTATGGTGATATATGCTCCCCAATGTAACGCAGTACTGGCCGTGCGCCCGCTCGGTGCCAAAATATCAAAATTGAACCTCCTTTTGAACAGTTTTGTTTGCAAAATATTATTTGATTTACATATGCTATGTTAGGTATGAAGTAATTCCAGCCATCAATTTTTCCGTATAAAAATATTTTTAAACATCTAAGTCGTTTTGGAGGAGTTTCCAAAAGTTGCGAAAAAATATCGTGTTGTTAATATTTTTTTTAAAGCAAAACTATTAGTTACACGAAAAAACCTTGTGTTCAAAATTATGTACCTACAAAAAATAAAAAACAATTATTTACGAAAGCGTATGTATGCCGTAAAACGGTAGCTTTCTAAAGCATACTCCTTAGTAACAGCTAGGTTAAAAGATTTGAAAAAAATATATATTTATTATTGATTCATGTACATAATTTTGAACACAAGGTTTTTTCGTGTAACTAATCGTTTTGCTTTTAAAAAATAATTAACAACACGATATTTTTTCGCAACTTTTGGAAACTCCTCCAAAACGTCTTGGATGTTTAAAATTATTTTTACACACAAAAATTGATAACTGGAATTTCTTCATAACTAACAAAGCATATGTAAATCAAATCATATTTTGCAAACAAAACTGTTCAAAAGGAGATTCAATATTGATATTTTGGCATCGAGCGGGCGCACGGCCGGTACTGCGTTAACATTGGGGCGTATATAGCGCCTTAAATATTTATTTTATTCTGGTTTTAGTATTAGTTGCGGCAACAAAAATACATCATCTGTGAAAATTTCAACTGTCTAGCTATCACGGTTCATGAGATACAGCCTGGTGACAGACGGACAGACAGACGAATCGTGGAGTCTTAGTAATAGGGTCCCGTTTTTACCCTTTGAGTACGGAACCCTAAAAAGGACGTTTTGTTTTGTTGTTTTATTTTAAATTTGGTTGATTGTAGGGGGTCTATTTTCTACGGGTATTTTATCTATCCTTAGTCTATATATATAAAAGAAGAAACTGACTGACTGACTGACTGATCGATCAACGCACAGCCATAAACGCTAGGCCTAGAAGTATGAAATTTGGCAGAAAGGTTCCTCAAGTGACGTAAGTGAGCACTAAGAAAGGATTTTTGGAAATTCTACCCCAAAGAGAGTATAAACGGGGGTTGAAAGATTTTATTACATTTTAACAGGTTGTAAATTGGACACATGAAATTTGAAATATACGCTCTTATTTGATAAAAAGAATTCACGTATTTATTGGTTTTTGGAAATTCCACCCCTAAGGGGTAAAAAGGGGGTTGAAACATTGTATGTTCTATGTTATTATTAATTGATATAAATGATTGATTGATTGATTAATTGATTGATTAGGTCTGGTTTCCGCACTTAGTCCTTCAAGTGGACCATTGTGCGTGGGCCATGGCGGCCGTTGGGTGGATTATTCCAACCAGCCCACCTCCCTCTAGAAACCAATTAGGGCTCCTGGTTTTCTTAGAACTTCTGTGTAAGATCTGGGCGACCCGAGGGTTAGTGTTCTAATCTGGGTGACCCCTGTGCATTCAAAGACAACATGCGTAACGGTTTCCTCAGTCTCCATGCATGCCCTGCATAGAGGACTGTCCGATATGCCTTTTGTGTGGAAGTGTTTGTTAAGTGAGCAGTGTCCCGTGATGGTCCCCGTCACCAGGCGCAGGCCATTCCTGTCCAGGCGTAGCAAACGTCTGGTAAGCCTACTGTCCAAAGATGGCAGAGCTTCTTTGGACTGCCTACAGCCTGGTGCCGAGGTCCACCAGTTTTCCGCCTGTGCCTGGGTGAATTCCTGTAGCCACCTGCGTATTTGGTTGAAGGGGATGGGTACAACAGGTTCGGGTCCATGGACCGCCGTGCTGGATCCGCGTCTCGCAAGCTCGTCAGCCGCGTCGTTGCCCAACGATCCGCTGTGTCCCTTTATCCATTGCAGTGTCACCGCGTTACGACTAGATACGGTTAATTGTTCTAGTGCGTTGTGACATTCTAGTACTAATTTCGATGTAACATATTTTTTCCGTAAAGATTGGAGGACTGAGGCACTGTCGGAGAGTATACGTATGTGAGTGTCCGTAACCCTCCTGGCTTCTAGGGCGTGGACCGCCAGTATGATGCCCACACATTCCGCCTGGTAGACGGTGTTGAACCCTCCTAGCGGTCTGGATATATTTATATTTAGGTCGTGTGAGAAGACTCCGACTCCGGTACCGGAGTCCGTCTTCGATCCATCAGTGTATACTCTCATCTCTTTCGGACCTGAGTAGTCACATCGTTCTTCAGTAAGTATTATGTTGTAGTGCCTATGAAAGTGGTGTATTTTTGGGGCTTTGTCGCATGGTGACGCTAGCATAGGTTTTCGCTTGATCGCTTCCTCCTTTATGCGTGTGTGCTTAATTCTTGAGTCTTTATTTAGGTTACCTGATAGATGGAGTCTAAAAGCGGCCAGGGCTGCCTCCTCCCGCACAATAAGATGCAGAGGTGGCAGCCCCAGCATTGCCTGTAGGGCGGCCGTGGGTGTAGTTCTCATGCTGCTAGTTATTGCAATACAAGCAAACCGCTGCAGTTTTTCGAGATCTCTTTGGGCTGTACTGAGGTCTGTCATGGGCCACCAGACTAGCGAGCCGTATGTAATGATTGGTCGGATGACTGTGGTGTATAGCCAGTGGGTGACCATGGGGCTGATCCCCCAATTCCTGCCCAGCAGTCTCTTGCACTGCCACAGGGATATACTGGCTTTTGTCGTGATATAGTTCATGTGTTTCGCCCAATTCAATTGTTTAAATAAGATTGTATGTAATTTCTTTAGTTTGTAAGTTAGACACGTGAAATTTTTGATTTACACTCTTGGAAAAAAGAATTTACGCTTTTCTTAAAAATAATTCATGTATTTGTTAGGTATTAGAAATTCTACCCCTACGGGGATAAAATAGGGGTTGAAACTTTATATGAAATTTCTTCGGCTTGGAAGGTGAAACCTCTGAAATTGTAGGTTTATGCTTTTGATTTATAAAAAAAGCTAAATAGGTGTTAAATTGCACCCCTAAGAGGGTAAAAAGGTGGTTGGATGTTTGTATGTAATTTCTACAGTTTGTATGTTGGACACGTAAAACTTTAGATTTACGCTCTTCGTTGATAAAAAAAAATATGTATTTATTGGTTTTTGAAATTTCCATCCCTGAGGGGGTAAAATGGGGGTTGAAAGATTGTATGTAATTTCTTCAGTTTGTAAGTTAGACACGTGAAATTTTTGATTTACGCTCTTGGTTGATAAAAAGAATTCATGTGCTTATTGGTTTTTGGAAATTCCACCCCTAAGGGGGTAAAAAAGTTGTTGAAAGATTGTATGTAATTTCTTTAGTTTGTTAGTTGGACACTTGAAATTTTAGATTTACGCTCTTGATTGATAAAAAGAATTAATGTATTTATTGGTTTTTATCAATTCGACCCCTAAGGGGTAAAAAGGGGGTTGAAAGTTTGTATGAAATTTTTACAGTTTGTAAGTTGAACACGTGAAATTTTAGATTTACGCTCTTGGTTGATAAAAAGAATTCATATATTTATTGGCTTTTGGAAATTCCACCCGTAAGGGGTTGAAAAGCGGGTTGAAATTTTGTATGAAATTTCTACAGATTTTAAGTTAGTCACGTGAAATTTAGTTTACGCTGTTGGTTGATAAAAACAATTTATGTATTTATTGGTTTTTGAAATTGTACCCCTAAGGGGATAAAATAGAGGTTGTGAAATTTCTTCAGTTTGTAAGTTAAAAAAACAATGAGTTTTTTTTATTTTGGAAATTCTTTTCCTAAGGGAGTAAAAAGGGGGTTGAACGTTTGTATAATATATTTGTTTGTAAGTTGGACACCTGATTTTTTTAGATTTATACTCTTGGTTGATAAAAATAATTCATGTATGTCCGCCGGTGGTCCATGTTGCTCTTTGATTAGGGGGTATTAAAGATTTTTGAAGAATTTTTCTGTAAGTACAAGGGCTTCTTTTTATGATGGAAGGGAGCACTAAGAAGGGATTCATCGAACCGTGGATAATTTCGCGCTGAATTTTCTATCAGATTCAAAGGCGAATGGCAGGCTTGTATGGGCATTTCGTACTGCTAATAAAATTTAGCGTTTTGGGATATTTTTTGTTTTAATTGGTAGTTAATATCATAGATAATCCCTTTTAAAATTCTTAGATTTTTATAACTTGGGACGTAAAAGTTATAACCAGGTTATTTTTTTAAGGTTATGTACTAGTGTACCAAAGTAGTAAATTGTTACTTAAAGGTAAATGTTAAATGTTGTGTAAAGTAAATGTTCTAAATTGTTTGTTGTTATCTTTGTAGTGTTTTACTTATCATTAAGTAGCTAGATTGAGATGAGGATCGTACCTACTCAGTGCATTAGAAGATACCTATGTCCAGCAGCGGACTGCAACAGTTTGATAATGATGAGTTTGATTATTTTTAATGGTATTTCTATTTCTAAATAATTAATTATCATTTCAATATTTGTGTTATTTTACATCAGGCAACTTCTATAAACATAACTGCGTTTAGTTTACGATTTATTACGTTTATTTATTCAAATCTTTTTATTGTTATTATTAATTAATCCGAAGTTCTAAAAATAGTAAACTTACACGAAAATAAATGGTTTAGTTGCCTTAATAAGTGGTACAAATTCTATAAACGAACAATAAAAAAAGAATGCGGTACAAAATCTGCCGTTCACCTTTAAATTCAGGTTGCGCTCGCTATTCAAAAATATTTTGTACTAGCTTCTGCCCGCGGCTTTCCCCGCGTATAAAGTGTTTTATCATCCCAAGGGAATACAAACTAACATGATAATATGTCCTTCCCTGGCTCTCAGACTATCTCCATGCCAAATTTCATCCATCGGTTCAGTAGATCCAGAGATTACCCCCTACAACCTCACAAACTTTACCTCTTTATAATATTTTAGTAAAGATAAAAATATTTATGATTGAGCCTTTTAATGTTTGCTCTCAGAAGTAAACATAGTGCCTGGTATATTTAAGTATGTAACGCAAGAGTAGACAAATTATATATGGGGAACCAACGATTTTATGATTATTCGTTATATTGTAGTAAGTGTCGTGATGGCCCAGTGGCTAAAGACCTCGACTTGCCTGAGGTCATAGGTTCAAATCCAGGCAAATGTCTTTTTCAAGTTCATTTGTACTTTCTAAGTATATCTTGGACATCATTGATAACGGTGAAGGAATACATCATGAAGAAACCTGGTCTTATAAGTAATATAAGATACATCGGAAGTCGCCAACCCGTGGTGATCAATGCTCGTGCCTTAACTGTACGAGAAGAGAACTTTGCCCTGCAGTGGGACAGTTATAGGCTGGTATTATTATTATATTATATATTGAGTAAGATATATTATATAGAGAGCAGAGGTGGCCCAGTGGCTACGGTCCCGACTTACGAGTTGTAGGTCGTGGGTTCGAAACCGAGCAGGTGCTTTACTTTGTGTAATTTATTTCATCACCACTGCCCTCAAAACGGTGAAGGAAAACATCGTGAGGAAACCGGCATGTCGTAGACCCAAAAATTCAAAGACATGTGACATCCACCAACCTGCACTGGGCCCGCGTGGTGGATTATAGCCCACTCCCTCTATGAGAGGAGGCTTGTGTCCCAGCAGTGGGAACATTAAAAAGGCTGATGATGATATATTGAGTAATGAGTTGAGTATGGTACGTTTAGAAATTTTATGAAAATTATTCTATAGATATACTTTTAAAAGTTTATTTTTATTCTTTTTAAGAACTTAAGTTTTGTTTGTATTTACATCTGCATTCCCCAAAAACAGTTAATGTCAATAACATTGTGCGTTTCTTCTTGCGCGAATCCTTACCAAGCGAGTTATGGCATGGTTGTCAACCGACTAAGATGAAAATCAAAATCCAAGATGGCGCCGACTATAATTTGATTTTCATTATTGGGTAATTTTAATGGTTTCTCCGATAAAAGGCGGTTAACTTTTCGTCATGGGCATCATTCTCTTGGTTTCCGTGTATGTTAATAACGAATATGGGTTTAAAATCAAACACCGTGATGGCGCTGACGGCTAACGATTTGTTAACTTTTCGTCATAGTTGTAATTTTCAAAGTTTTCTGGGTCGCTAATGTAATAAAGAATATGGTGTTTAAAATCGAAATTATAGAAAAATTAACAACCTGAAATAGCTGCCATCTTGGATTTTGAATTTGCAGTAATAGCACCCCAGGCGACATTGAATATGTATAGCTTTGAATAGCCGCCATCTTTAATGTTTGAATTAAGATAATGTGCCTGCCCTTAAACTTACCTAACTAGCAAAGTAGTCCTATAATCTAAGCCTTTATCTCGAAAAAGACTGTAAATGAGTTATAAAGGTTTTAGCGGTGACAGCGTGTTGTATAAAAGCGTTAGACAATTTTGCTCTATAAGCTTATAGGACAAAAATTACCTTTAAATAAAGGATGTAAACGTTTACTACACCATTTTATACAACCTTTATAGTATGTGCTATAGCAAGCGCTAATATCACTAGTACAGAATAATACTGCTCTATAAAATTGTTAAAAAATGCCTTTATTCATCTTATTTGCGTAATAAAGGTTACAAACGAACTGCTATAATCGTTTCGTTTTAGCAGTGATGAACACTCAACTTTATGGCGACCTTGTCGTATTGATGATATTCAGAGGCCTTAGTGCGAGTTTTTACTCACGCTCACTCGTGTTATGTAAACGATCTTTTATGTCAAAATGTATACAAAAAAGTGGTTTCTCCTTACCATCACCAGACGGCGCTTATCCAGTTTCAATACAAAATGATGTTTACGTTAACGCGATTGAGCGTGAATAAAAACTCGCACTAAGGCCTCTGATCGTTGCTATAGTACTTAGTACGTTAGTAGTTACCAAAAACTCTGCAATAGAGCGATTTTGTGATGTAGCTTAGTTCCAGATTATTACTATGTAATGTAACTGTACTTTATTGGTTTAGAGATGACTATTATAGTTTTACTAATAAGCATATCACACAAACACTTTTTTAGAGCAAAATTGTTGTGTAATGACTTTTCAGTTCCTATAATGTGCTTGTTAGTATCATGACAGAGTATATGTTTCTTTATTAACACAAAAACGACACGTAAAAGTGGATAAATGTTGCTATTAAATAACAATAATGTCCTGAAAAACATTTTTTTATCTCACTTTTAAAACCATTTTCAGACATATTTATATGATGCTATAATGGCGCTTAAAACTCGAAGACCCTTTAATTGTTATTTTTTTTGTGAAAACTCAACAATTCAAGGGGTGCACGTAAATTTTATGGTAAACCTAACCATAGTTCATCCGTCAAATTGCGGCCGCACATCATTTCACACTATAATCAAATATAATAAAAAAGGTAATTGCTTCAGTGATTAAGTCCCTTTATAAATATTAAATAAATATATTTTGTTAAGTCTTTACACTCTCACATCACATCATCAGCCTATTAATGTTCCCACTGCTGGGACACAGGCCTCCTCTCTGTGAGAGGGAATGGGCTGTAATCCACCACGCGGGCCCAGTGCGGGTTGGTGGATGTCACATGTCTTCGAATTTTTGGTTCTAGGACATGCCGGTTTCCTCACGATGTTTTCCTTCACCGTTATGAGAGCAGTGGTGAAGAAATAACTTACACAAAGTAAAGCGCCTGCCTGGGCTCGAACCCACGACCTACAACTTGTAAGTCGCGGCCGATACCACTGGGCCACCGCTGCTCTCTTACACTCTCATGATAGAAGAATACATGGTGAGTGAATAATGTGAGGTAAATGAAACATAAACTCTCGTATGGTATGAAAAAGTACTATAAAAGATCCTTAATAGTAGGTCGAGGGCTCTAATCTAACAGGCACGAGGGCAATATAAATTACATAAGGCGAGGTGCATAATCTGCTTTTCTTTCAACTATTACCTATAGGAATAGTAGATAAAAGAAATTCATATCAAACAGTTAAAATAGAAGTTTAATTATTGAAATTAAAAGATTTTCTTTAACACTGTCGGCTTCATTTAGAATGTTTTCCGGAGTTAATGTGTCGCTAGATGATTCCATTTTAATTCGAAGCCGAAGCACTCAAAATCAGATAGTATTACACTTTCTCGTTTCCAAAAATATTGTCAAGCAAAATTAACAAAGTTCCCGCCAAATCACTTTTTTATTTTCTTTCATTTTTAAATCAGAGTTAGCAGCAATCATTTTTTAAATTTGGAACAAGTAGGATAGAAACGAATAATACGTACGTAAAAAAAAAAGTATTGATATCGGCTGACTGAATAGAGCTAATCCATTGAGATTGGCACCTTTTGGTGCGATTAAAAAATAAACTGTGCAATAATGAAATTTCATACATTTTTATTGCTCTAGAGCATTAAAGACTCGCTTTTTACTGAGTTTTTAATGTGATTGTGATGAAATTAAAGCATAGTTGGAAGAAAAGGTTTTTATTAACCAGTGCATCACTATTTTGTGACCCGTGCACTATTACATAGCGTTTATATGACTGAATTGTCATGTGTAACATTGCTATTGGTTCGTTTTAACACTGAATGGAGAAACAAATGCGCCACTTTCGAATATAATACACCTTCTTTGGGGTTTTATAGGACCAAAAACAGTGTTGCCCAAAACGTTATATGGCTTATTGTACAACTAGTTTTTGTTAATTGGGTATGTATGTATTAAGTTGTCGTAATCTGGTCGTAATGCAGCTTGGTACATAAGCACCGCCTTCTTAGATTTCTTTTGAATTAATTTTCTGGATCACCACCCTCGAAAATCATGTTAATGACTTCCATTACGATAAATTGTGTGGTCGCCATCTTGGATTTTAATTATCAGCCCTTTCTCGATTGACAACCATGCCATATCACCTTGGCTTCGTAAGGATTCGCGCAAGTGTACCAGCTCCTTCCTACGCCTACTTATCACACATAGACGTACTCGTAGGTATACTCGTACTGGTCTTTCTGTAGAAAACCTTCCGAAAATATCAAAGTAAAACTCTCTTTTATACTAAAATGAATCCGATTAAATATTTTGAATACCAACCGCATTCCGAAATTGTATTTTGTATTCTTGTACGTGATAGAAAATTTGGCGCGAAATTAGCCACAAACCCGATATATTTTTTAAGGCATCCTATTACTAGGACTCCACGAGCGGGGTACGCGCTAGTGGCCGCCCCAGAATGGGGAGAAAGGCAAAAAGGGGACAGGACGAGAAAGAAGTCAAGACTCAAGAAGCGACTGCGGTGATAGCGCGCCTATTTGGCGGTCTATGTCCGAAGCCGTCTCCTTGAGATTCGGCCCATATGACAAGATGTCGGTGGGGCCATGGGTGGTTGGTGAGTCCGTCTGTCTGTCTGTCACCAGGCTGTATCTCATGAACCGTGACAGCTAGACAGTTAAAATTTCACATATGATATATTTCTGTTGCCACTATAACAACAAATACTAAAAACAGAATAAAATAAATATTAGTGTGTCGTTTTTTGTGATATTTTTGCAGTTTTCTCAAAATACTGTTAAGATAACATTATGAAAGCATTTAAATATAGATAAGTAGGTATTTATTACTATAAGTTGTTATTGTATTTTATGCCTTAAAACGGGTTTGTCCTAATTTAAAACAAAATTTTTAGAAAATTCTAATTTATTTAAATGAACCGAGTCAATCGAAATAATTTAATAAAATTGTAATCGATTAGGCTGAATGCAATTCTTTAATTGATTAAAATACTTGGGTGAATGCACAGCACAAAAAAACTCAACAACAAAGAAATGTCACATTGCGACGTAATTTATAGTGAAATTGTCAAGATATATTCGTGATTTTTAGGAACTTGTGCATGAAAAATTACCTACATTAATAAGAACGCAAATAGGAAGAATATATCTTGCAGCAAGCGAAATGGTTGTTTATGCACATATTTTGAGCGACTCTAAGTTGTTTGGAAAGGTGTGGTGTGTACAATTCGTATTTTGTACACGTTTTGCAGTAGACTGACGCGGTTTAACCGACCTCAACATGTAAATAAAGATATCATTTTACAAATCAACTTTAAAATAAAATTGCTGCGTAAACTTAATTTTCTAAACAAATTCGAATTTTGAAAGTTCGTGATGTAATTTGCAACACCCGTCGACTCAGCTGGTATGTTACATGTCAAAATCTTGTCGAGCAGAGTGGACTCACGTTCTAGATACTTACATGCCGCGTTCTCTGTTACACTTTTTGGTTTAGCGATCTCATCAACCAGTATGCTACTGGTGCCACGTCCTCATCAGTACCACTGGTGATATGCTACTCGTCACGTATATTGAGAGCGCAAGGAATAAGAGAATGGTAGTAAAGCGACGCATTGTGGTCTGGTGCAGGTGGATACTAACGCAGCTCGGCGTTCGATTCTGCAGTGCTTTTCTGTGCCTAGTGAAGACTCAGGAGAAGTGCGCTGAAAATCGATGACGACACGGTTGGCGTAGTGGTCGAGCTATCAGCTACTGCGCTGCCTGACGAGGGTTCGATTCTTGCACGGATCAAATATTTATATCACCTACAGATATTTGTTTCGTGTCTGGGTGTTTGTGTATGTGAATTAATATGTTTGTAAACGCATTCACGATACAGGAATATTCATAGTGTGGGGAAAGTTTTTAAATAAAAAAACAGGAATTTCAATTATTGAAATGATAGTTCAATTCACGCTCACTTCACCTACTTTACACAGTGATATTCTAACAGATTAGAATGGCTGAAATAAGGTCAGCTGATGCGCTGACTGTCTTGAGACCTCCCCTGACTGTCTTAAATATATTTATTTAGCATCAGTTATATGAGGTACCTAACAGGTAAATAAGTACCATTTGCCTACCTCAAAATGCGAAGTAGTCCCTTCATCTGCCGTAAGATGGGACAGGATTACAAAAAAGGAATAACTAGTTCTTATTTAAATGGTGCAGAATCTTCATAGCAAAGAGTTTACTAACTTAATCCATAGCAGCCTCCAAAAATAACACATTCTTTCGTCATTCTTAGGTAATGTAATTCGTTCTTTTTAACCGACTTTTCAAAAAGGAGGAGGTACACACCTTATAAAGACACCGACTAACTACCATAAATAAAGTTATTTTTCACTTCGTAGTCTCAGATCAAATAAAAAGTCAAGATGGAACGTTGCAAACAACAAAGTGAAGCCGGTTCAAAGTAAGCCTTGCCGTACAAATACACAATTACACGCACTCACGGACAACGAAACTACCCCTTAGCATGTCAGTCGAGCTTTATTATTTGATCTATGAGCTCGAATGACAAGCTTATGCGTAATTTCGTTGTCCATGAGTGCGTGTAATTGTGTATTTGTACGGCAAGGCTTACTTTGAACCGGCTTCACTTTGTTGTTTGCAACGTTCCATCTTGACTTTTTATTTGATCTGAGTTCGTAGTATTATTTTGCATTTTTTTTTTCTTAAATTTAGAATCACGCAGGTAATCTTGACAAGACTCTTATCAAGTCTAATTTAATCCCTACCGCCATCCATGATAATGCATATACCTTCATCAGTAGGTCTGGTGGATGTTTGTTTATGTACCTAAGAATTAACCATAATCTTAAAGGAAACATTAGAAATATATAGATGATAAATACTTTATTGTTAAGTCCGCTATATCAATACTTACAAGAATTTCAAAACCAGGCATGCTTTGGTTCATAGTGTTTATACACCTACTTATAATGGAATTACCTGAATCAACTAATTTCATGTATTCAGGTCATAATGATGCATAATTAAATGGCTGACAAAAACATAGAGCTCGGCTCATTCATCTTCTTCAACTTCCCTTGCAGAAACACATCTACGCATGTAACCCAGACAACCGTTTGAACAGCAGTCCTTATGGCTGATACACTGAAACATAAAATATAAGAGGGTAAGGTGAAAAAAAAAAACATCATATTATACGCTAAAAAGCACGGCTTGCGTGAATTTGATCATGGAATTGGAATCTGAAACGTAAAGTGTTCAATATATAACAACAACAACCCATAGCAAGCAGACCCAAACGATCTCAAGTCCAAATTCCAATAATAAAAGACACGCAGGTGTTTATAGACTACAAAAGGTGTAAAATAAATAAATTTGCTGTGTCAAAAGCTCAATCAATTTATTTTATACGTGAAACTATGTACCCATGCAATAACGAATTAATTTAAAGAACTAGCAATGTTGAATAAACCTTTCTGTAACAAATACTTTTACGACACATTTACATTTGATTGATACCATACCAACAAATCTGTCTAACATTATTACCGAAGTTCTTTGTTGTTAGGTCCCCACAATAACAAAGGTCTTAATTTGGTTTTAAAAAAGCCCAGGTACAAAACATATTACTATCTTATGCGCCCCATTCCCTGACGAACTTCTCATCATCGACAAAAACAAAACAAATAAGAAAAATGATTCTATAACTTACAAATTCTCCAACTTTAGCACACGCTTTCTCTGGTTTTGCGACATCAGCAACCTGTGCTACTGGTACCGGTTTTGGCACAGCGATACTGTTTTCTTTTTCAGCATCTTTAATCGGCACATCCCTGGTGACTATGCTACACGTCACGTAAGTTGAGAGCGCAAGGAACAAGATAATGATTGTGAAGCGACCCATTGTGGTCAAGTGCAGTTGGATACTAACGCAGCTCGGTGTTCGGGTACTGATATAGGGTCAGCTGGCATTCGCATTAACGGCACCCACATGGCGCCCGATAACGGAGGTATCGTTAGCATTGTTTACAGGACGTTGCTTTTTTTTTATTTGCCATTTTTTAACCAACTTCAAAAAAAGGAGGAGGTTCTCAATTCGTCGGTTTATTTTTTTTATTTATATTACCCGATTACTCAAAGACGTCTGGACCGATTTCAAAAATTCTTCTTTTGTTTGATAGGGTATACTTCCCAGGTGGTTCCATCGTCATATGGTCAGGATCTGATGATGGGATCTAGGAGGAAATCGAGGGAACTCCTAAAATATTATAGGCTATATGTATATAAATCGCTATATGTACATATAGCGATTTTGATATTTTCATCAATAATGCAATCATTTGCACTCAGAAATTATCATTTGGTGAAGTAAAACTGATGAAGAAGACCACAGATAGCCACTGCAACTGCTTAATGCTAAGTATGTCACGGGTATAAGATAATATCTTCAAAAATTAACCGACTATGATGAAGCAAATACATAGAAATAAATGATACTGATGAAAATGGTACAATGGAACTGATCTGATGATTAAGCTGCTAGAAGGTAGGCACTGGAACTCCGTAATAAAACAACGTATCCCGGTCGTGTTTGGGCTTATTGGAATCGTCATGAGGTGTACTTTGGCAACAAATGATTTTCATGGTAATTTGAGGTACCTAACAAAACTTAAAAAATAAAGAACAAGTCACAATAAGCAAGTCACAAACAAACAACGACTTCCAAAACTAAACGGTTGATTTTTTGTTAAAAAGTAATTTTCCGTTATTATATTTGGTGTTAATTATGCAAATAAAAATAAATGTAATTTAAAAAAATCAAAAACTGCTAAAGAAACTAATTAAAAAGATGTAAACAATCGAAGGATAAATATATAATTTTTGTCAAAAAAATACAGGGACTCCCACACCACAATATGGGAGCAAAATTCGCTATACTTGTTTTTTACTGCTTAAGTACAGTTTATGTACAGTCACGCAGATTAATGTTTTGTGTCACAATCATCATCGACCACTAAACGTCCCACTGCTGGGAAGGGGTAATGTTTATAAGTCTTTATAAAATTATTCACCATTTTTGAATTTATAAAGAATATATTATTGACACTGATAGTATTCGAAAGTCACTTATCTCTATGCTTTTCTATAATCTTTAACAATGGTCGGTTACAGTGCTCGACCGACCGTCGGTGCTTACATCAGTTGCGCTTGTCATTTATATGAAAATTTATAAATCGTTGCAGTCATAGACTAATATATATAGATGGTTGCAGTGCTGGACGTTGAACGTACGCACGCGTATATTGCTACGCACTGCATACGAGGACCGTCGGTCGAGCGCGTCCGCATGCGTGCGTCGGTCGACCGACGTGAAAGCGTTCAGTGCTGCACCAATCAGTGGACCGACCGTATGGACACGTACACTGAGTACTAGCACAGATAATATAATACTATAGTACTAGTCAGGTCAGTTGAATGGTACAAACTGACGGTCGGTTATGTGTACCATCAGGGCGGACCGTACGCACTGACGGTTGGTCGAGCACTGTAAGTGTAATGTAACCGGCCTAACAATCTGTAATGTCTGCTGTGATTGGTTGGAGCAGGTTATAAAGCCAAACTTAGTAACCCTTTGGTTACAGTCTTACCAATGTGACTATTCCTAAATTATCCTACGCTGATAAACATTTCGTTTTTCCTAATATGTCTTATATTTAGTGTTAAAGGTCGGCACCCCTCAAGGAGGAGAAACTGCTTTGTAAGGTTCGGCTCCTGACTGGTCACCTTCCAACACATTACAAGTGAATTCAAAATTAGGAAGATTTTTTTGTTTTGAAAATTCAGTTATAAAAAAATAAAATTATGCCTGCTATTTATACTCTGCTGCCCAATTTAAAAAAAGTAATTGGTTGAAGCAGGTTATAAATCCGAACCTGATAACCCTTTGGTTACAGTCTTACCAATGTGACTATTCCTAAATTATCCTACGCTGATAAAAATTTCGTTTTTCCTAATATGTCTTATATTTAGTGTTAAAGGTCGGCACCCTTCAAGGAGGAGAAACTGCTTTGTAAGGCTCGGCTCCTGACTGGTCACCTTCCAACACATAACAAGTGAATTCAAAATTAGGAAGATTTTTTGTTTTGAAAATTCACAGTTATAAAAAAATAAAATTATGCCCGCTATTTATACTCTGCTGCCCAATTTTAAAAAAGTGATTGGTTGGAGCAGGTTATAATTCCGAACCTGGTAACCCTTTGGTTACAGTCTTACCAATGTGACTATTCCTAAATTATCCTACGCTGATAAAAATTTCGTTTTACCTAATATGTCTTATATTTAGTGTTAAAGGTCGGCACCCCTCAAGGAGGAGAATCTGCTTTGTAAGGCTCGGCTCCTGACTGGTCACCTTCCAACACATTACAAGTGAATTCAAAATTAGGAAGATTTTTTGTTTTTAAAATTCACAGTTATAAAAAAAAAAATTATGCCCGCTATTTATACTCTGCTGCAAAATTTTAAAAACATAGTATTGTTAAATTATAAGCCATTATACCGAACGCGAATATAAAAATTGTGGGGTGCTATACTCATTTCAAGAGAAGTCTGAGGCAAAAGCAGAAATATTGCGCCTAACAAAATCGAAATTGGGGCAAGATCACTTTTACCGATTGACGCGCAATCAGATACCATACCTGGTTATACATATATCATGGCAGAATGCATAAACACTGAAGGTGCAACAACATTTAACGACTATTTTATTAGCCAAAATATTGAAATGGAAACAAAATATGGTATAGTTTCTGGTCGCGATCAAAAGAGATATGAATGATTTTTGGTGCCGGATTATGATGGACGAACAAAAATTTTATATCAAGAACAACAATTTAAACTATCAGAATTTATACTATGATCGCAGCCACTGTTAGAGAGTTTGAATCAGGAGAAAATAGCATCGGTCACAGTATAAAAAAAAAAATTAAGTAAATATATCTGTATTGTCCTTATAATAATAATCTATGTTTTACTATTGATTATATTGATCTCTATATTATCTTAGTCTTAGTAAAATGGATGTGATACAATTATCTTAATTATTACTGAAATATTCTATTTCTATGATTTCACGGACAAAAAATAAATAAAAAATGTATCGCATACTATTGTTGTCTTGTTCATTCATTCAATCAACGAGGCGATTATTAACCTGACTGTACCCTTTTTTGCAAAAGATCTGGGTGTGTCCAGTTGGCGAAAACATAAAAGTGATTTAACTTTAATTTCACTATCTTTACACGCGTAAAAATCTTGGCGTGTTCAGATGACGAAATAAAAAGTGATACTAATTTTGAGTTTCACCAACTGGACAGGGACACACGTGTGTCCAGTCTCTCGTGTCGAGTTGGTGAATAACCCGGTTTTTTACGTCACTTATCTAAGGCCAGGGACGCACTGGTGCGGCGACGGCGTCATGACGGCGAAACCACAAATCAAACTTTTATAAACAATGGCGTTTAGGCTACTTGGATAGGCCATTCACTAATATTACGGGTCTGGGAAAACCATTTTTGATTCATTGATCCGTTTAGCAAAAATTAAGCTTTCAAGAGCTAATTTAAAAATATGATCACACATTGCCGTTACCTATACCCTTCCTGTACCTACCCTTTCTGCTTTCGGTTCCGAATGCAAATTTTTGTTAGAGTCATGTGTCCTCCCCCCTGCCAGCTAAATGGTTGCTTTTGGGTATGTGAAAAAAATTACGGCAGTAGTATATATAACGAAATTAAAAAGAAAACTATCATAGCTAAGTAAGCTTTAAAAGCTTACGAGTAATAGTCGACCAACTTATATTTACTTGGAAAAGTAATTATTTTTTACAAATTCCATTGCAAAATGACTTTAATATAACGTTGTTAGTTGTGTAAAACAGGTAATAAATATAAGTTTATTAACCATTTAAAAATATACAAAAATAAAATCATACAAAAATAACATCGTTAATAATAATGATTTCTAAATTAATAATGTTTACGCTCGAATAACGCATTGGAGTGGGCGACGCGATGGCTTATGGCGTGAGCCGCCGAAACGGTTTAAATAGATAGATAAATCAACAAAAAGCCCTCTTCTTAGTCTGCATTGTTGTGCAACTACGGAACCCTATTAGTGCGCGTGGCCCGACATGTACATGACAGGTTTTTTTTTTGTAGATTCGATACGTCTAATGCGGTTTCGATCACTGAATAAGTACCTATTGCCAAACTATGAGTAGCTGAAAACGATGAGATTATTAAGAACAAAACGGCAGGCTTCGCAGCTAAGCACATTTTTGCAACAAAGTATCACAGATTAAAGAACCTAGAGGTATATTGCTGCCCAGGGGAGTGACCATAAGCTCTTTGAGTAAGCTTATTTTGAGTGTGTGTAAGGGACAGATGGGGACAGATGTATATGACTCATATACATCTGTCCCTTACGCACACTATCTTATAGGGTCATTTTATGTGTCGATTAATGTAGGAAAGATTAGAAGACTTATCATGTTGTCATGAACTTGAAAAATCAATTTTATTCGCATCTGATACGAGTAGATACCACGATGCCATTGCAATATAAGAGGCAGACAAACGTTTAGTGGAATTTCCACTGTGGAAACCGGATCGAAGTACTACATAGTGACAAGAAGAATTAATTAAACAATTCCTTATTGAATACTGGAGGTAAGGTAATAATATCGTCGCTGCTTGCTCGGTGTTACACTCTTTGTAACGCAGAACCCTTTACTTATTGTGTCATGACCAAATCTGGTTTTACACAGTGTACCCCTTGACCCGCGGAATTATAATCACAACAATTTTTTATGTAAATTAGCAACAATTGCGCCCCAGCTGTCTTGCTTTATCCATATGGTGAAACAAGATCAGCTAGGAATAAAACTTAACACTAACCCTCAGTTTCCCACCTTCCAATTATCGCAGAATTAATGTGACAAATTGTCAAGCACGCCTTATCTGCTGTGATTGGTTGTATGAATTTTCAACAGCCAATCACAGAAGATAACACGTGCTTGACAATTTGTCACATTAATTCTGCGATAATTTTAAGGTGGGAAACCGAGGGTAAGGGCCGATTTTTCAATAGTCTGATAACTATTAACTGAGGAATAAAAATGGCCGTTTGACATATTTTCTATACAAAATCTGTCAAACCGGCATTTTTATACCTCAGTTATAATTTATCAGACTATTGAAAAATCGGCCCTAAGGGGATTTGAATAAAAACGCTTTAGGTATCTAATATAAAACAATTATGTTTAAGTTTATTTATATTTTTATTTTGTATAAATTGCCAATAGAAAGTAACTTCATCATCTCTATTCCTTTATGTATAATCGTCATCACCTGAGGAGTGAAGTTCGATTTCAAAAACTATAATATTATAAGATCGTTTCTTGGCATTAAGGCATTAATCTTCAATTTCATCAACAGCATCAAGACACGCATCTCTTTGCGTAGCCCAGGCATGCGCGCGAGCAGCAGTCACCGTGATAAATACACTGGAAATGAGAAAACCATGGATCATACTTAATTTTTATCCTTTCTTTGATTCCATAGAACACACTGCATTTACATATGTAGGTACGCCGTAAGCGTTTCTTTGACTGGAAGGACATCAAAAAAACATGATTAGATTCGTTAATACAGGTGGAGAACTGCCAGCTGAAAAATAATATATCCATGTTTTATAGTTTACTCTCAATGGTCAACCTGTTAATAGGATGTCAACTTCTTCAACTATCTTCAAGATAGCTTCTTCTAGGAGATATTTTTTGTAACACAAAAAAATACTGCGTTTGATATACTTACATCTTCTCCAATTTGCGCGCATTTAAAATTGTCTGTCACAGAATTTGGTTGGGCTACAGCGAGTGGATCAGGTACAGGTACATCTATCTTCTCAATAGCTCCAACTGTTTCAACATCCTTCGGAATAGTACTAGCAGTAGTCATTACATATTGAGTAATAACAATGAAAAGAACAACTGTAGAAAGGCGACGCATTGTGGAGAAATGTAGGTTGATACTGACGGCGTTTCGTGGTTGCAAGTAAATATAGTTTCTGATGAAGTCACATTAACGGCACCCGCATTGACCAGCGATAACGGTATAAAACAGGACGTTGTTTTTATGTATATTATGAATATCACTAATTAAAGCTCTTTGATTTTATCAAAATGCTCTAGGGTCGCCGCAGCCAGATTGACAATCACAGATTCTCATAGTAATAGAGAGAGATAAATAAGCACTAGAAAATAATCTTCTTTGTTTGAGAATCATCATCAATATATGGTACTGACTGTACCTGATTCACTGTATTGTGTACAGTGAATCATGGAAAGTCATGGCTGACAAGGCCTTTGAGTAATGGCATCTGTCTGTTTTATTAGTTTATGTACCTGCATATCTTTGTACGTGTCAATCTAAGTACCTACTCGTACAATGTGCCCAGGTTTTATCCACACTTTGTACATTACAATAGAATAGAATAGAATAATGATTTATTTGCACAGAAAGTAGATACAAGATACAGGTATTATTATTATACCTTAACAAAGAAGAAGAACCAAGAAAATCTTTTATGTAATCAGTAGTCTGGTCTGTCTGCGATTAGCTAGATCTTTTTCTATAAGTGTTTCCTTTCGCCGTTATTTTTCTTTTCTTCTAGGTATTACTTTTGAATCTGCATGGGTTTTCGATCTTTAGCGATGGTTGATTTTGGTTTTTATTCTTCTTTATTTTTCGTGTGTGGATGTGGCCACCTCTAGTTTCAGATTTAATTAAGCTTGTGATGTCCAAGATAAACTTTAGTTTATTAGTAAGAACTACTAAGAACTACACTAGGTAAAATATAAATTCTTACTACCAACCTTTACACATACAAACAAAAAAAACTCATTTAACCTCATCAACATATTTTCTACTAATCTATGACATTGGAAATTAACGACTCCTTATCTTTTCTAAATACCCGTGTTACTTTAAAACAAATGGTCGTGCGTTACAAATTGACCTACATTAGGGGGAAAATACATAGTTTCTGTGAATCATTTGACCTCAGATTAGCATAGGTTTGTTATGATAATATAATCTGTCGACATATTATATATGTAGGGTACAGAAAGAAGCCTTCAATCGTTTCTCGGTAACCGCAAAGAAACACAGAAGCCGAATATAAATGACTGAACATACTAAAACGTATCTAGCACTATGGTGAAGGCCATGTACATAGGTACATGGGTATCCCAAATACCCAGACAGAACCCAGGCAAATAAAGTGTAGATAATAATAATAACCGAGGCCGCTTGCTCACGACGCGACACACGACTCTGCAAAATGTGGTCACGATTTAGAATTCCATATATTTGTATGGACCGTTTGTTCACTGTGCACGACATCCCACCACACACGACACGATTAATTAGAGGCAGTACAAATAAGTATGAGCTTGTTGACGACACGACACACCGCACCGCACGGCTCATGGTTTGTCACTCACGCGCTTATAAAACAATACACTTGTACACGTGCACTGCAGTATCGTTGCAGAATCGTGTCTAGTGAACAAACGAACGGACGAGAGCCCGTCTGCAGTGTGTCGTGTGTCGTAAAAATCGTGACAGAAAATCGTGTCGAGCGGTGCCTTGTGATTAAACGACCTAAAGTGTTGTAAATACGCTTCGACACTACTGGTTTCTATGTATTTCGACATCTTGTATCACGAAACACTCAGAACCAATAGGAATACGGCGCTGCCGTCTGCTGCTGACGTTTACAGTCGGGTTCGGAATCATGACTGCAGCAACATGACGCTACGACAGCGACATGTCGCAGCTACACATCGTCTGCTGCTGCTGTCTGCAGTGGGCTACGAACCCGTACCTTAAGGTACAAGTTGGTAGCCGACTACACGCAGCAGCATCAGACGACGTGTCGCCGCTTCATGTCGCCACGACACATCGTTGACTCCTGTCGCTGCAGTCATGATTTCTAACCCGACTGCAGTCGGCAGCAGCAGACGGTAGCGCCGTATTCCTATAGGTTCTGAGTGTTCCGTGATACAATATGTCTGACTACACTCACTAACTGGTCACAACTGATCTGCAGTCGGGCGACACGTCGTCTGCTATCGTGCGGCGTTTAGTCGGGCGACTTGTCGCTAGCTGCGGAAGGTATTTTATAGAAATATATAGAAACCAGTTGTGTCGCAGCGACATGTCGTCTGCTGCTGCTGCGTGCAGTCGGCTACCAACTTGTACCTTAACCATCGTACCACATGGCGAAAAGCATGCAGTTCAAATTGTATATTCGTAAATGGTTAATAGTAATTCAACATCAAGGTTTTTAATTACTTACATAGATTAAGAAATTGAGATAATTTAACGGACTGATGAATATCGTCTTCGCTAGTACGTCTTGAGTAGAGCTTCTTGACATGTTTGATTATTATTTATTTCTTTACATAATGGTAAGTAACTTATAAACTAAGCCCCACAAAACCGTAGTAGGTAATGGTTTGACTGTGGGGTCGGTGAGTCTCTATACACTCATTCTTAAATTTCATACTTAAAGCTAATTATTAATTAAAGACACATTTCTAAATAATATATTTTTAAACGATTTTAAAGCTGTTTTTATTTGTTTCACTCCTTATATCTGCCGGCAGACTGTTCAATAGTTACGGTATTCGTATTTTTAGGGTTCTGTCACCAAAGTAATTAGTGACTCTAGTTACATTGAATCTGGCAGCAGCCATATATTGTGTGCTTACTTTTTCCGGCGAAGTAGGTATTTAACGCGCCACTGTCGTAGAAGCCGACAAAAGTGTCACAGTAAAGGTGTGTAGAGAAGGCTTATTTTACTATTGTTTTTAAAAGTTAATAAAATAAGAGAGTTGATGCCAAACCGTTTGCTGTAGTACAATGCGTAGTAATAACGAAATTTTTAAGTGTTGTTGTTTTAGATAAATCTGGGAATATTATAGTTTGAAAAAATGCCCTAAATCGTATTTATTCAGTTATTTGACTATATATCTATCTATATTTTTGAAAACATAAACGGACGGACTAAATAGACACATTTATCAAAAAAAATATTTCTACTGGGATTTACAACCATTCAATTGCTTAAGGTTTTTTTTTATATAATCATAATCCAAGATAGCGCCGATCGAAATTTCAGTAATTTTTGTCATGGGTGTCATTTGCATGGTTATTGGGGTCGCTAGATACGAATCCGGCGTCAAAATTAAAAGCCAAGATGGCGCCGACCGAAATTTTTGAAATATTCGTCATGGCTGTCGTTTTCATGGTTTCTGGGGTTGCAAAATGCTAATATGGGGTCAAAATCAAAATCCAAGATAGCGCCGATCGAAATTGCCGAAATTTTCGTGATGGTTGTTATTTTCGTGGTTTTTGGGGTCGCTTTGTGCGAATTTGGGTTCAAAATGTAATTCCAAGATGGCGCTGACAGAAAATTTTGAAACTTTCGTCACGGGTGTCATTATCATGGTTTCTGGGGTCGCTAAATGCTAATATGAGATCAAAATTAAAATACAAGATGGCGGTGACCGAAATTTCAGTAATTTTTGTCATGTGTGTCATATTCATGGTTTTTGGGGTCGCTAAATATGAATCTGGCGTCAAAATTAAAATCCAAGATGTCGCCGACCGAAATTTTTGAAGTATTCGTCATGGCAGTCGTTTTCATGGTTTTCGGGGTCGCTAAATGCGAATTTGGGGTCAAAATGAAATTTCAAGATACCGCCGACCGAAAGGGGCATGCCAAGTCGCCATAGTAACAGGCCCACATATGCACACATAAAAAAAAATCGTGATGATAATAATAGGGGGCAATTCAAATAGTTAATTAGTAAAAGAAATGGTTAAAAAAAAACTTGGTGGTTTTACATTTTTATTCATTTAGTTCATCACACAACAAACCGCAAAAAATTAACACAAGTCGCCGCAATGGATTTGCAAACAAGCAATGATTTTGACAATTATGTTTTCTGCCAGCTGACAAGTTTGACTTGGTGTTGCCATAAAAATTACAAAAAATTGATAGATCGATAAGTTTTTTTATTTATTTATCATTAAAATCTTCAAAAATAGAAATGATAATAATTATTTAAGGGGATTTCTATGATTTATAATGTATATTGTATATATGTTTGCTACGAAGAAAATTAACGGTGCAGTAAATGACCACTGATTATTCTATGTCAATTTTTTTTTGCAAAGGCTAATGAATATGTGGAAGACGTGGGCAAAATAATAACATAATCTTTTAGGGAAACCAATATGTGCAACTTTGAGCCTAAAATTGGCATTCCCCTTTTTGAAACTTTCGTTATGGGTGTCATTTTCATGGTTTTCTGGGTGGCAATTGTGAATATGTGGTCAAAATTTAACTATAAGAAGGCGCTGACTGACAGAAATTTCGGTTCTATCTTGGAATTACATTTGACCCCAAATTCGTATCAAGCGACCCCAAAAAC
Source organism: Orthosia cruda (assembly GCA_964057195.1). Classification (NCBI taxonomy): domain Eukaryota; kingdom Metazoa; phylum Arthropoda; class Insecta; order Lepidoptera; family Noctuidae; genus Orthosia; species Orthosia cruda. Next base: position 40,807,648 of record OZ059829.1, read on the forward strand.
CATGAAAATGACACCCATGACGAAAATTTCGGTAAGCGCCATCTTGTATTTTCATTTTGACTCCATATTAGCATTTAGCGACCCCAGAAACCATGAAAATGACACCCATGACGAAAATATCAAAAATTTCGGTCGGCGCTATTTTGAATTTTTATTTTGACAGATATTCGCAATCATTATTTTTATTTTGACTAATAACCCAAAATAAAATTCACCCATGACGAATATTTCGGCATTCTTTGAAGTCTGTTAAAAATCTTTCCTAGCCTACTGATTTTGTTACACTGTGGTCTCATAATAAATCGGTCGATAGATTAGTGGGCAGTCAAGCGCGAATAAAATTAACATAGGTCCTGCCTCGCCAAGGCCTCGCGTTCACAGATTAGAGATACTACGTATCTCGCGGGCCACTAAATGAAGAAGAGCCGTAGCGCCCGTAGCCGTACCCGTACGGCGCGCGCGGCGGCCGCTGTATTATATATTATAATTTTATTATAAAACAATTAAACTATTTTATAAATTCTATCCTGAGAATAAAGTTCTATAGGTTGTATACTTTTTTTAGATATGTGTTTTAGGTAGTGAATCTTTCATAATCTTCTAGAAAAAAAGAAAATGATCAAAAAACATCGTTTCAGAGTCCTTTTCAGATTTTTTTTGGACCGAGCGAAGTTTTCGATATCATGTTTTGAATCTCAGTAATGAAAAGTACATTTAGTAAACTACAATATGTATTTTATTTGCATTTAAACAATCACTTTTACATATTTTTAATACTTTCCTATAATCTCCTTTACAACTGTTTTTAGTTTTTTGAGTAACAAGTAGTTTCAAGAATCGAATTTGAAGAGATTCTAATTAAGAAAAAATGAAGAAGATTAACCCTCAGTTTCCCACCATAAAATAATCGCAGAATTAATGTGACAAATTGTCAAGCACGCGTTATCTGCTGTGATTGGTTGAATGAATTTTCAACAGCCAATCACAGAAGATAACGCGTGTTTGACAATTTGTCACATTAATTCTCCGATAATTTTAAGGTGGGAAACTGAGGGTAAGTAAGTGATATCTTTTTTTTGGCGCAGCACGTCTTCTTCTCCCATTATATATTTTCCGCCGTCTCAATAGTCTTTATAGCCACATCATTGTTCCCACATATATGTAGTTTCTTTGGTCTCCCTTTTTTTCTGTTGATAGCCTCTATTTAAAATTTAATTCACATCCATAGTTAAAACTTCTAGGTCTTGTGCAAGTTTGCGACTTAATTAATGTGCTAAATATGACTATTAAATACTGCTTAACCTTTTTAAGTTTCCATATTTGTTATATATAAGTAACTACTGTGTCTAAGTTTTTATGAATCTTACTTATCGCAGTTGACTGGAAGAATTTTTATGGAACAATTAGGTACTCAGCTGTGTTTGTGATCTTCTATTTACATCCTTATCTTTTAGGTAAGTATTTTTTGTGTAAGTACAGTAAGATACAAAAATTAATTCATGAATAATAAAATTCACACTGTGAACGTTATGCTTACGGTAAAAATGGTTGTTTATTTTGTGTTTTGTTAACCGTATTTTTACTGGTTCCGAAACGTGTTTTACTTATTTAAAAACGACAATGTAAATATAACCATGATTTCTGTAAACATATAACGGTACATAACAATATGAATAAGCTTGTACGAAACTGGAAGAATTTACGGCAGAAATACCTACTACGGAGCACGATTTGATTTAGCTCACTTCTCCTACTACCACACATGCTTACCACTACAGCGCTTCAGCAGTTTGCGTGTACAAAAATACAAGGAACTGCTCAAGCCCTTGTTTTGGAGCATTATTAGCAGACTACATAACGAATAGACAAACAGTGTCAATATATCATCGGAATCATAATAATTATATTATTGCAGACTAGCACTTCGCCCGCGACTTCGTCGTTGCGGTTGTGGATTCAGTACTTACCTATTACCCTCTACCCCCACCACCCCCATTTAAAGGGTGTTTTCAAGGGGAACTTAATCATATATTTTAATTTTCCTAAATATAATATTTGTGAAAGGTTTCATAATCGAAGGATCGTCATGTTTCATACAAACTGTAGGTAGGCCCCTTTTAACGCCAATTGGGGTATGTGATTTGTTGAATTATTTTGCCTAGGGTAGATTTTTCAATAGTCTGATAACTTTTTACTGAGGAATAAAAATGGCCGTTTGACATATTTTCTATACAAAAGCTGTCAAACCGCAATTTTGATTTATTAGACTATTGTAAAATCGGGCCTTAGTGTTAGAAACCTAGTAGGTTGGTGGCGAACCGACAGACGGAAGAAGGCGTGGGTGGGGAGTACAGTAATTTCTGCTATTCGCTTAACCCACCAATGTCTCATCACAGTCTGCTCGGAACGCATAGAGGACAAACATACAAACATACATTTCTATTTAGGGATCATCCATTTATCACATGAGGCCCGAAACTAAAGGAATAATTACCAAATATCACAAGGGGTGTAGTGAGATATCGCGTGTATTTATTCTTCGTATTATAGTATAATAATTTATCGTTGTATAAAAAGTTGCTACAAACATCACGTGTTTAATGGACGACCCCTTATTTAAATAATTAAACACTTTGGTACTGATACAATCGTTTAATCAAATTTGTGTTATTGGTCTTTCTATAGATAATTGCTATTTAAAAACCAATCATCGGGATATAGAAAAGATTTGGATCCATCTATATTTTTTTGGGAAGATCTAATTGAACTTGACATCTTTTGGCGTATCTGTGACAAAGGGTGTTGGGGCAGCATTGACTGTCGGTTTCGCACTGCAATAAAAATTATGATTACTTATTGGATGATAATTATAAATTAATTTGCTGCTAGTATGTAAATTAGTTGTTATTGCTACCTAAGTTTTTGAATGGCATAATAATAACAGAATTTTAACTTACTTGCAAGTTTATAACCTTGCAAAAACCAAAACTAATGGAAACTTTGCTAATTATGTTGAATTGCTAAGTCGGTGAAGCAAATCTACAGACGGAAACGTTTTAAAATCGATCTCACACAATGTTATTTAAATAGACAAATAATAGAAATCCAAATCAAGAAAGCAGTGAAAGACTTGCTGAAACTCTTGCATTCAACGATATCATTTTAACTTTAATATTATTAATAAACTCTCAGCTGCGGAGCTAATAGAATTTCTAAAGGGTTTTTGAGAATTAAACAATTTAAAAAGTACTTACAGGTGTTCCATGTTTGCCACAAGTATCGCCGTCAGCTTCGTTGGCCTGAATAGTCTCAATTAGGCATTGAGTGAACACAAGGAATAAAATAATAGCACTAGCACGACGCATCTTGACCAATATTGGACTAAAACTGTAGGAAAAATATACTAACTTCTTGATATAATTCCAGATACAGCTAGACTGCTAATAGTAGGTATGTATGAACTGCGTAAGGTCAAGCGATAAACCGGTTTTCCTGTTTTGACATCCACAATAACAAAAGGCTGGCTCTTAAACTTTGTGATAATACGGTCGCTCCTTGGAATTGTAGTCTGTTTAAATAAATGACGTAAGTATATTATATGTTATTGAGTTAAACAAATAATATCCAACATAAATACCTATATTGACATTGGTTATATTACGACCTATAACCTAAATTATATGTAACTAAGTAAATAAAGCAAGACTTGAATATCAATATACTTTATTTTAATTTTAGTACAATTTCTGTCAAGAAGTTTCTTCTATATGGTATCGTAATTATTTCGTTAGATTATGACAAAATATGCAACCATAAAAATAATTAGAAGAGTTATTTAAACAAAAAATCAAAAGGTAGTCTAAAAGGTGCTTGAGTAGTTCTTTGTGGTTGCCTCTGAGGCTGTCTTTGAGGAGCTTTGGTTGGCTGCTTGCCCGGCAGTCCTGGCAGAAATGGCTCATTTTTCTGTCCAGGTAGCGGCAAGGGCACACCTGGTAAATTCGGCAGCGGTACGGGAAGTTGCTGCAGGTTCAATATGTTACCGAGAACATTCTTACATAGAGCTCCTGTTACTCTATCTGCCATGTTGCCCCATAAACCGATTTGACAGAATCTGAAACAATAAAAAATAATAAGATATATAAATAATAGATCTCCGGAATGTCAATAAACCCAGATGTTTAGAAGGACTTTTTGTCACCTAGGAACTTAGGAAGGCCTTAGAAGAATTATCTGCTGGACTAATTCAATTACTATAAGTACTTACAAAATGAAAAAGGATTTAAAAAAAAAAAGAAAGATCTACAAAGTACTTAGGTACTTATCAAACACACCTGAAGTCCTTGTCAATACTCAAAGATTCACCGATCTTCAGAAACTGATCAGCATTCGTAGGGAAAAGACCACCAAAAGCGTTCGAAGTGTTCTTCTGTTTGCCTTCATCCGGGCCGTGAGCAAACTTGGCGATCAGCCCCACAAAGTTATCACGCACTCGAGCATCAGTGCTGGAAACCTCGCCACCCATTGGCTGACCGTCAGGGCCTAGAGGTTCGAAGAGGTACGCTAGTTCATCGCCATGGGAGGGACCTTGCGGTTTCTTTGGTTTAACTATCGGATCCTCGCTGGGTTTCTCTGTAAAATAAATAAATCTCAGACAAGTTTACAGCTGTGGTTTTTGAAAAGTCTACATTCTTGTACGGATCATCTCGTTATACTTTAAAAATAGGGAGTCTAGGGAGGGGTAATGTCAAATCAGATAATATTAATATTGCTGGGACTTTCGAGGATGTAGGAGGAGGCAAAAAGTACGTCCTCCAGACATTTCCCCTTTGTGTGTACATCTAGGCCGGCTTAATTTATTAAACTATATCACAAACTCGAACTAACAGAAGAGGAGAATCAATATCACTCTGTTCAGTTCCAGCAGGTGCTTTCACCTAACCTTTGACTCAGTGCTGCTGAACATAAAGTTATATTACATCAGATGCCGCCCGCGTGTCTGTCCGTGTGAAGTGCAAATCATTCCCAAAGAACCCCTTGATAAAAACTATGCTATGTGTTTAATCAGGTTTTAAATTATCTGTGAGCCAAATTTCATCGACATCCGTTCAGTAGTTTCTGCTTGAAAATGTAAAAATCATCCATCCCCCATACTCACAAACTTTCACAATTATATACTTAATATTAGTAGTATTTATCAAGTCTTAGGTGATACTGACCAGCTAGAGCTACTCCAGGCAAGAAATGCCATCCTTTAGAGAGGTTTCCAACGTGCTCGAAGCTGTAAAGGAACGCTTGACCACCATTGCTCCATTGCTGCACACTCTCGTACGCCGGGAAGTTGAACAAAGCATCACCTACAAAATAATGGTAGTGTTGACATTGTAGTCTTCTGTACAGTCATAAATTCAGAATTTGCACGGAATTTCTCAAGCTCATGTTCATTTAAATGTTTTTTTGACTTATTTTTAATACTAATTTCTTTTGAATACTCTACTTATTTATTCTCTTAAGTAAATAGGTATTTGTATAATAGTAGTAATGTATTTTTTAAGAAGGTATCCATCCCCATTATTATATTACTCAAGATGTTATTATCTATCGCAACGGTTTCTAAAAGTCAACTCGACTTTTATCTCTATACGTTGCATACCTGCGGCAAAATTATCGCATGATAAAAAATTGTGGTAGCGCGTTTGGCCTACTAATGGGCGCCGCCGCCGACAGCCTGTACGGCACGGGCGCGCGATCTTTTTGTCGCAGATATGGCATGAATATCGGAATCTCGACATCTCGTAATATCGGCATCTCGGAACAAAAATTCTAATATTACAATTCCGATACTGAGTGATCCAATATCGGAATCTCGGAAACAGAAAAAAACCTATATTTTAGCTCCTTGTGAAGCGCCGAGCGCGCTAGTACGAGTAAACCCGAGTAGCGATTAGCAGTGATCGGGTAATCGGGCGCTTATGTACTTAAACTTCACTTCATGAAAAAAGAATTTGATGAATCCCGGATAGTCCTGGGATTGTTAAAAATTTAACCTATAAAAGTAAACAAACTTTCATAATAGTAGTTTATGAAACTGTTGCATAATGAGGGGTATTAAAACATGAGTGTGGGTTTAAAAACCGAGCCGTAGGCGAGGTTTTTAATAGTTTTCACACGAATGTTTTAATACCTAGTTATGCAACAGTTTCATACACTACTTTATCTACACTCATAAATTGGGATTGAACCTACTAAATACCTCTTTTTGCATTTTCCATGCCATAAAATCGTGATAGCATTTCTCATATACTTTTTTCGACTTTGCTGGTAATAAATTAAGAGTAATTCGCCGCATCTAAAATATCGGGCGGAGTCAAATTTTCTTCACATTCACTGATATCAGACATTTTTAAACAATAATTTAAATAACTCATGAAATTCAGTACAGCAAAACTTGCAAAACGTATGAATGGCGCCAAAACCCAGCACACACATCAACGCATTAACCGCGCATGCGCTAAGGCTTACTACGCAATGCGATCTTTATGTATACGCGCGATTTTTCCCGCCCATTCTGCGACCTATGGAATTATATGAAGTTGTTCGCATTGCGGTAAAGAAATCGTGCGGAAATAATACCGCAAGAAATCCGTGTTTTGCCAAAGAATCCACCGCACCACGGCGCGATTTTTATTCGCCCGTATATTTTGTGCTCTATGAACAGGTAGAAGGAAACAAAATTCGCGAGAATAAAAATCGCAGTGCGTGCTAAGTCTAAAGCGGGCATTGTCATAGACAATTTAAAATTGGAATCAAATATTTTTTTAATAGGTACTATAAAATGACATTCCAAAAAAAAATGATGGAAACTCCTTAGTGATTAACTTCTTGGATTTGTCCTGTATCGTAATAGAAAAAAATAGTAGTTTATGAAACTGTTGCATAATGAGGGGTATTAAAACATGAGTGTGTGTTTAAAAACCGAGCCGTAGGCGAGGCTTTTAATAGTTTTCACACGAATGTTTTAATACCTAGTTATGTGCAGTTTCATACACTACTTTATCTACACTCATAAATTGGGATTGAACCTACTAAATACCTCTTTTTGCATTTTCCATGCCATAAAATCGTGATAGTATTTGTCATATACTTTTCTCAACTTTGCTGGTAATAAATTAAGAGTAAATTCCTTCGCCACATCTAAAATATCGGGCGGAGTCAAATTTTCTTCACATTCACACATACATTCATATCAGACATTTTTAAACAATAATTTAAATAACTCATAAAATTCAGTACAGCAAAACTTGCAAAACGTATGAATGGCGCCATAACCCAGCATCACCACATTAACCGCGCATGCGCTAAGGCTTAGCACGCACTGCGATCTTTATTCGCGCGATTTTTTTTTGCCCATGGAATTGTATGAAGTTGTTCGCATTGCGGTAAAGAAATCGTGCGGAAATAATACCGCAAGAAATCCGTGTTTTGCCACAGAATCCACCGCACCATGGTGCGAATTTTATTCGCCCGAATATTTTGAGCTCTATGAACAGGTAGAAGGAAATAAAATTCGCGCGAATAAATATCGCAGTGCGTGGTAAGTCTAAAGCGGGCATTGTCATAGACAATTTAAAATTGGAATCAAATCTTTTTATAATAGGTACTATAAAATGGCATTACAAAAAAAAAATTGATGGAAACTCCTTAGTGATTAACTTCTTGGATTTGTCCTGTATCGTAATAGAAAAAAAATTGTTTTATAGCATTATTTTGTTAGAGAAATAGTGTTATAATAAGATTCTATTTTTAAATTTCGGTATTGTGTTTATAAAGTATGCCAATATAAACTCGTTTTGAATTTTATAATTCGAATATTACGATATGAGAGTAGATAAAATGTTTTATCTACTCTCATATCGTAATATTCGAATTATAAAATTCAAAACGAGTTTATATTGGCATACTTTATAAACACAACACCGAAATTTAAAAATGGAATCTCATTATAACACTATTTCTCTAACAAAATAATGCTATAAAACAATTTTTTTTCTATTACGATACAGGACAAATCCAAGAAGTTAATCACTGAGGAGTTTCCATCATTTTTTTTTTTGAAATGCCATTTTATAGTACCTATTTCAAAAAGATTTGATTCCAATTTTAAATTGTCTATGACAATGCCCGCTTTAGACTTAGCACGCACTGCGATTTTTATTCGCGCCTATTTTGTTTACTTCTACCTGTTCATAGAACTCAAAATATTCGGGCGAATAAAATTCGCGCCGTGGTGCGGTGGATTCTGTGGCAAAACACGGTTTTCTTGCGGTATTATTTCCGCACGATTTCTTAACCGCAATGCGAACAACTTTATACAATTCCATAGGTCGCAGAATGGACGGAAAAAAATCGCGCGTATAAAGATCTCAGTGCGTGCTAAGCCATAGCGCATGCGCGGTTAATGCGGTGATGTGCTGGGTTTTGGCGCCATTCATACGTTTTGCAAGTTTAGCTGTACTGAATTTCATGAGTTATTTAAATTATTGTTTAAAAATGTCTGATATCAGTGAATGAGAAGAAAATTTTACTCCGCCCGATATTTTTGATGCGGCGAAGGAAATTACTCTTAATTTATTACCAGCAAAGTCGAGAAAAGTATATGACAAATGCTATCACGATTTTATGTCATGGAAAATGCAAACAGAGGTATTTAGTAGGTTCAGTCCCAATTTATGAGTGTAGATAAAGCAGTGTATGAAACTGCACATAACTAGGTATTAAAACATTCGTGTGAAAACTATTAAAAACCTCGCCTACGGCTCGGTTTTTAAACACACACTCATGTTTTAATACCCCTCATTATGCAACAGTTTCATAAACTACTATTATCTACTCTCATATCGTAATATTCGAATTATAAAATTCAAAACGAGTTTATATTGGCATACTTTATAAACACAATACCGAAATTTAAAAATAGAATCTTATTATAACACTATTTCTCTAACAAAATAATGCTATAAAACAATTTTTTTTCTATTACGATACAGGACAAATCCAAGAAGTTAATCACTAAGGAGTTTCCATAAATTTTTTTTTTGTAATGCCATTTTATAGTACCTATTATAAAAAGATTTGATTCCAATTTTAAATTGTCTATGACAATGCCCGCTTTAGACATAGCACGCACTGTGATTTTTATTCGCGCGAATTTTGTTTCCTTCTACCTGTTCATAGAGCTCAAAATATTCGGGCGAATAAAATTCGCGCCGTGGTGCGGTGGATTCTGTGGCAAAACACGGATTTCTTGCGGAATTATTTCCGCACGATTTCGTTACCGATGCGAACAACTTCATACAATTACATAGGTCGGAAAAAAATCGCGCGAATAAAGATCGCAGTGCGTGCTAAGCCTTAGCGCATGCGCGGTTAATGCGGTGATGTGCTGGGTTTTGGCGCCAGTCATACGTTTTGCAAGTTTTGCTGTACTGAAGACTTCATGAGTTATTTAAATTATTGTGTGTGAAATGTCTGATATCAGTGAATGTGAAGAAAATTTGACTCCGCCCGATATTTTAGATGCGGCGAAGGAAATTACTCTTAATTTATTACCAGCAAAGTCGAGAAAAGTATATGACAAATGCTATCACGATTTTATGCCATGGAAAATGCAAAAAGAGGTATTTAGTAGGTTCAATCCCAATTTATGAGTGTAGATAAAGTAGTGTATGAAACTGCACATAACTAGGTATTAAAACATTCGTGTGAAAGCTATTAAAAACCTCGCCTACGGCTCGGTTTTTAAACACACACTCATGTTTTAATACCCCTCATTATGCAACAGTTTCATAAACTACTATTATAGCATTATTTTGTTAGAGAAATAGTGTTATAATAAGATTCCATTTTTAAATTTCGGTATTGTGTTTATAAAGTATGCCAATATAAACTCGTTTTGAATTTTATAATTCGAATATTACGATATGAGAGTAGATAAAACCCGCTATAACATTGATATTTTCATTAAATAACTTGTGGTTGCGAGAAGCACGGGATCGGTTAATTTGGCGACACTTGGCGGAGGTCTATGTTCAGCAGTGGACGTCTTTCGACTGATATCATGATGATGAATGCTTAGATACTTTATTATACATTTGAGAGGGTTATTTCGGAAAAAGTAACTATCCTTGTTAAACTTGCTCTGGAATTTCCTCTGTGTTACATGTAAACCTCAATACATTAAAGCTTAATATATTTCAAGCTTATTACGCTGGTTGCGAGACGCGCTGGAGCGGTCAAAGTGGCGACGCTTGGGGGAGGTCTATGTCCAGCAGAAGACAACTTTCGGCTGATATGATGATGATGATATTTCAATCTTTTGCTTGTATTAAATACAAGAAATTAGTCTATCAGATCACTAATCTTTTGGATAAATCAATTGGCACTACTTGACTAAATTTTCCCTACATTATTATTTTTTATTGACATTCCATTGATTTTGCATAAAATAAAGATGCATGAAAGAAGAGTCAAAAAGAGTCCGACCCTTTAGTTAGGGGGCTGGGTATTAGCTGCAGTTTACTTTAGTTAGGGGGCTGGGTATTAGCTGCAGTTTACTTTAGTTAGGGGGCTGGGTATTAGCTGCAGTTTACTTTAGTTAGGGGGCTGGGTATTAGCTGCAGTTTACTTTAGTTAGGGGGCTGGGTATTAGCTGCAGTTTACTTTAGTTAGGGGGCTGGGTATTAGCTGCAGTTTACTTTAGTTAGGGGGCTGGGTATTAGCTGCAGTTTACTTTAGTTAGGGGGCTGGGTATTAGCTGCAGTTTACTTTAGTTAGGGGGCTGGGTATTAGCTGCAGTTTACTTTCGCGATAATCGCGTCGCGAGCAAACGCAGCAAATTGTGACAAATCACAATTCTAAAATTGCTGCGATTTATTACTCGAATGTGCGCGCACTGCCGCTCATTCGTTGCATTCCTGCGACGAAATTATCGCTTGATAAACAATCATGGTGTGCGGTAGGCCTAAGTAGTAGTGTATGATTTCCTTGACGCATTTCTGTTGAAAGTACAACGATTAAACGAAATTAAAATTATCTTACTCCGTTCTGAGAGTTGCTAGGAAGCCCCATATAAATATTAATTAAAAACAGAAACTCCTTTCTTATATCTGTGGGAAGCACGAACCCTTACAAAAAACCCCTGCCTACGAAGGGTAAAAAGAGTCCGACCCTTTAGTTAGGGGGCTGGGTATTAGCCTAGGGGCCGGGAAAGATACGTCATTTGGTTTGCAGCTGGAATCTGTGCTTTTAAAATTCACAACATTTAAAAATTATATTTAGTAGGTAGATAGTAGAAGATACGGCTAAAAACGGTGACGGAAAACATCGTAAGGACACCGGCATGTCCTAGAACAAAAATATCGAAGACATGTGACATCCATCAACTCACGGACTCACTGGGCCCATTGCCTCTCTAACAGAGCGCAGGCATGTTGTGCCCCAGCAATGGAAACATTAATAGGCTTATTGATGATGATGACTTATATACGGTATGCCGTATGCCGCAAGATAGCAAAAAAATTCATAGTAAGTAGGTAATCGCTGCATGGAACCGTAAATATTAGTTTTTATCGTTCAGCTGTTAAGTTCCAATTAAGAGGCTTTTGTTGATGTCTTTTAAATTTATACTTTAAAATAGGTAACACTTCTAAAACCTGCAACTTATTTATTTTTATTGCAGGTTTGAAAAGTATTTCGAAAATGTCGACTCACATAGATTTTATATTTATTTCTGTTAGTTACCTGTGGCCTCAGCAACCTCGGAGAGTCCGTCAACAATATTGGAGGCCTGTTCGAACAAGCCCTGGTAGTAGTCAGATACAGGCAATATAGCTTGCACATTGGAAGCCAGAGGGATCAGACCCTCGACTCCTTGCACTACGTTCTGAAGACCACCGATCAAGTCTTTCTTTAAGAAATCCTTCACGGTTTGAAGTTGGTTCGTCAGGAATTTGTTGAACTTTCCTGTCAATACAAAAATATATAATTAATGGTATAAAATTGTCCTCTTCATATAATGGCTGGATGTTCCAAACCGCGTCAAGCAATGGTATGGTATGATGAGCTGATAGTTTACAAAAAATATTAAAATCTTACCATACACAGCTCTGGAAGTTTCAGCAGACGTGACACCAGTGAGGAGCGGTACGCGCTTCTGCTTCTTACTCAGTGACTCGGCCGGAGCTTCAGCGACCAGCGGTGGCAGACCTCGGAGGTCGTCTGCACCTTCCACTCTGGCACCAGCACCTGGACATGAGTTCAACATACTCCTTATTTTGATGTAGGTAGGTATATAATATTTCACCTGATATCATTGCTGGTATGATTTTCTTTCTATGATTCACTAGCTAAGTATTGACATAGCTCACCTGAACGGCCTGAGATCTCTTGTAAAAACCTTTGTGTATCCACCATGTCCATATTCAAATCCTCATCCGCCTGCAAACATTAAATTATTTTTAAATCAAGTTTTGTTATAAGATTACAACAATAGGTAGAGTACCTACAACTATTATTCATCACTTAGTACCTGCACAAGTTCTTCTACAGGCAGTCGCCTTAAACATATGAGAAGACTTTCAGCTGGTTTTTTCGGACATCCTGTGCGGTCAGCCAAAGCTTCAGCGTGTTTGGCCGGGTCTGCTCGTACGGCTCCCGGAGACAGGGGCGCACCGGACAAGGCAGCCACTCCCGTAGCGGTGCGGCCCTCGGGAGACATCGCTAGGAGGGATGCAGCACTGCCTCCGGAACCTTGACCCATCACAACCACTCGTTTTGGATCACCACCAAAAAATTGAATGTAGTCTTGGATCTGAAATCACGTTGAGTAAGTTTAGAAAAACTAAATTTTAATTCGATTTCCTTGTCAAGTAGCTAACTATTTACCAATTGGTCATTGTTAAATTATATTTTATGTTTCTTGAATTCTAAGACTATTGCTTAATTCAAATGTTCTGTAAAGAACGGTACAGCATAATTTGGTCCTTCGATTCGGATACAAATAGAAAACCGGCCAAGTGCGAATCGGACACGCGCACGTAGAGTTCCGTACCACTATCGCAAAAAACGGCAAAAAAATCACGTTTGTTGTATGGGAACCCCACTTATTTTTTATTTTTTTTAGTATTTTTTGTTATAGCGGCAACAGAAATACATAATCTGTGAAAATTTCAACTGTCTAGCTATCACGGTTCATGAGATACAGCCTGGTGACAGACAGACGGACCGCGGAGTCTTACTAATAGGGTCCCGTTTTTACCCTTTAGGTACGGAACCCTAAAAAGAAGACATTATTTCTTCTTGAGTCACAAGCGAATGATTTGCTTTTGAAATGTATGCATTTGATATTTAACGATGTGGTTAGTTTGCATTTTTTTTGCTTACCCAGATCATAGCGGAGTGCAGGTCAAAAAGGCCAAGATTGCCTCCTGCATCTCTTTGTCCCGTGCTGAGATATCCAAGTGAACCTAGCCGGTATTGAGCGGTTACTAATATTGTGTCTTTCTGAACTAAATGTTGTCCCTTGAATGAAGAAGATAAATTAGTAACATGTCCAGGCACACTGAACGCACAAAAAGAAGCAGTTATCAAAATAAAAACTTACACCATACGACGCCGTTGACCCTGATCTGTAGTTACCACCATGAATGAAGAAGACAACTGGGCTTCCTGGAAATGATATTAATTCAATTAATAAGATTGATAGACAACGTTCTTGTTTTATAGCAGAAACTATTGATGATGTCTATTAAAATCTTCACCTTGCTCAGTGGCGGGCATTTTGGGGGCGTACACATTAAGGCATAAGCAGTCTTCATGACCTATGATACGTCTTGGCTGGTAAGGGTCTGGTTGGGGACACGGAAGACACTGTTGGGTGGCCATCATCTCGCCAGCAAGATAGCGGCGGATGGGCCGTTGGAACCTTTGGGGACCCACTGGTGGTTCTGCATATCTGTTGATAAAGACGACGGAAAATAAGCAGAAATACACGGATCAAGTGATTAGTAGCATGAAATATGAAACATAACTAGGTAGTACACTTGTACTATTATTTATTCTGTGTTAGTACTAGGATAGTATGCTCGCCAAGAAAATGCTGTTTATGGAACAGAAAGCTAGATTATTAGATTAGATCATGTGTGATAGTGGTCAAGCGCGAGCCTACAGATTATTAATAAAAAAATACGGCAAATACTAGCGAGCTACTTGAAAGGACAAAATAGGAGGATCAGGAGCACTAGGAAATAATACCGAATTCGAATTTTCTATGGTCAAGTACCTAAAAAACTTGATATCAATAAAATGTATAACGGATAATCTGTCGGCCACAAAAACAGCGGAAACTGCTATCAGCATCCGCCAAACTGTTCACTCGCAGATTTAATATAAATTAATTATTCGATTTTATATGTTGCGTAGCTTAATAATTTTTGGTACCGACCTTTTTAATACTTCTGATTCTAAATCGTTATTGACCACACTAGAGCAGTTTTCTAAAGAATTATAATTCTCTTGACCGAATTTCGGTCTGGGTGGCCAATCTCAATAGGTATTGATATTATAGTGCACAAATGCATACGTAAACACAAATTCACGCTCTGTTCGATTGCTCTCATACTTCGATGGGACGGCAACGCAATATGAACTGGACCGGGGAGACAGATCAGCGACAGCACCAAAAACTATACACTACTTGCCGAGGCAAAGAGGATAACAGCCATTTCTAAGCTCAGCAGTCGCACGGGGCTTTTCTAGAGAACGACGAGACGAGACTAAGGAGAAGACAGTAGGTATAGTTATTGGTACCCCATGCTTGCTAATATCTGCCTCTTCTAGAACAACATTGAGATTCCTAAAGTCGAAGGTCGGGTCACAGTTTCAATATTTAACTAGTAATGCACGGTTTTCAAATGTGTGATTCTCATTCAGTCATCAGAAGAGAACCTTAGGGTGCTAAAAAAAACTAAACAAAAAGCTTTACTGGTAAGTAATGCAACTTGGAATCCATGGCATCGTTCACGGAGTGGATTCTGGAGTGGCACAACACGATACGCTCTATCACCACAAGAAACTCTTGTTACTGAGTCACTAGTGCCTATCGTATCATATTACCGATCCATCGAAGGAATCAAAATGTAATGCCCTACACCGCAGTCATACAAACTCAATACTTATAGGTATTGGTAATGATGGTTTGTATTATAAATACAAACAATTAGGAATAACTTATGCTCTGCTCTGTCTTCATAACCATTGTGCCTTTTATCCTTTAGAGAACCTAGCGAATGGTGTGATATCACAATACTTTGGTGTTGGTGATCACTGATAAAATCATTATGACATACGATACTGGCTTTACTAACTACTTAACTAGAATAAGATATAAAATTAGTTATAGGTGAAACTTTACCTTATACCAAAGAAGCTATAATATCCAAGTTTATCGTCTTTGATTCCTTCAACACGGGCGCTGAAGCCGTATCGCTGGGTGAAGACCACCGCAGCATCAGGTTCGGGGGGCGAGGCAGGCGCACCGCCGACCACAGCCTGCGCCGGAGTGCACCATAGCGCCACCAGCGCGAGCGCAACACACCAAGTCCAAAGCCGACACATCACTAACTCCTGTGACACTGACACTCGCAGCCGGAACTAGACAACCCACCCACGACTAGTGATAATCGTCATACCGTGTTGCAAAATACCGACCAACCGATGATAATTTTTGTTGAATCCTGTCTGAGCTGAGATCCTGTTTACGTAATGATATAAATGGTTCCCGAATTATAAACCTAATTTAACCATTAAATTCAAATACATGTAATGATGTTTTTAATCATATCTACAACAAGCATTTGCAAAGCTGTAGATAGCTGCTATTTTTTACCTCAGGGGCAGCTTTAAGGACCACGTAGGAAGCATTGTAGGCTAGAACTTTACCGCCGCCTCCGAAGAAACTGCACATCCGAAAGATTTTAGCGGAGTTTAAACAAAGTTTAAAGTTCTGTGAAGCTTCTTCATTTTGTGAATCACTAAGAAATCGTTTAATAAAATATTTGAGAAATTAATTTTAGAGCAATAGCAAAGATTTTTTAATAAACATAAATTATTACATAGCAAATAGTTCGGTTTTACAAGGGGTCGTTCAACTACTGATGAGCTTTTAGGACATATTTATAATGCAAGGGAAAATAAGTGCGATGTCTTGGGAATCTTTTGTTATTTGTCCAAAGCACTTGATTGTGTTTTTCATGAAACGCTAATCAGGAAACTCCGCCACTACGGGACCCGGAACAGCGCTCTGGATCTTCTTACTTCATACTTGAGTAATAGGATTCAGAGCGTTGACGTTAATGGAAAAGATCTCCTGGATCTATAGTAACAATGGGAGTCTCACAGGGCTCGATTCTTGGTCCTTTCTTGTGTCTTATTTATATTAATGACTTGCCTTACCCCATAAAGGATAACCATGATATAGCGGATGATACTTCACTTTTGTTTAAACTTAAACGTCAGCAGCTGGTTATTGACGATGTAAATAACGCGATCTCAAAAGTAGTTCGCTGGTTCAATGTTAACAATTGACCTCACGTTAGGCAGGTGAAAACCGATGTGTTGATAAAGGGCGAAGAATGGAATCCTGAAAATAGCACAGTATTATTAGGCTTTACGTTGGATGCTAAGCTTCAGTGAGCCCACATATAGATAAATTGTCAAAGAAGATCACCTCCGCAGAATATGCTGTTAGAAAAAATCGTAATTTAACTGATATAGAGACAGCCCATTTAGTATACTTTAGCTATTATATATTCATAGTGTAATGTCGTATGGTATTCTGTTGTGGGGAAATTCCGCCGACTGGATGTCGGCGGCATTTGACTATCTTTGTTTTGCAGAAAAGAGCTGTTCGATCAATTTATAAATTAAGCCCGAGACAATTTTTCAGAGAAAAATTTAAGGAGATTAATGTAATGACTGTGCCTTCTCAATATATTTATGAAAATCTTTTATATGCCCATAAAAATATAAAATTGTTTAAAAATTACAGTAATATCCATAACATAAATACTAGGCACAAATACAAATTTGTAGTACCTACAACAAGGCTCAAGAAAATAGGTGGCTCGTTTAGATGTCAATGTGTACGCTTTTATAATAAACTTCCAAGCCACGTACAAGACCTAAGTCTTAATAAATTCAAATCTTTAATTAAACGTAAGTTGTGCCAGAAAGGGTTTTATACCATTAAAGATTACGTTGAGGACAAAAAGGCTTGGGATTGA
The DNA here is from genome assembly GCA_964057195.1 of Orthosia cruda. Lineage (NCBI taxonomy): Eukaryota > Metazoa > Arthropoda > Insecta > Lepidoptera > Noctuidae > Orthosia > Orthosia cruda. The sequence continues at coordinate 40,824,984 of OZ059829.1, forward strand.
GCTGCTCCAATTAATTTAGTTTTTTTTTTTATATTTTTCACCGTGAGTTTTGTTATTTTTTTTTTTTGTTTACTTGCAATGACAAGAATATTTACTTTTTAAAGTATTATATTATTTTATTTTAATAATTGTGAATGTGAAGACTATGTGGACCATTCTTTTTTATTTTATTTTATCTTAGTTTTTAATCATGGTCTGGCAGTTTGAGTAGTTTATGCGGCCTAACCAAATGTTCTTTCTTTGGTATTGTTCGTCGAATCGTTGAGCTCCTTAAATTCTGAGTTGAGCTACTCCGTTATTGACAAATGCTTGCACTGACTGGACAGGTCCACTCTATCTGGCTGGTTCTTTCCTCAAAAGACCATTTCAGACATCAGTCTACATGGTCTTCACATGATCTAACCAAGATTTTGTCTGGACTTTAAAAGAGAGACTGTGACCTCTGAGTTTGTTTCGGCCTTTCTTCTCAGAGTAGTCAGATAGGAAACGCCGACCTCAATTATTATTAAAAAAATATGATCGACTTGTAAAAGTGTTTGTACGAACCAACTTACAGAAATAAAATCATTTATCATTTATCGGATTGAATCGAATTTTGCTGGGAGTAGCACAGGACCGATGAGTCTGGAGACGCTTGGGGCAGGCCTACGTGGACGTGTTTCGGCTGAAATGATGATGATGAAGAAGAATAAGAAGGTTAAGAAGGTTATTAAAAGGTGGCCAAACCAAAAATATGTTAGTCTTGATTATCAATAGGTTGCATCCTTGGAAAGATGTAAATTAATCTTTATTTCCTATTTTTCCACCTTTGCCTCCACCTCCATATCACGGAGGTCAAGCTCTGCACCTCAGCCAGTCGGATCTGCACCGGCCTTCGCTAAATGGCCTCCGTCAGTCAAAAAGGCATTCGTCTCGGTGAAAGTCTCGGTGCAAACGTAACTTTTAACTAAGGTAAATACTATGGTCCTCCATAATAGTAACATTTACGCCGAGACTTATCACACAAGATCAAGGTTTTTTTTAAGAATGCTATCAGAGATTCGACTTTTAATAGTAGGTAATTATTCATCCCCGGTTTCCTCTATTATAATAATAAAATAAGTTGAGTATTTGTCGGTCTATTTATTGTCATTTATTTGTCTAATATTTGTCACCGCGACTTCGTTCGGGTGATCCGTATTTTATCCTGATGACTTTTTAGATTCACCCCCTTATACACACACCGACAAAATTTGCGGAACAAAATAAAAACGGCGATTCTTTTTAATAACAGTTTAAACTTATATTAGGAATAGTTTTTTTAAACTTATATTATGTCAGGATTCCTTACTTAAAATACATCTTTTGAAATTAAAATGAGATCGCATTTAATACATTTTTTTGTGAATAGATAACATGATTTTGTGTGAAAACTGCACATTGTTGATTTTTAAGGTTATTAAGGAAAGTTAAAAAAGTTATATATATTTTTTTTTATAATAAATTAAAATAATGGTATCCATCGTCTCGTGTGGTACTCATTCCTGTACAACGGCACTTCGCAGTGCATCCACATTGACAGATGTAGGTATTATGAATTTTGCCCTTCGTTTTATCAGGTTCCCAAACATGTTTTGTAGGATGCTTAACTGGTGTTATCGTCGGCTACTCGTATTCCAAAAATTCGATTTTAAATTTTTTAACATAGACCGAAGTTCAAAAACTGGTATGTGCCCGAGCATTATCCTGGTTCAAAACGAAGTGACCCCTGATAAAAGGGCAAATGATATCACATTTTATTATTAAATAATACTTCTACAGCAGTCTTTAATAAGATTTCCTCTATCGATTACCACCAAGTCCGTACGAGCTCCAAAATATATCCCGCCTGAATCCAATATTGTTCCTCTGCCATAAGCCACAGTACCTAGTTAAAAAAAAAGACAGATAATGTTGTTCTTGTTCATAAAAAGAAAAAAGCGCGGGAACCTTGAAAAGAACAAGGCGCCAAATCTCTTAAAATTTAAAATTAATTAGTTATTTATTGTTGAATACCTTGAAATTAGTTATAATTATAAATAGGAGTTGTATATATATGTAAATAGTGTTATAAACAATGGGGGGAAGTGTTAAAAAAAAAAAAAAGCGGAGCCCCCTGATGGTCGAGCAGTACGGGACATCATGGAGATTTCTTCCGACTCCGATGAGTCAGCCGACAACAGCAGGAAGTATCAAGTATTTAAAGTCCCCGGATACTCAAAGAAGTATCCCGAAAACAGCAAAAAAACAGAATACATCGTATTTCTATCGCATCAGACTGATCGCCAATTTTCTGACAAAGACAGACTGGCTATTTCGCATGCTATACGCAAATATTGCGTCACTGGCATATTACATTTAAAGTCCATAAATAAGTACAAAATAGGTATAACATTTGACCTATCCAACAATGCCAATGTGTTCCTACAAAATAAAAAAACTTTTAGACGAATTGGGCTTAAACGCATCAATACCTGCTGTCGACACCGAGGTGACCGGGGTTCTTACTTCAGTCCCTACAGATTTATCTAATAAAAGAATATCTGCTTTGATTGGAAGTACCAGAAATGTCATACAGGTGAGGCGCTTCATGCGCCGCGTACAAAGTGAGGGTGGCGCGATCAGGTATGACCCCACTCAAACTGTTGCGGTTACTTTCGCCTCTACTGAATTGCCGCAATACGTGTACCTTGACTCCTGGAGGCACGAGGTAAGCTGTTACGTTCCTCCTGTCAAACAGTGTTTGCAATGTATGAAGTTTGGACATATTGCAAAATATTGTAAGAATGAAGTTGTATGCTCCATATGTACAGACAAGCATAGTTTTAAAATTTGTAAAGAAGACCCCAAAAACGCAAAATGTGTAAATTGTGGTGGTAACCATGTTTCCATCTCAAACACTTGCCCACAGAAAAAAATGAAAATAGAAGAAAATAAAGTCAAGTCCAGAGCCGCTAAGTATTCCGATTTATTTAATGAACGTTCTTTTCCAAAATGAACACACAAAAACATTGAAACGCAGATTATTAATTTGACTAAATCAGATATTTTTATGAATACTTTAACAAATGCTATTACTAAAATTATATTAAATCAAAAAGATAATCCCATTAATTCAACTTCCATAAAAGAAATTCTGCAACAAACTTTCTGTACCAGTACTTCTTCATCTAATAATGGATCTTAATATAATGCAGTGGAATGCACAAAGTATCATAAGTAACAAACTTTTATTAACTCAATTTCTTTATGAGCATAACATACATGTTGCAATTATATCAGAAACCTGGTTAACTAACACCCATTAAACATTTTAACATTAGAGGATACAAAACTTTTTAACAAAAAATCAAACCGACTTCCAGAACAAAAAACTACAAAGATAAAAATAAATTTCTTTTCCGAAGTCGGTGTCTTTTGTGTCTACCCATTCTTTCCCGTTTTTCGACACCGACTTCGGAAAAGAAATTTATTTTTATCTTTGTAGTTTTTTGTTCTGGAAGTCGGTTTGATTTTTTGTTAAAAAGTTTTTATTTTTCTGTTTTTAGTTTTGGTAGGTACCTCCAATTAACATGATTATCATTTATAGCCAAAGTACATCTCATGGCGATTCCAATAAGCCCAAACACGACTAGGATACATTGTTTTATATTAGAGTTCCAGTGCCTACCTTCCGGCTTCATCATCAGATCAGTTCGATGGTGTCATTTTCACCAGTACCATTTATTTATAAGTATTTGCTTCATTATAGTCGGTTAACTATTCGAGATATCTTATGCCCGTGACATATTTAGCATTTAGGAGATTCAGTGGCCATCTGTGGTCTTCTTCATCAGTTCCACTTCACCAAATGATACTTTCTGAGTGCAAATGATTGCATTGTTGATGAAAATACCAAAATCACTATATGTTTGCCTATAATATTTGAGGAGTTCCCTCGATTTCTCTAGGATTCCATCATCAGATCCTGACTTGATGATTATGGGACCAACTAGGAAGTATACCCTTTCAAACAAAAGAAGAATTTTTTAAATCGGTTCAGGCGTCTTTGAGTAATCGGGGAACATACATAAAAAAAAAAAAAAAAAAAAGATTCCGACGAATTGAGAACCTCCTCCTTTTTTGAAGTCGGTTAAAAATAGAAAGAAATGATATTGGAAATAAACATAATGGTGTAGCTATTTTAATTCGCAATAATATAAATTACAGGAAAATAATTACATAATTCTGATAATTCCCTACAAAATATTTGTGTAAGAATTACTGTAAATAATACAGAAATAAGTATTGTAAGTTTCTACTGTCCAACAAATTGCAATCCACCTTTTAAGAAACATAAATTTGAATCTTTAATAAAATCTGTGCCTGAACCAATGATATTTGCTGGTGATTTCAATGCCCATCACATATCATGGGGATGTAATTCTACAAATCTAAGAGGTCGGGATATTTTAGAGATTGTTGATGATAATAATTGAATAATGGTGAAGTGACAACAGTCGGTTCTTTAACGTGGCGTCCAAATGCCTTGGATTTGTCCATAGTTTCCCCATCATTGGCTCTTTCTTGTGATTGGTCTGTTCATTGTGATCCTCTTGGCAGCTACCACCTTCCTGTAATTATGAAAGTTTTTATTAATAATAGTAATATAGAAAACACTAGTATTAACACAAATTTGCCCACCTATCCTAACTTTAAAATGGTAGATTGGAAGATGTATGAACAAAATGTAGATTTACAACTATCTACTTTTCAGGATCAACATGTTGCTTCATTGGAAAGGTATACAGAGTTTTGTACAATTTTGCACTCTGCAATTAATAAGTGCCTTCTTTATCATAATATGTCTACTTCTTCCTCGGCTGATTATTCTATTCGAAACTCTTATAGGAATTCGATAAAAGCCCTTTCTCTCCCTTGGTGGAATAAAAAATGTTCAGAAGCAGTTCAAAAGTCTAAGTCAGCTTATATACATTTTAAAAACAATCCGTCAGATGAAACATTCATCGAGTTTAAAAGATTACAAGCCCTCAAAAAACTTACTTTGAAAACAGAAAGATCAAATAGTTGGGTTGAACTTTGCAGCTCCTTTAATTGATATACACCTCTGTCCAGAATCTGGAAATATATGAGAAAATTTAACAAAACATATTCTTGCAACAATAATGATGTCAATTGGATTCAGGATTTTCTGGAAAAATTTACCCCAGATTATGTAAATAATAAGCCAAATTGCCCCATTGCTAGTGAGCCATACTCTGAAAATATATTTTTAGTAAAACCTTTTTCGATACAAGAATTGAAGTCTGCTGTTAATTCTAGAAAAGATAGTGCTTTTGGACTGGATGGTATTCCATACATTATGATAAAAAAGCTAAGTGATAAGGGTCTGCACACTTTTCTCAAAATATTGAAAAATTTGTGGTTGAATAATGAAATACCTCACTCATGGAAGTCTGATTGTTTGGTGCCCATTTTGAAGCCAGATAAGCCTCGGTCTAGTCCAGATTCCTCCGTCCTATTGCTCTAACATCATGTGATGGTAAAATTTTTGAACAATTAATAAAACAAAGGTTGGAATTTTATATAGAACAAAACAATATTTTATCTGCTAATCAATTTGGTTTTCGTAGGGGTACATCAGCTCGTGAAAGTATTTGTCAGTTACAGTTTGATATCCAAAATAGTTTAACTAACAAGGATTGTTTAATGTCAGTATTCTTTGATGTTGCTGGAGGTTTTAACAGTGTAAATATAGATGTTCTTTGTTCTGAATTGCTTCTTATTGGAATTCCAAACAAAATTGTCCACTGGGTCCATGAATTCTTAACTGAAAGGAAAGTTTATGTTAAATATAATAATAAATTACATGGCCCAAGATTTGCTTCGGTAGGAGTTTGTCAAGGAGGAATTCTGTCTCCATTAATATTCATTTTGTACATACGTCGTTTAAATTTGATTCTAGGTTCCAAAGTCAAAACCTTCAGTTTGCTGATGATTTAGTTGTGTATTTGTCTGGCAAAAATTTCATAAATATGACACAGTGCCTTAATAAGGCATTGGAAGGATTGTGCATGTACTTTTCTTATTTAAATCTAGATATAAATGTACTTAAATCTAAACTAGTAGTATTTGGTAGAACTAGCAATTTCAGTCCTTCTGTTTATTACAATCAAGTTTCTATACCAATTTCTCACGAAGCTAAGTTTTTAGGTGTGACCTTCACTCATAATTTAACTTGGAAAAATATGTTGAATTGATAAGTTCTAGAGCTAACAGAGTTTTTAATATTTTGAAGACATTGTGTAGAACCTCCTGGGGAGCTGACCCAAAAATATTGTTGTTATTATATAAATCTTTGATTCGAAGTCATTTTGAATATGGTTTTCTTTGTTTTGCTGGTGATAGAAGGTTAGTAGATATTCTTGATAAAATACAAAATAAAAGTTTGAGACTCATTACCGGGGCATTTAAAAGTACTCCAATCAATGCAATGCAAGTTGAGTGTAAACTTCCTCCATTAAGTATAAGATTCTCTTACTTAAAGGAAAGGTTCCTATTAAAACTATATAGTAAAAATAATAATCACTTGTTTTCTAATTTGAAACAATCATTCACATCATTCATTATTAATGCAACATATATACTTCAAGGCTTACCTCAATATGTAAATTTTCTTGATACTCTGCAAATTCATAAGTCATCTATTCTTTCATGTTATCAGGGGGATTTTGACAGCAATATTCCTGCAATTGACATCATTATTGATCACAATTTATCCACTAAAGAAGATGTATATAGTAAATTTCATGAGTTTACTGATCATAGATTTGTGTATACTGATGGGTCTAAAACTGAGTCAGCAGTGTCTTTTGCTATTTTTGATGAGCTAATGAATTCTGGTACTGGTTATAAAATAAACTTAAACACAAGTATATTCACAGCTGAGACTGTGGCTATACTTGCTGCCCTAAACTAAAGCACATTAGGCATACAAATGTTGGATGTCGTCAATGGGTAATAGCTAGTGACAGCATGAGTGTTCTTGAAAATCTCAGAAATAATAGGTTGAATGCTAACACAAACTATTTTATATCATTAATAAAAGAATCTTGGTTGTATTTGTCTTTACATAACATTAAGGTTTTGTTCATGTGGGTCCCTTCGCACGTTGGTGTCATGGGCAACGAAAGGGTTGATTTTTTAGCTAGAGCTATAACAAATTCTGATGATGTCCCAGATTCAAGTAGTTTCCTTAACATATCTGTTCCTTGTACAGATATAGTTCCTCTGTTGAAAAAAAGGTCCATTGATATATGGAAAAGGCACTGGAATCATACAGTTCAAATTGAAAATAAAGGTATGTGGTATGCAGTATACAATATTCCCATAGAGACTATGCCTTGGTTCTGTAAAACCAATACTTACATGAACAGGAAGTTTTACTCCACCATACTCAGGCTTCGTTTTGGTCATTGTCGACTAAATTATCATTTGTCTCGTCTGAAAATTGTACACAGTCCTCTCTGTGATCATTGTGACTCTCAAGCAGAGCAATCTCTTGCTCACATTTTCTTTGAGTGCTCATTCTTTGGCATCCAGCGCCTTGTGCTGATGGATGAGCTAATTGAAATTTATGGTAGCCCTGATTTGATACCGCGCTCTATTCAGGCTCTTCTTGTAAATAGCTCGACGTGTTTACCTCTGTTTAATTTTATTATTAATACAGTTGGACAAATTTAACTCATGGTGTCTAAAGAACTGTCATGTGTATATAATATGTATATTACTTAAATATCTTTTCATTTACTTTTTTAAATATAATTTGTAATTTAAAATGATTGATAATAATATATTTAGGTTAGGTTAGGTTACTGATAACGTTTTAACGTTATCAGTTGATTCCCGTCAGTTGGGATTAAACAAAAAGGACTTGACACTCGGCTCTTACAAAATAACATAAACTTTGAATGAAAATTACTTGGACTTGACTCATGATTTTGTGGAATAACAAATCTCAAACATGGATTTTATTGAAATAAACTGAAGACTGGAAAATAAGAAACTAATGAATTAACCTGGATTTGATTACCTATGGATGAATACTAATGACTTAAACTGGAATTACTTACCTATGGATAAATATAACACTAATGAATTTAATTGGATTTCCCTATATTATGGATTTGCATACTGATGAATTGAACTGGATCTACCTACTCAAGAAAAATACTAACTGATGCCTAGGCAGCATGGTCTCAGACCTCAGCCTGTTACGTCAGGAACGAAATAAAAAAAAAAATTGTCATAAAAAAAAATATGCTGTCCGTCACTTCCATTTAACTGTCTTCCACACTCATCACTAAACAATATTTTACTCCATTAGTCTGTAGGCTAAAGTCGAAGTTTTCTAGCAAAAGTGATACTGTTTCTGAGGAGTGTGCCTCATGTTATGGGCCTTTGGCGGGCACGAACGAATCAAAACCAGCTTCCTCAACCTTACCTCAACCGAAAGCTCCATACGTTTAAAGGCCCCTCAAGCCAGATATGAGCTATCTGGCTTGGGCGGCCTTAAAACGTAGGTTTTTGCAAACGCGAAGCTGAATTGAACGATTATTCCTGTTAGGAGTACGGGTTTTCTGCCTTGTCCTGATTTTCGCACAAAAACTTTAGTCTCTCTGATTCATTGAAAACTGTAATAAATGGTTGAAACAGCTAAACGATGAATTATGCACATAACCTGTAGGTTCAATCATTTCTCCTCATCTCAAATGCCCAATGGCGCCCTTAACTACGTAAAAGATCTAAACGTTAAAAACAAAACAAATAATACAGTATGTTAATGAAAATTTTTCGAAATTTTTATATATATCCATAAAGTGGCAATAAACGACATTCTCTCAAAATGTTGTAAGTTCGAATAAAGTTAAAACAATCGCATGTAAGCTGATGTTCAATTATTTTATCAATTAGGCAAGGTTAGGTTTTATTATAAAATAAAAGAAAAACCAGCCCGCAACAGTAAAAAAAAGTTTATCGATATTTTTTCTTGGCCCGCTAATTTTGCCAAAGTGTGTAGTTAGAATTTCCAACAATCCCTTCTTAGTGTTCTCCTACATCATAAAAAGTATCATATAGTAAGTACATGTATAATTATATACTTATAGTAAGTATAAGTAAAATTCTTAAAAAAATCTTAAACACAGGGGGTGTTAAAGATTTTTTAAGAATTTTACCTAACTTACAAATCGTCTTTTAGGAGTAGTTTTGAAAAACTAATAATAAACACCTTTACCCCCTTATTAATAAACACAGAATAAAGTTATACCAAGTATAAACCTATGAAAATGTATGGTTATTCCTTTGTTATTCCTGGTTTAACTTTATTCCGTGTTTATTAATAAGGGGGTAACTCCCTTATTAATAAATACGGAATAAAGTTAAACCAAGTATAAACCTATGAAAATGTATGGTTATTCCTTTGTTATTCCTGGTTTAACTTTATTCCGTGTTTATTAATAAGAGGGTTACTGTTTACTTAGGTTAGTATTTATGCCAAGTTTCAAATATATAAGCTCAACAAATTGCCACCTTTTCACCTCCAGGATGTGAAAAGGTGGTGGTGGTAGGGGTGGAATTTGCAAAAAAACAAAAATACATGAATTCATTTTATCACCCAAGAGCGTAAATCTAAATTTCACGTGTCCAACTTACAAACAGTAGAAATTACATAGGTACAAATTTTCAATCTCCTTTTTACCTCCTTAGGTGTGGAATTTAAAAGAACACAAAAAATACATAAATTCTTTTTATCAACCAAGAGTATGAATCTAAAAGTTCAGGTGTCCAACTTACAAACTGTAGAAATTTTATACAAACTTCAACCCCTTTTTACTCCCTTAGGGGTAGAATTGCCGAAATTAAAAAAGAACTTGTTCGTTTTTTATTAACCAAAAGTGTAAACCAACAATTTCAGATGTTTTACTTTTGAAACCGAAGAATTTTCACGTAGTTTCAACCCCTATTTTATCCCCTTAGGGGTTGAATTTCCAAAAAAACAAAATATACATGAATTGTTTTTATCAATCAAGCGCGTAGTGCTCACTTACGTTACTTGAGGAACCTTTCTGCCAAATTCTTCATCACGTAATAATTATAATAATGCAGTATTGCCGTTACGGAGATAGTCTTCGTTAAACTCTCCAAATATTAGGTATGCAAGGGCTGTTAGGCGATAAAAAACTGCGACCCTGTTAGGCCATTTGCATGATCTGTACAATGCTACTATCTTCACATTGTTTACTTCGACAGATACTGCTTTACAATGTTCACCTCCAGCAGTGTCGTCCGTCCGTCTGGCAGCCTAACAGAATTTCAGTTGAACGTAAATGCCGCGACTTACAACTCACAAAATTACGTTCGTTTGGCCTTACCCTACAACACCGACTAAATATAAATTTAACAAAACAATGAGAAGAAAAAACTAAATACATATAATTGCAAAGTTATTTACAAACCGAAAACAAATATTTTTGTATGAGTAGGTATTATCAAACAACCTACTCAACTACCAAAAAGTAAAACCAAATTATTAAATGATAAGAACAAACAACCAATGTATATAAGCTGCAACAAATAATCTGTATGAAGGACGTCAATTGCGAAAGGAGCCGATACGACCGCGCGTTAGAGCCACGGGGAATAGCCGCGTACCCACCTAGCGCACAGGCTCGCGCGGCATCCTCGCGAGCCAAACGCTCGGCTGGTGTGGACGTGCCTCGGCCTGCCTCGGGCGCGCGTTTGCTCGACCGAGCACGGCTCGGCCCCGAGCCATCTGTTGTCGGTAAACTTGACGCGCTCAAAGGTGCCTCAGTGTGCGCTGTGCATTAGGTGGGGACGGTTATGTTTTGGCTCGCGCGCGAAGCTACTACAAGTTTTGTCTCTTTGTAATTTTGATATCATGGGCAGTCAGGAGGAGTCCATTCGCGTTCATTACGAATACTCGCGGACTTATGATGGCTCAGCCTGCCTCGCGAGGCGGCCTCGTGTAATTGAACAAATCTACTGAGGCTGCCGCGGGAGCCATCGCTCGCGATCCGGACACCGAGGCTGCCGCGCGAGCCTGTGCGCTAGGTGGGTACGCGGCTATTGGTATGATTCTCTAGTATATAATAGTAGTATATGGGCGCCGCCCGCTTACGTACTTTGTGATATGGGTATGATTTGTTCCTGGAGCCTCACATGCACGCACATACTTTCTTTCTCTTTCGATTTTTTTTTTTTGAATTTATTAACTACTAGCTGTCCCACGCGGCTTCGCTCCCGTCAACTGGCTACCTACCAAGCTAGCCCACCTACTCTAAATACGTTGCATCTCAAAAAGAATAAATTTTCCCCGTTTTTGGAACATTTTTCATTGATGCTCCGCTCCTATTGGTCGTAGCGTGATGTTATATAGCCTATAACCTTCCTCGATAAATGGACTACCCAACACAAAAATAATTTTTCAATTCCAACCAGTAGTTCCTGAGATTAGCGCGTTCAAACAAACAAACAAACAAACAAACTCTTCAGCTTTATAATATTAGTATAGATTACCATTCTAGAAAGATTTTCGCTACTCAATTAGTGATGTAGTTGGGTCGGTTATTGACTTTACAGATGGATATTGACAAAAGAAAATAAGTTATTTAATATTTGTATACTATAATAATTATAAAGAACCCCCCCCCACCTTCCCCACATAATGTCAAAAAGATTTGATTTATAAAAAATATATATGGACGGTATGCAAGAAGAAAACGTGTTGCGCCGACCCCAAGTAACATGGGATAAGGGCAGGAATATGATGATGATATAATTATAGGTACTAACTATAAAATTACACGTCATATTTTTGCGAATGAAGAAATCGGATATATTTCGATATCGATAATTTAATTAGAAAGAAAATATATTTATTTGTGACCCGCACAGGAGACACGAGATAAGCAAAACACATACTATAATAAAAGATTGGTTAAATTAATGTTCAACAGCCAATCACAGAAGATAACGCGTACTTAACAATTTGTCACATTAATTCTGCGATAATTTTAAGGTGGGAAACTGAGGGTCAGAGACCAGAGTCTCTGAGCTAAGCTGCGGACGGACAGACGGACATAGCGAAACTATAAGGGTTCCTTGTCCTAAAAAGGAGTAGGTTTTATTACAATAATTTAACCAAAATTTTATACAAACATCGTATTGTTTTTATGTGTAATCTGATAATGATGATAACATAAATTCTATGGATTTATTAGACAAATGTCTTTTTTAAAAAGGTTTGCCTGAAAGCTTCGCGGCAACCAATTTTAGGGTGCGGTGCAGAATGTGAGGCGTTCTGAAAGGAGAAATAAACAAATTGACGTTTCGTTCAAAATCGACGTTTGGAACAATTTAATTTTTGGAAAACAGGGAACCAGGGTTGTGTTTGCCAATATGGTACAACTACTATTCCTTTTGCTTTGTCATTAATTATTTTTTGCATGGTTTTTGTGATTAGTGACAACGGTGGGAATGCGTAGAATAGTTTATTTTTCCATGGAATGGTGAAAGCATGCGACCGGTTCGTTTTTCCAAGTTATGTACCTGGGACACTTAGCATTACACCTACTCGCAAAAAGGTCTATTTCAGGGTCTCCAAAATAATGTGGGACCATTTGGGACACCTTTTGACTTATTAAATTTTGGTCTTAGGGCGTGTTTCAAGGCATCTTCTGATTGCTGTATTGTCTTGGTAGCTTTAACCTTGTCGGTAACATTTTCTCCAAAAAAGAAACTACCCCTTTTTGTCTCAGGCAAAGTGTCTTTGATGAAATGACATAGTAACGTCTTGTTTTTGTCTCCCAAAAATGACTGTTGCATAATATACGACAAGCGTCACTGCCGTCACTGATGGATTTCAATAGTTGTTGTTTGGCCGTTTCATTTGTAATTATCATGTCAGTAGCGGATGCAAAGGCTGACAATGCAATCCCAAGCTGATTTTGCTTATACATGAGGACCGAATCCCTTTTTACTAGAGGATCCTGCAGAGCTGCCTTTACTTCCGGGTTGAGAGCTGGCGCTAGCAGGAGATCGTAATTTTTTGGACCGAAATAACTTTTTAAAAGCTTTTCCTTTACATCCTTAGCCCTTTAGTAAGAATGTCTTGCCAACGATTGGCAATGTCCTTATGGACAGAGGAACCCATGGTTATGTCCGTCCTTGGAGCATCGCCGAGTAACTGCAGGGTGTCTTCATCTAAGTCTTGGTCTTCCATCTCTTCTTGCTGTGCTTCTGGTGAGGTGCCCGGTGCAGGCGACAAAGGCGCGGTGCATAGCGATGGTGGAACTGGTGGTGGCGAAGCAGGGCACGGAGAACAAGCACGTGGCGATGAACGTGGCGAGGCACGTGGGGAAGCACAAAGCGGCGAGGCAGGAACCGGCGAAGCTTGAAACAAGCAGGCTACCTCATTCTGTGACATACCACAGTCCACATCTAGTTGATCGTGTGACAAATCTGCGAAAAACCTGTCTATTTAGAATACGTTCGATAATAGATGCAATACTTAACAATTTTTAACGTACCAGAGGAAACCCAAGCTTGGTAGCCTCGCATCACTTAGGGAAGTAAGTATAAGTATTATCTTAATGATTATCAGGTATTTTAGTACGCAACACTTTTGATAATGATAGAGGAGACCCAATCTTGGTAACCACGCATCACTGATAATAACAATAGTTTTATACTAATTGTGTAACTTACTGTGTAAGTCTTCTTCGGATGAAGAATTAATACGGCGATTAGTCGTTGCTTGCAATTTTTGTATTTTTCTCCGTATTTCTTCTTCAGTTTTTTCTATCTTCCTTTTCTTTCCTATTTGAAGGAGCTGGACCTATTTGTAGGATCGGAAACCTGCGAAGGCTTGAGCACGGAAACGCGGCATGATATAACAGTATATTGGGGGTAAACGGATTGTACGGTCCACCCGTACAATTCATATCTTTTTACGTTAAATAAGTTTGTACCGCGTGCGCAATTCTTCTGTTTCACTTCAGTTCGCGTTCGGTCTTCGCCGCGTGTACTCACTATCATAATATCGTCGCAGTTCGATATCCTAAAATCATGCTATCATAAGCTGTATCAATTAGCTATCGCATTATATCAATAAATCTATAATTATGAACTATCACATCTTATCATTTATAGTTGTCCCTTACAGGGATAGTGCTGCCACTAAATTAATGTGACCTTTAAAAAAATAGACTTTTACTTACCTCTAAAAATCCGTGCAAGGCTGGTAAATGGGAGCGCTGCTACAATACCTAAACAAGTAAACAATAAATCGCTTCGAATGAAGCTGTGACACATAATAGTGTAAATGATCCCACTAAAAACATAAAATGTGAAAAGCACCAAGCTCTTCAAAAATATAAATGTGAAAAACCGGCCAAGTTCGAGTCAGACTCGCGCACGAAGGGTTCCGTACCATTATCGCAAAAAACGGCAACAATATCACGTTTGTTGTATGGAAGCCCTTTATTTGTTGTTATAGCGGCAACAGAAATACATCATCAGTGAACATTTCAACTGTCTAGCTATCACTGCTCATGATATACAGCCTGGTGACAGACGGACAGACAGACAGACGGATCACGGCGTCTTAGTAATAGGGTCCCGCTTTTACCCCTTGGGTACGGAACCCTAAAAAAAAGTTAATAAAACCAAAAAACCCGACTGCAATTAAGAAGCGAACTAAAAAGATACTTAAACAAGAAGAAAATCATGCTGTGCAATTGGAGTAGGTATACATATTCATGAACTGGATGACTTAAACCATAATTATTATTAGGTCTAACATATGAAATTGGCGTTTTGTAAGGGAGGAACATAAAGTCTTTTTTTTATATAATATATTTATTTAATCAAAGTATGTATGTACCATTGCTATCTATGCACTTTTGCCATCTCATAGGTAGTTCATTGATCCCTTTACTAAAAAAACCATTCGGACGGGCATCAATAAAATCTTTGAAGGCGCTTTGGACTGCCCCATCGGAGTTGATCTTTTCCCCTTGCAAGAAGTTATCCAAATTTCGAAAAAAATGGTAATCTGTTGGAGCAAGGTCCGGACCGGAGTACGGTGGATGTCATAGACATTCCAATTGAAGCTCCTCTAATTTCGTAGCCGTCTGTTGTGCAGTGTGTGGTCTAGCGTTGTCCTGAAGCAGCAGTGGCCTTGAGCGATTGACCAGCCTCGGATGTTTAGCAACTAGCTTTTCCATTATGGTTTGCAGTTGCTGACAATAGTCATCCGCCTTAATCGTTTGGCCAGATTTAAGAAAGCTGTAGTGAACAACACTGGCACTAGTCAACCAAACGCTCACAAGTAATTTTTTTAAGTCAATTTTCGCTTGGGGCAGGATTTGGCTGGTTCGCCAGGGTTCAGCCATTGCGATGAGCGTTTCCGATTATTGTACAGGATCTACTTTTCATCACAAGTAATAATTCGATTTAAAATCCCTTCATTATTGTGCCGGTTGATTAATGTACGCCAATTTCATAGGTAAGGACCTAATATTATAGCCTTTCCAATTTCATCTATGGACTTATGATAATGTATTATTTTCTTACATATTGAATTTTAGGCAAGGCGCCATGACAAGGTTTTATGCAATGAATGCAAGGAAGGAAGCGTACCTTGCACTATTCTTACAACTTACACAATTAGGAAACTTATCATAATGATCCGTATACTCCCCAGACTTTGTGTCATACAATACGTTGACGTACAAGTTCAATAATCTCGTCCGTCATTTTCAACACGCAGCACGGCAGCACACAAGCGTCCGGTAGGAGATCGCGCCATTGAATTGAATGGCGCGTAGAGGTGAGACGTACTAGGTAAAATGCGTACTGAGTCTTAGAAATACGCGTCCGCCTAAATACTTATTCCAAAAACTAGGTCAACGAATATTTAGGCGTCTCTTGTTTATTAACGTTTCCATAGCTCGCGAGTCTTCGTAGTATCGAGTTCGAGATCAAGTAGTCGCTAGTCGGAGTAATGGAGTATTTTCGGTTTATGGATTATTAACGTATATTAGACTACGTGTTGGTTTTCTACATTTTATAATTATACACGCGTATATTAACTACTGACTGGGATTGGTGGAAACAGTGAAACACTGTTTTCTTGGCTTACCTGAATTATCTATCTAAATTCTGAACAAGTAACACATCAATGTTGCTTAAATATAACTTATTAATCTACGACGTCCTGCACAAAAATACTTAAATAAAATCTTATTGAAAACTTCCCTTCATACTTTACAGACTTAGGACTGTCAGCTTATTTTATATACATGATATTAGTAGAAATGTAGTTTTTTTTAAAGCTGCCGTATTTAACTAGAAGGTTCCAATTGATCTTATATACAAAATCAAACTAATATATCTATTTACAATATGAAGAAAGCGTTTTTTATTTATTGTGTTTTTTTGTTATTATCACAGGGCACACTGGTAGCTAGTGCATTTTGTTTGAGCCGAGCCAATATGGTCAAGTGGGGATAAGAATTTTTGTTTTGTAACCACCACTGCAATGGAGACTCATTGATGTTGATGACTTTGTCATCTAAATACCGCTGTACTTCCACAATAGCCCTTGCGTAAGCAGTACCAGCAGGGCGAATGTTTTGCATTTGTTTGTGGTAATGCTTCCAAATGATGTCATCTCTTTCGATATTTACTTCTTTTGCTTGTTGTTGATTAATTTGATTATCGATTCCATAATTGCATCAGCTTCTCTTATAAGATTCGTCACTAATCCTATTATATGTTTTTTAGTGTTGTCTGCCGTTGCCTCGTTTTCGAAATACAGTTTATAGAGAGGGCCGAGAAACATGCATACGGTGTATGTCCGGCTATATTCTAAAGACGAAAATCTTGACACTAGTTCGCCAAAAAGATCTGTTCTCACTTTTTCAACTTCATCGGGGGTTCAGCATCGTTCAGTATAAGTTCCACCAACGAAGATTTTAAAGCGGTGGTTATGGGAATCACAGCCCTCCCCGTTACATACTTTTTCCCGCTCATTTCTTTTTTACTTGTTCGCGAGGTTTCATTACATGAAGTAACTTCTCAATAATGACCCATTCATGTGGCGTTAATAAAGTCAAACCTGGATTAAGACTCGACAAGGAGCTATTTATTTCTTCTTTGATTTCTATGAACCTTTCGTGTTCGTAGTCGCAGCGGAAAAATGTCGAATATCTTAATTTCAGTTTAGCAGATAGTTAGTGTATGACGTCGTGTAATTGTGTATGGTAACTACAAATTTGTGTATCCAACCATTGGGGAGCTAATCAATAAAAACTGTTTCCGCTGGAACTACGTCATCCCAGCGGAACTTTTTTTTTCCTATGCACGTAGAAGAAAAAAAAAACATCCAATAATTAGTTAGTAACGAGAGGTAAATGTGTATGCTTGAATGAAATTTGTGTGACATAAAACTGCGGCAATAATCAAGTTTCCGCTGCGCTGACGTTTGGCAATTTGATGAAAATCATATAAAACGGCTTAGTGCAGAGTTGAATTTTTTTACGCACGTTGCTTTGAATTTGTGTGTAATGATTGTTAACACAGAATTAGAAAAAAATATACCATTCAGAAGATATACACGTAAAAGTAAAATAAGGTTATTAGGTCCAAGAACTTAAAATAGGAACACTAGAGCATAACTTATAACTTTTATTTGTATCTTTTAAGGGACTACAATGCCCTGCCAAGTTTCATTTATGTGGTCTTAGTAATTCATGAGCAATGGCATAATTTACTACGGCTTGAGTACTATATTGTATGACATCCGATTGCAGGACTTTTTAATGGAAAAGCAAAATATAACTTATTCCGATGATTAGTTTATTAATGCAACTATTCACATCTAAAATTTCAGCTCAATACACTAAATAATTAAAGAGATATAATAAAAATACCAGAACAACCGCAATACATGGATAAACCGACCAAGTTTGAATGGCTATAAAAAAGCGGCCGTGCAGTATAAAGAGCTAACGTTCTAAAATTTCCAGTGTTGCACCATTATTGGACTGGTACAGCTGTGCACACAAGTTTTGAACAATTAACTTTTTCTCTGTAAATCATTCTAAAAATCATTCTTTGTGATCGTTTTTTTTTTGTCCTTTAAATACTCTGCATGAGCTTTATTTCTCAAATGCATCATCAATTTAACATTGTTTTCGAGATAATCGCATAGTATAATACTCACAACGGATCTTTGTGTCTCTGAATTGGCTGCAAGAGCCTGCGCAGTAGCTATTTTTGTGTCAATTTGAAAGTGAAGTTATCATTGTATAACTGTCTCTTTCACTCGTTTACGTTTGTCGCATCATCCTATCTCGCTTACTCTATGCAGTTAAACTGTTTCTTGCGCGTTAAGTGTCAAAACCAACTATCTTTATAGGTAATCAAAATGAAAACAAACCGATTTTATTATGTTTTTGTACCAGAAACGTTTGAATTTGAAATTGCCTTGCCTTCTTTTTTTTTATTGTCTCCAAAGATTGCTTGGAGAAATTTATTTATTTATAAAAAATTCATGTTACATAAAGGTACATAGGCAGACTTAAAGCCTAAGGTATTCTCTACCAGTCAACCAAGGTGGTGACAGGGTGGTGGATATATAACATGGCAGGTGCATAAAAATAAATATAAGGTCTTCATCGTCATTGTCTTCATCGAAATCATCATCCGAATCCGAAGTTAATATTATGTGTACGTCTACACGTTGCAAAGGTTCGTTCGATGTATACTAAATTACTAATTCAGAAATAGCGCCAGAGCGCGCCACGACACGCCTCGCCACGTAAATATGGTTCCGCCATTAACGTATCTGTTTACTAGAATATCATTGCATGAAGTTTAAATTTTGTTTAAATTTTAGTTCCAAGTTACATTGTACACGTCAACTTAACTGTATACCTACATTTTTTTTAATATTTATCGCCCCGTAACGATCAAATTTGCTTCACAAATTAATTAAGCGATTTTTCATCAAACAATAGCTTAAATGATTAAACCAAAGATGAAACAGATTTGTTATATTTGTTTGTTATTTTGATAAAAAGGTGAACGCGCATCTAGACGCACTTCAGGAGCCGCACGCGCCGCCGCAGTCATAAAAGATATATGTGTAATTTTTTTGTGCGATTTTTTTTTGCCCATTCTGCGATCTATGGAATTGTATGAAGCTTCACGCATAGCGGAAAAAAACGCCATACAATGCCATAGGTCCACTGACCTCTATTAAACAAGTACGCTGGACTAAACATACTATATGAAATGACAGTTGATTTTTGTGCTGATTCAAAGCGCCCCGCTCGAGCGTATCAGGAACTAAAATTGACACATTTAGAGATAGGATACTACCGATATTTCTAAAAATTAGGTAATACTAATATATTTGACTGGAAATATTATAATATTGTAACTAATATATCAGTATTAGTGATATTTTTAAATTACACTAAAATCAAAATAGTAGTCTTGGCAAGGCGTATCACTCATTTACTGTATTGACTTCTCGTAGTATGTTGGAACTAAATATCTCATATTGGTATTGGTGATGAATTTTAGGTATATGAATGCCTAATAATCAGTAATAATATGTTCAAAAGCGATGTGTAATACTAAATTCTGGAATCATCATCATGATTATCCACAGCCCGACTTCGCCCACTGCTGAGCACAGGCCTCTCTCTTGTACCAATCACCACGTTCCTGAGCCTGGAATTAATTCTGGAATAATATCATGATAGTTATGATTATATTAACAAATGTTTTAAAGTCAAATAATTTATTATCTGCATTTGAAACAGAGTTAAAGTCTTCAATTCAATCTGACTGAAAATATTTTTCAGTTAACCTTTACAGCAATTATACTATTACTTAAAAATTAATCATAATAAAAATAACTGTTTTTTTTTTCTCTTACGTATTAAATTATTCTCACGATCGATAAAACCCATAAAAGTATTTTACCGAAAGCTGTGTCCCATCTCTAATATTAGTTCCATGCGACTCTCACGTTAAGTCGCGTTGCTATCAGCGCCAAAATGGCGATAATCAAATGTCTTCATTTTGTCATCGATAGTATGAAGTCCAGTGTACAATGTATGATAGAGGTCAGTGCATAGGTCGCAGAATAAGCGAAAAGAAATCGCGCGAATAAAAACCGCAGTGCGTGCTAAGCCTTTTACAGGGCGCTTTTGAATCTACGCTTGCGGCTTGCCCTCCCGCTTCGTCGCTGTGTCGTGCAATTTATTAAGAAGTATGCATACACGGCGATCCCATCCGTCACGGACGGGTTTACTGCTTGTTTCCGAATGTCATATCCCTGATTGCTGGGAGTGATATGAAATTTCGAATGTCATTATTACGACGCACGCTATTTCGATAAACTGTTTCGACTGGTACGCTAGTATGAAAGTCTTGGTATCGAAATCTACTGTCTCAGCCGAAAGACGTCTACTGCTGGACATACGCCTCCACCCAGCGTTGCCACACTGATCGGTCCTGTGCATTTCACATCCACCGAATAAAGTTATAAATATCGTTTTATATTTATTAATATTTAAGTTACCGATTTTTTTCATAAGTAAATGCTTTACTTATTTCTTCATGTGATATAATTATACATGGAATATTTTGAAATATGCTATTCACAAGAGTGGATTTCGATAACAAGACTTTCATACTAGCGTACCAGTCAAATAGTTTTTCGAATAAGCGTGTTCGCGACAACGTCATTCGATACAGCAGTTTTCGACTCAATGTGTTTTCGAACCACACGTAAAGTTTTTCGAAATAGCGTGCGCCGCAATAACATCATTCGAATCTTCATATCACTCCCCCGATGGCTAATTCCCCGAAGTCATCAGATCGAACATCCGAATCGCCGAAATTCCATAGCATCGATTTACCACAATTTCGAATAGCCATTAGATCGAGCAATGGTGGCCACCATTGCTCGATCTAATGGCTATTCTCTAATGGCTTACGAGTTGTAGGTCGTGGGTTCGAACCCGAGCAGGCACTTTACTTTGTGTAATTTATTTCATCACCACTGCTCTCAAAACGGTGAAGGAAAACATCGTGAGGAAACCGGCATGTCCTAGAACCAAACATTCAAAGACATGTGACATCTACCAATCCGCACTGGGCCCGCGTGGTGGATTATAGCCCACTCCCTCTATGAGAGGAGGCCTGTGTCCCAGCAGTGGGAACATTAAAAAAGGCTGATGATGTGATGTGATGATTAGATCGAGCGTCCGTTCGCCGAAAAGCCATTGCAATGATAGTTCTAACTTCTTCTATGCATCGAATGTCTATTATGGGCTCGACGTGCCGGTAAGTCGAAAGCTATTCAACCTAAAATATTCAAGAAGACTAAAAGAAGGAATAAACAATGTAAAAAAACCGCATTGCGGCAAAAATTGTGCAGAGATAGTACTAAAAAATTCGCGCGAATTAAATTCCCGCGAATAAAAATCGCAATGCGTGTTAGCCTAAGGCATAGCACGCACTGCGATTTTTATTCGCGCGAATTTTTTAGTACAATTCGAGCGCGATTTTTTTTCCGCAATGCGTGCAGCTTCATACAATTCCATAGGTCACAGAATGGGCGGAATAAAATTCGCGCGAATAAAAATCGCAGTGAGTGCTAAGTGCTAAGCCTAAGCCTTAAGGCTTAGCATGCATTGCGGTAGCAGATCATATTACTAGAATGTGGTATCATCATTTGAGCCAAAACACGTACATCCACTGCTGGACATTGTCGACCGGACTCTGGTATAATGATATAATCTAGATTTAAATTTAAATTGGTGAATCGAAATTCGCAATCCACAGACTTGCCAAAAAAAATCTGCCAGTTTTTTTTTGGCAAGTCGGGACTTGAAAACTTTTTGAGTAAAAAAAGCGGGAATCTTTCGTTGAAAGCGGGGTCTACAATGATATTCTCCTTTTTATTTGATCTGGGGATATTCGAATAAAAACATCATTGGGAGCATAGTAAAAAATCGTATATAATCAGAGGTTTTAATTATGTATCTTTGTATAATACTCACAACGGATCTTTGTGTCTCTGAATTGGCTGCAAGAGCCTGCGCACTGCGCAGTAGCAATTTTTGTGTCAATATTGAAAGTAAAGTTATCAATGTATATATCTCTTTCACTCGCTTATGTTTGTCGCATCATCGTATCTCGCTTACTCTATGCATTTAAACTGTTTCTTGCGCATTAATTGACAGAACCAACTTCAGACACACAAAGATCCACTGTGAATATTATATTTGAGTTTTAAATTACGTTTACATAACAATAGATAGCAAAAATAGTAATTGAAAAATTTTCGCGCGAATTTTTGCCTCTCATTCTGCGACCTATGGAATTGTAGAAAACTGCACGCATTACGGTGAAAAATCACGCTGAAATAATACTACAAAATAATATTCGCGCGAATCCGTAGACTTGTCATCTCGCGGGAATCAAGTAGATAAATCCAATGATATTCAAACAAAAAGATACGTTATACACTCACAAAACAATTGAAAAAAGTGTTCTGCGCAGCAGCGGCAGCACACATACACACTTCATCTGACATTTCACTACAAGTCGAAAGGGATGGCTTGATTAAACCAACAAGTAAAAAAGAGACAGCTAGTGTTTGTCACTTGCGTGTGAATGTAAACAAACATTATTCTGACCACCAGTGTTATTATCTTTTTCTAACCTCCAAATATCAGAATATTAGGAAAAACTAAAAAAAAAAAATAGTAAATTGAGGAGTATTGCGTACTTACATATGGTATGAGATCCCTTCTGTTTTATGTACTTTGGTATCATAATTGGTACAATTTCTAAATACACAACATGGCATTTTTTTATTTTGTTTTTTTTTTCAAGAAAGCTCTTCGTCATGCGTGACATAAACTAAAGACAATTGTTCACAATTGTGACCTATTCGAGTCTTCACAATGCGCGCGCTCATAACATATCTGTTTATTTGAATAGCATTGGATAAATCATAAAAAATTATGGACCCCGCACATATACCGAATAAACTGCACGGCACCGGAAATGCTGTGAAAAATAACATATTGCACGAATTTTTCATAACTTCTATGAGCTGGTATCACTAAAATTAATAAAGCGTGTTCGGCGTTCAATAATAAACCAATTTCGAGCCACATAAGGTCTATATTTGCTTTCTAGTGTCAGTTGTGAGATAGTAACACTGCTGTCTCACCTTACACCGTGGTAAGGCTTGTGGAGCAACTTTATTGTTTGGCGTTATTTAGTCGCCGAAGTTTCGAAAAACCTATTGCCTACTTGGAGGTTTATGAACATGATTTAACCCATTGAGGTAATAATGTACTACGCACTAGAGAAGTCATCACACATCACTGCTGTGTTTCGTTCATGTGGGGTCAGCCGGCCGCACTTCACTCAGTTGCTTGCTAGATCTTGAGCGCCCATGTCATTGTTTATTTTTAAACGAAAAAACGTTCAAACGCATTAAATATCCTGTCGTGTGTTTTAAGATATAGCACTTATAATTCAACTAGGTAATACGGCGAAATGCAAAGGAATAACTTTTCGTCAATGAGTAACTAGATAATCATTTTTAAATTGAAATATTTGGTGGACGCCATGTTGCCTCATTTCTCATATAGACTAAAAATTAAGATGTGACAATTTGTGTAACAAGTGTAGGTAGAATTAGCTGACTTTGGTTTTTATAGCGGAAAATAACAATCTAAAGTATATTCAGAGAGGAACTGACTGTGGTTATTCAAATAAATAGTTGTAGATATTGTAATGTACACTAAGACTGAACTTGATTAAGGAAATAACAAGTAACGCCAAACTACAATGATATCGGCTCGCAGCAAGCGTCCGCGTCTTTCCTCCGCGGCGGTCGGTCCGCGCCTCCCGCTCCCCCGCCCCGCGGCCCGCGCGTGCTTGCTCGAGACGACAGAGTATACATAACTATAAATGTCTATACACTACATCCCTCCCTTATTATTGTTTTTTTATTTATAAATATACTTAATAAAAACATTCAGTTAAAGGATTGTGATCAGGTTAACGTACAAATTAAATACATTCATAATCACCAAACTATATATAGTAATTCAATAAACAAACATTTTTCTCATAAGTAAATCAAGTACAATCAGCAAGTCCTTATTCTATTAATTATGTTTAATCACCAATCATCAATTATTTTGTCATTATACTTTGTGCCTCGTCCTCGAGATTAGTACCTGTAATTAATGATTATTATTTACATGTAGTACCGGCTACGGGAGGCTACTCAAATCACTATGTTTTAGAGACAATATTATTATTTTTTTTTTTCTTTCCCTGGCATCTCTGTGTCGGCTGTCAACTTGTCATTCACGGTTTTAGTGCGTCGCTACTCGACACATAACTAAACTTTTAAATACAAAGAACAGTTTTTAAAAGTTGGAAAATGCCAAAAAGGACACATCATTGTCAACCGAGGAATACGAGAGAATCAGGTGAAAAATGAAAAAACCTGGAAACAATTTAAATGCTCGACATAAACGAAGTAAAACAAAATCGTCTCAAGAGTCGACGCCATATTTAGACCCACAAGGTACCTACTCGTTACTCTGTAAAATTATATTTTGATTTAATTGTACATATATCTACAACTATTTTGCATCTCTAACAAATAATGCACTTCGGGCAAGCCATCGGGCCGTCCCACTGCATATTCACGAGATTATCAATCAAAAGAAATGTATTTCTTTTTTCTAACGACTGTATTCGAGCTGAAAATCGGACTGTCTCACAACATTAAATAATTCTCAAACAAATAATGCATTTCGGGCAAGCCATCGGGCTGTCTCACCGCATACTTACGAGATCATCATAATTTAATTATTTTACCTTATCCGAGCAGAGTATCCGACTGTCTGACAACATTCAATAATTCTCAAACGAATAATGCATTTCGGGCAAGCCATCGGGCTGTCTCACCGCATACTTACGAGATCATGAAATATAATTTAATTCTTTTACGAATTTAACGAATGCACTCGAGCAGATCATTGGACTGTCTCACAATATTCAATAATTCACTGGTTTCGTTCAATTCTTTGGAATTGCTACACCCACCAGATTTTATAACTCGGTTATCAACCGGCAGTAAAACAATGGTTTGTAATCATTCCAGGCAAAGTCCTAGACGACGATGCCACAAATGAAATGGAAACAATTAAAGTCGAATATGACCAAGAAAATACCAAAATAACCACGAACAGTAGTGATCTTCCTCACAATTCCAGGCCAGAAACACACAGACGCTCTCAAAATTCATTGGGTTGACCCAACATTGAACACAGAGTATGGTGATGGGGCCGAACTCCACAAGGAAGTGGCCAGCTGTCTGGAACATCTTGCAACATGAGGCCTGTTTCCATAGAGACCACAGGCGGGTATTTCCCCTACAGCTCTTTGCGCAGGGAAAATAACCGCTGACATTGAATGTGACAAAACTTGGGGCTCTTATGCTATACAGCAAAATGACCAAATTATTGATAAACAAGGCCATAAAAGCAAAACAAAGACTACTCAGCACCATCTCCATCCTAGGAGCAACATTATCCAAAGTACTGGATACAAATGAAAATGATACAGATCTATTAAGTTGAATAATGGATACCACTCGCACCATAAGTGAAGTTCAACATTGTGAGTTGTGACTCAATTACTAGATGCAAATTTAGTTGCGGCTCAATAAAAAGGACCTTAGGACAAGTTCAAAACACAAAGATAGAAAAATATCTGTTCGGGTAAACACTTGCTGAAACTCATCGAGCTGGTAAAGCGGCTTCTAAATCAGATGCTGCAACAGCACCCAAAGCCAAGAAAGAACCCAACACATTCTAAGCAAAATACTCGAAAGCTCCACCAGCGCCACAAGGGCGACAGGAGAACAGGGAGCCTGTCTATAGCCTGAGTCAGCCATACAATACCCTTTAAGTGGTCATTACATCTCTACCTCGACGCTGCTAAACTCAGTAAGGTACCCTGGTTGCTTATAAATTCTTATAAATAGTGGTAATTTATCACTGATGATAAGACCATGTTATCATGGATTGAGGGTTTCATGGGTATCCACAACACTTTAAGATAGCCCAGCTGCAAAAACACTAAGATGCAATATCTAAATGCCAGCCTTAAAAAGGAAAATTTGTCTCAAGTTTTTCTTAACACAAAAACCCAATGGCAATAAAGCCTTAATAAGTACATTGATGTAAGTCGTTTCAAAGTTGAAGACTTGTGCACAGTACTAAAAATGATATCAAATGATAGTTCCATGGCCATACATAAAATACATTAAAGATGCAGTCTCTTATAAAATATCACAAAAATTCTAGCAAATATCTAGAATACCCTCTTGGAAAATTGTATAAGTTCGGTCTACTACCATTTGGGTAAAACACTGCAACTTACATTTTCACAAAAGTCATGAAATCTGCCAACAAATTACCCAAGATCCTGTGGCCATTCATTGTTGACTGAAAATATTGAAAACACTAAGAAGTTAATCACAAGTTAGTAAATAACAAACTTACACCCACTAATACTGGTATATTTTTGGGATATATATTATTGATAAAAGACTTATAACTGACAGATAAGAAAACTTATCTATTATGAAATCTGACAATTTATATGTTCTGTAGGACTAGGTACTGCTCTCAGCGTGCCCTACTATTGAATATGGATGGCTTTATAAATACCAAAAAACTAGAATGTGTAAAATCCTAAACCTCCAAGGTGAAGTAAATTATGAAAAATACATAGATATCCCTACAATAATTCCCTGAATGGTGGCCATATGCCATTCATTCGGGGGAGGGGGGGGACTGCCTGTGGGGATGAGATTGCTAGGGGCCAGTGGTCAGACAAGGAATGTGAATATCAAATGAATTTTAATTGGATTTATTAGCATCATTCTTTGTCTTTTTAAATATTTGATAAACTATTCAATAATTTTGAAATACCCTTATGTATAAACAACCCAACAGCAATATAGTATATAATATTAATCGAATGGGTAGAGTTCATTACCCTCATCTCTTCAACTTAGCCAGCGGCATTGGTGTGAAAACCATTATATTTAATTTTCGCTCCTTACATTAGGTTGACTGAAAATCATAGTAGTTGATACTGTATTGCAGAAGTCACATCCCGATGTAGAATGGGAACTAAAAGAAAATGCATATGATTAATAATTGAAAGATAAATTTGGAATTCTGAAATTTATCTATTTGCAAGTCACATTAACAAAAAATATGACAAATACATAACAACCCGAATGCCTTTACAATATACATGTAGCCAATTTTCTTTTCTGCGTTTCCACCATTCTCAATCATATTAAAATATCTACGAAAAATCATAATGGATAAGGCTAAGGGCATCATAGTGGTCACCATGGCCAACTCTGCCCGATTGGGAACTTCTCATAATTTAGAGATGATCATACTTAAACCTAATGAAAATAATAAAGTATCTCACAGCAAGGGAAAAATCCATACCAACCTTACTCTGGCTGTCGGAGTCTAGTGTGTAGGTAGTGAAGTCTATTATGACGAAGCATACTACCATCATCAATAGAAATTATGATAGCATATCAGAAAACTTTTTCAAACAATTGACACAAGTTTAATTAAATGGTATATTTTTTTTTAGAAATATAACAACATCTTGAACACCAATGGTAATATAATTTCTTAACAGAACTTTCTAATTCTAGTAAAAAATATAACAAATGCTTAACTGTCGCAAATTGGCATTATACTTTGTGCCTCGTCCTCGAGATTAGTACCTGTAATTAATGATTATTATTTACATGTAGTACCGGCTACGGGAGCTACTCAAATCACTATGTTTTAGAGACAAAAATTTTATTTTTATTTTTTTTTTCCTTTCCCTGGCAGCTCTGTGTCGGCTGTCAACTTGTCATTCGCGGTTTTAGTGCGTGCTACTCGACACATAACTAAACTTTTAAATACAAAGAACAGTTTTAAAAGTTGGAAAATGCCAAAAAAGGACACATCATTGTCAACCGAGGAATACGAGAGAATCAGGTGAAAAATGAAAAACCTGGAAACAATTTAAAACATGCTCGACATAAACGAAGTAAAACAAAATCGTCTCAAAGAGTCGACGCCATATTTAGACCCACAAGGTACCTAACTCTGTAAAATTATATTTTGATTTAGTTGTACATATATCTACAACTATTTTACCAATCCTACGGCTTAAACTTGCATCTCTAACAAATAATGCACTTCGGGCAAGCCATCGGGCCGTCCCACTGCATATTCACGAGATTATCAATCAAAAGAAATGTATTTCTTTTTTCTAACTGACTGTATTCGAGCTGAAAATCGGACTGTCTCACAACATTAAATAATTCTCAAACAAATAATGCATTTCGGGCAAGCCATCGGGCTGTCTCACCGCATACTTACGAGATCATCATAATTTAATTATTTTACCTTATCCGAGCAAAGTATCCGACTGTCTGACAACATTCAATAATTCTCAAACGAATAATGCAATTCGGGCAAGCCATCGGGCTGTCCCACCGCATACTTACGAGATCATGAAAGATAATTTAATTCTTTTACCTAACGAATGCAATCGAGCAGAACATTGGACTGTCTCACAACATTCAATAATTCACTGGTTTCGTTCAATTCTTTGGAATTGCTACACCCACCAGATTTTATAACTCGGTTATCAACCGGCAGTAAAACAATGATTTGTAATCATTCCAGGCAAAGTCCTAGACGACGATGCCACAAATGAAATGGAAACAATTAAAGTCGAATATGACCAAGAAAATACCAAAATAACCACAAACAGTAGTGATCTTCCTCACAATTCCAGGCCAGAAACACACAGATGCTCTCAAAATTTATTGGGTTGACCCAACATTGAACACAGAGTATGGTGATGGGGCCGAACTCCACAAGGAAGTGGCCAGCTGTCTGGAACATCTTGCAACATGAGGCCTGTTTCCATAGAAACCACAGGCGGGTATTTCCCCTACAGCTCTATGCGCAGGGAAAATAACCGCTGACATTGAACGTGACAAAACTTGGAGCTCTTATGCTATACAGCAAAATGGTCAAATTATTGATAAACAAGGCCATAGAAGCACCATCTCCATCCTAGGAGCAACATTATCCAAAGTACTGGATACAAAAGAAAATGATACAGATCTATTAAGTTGAATAATGGATACCACTCGCACCTTATGTGAAGTTCAACATTGTGAGTTGTGACTCAATTACTAGATGCAAATTTAGCTGCGGCTCAATAAAAAAGGACCTTAAGGACAAGTTCAAAACACAAAGATAGAAAAATATCTGTTCGGGTAAACACTTGCTGAAACTCATTGAGCTGGTAAAGCGGCTTCTAAATCAGTTGCTGCAACAGCACCCAAAGCCAAGAAAGAACCCAACACATTCTAAGCAAAATACTCGAAAGCTCCACCAGCGCCACAAGGACGACAGGAGAACAGGGAGCCTGTCTATAGCCTGAGTCAGCCGTACAATACCCTTTAAGTGGTCATTACATCTCAACCTCGACGCCGCTAAACTCAGTAAGGTACCCTGGTTGCTTATAAATTCTTATAAATAGTGGTAATTTATCACTGATGATAAGACCATGTTATCATGGATTGAGGGTTTCATGGGTATCCACAACACTTTAAGATAGCCCAGCTGCAAAAACAATATAAGATGCAATATCTAAGTGCCAGCCTTGAAAAGGAAAATTTGTCTCAAGTTTTTCTTAAGACAAAAACCCAATGGCAATAAAGCCTTAATAAGTACATTGATGTAAGTCGTTTCAAAGTTGAAGACTTTTGCACAGAATTAAAAATGATATCAAATGATAGTTCCATGGCCATACATAAAATACATTAAAGATGCAGTCTCTTATAAAATATCACAAAAATTCTAGCAAATATCTAGAATACCCTCTTGGAAATTGTATAAGTTCGGTCTACTACCATTTGGGTAAAACACTGCAACTTACATTTTCACAAAAGTCATGAAATCTGCCAACAAATTCCCAAGATCCTGTGGCCATTAATTGTTGACTGAAAATATTGAAAACACTAAGAAGTTAATCACAAGTTAGTAAATAACAAACTTACACCCACTAATACTGGTATAATTTTGGGATATATATTATTGATAAAAGACTTATAACTGTCATGTAACATTACCTACAGATAAGAAAAACTTATCTATTATGAAATCTGACAATTTATATGTTTTGTAGGACTAGGTACTTACTGCTCTCAGCGTGCCCTACTATTGAATATGGATGGCTTTATATATACCAAAAAACTAGAATGTGTAAAATCCTAAACCTCCAAGGTGAAGTAAATTATGAAAAATACATAGATATCCCTACAATAATTCCCTGAATGGTGGCCATATGCCATTCATTCGGGGGGGGGGGGGGGGGGGCTGACTGTGAGGATGAGATTGCTAGGGGCCAGTGGTCAGACAAGGAATATGAATATCAAATGAATTTTAACTGGATTTATTAGCATCATTCTTCGTCTTTCTAAATATTTGGTAAACTTTTCAATAATTGTGAAATACCCTTATGTATAAACAACCCAACAGCAATATAGTATATAATATTAATCAAATGGGTGGAGTTCATTACCCTCATCTCTTCAACTTAGCCAGCGGCATTGGTGTGAAAACCATTATATTTAATTTTCGCTCCTTACATTAGGTTGACTGAAAATCATAGTAGTTGATACTGTATTGCAGAAGTCACATCCTGATGTAGAATGGGAACTAAAAGAAAATGCATATGATTAATAATTGAAAGATAAATTTGGAATTCTGAAATTTACCTATTTGCAAGTCACATTAACAAAAAATATGACCAACCCGAATGCCTTTACAATATACTGACCCATTTACAGTATACTGGTAACCAATTTTCTTTTCTGCGTTTCCACCATTCTCAATCATATTAAAATATCTACGAAAAATCATAATGGATAAGGCTAAGGGCATCATAGTGATCACTATGGCCAACTCTGGCCGATTGGGAACTTCTCATAATTTAGAGATGATCATACTTAAACCTAATGAAAATAATAAAGTATCTCACAGCAAGGGAAAAATCTATACCAACCTTACTCTGGCTGTCAGAGTCTAGTGTGTAGGTAGTGAAGTCTATTATGACGAAGCATACTACCATCATCAATAGAAATTATGATAGCATCTCTATCAGAAAATTTTTTCAAACAATTGACACATGTTTAATTAACTGGTATAATTTTTTTAGAAATATAATAATAACATCTTGAACACCAACGGTAATATAATTTCTTAACAGAACTTTCTAATTCTAGTAAAAAATATAACAAATGCTTAACTGTCACAAATTGGCATTATCACTGACAATACCTTAAACATGAATGTACTCTGAAAATATTTTATGGGCGTGTTCAGACTACCTTTTACCTATGCCACCTGGGAAACATCCCAGATTCTGGAAGTATTAGGAATTTGGTACACAAATGAGATGTTGTCTCTAGAACAACTGTCAAAAATAACCTGCCCAAAAATACAATGCCACCTGGGAAACATCCCAGATTCTGGAAGTATTAGGAATTTGGTACACAAATGAGATGTTATCTCTAGAACAACTGTCAAAAATAAAATCAAAGTATAGAAATAGAATCAATGCATATAACCATCAAAATTTCAGACCTCAAAAAATCTCTTATATATGAACTAAATCAATCAATACTTCAGACAAAGAACAGTAATATATCCAGCTGAAACCCTTGTAGCCTACATTAATAAACATATAAGAATTATTTTAGGCACCAAGAAACTATACCACATTAATGTCCAAACAGACTATCAGTCGTTGGATTAAGTGTACTTTAAAGACTAGCAGTATTGATGTAGGTACACGTATATTTAGCTCACAGCACACGCCACGCTGCTACTTCTAAAGCCAGGTGTGACAATTTATGAGATACTAAAAACAGCAGGCTGGAGTTACAACTCAAGTACATCTGGAAATTTTATAAAAGACCTTTAGTGTAAAGGATCAAAATGATTTAGCAAAATAAATCTTTAGCTGTGATTAAAGATATCTTATTTAACTAACATGTACTAACTAATACAACAAGCAGCAACTTTAACTTATAAGGAAGGAGTATCAGTATATAAGGAAACTAACAATAGTAATAAAAAAGCAAAACTGTATTTTGTTAAAACAGATATATGTATAATATTAACTGAATGGTTAATTAAGAACTTTAGTTTTCCAATGACACCTATGAATGATTGTTATTCTATAAACAAACCTTAATATTGATATTAAGTGGGCAACAAATATTCTGTTAAAAAGATAATTAAGAATATATATAAACATTTTGGTTAAATACCTATGTTACTTAAAAGCAACTGTGATTGTTAGTCTATAAAAAACTTTAATACTTAATGACAATAAATAATAGGCAAAAAATATTTTGTTAATAAAGATAATTAAGATAAGAATAATAATTAAGAAAATGACCGAATATGAACCTTTGATATCTAATGACAACTCAGATTGTTAATCTATAAACATTATAACAATGAGAATAAAAAAGTAAATAATAAATTTGCCAAAACAAATAATTAAGAACATATCTGAATGAACTGATTAAGAACCTATGTGTGAAACCTATGGACAACCATGATGGTTAGTCTATAAAAATATAATTAAGAATTTTAAAGAAAGAAAGCTTTTTCTTCACAAATTCATCATAGTGTATGTGATAATTCCAGAACTTAACTCTCAAAGTCTACATGTAAATAATAATCATTAATTACAGGTACTAATCTCGAGGACGAGGCACAAAGTATAATTTATGATTAAACGAACTTACCCTAAGTGAAGTTCTATCATAATTATACGAAGTGCCTCGTCCGAAGAGATTAGTAACACCCTCCCAACCCTAAGGTATAACCCAGAAGCGTTCTGGAAATATCTATAAAACATCATGCATAACTCTAAACTAAATGACAAGTTGACAGCCGACACAGAGCTGCCAGGGAAAGGAAAAAAAAAATAAAAATAAAATTTTTGTCTCTAAAACATAGTGATTTGAGTAGCTCCCGTAGCCGGTACTACATGTAAATAATAATCATTAATTACAGGTACTAATCTCTTCGGACGAGGCACTTCGTATAATTATGATAGAACTTCACTTAGGGTAAGTTCGTTTAATCATAAATTATCACTGACAATACCTTAAACATTAATGTACTCTGAAAATATTTTAAGGGCGTGTTCAGACTACCTTTTACCTGCCCAAAAATACAATGCCACCTGGGAAACATCCCAGATTCTGGAAGTATTAGGAATTTGGTACACAAATGAGATGTTGTCTCTAGAACAACTGTCAAAAATAAACCTGCCCAAAAATACAATGCCACCTGGGAAACAGCCCAGATTCTGGAAGTATTAGGAATTTTGTACACAAATGAGATGTTGTCTCTAGAACAACTGTCAAAAATAAAATCAAAGTATAGAAATAGAATCAATGCATATAACCATCAAAATTTCAGACCTCAAAAAATCTCTTATATATGAACTAAATCAATCAATACTTCAGACAAAGAACAGTAATATATCCAGCTGAAACCCTTGTAGCCTACATTAATAAACATATAAGAATTATTTTAGGCACCAAGAAACTATACCAAATGAATGTCCAAACAGACTATCAGTCGTTGGATTAAGTTTACTTTAAAGACTAGCAGTATTGATGTAGGTACACGTATATTTAGCTCACAGCACACGCCACGCTGCTACTTCTAAAGCCAGGTGTGACAATTTATGAGATACTAAAAACAGCAGGCTGGAGTTACAACTCAAGTACATCTGGCAATTTTATAAAAGACCTTTAGTGTAAAGGATCAAAATGATTTAGCAAAATAAATCTTTAGCTGTGATTAAAGATATCTTATTTAACTAACATGTACTAACTAATACAACAACCAGCAACTTTAACTTATAAGGAAGGAGTATCAGTATATAAGGAAACTAACAATAGTAATAAAAAAGCAAACTGTATTTTGTTAAAACAGATATATGTATAATATTAACTGAATGGTTAAATAAGAACTTTAGTTTTCCAATGACACCTATGATTGTTATTCTATAAACAAACCTTAATATTGATATTAAGTGGGCAACAAATATTCTGTTAAAAAGATAATTAAGAATATATATAAACATTTTGGTTAAGTACCTATGTTACTTAAAAGCAACTGTGATTGTTAGTCTATAAACAACTTTAATACTTTTTGACAATAAATAATAGGCAAAAAATATTTTGTTAATTAGATAATTAAGATAAGAATAATAATTAAGAAAATGACTGAATGGTCGATGCTGAATATGAACCTTTGATAATTATCTATTAAGATAAGAATAATAATTAAGAAAATGACCGAATATGAACCTTTGATATCTAATGACAACTTAGATTGTTAATCTATAAACATTATAACAATGAGAATAAAAAAGTAAATAATAAATTTGCCAAAACAAATAATTAAGAACATATCTGAATGAACTGATTAAGAATCTATGTGGAAGAATCTATAGGTTTCACCTATGGAGAACCATGATGGTTAGTCTATAAAAATATAATTAAGAATTTTAAAGAAAGAAAGCTTTTACTTCACAAATTCATCATAGTGTATGTGATAATTCCAGAACTTAACTCTCAAAGTCTACATGTAAATAATAATCATTAATTACAGGTACTAATCTCGAGGACGAGGCACAAAGTATAATTTATGATTAAACGAACTTACCCTAAGTGAAGTTCTATCATAATTATACGAAGTGCCTCGTCCGAAGAGATTAGTAACACCCTCCCAACCCTAAGGTATAACCCAGAAGCGTTCTGGAAATATCTATAAAACATCCTTAACTTTAAACTAAATGACAAGTTGACAGCCGACACAGAGATGCCAGGGAAAGAAAAAAAAAAAATAATAATAATAATATTGTCTCTAAAACATAGTGATTTGAGTAGCCTCCCGTAGCCGGTACTACATGTAAATAATAATCATTAATTACAGGTACTAATCTCTTCGGACGAGGCACTTCGTATAATTATGATAGAACTTCACTTAGGGTAAGTTCGTTTAATCATAAATTATTGACCATCATTCCATTCACTCGATTTGTGATTAATTTCCATCACTATTATCGTTTGTTTGAGCATCACTAGCATTATTCTCATCATCTATCACCTTCCATTGTCCTTCCACTCGTTTTAGGTGAACGACGTTCCGTCTGATTCGCTGACCAGTTTCATCGTTTCGAAGACTTACGTCCCCTCCTTTGTTCGCTTCGACGGTATGAGTTTCAGGTTCATAGTTTAGGCTCAGCTTGTTTTGTTTAGTCATGTTCTTGACATATACTTTATCTCCAACTTCCAATTCACAACTAGTAGCTCTCCTCTTCCTATCCGCATATTCCTTCCCTTTTTCCTTTAGTTCCTTATCTCTATCCCTCATTTCAAGATCCTCTGAGAGATGGGTCATGTCCTGAATCATAGGCAGCTTGTCTCGAAATTGTCGTCTAAAGAACAGTTCTGCAGGTGTTTTTCCTGTAACTGTGTGAGGTGTACTATTGTACATCACCATATACTCACGAAGAGCCTCCTTCCAGTTCTTTTTCTCTACCTGAGAAATCTTGAGGCGTTTTAAGATGTCCCTATTCTGGCGCTCTACTTCTTTGTTTTGTTGCGGCCAGTAGGGAATGGTATTATAGAGTCGTATGTTTCTCTCTGCACAGAAACTCTTAAAGTCTTCGCAGGAAAATTGTCTCCCGTTGTCCGATGTAAGCGAGACCGGATTGCCAAGTCTGCTAAAAATGTCTTTAAGCATTCCAATTATTTCGGAGCTTGTTATGGTTCTGCATGTTTTCACCTCTTTATATCTGGTGTAATAATCGACAACTACTAGGATATAATCTCCACTAGGTAGGGGGCCCATGAGATCAATTGCTATGTCAACCCATTGTTCGGAAGGTAAATCTCTTCTTTTTAATGGGTTTGGGGCGCTGGGAGCAGAGACCAGGATGCATCCTTTACAGGCTTTGCATATATTTTCAGCATCTTTGTCGCACTTAGGCCACCATACCTTGGTCCTCAATCTGCCCTTCATCGCGACTATCCCCGGGTGGCCTTCGTGCGCAGCTTCCAGAACTCTTCTGCGTAATTTTGTTGGGATTATAATTTTCGTCCCCCTGAGGAGAATATCACCGTGAAAGCATAATTCATTCTGGAAAAGTTTATATGCTTTAACTGTTTCATCCCAGTTTCCACTGTAAAGGCCTTCTCTAACCTTCTGTATCTCTGCATCACCAAAAGAACTCTCAGTGATTTCTTGTAATGGGATGGCTACGGGTCGTGCAGATTCGGTAACCGCTTGAACATGGTCTTCAAATAAAGCCGTCGGGTTTGTTGCCACTTCACAGAGTCTCGATAGTGGATCGGCTATGTTGGTCTTCCCTGGGCTATATTTCACCTTGAAATTATAGGATTGCAGCCTTAACACCCACCTTTCAATGCGAGCGCATGGTTTTGCTTTTGGGCCAAATATCACCTCCAAGGGCTTATGATCCGTTACTAGATCGAAAACCTTGCCATACAGGAACATGTTGAAATGTTCGACTGCCCAAACCAGCGCTAAGGCCTCTTTTTCTGTTTGGCAGTAACGACGCTCACAGCTGCTGAGGGTTTTATTACCAAATGCAATTATTCTCGGCCCATTCTTGTTGATTTGCACCAGCACTGCACCCAGACCCACTGGGCTTGCATCTGCAATCACTACAGTCTTATCATGAGGATTGTAGTAACCTAAATTTGGTACCTCCATGAGTGCCGCCTTGAGATCATTAAATGCATTCTTTTGGGCATCTCTCCAGTCATCTTGAATGTCCGTGTTTCTTCCCGTTCTTTTACGTAGCAGTTGCTTGAGGGGTTCTGTTACCGTTGCTAAGTGGGGAATCCATTTTCCCACGTAATTCACTAAGCCCATAAAACTCTGTAGTTCAGCGATATTTGTCGGGGCTCTGAATCCCTTTATAGCCAAGATATACTTGTCTAGCGGTTTAACTCCCTGTTCTGATAGTTCATGCCCTAGGAAGTGGACCTTCTTCATTCTAAAAATGCATTTTTCTTCCCTCAACATCACGTTATTTTCCTCTAACACTGCCATAACTTTTTTAAGCCTTAAGTCGTGTTCTTCTATGTCTTTCCCAAACGTCAAAATGTCATCTATGAAGTTGATGACTCCTTCGCAACCTAAAAGGATTCGTTCCAGTGTTTTTTGGAAAATCTCTGGCGCACACGAGATACCAAACATCATCCTTTTGTATTGATACAATCCTTTGCTGGTAATGAAGGTCGTGGTATGCCTTGAGTCTGGATGAAGTTCGATATGATGGAACGCGTCTCGTATGTCTAGCTTACTAAAGATTTTAGCTTCTCGAACTTTTGGCAACAGTTCTTCCATCATTGGCAGTGGGTGGTTTTCACGTTGTATAGCCGCATTTGCTCGGCGCATATCAACACATAATCGGATGTCCCCTCCGTCTTTTAGCACAGGAACTATAGGCGAGATCCAGTTAGAAGGACCTTTCACGACTTCTATAATGTCCCTTTTCAGTAATTCTTTCAGTTTCCTCTCTACTTTTTCTTCGAGAGGGATGGGAATCCTCCTATATGGCTGAGCAACGGGCTTCACTGAATCATCAATCGGAATGGTAACTAAAACGTCTTTAAATTTTGGAAACGCCTCAGTTTCAACCTGGTTAATATCTAAATTGATCCGAAGTACTCCCAATGATGTTGCCGTCACACGTCCCAATAGGTCACGCGTACCATTTTGGATCACGTAGAATGTTGTGACGTCCTGTGATGTACCGGCAAGTTTTATCGTAGCTTTGAATGATCCTAACACCTTCAGCGGTGTTTCACTCCCGTAAGCTACGAACGTTTTGCCAGGATTCGGATCTTGATTGGTAACTTGGGCGTTATCTCCCTTCATTCTTTCCCAGGTTTAGTCCGTTATAAGATTGTGCTTGCAGCCCGAATCTATCAACATCTCTACGTTGGATCCACCTATGTTACATGTGACCCTTGCGTCGTTCTCGATATTGAAAATGTAGTCGACTTTTCTTTTATCCGTGCTTATGTTTGCAGTTTCTTCGATATTATTTACTGTCCTGTTTTTCTTTCTTATTCCCTGACTGTTCGATGATTCTTCTCCTTCCAATTTCCTCTTCTGAGTTTGTTTTGTCCGACATTGATTCCTGAAGTGTCCTAAGATGCCACATTTAAGGCAAGCCTTTCCTTTTGCAGGGCAGTTGTTGTCACGGGCCAAATGTCTGGAACTTCCACATCTGCTACATTCCAATCTTTTATTTTTTTGCTTCTCCTTCCATGTCTCTGTACCTACTCTGTTGATTGCCTGACTTTCCACAGGTTTCATACCAAAGTTTCCTAATTGACGATCTATGGCTTCCAGTGCATTCGCAGTGCAACTATTTCATCCAAAGTGATCTTATCCCCTGTTTTCAATATCTTCTTTCGGAGTTCTTCTGTCTTACACTTTTCAGTTATTTGGTCTATGATATGCTCGTCTTCTTTTTCACCAAACTGACATTTCTTGGCCTGCAGTCGAAGTCTGATAAGAAATTTTTCGAACTTCTCATCCTGTTCCTGTTTTAGAAGACGGAATAGGTGTCGCTCATACACTTTGCTCTGTTTAGGTGCAAAGTAGTTGTCTAATTTTCCGATCGCGATGTTAAAAAGTTCGCCTTCAGTTGCATTAGCTCCCGAGATGTTGTAAAAGACTTCTTGTAACTCGGGGCCACCGAAATGTAAAAGACTAGCTCTTTTCTTTGCCTCGGTGTCTATCCCTGCCGCCTCGAGGTAAATGTTTAGACTTCTTTTCCATCTTTCCCAACGGACCGAGACTGAACCAACTTCCCCTTCACATTCGAACTTCTCTAAGGTGTACTGTGCCATTTGGGGCTACCTGTTGACAAGGTAAGTTGCAGTTGCAGTTGGGGGTTTGCATATTTATAGATTTCTAACACGCTATCGCAATTTAATGCTAGTAATAAAGCGTCTATTTTACGTGATTGTACCTATAATACTTTAATTAGTACGCTACGTAGATAGGTATCTCCCGCGGTACTTATTCGGCGCTCATGACGACACGTAGTCGTCATGGCAAAGACACCCCATGTGCACAAGACGACGCGTCGTCGTCGTACTGTGCAGTACTGTGTCGTTGGCGCGTATTACCCAGCGCGCGGCCGCCAAGCGGCGAATGGGTGCTCAAAGTGTAAATATACAATTTTAAACCGTGAAAACTTCGCAATTTAATGCCATGTAGGTATGTCCGCACTTTAATGCTATACCGATAAATCGCCGCAATTTAATGCAAGTTGGACACTAAGTATTCATCGATATCCGCAATTTAATGCTTTATCGGTAAATCTCCGCAATTTAATGCAAGTTGTACACAATGTATTCATCGATATCCGCAATTTAATGCTTTTATTATTCTTTTTCTTTCTCAAGTCTCATACCGCAATTAAATGCTCAGTCGCAATTGAATGCCCAGTCGCAATTTAATGCTACGTAGTTTAAACTACAGTTAAAAATATGTTCTTTTCAAATTGTTTCATAATTCTTATAAATTAAATTTTAATAGGTATGTTTGACAAATATATAAGTCTGTCACTCCCTTGGTGGTACACCCATAGAAACCTAGATACCTAAAACGCGAACAAAGGAATACCTATGCACTCACGGCCAAGTAAGTACCTAATTAGTTATATTACGTTTCTATACATACCTATATATATATATATTTTTTCAATTGTATCTTAAACTGTCCACATAAGTTAGTAAACATGATAACATTCATTATTTATTAGGTAAGTTTAGGTTTAAAAGGATCTTTATTTCTCCCAAGAACATGATACAGTTCACTTACATGAGATTTAAATTTCAACATAAATAATAGTCGTCTAATGACGAAGCATGCAGATGTCAAATAAGTAAAGTTTTACTAACAACGTATGGGATCAACAGCAAACTAACAAAAATATGGGTAATAGTTTTTTTTTTACTTGCCACTTTAAAGGTAATAATACTGAGGCTCGAACCCAAATAGATAGGTAACTTGTAGGTCACCCACCACCTAATGAAACGTCTGAGAAGAATCCACTTTTTACGTACGCAAAATACGCGCTTGGTCGTGGAGTTGCGGATACCAGCCCGTTTAAACCTAAACTCACCTAGTCCACGTACCTATGTTTCTCTCTCTTTTCTTTTGTTATTAAATGTTAAAATCCTTAAAATACTCCCAGTTTCTCTCGTCGCTACATGTAATGTACACTAAGACTGAACTTGATTAAGGAAATAACAAGTAACGCCAAACTACAATGATATCGGCTCGCAGCAAGCGACCGCGTCTTTCCTCCGCGGCGTTCGGTCCGCGCCTCCCGCTCCCCCGCCCCGCGGCCCGCGCGTTCTTGCTCGAGACGACAGAGTATACATAACTATAAATGTCTAAACACTACAACTATGTTGAATAATGTACAGGCTGCATCAGAAGTTGTTTACTATACGGATCTTTTGGAAACTAGAACAAATTTTCGTGCGTTCAAGCTTTTTTGCCATACCTATTTATTATTGGAATCAAATATAACACCTCACAATGTTAGGACCCATTAATATTAACGCAAATTTTTATCCGTGGTGCTAGGCAACTGGGCTTATCCCAAAATGTAAATGACCCTTTGTGCCTATTGACCTTGTTTATTCTGTCTCCTACTTGATATGGAGGGAAATGGAAAAATTTATTTTTATCTACTCCTCCACTATTCTTTTCTGATTAATTTCGTTGCGGGATCCAAGACAGTTAAATTCATTCTCCGGGACTTCGTCGAGCTTCATTGCCTCGGTGCTTTTCTGGTGGTCGCCACTATTGATTCTGGCTTTCAGGAGTTGCAGTGATTTGGGAATAGTGCTGTGGGAATGTCCCAAAAAAAAAGTACATAAATATAATATTAAATTAATGTACTATTTTATTAAAATAATACCTATTAATAAAATATAACTTTACTAAGGTTATTTCAACTAATATTTTTTTTGAAAAAGTAAAAATTCTAATGAAGCTTGTTAGGTATGTAGGTTAGCTATGTAGGTACCGCTTCTGTAGTCAGTCTATATGAGTGACAAGTTGTTGCAGAATGTTGAACGAAACGCGTAAGCGCCATGAAAATCACGGCGCTTCCGTCTATTTAATCGCGAGAAAACTATACCTTAGAAGCGCTCTAGCGCTGCGTGTTTATACTGTTTTGTTAGACGGCTAATTATTGTTTCAGCGCTGCAGCGAAGTTTAGTTTAAACTCACGTCAAAATGGAGCATGTCCTTTACTTAGGATAGCTTCTCTAGTACATATTATCTCAATGATTTAACCACGTAATAACATTTATTTTCGTTCCAAGTAATTGAAAAAAAAAATGTTTTTTGTTTATAAATTCCATAAAAAGGACTTTGAGGCCTTTTTTGAGGCATTGAGGTAATAATGTACTACGCACTCATTGAGATAATATCAATGATATTCAAATAAAATTGAATATATATATTTGAATATCATTGGATAATAATTATGTACTATGTACTAGATAAGCTATCCTAAGCAAAATACATGCTCCATTATGACAATTTTGTTTATTTGAATATCATTGATAGTAATTTAATAAACAAACATTTTTCTCATAAGTAAATCAAGTACAATCAGCAAGTCCTTATTCAAATTATGTTTAATCACCAATCATCAATTATTTTGTCATTATTGACCATAATTCCATTCAATCGAGTTGTGATTGAATAATATTTTCGGCGAAACGTTTCATCGGCCAAGTATTTTTTCGTTCAACTAACCGTCGGAGTAGAGTGTTATCGGAAAACCGTCCTTTCGGTGAGCGGTATTTCGGAATACCATACGCTAAAAATACTTGGCCGATGAAACGTTTCGCCGAAAATATTATTTATCGACGGTTGGTAGTCCGAATGAATCCTTCGCCGATGTAACGGTTCACCGAAAACACTCTTCAACGACGATTGGTTAAACGAACGAATCTTTCGCCGATAGCACTCGTTGTAGGGGATTTCTTTTGCCAAATGGATAGCTTTTCTTTCAGCTTGACAACACCCTTAGGTCTTGTAGAAGTCATGTTAAAAATGCAGGTAAT
This sequence comes from Orthosia cruda, assembly GCA_964057195.1. Taxonomy (NCBI): domain Eukaryota; kingdom Metazoa; phylum Arthropoda; class Insecta; order Lepidoptera; family Noctuidae; genus Orthosia; species Orthosia cruda. The sequence continues at coordinate 40,867,504 of OZ059829.1, forward strand.
AATAAAATAATACATGGAAGTGTGGCAATAGAAAAAAAAACAAAGTTTTTATTTAACAATAAGAAAATTAATCAAAAAGGCAAATTTATATTGTTTTTCACAATAAAGAATATGATTATGATTATTATGATTTCTCTATTGGAACTGTGACAATAGAAAAAAATTAAATAAACTGTGCGAACAAAGCAAAAAACAAATAATAGTTACACAACGTGTGGTGTTCACTAGTAACACTAATTAGGGTTTGGGTTTTATAATAAAACAATCAGGTTTATCAGTAAGTGGACAGCACTCAATCAGACTTCCGTACACTGCTGGTGCAGATCTAATAATGAATAGATGTAAACATTGAAAGTGCTGCCACATTTATTTACATTAATTTTAGTGTATGCCACACAACGTGATACATTTTTGAAGTTATAGTAAATAGTGAGTTATTATTATTATTTGTACTTATAATCATTTTAATTCTTTATTGATATAAAAAAATATTTATTTCTTGTTTTTCAGGTATAGAATATGGGCCAATCCACCTAAGAAAGATTCAATACTCATTTCACTCTTTTGTGATAAGTGTGTTTGCATCCTAGCATCATATTCAACCTGTGCATTACGTCTACGCTTTGGCATGAGGAGTTGATTCGTTCAATGACACATTCTGTATGCTTCTGCTCTTTAGCAAATTCAATAATTGTTTTATAAATGTTCCATTTTTTTTGTGGAGAAGCATGTTCCATCGTTCATGCCACGATTCTAATGCATTTTGTGTCCTTGGAACAGACAGTGTGCGATCGTAAACTGACCACATAGCTGGTGGAAATAATGCCTGATTTATTTTTATTATCAAACCCGTGTTAGTTCGCTGCGTGTGATGTGATCCAACATAATATTTCTTAAAGCAGTGGGCAATTTCAGCTGCTTCTGTCGGCAATATTTTATTTTGGATGATTTCGAAGGCTTCGGATATCTCAGCGGGCTCAAGAAAAGCGAGGACAACTAAGTGTCTGATTTTGTGCGCAAATGTGAAATCTTCAGCATATCGCCTTGCGAGACCCTCTGACTGGACATGACGCCAAATACTTTGGGTCAAATGGAATAAGTTTAATTGGGCAGTCTGGAAACTGTCGTTTGACTGCATTGATCACTGCTACTTCAAAATCAGTTAATATATTAGCTGGTGACAAATGGGTATTTAATGTATTGATCGCATATCTTTTCAAAATCTCCAAAAATATGAAATAACAGCTTTCAGTCTTATGTGACAGTAGTGCGTATACCATAGGTAGAAATTTATTTGTGCCTCCTGCAGTTCCCACTAAAACATGAATAGAAAAAAATTGACAGAACGGAGTTGGACAACTCGAAAATGTCCCGTCCATGATCCAGCATTGTGCATTATTCATACGCTTAACATTAGCTTTATACTCGGAATTTTAATTCGATTCCAGATTTGACATTAGCTACTGTCATTTTGTGAAATAATGATACCACATATAATAGTGTAGTGATGAACACAAAAATCGATAAACAATTAGTGTGTGAAAAATTACGGCTACCGAATGGTCTAAATGCGTATCCCATGTTGTCAAAGAAGAGGAAAACATGAGTAGGCTAGATATGTTAATTGACAATATCACAGACACATTTATAATAAATGTTACAGAAAGTGATAGCGATAGCGATGACGGCGACAATATATAAAATAAATTATTACCATAATACATCTATCTGTTTTATTTGTCATGTTCCTTCATGATCACATTTTTTTATTTATTTTACACACAATTATAAAAGAAAAGTCTCAGATCGTTAATTAATCGTCAAAACCAAATTATCGGTTCAGAAATATTTAATTTCCTGATATACTTAGTTTACGAGAGTAAAATTACAAACGAGAAGAATCGATCCGGAAATATTCCATTTCCATATCGAATAATTTTGCAACGTCACTATTTAGTACTTGTCATAACGTTGCAACACTGAAATTGTCAAATCTGGAATCGAATTAAAATTCCGAGTATAGTACCAAAAATGACAACACTTTCATTGTTACATGTATATTGACCAAGCAAAAATTGCTTTCCGTTACTTTTAGCGAGATATTGTGGTACATGAAATTCGTTGATTGTTTGCGGTATCTTAGGAAGTCCTTTATTTCTAACACGCTGCACAATCATTCCGCAAGCTGATTTATTGGGCAATTGAGGCGCACTTGTGGTAGCTACGTCTTTTAAACAACGATTTACAATTTGTGACGGACTGTCCATAGATTCCTTCGCACTAGTTCTCAATTTGTTTTTAAAATTCATATCAATAATTTTTTCAGGCTCTGGTAAATGTGCATGATCACAATTTTGACTAAGAAATGTATGTTCATAACAATCAAATAAAGTTATTACACTTACACCACAACCACTTGTTTGTTTTCTTGTACACCGCCAATAATACTTGTTATCATATTTTTTATTTAAGTGATAAGAATATCCATTCGCTACTAGCACATGTCCTCCGCGTTTAGATTTAACTAAATTGCACGTATTCATTTTTAATTAGACAAAACACGATTGAGAAACATTTCATGTAACGAGGTCGGTCGTCACAAATTTCGCAACTACCCACAAAAAATAAATAAATACTACCATAGATATTTGTTGTTTTGTTACATGTAACTATTGCAAGTTTATTAAATACTCGTTTAATCTCAGTACCATTGTTAATGAGTGCATTATGCGTCATTTAGGGACTTATCTTTAATACGGAAGCTCCCGGTATTTATTTATTCATCTATGCTGATAAAATTAAACATGGGACTCGAGTATTGTTTAGCTGCATTGCACATAATTATAAAATATAATAGCTAGCGTAAACTGAATGCTATCGGCGAAAGATTCGTTCGTTTAACCAATCGTCGTTGAAGATTGTTTTCGGTGAACCGTTACATCGGCGAAGGATTCATTCGGACTACCAACCGTCGATAAATAATATTTTCGGCGAAACGTTTCATCGGCCAAGTATTTTTTCGTTCAACTAACCGACGGAGTAGAGTGTTATCGGAAAACCGTCCTTTCGGTGAGCGGTATTTCGGAATACCATACGTAGCTCTCTGGAAAGAGCTACGTATGGTATTCCGAAATCTATAAAACATCATAACTCTAAACTAAATGACAAGTTGACAGCCGACACAGAGTTGCCAGGGAAAGAAAAAAAAAAAAAAACATTGTCTCTAAAACATAGTGATTTGAGTAGCCTCCCGTAGCCGGTACTACATGTAAATAATAATCATTAATTACAGGTACTAATCTCGAGGACGAGGCACAAAGTATAATTTATGATTAAACGAACTTACCCTAAGTGAAGTTATATCATAATTATACGAAGTGCCTCGTCCGAAGAGATTAGTACCTGTAATTAATGATTATTATTTACATGTAGTACCGGCTACGGGAGGCTACTCAAATCACTATGTTTTAGAGACAATATTATTATATTTTTTATTTTTTTTTCTTTCCCTGGCAGCTCTGTGTCGGCTGTCAACTTGTCATTCACGGTTTTAGTGCGTCGCTACTCGACACATAACTAAACTTTTAAATACAAAGAACAGTTTTTAAAAGTTGTAAAATGCCAAAAAGGACACATCATTGTCAACCGAGGAATGCGAGAGAATCAGGTGAAAAATGAAAAAACCTGGAAACAATTTAAAACATGCTCGACATAAACGAAGTAAAACAAAATCGTCTCAAGAGTCGACGCCATATTTAGACCCACAAGGTACCTACTCGTAACTCTGTAAAATTATATTTTGATTTAATTGTACATATATCTACAACTATTTTGCATCTCTAACAAATAATGCACTTCGGGCAAGCCATCGGGCCGTCCCACTGCATATTCACGAGATTATCAATCAAAAGAAATGTATTTCTTTTTTCTAACGACTGTATTCGAGCTGAAAATCGGACTGTCTCACAACATTAAATAATTCTCAAACAAATAATGCATTTCGGGCAAGCCATCGGGCTGTCTCACCGCATACTTACGAGATCATCATAATTTAATTATTTTACCTTATCCGAGCAGAGTATCCGACTGTCTGACAACATTCAATAATTCTCAAACGAATAATGCATTTCGGGCAAGCCATCGGGCTGTCTCACCGCATACTTACGAGATCATGAAATATAATTTAATTCTTTTACGAATTTAACGAATGCACTCGAGCAGATCATTGGACTGTCTCACAATATTCAATAATTCACTGGTTTCGTTCAATTCTTTGGAATTGCTACACCCACCAGATTTTATAACTCGGTTATCAACCGGCAGTAAAACAATGGTTTGTAATCATTCCAGGCAAAGTCCTAGACGACGATGCCACAAATGAAATGGAAACAATTAAAGTCGAATATGACCAAGAAAATACCAAAATAACCACGAACAGTAGTGATCTTCCTCACAATTCCAGGCCAGAAACACACAGACGCTCTAAAAATTCATTGGGTTGACCCAACATTGAACACAGAGTATGGTGATGGGGCCGAACTCCACAAGGAAATGGCCAGCTGTCTGGAACATCTTGCAACATGAGGCCTGTTTCCATAGAGACCACAGGCGGGTATTTCCCCTACAGCTCTTTGCGCAGGGAAAATAACCGCTGACATTGAATGTGACAAAACTTGGGGCTCTTATGCTATACAGCAAAATGACCAAATTATTGATAAACAAGGCCATAAAAGCAAAACAAAGACTACTCAGCACCATCTCCATCCTAGGAGCAACATTATCCAAAGTACTGGATACGAATGAAAATGATACAGATCTATTAAGTTGAATAATGGATACCACTCGCACCATAAGTGAAGTTCAACATTGTGAGTTGTGACTCAATTACTAGATGCAAATTTAGTTGCGGCTCAATAAAAAAGGACCTTAGGACAAGTTCAAAACACAAAGATAGAAAAATATCTGTTCGGGTAAACACTTGCTGAAACTCATCGAGCTGGTAAAGCGGCTTCTAAATCAGATGCTGCAACAGCACCCAAAGCCAAGAAAGAACCCAACACATTCTAAGCAAAATACTCGAAAGCTCCACCAGCGCCACAAGGGCGACAGGAGAACAGGGAGCCTGTCTATAGCCTGAGTCAGCCATACAATACCCTTTAAGTGGTCATTACATCTCTACCTCGACGCTGCTAAACTCAGTAAGGTACCCTGGTTGCTTATAAATTCTTATAAATAGTGGTAATTTATCACTGATGATAAGACCATGTTATCATGGATTGAGGGTTTCATGGGTATCCACAACACTTTAAGATAGCCCAGCTGCAAAAACACTAAGATGCAATATCTAAATGCCAGCCTTGAAAAGGAAAATTTGTCTCAAGTTTTACTTAAGATAAAAACCCAATGGCAATAAAGCCTTAATAAGTACATTGATGTAAGTCGTTTCAAAGTTGAAGACTTGTGCACAGTACTAAAAATGATATCAAATGATAGTTCCATGGCCATACATAAAATACATTAAAGATGCAGTCTCTTATAAAATATCACAAAAATTCTAGCAAATATCTAGAATACCCTCTTGGAAAATTGTATAAGTTCGGTCTACTACCATTTGGGTAAAACACTGCAACTTACATTTTCACAAAAGTCATGAAATCTGCCAACAAATTACCCAAGATCCTGTGGCCATTCATTGTTGACTGAAAATATTGAAAACACTAAGAGGTTAATCACAAGTTAGTAAATAACAAACTTACACCCACTAATACTGGTATATTTTTGGGATATATATTATTGATAAAAGACTTATAACTGACAGATAAGAAAACTTATCTATTATGAAATCTGACAATTTATATGTTTTGTAGGACTAGGTACTGCTCTCAGCGTGCCCTACTATTGAATATGGATGGCTTTATAAATACCAAAAAACTAGAATGTGTAAAATCCTAAACCTCCAAGGAGAAGTAAATTATGAAAAATACATAGATATCCCTACAATAATTCCCTGAATGGTGGCCATATGCCATTCATTCGGGGGAGGGGGGGGACTGCCTGTGGGGATGAGATTGCTAGGGGCCAGTGGTCAGACAAGGAATGTGAATATCAAATGAATTTTAATTGGATTTATTAGCATCATTCTTTGTCTTTTTAAATATTTGATAAACTATTCAATAATTGTGAAATACCCTTATGTATAAACAACCCAACAACAATATAGTATATAATATTAATCGAATGGGTAGAGTTCATTACCCTCATCTCTTCAACTTAGCCAGCGGCATTGGTGTGAAAACCATTATATTTAATTTTCGCTCCTTACATTAGGTTGACTGAAAATCATAGTAGTTGATACTGTATTGCAGAAGTCACATCCCGATGTAGAATGGGAACTAAAAGAAAATGCATATGATTAATAATTGAAAGATAAATTTGGAATTCTGAAATTTACCTATTTGCAAGTCACATTAACAAAAAATACGACAAATACATAACAACCCGAATGCCTTTACAATATACATCATGTAACCAATTTTCTTTTCTGCGTTGCCACCATTCTCAATCATATTAAAATATCTTCGAAAAATCATAATGGATAAGGCTAAGGGCATCATAGTGGTCACCATGGCCAACTCTGCCCGATTGGGAACTTCTCATAATTTAGAGATGATCATACTTAAACCTAATGAAAATAATAAAGTATCTCACAGCAAAGGAAAAATCCATACCAACCTTATTATTAAGCGTGATTTAGACGATACAATTTTCTTGTACATTCAAGTGCAATTATTGAATGCAATAAATGAAGTGCGTTAATTGCCCTTCAAGAATTGTACGCAACTGTTTACACGTGGATACAAGTAAAAAAATTGAACGCAATTATTGAATGCAAGTCTTGACAAAAAATAGTTGCAAATGTCTTCTGTTTAGACCAATACAATAATGTTTAGGAGATTATTGCTTTCAAGTTTTGACTTGTCTAAATAGAGAGTTGTATGTGCGTGTACCATTCATTGGCGGGTTGCTTCAAGTATTGCACGTATTTGCGTTGTCAAATTTTTCATTCAAGTGTTGGAAGGTTTTGTAAAGAGTCTGTTTATTAAAAAATATGAGTCAAAAAGTGTTAAAATTTGGTTCTGCTGACTTAATAAAGTTTATTGAGATTTATCGCAGTCATGAGTGTTTGTGGGACACTGAAAATGTGAATTACAAGAATCGTGATGCACGTAGTGCTGCACTTGTAGCATTTGCACAAGAATTTGGAGTTGACGGTTTGGGACCTAAGGAAATTACAAACAAAATAAAAAACTTAAGAACGCAGTATCATGCGGAAAGGAAAAAGATAAAAGATTCAATGAGCACTGGTTCCGGTACTGCTGATATTTACAAGTCCAAACTCTCTTGGTATAATTTAATGGATTCTTTTTTAAGGAAAACTTCTGAACACAGAGAAACAACATCAAATATGGTAAGTATGTATTTATGTAAATTTTCTAAAGTACAGTCAAGTGCATAATATTATAAATGTGAAACTTTTTTTTCATTAAAAAATGGCACTGTCTTGCCAAGGTACAGCACCATCATTGTTAAAGTAATGACAATAATTATCACGGATTCTTATAGCTTCCCTTGTACTATTCCTGTTGTTCTGTGATGTTATATTTTCAAAAGCTCCGCCTGAAGCATTTTGTCTCCAAGTACCAAGACGAAGACCACTTCTTTGACATTCTTCGTCTATAAAACCTGGTGGGGTGTAAGACGCAGGTGAAGTTTTCCTAAGCCAGTTGTGTAAAGCACATGATGTTTTCACTATGACATCTACCTTGTCTATACTTGTAGTGATTGGCTTTTCGAAAATTCGAAATCGGGATGTTAAAACTCCGAAAGCATTTTCAACGATTCTCCTACATCTACACAATCTGTAGTTATAGATTTTTTGTTCTCTACTTAAATCGTTACGGCGAGGATATGGTTTCATCAAATAAGGTTTTAAAGGAAACGCTTCATCTCCGACAAGTACTGCATTACTTGGCAAATTTATGGTATTCTCTTCAATAGCCTTCTTTAAAGTACAATTATTAAATATTCCACCATCAGAGTTTCTACCTTTTGCTCCCACGTCAATGTATGTGAAACAATAGTCGTGATCAACAGAAGCTAGTAACACAATACTAAATGTACTTTTATAATTAAAAAAGTCTGATCCTGTGCCAGGGGGACATTTTACGTTTATATGCTTTCCATCAATGGCACCAAAGCAGTTGGGAAAATTCCATCTTATAAAAAAGCCCCTTATTATTTGATTCCATTCCTCTTCAGATCTTGGCACCTGTAAAATAATGAAATAAATGTATGTTTTCAGAATGATACGTCCCTGGCATCACAAGAAATAGTTTTTGAATATTTTGAAAATGAAAATACGGAAAATATTGAAAATGTTATAAATTCAAATATACAAGTCGTCGATGATGTGCTTCCGTTTCCAATTCCTAAAAAAACAACTAAAAAAGCAGGTTACATAGAATCGGCCTTAAATAAACTGGACAATATTGAAAAAAGAGCAAGACTTGAAAAAAAAGACGATGATTTGGACAATTTCGGAAAATATGTTGCGTCTTCATTGCGAATTTTGAATACCGAAAATAGCATACATGCTCAGGACGAAATACAAGCAATATTATCAAAATATAAACTGCAAGATCTTAGAGAAAAAGAACGACAAAACTCTACACCAATGCCAGAATCCCCGTATTCGAAACAAGGCAGCGAAGACACATGGTTGAACATGTAATTTTTTTCTATTTTAATTAAATATCTGATTCCGTAGTTTATATTTTGTTAATAAATAAATATTGTTTATTTTTTGTTCTGAGCATAAATAGTAATTAACAATTTCTAATTATTTTGCTGAAAATATATGATTCTATAAAAAAAACTGTTTTATTTCGAACTCACCTTTATAAAATCTTCTAATACAGAGTAAATAGCTTCAAGAACTTCGACCAAGAATGTACTTATAGTACACCTAGGTACTCTAAATAATTGTGACAGTGTACCAAATGAATCTCCAGTTGCCAAATATTTTAATGCTATTTCTAGTTTTGTTCGAGCAGGAATAGCATTACGCATTGTTGTATTTTGCCTTTGTATAGAAGAACCAATTTTATCTAATAAATAATAAAACTGGGTTCTGTTGACACGAAACATGTTCTTAAAGTCATCTTCATTTTCTATTTGTAATTCTACACAAAGATTGTTAGACGCTCCAAGAACTCCTCTTCTTGCTATCCATTTTTTGATCCAACACCTCTTTTTACGACGATTTCTCAATATTTCTTGTCTCAGAAGAGCAGCAACGATTAACACACCTTCACTTACTGCACTCATGTTGGCAAATGAAGAGAAAACTAATTGAATGCAAGAATCGCCTAAGAAATTTTTGTATGTGCTGTTTACACCAAGAAAATTTTGGCAAGCAAAACTTGCGCAAAAGATCAAAATGTTACGTACTGTTTAGACCATGCAGGTAATTTATTGCTTCAATTTTATTGTATGCAACAGGCAAAAAACTTGCATCATGTAAATGGCGCTTTTTACTCTGCTGTCGGAGTCTAGTGTGTAGGTAGTGAAGTCTATTATGACGAAGCATACTACCATCATCAATAGAAATTATGATAGCATCTCTATCAGAAAACTTTTTCAAACAATTGACACATGTTTAATTAACTGGTATATTTTTTTTTAGAAATATAATAACATCTTGAACACCAATGGTAATATAATTTCTTAACAGAACTTTCTAATTCTAGTAAAAAATATAACAAATGCTTAACTGTCGCAAATTGGCATTATCACTGACAATACCTTAAACATTAATGTACTCTGAAAATATTTTAAGGGCGTGTTCAGACTACCTTTTACCTGCCCAAAAATACAATGCCACCTGGGAAACATCCCAGATTCTGGAAGTATTAGGAATTTGGTACACAAATGAGATGTTGTCTCTAGAACAACTGTCAAAAATAAACCTGCCCAAAAATACAATGCCACCTGGGAAACAGCCCAGATTCTGGAAGTATTAGGAATTTTGTACACAAATGAGATGTTGTCTCTAGAACAACTGTCAAAAATAAAATCAAAGTATAGAAATAGAATCAATGCATATAACCATCAAAATTTCAGACCTCAAAAAATCTCTTATATATGAACTAAATCAATCAATACTTCAGACAAAGAACAGTAATATATCCAGCTGAAACCCTTGTAGCCTACATTAATAAACATATAAGAATTATTTTAGGCACCAAGAAACTATACCAAATTAATGTCCAAACAGACTATCAGTCGTTGGATTAAGTGTACTTTAAAGACTAGCAGTATTGATGTAGGTACACGTATATTTAGCTCACAGCACACGCCACGCTGCTACTTCTAAAGCCAGGTGTGACAATTTATGAGATACTAAAAACAGCAGGCTGGAGTTACAACTCAAGTACATCTGGAAATTTTATAAAAGACCATTAGTGTAAAGGATCAAAATGATTTAGCAAAATAAATCTTTAGCTGTGATTAAAGATATCTTATTTAACTAACATGTACTAACTAATACAACAACCAGCAACTTTAACTTATAAGGAAGGAGTATCAGTATATAAGGAAACTAACAATAGTAATAAAAAAGCAAAACTGTATTTTGTTAAAACAGATATATGTATAATATTAACTGAATGGTTAATTAAGAACTTTAGTTTTCCAATGACACCTATGATTGTTATTCTATAAACAAACCTTAATATTGATATTAAGTGGGCAACAAATATTCTGTTAAAAAGATAATTAAGAATATATATAAACATTTTGGTTAAGTACCTATGTTACTTAAAAGCAACTGTGATTGTTAGTCTATAAAAAACTTTAATACTTTTTGACAATAAATAATAGGCAAAAAATATTTTGTTAATTAGATAATTAAGATATGAATAATAATTAAGAAAATGACTGAATGGTCGATGCTGAATATGAACCTTTGATAATTATCTATTAAGATAAGAATAATAATTAAGAAAATGACCGAATATGAACCTTTGATATCTAATGACAACTCAGATTGTTAATCTATAAACATTATAACAATGAGAATAAAAAAGTAAATAATAAATTTGCCAAAACAAATAATTAAGAACATATCTGAATGAACTGATTAAGAATCTATGTGGAAGAATCTATAGGTTTCACCTATGGACAACCATGATGGTTAGTCTATAAAAATATAATTAAGAATTTTAAAGAAAGAAAGCTTTTACTTCACAAATTCATCATAGTGTATGTGATAATTCCAGAACTTAACTCTCAAAGTCTACATGTAAATAATAATCATTAATTACAGGTACTAATCTCGAGGACGAGGCACAAAGTATAATTTATGATTAAACGAACTTACCCTAAGTGAAGTTCTATCATAATTATACGAAGTGCCTCGTCCGAAGAGATTAGTAACACCCTCCCAACCCTAAGGTATAACCCAGAAGCGTTCTGGAAATATCTATAAAACATCCATAACTCTAAACTAAATGACAAGTTGACAGCCGACACAGAGCTGCCAGGGAAAGAAAAAAAAATAAAAAATATAATAATATTGTCTCTAAAACATAGTGATTTGAGTAGCCTCCCGTAGCCGGTACTACATGTAAATAATAATCATTAATTACAGGTACTAATCTCTTCGGACGAGGCACTTCGTATAATTATGATAGAACTTCACTTAGGGTAAGTTCGTTTAATCATAAATTATTCAACTTAATAGATCTGTATCATTTTCTTTTGTATCCAATACTTTGGATAATGTTGCTCCTAGGATGGAGATGGTGCTGAGTAGTCTTTGTTTAGCTTCTATGGCCTTGTTTATCAATAATTTGGGCATTTTGCTGTATAGCATAAGAGCCCCATGTTTTGTCACGTTCAATGTCAGCGTTTATTTTCCCTGCGCAAGGAGCTGTAGGAGAAATACCCGCCTGTGGTCTCTATGGAAACAGGCCCCATGTTGCAAGATGTGGTTTCTCGTATTCCTCGGTTGACAATGATGTTTCTTTTTTGGCATTTTCCAACTTTTTTAAAACTGTTCTTTGTATTTCAAAGTTTAGTTAAGTGTTGAATAGCGCCGCACTAAAACCGCGAATGAAAAGTTGACAGCCGACACAGAGCTGCCAGGGAAAGAAAAAAAAAAAAATGTCTCTAAAACATAGTGATTTGAGTAGCCTCCCGTAGCCGGTACTACATGTAAATAATAATCATTAATTACAGGTACTAATCTCGAGGACGAGGCACAAAGTATAATATAATCAGTGAAGAGAAAAGTAAAACAGATAATCATGATTACCCACATTTTTGTCACCTAATTTTTATTATACGAAGCTAAGTATCAAGCGCCTATTACTATATTACTAGCAATGTTACAAAAAGCATGTTATTTCGAAAAACTTTTGTGTGTACTACAATGATATTCAAATAAATTTGAATATCATTGGTGTACTATAAATGTAGTAAAAGCCTTTGTAGCAAGCTAGTAGCTTTTTGGTGGCTTTGTAGTTAAATAATAAAAAAGCCATGTCGATAAAATCGTAGACAAAACGATCTGACGGTGAAAATTCCTGTCCTGGAAAAGTCCTGTCGTCGAAACAAACAAATGCGAACCATTCTGTCGGCGAAACATCCATAGATGAAACGTTCTATCGACGAATCTCTCAAAAATGAAATGTCCTGTAGGTGAACAGTCCAAAGGAGAATCGACTGTCGGAGAATGCTTGCAGAATCGATCAAAATACTGATTCGAGTTTGATATTTTTTTATTTTAGCTTGCCAATAAAAAAAAACAATAACCATGAAAAAATTATAAATAGGTAGGTAATCTAGTAGTCTAATAGTATGTAAGTACCTATTCAGTTAAAGATCGGGTTTTCACTTTTTATTTACAACCTCTAGAAAACAATGAATGTCTCTATTTTACACAGTTGGTTAACGTCGGACATCACATCGTCATACTACAACACCAAAACGTACTGTTCCGGGTACCTAAATTTGAATTTTGTCAAAATGAGCCAAATTTTACAAAATGTTTTATGTTCAAAAGTTGTGCAAACACAAACACGATTAATTTTTGTTTACCAAATTGAGTAATTATGCATGATTTCTCTATAATTAGCTAAAATATGTATCGTGGAATTCTTCGTGCAAACCGGCCCGTTGTGACGACACAGTATACGTCAAGTTTGCGTCATCACATCGTGAACAGCGCTCAAACGGGGAGGACGTGGGATGAAAGTGTGTGCAGTGCTTTATTAGAAACATTGTTTTATTTTTTTTCAAATGTTTCTAATATTGGAATTTTAAAAGTACAAAGTTTAGGATAGGTAAATATTGCTCTGGGGAATCTGTTTTATCGTTTTGGTCAACATCTTAGTGTTGGCGAAGATACTTATTTGCTTTTGTCTTTTCAGGTTCCTTTCGGGATCGCCGCCATCATGGCGTCGGACGAACAATTTTCACTATGTTGGAACAATTTCCACGCAAACATGTCAGCAGGCTTTCATGGCCTGCTGTCGCGTGGAGATCTAGTAGATGTTACGCTGGCTGCCGAAGGCAGATTATTACAAGCACACAAATTAGTCCTATCAGTATGTTCTCCTTATTTTCAAGAAATGTTCAAAATGAACCCAACTCAACATCCCATAGGTATGTACTTACTATATCTAAATTGTCTTTATTTATTTGTAATTTTAATGTGTACTAACGTTAACTTTTGTTTCAGTATTTTTAAAAGATGTTAGTCATTCAGCGTTAAGAGACTTATTACAGTTTATGTACCAAGGTGAAGTTAATGTTAAGCAAGAAGAATTAGCATCGTTTATTAGTACCGCGGAACAGCTTCAAGTGAAAGGTTTAACCGGCAATCAAAATGAAGAAAGTTCCACACCTTCGAAACCAAAGCCGACCTCCCGGCCAGGCCCGAGGTCGTCACAACAAAGGCAATCATCTGTTATGACTAAGTTAGAGACTGATTTAGATTCTAAGCCCTCCACCACTCCAGTAGCGGTTAAGCGACCAAATAGGCCATCAATAGCATCTAATAATTCGTCGTCTTCACAAAGTGGGCCTGCGAAACGAAAATGCGTGGATCCATTAGAAGCCGGACCGTCGGGATCAGCAAAAGAGGAATTTGTTACGATACCCGATGAAGACGAAAATAACGCTGTGGCACCCAAAATGGAACCTGAATTCGTTAACGAAAGCATGTGGGACGATGACGATGATGGGGCTAACAACGAAGAGACAAACTTCGGCGAAGACGATTCGAATATGGAAATGACTGGTAAATATTTCTCTTCACGAACTACCTGAACTTTTTACCAGGGTTATGCTAATTTCTGTTGTTTACAGGCTTTGATGGCTCGACAACTGGCGATGGCAATATAACTGGAGGCGGTGAAGGTGGAGCTGTAGGCGATGCTCAAGGTAGGTTTGCAAATTCCTGTTGTAAAGTCAGTTTGTACAAGTCCAACTTGTACAAGCTGTCTCATAAAATTCGACTCGTGTGACCCTGAAATTACGACCATGGTTACACAAGTCCTTAATCGTAGAATGAAATTTGTAAGTTAGCTGTAAGTTCAGTAGATTAGATTTAGTGTTCGTAAATTGAGATGTTACAGGTAACAAGGTGTAGTAGGGTTATGGTATAAGGTTTTGAGGTTGGTTCAAGGTTTTGGTAACTGTTAATTACGGTAACTAGGTAAGGTAAAAATGGTACTACTGGTAAGGTCATTATGAAAACAGGTTATAGTTTTCTGGTAACGTCCGGTGAATTTGCAGGTGGTAACTGTACAGAACTTTAATAATATGCCGGTAACAGGTCGTCGTGGAAATTTGGTAACAAGGCTTCACTTCGTTAACTGGTATTAAACTCTGGTAAATTTGGTAGGTATGCTTAATTCTGTACAAAGGTAAGTAACCTAGGTAAAAAGGTCATGAAGTGATAGGTACCTACACCTGTAGTCCTCTGCATGTTACTTGGCAAGGTTTTTGCGTAGTACGGGGTAAATTCGCGTGAACCGCGTGAACTACCGTGTAGAGCTAATTCTGTTGGATCAAATTGTTATCGTGTACCGTTTGGGCTTGGTAAAAAAGAAATTAAGACTTGCCAAATCACGTGCTGATAACTAATGGTTGAAGCTATGGTTAATTGAAGTGGTAGAAGATTATTGCCGGAATACCTACCCAGGTACGAGGGGTAGGTAGTACCTAACTGGTAATTGTTTTGGTACGTACCGTAAAATCTGTTCAGACTGGTAAGATGTCTACGTAGTCCCTAGTTATCTCCGCCCCCAGACTACCTGACCATTGTACGTCATAGTATGCGACGCACAATTTTTGGTACCTACGGGGGAGATGTTATGGGGATGATTACGGTATGTGTAAATGGTATGCTGCGCACAGGGGACCCCATCATCCCGATTCGGGTGTCCGTTATGCTAGCGTACACCAGAACTGCAACGAGTTAGTTTCTATGTGTCCGTTATGCTAGCGTACACCAGAACTGCAACGAGTTAGTTTCTATGCCAAAAAACTCTGTGTAAATACTGCCTAATTACTGTAAAAATAAAAAAAAATCTTCCTCTTTAGTTTAGGAAATAAACACCATTTTCACTATGTACGCTAGCGTCACGATCAAGCTAGCGTACACATGGCCGTACTCGAAAACGGCTAATTGTAAAGCAACAGATTTGGACACAAAAATACTGTTCTAATACTTCTCCCGCTATGCAAAATTTCGTAACGATTGCTCTTGTAGGAACAGAGATATTGAACAAGACTTTTCAATGACATTCGGAGCTGGCGTCATGGCAGCGTACACATAGTAGTTCTTATAGAAAGGGAACTTTTCTTGTAATGAATGCTATATATATAAATAGTGCGTGAAATTCTGCCTCTATTAGTGTAAATACTTTATGCGAATTCGCAGGGGAATAAGTAAAAAACCCTGTTAATTTCTGTTCATAGTACAGGTACAGATATGCTCAAAGGTGCTTTGTCAAGTTTTTTTTAATAGAGAACTAAAACTGAAACGTGATGAAGTACTGAACTAGGAGTATGTACACTTCATTGTAGATATAGTTCTGAGTGAAAATTAAATAATTGGAAAAATTCAAATAACATTTATTATGCCAAAAACAATTATTTTTTAACACAGTATAATCATATTATTACTGATTTGGTACAATAATGACAATTTTTAATTTTATTTATGTCAAAACACATCATGCTAACGTGTATTAGAAAATAATGCTATATTTCTGTTTTTAATTTCACAAATAATTCATTTTGTTCGCGACAGTACGTCAGTATATTTGTTCCTAGAACTTAACATAGGTTTTTTTGCTTATTCCCCTGCGAATTCGCATAAAGTATTTACACTAATAGAGGCAGAATTTCACGCACTATTTATATATATAGCATTCATTACAAGAAAAGTTCCCTTTCTATAAGAACTACTATGTGTACGCTGCCATGACGCCAGCTCCGAATGTCATTGAAAAGTCTTGTTCAATATCTCTGTTCCTACAAGAGCAATCGTTACGAAATTTTGCATAGCGGGAGAAGTATTAGAACAGTATTTTTGTGTCCAAATCTGTTGCTTTACAATTAGCCGTTTTCGAGTACGGCCATGTGTACGCTAGCTTGATCGTGACGCTAGCGTACATAGTGAAAATGGTGTTTATTTCCTAAACTAAAGAGGAAGATTTTTTTTTATTTTTACAGTAATTAGGCAGTATTTACACAGAGTTTTTTGGCATAGAAACTGTGTCCGTTATGCTAGCGTACACCAGAACTGCAACGAGTTAGTTTCTATGCCAAAAAACTCTGTGTAAATACTGCCTAATTACTGTAAAAATAAAAAAAAATCTTCCTCTTTAGTTTAGGAAATAAACACCATTTTCACTATGTACGCTAGCGTCACGATCAAGCTAGCGTACACATGGCCGTACTCGAAAACGGCTAATTGTAAAGCAACAGATTTGGACACAAAAATACTGTTCTAATACTTCTCCCGCTATGCAAAATTTCGTAACGATTGCTCTTGTAGGAACAGAGATATTGAACAAGACTTTTCAATGACATTCGGAGCTGGCGTCATGGCAGCGTACACATAGTAGTTCTTATAGAAAGGGAACTTTTCTTGTAATGAATGCTATATATATAAATAGTGCGTGAAATTCTGCCTCTATTAGTGTAAATACTTTATGCGAATTCGCAGGGGAATAAGCAAAAAAACCTATGTTAAGTTCTAGGAACAAATATACTGACGTACTGTCGCGAACAAAATGAATTATTTGTGAAATTAAAAACAGAAATATAGCATTATTTTCTAATACACGTTAGCATTAAGTAAATTGTCATTATTGTACCAAATCAGTAATAATATGATTATACTGTGTTAAAAAATAATTGTTTTTGGCATAATAAATGTTATTTGAATTTTTCCAATTATTTAATTTTCACTCAGAACTATATCTACAATGAAGTGTACATACTCCTAGTTCAGTACTTCATCACGTTTCAGTTTTAGTTCTCTATTAAAAAAAACTTGACAAAGCACCTTTGAGCATATCTGTACCTGTACTATGAACAGAAATTAACAGGGTTTTTTACTTATTCCCCTGCGAATTCGCATAAAGTATTTACACTAATAGAGGCAGAATTTCACGCACTATTTATATATATAGCATTCATTACAAGAAAAGTTCCCTTTCTATAAGAACTACTATGTGTACGCTGCCATGACGCCAGCTCCGAATGTCATTGAAAAGTCTTGTTCAATATCTCTGTTCCTACAAGAGCAATCGTTACGAAATTTTGCATAGCGGGAGAAGTATTAGAACAGTATTTTTGTGTCCAAATCTGTTGCTTTACAATTAGCCGTTTTCGAGTACGGCCATGTGTACGCTAGCTTGATCGTGACGCTAGCGTACATAGTGAAAATGGTGTTTATTTCCTAAACTAAAGAGGAAGATTTTTTTTTATTTTTACAGTAATTAGGCAGTATTTACACAGAGTTTTTTGGCATAGAAACTAACTCGTTGCAGTTCTGGTGTACGCTAGCATAACGGACACCCGATTCGGTGAAATTTAAGCGGTGAGTATTCTCTATAATCAATCTTTGGTACCCAAAAGCGGTGTTGTACCCCTTTGTTCGCATACTGGTAAAATGGGGTGAATAGAAACCGCGGAGTGAATGGAAACATCTGGGAGTTTATTATTTTGGTCTCTAAGGGCATAAACTGCGTTACGCGTGTGCACGCACGTGAGCACGTCGCGGGCCACGCTTCTGGTGCACGCACGTGAGCACGTCGCGGGCCACGCTTCTGGTGCACGCACGTGAGCACGTCGCGGGCCACGCTTCTGGTGCACGCACGTGAGCACGTCGCGGGCCACGCTTCTGGTGCACGCACGTGAGCACGTTCGCGTGCTTATGCGCGGGCATCGGCGTTATGGGCCGGGCACGCGCGTGCGGTCGGTTCGAGATAGCGCTGTCAACTGAACAAGCACGCGCGTGCACCCGCTAGCGGGCTTCGCGCGTGGACCCGTCCAACGTGATGCGTGATCACGTCGCGTGCATGCGTGCCCCGTTGCACGGAAGTATCACGCGACGGGCGCCCGACGGGCTCACGAGCGTGTGCACGCGCATGGGCACGCGCGGGTCGGTTTTGTGTGGACACGCGAGAGGCACATGTGCGTGTGAACTGAGGGACCTTCTGGTATCTCGCAAAATAAATATCGTAGGATTTAGTAGTAGACTTAAAACAATTGTAGAACAAATCTGGGAATTTGTAAATTAATATATTAAAAGCTACATCCCTTAAAGTGTGGTCCCTCAATCCTCACATACCATTAGCCAGATCTCGGAAAGTATCTGATAAAATAAGGTTTTGTGACTACAGACATTTAGTAAAGAATTTGTAAAGATATTTACTAAATAACAAACCACAAAGCATCAAAGATAAAAAAAATATAACGACTAAACTGTGGTCCCTCAATCCTCACATCCACTGACATATGTGCATGTACTAGCTGCTAGACGAGAGTAATATCAGAAAGACTAGTGTACTTAACTTTTAGTAGAAAGTTTCTACTAAATAATAGTTATCTAAAACTGTGTATTTCTTACCTCTTAGCTGAGATAATATTATTTTTTAATCCTATAAAAATAGATAAGAGTAGTGTGACCACACAATGAAACAAAAGACAGTACTATTATACTTCATTTAGTATAGCATTAAACGAAACGAAAACAATGTTGAACTGTTTATGTTTAATGAGTATCAGCTCAGTGGTTTTTACGTATGCATAGTGTTTATGGGGATAAACAAAACAGGAAACTGAGAACAAGTAATTACATTACGCTCAAGAAAGAAAAATGTATAAATGTAATTAAATATTAAAAAAAACGCCAAAAAAGTTCAATCTAATATTTCTACTGGATATTTTAATGCGACATTGAATCTAAAAACGATGACATTTATTTAATGAGGGCAAAAATTGCTTCACAATATTTTAGTCCATTAAGCGAGAAAGGAAACCATATTAGTTATGATTGCCAGTGTAATATCACATATACACACACTGGCAAAATTAGCGGAACAAGAAAAAAAATCACAAAACATTTTTATCTTTGCGGGGTAGTTTTTCTTTTGTTTTACAATAAAAGCAATTATTTCTAATTGATAAAACAATTGAACTTCACTTTTCAACCGATTGTTTTAAGTTTATTCGTACTTACATCACTTTGAGAGAATTTTGCTTATTGCCACTTCATGGTTTTTATATAAAATTTTGTAAATATTTCATTAACAACCTGAGTTATTTGTTTCATTTTTAATGATTAGATCTTTTTCGAAGTTAAGGACATCATTGTGCCCAACTTTGAAGCCCAGGCCCAAACTGAGAGGCCCAGGGCACTTGAGATGAGAAGAAATTATCAAACCTATAGAATGATGTGCATAATTTTTAATAATTATTTGTTGTAAAATTGCACCAAGTGCAACCCCATATTGTGTCCAGGCTGTCTCTTTCCATTCTTGGTTGCCTGGAAGAGATCGCGGTTCGCGATAAGGCCGCCTGTTGTATGTTTGTTTTTGTTATAAGATGTCTTTTTGATTAATTTTTATCTTGGTGTACAATAAAGTATATAATAAATAAAATAAATAAATAATTCATCGTTTATCTGTTTTAATCATTTGAGAACCAGGCAGGAATATCGAACTACCAACAAAAATAATGTTTTTATTTAGTTTCGCTTTCGAAAAAAATCGCATTTAAAGCCTATTCAAGCCAAAAATGAGCTGGAGGAAGTTCGAGGTGCAATAGAAACTGGTTTTAAAGAACGAAGGAGAATGAAAGAAGCTGTTTCTGGTTTGTTCGTCTCCGCCGCAGGTCCAAATCTTGAGCCACATCACCTTTGAAACAGAAACAATGTTTGCCCGGGAATATCAACTTTAGTACACAGACTAATGGAGGAAAATATTGTTCAGTGATGGTTATGGAATTAATTTAAATCGAATTGAGAGACGGCAATGAATGTGTGAACATGAACAAGAATAACATAATCTGTATTTTTTTTAAGCTACAGTGGCATATGGCAGAGGAACAATATTAGATTCAGGTAGGATGTGTTTGGGAGCTCGTACGGACTTGATGATGATCGATGGAGGGCAATCTTGTTGTACACCGCTATATAAGTGTTATTTAAGAATAAAACGCGGTATCATTTGCCCCTTTATCAGTGGTTACTTCGTTTTGATCTAGGAATATCCTCGGCTGCATACCACTTTTCAAATCCAGCCTATCTTAATAATGTCAATATCGCAGTTTTGGCGGCGCCGGCGAGATCACCAGACATGCATCCGATAGAACACGTCTAGGAACTGCTAAAACGAAGAGTAATATTCATACTCCCTACACTTATCAATGTGGGTAAACTGCGAAGCGCCATTGTATAGGAATGATAAAAACTACCACAAGATACAATGAATAACATTATTCTCAACATGTCTAGGCAGATGAAAATTTTATTAAGACCAAGTGGAGAAAACACGCAATATAATGTGATATTATTTTATTGTAAAAATGATTTTTTTAATTAACTTTTATTAACTTTCCTTGGTAACCTTAAAAAATCAACAATGTCCAGTTTTCCCATGAAGTCATATTACTCACAAAAATTTACTAAATGCGACTTAATTTTTATTTTAAAAGGTGTATTTTTAAGTAAGGAAAAATGTCTTAATATAAGTTTTTTAAATTAATTCTTATTTAATATAAAAATCGAAATTTTTATTTTGTTCCGCTAATTTTGCCGGTGTATGTATATTTGAACATATACTTCTAAGATAATTTTTCAGTGCAACTTTTACAAAAATGTGTTTAAATACGTCCTGCCAATCAAACTTAATCAATAGAGATGTTGCGTTTTTGCCCTTAAATATAAATATTATTGAAATATTTGGCATAGATAATTTGGAAGAGGCAATTAACATCTATGAAGGAAACAGGAACTGTACCACTTGTAATGACCAAGTTAGTTACAATTACGAGCTTTCAAAAATAATATCATTCGATTTGAATGGCACTGAAAAAAGTTATCTGAATTATGTTCCAGTTACCATAATAGTAAAGAACAAAAGCTAGAAAATCATGGGTGCATCTGAATTCATTCCATCATTAATACCAGGCGGTCTTGGTCATTACCGATGCCACTTTTATATGAATGAGCGTTTCTTTTGCTATGATGATCAACAACTCAAAATTATTGAAAGTACTGATCAACAAATATTCTTACATTCATTAAGCTACATGCAATTTCACTTACTTAGATAAATGTATTAATGTTATTTTTATTATATACTTTTTATTAAAGACACCTATGCCGTGTAATGTAAAATTAAATTAACAGTTCAACATTGTTTTCGTTTCGTTTAATGCTGCACTAAATGAAGTATAATAGTACTGTCTACATTTTGTTTCATTGTGTGGTCACACTACTCTTATCTATTTTTATAGGATTAAAAAATAATATTATCTCAGCTAAGAGGTAAGAAATACACAGTTTTAGATAACTATTATTTAGTAGAAACTTTCTACTAAAAGTTAAGTACACTAGTCTTTCTGATATTACTCTCGTCTAGCAGCTAGTACATGCACATATGTCAGTGGATGTGAGGATTGAGGGACCACAGTTTAGTCGTTATATATTTTTTATCTTTGATGCTTTGTGGTCTGTTATTTAGTAAATATCTTTACAAATTCGTTACTAAATGCCTAGTCTTTCTGATACTCCTTTCGTATAGCAGCTAGTACATGCACATATGTCAGTGAATGTGAGGATTGAGGGACCACAGTTTAGTCGTTATATATTTTTTATATTTGATGCTTCGTGGTTTGTTATTTGGTAAATATCTTTACAAATTCTTTACTAAATGTCTGTAGTCACAAAACCTTATTTTATCAGATACTTTCCGAGATCTGGCTAATGGTATGTGAGGATTGAGGGACCACACTTTAAGGGCTGTAGCTTTTAATATATTAATTTACAAATTCCCAGATTTGTTCTACAATTATTTTAAGTCTACTACTAAATCCTACGATATTTATTTTGCGAGATACCAGTGTGGTCCCTCAGTTCACACGCACATAGAGGCACGCTTAACGCAGTTTATGCCCTAATTGTGTTCGTAGTCGCAGCGGAAAAAATTCGAATATCTTAATTTCAGTTTAGCAGATAGTTTATGACGTCGTGTAATTGTGTATGGTAACTACAAATTTGTGTATCCAGCTATTGTTGAGTCCGGGGCAGTGGTCCAACTGCTCTGTACAACTAGTTGGACCATGGGTCTTGAAAGCGGCTATGGGCGTCAAATTCCAAGTAGGTCAGATTCCAAGTACGTCATTTTCCAGCTAGGACATTTTTCAACTAGGTCAGATTTTGAGTTGGTAATGCACAATACAGTCAGTATCATAATTTTCTTGCATGAAATTAAGCCATGTAAATAAAAGATATTTTTACTCATAGTAATTTATTTTCATATTACTATATTTCGAAACAAAAAAAAACTGCTCTTACAGTAGCAT
The DNA here is from genome assembly GCA_964057195.1 of Orthosia cruda. Taxonomy (NCBI): domain Eukaryota; kingdom Metazoa; phylum Arthropoda; class Insecta; order Lepidoptera; family Noctuidae; genus Orthosia; species Orthosia cruda. The sequence goes on from OZ059829.1 coordinate 40,890,679, forward strand.
TTATATTCGGCGATGGAGCTCAGATTCCAAGTAGAATAGAAGAAATGTTGTGCTCCGAATCTGAGCTTAAAGATGCGATACTTTGGCTTTCAATTGAAGTTGCTAATTCACTAACAGCAGCCGAATTGCGCAAGTGAATTCTGCAAGGCGAAGGATTTGAGCGACATCAAATCGACCAATCACATGTGAGATGGATGACGCGATGTGGATTTCCGTCTGTGAGATTGGTCGATTGATAGCGGTCAAAACCTTTGCGTTGCCGTATTCACTTACGCAATACGGCTGCAGAACTGTCTCCCGTATCCTTTTCTGTATTTTCTCCCGTAACCTAATTTGGATGCTCTTCTTAAAAATTCGTATACAGTTATGTGCCCGTTTTTGCACACTTCATTTAAAATTTTCAATGAGTCGTCAAATTTTCTGTTAGCACATTTAGATTTTTTTACAGGTTTATGTACCTCTGCATCTTATATTTTTAAACCATTATATGGAGTTTATATACATTTAGTGTCATCATTTCTAGACTATAGAGTCCGTGCCAATCTCGCAGACATTTGGCGATGAATATAATGTGAGTAAGTGTACCAGAAACCATTACTAACTCAAAATCTGACCTAGTTGGAAAATGTCCTAGCTGGAAAATGACGTACATGGAATCTGACCTGCTTGGAATCTGACGTCCATAGCCGCTTTCCTTTTTTTTTCCTATGCACGTAGAAGAAAAAAAAACATCCAATAATTAGTTTGTAACGAGAGGTAAATGTGTATATGCTTGAATGAAATTTGTGTGACATAAAACTGCGGCAATAATCAAGTTTCCGCTGCGCTGACGTTTGGCAATTTGATGAAAATCATATAAAACGGCTTAGTGCAGAGTTAATTTTTTTTACGTACGTTGCTTTGAATTTGTGTGTAATGATTGTTAACACAAAATTAGAAAAAAACATACCGTTCAGAAGATATACACGTAAAAGTAAAATAAGGTTATTAGGTCCAAGAACTTAAAATAGGAACACTAGAGCATAACTTATAACTTTTATTTGTATCTTTTAAGGGACTACAATGCCTTGCCAGAAACTTGGCAAGGCATTGTATATATTTATGTGGTCTTAGTAATTAATGAGCAATGGCATAATTTACTACGGCTTGAGTACTATATTGTATGACATCCGATTGCAGGACTTTTTAATGGAAAAGCAAAATATAACTTATGCCGATGATTAGTTTATTAATGCAACTATTCACATCTAAAATTTCAGCTCAATACACTAAATAATTAAAGAGATATAATAAAAATACCAGAACAACCGCAATACATGGATAAACCGACCAAGTTTGAATGGCTACAAAAAAGCGGCCGTGCAGTATAAAGAGCTAACGTTCTAAAATTTCTAGTATAGCTCGTTATTGTGTTTAATAGTTTCGTACAGGTGCGTACACAATAGTTTAGCAGAAAATAAAACAACTGCATTAACTTTGTATTCTTAAAAGTATTTATTAGTTAATATTAATATAATACTTTAAAAAAAACAATATTATTATAACAAAGTAATAATAACAGAGATAGGTCCGCAGGGCAGCTTTGTGGTGAGCTGCTGGGCAGTGGCGGCCCCACGGACCAGATCTCCTGGGAGAAGTCTTGTCAGTTGACCCTCATCTTCCGCTTGCCTTTATTGGCCGGCCAAAAAGAACACTGATGGGGAAAGAGCTCCCATCTCTCGTTTGCCTTAATTGGTTGACTTGAATGAAGATTCACAAGAGCAAAAATGCTCGGTGGGAAGAAGTATAATCTTACTGGATGATGCTGGTAGGGATCTTTACCGTATTTCCGGGATTGGACTGATAGCCTTGGTATACCTCTCCACTCCTCAAGCACCCCCAGATATGTTTGCCCCCATGGCGCTACGTCACTCAAGTACTAAAAAGACCCTCGTCCATTAATTGAGTGTGCAAGTCACCCCCTGCCATTTTATAGCCGTGTAATTCTACAGTGGTCAGTCAGGGGCTAATAGTCATTCTATAGTTTTAGGCAGTCGATCCACTAAACCTGCCAAACCCATAGCCCAATATCTTTGTCTCCATATTAACAATAGTCCTGCACCAACCGGGGATTGTCCTTGGGTGCTCTTACGTAGTGCATCTACGAATAATCATCGTTTGGTGTCACATATCATGATACATAGTTAACAGGGCCTCTGCGAGTTAGCTTCGGCCCCTGGCACGCCTTTCAAAGGTTCGGGACCCCAGTGTCCCGAGATTGATAAAAACATTGATATAATGAATCAGTTTTTTTTAATTATATATAAATAAAAAATATATTACCTACTGAAGCCCATATAGATTGTAAATCTTAAGTTCTACTATGTAAATTTTAGGGAGTTGGTTGTGACTGATAAACAAAAAAGAAGAGGAAGCGCGTGCTAAGAAAATACCTACCTACTTTAAATTATTCCATAGTATACTGTTAACTTTTTAAATTCGACATTTGAAATGACTACTGGTGTAAGTTTTTTTTTTAATTATTACTAGCTTAATATTAAGGACATAATAATTACCTACAGTAATAACTTTTTGTAATATAAGTACTGGTAAATAAATGCATTTGTTACAGATGCAAATAATTTTGTAAGTTTAAGAAAAAAAACTTTGTTACATAAAAATACAACCGACTTACTAATAAAAACACTAAAAAGTGTAAAATTACTTCAATTTCGGCAGTCGGTGTTTCTGTTTTGTTTCTTCGTTTTTTGACACCGACTTCCGAAATTGAAGTTTTTTTTTAAAAACACAATGAATCGTCAATATGAAGTAATGACAAGTGCACTCCAAAATTATTAAAAAATAGTATACTAGTATTAGTTAATTGTTCAAAACTTGTGTGCACAGCTGTACCAGTCCAATAATGGTACAACACTGGAAATTTTAGAACGTTAGCTCTTTATACTGCACGGCCGCTTTTTTGTAGCCATTCAAACTTGGTCGGTTTATCCATGTATTGCGGTTGTTCTGGTATTTTTATTATATCTCTTTAATTATTTAGTGTATTGAGCTGAAATTTTAGATGTGAATAGTTGCATTAATAAACTAATCATCGGAATAAGTTATATTTTGCTTTTCCATTAAAAAGTCCTGCAATCGGATGTCATACAATATAGTACTCAAGCCGTGGTAAATTATGCCATTGCTCATGAATTACTAAGACCACATAAATGAAACTTGGCAAGGCATTGTAGTCCCCCCTTAAAAGATACAAATAAAAGTTATAAGTTATGCTCTAGTGTTCCTATTTTAAGTTCTTGGACCTAATAACCTTATTTTACTTTTACGTGTATATCTTCTGAATGGTATGTTTTTTTCTAATTCTGTGTTAACAATCATTACACACAAATTCAAAGCAACGTGCGTAAAAAAATTCAACTCTGCACTAAGCCGTTTTATATGATTTTCATCAAATTGCCAAACGTCAGCGCAGCGGAAACTTGATTATTGCCGCAGTTTTATGTCACACAAATTTCATTCAAGCATACACATTTACCTCTCGTTACAAACTAATTATTGGATGTTTTTTTTTCTTCTACGTGCATAGGAAAAAAAAAGTTCCGCTGGGATGACGTAGTTCCAGCGGAAACAGTTTTTATTGATTAGCTCCCCAATGGTTGGATACACAAATTTGTGGTTACCATACACAATTACACGACGTCATACACTAACTATCTGCTAAACTGAAATTAAGGTATTCGACATTTTTCCGCTGCGACTACGAACACTACTTGGGTGTTGCAAGTACTTATATTACAAAAAAATATTAGGGACCTATATCTGCTATTATAACTTTGTTAATAATATTGTTTTTTTTTAAGTATTTGAATTGATATTAACTAATAAATACTTTTAAGAATACAAAGTTAATGCAGTTGTTTTATTTTCTGATAAACTATTGTGTACGCACCTGTACGAAACTAGGTTAGGTTAAGCCGGGCTGGTGTCCGAAACTCTACGTCTAAGCGCGTATTTTGCGTACGAAACTATTAAACACAATAACGAGCTATACTGGAAATCTTGGAACGTTAGCTCTTTATACTGCACGGCCGCGTTTTTGTAGCCATTCAAACTTGAGTCGGTTTATCCATGTATTGCGGTTGTTCTGGTATTTTTATTATTAATTGTTTAGTGTATTGAGCTGAAATTTTAGATGTGAATAGTTGCATTAAGAGCCATAACTCACCGAGATGCCATGGCGACGTCGCGCTACTTGGCATCGTCGCCAGTCGGTCGCCAAGTGAGTTAGCCGTCATACATCTCAATAAGAACTAGTTGCCGACGTCGCTGGCCACGTCGCCATGGCATCTCGGTGAGGTATGGCTCTTATACACTAATTTGTACGTGCTTAGTGCTTGTAATTACTACGTGCATAGGAAAAAAAAAGTTCCGCTGGGATGACGTAGTTCCAGCGGAAACAGTTTTTATTGATTAGCTCCCCAATGGTTGTATACACAAATTTGTAGTTACCATACACAATTACACGACGTTATACACTATCTGCTAAACTGAAATTAAGATATTCGACATTTTTCCGCTGCGACTACGAACACCGTTTCGATGGCGCGGCCACGGCGTTTTTTTTTAAAAAAAGCTATGCCAAGATTATGTAAAAATTTGTAAAAGTTGATCCCCAAAACCATAAATTTGTCAAAGTTATGGTTAAAAAGTTTTAAGGGTTTGAACGTGGCCGCGCCATTGAACGCGGCGAACCGCGCGGCCACGGAGATCTTCAAAACTAAGCGTTGCAGTTTTGGGGATCAACTTTTACAAATTTTTACATAATCTTGGCATAGTTTTTTTTAAAAAAAAACGCCGTGGCCGCGCCATTGAAACGGACACAGAAAATTGGCCTGGATAACACAAACGTGGACAAAAATATAACAATGGGATGTTTAGGTACTCAATTAGCACTGTTACCTGCAAATTTAATCCCTAAGGCTTACTTATCTTTATTAGAAGCTGGCCCTGCTAACAGGGGTATTTGTTAAGTTTCAAAACTCTTTTTCGACCCAGTGGCTAAAGAAAGTCTTCTGAACAATTTTCATATTACGGAGAAAATATCAGGTCAACAAATGGGGTGAAGGGTCCATCCTACCATCGTAGACTGAATTCAAAAATACAGCCCAAACTAGCCTCATATTATTTTCTTCAGTTGCTAAAAAAAGAAAAATAAATACAAGAAAGAAAACTAATGTCTTTACAGTCAAGGAAAAAGACGAAGGCTAGGAGACTAAAAAACACTCTGAAGTTGTAATTTTTCCTTGTACGGCAAGGACAAATTACAACTTTAGAGTGTTTAAAACATTTAGGAAATTTGGTTAATATAGAAAAAAATAGGATTAAACATTTGTACCGGGCATTTATTTGTTTACGTTATCCCAACAGGAAAGTGACTCCTAGAGTGATATGAGTGGAACGTATAATTTAAGCGGAATCTGCTGTGAATGTGCGCCAAATAAAAAATAAGTGCGTGTCGTCTTTTTTGAAAAAAACGGAAAAATCGATTCCTGCTGGGGTAACGTTGTTCCAGCAGGAAAATTCTAAACGAATGATCGGAATGAGGAATAAAGTGCATGGGCAGAGAGCTTATAGATGTGCAAAAATGTGCGCCGAAAATATAATTGGTGCGTCATCAGGTCTCTAGTCAAGATGGGCGTGCCCCAAGGTTCAATTCTCGGCCCTTTCCTTTTTCTTGTTTACATTAATGATCTCCTTTTTATGATGGCCAAATTATCGGATATAATTATATTTGCTGATGATACTTCGCTAATTTTTAAAATAGATAGGCAAGATACGGATGTCTTAAATGTCAACGAAAGTCTAATTGTTCTCTCTAAATGGTCCGCAGCTAACAATCTTTTACTGAATGCGAAAAAAACAAAATGTCTAAAGTTCTCTTTACCAAATGTACCACAACATGACTAACCCTCAGTTTCCCACCTTAAAATTATCGGAGAATTAATGTGACAAATTGTCAAGCACGCGTTATCTGCTGTGATTGGTTGAATGAATTTTCAACAGCCAATCACAGAAGATAACGCGTGTTTGACAATTTGTCACAACTCCACTCTGTCTGCTGCTGATCCCCACAACATTCTGCTGTGGGGATCAGCAGCAGACGTTGACTCAATTTTCATTCTACAAATGAGGGCAATCCGCGCAATCTATAAAATGGGTCCTTGCGAGTCGTGAGAGTTAAAATGGCGGGTGTACCATAGCAAATTAAATAATACCAATTATCAAAAAAATGTACCTGAAATGTACTATTTTGTACCTAGATCTAAAAAATCTGTACCTCCTTCAGAACGAAATTATTTCGATATTAAACTACACCCGCCATATTAACATCATAATGGCGGGTGTTCTATAATATTTTATTTTTTACACATTACTCATAAAATATAATTACACCAAAAAAATGTACCTAAAAAGTACCTCAAGTAAAAAATTCACACTTTTGATCAGTTGGACGGTTCCTGAGAAATAAAGCACTCGTGTCTTGTGTATAAGTAAACACGATAATTATCATGAAATATTGATATACCTAGTTATATCTATTTTTATAAAACAAAGTCGTGTTAGTTACACCACTTATAACTCAAGAACGGCTGGACCAAATTTTATAAAATATCGAAAAAATTAAAGATAAAAAGAACATTTACTGTTAGTTACATTAACAGATGATGACAGTGACTCCTTATCACACGAAAACTTACTTTACATGCCTACTTTTATACCAACACTTACCAGATTAGTACAGCAACTACCATTGTGGTCAAATGTGATGATTATGTATGGACGAAAATAAAGAGATAATAACTTTGACGCGTTATTAACATTCATGCTTTTTTATTTAATAATTATCCTTAAAATATCAATCATCATCAATACATTTTATAAATCTATAGATAAGTCGTTTTTGTACATGGAAAATATTTCCAAAAAAATAGTCAGTGTTGTAGGCTAACCAACAGAACTCATTTCCAGCATTTTTGGAATTTTTGTCTGTTTAGTAGTGCACGCATCACGTAAAATGAACGAAACCAATGTAGATAATTTTTGTACACAAACATTTTGCGTAACTAAAACATAGTATATGTTCCATCGCAATAGGTTCACTCTATCAAAAGATATATGAATTTAAAGTGTTCAAGAAATAAAATATCAACACAAACGCATTTCAGATACTCGGACAGAATATTTAAATGGCGGTGTTAAGATTCTCCGCGGAAGAATGACCCTAGAAAAAAATTGGTAGGTAAGTAGGATAAGTATGTTAGGATGGGCATTTGACGGGAGCAAAGCTGCGGTCACAGTTAGACTATAAAATATATATCTCTGGGTCAATCAATAATTCATAATAATAATAAATATAAGTAAACCAGACACGGTTGTTATATTTCTCAGGAACTAAATGACTGATCAAGTGTGTGATTTTTTTACTTGAGGTACTTTTTAGGTACCTTTTTTTGGTGTAATTATATTTTATGAGTAATAGTCAAAAAATAAAATATTTATAGAACACCCGCCATCTTGATGTCAATATGGCGGGTGTATCTTAATTTCGAAATAACTTCGTTCTGAAGAAGGTACAGATTTCTTAGATCTAGGTACAAAATAGTACATTTTAGGTACATTTTTTTTGTAATTGGTATTATTTAATTCGCTATGGTACACCCGCCATTTTGACTCTCACCGCGAGTCCCTCAGAGAAAAATTTAAAGAGATCGATATACTGACCCTACCTTCACTTTATATTTTGGAATGTATTTTGTATGTCCGTAAAAATCGAGGGCTTTTCAAAACTAGAAGCGACTTCCATAATTTAAATACACGCAGTAAGCACGAAATTGTAATACCCAAATTCAGATTAACGAAAACTAGCACGTCTTTTCTTATAAACAGTATACGCTTTTATAACAAGTTGCCAAACTCAGTTATAGAACTGACCGATGGAAAGTTCAAAAACTACATCAAACGTATCCTTATTAAAAAAGCATATTATAAAATCAAGGACTACGTTGAAGATAAAAACATTTGGCCTTAGCTCCTTCTGCGCATGCAGCTTCCCTGGTAACTTGTAAACGGCACAAATATGTGGATGTCTCTAACTATTCTCAATCTAATTTTTTTTCCTTCTTTTAATTAGACTTTGTACAATGGTTTTCAATCATCTTTATAGCCCTTTGCTAAGAATAGTTACAGCACTGATAACAAAATTTGTGCCACATGTTAAATTTAGTCTTGTTATACTTATTTTATTTATTTTTTACCTTTGTATAGATTCTTTTACCGATTGTTTTGTGAATGTGTGAACATTGTAGGCCTTCTAGATGCTAGTTAACATTTGTTAACTTTTTTTTATATAATATATAATCTTTTTATTTTATTTTTTTAGTTTCTTACGACTTATTGTCATAAGTCGGGCCTACGTTGTCCCCCCATATCTAAGTACTAATGCTGTAACATGGAAATATTGTAAAACCAAGCCATTTTTAAAAGAGTAACCATGGAGTTTCTTGCCGGTTCTTCTCCATAGGAAACGACCAACCCAAACCGTGCACCTTTTGTCGACGTTTTATAAGTGCCCATGTAGGCCTATGTGAAATAAAAAAAAAATGATTTTGATTTTGTGGTTTTCGAGATATTGCATTTCCTGCTGGGATAACGTTTTGCAGAATCGTGTATCTCTAAAACCATTGTAGGTGCGCCTGTAGAATAAACATACACGAGTACCTCTTGATTTGTGCGTATTTACATTCCAAGCTGAATATTTTCACTATATATTTTTTACTAAACGCACATACTTGTGGTTTACACCTACCTATCTTGGGTTAAGTCGGTTTCTTGTATTTTGCCATCAAAGTTATGATATCCGCGTTTTGACTTTTAGCAATATTATTCGATAACGCAAGCATGTATGCTTTTGAAACTTTTTATGGTTATTACAAGCGTCAAGATGGACTGAATACAGTTTTCAGCGAGCTTATACGTTTTCTCATTTAGGCGCTGTGATTTTTTTTCGGATTTTCAAAAAAGCGCAATTACTTGAAAATTATAAATATTTTCTTAAATCTAATTCCGGCACAAATACGCACAAATCAAGAGCTACTCGTGTATGTTTATTCAACAGGCGCACTTTCAATGGTTTTAGAGATACACGATTCTGTAAAACGTTACCCCAGCAGGAAATGCAATATCTCGAAAACCTGATGACGCACCAATTATATTTTCGGCGCACATTTTTGCACAACTATAAGCTCTCTGCCCATGCACTTTATTTCTCATTCCGATCATTCGTTTAGAATTTTCCTGCTGGAACAACGTTACCCCAGCAGGAATCGTTTTTTTGTTTTTTTAAAAACGACGACACGCACTTATTTTGTATGTGGCGCAAATTTACAGCAGATTACGCACGAATTATACGTTCCACTCATATCACTCTAGGAGTCAATTTCCTGTTGGGGTAACGTACTCGGACACATGTCATATTATACATCTGCCCGTAACACACATAATAATCTTACTCTAGAGAGCTTATGGTCTTCTCTTCTCTGTTACAGACTTGTTCTTTAAGGTGAACGCGCTGGTGGAATCCGTATACCTACAGCATTTTGCTGAAATGCGGGTAGTGCGGCGCGGATACGTGCTGCATACGATTTCATATAAAGATTTATTAAATGCGATGACTGCGGTGCGTGCGGCTCCTGCGGCGCGGATAGGTGCGCGTTCACCTTAAAGAACAAGTCTGTAACAACGAATTTGCGTTATTGCTAACAAAAGGAATGTAATACCTTCATACTTTTGGATGTGAATAACAAAATAATAAGAGATGGAACTTGATGGGAGGCATACATGTAAAAAAAACAAAAATCTAAATATTTTTATTTCAACTAAACCCAATGATATTCAAATAAATAGATACGTTATACACTCACAAAACAATTGAAAAAGTGTTCCGCGCAGCAGCGGCAGTACACATACACACTTTTCATTCATCTAACATTAAAAAATATTTATTTTAATCAATAATTAAATAAATTACAAATACACACGATAACATTTTTTTTTTATTTTGTTTTTGTTTCAACAAAGCCTATCGCTCTTCGCCATGCGTGACATAAACTAAAGACTAAAGTTCACAATTGTGACCTATTCGAGTCTTCACAATGCGCGCGCTCATAACATATCTGTTTATTTGAATATCATTGACTAAACCTATGTCATGACAATAAAACAAAAATAGGTAAAGGAAAACCAGACAGTATTTTATTGCACAGTGTTCAATATGCAAACTATTTGCTGCAAAAAGTAGCTAGGTTTTTTCTTATTATTATAATAAAAAAAAATATTTTGATGTGTCGAATTATAATCTGGAACGGCAACTAAAGGCTATCCCACTATAAAGTGACTCGGAATCAACGCACCTAACCTAACCAAATGTTTATCCATCAATGAGAGTGGCCACGTGTTAAGGCAAGCCTCAATTTGTGTTAAGATGGTCGATAACATTTCTAACGTTAGTGTGTATGTGGAGTCTCCAATTACTCGTCGAAGGTGGAACTTTATAGACTTAATTCCGGCTTCCCAAAGACCACCGACTTTTCTTAAATTGGCGTTCTCTGCCAAAACTAACTTATTTAATTCCTTTGATGCGCCTAGAAAATTAGTTCCATTCTCTGAACACATGTCAGAGCAATAGCATCTACGAGATGCAAATCTTCTATGTGCCGCCCTGAGTTCCCTGAGTTGTTAGGTCACTATTCACTAACAACTTCGATATGAACGGCATTTGTGGCCTTACAGATGAATAAACAAAAATAGCCTTTATAGGCATGATGACCACGACGTTTGAACGTCCTGAAGTTTATAGGACCCGTATAGTCAACCCCTGTACGTTTAAAGGGTCTAGTAGGTGTTACTCTTGCAGCCCCATCATCTGTGTTGAAATTTACGCAGAATGCCTTACATATGTAGCACGTTTACGTACGTGTGATTTTACCAACTCCCTAGCACCAAAAAACCCGTACTTTGAGTTGCATGAGTTGAGGCCCACCGTGTAAAGTTTTGTAATGCGAGTCTGCCATGATCAAGTTAATTACGTATGACTTTTTTGGTAACAATATAGGATGTTTTCTAGTTTCGCTTAAATCTGATTTCTGTAACCGTTCTCGTACTCTTAAGATTTTATTTTCGTCTTCGAAGGGGTTTAAATATTTTAAAGGTCCTTTCAACTTTACCAAGTTTGCTATCTTTTCCATGTCATCACCAAAACTATCTGCTTGACTCTTCTTAATACAAACATTTAGTGCTTCTTTTAATTCTTGGGTTGATATGAACCTTCATCTCTATCCTTGGTCCCTGTTAGCCACATTCGTCTACATTAAGCAATCACTCGTATCAATTTAGTTAAGTTGGAAAACCAGTCCCATAAATTACTTGCCGTGCTCAAGAAATGTACCTTTATAGCTTCTAAGTCAGTCTCCGTAATTCCGTACCTTTAGGTTTATTAAAAACTATATCAGTCGGAAGTAAAATATCTGGCCCATGAAACCAAGAGTTTTATTTCTTGTGGTTAAGAAGCGTAATCAGCCGGATTTGCGTCGGACCGAACATGAAACCACTGATGTGCGGCTAGAGTGGTTAAGATCTCTGATGTTCTGTTGGCTACACAGGTTTGCCACCGATTTGGATGGCTTTTGAGCCAGGCCAGCACGACAGTTGAATCAGCCCAGGTATGAATATTTTTCTTTTTTATATCTAATGTGTGAGCTACCTCAATTAACAATCTTCTAAGAAGAACCCATCCACAGAGCTCTAATCTGGGCATCGATATTACTTGGATGGGTCCTTCGTCTTTGCTGTTACCAAATTCACAGATACATGGCCGTTATCGACTGCCCGGACATAGACAACCGTAGCATATGCTAACCTCATCGTTCCACCTTATGCCTGCTAAGCTTTAGGCTTTTGAATTATTATTTTTGCAACTATGACACTTGGTGCTACAAACGTGATACGTGGGATATGATTATTATTTTTGTTAAAGGTTCTTTCACTGGCGGAAGTGTCACCGTGTAACGAAATGCATCGCTTAATCAATCCCAGAGGCCTTACTGCGAGTTTTTACTCACGCAAGTCCTAGTTACTTCATTACTTCATCTAATTTAAATTTTCTTGGTTCTTCATTATTTTCTTCACCCTGTTTTTTTATTCTTGCCAACAAGTCTTCACTGTTGCTTGACCACTCCTGTTACCAGATCTGGTAACCGAAATATTGACTACGGCCTGTCTATTAATGGCAACATCATAAAATCAGACTTACAAGTCGCAGTGGCCTTTGAAAATTTCTTTTCAGATATTCCCATTTCAACTACTAAATACTTAAACTCATCACCTTCTGTTGCTGAGTCTATGCTAAAAGAAAATGTTAATGTTTGCAATTCGGAATTTCGTTTTGAACATATTACTTGTAAATACATAATTAAAACCTTTCACACTTTAAATGTTAACTGTTAAAGACTGCAGATCTGTGGGGTCATTCTGTAGAAGTTGCTAAGACTATTATTGACATTGTCGCACCTAGTTTAGCTATTATCTTTAATAATTGTATCGACTGTGGGGAGTTTCCTGACCTTATGAAAATAGTAAAATAATACCTTTGTTTAAATCAGGTAGTACATCAGACCCTACAAATTATAGACCTATTTAGTACTACCTACGTTTAGCAAAATATTTGAGAAATTAATTTTAGAGCAATTGCAAAGATTTTTTAATAAACATAAATTATTACATAGCAAACAGTTCGGTTTTACAAGGGGTCGTTCAACTACTGATTGAGTGTTGAGCTTTTAGGACATATTTATAATGCATGGGAAGATAAGTGCGATGCCTTGGGAATCTTTTGTGATTTGTCCAAGGCATTTGATTGTGTTTTTCATGAAACGCTAATCAGGAAACTCCGCCACTACGGGATCCGGAACAGCGCTCTGGATCTTCTTACTTCATATTTGAGTAATAGGATTCAGACCGTTGACGTTAATGGAAAAAGATCTCCTGGATCTATGGTAACAATGGGAGTCCCGCAGGGCTCGATTCTTGGTCCTTTCTTATTTATATTAATGACTTGCCTTACCTCATAAAGGATAACCATGATATAGTGTTGTTTGCGATGATACTTCACTTTTGTTTAAACTTAAACGTCAGCAGCTGGTTACTGACGATGTAAATAGCGCGATCTCAAAAGTAGTTCACTGGTTCAATGTTAATAATTTACTTCTTAATGAAAAAAAAACCAAATGCATTAAGTTTACCCTACCTCACGTTAGGCAGGTGAAAACCGATGTGTTGATAAAGAAAATAGCACAGTATTCTTAGGCATAACTTTGGATGCTAAGCTTCAGCGGGGCCCACATATAGATAAATTGTCAAAGAAGCTAAGCTCCGCAGCATATGCTGTTAGAAAAATTCGTAATTTAACTGACGTAGAGACAGCCCGTTTAGTTTACTTTAGCTATTTTCATAGTGTAATGTCGTACGGTATTCTGTTGTGGGGAAATGCCGCCGACATCCAGACTATCTTTGTTTTGCAGAAAAGAGCTGTTCGATCAATTTATAAATTAAGCCCGAGTACATTAATCTCCTTAAATCTCTCAGAGGGAAATTTAAGGAGATTAATGTAATGACTGTGCCTTCTCAGTATATTTATGAAAATCTTTTATATGCCCATAAAAATATAAAATTGTTTAAAAAATACAGTGATATCCATAACATAAATACTAGGAACAAACACAAATTTGTAGTACCTACAACAAGGCTCAAGAAAATAGGTGGCTCGTTTAGATGTCAATGTGTACGCTTTTATAATAAGCTTCCAAGCCACGTACAAGATCTAAGTCTTAATAAATTCAAGTCTTTCATTAAACGTAAGTTGTGCCAGAAAGCGTTTTATACAACAAAAGATTACATTGAGGACAAAAAGGCTTGGGATTGAGCTGCTCCAATTAATTTTGTTTTTTTTTATTATATTTTGCACTATGCATTTTGTTATTATACTTTTTTTTTTTTCTTGCAATGACAATAATATTTACTTTTTAAAGTATTATATTATTTTATTTTAATTATTGTGAATGTGAAGACTATGTGGATATTTTTTTTGTTTTTATTTAAATTTATCTTAGTTTTTAATCATGGTCTGGCAGTTTGAGTAGTTTATGCGGCCTTCCCGAATGTCCTTTCTTTGGTATTGTTCGTCGAATCGTTGAGCTCCTTAAATTCTGAGTTGAGCTGCTCGGTTATTGACAAATGCGTGCACTGACTGGACAGGTCCACTCAATCTGGCTGGTTCTTTCCTCAAAAGACCATTTCAGACATCAGTCTACATGGTCTTCACATGATCTAATCAAGATTTTGTCAGGACTTTAAAAGAGACTGTGACCTCTGAGTTTGCTTCGGCCTTTCTTCTCAGAGTAGTCAGATAGGAAACGCCGACCTCATCTAGTTTTAAAAATATGTTCGACATGTAAAAGTGTTTGTACAAACCAACTTACAGAAATAAAATCATTTATCATTTATCACCTTTGTAACGAAAACCCTCCCTGTTATTTAATCGATTCATTTCATCATACAACTGGACACCTTTTCCAACTGTTTCGACACCAGTAAGTAGATCGTCCATATAAAAATCTTCTTTCACTCTTCTAGCAGCTATAGGATATTTATCTCGTCCACAGACACTTGCTGAAGCACCTTAACTGCCAAATAAGGGGCACACGCTGTCCCAAACGTCACCCTCAACAAACGATATTCATAGTTTTGGTAATCACAACCTTCTTTCCAAACAATTCTTTGAAAATCGAAGTCCCTTTCGTCAACCTTGATTTGACGGTAATTTTTTACAATATCCACAGATAAATATAGTCTTTTTAACAAAATGTTTCTTAACGTTGGCTGTAATTTAGGGCCTATCATTAAAAGTTCATTTAAAGATACACCGTTTTCAACTTTACAGGATGCGTCAAATACTATCCTCACTTGCGTGGTATATTTGTCTCCTCTAACGACCGCAAAATGAGGGAAGTAAATTCCCTTTTCCTTTTTTATTTCAGGAACCTTCTACATACTAGCTAGTAGCTAGCAGGAACACCAGCAGCTGGTACTCATCTGAAACCGCTTGATACTTCGTTTTCATTTGTTCATCTTTGTTTAGTCTTGTGACCATAAACAGTGAAGAAAGTCTTTTTCAGCTATCTTTCTTGAATTTCCTATTTTTGATTTTGTATCTGTGGTTTCAAATGGTAACCGTACTATAATCTTCCATCCCCATCTCTTCTCGTTGTTTCCTCAAGGAATCGTTCACAATGATTTTCTTCATTTGTACATTGTTTACAGGATCTGCCTCTATTTCTCAAAACCTTTTTAAAATGTTGTTCTCTTCCTAGGAATGCAGAACGACTACTTTGACCTGATTCTTCTGTGATTATTCAACCATATCAGACAGAATCCACCCCAACGAAGTAGCTTGCGCTACTACAATTTCCTGAGGTCTTTTTTTACTCCTTGTTGAATTACTTGCCCATAGATTTACCCACCACGCAACATATCTATCTTGTTTGGTGAATGATACTGCGGATCTGCTAATCATAAGTCATATACCTACCCAATCTAAAGATACTATTTTGTTGGAAGGAAGAAGCGTGGTTATCGTTTTCAGTACACAAGCGGTAACTGAAACCTTGACGTCTGGATCATGAACAGAAGAGGTAAGCGTTACTTCTACCAAAAACTTAGACAAAATATTAGCATTTCTTTCCAATCCTGAAATGTGCTTCCTTACTGGTGTCCTTTTAAGACCCAAGTACTGGACCGTTGCTTCTGTCACAAAGGAAGCTTGCGACCCTTGATCGACCAACGCCCTGATAGTTAAGCACATACCATTCTTAGCTGTAGCATTTACTAGTGCCGTGGATAACAAAACCTGTTTATGCCTTTTATTTTATTTGACGAGAAGAATGTAGCTACTGTGTAAGAGTTAACCGATTCTAGATGACATAGCCTTCTGTTCACCAGATGAGTCCGCGTTATCGCGCCGAGGTATGTTCCTTACTATTTTTAGTATGAGTTAACCGATCTAGATGACATAGCCTTATGTTCACCAGATGAGTCCGCGTTATCGCGCCGAGGTACGTTCCTTAATATTTTTAGTATGAGTTAACCGATCTAGATGACATAGCCTTCTGTTCACCAGATGAGTCCGCGTTATCGCTCCGAGGTACGTTCCTTACTATTTTTTAAATTAAAATTCACTCACAGCCTTTCATTCCGATTGTACCACCTGATTGTTTAAATGACGTAGCGTCTGCATGTCCCACTGCCTCCAGGTTTTATGACGTAGCGTCTGCATGTCCCACTGCCTCCAGCGCTCCTGGAGTCTCTTCTCCAGCACCTGAAGTCTTCACTTCATCTCCTGCTCCCTGACTATAACTCTCTCGGCACCGTCTGCAGTTGCGCGCCGCCCTGGCGCTGCTGCTGCTGCTTCCAGACGCGTTTGCTGCTGCTGCCTGCTGCTTTCACTACTGGCACTAACTCTGCATCCACTTTTGGCCAGTTTGCGCAAGCGATCCACTTGCCCAGCCAATCAACTTCCACAAAAAACCGGCTCGAAGGACCACATGAACAACCAGTACACTTCCACTGGACACCACACACTAGGATGTCACAGACACTGCAGAACATAAACCTGTAACTGGGATGATGCTAAATAAAACAATCCTTACTTCTTTATATGTATTGAAAAGAAAAACACACTGAGTATAATGACCCAAGCTAATCTTCGGCGAATCTTAAAACCGCGATACAGGATTCGGCCAAAACTAAACAACGCCATCTATCGGCACAACTAGCAACTACTTGCCCAATCAGTTACAGCTAGCTAAATTAGTAGTGCTAGAAACTAGATACGAGCGAGTGTGTAGGAGTGTTGCCAACCGTACGATTTAAATCGTATTCATACGACCTTTTTGGTTTTGATACGATGTACGATCGTTAATTAGAAATCGTACCCAAATATACGACCTTTTCAAATCTTTTAATACTTAATTCAAAAATCTCTTTCAATACCTTATTTTTGAGTTAAAATTTAAGTTTATTTGAGATTTTATGTTTTTTGTATAGTAAGATAATATGTTAACTGTATTATCATATTATCTTACTATACAAAAAGCTTTTAGTATATCATCTTAGTTTAAGTATTCGTTTTCATGTAATTTTTGTATTTATATTGCCTGCATTGGATTTTGTCTGTTTATTTTTTTATAAATAAAAACTTATATCGTTTAATCTTTTAAAATATCACAGCTGTCATCCGCCTACAAATTCGTAATTGAAAATGTTACATTTCCTGCGTAAACCTCCACGCACTAACACTCAGGTCCGCACTGTAGGCAGAAATTACCGCTGGTTGGTCTCTCGTCGTGAGTTCTGTCTTCTGACCGCCAAGCGAGTATCGCTGAGCGAGTATTATCTTTGATAGCTCTTGTCGCTGCGACTGCAACAAACAAAGTGTTGAGAGAGTTCTCGCCAGCAGTGTTAACAGCCAGCGATGTTATCTACTAACAGTACAATATGTATTTAAAAAATAAAATAAAATAGAATTAAATACATTTTATATTAACAAAATAGTAGGTAAATGTACCTAAACACAGAAGGTGAGTCAAAGTATGTTTATGTGTAAGTATAAAACAAATATATAAATAAATAATAAGATAGCTAATTGCTTCCTCTTCGGCGGTGGGACAAGTGCTTCATCCGCACTGTAGGTAGAAACCGCTGGTTTGTCTCTCGGCGGTGCGGTGTTCTGATCGCCAAGCGAGCATTGCTGAACGAGTAATGCAGAGCGAGTATTTTGATAGCTCTTGTCGCTGCTACAATCTACTGGTGAGAGAGTTCTTGCGGCCACCGATCAACAGGATCAACTATTAATTATAAATGTGTAGTGATTAGATGTCTCTTTTATTGACACGGGAACTATATCTTTTGTCCGTTCTTCAGCTTCCTCGTCGGCGGTGGGACAAGTGCCTTATGGCTCTAAGTCTTTTAAGCTGTTTGTCTTGAAATTGATAAAGTACAAGATGATATTTTAATAATTCGTAGAAAAAGACAAGAGTACAATGACCAGGCGCGGTCTTTTCATTTAAGTACCTATATAACGACATTTTTATCAACTGAAAATTGAACGAATTAATGTGACACAATGTTACCATGATTGTCCGAGTTGTAAGCTTATTAATGTCGGGCCTCATGGTACTCTTAGACAAAAAAAGAACAGCTGTTAGTTCAAATATTTTATAAATTTTGAGCTTTTTCTCCGTTTCGCTAAAATTAATACTGAAAACAGTCCCTAGATGTCGCACTAAGTCTTCTGTATTCATCTTCATGGTAAATATATCTGTTATTGTCGTCTCACGTGGCGTTTTTTTAAGAAACCTTTATTTGTTTGGCGTTATTGAGTCTTTAATGATGCCAAAATGACGTACATAAGTAAAGTATAATGTTATTTTATTTTATATAACTAGGTAAGTACCTACCTACATAGTTTATTGGTTTATTTAGAATAATAGATTACTGATTTCTATTAGGTATCTGTGTTCGCAGTACATATGTTTTTCTATAAAATGTAACGTTTATTTTGGAAGGATACTATTTGTATAAATAGGATACTACATGGCTACTACTAGATGGCGCTTGGGAGGCTATCACAGGATTTCTACATCAACTCACACACAACAAAATTGTAAAATAATAAAATAAATTTATAAAGTTCGTCACAAATCTAGTTTGTTGTTTTATTTTAAATGAAAAATTAAAAACGTTATTAGGTCTATTTAATTCTTGATTAAACTAACTACTTTTCTAACTCAGACTACGAAACTATAGCTTTCTACCAACAAATGCTTACGATATTTTAGATACTTATTTAGTTTAGTTATATTGCTATTTAGAACATTGTTTACTGCAACTGAAAAGTACTCCACGAAATAATTATGAGAGTTATTAAGTTTGTGATGTTCAGTTGATTTGCAATAAGCGCCCTCTAACGTTAAATTATCGTATCCAACAAGACAGTATTATGTCTATTTTTGAACTTGGCAATACGAAGACAAGTATTTTTTTTTGTAATTTTTTATTTCTTGAGAATTATAACAAGGTTTTGACAAAAGTTAAAAAGGCCTTATTTCTGACGAACGATGTGAAGTGCTTCTAATTATTTTAACCAATGAATTACGTTCCAAATCACTCACACAGGCAAATTTAAGCATAACTTTATTATAAACGAAATGTTATGGGTTAGACAAATATATTTCCTAGCTGTCACCTATTTAAACATTTGCATCTTATTTTGAAAATCTACACCGAAATAGAGCCTAAATCAAAATTTTAAAGTAATTTATGTCGGTTTTAAATCGTCAGAAAAGTAAGGGCAAACAATTTTTGGACTATTAGAGAAGAAGATTAGAATAATTTGAGTCCATGGGATTGCCCCCCATGACAAATTATTCTAATACTTCTATTAAGTTTTAAATGCTGAATAATCAAAAAAGTACCCAAAAGCCGTTTTATTAGGGGGGTTGCTAAGATTTAGATTTTTGCGTACTGCGAAACGCGATTCCGTTATTTGTGGTTTCCCGTCTTAACGCCGCGGAATCTATGGTTGCTATTGTGTCACTCGAGGATTGTTTACTATTTTGGGAAATAATAAAAGTTTGTTGTGTTTTTTATTAATTATACGGGTGTAATATTAATAGAATACTACTAGTGGACTGCAGTGTGAATGATATGGACTGTAATCTCGTAGTATTATGAGACAAGTTGCAGTATCGCATCAGGAGGTGTTTACGTGATGATACGAAATGTTTGGTGCACTAAAAAGTGATGAAATATAGTGAATGTGTGTTAAATAGTGATGCTTATGCTGAATATTAATGTGGTATGTACAAATTTATTATTCTGATAAGTGAGCACTAGGAAAAGTAACACGACATGTAAACGAATGCAGGTTGTCAACTAGAGTACCAGGTATTACGTTCTTATCTAAAGTTGAACAAATTCAATTAAATAACTGTTGTTTTGCATGAAAATAGTAATTGATACGTTTCTACTATAGCTTTTACAAAAATAAACATGTTTTCCACGCACTATTTGGCAGCTTGTAAACATAACCTACAAATTGAATCCAATGATGAGATCAAACTTTTACTGCGCCTGTTTCTTGTACAAAATTTGTTAATATCTTGACTACAGAAATGATTTAGGAATGCTAAGATGTATAGAAACTATTCTAAAGGTTTTCTGTAAATATGTTTCTGTTTATGTATCTCATCTGGAAAGTAAGCATGTACATAGGAACATAACATTGAGGTGAGTAAGAAGCAGTTTGTGTAAATAAATGATAATTAAATGGGACACATAGTCATTCTTTTTGGTAACCATTCAAATATCCATGTCATTGTCAGATTGTAAATCAAGACCATGATGATATGTATAATTTTTTTTATCCTAGGTACAAATACAATGCACAAAATAATACCCTTGAGCTTTAAAGTGTGTGGTTCAGTACAAATGTCTTAGATAGTACTAATGTATTATTAAGTAGGTAAAATAAATACATTATTAAATTAGATCTAGTGAAACAATCAAGATTGAACCACCAAGATCAACTGTGTGTTCAACTTCAATCTTCAATCAAGATTGAAGTTGAACACACCATTGAATTGTCTCATGCTGAGCTTGATAAGCATGTTGTAGTATGCGTCTACAGACCTCCAGATAACCAGAATCTATCTGTGATTGACTCTGTAATGGAAGATGTGTTAAAAACATTTAGTACTAAAACTAGTAGTAATACAATCATCATATGTTGCAATTTTAACATTAACTTATTATTATTAGAAAATAAAGCATTTAATCTGGCAAAGCATTATCCATGCAAACATTTACCAGAGTAACAGGTTCTTCTGCTACTTGTTTAGATAATGTTTTTTTGTAATTGTGATTTAAGTTAAAGAAATTATGAATAAGTTAGCATCTGATCACAGTGGACAAACAATAATGTTTAGTACCTAATTAATACCTTTACAAAAAATGCAAATAAAATTTAGAATTTAATAATACCTTGAATAGTAAATAATGTGTTCAAAACTTTAATAATATAGATGACCCAAACGAGTTCTATGCAGTTTTTTTAAATATTCTTAAATTAGATTGGTTGACTTCACGCATTCGTAAAAGCAAGGAAAAGCTTTATGAATTTTGTGGCCTAAACTTTAGGCCATAAAGTTAGGCCCTAAAGCAACATATGTAATATGTTGCGAAATACTCCAAAACAAAACTAGGTATATTAGCATTAAAATAAAATCAACAGCCAATAAAATAAAAACTACCTGGAAAATAATGAAACAGATAGGAAAAAAAACAGCATAATACTGAATTTAAGTTATGACTGCAGAAGGCCACTTAAACTCAGATGTAGAGGTAGCTCAGGGATTCAACACCGTCTATCAGGCGGAGTGTGTGGGCATTATACAAGCGGTCCATGCCCTAGAAGCCAGGAGGGTTACGGACGCCCACATACGAATACTCTCCGACAGCGCATCAGTCCTCCAATCC
Source organism: Orthosia cruda (assembly GCA_964057195.1). Classification (NCBI taxonomy): domain Eukaryota; kingdom Metazoa; phylum Arthropoda; class Insecta; order Lepidoptera; family Noctuidae; genus Orthosia; species Orthosia cruda. The sequence continues at coordinate 40,912,384 of OZ059829.1, forward strand.
TTACAGAAAAAATATATTACATCAAAACTAGTACTAGAATGTCACAACGCACTAGAACGAATAACAGTATCTAGTCGCAACACGGTGACACTACAATGGATAAAGGGACACAGCGGATCGCTGGGCAACAACGCGGCTGACGAGCTTGCGAGACGTGGATCCAGCTCGGCGGTCTATGGAACCGTACCTGTTGTTCCCATCCCCTTCAACCAAATACGCAGGTGGCTACAGGAATTCACCCAGACACAGGCGGAGAACTGGTGGGCCTCGACACCGGGCTGCAGGCAGTCCAAAGAAGCTCTGCCATCTTTGGACAGTAGGCTTACCAGGCGTCTTTTACGTCTGGACAGGAATGGCCTGCGTCTGGTGACGGGGACTATCACGGGACACTGCTCACTCAACAAACACTTCCACACAATAGGCATCACGGACAGTCCTCTATGCAGGGCATGCATGGAGGCCGAGGAAACCGTTACGCACATTCTATTTGAATGTGCAGGTGTAGCCCAGATAAGAACACGAACCCTCTGGTCACCCAGATCTTACACAGATATGTTGAGGAAACCAGGAGCTCTAATTGACTTCTGGAGGGAGGTGGGCTGGTTGGAGTGACCACCCAACGGCCGCCATGGCCCACGTACAAAGGTCCATTTGAAGGACTAAGTGCGGAAACCAAACCCCCCTAACATAGAACATAGAACATTGCTCAGGGATTTCAAAACTTCTTTTTTATTAATATTCCTCATAAAACTACAGATGCTTTAAACTCATCACCTGTGCTCTCTGCTGCCTTATGTTGAAAGTATGTAAATGCGTTCCCTTTGGAGCTTAAGTTTCAACATACAAACCCTCAGGCTATTGTAAAAGTTTTTAAAGATCTTAAAATTAAATTAACAGAAGATCTTTGGGGACTGTCTGTAAAAGTCTCTAAATCAATCATTGAAACTATTGCGCGTTAACCATGAGAAACCGAAGTTAACCGAAGGCGTTTGATTACGTTAACCATGAGACACTATTGTTGAAGCTCGAGCACTATGGGATTAGAAATACGGCCCTTGAGTTACTTAGAACATACTTAAAAGCCAGACAAGTTTAAAGTTCAGGTAAATGGCGTGAACTCACTATGCTCTGAAATGACAATGGGCGTTCCTCAAGGCTGGATATTGGGTCCATTCCTCTTTTTAGTTTATTACTACAAATCAACCGAAGATGGTGTTAATTGCTAATGACCCATCTTTGATACTTAAAATAGATCAGCGGTCACAAAATCTTGATAATCTAAATATCAAGATTTTGTGACCACTGACTATTCATCAGGTCCAAAATTGGTTCATTGCAAACATTACTGAACGTCAGAAGTAGTGAATGCGACTTCATATTGAATTGAGAAAAACTAGACTTTATAAATCAAACAGTTTTTCTAGGAATCACTTTAGACAAGAAACTACATCTCTTGCGGGTCGGCTAAGCTCAGCTGCTTATGCTGCTAGAAAGATAAGACAGTTGTCACAGATGTCTTTATTAAGTAAGTAATCTTTATTAAGGGGACACCAACTGCGCATTTGGTGTATTTTAGTTACTTTTACAACATTATATCATTTGGTATTTTGCTGTGAAAACAGGTTGCTGACATTGAATCCATATTAATATTACAAAAGAATGAAAATTTTGTTAAAAGCACACTTTCAATCTTCACCTTCAATCAATCTTTAGTGTAGACAAAATCAAACTGGTTGATTTTTATATTCTTTTTTTTGTTTTATGAATTGACTCGTACACTGTTCCATTGTTGTTGAATTAAGTAGGTAATTTACCTATGTTTGCAATATTTGTAAGTGTGAGGACCATGTTCCTATTTATTAAATGAATGAATTTACCTGTTAGTGCTTAAAAATATGCATTCCTATTATTTAGTATAGTAGTGTTATCCTAGGTGCATTATCTTCACGTATATGAATTAATGTATGTATGTAAATATTGTAAAACACATTTTTAAAGAGTAAGTGTGGAGTTTCTTGTCCGTTCTTCTCCATAACAATCTGCCTTTGAGAATGGACAGCTCAGATCAAATAAAAAGTCAAGATGGAACGTTGCAAACAACAAGGTGACGCCGGTTAAAACTATGCCTTGCCGTATACATATACAATTACATGCACACACGTACAATGAAACTACGCCTAGCTTGTCAGTCGAGCTTTTTATTTGATATGATCGATTTTTTTTTTCGACATAATATTTTAAAATATTATAGGTACTGATTATAATATTGATGTTTTACGATATACCAATCAATAACATTTTCGATATATCGTATCGTAGAAAGTCTACGAAGGCAAAGATTTTATTAGGAGTAAATAAGTAAATCGACCAAAGTTAAAAAACCGTTGATTGGTTATTTATTAATCACAATATTTCCTACTAAACCTGACAGAAACATATCTTTTTAAATCACAAAGAATGCAGGTGGGAATTGTGATAACAATTAGAATAAAGTAAGCCTAGTGAACATCGACATGAGACAATATTTTTTGGTTATCAAATAAATGAGAATGGGTACTTTTGGGCGGTCGACGGCACATTAATGAAAGTAGGTAGTGTCTGTGTGTTATCTAGGAACAATTTTTACTATGAACGTTTCACTGCAATCCATTTAGGAAAAAGAAATATTTAGATGAAAACAATTATTTCGTATGTGTAATGCGTTTTCCTAAAACTCCAGAAAATCTTCTGAAAACGATACGATACGACGCGGCAATGAAACTTCTACACAGTAATTGTAGGACTATACTACCTACATCAAAACAACAAACTCAAGTTTGGCCGCGGATCGCCCAAGCTCCATACAATTTTGCCCATTCTCCTTTATTTATTATTATCTGTAGATAATTGTCATTTCATAAAGAGAGTGTTTTAAAAGGATGCAATATTTTATTATTTGCAAGTAGCAATGAACACACCTCGCATTCATTATTTCCTAAGTGATGAATGAAAAATGACCTAGATCCCAAAAATTTTGTTGTTCAGTTTCGCCGAACCTATCTGACTGTGCGTTTCGTATCTCCATGCTCAGATCAAATAAAAAGTCAAGATGGAACGTTGCAAACAACAAAGTGAAGCCGGTTCAAACTAAGCCTTGCCGTACAAATACACAATTACACGCAGTCACTAACAACGAAATTACGCCTTAGCTTGTCCTTCGAGCTTACAGATCAAATAATAAAGTTCAACTGACAAGCTAAGGGGTAGTTTCGTTATACGTGTGCGCGTATAATTGTGTATTTATACGGCAAGGCTTACTTTGAACCGGCTTCACTTTGTTGTTTGCAACGTTCCATCTTGACTTTTTATTTGATCTGAGTCTCCATGTAGAAGTAGGAAGGATGTAATGATTTCGTACGATATTTCATATTTCTATTATAGGATATTGACTTCAAATGATTCGTTATTATCGAACTGATTCAATATATCAAATGAATGTATCGATAATTGATCACTTATCGATTTATATCGAGCACTCCTAATTGAAGTAGTTTACTTGGTCAGGACATGGTCTAAACAAGGAAAAAACCTAAATAATTTATTAAATTCAAAGACCGACTTGATGCAATACAAATATTGAGACAAACTAGGCATGAATACAATTTTCTGATGACAATTTCCCTAACAATCACAATATTGTGAAATTTGTAGAATTATTGTATGTAGCTCCATCTGGGGGTAGACTGAAAGCCCACCCCAGCATAGCTGTTGGGGAAAAGCTAGGCAGGTTGAGAGATTTTTATATCCTTTTTAACTAATTGTTATGGTCGAGGGGTTAAACCAACACAGTTGTATAACTTTGTAAGGCTCGGGATTTGTGCTTAATGTAGACTTAACGAACATCAAGCAATTAATGACAATAACAATATTGTATAGAAATATTGGTATATTTCTAGAAAATATTACACACTTTTATTCAACGCAGATACAAAGAAAAAAAAAATACTTTGTCAGAAACGATATAGTTAAATGGCGCTGAGTGTGCCTGTTTATGAAAAGATTACTAACTTGCAATAAGCTCATTGGACTTTTATTTAAATTAATAAATATTTTGCATTTAAGTTCCCATTCCACCACCAAAGATTAGCAGAAAGTAAATCAATGAGTAGGGGAGCATCAAGTAGCAAGTGATCTGCCCGCCAAGGAGGCAAAAATCTCGTGGAGAAAGAGTTCACGCCGTTGAACAGTGAGCGATCAATGTATGTACACTTGGACTCGCTAATTCAGACAGGTAAAAACATAGCCCTTTGCGAAATATCGAGGCGTCTGGATTATTTACAAGTTTCCTTCACCTCAAAAACTGCCACCATTGCTCATCCAGATAACAGCGATCATTTACTTATTCCATAATCATAATTTAAGCAGTGTGTAAAATAATTATACTATACTGGGCCTAGCATATTATTAATGTTAATTTTGTGAAGATATATTACCCTTTCAGCACTAGATGCAAAAATATCTTAGACAAAAATTAAATAAAGGTTTGAGATGGTTTAAGTTTAGGGTTTTTTGAAGATATAGAGAATATCTGGTTTTATTGATGGTAAATAGAGAGACATATAATAAAATAGAATACATTTTTTTGTTTTTTAAAATAGATTTTATGCGAAATGTAAGCATTTATTGAACTGGAAAGATGATTTTCCATTACATATTGAGATCTCGCTGAGCTATGAAAAGCAATACATGTTGGTATATCCGGCTGTCAATTGCAGATGTTTGACATTCATTATACATAACCAGAAGCTATACAATTTGACACTAGTCTTCGCAAAGGCTATGTCAGTACTCAGTTACTGGGTTGTGGAGGTAATAGGCAATCACTCCTTGTGAAATAATAGTACCCGGCTACATCCAGTTAGACTGGAACACCCCAACATAATTGAGAAAAGGCTAGGCAGATTGATATTACTTCATCTCAAAATTTTATCACTCTTCTAATTATATTCAAAGACAATAATATGTATAATGAGGTCTGCAAGAAAGTCGCACCATGTAAGATACTGGTATACAGTTGCATAGATAGTTGGTTAGACTGATTATTGTTAACCTTTGATTATTTATGACAAATTGATACTTTTAAATTGCCAATGAATTGCAAAATTTTGGTTTTTAATTCACCTTGGTTCAAAAAGTTACCGTGGGACCTACAGAAAGCGATTAACCCAGTGACTGCAATCCACAAGAATTTAGCACTTTAGTCTGCTCAATATCTCCTAATATTTTAAGTATATAATAATCCTATGATGGTTAAATTTTAAAATCTATATTTAATTATTTTATTTATGTATTATTTATTATTTTCTACCCTCAGGGGAAACATAGGATGTCACCATGTTATTCCCTTGAGTACTGATTAGCAGACAATAGAAAACCAATTTTATTGTTTCTGGGAACCAAAGTTCCCAATTGCACTAAAAGGGATTGGCGCGAAAGTTTTCACATCTTTTTATTGTAGCTTTACGATAACTTTTAAGAGAACAATAAATAAATTTATTTGAGCACAGTACCTACAGAAAGATTATATTCAAATTAAAAGAACTCTTATATATAGCTACCATCGTAACATCCTGTAATCGTTATGAAATTATACCACTATTTGTAATTTTTGTCACAATATCCTAAATACAATAAAACTATTAACAAGAATCTGGATTTTACTACCCTGAAATGACACCACACGAAAATAAACAAAAAAAAAATAACGAACTTCATCATTAAACTGCCAATTTTTTTTTCAGTAATGGGTGCATTAAACAGCAACATAAAGAGTGATCTACATTTTATTCAAACGAAAAGTGGTCATCTTCAGTTGATATATGAACCTTACATATTTGTGACAGACAGTGTGCGTAGTGGTCGGACTTTTTGGAGGTGTATGGACTACGGAAAACGCTGTCGAGCCAGAATAACGTCTAAAAATAATGTTTTAAGAATAACTAACCCAGTACACAATCATGTAGAAAATCACATGTTGAAAATATCGCGGAAATATGAGTTAGGCGAAGTAGTTTCCTGTCCTTCCATATGAAGAATATCCTTTAAAAAAATCAAGCAATCAATTTCATATTTTTGTGTCATTTTGCGTGTGCGTTAGTATTTAGGCCTAATTTTGTAGTTACTGCCATATTGCATAATTTTTGTTCAATTACGTTGTCTTTTATTGTATTGTGTTAAACCCTCCTTGTACAAACTCGAGTAAACTTTCACCTAAAACAAGGCGTTTCAAGTTGGCATAGCTTTATTCCGTGTTTTATGTTTGAAAATCTTTTGCTGAAATTCCCACTACAGTACCTACCAATTTTGTACAGATAATGTCTAAAACATTATTTTAGGTATTATCTATAGCAACAACATTTGGTTTTAAGTATTCAAATCATTGTGCACACAGTTTTTAGTTGTAATAAGTCTATGATTTTAATTTTTGCTGTAGTTGATCGCAAGTGCATGGGCGAATGTGATTCTAGTTGACTTGGATGAAATCGTCATCTGGTATGTAATCAATATTATCAATTTTCTAGTTTTGTCTGAACATTGTGATCAAATAAGTTAAGTACGCTAGCGTTTAAGAATTCAATAAATATTTCAGATTTGATTTTTGGGTCCTTTCTTTTCAAACATAGATAAAGGCAGCGGTAGGTGCTTATTCATCCTTTGATTAGGCGTTAAAAAGAGCACATTGGTGAACATACCACCGTTATCCATGACCAAATGCGCGTCGCTCTCACGCCAATAAAAGTGAAATTTTAAACGTGAACATAAATAACTTCAGGAAAACCCCTGATATTTTTGGGAATATTATTACCTTATGTCGTATTGACCGGTTCCTGCGATTTCTATGAAAATATTCAAATAGATTTAATCGCTAAACCGAAATCTATGAGGTTATTTCATCGATATTTTAATTTTCTCTAGAACTCAGGTTCCTCTGGTGTATATAATGAAGATTATCATACTATTACTACCTATTAATATGGTATACATAATAAAGAGTTTTCTACCTGTCTATCTATATTATTTTCCTTTTTAGGTACCCTTCGGGTACGGAAGGGTCCAAACGGTACCCTATTGCTGTCACTCACGTGTCCGTCTGTCCGTCGTCTGTCACACATTTTGTTCCGAAGATTTTTAACTTCCCATTGACCTTAGAACTTGAACATTTGGTGATAATGTTTATTATTACGTATATTTTACTAACAAAGACCAACCCTAAATGTGTAAGTCCCACACGCACTTGGCCGGTTTTTCTTTTTAAATAACAGTTAGGTACCTACTAAAAAAATGCGTGTCGGACTTCGCACATTTAGGGTTCCTTACCACCCGTTAAATCAAGTTCGTATTAATAGCAAAAATGAGAGATTTAAAAGGGAAAATCAGATTTATCAATATAATAGTATTTGTTAGTAAAATATATGTAATAATAAACATTATCGCCTTATTTCAAGTACCTAGGATAACGGGAAGTTAAAAAATTCTTCGAACAAAATTTTATAAAAAAAACTGACTTTGGTGGCATCTCATTGCTTTGTTTTTAAAAACAAAAATATACAGTGTTGCTATTCAACGACCTCTAAACAACGATACCCCACGGGCATTAGCTGTATCGGAGCCCCCGTTAAAAGCTTTAAAAATATTTTTTCATAATTTGTATGGCTTTGTGTAAACAAGATGCTTATACGGTAAAATTTTATAGCTCCAACCGTTTGGCTGTAAAACCTATGTGATAGACGACGGTATGACAGACAGAAGGACACGTGGATGACAGGCTCCGTTTGGACCCTTCGGGTATGGGACCCAAAAAAGATTTCAATTACGTGCATTTTCTGCTTAATCTTTAACCCCCTTAATAAACATACACCTTCGCTGATTTAGGCTGTTGTTAATGATGGATGCGACAGGGTCTGGCGAGGCACAGGTGTGTTACACGGTGACGCGGCGAGGGGCTCCTTCGCTGCTCGTGGACGGCTTCGGGTTCGTGGCGCGCAAGCGGCGTGGCCCGCGCGTGTACTGGACCTGCCGCAGCCGCGCGCAGGGCTGCCCCGCGCGCGCGCTCACCGCTCAAGGCGCGCTGGTCGCGCGCGCCGGCAGCCACACGCACGCGCGGCACGCTCCCGTCATCGACGAACATGCGCGCATCGAAAGTCTCATTGAAACTATCGCTGCCAATAATTAGCATCACTACTACTGTTAATTTAAATAAACGATGTAATAATGTTTTAATTTTCTTTTGTTATTTTAGCACGCATTGCTATTATTATGAACATAATCATAATAACTTGTGTTTTGTAATGCAAAACTGATCTAAACGATCTGATGTGATTTAAACTAAATCATGCACAGCTGAGCTCCCATCACTAGTTCCTCATATATATTACTATCAAAGCTTGCTCTCTACTAGAGTAAAACCGGCCAAGTGCGAGTCGGACTCGCGTTCGTACAAACAGCTACATTCACAAAATAATTAGGTTACTTTAATGAAGTCCATAAACTATAAAGGCACCGAACATTGCTCGAACGAAAAGAATAAATTTAAAATCGCAGAAAAAAACTGCGACTACAAATTTTCGGTTTTCGGATCTTTTTTCCTTTACTTGACTTATCATCGCTCATGCCAAATTGCCAGATTCTAGATCAACGGGTACAATATATCATAACTAAGGGTTGCTTTTTATCTTTTCTATGGAACGGAACCCTAAAAATGAAGGAGAAACTAAGGAATAATCCTCCGGCGATGTGACGTAATTTTTTTTGTAGTATCACATTACAAATTCAAGCGAGAACACGAAGTGAATTTGGAAACGAGCTGAGACATGCCAGTCGTGCTACTCACTGAGCAACTGTACCATTATCTGGCCGCCCTCCTCGTCCAATTGCATCGCAACCCTTTCTCACTAGGCTACTAACTGCGATGCAGCTTAGTTACAAATATTAATTAATTACCAGCTCCGGTGACTTGTGGCCAGCCAGCCAAATTTTTATGATCAGTTTTATTGAACCGATATAAAAATACAATCATATGACTTGTAGCGTGCATGATAAACTAGTTATGGGGTTACGGATAGTTATGGTGGTGGTGTTTTACAGTTGAATTCGTCATATCGAACCGCGGGCGGCGGCATATGCGGCTCGATGGCTTCTCCTTTTATGCGGAGAAAGTGTTTCCTGAGAAGAATAAGGTGCGATGGCGGTGCACGCGCCGGACCTGCCGCGCGTACGCACACACGCTGCATGACAAGATTTTCGCCATCAGCAACGTTCACTCGCACGAGCCTCCCAGCGGGGGCCAGGGTGGGGCCCCTGCTTCCGAGAGGGGCCCGAGCAGAGGCTTTACAAATGCGAACCTCGCCTCTCAAGCCAAGGCGGTTCTCGACGAGTAATTTTCACTTATCTTTCACTAACAACTCTAACAATTGCTAGCAATACAACTAACTATTGTATAACTTGATAATTTGGTGTCTGATTAAATTATGATCGAATCTAACAAGTTTTGATGCCAAGTCAGCTATTGATTAGATTCGATCATAGCTAACTTTATGTATTAATGTGCAGGGCATGTTGGAAGTAATAAGGGCATGAAGGCGGGTGTTACTTTGGACTGATAGTAATTAAGTAGTTAGTTTGTAACACGTTCGAGCGATGTGCACAAGTACCTAACTCATTGTGGAATGATCTTTTTATCATCTGTTGTAAGTAGGAATCAATCTAGTCACTATAATGTTATAATGATCTCATTTTGCATAGCGTTACAAAGATAATTAAATTTATATTAGGTAATTATACTACATTTGAATAACATTTTACAAATAAAATTTTTGAACGACAGCAATAATTTTGTTAGTTTACCAATAACTAAGCAATAAGTGTATAGTCCTCGCCAAACTTCTGGGCCGCACTGAAGTAGTCAACTAGTCATACATAATCTCATACAAAAACAGCACGAAACGGTGCTGTTTTTGTATGAGATTTACTATTGCGCAGCTGTTTTCACCAACTTCAGAGGCCTTAGTGCGAGTTTTTACTCACGCTCAATCGCGTTAACGTAAACATCATTTTGTATTGAAACTGGTTAAGCGCCGTCTGGTGACGGTAAGGAGAAACCACTTTTTTTGTATACATTTTGACATAAGAGATCGTTTACGTTATCACGAGTGAACGTGACTAAAAAGTCACACTAAGGCCTCAGGGCGGCCAAGAAGTTTGGCGAGAACTATACTTGTAATTTAATTGTTACCTACATAAATTGTTTATAACAGCTTGGCTGCAATAGGGATGAGACCCTATCATTATTATTAAAGCGACATTGAGTATGTCAATTTCAGTTAATATAATATCATGTTTCACCATAATTGAACGTTAATTTTTGTGCTTTAACAAATTACAATATAACATTTTCACATTTTAACGGTTAATGTTTTTATGAATGCTTGCGAGGGAAAGTAACACTAAGCTTGTTGCATGTTGCTCACAACCACTTATCTTTTGTACACAAAATTGATGAAACGTGGTGTGTTGGTAGAGGAGAACAAGTTCGTGCGGCTATGCGTGGGGCCGGGTGGGCGACCGCGGCTGTGGGTGCGAGGGCGCAGCTTCTACGCCGCGCACACCATGCGCTCCGGCGTCGTGCGCTGGCGCTGCACCATGGGCGGCTGCGGCTGCAAGGCCTACACACAGAAAGGAACCCTGCACAAGCTGGTCGGAGAACACAACCACGCCGGTCGCTTCGGTCGGCGACCCACGAACATCAAACATCCGACGCAGCTGATTTCCTCTATTTCAGCGCCACCTTCAGGCTCTTCTTCTCCCCCTACTCCTTTGCTGGTTCCTCGTCTTTCAAATTTTGACCCCAACGCTTGGGTAGTACGTTATTAGGGCTATCTATAAGAAAATCGTTGTTAGCCTCATATCAAGAAAGTAGCAATCAGTTCCGACTCGTGGAACCCGTATTAGTTTTCATTTGCATTCTGGTGTTAGAGAGAAAATGATTTAGAAGACTTTACTTCTACGTGTTAAGAAAAATGTAGGAAAAGCAAGACTCAATTCAATAGAATTGATACGTAGTGGTCTTGAATAGTAAATGTGATCTCGTTATTTAAGTTCGACTGTGCCATAGAAGTAACTCTAGTGAAAACAAATACAATGATTTACTTACCAAGAATTGTGATAATAAGCTCATGCAACTTTAAACTATGATCACACTTTGTTGACTTTTATTATTGTGTGTAAGACGTAATTTCTAAAATAAAAGATACTGTTCTTTTTAAAGTATCAATTACCTCATAGAAAATATAGTAAGTTTGGATAAGTTAATAATAGTTAGAAGGAGTTCCATTCTAGTCTTCCCTTTTTATTTTTTAGGTGTTATTGTTTGTGAACGTTTCGGTCTTTAAGAAATTTGCTCATCGTTAACAGAACTAATGCCAAAGATTTGTGCCAAATTTTCTTGCTCATGAAATTATTTCTCCAAGAGAAATATAGGTACCTACAAGAATTATTTATTCCTGAATAATGGTTTGTAATATATACAGAAATGATTTAAGAGCTATGTAATGTATAGTGTATATTAAGTGTAAATGTGCTAAATAAAAATATTGACGCAATCAGGTCTTTTTTCTTGTGTACGAATAAACTAATAAACACATTGTCTTTAGTTTTATTACTTTCTCCATTTTCCGTAGTGACTAATCTGCAAAAAGTTTTGACGAGTATGAACACTTGGTTAAAAAAATGATCTATATGTGAATGCATGCTTAATTTTATAGATGTTATTCCTCGTGAAATGAAATGTCTGCTATTTATGTTAGTAACCTTTTGATAAAGACAAACATTTTACGTGGGATAGCTAATAAGCATAAGTTTTGGTGGTGGTAAACGAGTTCATTAGTAACATTTGTGTTTTTTTTTGTGCAGCGCGCTTCATACGCGCAGGCAAAGGTCGTCTTCTCCTCCACCGCGGTTACACGTTCCGTCTGAAGAACAACTTGGCGCACGGAAGGAAGCAATGGTACTGTTCTTCGCGGCTCACATCTCGCTGCCTGGCTGACGTTAACACCGAGGGCCCAGAAGGTCACGAGCGCATCGTCCGCTCTCGCTACGCGCACAACCACGCGCCGCCCAATGTGCGGCGCTTCGCTGACGGACGCTACGTGGTACGCACGCCACATCAGTCGGGGCACCGCGCGCCCGCGCCTCTGGACCCGCACCACCAGCTGCTGCAATTGCAGCACGCGCTGGCGCTGTACGCCGCCACGGCGCACGCCACGGCCACGGCCAGCGCGTCGGCGGCCGTGAACGCGGCCCCCGGCGGGCCGCCGGCGCAGACTTCGCCCAACGCATTGCCGCAGGCTCAGCACAACAACTCCGCTAAGCCGCTCCTCGTCGACACCCCGTGCAAGGAGGAAGATTAGATCACACAAAAACCATCACACGAACATCGATCGATTTTAATACGAATTCACGATTAATTTATAAGCGATTTTAACAATGATAAATCGATATTTTCTAATCGCCTTTTGGCGAATATAGCATAATGGATGTAGATTTAAATATGATTAGGTAAGTTATGAGGGGATAAGGTGTCGTTTAATTAGGATTCAGCGAAGGCTATTGTTGGTTATTCAGTATCGGTAATGTGAATGTATGTCAGCATATAAGTAGGTGTTGTGGTGTATTGGATGTTACGACGACCAGTTAAGGGAACACAGGAGACTACCAATAATACGAGTGAACACTTGGTGTCGTAATAGGTTAGGCGGTCTCATCGAGATCCATAACGGTGCGGTCCCATCGAGAGCTATGGCTAGTTTTCTTTACTTCCAAACTAGCGGAACATTGTTGCCATTACTATCCAACATTGTAGATCTAATTGCAGTGTTGCTATTCTTGAAGTACAAAACTACCAGTTAATAGCTCTCAATGGGAGCGCCCTTAAGTTATCCGTATAGGTGTGGGCTATTTATCGAATCGAATAGGGCTAGTAAAGATGTTATATATGTAAGAACTTCTGAATGTATAACGGTGTCAGCTCGTATTGATGTCAGGTTTAGGCAGGTGGTTATTATCCGGAACACGGCCGCTTCAGCGTTTGATTTAATGTTTACGACCCGTGCAGTATGCAGTATCATCCAGTAGCGCTAGGCGGACATTGCGCGACAACACAGCTGGTCATGTCAGGCAGTGAGGCAGGCAGGTTGGCGCCATGCGAACGCAGCCGAGTCAGCTGTCGACACGAGTGTAAGGTAAGGTCGGCGGGCGCGCTGCGGCCGCTGACGACGCGTCGGTGACTGATTTAGAGAAAACTCGTTCGAAATTAAGCAATATGACGTCCCCTGGACTGTACTTAGAATTACTTAATTTATTTTGAGAAATATAAAATTTACACTTTTCAGATACTTATTGCTACTTAGACATTTAGATGTCCGCCTCTTTAATCTATAAGAATTTTACAATAGATTTCGAAAGGCATTTGTCTTGAGCAACCAGCGTTTTGCTCTTTAGGGTTGATTTAAAAGTACTTAAGCTCAATCATCTACCTCTTCACTTTTATACGGGTTTTACATATTAGTTTAAATTTTAAATTATACAATTTTATACAAGAATGAATACTCAGAAGCTTTACTCGAGTAAGGTGTCTTAGCGTAAGATTAGGTTAGCGTTAGACTAGGAACTGGCGCCCGGGGCGGCTTGCCGCGCAGGGTCCGGTGCGCCTCACTACCTCTAGTTATTATCGAAACTCAACTACCTCTTTACTTAGTTTACACGATCGTTCACTGTTGACGACTTTAAATTAATTAAAATTTAATAGACTCTTTTTGAGACTTGTCTGAATATATTTTATTAATTGTTTTTTAAAACTACTTTGTTGCTCGTCGAAAGATAACAAATTCAAGAACGAAGGCGATGAGAACGAGGATCCGCTTTGTATGTATGACTCTGATTTAAGTACAAATTTTTACTAATTTTAATTGTTATTTAGATGACTTAGTTCTACGGGGCTCTAATGTGTGTGAATTTACTTAATATTGACAATTTTATATAAGTGTTATTATAGACCGTGTCAAATTTTTAACAGTGGTGAATTAATGGAATTATTTCAAGGATTAATCTCTAAACGAGAAAAACACGAAGGCATTTAGCAGTAGAGTGTTAACTCCAAGAGAGGCTTCAGATGACGCGATGTCTCAGCATGAACTGTATCTGTGTGGTTTTGTGAATGTAAATGCTGCTGGGCCCGTTTTGTCTGAAGCTCCCTTGCCGTCAATTTTGTCAACGACTACTGCCGGTCAGTGTTGATGGTTTGGCACGCTCTATCGTACCTGATTACTGTCACTAAGCCAAATAATATGGGCGATATACGTTATTATGAAACCGTGGCGATAGTTAGTAGGTAAATGTAATTATAAATGTAATAATTGTAAGTTTAATATGTATAATATATTTTAGAGCAATGACAATATACGTCAATTATATAAGATACGATTTATGAGTTGATATGTATAATGGCTATCGTGAGGAGTTTTACATCTTTGCTGTAAATATTGTTTATTATATTCACGCAATATTTACCTCGCATTTATTGTCTCTCCTTAACGTTTTGCAAATTTTTCGATGTTTGTATGTTTCGGGTTGGAGTCACGTGCTGTTTCTATGTTTGCTCATGTTGTTAATATTATGAATCTCGTAGGTAGTGCATGATAACCGCGTGTTGATTGTTGACCTACCGCCACGGCTTCGTCTTATGTACCGCACATCGAACACTCTGCTCCTATTTTAAACTATCTACCTCAAAAACTAATGTGTTAATTACTCATATACAAGTCTTGTATAATTATTATTAGTGTAATTTTATACTTATACCATTATATCATAGGATTTTTTTGGTTCGTGTACGGGGTATGTTTTTGTGAAATCATATTAAATTGTACTTATAAATAAACCGCTAGTTTTATTTAACCCTAAACTTTCCTCACCCTGAGTATCCGTTCCGGTGTTGTGGTTTCGGGTCACATTACAATGTAGGTCTACTTCAGTAATCTGACGTGCGCTTCTCCCACAGGCATTAAGTTTCTGAAGTCCCGGCGCGGCAAGGTGATCATGATGGTGAACACATTCCCCTTCTGTGAGGAGTCCAAGTTGAGAGACAAGGTTATATGGCGGTGTACTTCCAAGAAGACCAACTGTAAGGCGAGGATACATATGTTAGGATCCAACGTGGTGGCAGTGAAAGGAATGCACAACCACCCACCGCGCGCCCTCTGCCTGCCTTCTCGGCGACCAAACGCTCGCAAAGGAGTAGACACCAACTCCGCGACTGTTGCTGCAGCGACCCCAGTAACTACTCTCGACGCCCTGGCGCTACAGTCGCCAGAAATCATATGACCTCTTTTCTTAGCTTGTATAAAAAGACATCATTAATTTTTCTTACTGCTTTCGTAATGAGCGTAAACTATGTTAAAGTATATTCAAGCAATTTAGACAATAATTTACATAGCTCTTAGTGTAGTGATATGACTTAGGTAAGTTTGAGACGTAGATTTGTTGATTTCTGATGAAGAAACGTCGATTGCCGCAGTGATTCCATTACATATCAATACTGCCGCCTCTATTGCTCTGGTGCTTTTGAATTCATAGATTGTAATAATGTGATTTAAAAATGAACTGAAATATATATTACTTCCCGTTGAATGTTAATGTTTAAATGGAATGTTTACATATTTAGTTATGCACTATCGTTCTGATTGATACGTTAAGATGCTCGCCAAGCGGTAAAAAGTCGGTCACGCAATCAGATGATGATTCCATCGACTCTGTTATAAAGTTCTCTTGAAATGTTAAAGACATAAAAATGTTGCTTTACATGCACTGTCAATGCCAACTTGTGATACGATACGATCATTAGCTAGAATTAGTTTTATATTAATTATTTTTTATGTACTTATGGTAAGGTTAAAAACTCAAGTATTTATTACACGTTGATATTTGGCGTATGTTATACCCTAAATTTAAGTAAATGTGCCTTGTGTGTAACAATGGGACCATATTGTCAATTATAATATTGATGTACTGAACATTCCCTATTGAAAATTTTAGCTGTGCTTTATTATTATGGTTATACTGTAATTTTGATATTATGTTTATAGGTAAATATCGATTTGGGAGACATCGTTACTTTTATCGAGAGTATTACTCCTTAGAATTTAAATAATTAAAGTTTATATTTATACATCGTCTTTTTTATTTAAATAAAACCCTTATTTATGCGGTCATCTATTTAAAAGGTCCTTAAAATTATTTAATTTTATAAATATTTTATTTTAAGTTTTCTTCATATTATCTATACGCATAATTTTTTGTCATGTTTTACTCGGCTTCGCAATTGCAATATTCCGCTGCTCAGTATCTCTGAGTCAGCTGAATGAAGTATATTGTTGTGCCGTGTCATGTTGTAAATGTAACCCTTTGTCAGGTTCCAAATCGGAGGCGTCGCAGTTCAAATTTGGGAAGCCCTCACGACGACAAGGTCCAGTGATTTCTACAGGCGATTTTACTTTCGTGAAGGATAGAGAGTTCCCTAATGGAAAGACTAGATGGAAGTGCTCGCACTCGGACAAATGTTCAGCTAACATTTACACCATTGACGCTGATGTTGTATTGTTCTATGATAAGCATAATCATGAGTAGCATCAAGCTTAGGGCTTCTATGTCAACTTTCACCTTTTACCAAAACCAAGTTCTTTGTAAGCCCCTGGCCATTATGCACACTAATCACCCCACCTAAGTATATTAAATATAAGTACTAACTATCTTCAGGAGAACGATATCTCTAATTAGGTATATGGGTTTAGCTTTGCGGCGTCATCCCGGCTGTTAAACAAGTGGGATGATGTTCGTTCTACGCGGACCTGACTAGAAGTAGGCTTGCTTTTTGTAGCAAAAAATGATATATTTTTGTATGCATTTATAGTTATTTACATCATTTAGTTGTAACATAGAGCAAACATAAAAAAATGCTACTATAATAGATATATATGTTTAATGAAATATTTAGAGATTAATAAAAATACTTAAATATATCCATCATTTTTTATTTTATTTTACCTTTCAGCGCGTATTTCATGCAAAATAAGACACCGGTTGCTTCTTAATTTCGTTGTTATTGTAGGCAAGGTACACGCAGCATACATACCGACGGGGCGGGGTAAGAAGAACCTGGTTCTCGACGGGTTCTCGTTTACTGAGTCACCTCCTGGTTACTGGGTGTGTGCCCGCCGGAAGAACCTCAAGTGCCGGGCGACGGCCCGTACCAACAAACGCGGGGAAGTCATCCGGTTCGACAATAAGCACAACCATCCGAAACCCAAGTTCTATAGTAAAACTACTAAGAAAATGATCACTCTTTAATTATGGATATGTTGTCGATGTTCAATCAGGAAACTAGACCAGTGCATTAAAAATATTTTATGATGTCATTGTCGATTTTGCTTGAAAAGTTTTCGTATGAATATTTTTGTTAAAGTAGTGGCATTAATACTTTCTTTAGAGAAAGTATTGAAAAATACTTAAAAATCAGGCTTCATGGCTGATTTTTTAATCGACAGATAACTTTTATCTGAGCAATAAATTCGTCAGTTTGAAAGCTTTTGTATAAAAATACATCAAGCTGTTATTTTTCCTCAGTTATAAATATCTTTATTTTTAAATAATTATTTAAATAAAAGAAAATCGTAAAATTGCGTATTATTTGTATATTTACCCTACATAGACACAAAAAGAGGGCGCAGCTAACAGGGTTTGTTACAAAGGTTGGGATTCTGCAGATTGCTGTGAAAAATATACCGATGCGTAACTAAAAAAAAGTTTACATAAAGGATACCGTAATAAACCCGACCGACAAGGAAAATCGAAATTCATGTTAACATATTGATAGCAGTGGTTGATGTGACCACAACGGAATAGGAAATGTGTCTAAGTATTTTTTTAAACCAACTAGTTTGACAACAAGCCACAAAATAACTATAAATCAAAAATAAACATGATCACTTAATTTATCTAAAGGCGGCGATTGGTACTTTGATTGCTTTATTAAATCACGAAAAATTTACTTTAAAGGAATGTGAAAAATATACCTATCACTTCACAAAATTTTTCCTTCACACAAACATTCTAAATCTTATTATTATTAGTTCAGATGAGAAATTGAATAGGCACTTTGGAAATTGAAAAATAAATTATTTGACTTTGACTTTCATAAGTCCCTCATGCTTCATCATCTTCCTGCCCTTGTCCCATGTTACTTGGGAACAACATGTTTTCTTCTTCCATACCGTCCTGTCCCTCTATCTCTGACTCCCTTTTCTTCCATATCAATGCTCACACAGTCCATCCATATTTTCTTTGGCCGTCCCCTTCCTCTCCATCCATCCACATTTATACAATCCTTCTGTCCCGTGTTCTGTCTGCTCTGTTCTGTGTTGTGTCTTCTGCCCTGTGTGTGTGTTGTCACAATACTTCTTACTACCAATAAAATCTTCGTCCATTCATCCGCAAACAGATCATTTGCTGGATTAAAATCCAAGAGATCATTAAGTGTGGCCAGAATGCGAGGTATTGGAGCCTTAGCACGAGCAACAGTACAAGGCGGAGGCACAGCAAACTCCTTGTGCTTTCTACCTCGAATTTTGTAAAAAAGCTGTATAGCCTCTTCGCAGGCAGGAGGAGTCCGTCTCAGCGCCAGCATAGATGGCCGATTAGGATAGTGATAAATACAAGCCTACATTCCATGCTCTCCATGATTTTAGACGTCATCTTTCATGTCTACTTGGGATGTATTTTTGTACAGTGCTTTAATATTTGTAATTTTGTTTTATATTTCGTTCTACGAATAGCTGTATTAAAGATTGGACTTCTAAAGCGAAACACTACAAAGCGAAAAATTACTTTGTTTCGATTACCTATTGTTTTTCGTTTTTTTCGACACCGACTTCGGAAAAGAAAGTTATTTTTCGCTTTGTAGTGTTTTGCTTTAGAAGTTGGTCAAATTTTTTTGATAAAAAGGATTTTATTTTTTCTCTTTTTCGTTTTGGTACCTTATATTACCATGGAAATAATTTATAGCCAGAGTACATCTCATTTCGATTCTGAGAAGCCCAAATACGACTAGTATACATTGTTTTATTACGGAGTTCCTTCCAGCTTCATCATCAGATTAGTTCGATGGTACCATTTTCATCAGTACAATTTATTTATATGTATTTGCTTCATCATTGTCGCTTAAATATTCGAGATATCTTATACCCTTCTTATACCCATGACGTACTTATTAAGGAGTTCCAGTGGCCATCAGTATGGTCTTCTTCATCAGTTACACATCACTAAATGATACTTTATATGTGTAAATGCTAGCTATGTTTATGAAAATACCAAAATCGCTATATGTCTGCCTTGATGACAATAGGAGACCATCTCGAGAGTATACCCTTTCAAACAAAATATGTTTTTTTTATTTCCGTCTATATAATTATGAAGGAAGTTATTTCCGAACATACATAAAAAAATATAAGTATCCGAATTGATAACGCCTCCTTTTTGGGAAGTCGGTTAAAAATATATCCAACCGTGAGTAGTTCTGCTTTATGAATTGACAGTATTGGTAAAGGTAATCTAACCTATATAGCTACTTCAATTTGATTTCTATATTAATGTTTTGTTCATTTTTGCAGAGGCCTTCTTCCTACCGTCCAGGGCTGGGAAAATGGTACTGATATTCCGAAACAATAAATTTTGGGTGAATAATCAATATCGGGACAAGCTGAACTGGGCATGCCGTGACAAGGATTCCAAGGGTTGTCTCTGTAGAGTCCAGACTACAATGGAAGGTCGTTTTGTTCGAGTGAAGGGTCAGCACACACACAAGCCAAATTTTACACCTGATAACTTTAATGCCTCTGGTCTAGTCGAAAATAAGCTGGAGTGGCCTGCTCCTTTGCTGAGCAAGGTTCGCCACGACCTGAATGCGTTTGAATGACAGTCGTAACTGGTTGAAAGCATCCAAGAATCTTTATATCAAGATAAGTAGATAAATGGTAGGAGGAGAAGAAATTTCAATAAGTTTTTGAAGATGTTTATTAAAGTATAAGCACCGTTAATCCCGTTAATGTCTACAAAGAAAGGACATTTGTAGACACATATACTGTTACATTCGGCCATATTTCATCCTGTTCTGTATTTGTTCATGCTGTGGCTTCTGTGGCTGTGAAAACCATGACACAATTCGTGATATTTTCAAAATGCATTCCTTTAGATATAGGATACGTGTCTTAGCTACATCCTAAACTGGTATGGAGAAGAATTTTAGAAACCATTTAGTAGTTTAAGCAAGTGACTAAGATGTATTTATCTTAGTTTTGAATGGAAGCGATGGGAAAGTTAATGTTCATGTTTTTGACAGTATAAGTATTTTCATATAATATTATAAATGAATTGTAAAATTATAATAAAACACAAGCGTTATAATTTTGTAAATTTAGTGTACAATTGTCGATTTTTGGCATCTTACAAGTTTTACTAAGAAAGAAGATATTTGAATAAATTACAAACATTTATTGTGTAGTAGCCAATTGGACGGAGCAATTAGATATTTTCGAGCTTTATGGATTCCATCAATTGCAATTTTATGTTGATATTATTATTAGGTATTCGGAACAATTGTATGTAGACCATACAGTCTCTTTTTATCCCAGCTGATTGTATGCACGGCTTAGTCCTCACTAGTTCAAAGATTTTTAGAAATTTTATTGTTAATGCAAGCCTGCGTGTTGTTCAAAAATGGTTTTGATATATACAGTGAATCTAAATTTTAAGATGGTATTTATAATACAATAATAATCTGCTAAAGCTACATAGTGTTATGGATTTATTCAATCAATTATATTTTTTTAGAACAAAAGTAGATTTTAATAATGAATTTAGTGACAGAATTATTTTCCTTTTACTGGTCTACGTTTCTGTAAACGTACTTTTAACTGTGGTTTTTAGTGTTTACTAGTCTATAAACATAGTTCGATTTAAATCGTTTTGTTTGTACTGGACCTTTTTAAATTACTATGACTGAACCTTTCAATCAATTATTTGTTTTTCTTAGTGACACACGTGTGTGAATATGGGCTTTAGCTATTTTGTGTAGGTACCTACTGCCTTTAGCTTTTTCCATAAGTTAGCAAAATAGAGAAGGCTTTAACTTAGTTATTAATTATGACATCTCATTAATTTGAATAACCTGTTTTTGTTATTTAAGTAAATCAATTTTTAGAATTAAGTTCGATTCGGAGAAACCGTATAAGATATTGTAAGATCTCAAACAGTATTTTTAAAAGTGTGTGTTTACGATACAGAAAATATAATTTCTACCCACTCATTTAGTTTTAAAGAATTAGATGGTAACAATATTTTGAAAATGTGATACGTAAGTATCAAATATAAGATATTTTTGTACACCGTCGTTTTATTTGAGAAAGTCATCCTACCACCTAGATGTGATCCGATTAGAGTGGTAGCGAAAATATGCTTTCAGCGCACTGGAGTATGTCTCGATATGGGAACCCGGTGCTGGTGGTGGACGGCTGGCGGTTCAGGAGGAACGGGAAAGTGTTCGCCGGCCAAACCACCTGGCTCTGCATCAAGTCCGACCACGGCTGCAAGTGCTATGCCGTCACCAGCAACAACCGCATCGTCGCCATGGGCTACCAACACGAACATGGCGGTGCCATCAGAAAGCGCAAGAGCGTTAAACGCGTCAAAAACAAACCTGATTCCACTGTTAAAGTCAAAATGGAATCGTACTTCACGTGATAAGCTAGTCATAATGCTTGTATTTCCAACTGAGCGTAACTTGGTCAGCTCAGAACACTTACGCTCCAGTTTGGTGCTAGTCTAAATTATAAAATTACCATTAGGTAAAGGTTGTTCTCATACCTATTATGGGCTTGTCATTTTTTTAATAAATAAATGAAATTATTTTTAAAGGCGAATATTATTTTGTTTTATTTGTTGTTATACCTCACGTCACTCTGTGTATTTAGTTTAGTTATGTCGAGAAAATTGAAAATTGACAATTTATTGTCACATTCATGTTTCATGTTATTTTATTGCCATTCTTAATTACAAAACTTTGTTGGAAGCAGTTCAACACAGGCGGATATTAACGATAAGGTGATTAGTTGCAGGCACACCCGCCCCAGAGGCGCCGCCTACGCTGGGTCTGCCGTTTCCGTTCCCTTGCTTCCCTGGACAGTTCCGCTACTGCTTGAGCAAGAGGGGCAAGCCTGCCATCGAGGTGGGCGCGCACAGGTTCTGCTTCAACGGGCGCGCGGCGAGCGGCAAGGTATGGTGGCGCTGCTCGCGCAACCCGCGCTGCCGTGCCGCCGTGCACACGTTCGGGCTGCGCGTGGTGCAAATGAACAGCGCGCACACGTGCGGCGTACGCGCCACGCCGCTCACGCCCATGTTCTGAGTGCCACTGCTTACGAACACGATGCTCAGATCTGATTAGTCAATTTGTCTGTCATCGAAGCCGAATCGACCACCGGCGAACTAAACGAGGTAGGATACGGCACAGATTTTGATCTCATAGCTAGATACAAACGGAGAACGTAGGTTAGGAGTTTACACTAGTTTACAAAAAAATGTCCTTTCAGTAAACTTTTTTTTAATAAGTTGCAATAACTGCAGCTAAAATAAGTTGAAAAACTAAAACCCGAGCACAGAAAAGTCACACTCTAAAAAGTATGAAACAAGAAAATATTCTCATCTGAATTTGTTATGTACAAACTATTCCGCAGAGGATTACCGTGGTCGTATGCCACTTTGCAGAATGTATTGTGTTGTTACCGGTGAGGATAACGGTGGCATACGAACACGGTTATCCTCTGCGAATAGAAACACACGTTTTCTGTTTAGAGTTTGTTGTTTTACATGTATCTAGATAATGCGAAAAATTAGATAAAAAATAGTTTTCATGACTTTGACGGGATATAACTCGCAAACAGTACGCTTGACAAAAATATGATGTACCAAACCCTAGCTTTATTTTCAAATCCCTGTTCATGATGGGGTGGGAAGTTTTTTTTTTGTTCTTGACTTGGTGCCCTCTAGAGGGCGCCATATTCAATTTAATGTGACGTCACAGCCTATAACCAGCGGACAAACAAGACGCTTCCAAAGACTCATTTGTCAAATTATGATAAGTAGTTTAGAAGTTATGAGGGAGCAAATGAACATATATACATACCGGTCAAAAACATCACCCCCAATTTTGCTTCGCCGTAGTCAGTAAAAACAATGCATATGCCTTGTTATCTCTTCAGTACCATTGGTTGACTAGTAGAAAATGCCGAAGGAGGAAAAAGGAGGGATGGGGAAGACCGCCATTGCACCTTTGTGCATGTAGTTTTAATTAATAAACTCGCTCAACGCAAATTATGCATATCCATGTATACACTCATCGGCACAATTGACCGCACACCCAGGGTGGGTCTTCCTGAAAACCTCTACCGGTGGTTTTGCGATGAGTGGGGAGCAGTTTTACAAGGATTTGTTTTTATTTTTGTAAAACAATAAAAATAGAAAGATATATTGATTTTAACTCTGTGCGAGTTACAAATAAATAGAGGTAGGTACGGGCTGTTTATAAAAACAAAAGTAAATTAACAAAAATTAAAAACAAAAGACCCAGTGCTAGGCCAAAAAGGCTCCTATATGCAGCGATATTTTGGTATTCGGGTAGGGCCCGATTATCAGGGATAATGGAACAAACATACTTTAGATGACCATTTCTGGTCTATTGTAAGACACAGCTACAAAAAATCTAAATCTATTAAATAAAAAACAATTAATATTTTTGAAATGTGACGTGCTGGATATATAATTTTAAAGACGCGTCGTCTTGTTTGTTAAAAATAATCATTTTTCCATTCCAGGACAAAAACCCTGTAAACTAGTGTTATTGATATTTTTGATCAGGTGTTTGATATATTGAATGTCATTAAGCTGGACTTGACTATTGTTTCGAGTGGAAAGTCAAATTGCTCTTGTGCCTTTCCGCCGGTGGTCTAGATTTGTATACGCCTTTTGTCGATTACATTCATGTATACGCAATTGAGATTTTGCAGACTATAGTTTGCACGTTTACTCTCTTATCTTATTCTCCAAAGAGATTATTATGATGTATAATCTGTATTATAGATACTGTATTCAGTAGATACATTTAATTGGTAGATATTTTGCGCTGTGTAAAGTATACGAATATATAATAAGTTCTAGTGAAGACCGTCTGGTTTAAAATTATTTGAGACTGATTTTTTCTGCTCTTGGTATTTTTGGCCTCTACAAACGAAGGTAGCTTTTAGTGAATCAAATAAAATAAAGGTTTGAAGTTTCCACAGGCACTTATAGCATTAACCGCAAGATGCTCTCTCACAGTGTAGGAGTGTTGTCGCACTGTCTAACAGAGGCCGTCTGTCTCAGCTCCGCTCTTCCGAACCGGACGGTCTAGTTGTAGTGTACTGTACAAAGTGATAGTTCTCTTATGATATCCTAAGTATTTTTATACATTATTTTTTACATTTATTTTTTTACAATTTTATTCGTGAATTTGTACATAAAATTTACGATTGTTGGCATCGGAGCGAAGTCTCCGACGTGGTTGGTTTCGGTTTGACTATACGAATGTCAGGTTATGTTGTCAGCGGGCGCTTAGGTCATGGAGGGAATGTTGCGGAGTCACGTCATGTATACGATTAGGAAAGTAAGGTATAACAACTTGTTAAAGTAGGAACTGCATTTATTGAACAATTGACTAAATAATAATACTCATGTATACGTTGTAGTTGTAAGTTTGTTCTTTAGTGAGATCTAAATATTTTAAGATTTATTTTACATATTTTTTTATTTTACACTTTTTATATTATTTTTTGAGTACTTAAGCCTTTATTAAACCGTGGGTTGTACTTACGGGGAGTGTTGTCAGAGCAATAGAGTTAACTTGAAAGTTAACCGCACCAGTTATGTTAAGAACCATACGAATGTATACGATTATATGTTAACCTTGAAGTATTATTTTTAAAGTATTATTTTATTGTGATAAGATATTTTATTGCTATTATTATGTTTAGTCGTGAAAGTATTATGGAATTACGGTAGCTATAAGCGGCGGTTGTCGATCAGAGAATGTTTATGCTGTGTAGCTGGTAGTAGAGAGACTCGTCTCAGTGTATAGGTACAAAGAAACGATTATATTGCGCTGAAGTAACATTGGACTTTCATTTTCAGACCTCACTTCCAGTAGATTTTGTCTTCGTTTAGCAGTCATATACACCAGCCATCGTACTCATTACATTATATTATTTACAATACCAAAATACTTAATTGTTTAGCTAACCAAAAATGTTCTACCCCATCGAGTGGGGTATCGTTGTTTAGAGCTCGTTGAGTAGATGTATCGTATCTATGTATTTTATGTTTTAAAAATATTGGAAAACAAAGGAATGAGAAAGCCACCAAAGTCAGCTTGTTCGAGTTTTAATCGAACACTCAGCGATAATGCATAATTGCACCGAACGCATACCATATCCTATCATCACAAGAGAGGTGTGTCAGGTCACCATAACACCAAGCACTACTTTCTACACAGCTTTTTTAACAAAGTTTTATTCTGATGATTTTTGTCTTCCATTTGACCTATGAACTTGCGTCATAATTTTTATTATTACGTATATTTTACTAACAAATCCATCGATATATCCGATTTTTCCTTTGAAAGTCCCTCATTTTTCCTATTACAACCAACTTAATTTTGCGGTGGACGTAGAACGACGGACGGCTTATATTCTACATTTGGTACGGTACCCTAAATGTGCGAAGTCCGACTCGCACTTGGCCGGTTTTTGAAGTTACATAAATGAAGAACTAATGAAGGGAATGAGGAACTTTTTATTAAGATAACGCTTTGGCTCATACGTAATGCAGAGTTTCTTTTGAAAAAGCACGTTTCTTTCAGTAAAATTATATCTAGTAAATTCAATTTATGTAAAGGAAATCATTTTCATCATCATCATCATATCAGCCGAAAGACGTCCACTGCTGGACATAGGCCTCCCCCAAGCGTCGCCACATTGACCGGTCCTGTGCGTGCCGCATCCAGCGGATCCCCGCAACCTTCACCAGGTCATCGGTCCACTTGGTGGGAGGCCTTAGTTCCAACACAACGTCTTCCGGTTCGCGGCGCCACTCCAGAATTTTTCTGCCCCATCGGCCATCCGTTCTGCGAGCAATGTGCCCTGCCCTCTGCCACTTAAGTTTGGGATTTCTTTGGGCTATGTCGGTAACCCTGGTTCTCTCGCGGAACTCTACATTACTGATTTGATCACGCAAGGATAATCCGAGCATAGCCCTTTCTATTGCCCTTTGGGAGACTAAGCTTTCTAATGAGCCCTATTGTGAGCGTCCACGTCTCATAGCCATAGGTTATCACTGGCAACACACACTGGTCATAGTCTTTCGTCTTGAGACACTGTGTTAAGTTGGACGAGATGATACCGCGCAATTTCCAGAACGCTGCCCAGCCGAGTCGGATTCGGTGGTTGACCTCTTTCTCGAAGTTGGCCCTACCCAACTGGATCGTTTGTCCCAGGTAGACATTGTCGTCCACAACTTCGAATGTAGGGTCTCCGACCTTGATAGGATAGGATAGGAGTTGGTTCAACATTACCTTGGTTTTGTCCATGTTCATTTTAAGACCCACTCTTTCGGTGTCTCTACTGAGATCATCGGGCATTGTACTGAGGTCCGCCATGATCTCAGCCATGACCACTATATCGTCGGCAAACCGAAGGTGAGTATACTCGCCATTGACTTTGATGCCTAGCCCTCTCCAGTCCTGGTCCCTCTGCGGTCTGATCCTGAAATCGAACTGACATGGTGGCGTTTTTGTACAAACACTTCAACACTTCGATGTACCGGTAGTCAATTTGGCACCGTTGGAGAGACTGCAGTACAGCCAAGGTCTCGATCGAATCGAAGGCTTTCTCGTAGTACACAAACGCTTAACAGAGAGGCAGGTTCTTCGGTCTTCTGTATAACCTGCCGCAGCGTATGTGTCTACGGTGTTGAATTGAAGCCTTTACGGAATCCGGCTTGTTCGGGAGGCTGGAAATCGTCAAACCTGCGCACGAGACGATTCGTGATGACTCTTGAAAACATTTTGTATGTAACAAAACAGCTTTAAACTCAAATCCTGTGGTATTTTACACACAATCCCATACATTTTGTTACTGAGAAAATAAGTAACGTCTGGGGTTCTAGCACCTTGCTGTTTTTGGATTTGTTTAAAGGGCGGAAAGAGCTACTCGTAAAAAAAACTAGAAAATTAAAAGGCATGTTTTATGCACACTGCATAAATTATTCCTGATAAGAGAAGTAGCCATAGAATAATCCAAGTTGATTTGTTTTTTAAAACAAAATGAAACTGAACTATTCATTCTCATTCAGCAGATTAAGAAGCTGTGATTCTTTGTGCCGCCTTTCTCACTCTAAACTTATCCATCTACCTATCTAGACTATTTGTCCCACTGCTGGGTAAAGTCCTCCCTCTCCCTTTTGCACACAATTCTGTCTTTTGATAGTGCGGTCTACTCCTTTTGGTAGGAATCGATAACTTAAGCTAATCTTAATATTTTGATAAAAATAATGGACTATATTACTCAAATGATTTTATTAAAAAGTTAGGTAAGTTCAGACTATCAATTGAACAAATAAGAATTCAGGATTTACATTGATTTAAGTTATAGAACACATTACACAATCAACAGCCATCTAGAAACGTCTATCATTTAATGCTGAGCCGTCTAGATTACAAATAAAAGAACGTCAACAAGAAAATTGCTGGAAAAGATAAACTGCGTCACTTGCGTTTAATCATAAAGAAAATTAGCTAAAATGTTTGGGGAGGAGGAAAAGGGGTCAATTCAAGGTATTTCTTGTTAATGATTACTCTGTATTGATTCTGCCCCGCACTGCATACTTATATATAGTTAAAATAAGTAATTAATGTAGGTTTGACAAAGCAGGGCCTAACTGTGCCGTGGTTTCAGGATGGTTCTACATCCGGTCAGCGCGTGGAGGCCTGCACCTTGTGGCCGACGGACACATATTCTACGAGGACGGCGGTTCGCACCCGCGTAGGGTCACCTGGAGGTGTGCTCGGTCCTACCAGAAAGCAGAGCGCTGCCAAGTTGCCTTATGTTTGAGAGACGGACGTCTAGTATACTTTCGGGGCTCACACAACCATCCGGCGACGTATAATCCCGCTAAGCATGAGTCGAGACGTTTCCAAGTGGATCCGATGGGCAAGTACAAGATAGTAGCAGTAGCTAGTCCAGCGCCGCGCGCAGTGGTGGCGGCGCCGGCACCCCTGCTGCCGCCCGCGCCGCACGCCGCGCTGCTGCTGTAGGCCTGGCGCGACCTCCTCGTGCGCGGCCTGCTTGACCCCAGGCACGCCCGCGCACAAGGAGCGTCGCACCCCTACTAGTGCTCACGTCCCGGTACGTGTCCACCATTTGTTAATTAGTATTCTTGTGTTATGGAGGAACAAAACTGCCTCACACGCTACAAGTACCCAAATAAGGAATTGAAGCTTAGTTTTGTACCTCTGCAATTTCGGAAGCCTTATTATTTGTACGTAGTTATGCCAAAGGTCAATGTAATTCCTTTATCTATGTATACTGTTAATGTTCTAGGTTTAGTTCTGTAATATTATTATACTTCGCCGGATGAATGAGCTCGAATAATTAGCTCAGATTGGATCTCGAACACACGCAGCACAGTGTCGTAACAGATTCGTCGAGATGTCTCTCGATTTCTATCAATCTTCCATTAAACATAGATAGTACGAGGAACCCTTCGGGTTTGTGTGATATCAAACTGATCGTTGATATAGATTTTTGAGCGTATTTATACTAAACTATTGGAAAACTAATGGAATCAATAAAACAGGTGGCTGTAGACGCTTTAAACGTCGCCTTGTTATGCCTTAGCGGCTATTTATTAGGAAACTACACGATAGTTTATAAAAAAAAAAACAATGTATAACGTGAATGTGCAATATTCTCTTACCAAGATGTTTAGAAATTATGTATACAAACTGTATAGCTTTAATGATAGCGTAGCCGTCTTGTTGATGCTTTTTTATAAAATTCTATTTATTGACCGCGGTGTAGTGCGCGGAACGACTGATAGACGATGTTACGAAATACTCCAATATTTATGATTTGTATTGTATTTAGCCGTAGAGGTAGACTGTGTAGACATAATAAACCAGCTTATGAACAAAGTAATACGAGCATAGTTTTTATATTAGAAACTTATACGACCATATATTATTGTAGATAATGTACATTGTACAGTAGGGAGGGAAACGTAGGGCACTGTAACAGGTTTCCGTAGTAACATACTTATATTGTATTTACGAGACATGATTAGGTTAGAATTTATATTATTTAGAAACTCGACTGGAATTTATTAATACTCAGTACCTAGTTCAAAGATCTTATTTCCTATGCCAAAGTATGTTAGACTTTTTAGTTCTAGTTGTTATTCTTTTTTGTTGAATGAGTATTATTGTACTGTTTTACATTTATTTACTATATAATTTATTAATGGTGAAATTATTTTTGGTTATATTTATAAAAGACGTATACTGATCATTACGCTTTTTTATTTCTGTTCTCGAAAAATCCCTTGATACGTCTTAGGATTTCTTTCTTATATTGCTTCGCATCTGTTTAAGGTATAAGAATTGATTTTGTTATCAGCGCCCATAGACAGCGGGTCCTATTTGAATCAATACCAACGCGTGCATTTAGAATTCTATATATTGGAATATGGTTGCCAAGTTACCTTTGTAATAAGAATGTTACTTCAATAACCTTGTGGAATGGAATGTTTGACTCTGTAGCTTGTGAACAAATTGTTGGGCAGTGTTAGCGTCGACGTCGTTGTCGGAGGGCTCAGATGCCGCGTTGCTGAAGATGGGCGGGTTCTGGTACCGGCTGGACGGCTGCTACCGGAGCCGACGCCGCTGGGTGTGCGCGCGCGGCTGCGGCGCCCGCCTGCACACCGCCGGCACTACGCTGGTCTTCAGCGAGCTGAGGCATTTCTGCAGGAACAACAACTACACCATTTGATGTAGCTAAGTCGGGGTTTTTACTTTTGGGCGCATGATTTAGACTGATATATGCTCTCTGATTAATACTTTTTACCTGTATGTTGCGATGAAATAGGTATAACAATTTTAGACATAATTATAACCATAAGATATTGAATTATATTTTTATTAGGTATAGATTATATAACGAATTAATAGTAATATTATTAAATTTATGGAAAATGACTTACATCACCCACCGGAGTATATATAGGTGCCTATTATTATATTTTATTTTAGAGTTGAATTTTAAGTATAATATTGAAAGTTTAAAATGTAATTCGTTTAATTTGTAACAAATCTCTGGTGTAAGCTGATCCGAAGGTAATTGTTTCTGACTCTTAAAAAATATGTAGTTAGTACGACTGTCGAGTTCACTAACAATATTACGATATTCCAGTGAAAGTCATACACACGCATACTGGTTACCCGAAACTATCGTTGAACGGTTTCGTGTACCGCCCGCATAACGCGTATAGGAACCAGCCGAGGGTGCTGTGGTACTGCGCGGCCAGGAACAAGTTCCAGTGCCCGGCCACGCTGCGCACCTACAACAACGAGGTGATCGCCGTGTCGGGCGAACACAACCACGAGCGCTGACAGCACGCGGCGCGGGCGCCGGGACGTCCGCGCATGCATGACGTTACCGCGCACCTGCGCAGGATCTTCAGACTGTACGGCGAACGTCTCGGCTTGAGTACCACCCACAACGCTGTGTAGAACACAGCCATGCAGCTGGGGCTTTACTGCAACCTGTCAATGCCATCATAATTCCGCTGCGGCAAAGGGCTAGTGCTATTTGTCATGTTTAGTTCGGTCTGTCTCTCACACTGGAGCCATGACAATTTTAACACGTCATAGTAAGACCCCTGAATTGTAGTTATAACTTATAAAAGGCTCTCGAGACGTGCGCACTGTACGCTGAGTATGCATATGACGCACGCCCTACGGATGAGAGAGCGCTTGGTGCATATAAATTAATACAATTTTACATAGATCGCCCGAAACGTAGCGTACTTGCAAAATCCTGGCTGGTTATAATTACTAACCTCCGTGACGTAAGAGTTTTAAAGATGTTTCGGTATTGTTTGTTATGATTTTTCTTTCGAATATGTTTTGTTAGTTTTTACATAACATGCTCTACTGCTTAAGTATAAAGATAGCATTGTTGCAATACAGGAAAGTATGTATTTATGTGAAGTGGATTAGAAAAAGCTTAAAATGACAGTACATAGTGATTTATTGAATTTATACGAATAATAAAGATTATAAGTAGACTTATTAAAGAAAAAAAGGCAGTACAGATCTCGAAATTATAAAACCTTTTTTTCCATTATTATCTAGGACAATTAAAACCTATGTAGTCAAAAGAATAAAATCTAATAAAAACATGATTTTAGACAATGATATTCAAATAAACAGATACGTTATACTCTCACAAAACAATTGAAAAAGTGTTCCGCGCATCAGCGGCAGCACACATACACACTTTTCATTCATCTGACATTTCACTACAAGTCGAAAGGGATGGCTTGATAAAACAAACAAGAAAAAAAGAGACAGCTAGTGTTTGTCACTTGCGTGTGAATATAATCAAACATTATTCTGACCACCAATGTTGTTATCTTTTTCTAAAATATCAGAATATTAGGAAAAAAATTAAATAAATTCGTAAATTGAGGCGTTTTGCGAACTTACATATGGTATGAGATCCCTTCTGTTTTATGTACGTTGGTATCATAATTAGTACAATTTCTAAATACACACGATGGCATTTTTATTTATTTTGTTTTTGTTTCAACAAAGCTATCGCTCTTCGCCATGCGTGACATAAACTAAATACTAAAGGTCACAATTGTGACCTATTATTGCGCGCTCATAAGATATCTGTTTATTTGATATCATTGATTTTGGACGAAAGTTTTTTTGGTAAAGTTAAATTTATATCTACGTAGATCTTAATTTTAGGTCATAAACCTAAAGAGTATGTTCCTAAATGCCATGTTGTTTCTTGTCACGTTAAATATTATTCACCTATTGTTAATTAGTTGCTGTGTATGAGGCAGTCTGAGAACTTATAATAATGAAAGGTGTTGTGTTTCCATGCGACGCCCGTGCCATCGCCTCTCATAGCTCGAAGCTGCCTCGCTGAAAGCAATAATACTATATTAAGATATAATAATATACATTTTGTTTATTTACACGTTAAGTTTAAATCTTATTATGTAGATTCGAAAAATAATTGAGCAGGTTTATTCAGCTGTAGAGGCAGTCTGCGAAATGTAACTAATAGAGTATCTTGTGTATGTGATCTTTGTCTTTTGGTCAATATGTAATCTATATGTAGAGCTAAAAGCAATTTTAAATAATTCCTTAAAGGAATGAATTAATTTATAAAAATAATTATATTTAATATTTTTAAATTTATCAATGATTTAATATAAATGTAATTGTAGCAGAATATACAGTATCAGCAACAAATATATATGATATAATAAATACAATGTTTAATCAAATGCATACTGAGATAGGTTTTGAGGTATTTTTCCGTGTAGTGTTAGTACTGATGTAAAACGATTACTTTTCTATTTTCTACAGCTTTACTCTTTGTGAGAAACGTTTTTGTGTAAATATTGATTAAATTCTTATACATATATGCGACTATTATTGTAGCAGGATATGTAGTCATTTCATTAACACAGTAGCTTAAAACTTGTGTTTAGTCGAAGAAAGTATGGACCAATTAGAATCGCCATGTATTTGTGTGAGCCTTCGAACGTTCATGCGACGCAGGTTGCGGTATGTTCAGTCGGAAGTTCATCGGTACATTCGGTTGGCGGTGTGGTGCACGCCGCCAGCCGGATGTCGGTGGTGACATGTTGGGTTTTGACGCAGTGCCAGCAGTGTACGTGCCTTCGCGGACGGGCAAGTCGCTGCTGCTGCACGACGGCTACACGTTCTACCTGAAGAACCTGCAGGCGCACGGCAGGAAGCAATGGTACTGCTCGTCGCGTGACATGGCGGGCTGCCGTGCCGACGTCATCACGGCGCCCGCAAGTGACTGTCCCGGTGACGTGCTGTTCCTGGTGCGCGGCCGTCACATCCACGCGCCCCCCAGCTACTACTTCACGCCCGACGGCAAGTACGTCAGGAAGAAGGATGTGTACCACAGGTATAGATAGCGCCTATACGCGATATGATTTCACTAGGTTTTTTTTTTTTCAAATCAATTTACAGTTTTTTTTTGTCTAATTTTTTTTTGAATCTTTTATTTTGTATTTTCTTTTTAATTTTACTATTATGGTATGAGATTTTTGTATAGTTTGTAAAAACAAAAATGTAAATTGAAGTTCCTAAAGTTTAGATACACAAGTGTTTTTTTTAAATATGTATTTTTATACTTATATCGTACAAATTATTAAATGTTGATATTTTGCTAACATAGCGATTGTTTCGTTAATGAATTGTTGTAAAAGATTGAATCAACTTTTTTTTTGTTTAGGTAGTCTTAGTTGTTCTAATCTGGAGCCAAGTGTTAATGGTTTGGCAATTGATAATGAAATATCATAGGAATTTGTTAAAAAGAAAAATGTGTGGTCGGGGGTCCCCGCTAGGAACGAAGTCGCTTACTCCTTGTACGAGAAAGAATCTGTACAGATTCGGTAAAATTTGTAGTACCTATGTATTTCAAAAAAATAAAAAAATTACCGGTAGTATACTCTGACCATCAGACCGCCATACTTGTTTATACCAACTTGACGATAATATACGAACTACGCCGGACAGAACCGAAGGTCTCGTTACGTGACGATTTCTACCAGGTCCGATTCCTACCGCAAGCCGTGTTAATAAACCTCTTTCCAAACTTTTGACGGTTTTCAAATTTCAAATCTCGAAGAAACAGATTTTGGTAGTTTAGTTGAAGATTGACTAATTGCCTTGTCGTTTGTGTCCTTGGAAGAGAATAAGTTAGTTGAAGCGAGATACCGACTAGCCTATAAAATTAACAATGATTTAGTAACAAAGTCATAATTTTATTTAACAAAATCAAGTTACCCTGGAGACTAGTGGGGACCACTTTTCAAGACCGTCATCTGTCATAAGTGGAGATCACATAAATTAGTGAACTTGGACCTGATCTATCTTTATAACTAAAGTTGTATAATATACCCACCATTAGAAAGCTATAAAAAAAAAGTTGAGCCGCCCTAAAAATATTTATAAAGTATAAACAATATAGAATGAACTAATCGGATGAAAAAAAAATACAAGATTCAATTTGAATAATTTTTTAACGCGTTGTGTAGGCACCTAAACTCCATTTGCGATAACATTAGACGTTTAAATTAGACCATTTTACAGCCCGTTCAACCGATTTTGACTTCTATTGCGTTGGTGATACGACAAATGGTAGATGTAGTAAACAGTTGGTTTTGGTAACAGGTTTATGCTTTTTATGTCATCCTTATATTTACGGGATAGAACTCAAAATCGGTTGAACGGACGGTAAAAAGATTTGGAATCATGTCTAATGTTATTTCAAATGGAGTATAGCTACTTATAATTGTCTAGGTTTTATTTTTCTTAAAATATAAGAAGACTGCATTATATTTTACTAAAAAGTATTTTATCTTGGATTGTAATATACTGACATTAAGATAAGTTTGTTGTAGTGAAAGCCCAAGAAATAGATTTAAGAATATACCAATCAATTATTATTGGATATATTTTTATGCTTTGAAGAACAGTTTTTTATTTAGTTGGCTCATAGCAGCCTTTCTTCAATGTATTCAGACTATCTATGGAAACGTACTTAATGTGCAGACTATACGTCCGTAGTTGTGTATATTTTTTGCAGTGTTAACTTCTAACAATGTCATTTGTTCTGGTGGAGTCAGGCTTGTATTTTCTTGGTTTAAAGCAATATTACTGTGACTGAGCGCCTCTCTATATGACCGACGTAAAATAAGTTACTTTGCGATCGGTAGCTTTTACAATATTGCCATGTGTGTGCCCTTCATATGATACGACGTAACTATTTTATATTATTGAGGCAAATGTAACCATGTGGTAACGTAGTATGTAAGAGATAAATCAGTGACTCATTGTTTATCGTTAATAATTCGATTCAAAGCTTGTCATTAATGAATTACGATATCGTTTACGAACATTTGACATGGCATTTCATGCAATATTTATGACATTGGTAACTTGAATTACATTAAATCTTCACAGCTGCTATATTTTTCATGTTGATCTCCGGAGATTTTCACCGCCTACAATAAAATCACATTTTTTGAGTAATCCATTATGACCTTCATAATGAATTACGATATCGTTTACGAACATTTGACATGGCATTTCATGCAATATTTATGACATTGGTAACTTGAATTACATTAAATCTTCACAGCTGCTATATTTTTCATGTTGATCTCCGGAGATTTTCACCGCCTACAATAAAATCACATTTTTTGAGTAATCCATTATGACCTTCATATTCATATTCTTTTTCTTCTTCTTTAATCTTTCATTGAAAATGTCAAAGGTTATCTCTGTGCTTCTATAATAAATTATACTTCGTTCTAAATGATCTTTTTAGAACCGAACCGAACCGAAAAGTTACTTAAAGTATGTTACAGTAGGTAAAACTTTGAGCTGTTTTTGCCTTTGAGCGAAACCAGCGTG
The DNA here is from genome assembly GCA_964057195.1 of Orthosia cruda. NCBI lineage: Eukaryota > Metazoa > Arthropoda > Insecta > Lepidoptera > Noctuidae > Orthosia > Orthosia cruda. The sequence goes on from OZ059829.1 coordinate 40,948,361, forward strand.
CTGTGAGAGACAGCGACGCGCGACGCGTGGAGTCGAGCATATGGAGCGGGGCTCACATTTGAACGCCTATTAGTTTGTGTTTTGACAATATAATTTACTAAAGTAATGTTATTATTCTTAAGAACGGCAAAATACTCTGTAATAGACTAGAAAGTTTTATTAAAGGGTATGAATGAATGAACAGTGTTTCCCTTAGGCCCACGCAATGGAACGTGATCGGGGGAGGCGTGGGCGGCTGACGTAGTACGGCCCTACGACTGCGTATTACGCAAGAAACACTGCTCGTTTTGTTTGTATACAATGCTCGGCAATTGAGAAATGTTTTATGTACCTTTCAGGTGGGACTTAGATTAAGATGGCTAATTAAAAAGTGGTTGGCTGCTTGGTGCTTTTTAAATGCCTTTTTTTATTTTGGCAAGGCATTCCGAATAAGAGTAAAATTTCTTTTGATTTGGAAACAAGCACTAATTTATTCTGTTAATAACAAGATTTAAAGAAAGTACCATACATTTTTAATTCAAGTACCTAAATCTGTAAAGTTCCAAAACTTAATAAGCGTAATTGTCTGTTTTCCTACTAAAGGCGACGACATAAGTCCCATCACAAATAGTATTCTGAATATAATACGCGCGGGCCGTTACTATCTATCATTGCAATATCGGTTGTATTTGAGAGGACATGAATTGCGCAGTTGTGACGGATCAATACCTACAAAGTTATGAAAGAAGAAAGTTCCGCAGGGCTCGGGGAATCGCATGGGCGTGCCCTCCATCTCCCGCGCTATAGCCTAGTTACGCCCTGTATGCCCTAATTTGACGTACTACCCTCGGCCCACCCCACGCGGGCGCCCGCTGCGTTCTCCACAATCCCCCGCCACGCCGCGCGCCCGCGCCCCGTGCGTGAGTAAACACGCTGCGTAGTAACTCGTGACGTAGCGTGTTTTGATACATAATGCTACTATGATTTATTTATAGATTCCCGCTCTCTACTACCGACTGATGTTTACGCTTATTAGTTCTGTTGTGGGAACGAAACTAATTCTCACTCAATTAATGAAACATTATAATGAGCATCTAACGGTGCTGCGACCTTTTCGGACTGCATTCGTCCGGCCTGCGAGTTTTAGGTTTATCTGGTTACGTGAGCAGGTTTTGGAATTTATGTTAGTTATTTGCATTAATGCTAAGTAGTCATGGCATGGGTGCGTTCGTGGCGCCGTAAGTAGGGTAGCGGAGCACACGACCGGGGCTGGGGTCATAGGCTAGCTCACAAATTACTAGCTATGCAGATTTGATTTACTACGTCTCGTAGCCTGACGCACGCACACGCAGCCAAAGTTGGTCCCCTCGCGTGGCTGTAGTGAGTACAGGCGGTTTGTGTGTGTGTGCGTGCGCTGGGCTGCGAGGATGTAGGTTGTTAGCGCGGCTAGGTTCCGGGGCGCGCGCTACGCGGTGCCACCACGCGGCGCGCTCGGCGCTCCAGACATGCGCGCGGCGCCACGCTCATCCTGGTGATGGTGCCCCAATCGATAATGCCCCAGAATCTTACTCCGAGTGCCCCTTCCCGCTCCTCTCCCAGCCCTAGCTCACCATACCCGTCAAATTATAACATCCCATTGTAGTAATAAGGTCGTTTTTACATCCCCGCTTCCGCTAATGTTTCCGTTATGGTTAATAGTAGCTATAAAGAATCTTTTGAAGAAAATGTTGTTTCTTTATGTTTCAGTATTTTAAGAATGGAAAACGGCCTATGTTCCTTTTATATGTGCGTATGAATTATTAATGTAATGATTACTTTTGTAGATTTCAAAGGAAATGTTTGAGTTTGTGACTGTATAATGTAGAATGTTATCTATAAGTTTTGGAACGGAGTTGTTTTTGTTTTTCCTTGTATATATTCTATGGCTTGCTGATGATGGTTGGTGCGAGTGTTGAGTGGGTTGTTGGTTATCTTCTAGCGTGGGAGTCGTCGACGTGGTGCGTGCATGCGCGCGTGCCGTCGTGGCGTAACCGCAGCGTGTCCGTGCTGCACGCGCCCTCCTGCTACGTCACCGTGCACGACCGACACCTGTGTGATTGTCTCCTGCGACGGTCAAGAACTTCATTATAAATGTACTTCTTTTTTACTAATAATGTGAGCAATTTGAATTGATGTTTCTGCCTTTATCTTTAAGTAAATACTTATTTATTTTGTTAATATTATTGAAAAAAAAAGTGTAAATGCAGCTGTTCATAGTACAATTATTTCACTTATATAATTATGTTTAAAGTAGGAACCTAGAAAAACACCAGTCATCGAATACGCACATTACATTAATGAAGGTACTTTAGGTACCTACGAACAAGAAGGTACGATTCATGATTAGCTCGTTTTTAATGGGAACATCGTAAGCCTGCTATGTTAAAAACAAGTTTATGATGTTTTAAATCAAAAATTTAGGTACAAATAACACAGTCCAAGTTAATCTTAGGTACCTACGTTATTTTAATAGTACAAGTTTCCGTATTTGAGGAATGCCTCATGTTAGTTTTTATTATTTTGATAAAACAATACATATTATCAATTTTTAATGGGAAGGAAATGTTCAAAAATATCGTTGACATGTGTTTTTAATGTGTCGCCTCGATTTCGTTCCACATTTAAAATGTCTTCTATTTGTTTTATATTGAGTAGATAGATAATTCCATTATAGATTATAGAATTTTTCCACGTACTGAAACCTCACGATGTGAAGTGTGTAATCTATAAATGTTAGGTTTATAAATAAGAGCACCTTGATCGCCACGTGGTTACAAAATGCTGACGTGGCGTAAAGTTGTACTTTACAAGCACAGATAATATAATACTACAGGTACAAGCGACCCACGATCGGTACTGTAGCACTGACTACCTTAATACATTCTACGATGCCGCCCATAAATATTACAAACAATTCAATTGTGTAAATGTTTAAATAATTAATATGTATTTAGTTGTTAAGTACAGATTTTTGTTGCTCTACGTAGCTATTGTCTATTTCTAGTTTCGTAACTTAAATATATTTATTAAATTTTGCCACAAATACATGTTCAAATTAACATAATTAATACTTAAGTTTAATTTAGCATCTAACCGCATTTAGTGCGTACAAAAGACGAACTCTGCGAGTTAGCCCATCATTAATAAAATAACATACAATATTTGGGTGAAACAGGCGCGCTAATCGTCGTGAGTAAGATACGGCGAGAGGTCACAGCTCAGTCCCTACACGCCCTTAGTTCAACGTTCTATTTTTAGTCCACTGAGGACGTATACTCGTGTAGTCGTACAGCCGACTGTAGTTCCTACGCACTGCGCATGCCTCGCTATCAATGAAATTATTTCTGAACATTTTTTATAGTATTACGCAGGGCTCCGGACCTGTTTTTCTATCCGTTGCGTAATCCATGACTAGCTTGTTTCTATACAGATGTGTTTTGTAATATTTAAACATATTTTTCTAACCTTAGGTTGGAGTTCTATCAAACCGGATCTCGGAGTAACTGTAGGCTTGATAAAGCCATGACATTTATTATCGCATTCCTTATCCCGTTTTTAGATTTGGTTATTAGGTACCTACAAACTTAGTGATAGGTACTCGTTTTTGCTTGATATATAAAGAACAATCATATCTACTTCCTAAATATTTACCTGCCTATCTATATCATTGGTATTCATTCTGTTTCATCAGTAGGAAAACAGGGTGACGATGAATATTCCTAATTTATATTCTAGGCTTCTAGCAAAAGTAATGCTTCTTTAATATACAAAAGAACAGGATAAACACGATGGACTGCCTTAGCACAAACACACATCACTACTATAGATAAAATGTAAGTTTGTTTGCGATAGAAAAAAAACTATAGATGGCACTGTTACCAAAAAACAACCATACTACATTCCCTAGCAGCAGGTGATTCACAGATATCGGCGATCTTTTTTTAAAGCGCTCGTTCCAATCAAAACAGTTTTGTTTTCCACATGAATTTTTCCGCACTTTGATTATAATGCGTTGTAGAAGAATAAACATATTTTGTTGAACCAAGTCTTTGATTTTAACATTTATGTCTTTTTCTTTCAACTGTGGTCTTAAGACTAATTAGTTATTGTAAGGTACTCGATACTGGAGGACGACAAAAGGAGCCCGCAGTTATACTACCTGAGAAATACGTACCTTGTACACAAAATCATGACCGTCCTCGGATCCTGTGGTACTGGTCGAGTAGAAAGTCCAACAATTCTATCGCTTTTGTATTGATGTTGCGAAAGAATTCTTGGATTTACTGGAGGACTTCTTGGAGTATACGACAATCGTTGTATAGCCGCCCAAACACACATGGTCCATATAGGTACTTTCAATTAGAGCTACTGTAGTCCTAGTGAGCTTGTGCAGCTGTCAATATTTATATAATATATAGTTGCTAGTAATGTCTGAAAGCATATTTTTAACCGACTTTCCAAAAAGGAGGAGGTTCTATGTTCGACTTCATGTTTGTTTTTTTTTTTTTTTTTTTTTTTTTGTGTATGTTCACCGATTACTCCGTCAATTGTGGACCGATTTTGAAAATTCTTTTTTTGTTTGAAAAAGTATGCTCCGAAATTGGTCCCATTTTAATTTGGTGAAGATCTGATGAAGAACTTCGGAGATATACAACAGAACTCTTCAATAAATAACGGCAAATCTCTCGGGTTTGCTGCAATCGCGTGTCTGTTTGTTGTTTATAACATTTCATAACATAACATCACGCCAGTTCGCTCTTAAGGGGTAAGCAGATCTCTCATTTCACCGGTTATGTTCAAGTTTCATGAAATCTATTCTGGCGAAATAGTTCCCTTACTAACTTGCCTATTAGGTACGTACAACTAAAAAGTGAAAAATAAAAAAACTTTTTGCAAAAAAATACTACCGACTTCCAAATACAAAACTACAAAGTGAAAAATAACTTAATTTTTTGAAGTCGGTGTCCATAACGCAAAAAAATGGTACCTACGAAAGACACCGACTTCAAAAAATTAAGTTATTTTTCACTTTGTAGTTTTGTATTTGGAAGTCGGTAGTATTTTTTTGCAAAAAGTTTTTTTATTCCTTGGGCATTTAAAAATCAAATCGGGGTACTTACATCATTCGACAAAGACATTTTATGAAGAGGTGACGTCGAGAAATTGTGATAAAATTGAAGCGGGGACCCTGATATACCCTCCGCGCCCCGCCGGTCATCAATATCTCCTTAATACCAAATCTTTTTACCAATTACCATTCATTAGGGGCGGAATAATTCGAGGACATTATGTAAATAAATTGATATCGATATTGAATTATAGATACCTAGGTAGATAAAATTATGACGTCAATTGTGCCAACGTTTATAGCAAATACATTTTCTCGTTAAAAATTGTCAGTTAAGATTTAAGGTACTTATTTATTTAGGGAGCTAAGTGTTGATTCTTTCGGCTTGTCCCCTCAGGTCAGGCGATGACCTGCTTCAATGATAAAACGAAAGATAAGTATAGTCAGTCTCTAAGTGACAATAAATAATGTCGTTAGAAATGTTAATTCTAACTCATAAAACTTGTAGTATATGAGATTTAATTGGTTTGAGAGTGGTACTGTTCCAAAAGGAGTAACTTTGGATCCTTAAAATGCAACAAAAAATTAAATCTCATGTATATAATCAACAATTCTGCTTGCAAAACTTGCACTAAATACAGCGAGAACAGCAATGAAGAACTAGGGAACTTTGCTTGAATGAATCAAAATGAATCGCGCCATCTGCCATATCTCTAACTAAATAAAAAGTTTTAAATCCGAGCAGCATTTCTAGCCCGTAATAATAGTATCTCGACGCATCGATCCGTACGTCTTTGTACAGATCTCTACCTGCCCGTTCTGGGAACTAAAAAAAAAACGTCTAGACGTCCTGCCTTTTGATGCTTTTTCTATTTAAAACATGTTTTTATGGAATACTTTGATTTCTTTCAATGTTCTAGCGCCAGGTGCAGGTAGCGAACCGGCTTCAAACACTTTTATTTGGGTGTAAAGATATCTTTCGTTAGTTTCACGTTGCCTAAAGAAATCTATAGCGTTATTTTTTATGCTAGTCCTTAAACCAGTCCCTTGCTTTTGTATTGTAAGAATTCAACAGACAGAATACATATAGATAGAGAATTTTAAGTGTATTGTTCACAGAGAGGTTCACAGAGAAGGGTACATACGAATCTAACAATATGATTAGCATATTCGAAACGGTTTTTTCTTATGCCCATAGAAACCTAAAATAAAACAAAAGTAAACGTAAAAAATCAAGCAATACATAAAGAAATGGAGCGGCACGTCGCACAATATAATAAGAAAATGGTGTGCTTAGATGACGGAAGTTAAACATTTGTCTAGCTAACAGTGTGTTATTGAAGGAGATATTGTATGTGTCACAGTTTTCCTCCTCCACCCGGCAAAGGTTCAAGACGCAAGCATGAGGGAACTGTTTACGGTTTGTATTAGTGCAAGTGATTACTTGCTTGAATGAAGTGAGAAGAGTATAAGTCAATAACAATGTTTAGCATAGTCCAACGTTTAATTTTGAACGCGCTCTTACTACGCCAAAGTAATCTAGTTAATTAGACGAATTTAGTAACATAATTTGAAAAGAAGGGAGTCGTGCTAAAATTCACTCACATCGATTGGTTTCAATAAGGCATAGTTTTGCATTGATTTAATCCAAATCTGGTTGTAATCATTTAAAGTTCAAGTAAGTATGTAACATGTTTTCTCTCACACAACACACATGTTTGAGATAGCAAGCAGCTGATCCATTCTATGTTTTACTTGCATTCTTAGATTGTATTCAAACATCAATATAATCGCTATTCACTGAGAAATAATTTTTAGAAAGCGCTCCGTAATGTACTAGCAGAGTATTATTGTGATAAGGGGAGAGAGTATTCAATTTTAAGTACAGTTGTGAAGCTTAATAGCGTAGCTTCTCGAATACTTAGTTGTGGAGTGCCTCAGAACGATTTCGTCATGACCCTATTGCCCGTCCAACTAGTAAACACCTGAAGAAGTACCACAGGCATTCTCCGTACCGTTACGGTGAACAAACTGGACAGCCGACCACTTGTTTAGTTCAATTGAAATGTTAACTTGATTACATTTTTTTCTCAACGGCAACACTGAAGACTAGCTACCAAGGAAGAGTTCGATTTTGATCTCTATGTAAGGAGTGTTACCGCCTATCCGCCTCCACGAACATATTTTTAGCTCGTTGATTCGAGTTTAATGTACTAAAAGTTGTTTACTAAGGTTAGTATATATCTAGAGTCATCGTACGGCCGAATCTTGGGTTTTCCACGAACGCACGCGCGTATGGCTTAGTAAGTGTAGCAATGACCTTAATGATTTTCGTTACTACTTATAACAGATTGAATTTTTTTCCAAACATTTATTTCGTATGTTGATTTTTTAGCCCTTTCAATTTTAACGAGCTTGTATTGTGTTGTCTATCCAATGTAATAAAATGGTATCTTGATATAAGTGCGTACGAAGAAGTTCTGTGTTCCTTAGACGGATTAAGGAAGGTACAGAATATAAATCGTTATTTTTAGGAAGAGACGAAAGGAGAATGTTTTCCATGCATTATCTAAGTAATGTAAAAGGACGGCGAAAGCGTGGGCGGCGAGCGATACAAATTGGTACGTACTCAAGATATGTGAATAAGTTATTGCTTATTACTGCACTAATAAATGTTAAACCGTTGTAAAAGATCATAAAATATTGAAGAGCTAATTTACATGAATGTTTAAGTTGAATCTCTCTGATAAAATCGTTATTTCTTCTAGGCCTACCGGGAAGCAGATGCTCGTATCGATATTATACGGATGTAGATACATCTACAGTTAGCTACTGTCGGTCGGGTGGCGGATGGTGGTGGTTGGTTGCTAGGCATGCCTCCGCCCTAATATTTTTGTTCACATTAGGGAGCGTGGGGGCACCATGCCAACCGTCTGCATTTAATAATACCATACATCATAAATACAAATGGTAGAGAGCTTAAAAAGGATCTTGTTCAGAATGGATGATGAATGAATGCTAAAGAATAACCTAGAGCAAAAAGGTGCCTAATAGCTGCTGCTGGTATATTTCGCGTAGAATTTAATTATTATTACAACCCTCTCAGTTTGTTTATTAAGCAAGTATTTTACAATTTGCCCCTTTTGCTCTGGGACTTGAAAGTTACACAATCACAATATTAATTTTAAAACTCTTCAGAACTAAAAAAAATTAACGAAATGATTTACATAACTAGGTATAATTTTCGAAAATATTCGACTGTAGAGAAGAGCTCGATTTTGAAGATGGCGTGGCCCCTAATTATTCTGTTTTACTAACCGATGTGTAGGTACTTCGAGTTAAGTTAAGACGGATGTGAGTTGACTATATTATATAGTTTATTTTTTGCCACGTGTTTTTAGACTATCCTTAATTATAGGTTGCTGCACTAGCTAGTTAATATGCAGAAATGCTAATTGCATTGACGTCAATGAAGTACCGTTTGGTTTGCAAGTGCTAATGACCTTTTAAGTCGTAAAATCACTCGAATATTACAATTTTTATTCTTTATTTCGAAGCACTACCTGTGGAGATAGGCTTCTGATAATCAATATCCGGTCTTGCCCATTGTATTGTATCCCATCAAAGTTCGCTTTCTTCGTCTTTATTTAATGGCTCCCGTGCACAATGACTAATGTTGCCCCTACGTTTATTGATGGTTGATTATATCTACTTGGTTAGTATTTTTGTATCTATTATAATGGAACAAGAGATTTTGAAGTGTGACTTACCTACTTGTAATTGTGTCTAAGCAAGTAATACAACATTTATGTAATAAAACTTAACAGGATTGATTTAAACATGAAGAAACAGATACGGAATTGACTAACACATTTCCTTAGATACGAATACGAATAGAAAAGTATAATTTTCTTTCAATAACAGAGAACCGTTAACTACCGCATGATTTGTCGTTGGTCACATTCAATAATTCAGTAATGACATTTCTATGAAGCTAATGATCTGTATTATTCTGTATACAGAAATGGCCGCTTTCCTGGTTCCGATGTACCTAACGGGATTACAGAATCATGTCTCCTGTTATTCTGACATTGTACAGAGAGAAGAAAGCAATAAATTATTTATCATGGAAACAGCGAAGACGTGTGTATCGTTCCGTGAGAATGGTCGTGTGCCATTAAAGCCAGGTAGCCGCCCCGTTACTTATTGTTCTGCCTGGGTATCATCTAATAGTGCTTGCCTACATTGTCTTTCATAATTGCATGGCTGCGCCAGGTACTTGGCCGTTGAAGTAGGTTTTTTGCCATCGCATTCAAAGCTAAATTGGTTGGTTTGAACAATATGCTCTTGCTTGTCTTAGAAGTTCAAAGAGATACGATTAAGTAGGGTGAGGGGAGAAAAATGGAATAATGATTCCGTTTGTGGTCTTAGTTTATAATGATTTAAGGTCTTGTTTGACGAATAACCTTTTAGAAGACTAATTCTCTTTTAGGACCAAACTAGGTATACTTACGAGTATTAAAACTCTTGACAAAATATCCGCAAATATTTGGTTAGTATCTAGTAAACCGGCCGGCGTTTACCATATTGCGTCACAGTAAAAATGTTTGTAACTTCTGAACCACAAACATCGAATTTACAAAAGAAAGAACATTTTCCTCAAGCTTAGAACTAAAAAACAGGTCAGCTACAGACGCGGTTCACCAAATTCCATTAAAGAAACTAAAGACTGCATCTGTGACGGTCGTTAAGTGAAGCATTAAGGTATGATGGTAATCTCTCTAACGGTAAAACTGCATTTTTCAACTTGTTTCTCGTTTACTGCAATCCGCATGTCGGTCACGTAATCCAAGTAATTATAAATACACTGTCATGCAGGCATGTTACATTCAATATGAATAGGAAATCTTAATATTAAATACAATACCGATATAGGACATAGTTGGAATATTAAGGAATTTGCGACAGTGGCGCCCTCGCACGCCGCGGTGGTAATAAGTGGAAACAGAACGGTGGAGTCTGTTCTGAATGTCTTAGTTTTCTCAAGGTTCCAGTGTAGATGGCGTTGCCCGCGAATACTTTGCGCGTCAAGATGATTCAAGTTAATAAAGAAGTTTTGAAGATGGGTGGGGCGATTTTGGCGCTGCTTTAGTACAGTGCTTTGTTTTCGCGGATGTTTTTTCTCAAAGATATTGCATATAAATTATCACTACTTATCGTACATGAGTAGCTAATGTAGATTTAATTATGATGATAACTAATAATTAACGAGTCAAGAAAGAAAGAAAACTCTGAAAATATTACAATTAAAGTAGGTGTATGTCTTCGCTACAATCGTCGGTAGATGGCAGTACTAGTTCTGAAACGGCTTGGTTTCTTTCAACAGCGCGTAATTAGCTACTCACTTAGAAAGTGTTGATAACAGTGTGACATTGCAAATTTTTATGAATCATAATTAGAGTGTATTGCATGAATGAATTGGTACTTACTTAATAAATTCTCCGGTCAATCTGTTTCTTAGTTGGACTTAGACATCTGGTTTTGTTTAGGGAAGTTTGTTGAATGATACCTGTAATGTGTTATTTTTGTATTTAGTATGTGCCACAATTCATAGGAAACCATTAGAAAACTATCTACGTAATTATAACTGTCTAGATAGTCTATAGTCGCAAGCACGACTGTTAAGATAACGGGTTCGATCCCTACTCTGGAAAAATCTTACTGTGCGTAATGCTAAGGTAAGATTACAAAACATCAACTCTCTATTCCACTCACAATTGCAGGTACCATCTTCGTCATGTCCCGCCGAGGTAACCCCATGATCATCTACGAGGGTAAGAACTTCATCAGGGAGAGGTCCCGGGGCCTGCGCACGAGGTGGGTGTGCGGGAAGAAGCGTCGGCTGCAGTGCATAGCCACCATCACCACCTTCGACGGAGCCGTCATCAAGGAGTATGGCCATCATAACCATAGTTAGCAACAGCTACTATATGTTTTACCTGGTTTCTGGAAAGCAATCTTATCTGGGAAAATTTGGATTGATGGATGTATGTTTATTACTCAATCACGCCAGAACTTTGAAATGATCTGGATGAAATTTAGCACATATACTGATTACCGTCTGGATTAGTACATAGGCTATTTCTCATCCCGATATAATGTTCCCTTGGGTTAAAAAACACACACTTTTCACGTCGGTGAAGTCGCTGGCAAAAGCTATTACAGTATATAGCAGACGTTGACTTTCATACTCATGTTTATTGCTGTGATTATCTGACTGAAATAACAATAGTTTCGTTATCAAACACAGCCAAGTGATCTGGCTTTATTTGGCTGTATGTCAGCAATATTTTTTTTACTTTTTAGATATCGGGTTTTAGGATCTCTATCAGATAGGTATTAGAAATTTAGGATAGAGGAATCAGTTGCAGTATTTTTCTGAGTACAGTAATACTGAAAAGATAATAGCATTCTGGCTCAATCAAGGCATAAGTACTACTAGTAACATTATACAAAATTCGCTTTAAAATGTAAATATGCTGTAATTTTTATAAGAATTATATGGTACCTACTGGTTAAAAGTTGTTATAACTCATGAACAGAATAGGGCAAATTCTGCTTAAAAAATGGTGCTTGTTTTAGAAACACATTAGGGAAAAAACAATGGTTTCACAACCTCTTTCCAAATTTGATTATTACCTAAAGGTATGTGGTCAATTATATAAATATGTGTACCGTAATTTGTATAAACTATAAATAGGTATTTTTCCTTATACCTAGGTTGATATTTGATCAAAGTGTTTTATACTAGGAACAAGTTAGTATTATTTATAAATATAGTTTAGCTAATAATTACCTACACCGGGTGCTCAGTAATAAATAAACGAAAGTACAGACTTATTTTAATAAAATCATAAGTATTTTATTTTTTGTTTGATGCGTAAACAGAGTATATTGTTAGTTGATGAGATATTAATTAAAATAATTATTTAGTAGGTACTTATTTTTAAAGACGTCTGCGATGATTTTTTTAAGGAGCCAATCAGAATCCGGCTTTGTTTTCCTGATTGGAGAATTTGTTTTATGTCCTTGTTTTAAAATGTGGGTCCTTTTTATAAGCTCCATGATAACTAGCCGTCCTTACTAGAGATAAGGTTATCTATTAATTTGATCCACGACGAAATCGATCTAGGTGGTCAAGAAGTCAAGGTGTTGTAATACATGTCCGTTAATCCTTATATTATTTATCGCGAACAAGTTTTGGAACACGTTTTTAAAATGACAGAGACGGGATTAGGTACTATTTGAAAATGTTTAGTGCTAAGCGTATTAAGTGATTTAAGGGGGAAGCTGGCCATAAATGATTATAATTTGCCTATGTTATATAAATCACCTGCCCTGGCCTACTTATTCAACATCGCCCATCAAAAAGAGTTATATCAACGAGTTTCACACGTCCTTCAAAATAACTCAATAAAAGAACTTGTTTAGGTTTAATATATCTTTAGTGGGTCTTATTTAAGTTCCCTATTATTTTATATCACCATGTTAATGGTCCTAATTTGCGTAAGCAAGTACCTAGTTTGATTATTTAAATATTTATCGATTGTTGTGTAATTCAGATAACTAAATAAAGATGATTTTATGTCAGGGTTGCCAACTCCAGTTTTTTCGATTCAGTTTGATATAAAAAAAAAAATGTTTTAAAATTAGACTGACTGATTAAGAAGCCTGAAAATCAGGTAGATATAATGGCGCACCTTGGGAGTTTGAGAGAGTCTATGTTCAGCTATAGACTGATTTATTGAAGGTACTCAGCAATTTTTCCTGTGGGCTACTTATATGTCTCACTTTTATGACCACTCATGCTCAACCTTTGAATTTCCTAATTGTTACCGATTAGATAATTTTTCATGAATTTGGAAAAAAGCGTAAAATAAGCGAACAATCAACAGCGTGCTGGTGCCTACACTTATGTATGTGAAGGTTGGGTATGGCAAAAAAGAGATGAAATTAGGATTAATGCAGTAGAAATGCGCTCCTTGCGAAGTATGTGTGGTGTAACTTTAAATGATAGATTGAGGAATGAGGTAATAAGACAATGTTGTGGTTTAAAAGAAGATGTAGTGACTAAAATTGAAAAGAGTATGTTAAGATGGTTTGGCCATGTTGAGAGGATGAATGAAAGGCGACTAACGAAAGGTATTTACAAGGCAGACCTGAATGGAAACGCCGGGAGGGGACGCCCCAGAAAGACATACATAGACCTTATAGGTGATGTTCTTCAGAAAGGCCAGGTGCGCAGTACTCATAACCGGCGTGTGTGTATGACTAGATGTATGAATGTGAGTGAAGCAAAAGAAGTATGTAAGGATCGTAGCAGGTGGCGTTCTGTAGTTTCTGCCTACCCCTATGGGAAAAAGGCATGAGTTTATGTATGTATGTGTAAGCGAACAATCAAATCTTCCATCAACATTAAATGTTAATAAAGAGTCTATTGGAAACTGCATTATTGGCAACCCTAACTTAAAAAGGTAAGGGCCTACTCATTGAGATTAATAATAATAATAAATTAAATAAAAACAAATGATTAATTAATAATAATAATTAATTATTTAAATTAATTTAATAATTAATGCAACCAAGTGCCTTATTAAGTTATCAGATAGCCCCGTGAAATATGAGCAAAGCCTCGTTCTGCAAGTAGCCTGTGTAAGCAGCGTGCTGTGAACTACTAGTGGCATAAGGTAAACCTACTTGCAAATTACTTGTAATGTCGAAAGGTTCCGTTACTCCTCTTGTTTAGTTGAATGATGTTAAATAGTAACTGATAGTCAGTTGAAAAAAAAAAGTTATCAAGCAGAATAGGTAACCATAAAATTAGGATTAAGCTTGATGAAAGTAAGTATTTAATATATTGAAAATAATAAATTAGAATAGCAAGAAAAAAAGTAAGCCACTTTGTACTTGACTTTTAGGTCCAATTAGGTCTTGAGAATGTAGAACTCTCGGAGGCGCTGTAGACGTTGACGTTAAAAGACTGATCATAGAGCGAAACTTTTCACAGATTATATAAAATTAGTTAAATGAAATATAATTGTTATTATAAATGAAAAAAAAAAATCTGAAGTATCGTTAGGTACCTAGGATGTTGTACTTGTTAGTAAGAAATGAAGTGATTTTATTGTAAATACTCATATAGTGTTTTAAGTTCTTAAGTTTAAATTCAAAAGATTAGGAACCTATCTAAGAGAAAATGATAAGGTACCTACCTTCAAATCGTCAAATTATATTTTTTCATGGCTAAGTTGAAATAACTGAATAAACAGTCCGTAAACCTGTTTAGGTGTCCCGAAAAATAAGGTTTATAGGGTGACTTTTAATTCGGTACCTACATTTCAGGCGATGTATAACTTCCAACCTTGAGAAAAGTCCATATGAGTTAATTATTTCAGGGTTTCAGGTTGTTAGGGTTGTCCGACATTTAAATTTGCAAATTTTTATGAATATTTTCACATCCTCACAGCCAATGAATTAAACGATCGGCCCTGTATATCGATACTGTAATTATTCATGATTAGCACATATTAGTAACTTTCACTATGGACTTGAAGAACTTACTGTGTTTAATATGGATTGTAACAACTTAATATAAGTTTTTAAGCTGACATGGCGCATATGACAATACTTTAGTTCTCCTGATCATGGCGCTTGTAACGGTGCCGAAATTTCGACCTCTCAACCAAAAACAAAATATACATGGTAAATATTCCGAAACAAATATAAAAACTTACTCAATAATTTCTTGAATTTTACCTAACGCGTTGAACGCTTAACGGAAAGTAATATTGTTATTTTTGTTATCGTTTTCATTCATTGGAAAAAAAATGTAAAAAACAAATAAAAATTATCAAAAATATCTTTGTTGTTTTTTTTTAATTTAAGTTCATTAACATAACCTTTTTTTTTTCAAATGGTAGAAGTTCTTTTAATTTTATTTTTTACAGATGTTTTTGAGGGGGGACCATTTCGCGGCAGACTGTACTCATTCTACGATCTAGAAATCGCATTACACCACTGTTCAAATGATTAGCAATGAGTTGTTGGTCTAAGTTAAAGCTAACTGCATGGTGAAAATGTTAACTTGCATGGAAGATAGCATTATATTACACTGCATCTATCGGATCCTTGTGTATGGTATGTGCAGGTAGTGCTAGATACTTGAAACACACAGCTTACGTCCAAGACACTTGCAGAAACGCCACTTAGCTTGCAATGGATTACGGTATTTTTTTCCTTTGAAGACTCCTAGAAGTCCTTAAAACGGGGACTCATAGACATAAAATGATATTGTGATTAAGCAATAGCTAGATAAGGTAGATAATATTTTTTAATTATGGTACCAAAGGAAATTGCTCGACAATAGTATTTAATGTACTTAGTACAAATAACAGTTAATTGATCGTTGGTCGATATTTGACAACTCGTGTACTCAAGTAGGAAAATAAGTGCAATTAGAGGCCAATCTCCGAAAAAAATCCTAGTTAAGTACTTTCAACGGAATCATGTTCATTATGATAGTAGTAATGTTGCCTAAAAATCTATAAAAATATGGTCAGTCAAAGGGCTCAAAATTCAGATTTTGCTTCATTCTCGTTCGTTTTGATTTTACTGCAATTTGTGCTAGGGCAAGTTTATTCCTTGTTCAATTGTGCACAAAAGTAATTATATTTTTTTTATTATTAATTATAGACTCGCGCTTGACCACTATTTCACCTGGTGGTAAGCGATAATGTGGTCGACGGTGAAGCACGGTTGCCTAGAAGCAACCTATTCACTCTTGACTTAAAGAGCCCTAGATTGTAGCTATCGGGAAACACAGACTCCGGCAGGTAGTTCCACTCCTTAGCTGTACGCATGATAAAATTATTCTCAAAACGTTTAGTGCGTATGGGTGCGTGGGGATGTCCACCATGTACCGATGGCGCATCGCCGCGCCGTACGTCTGGTAGCCCGATGATGAAACTAAGTATTATATAAGTTTTAATAAATCGACATTTATGTAAAATTAGTGACATTATCACTTTTAATTTGCGCTTCTTGAAGCTTTTGAAGCAATAATAATCATTTTGTGGAATAAATCGGTAGAAAGTAGTGAATTTATTAGGTTATTTTAGATTATAATGGTCTGTATTATGTAGATGAATACTAGTCGTTTCGCATTTTGTGACTTTATTCAAAGTGGTAGTTTGATACTGCCACAAAAATATTAATAATTTTATATAAAAAAAAAATATATGTTCAGAGATAATTTGTTAGGTGCCCTAACCTTATGTAAAGGTACTTAAGTGGAAATCAAGTTCCTAGATACCTATACTTATTTAGATAAGTTTACAGAATAATTTTTGCATTATAATTATAATTGTACTGTTCTACTGTTATTCAACTCACAACCCTAACAGGAAACAAGGATTTGTTTCCTGTTAGGGTTGTGAGTTGAATTAACTTTTTTATTTTAAATTTATTGAGGGATCACCAACGAGTGTTACAAAGCAATAGCAACTTACATAAAATATAAAAAGTCTTACAACATATAATTTTCCTGTAGTGCACACCCAATTAAAGGCAACCACAGCTACAGGTCTTGTGAAAAAAAATTGGCATGCGAAATACGACATATAACAAAAAAAACATACAATAAAATAGTCAAATTAAACATGTCTACATTAATATGTAAACACTTAGAAATAGTTAAATTAAACATGTCAAAATTATGAAATCAGTCAAATTGAACATGTCAATACTTTTTTTTAAATTATAGATAGGCTCGCGCTTGACCGCAATCTCACCTAAGCGACGATATGGTCCACGGTGTAGCACGCTTATCTAGAAGTAACCTATTCACTCTTGACTTAAAGACCCCGAGGTTGTAGCTATCGGGAAACACAGACTGCGCATAATGAAACCACGCACTAAATTTCCAAAACGTTTAGTGCGTATGGGTGGGATTTCCACTATGTACCGATGGCGCATCGCCGTACGTCTTATAGTCCGATAATGCAACGGGCTAGGCGGATTTATATCATGCAATTCCGTCGCACACTCCCCGAAATGCAACCAACAAAAACCGACAAGCTTACAACTCGGCGACGATGTTCAAGGCTCTGGAGCTTTGACCAGTGCCTCATCGCCGGCATCATTGACCAGTGCATCATCAAGCTGGCATTTGACAGATCCGTCCCAGAGCTGAGAACAGTATTCCATACAAGATCGAACTTGCATTAGATAAAACTTAAGCAGCTATTCTGGCGTGAAGTACCGTCTCACCTTCGCAAGGATCCCCAACTTTTTGGCAGCCATTTGAGCCTTTGCCTCATGCCTGTATGGACCAAAATTGAGTGCAGATGTCAACGTTATGCCAAGAAGCACAAGATGGTCCGTTATAGTGCCTATAACGGACCGGTTACACCTGAGAAAGATGGAGACGGGTGAAACTGGCTCTTTTTAGCGGGGAAAAGACACGCCTGAGTTTTAGCGGCATTGAACTTGACGAGATTGGCATCGCCCCATTCGGAGACTGCCTCCAAGGACAAGCTCAAACGCTCCACCATGGTCTGTACTTAAAACGTCAACATTAAAATTTGTCAAATTAAACATGTCAACTTATAATAGATTTAAAATAAAATTTTAAAAAAATACTGATATTATACTTAAAATATTGGATTGAATTATAACAAATTGAAATCAATATTAAAATATAGAGTGAATTAAATATTGTGTTCCTTAACAGTTAGAAATTAATTATGATTTAAGAGTGATAAATCAAAGATCCTCCGCTTAAAAGTGCTCATACAATGTGTCCGGACTTGTAGTAATAAAACTTGAAGGCCATAAATTGCAGTTAATTTTATCTGTAATTATACCTCACATAGGTGAGGATAAACACACCCTCAGAGATATAGCAATTTTAGTACTGACTTACTTATTACAACATTCACATAGTCTAACAACCATAACTTTAGACATAGGTCTCACAGAGGCATAAATTTAACGTTATGTTTACGGCCATAACATAAAAAATCTAAAAAAAATATTCATGTAATAATCAAAAGAAAATATATTTTTGTATTGAGCCATAAAAGACAACTTTTAAACGTAAATTCACAAGCTAAAATTGTTTTTTTTTTTAATTCTGTTTATTTTTAGGGATTAAAACATGTACTTTATTGTTTTTTTTGTTAGTCTTCACACACACACACGAATAAACACACACACTGACAAAATAATCACATCTCTAAGCCAATAAGTTTTAATTTTATTATTGCCAAAAAGACGCCTACCCATTTTTGTAGCCTTAAAATTTTTGCAAAGTTTTAGTAAATTTAATAAAAAATTATGTGCGATTTTTTGTCGACAAAATTAAGTGTATTTTACGGCCTTAAAGTCTAATTACTACGAGTCCGGACACATTGTATAATTTAATTTTAAAAGAGTTAAGAATGTCGTGATTTATATCGATGCCTTTACGGCAAAATAGCTGTTCTCAAAGTGTCAGCACAGCCGCCGCCATCAAATGCTGGTGAAAACCTCTTTCTTGAGGTCGAGTTAAATAATTGTAAATTACTTCTTGGAGTTTATTATTGTCCCTCTTTACGTGTCAATTTCTTTTCATGTTTCGAAAAGCTCTTAGATATTTTTTATCCTTTCTTACAGTCATAGCCTTAGTCATAGCCTAGTCATAGCCATGGGTGACTTTAATACTTGTCTCCTGAAGAAAGACCATCGTACTTCTTCCGCTTAGTGCTACTCACCATTTTCCACTTCTTGACTTGATGTTTGTCTCCTCTCCTGATCGCGTCGCTAAGCATGGTCAATGCTCAGCCGATGCCTTTTCTTATCACGATTTGATTTTACTTTCATAAAAAATTCGTCCACCTAAGGCTAAAGCCAAAATTGTCATGCAACGCAATTTTGTTGGTATGAACGTTGACAGTCTTTGCGAAAGATGGATGCCAGCGACATAGATTGGTCTTCTCTATTTGCCCCTGCTTCAGTCGATGAGCAAGATATTATGTTCACGACTAAGATTGTTGAGCTTTACGACTATCATGCTCCTGTTCGAGCAGTTAAAGTGAGACATTTGCCGGCACCATGGTTGACGGATGAAATTAAAGATCTCATGAATAAGAAAGTTATGGCTACGTCCAAATTTAAGCGTCGCCCTACTGATGCTAATAGGGAAAGATATGTGTCAATACGTAAACACTGCAATAATGTTTGTAGAAATGCTAATCGCCAACATATTCATGATTCTGTCAAAAATGGGAACGCATCCAAAGTTTTGACATTTCTGAGGTCCTTGGAGGTCGGTAAAACCCGACAGGAAACTGTCCCTAAAGATGTTAATATTGATGCAATGCATAATCATTATACAGCTTCGTCCAATTTTGATATGACAACTAAATTAAATACATTGAATCATCTTTCATCTCTTCCGACACCCAGTTATTCTCCATTTATTTTTGGTCAATTATCTGTATGTGTGGTTAAGAAGAGCATACTATCAAATTCTTCAAATGAGGAAGCGACTGTATCAGCCGAAAAATGCTACTCCCGGTGCTGGACATTATCCTTCCCGTCATTTGTCACATCCTCAATTTTTCAACGTCTGCCAGTGTCTTTCCAAGTTCATGGAAAGATGCTCAAATAATCCCTTTACCTAAAATATATCCCATATCCCATATACTTCTGCAAATACCGTCCAATATCTGTCTTGCCATTCCTATCGAAAGTCCTTGAACGGTTAATCCATAACTAAATTAGCTCCTTCCTGTCCAAACATAATCTCATTAACCCCTTCCAGTCCGGCTTTCGCCGTGGTCATAGCACCACTACAGCGCTTTTGAATATTACCGACGATATAAGGACTGCCATGGAATAGGGAAATCTAATGGTTTTGGCTTTACTGGACTTCAGTAATGCCTTTAATACCGTGGACTTCGATGTTTTGCTTGGCATCCTTTGCTCTCTTATCATATCTCCATCGGTAGTTGACTGGTTTCGTAGTTACCTGTTCGGTCGCCGACAACGTATTTGCATCGGAGAGATTTTGTCTTCCTGGTGTAGTACTTTTGCCGGGGTACCACAGGGTGGCGTCCTATCTCCCTTACTTGCCGCAGTTTTTATTAACTCAATCTCCAACGAATTAATTTCTTCCTACCACTTTAATGCAGATGATCTGTAAGTACACTCACGAGCTCCTCTAGGAAGTCTATCTGAGGCTATTTCTATACATTTCACCAAATTAAGGCTCATCCTATTATCATTGCACCACTCGATTAATCAAGATATCAAGTCGGCTTGTAACAAGTACTCGTCTTATATAGATTTTATGTGCAAGGTCAACTTGAGATCATCATCATCATCATCATCATCATATCAGCCGCAAGACGTCCACTGCTGGACATAGGCCTCCCCCAAGCGTCGCCACATTGACCGGTCCCGTGCATCCCGCATCCAGCGGATCCCTGCAACCTTCACCAGGTCATCGGTCCACCTGGTGGGAGGCCTTCCAACGCAACGTCTTCCGGTTCGCGGTCGCCACTCCAGAACCTTTCTGCCCCATCGGCCATCCGTTCTGCGAGCAATGTGCCCTGCCCACTGCCACTTAAGTTTGGCAATTCTTCGGGCTATGTCGGTAACCCTGGTTCTCTTGCGGATCTCTACATTTCTGATTCGATCACGTAAGGAAACTCCGAGCATAGCCCTCTCCATTGCCCTTTGGGTGACTGTAAGCTTTCTGATGAGGCCCATTGTGAGCGACCACGTCTCAGAGCCATAGGTCATAACTGGCAACACACACTGGTCATAGACTTTCGTCTTGAGACACTGTGGTAAGTTGGACGTGAAGATACCGCGCAACTTCCCGAACGCTGCCCAGCCGAGTCGGATTCGACGGTTGACCTCTTTGTCGAAGTTGGCCCTACCCAACTGGATCGTTTGTCCCAGGTAGACATAGTCATCCACAACTTCGAGTGTAGAGTCTCCGACCCTAATAGGAGTGGGTGTGACATGGGCATTCAACATCAACTTGGTTTTGTCCATGTTCATCCTAAGACCCACTCTTTCGGAGGCTCTACTGAGGTCATCGAGCATTGTATTGAGGTCCTCCATAGTCTCAGCCATGACCACTATATCGTCGGCAAACCGAAGGTGAGTGATGTACTCGCCGTTGACGTTGATGCCTAGCCCTCTCCAGTCCAGAACCTTGAAGACATCCTCCAGTGCAGCGGTGAACAGTTTCGGAGATATGACATCTCCCTGCCTCACACCTCGCTGCAGAAAGACAGGTTCCGAGGACTGATCCTGAAGTCGAACTGACATGGTGGCGTTTTTATACAAAACACTTCAACACCTCGATGTACCGGTAGTCAATTTGGCACCGTTGGAGAGACTGCAGCACAGCCCAAGTCTCGATCGAATCAAAGGCTTTCTCGTAGTCCACAAACGCTAAGCAGAGAGGCAGGTTGTACTCTTCGGTCTTCTGTATAACCTGCCGCAGCGTATGTATGTGGTCTACGGTGTTAAAGCCTTTACGGAAACCGGCTTGTTCAGGAGGCTGGAAATCGTCAAACCTGCGCGCGAGACGATTCGTGATGACTCTTGAAAACAGCTTGTAGACATGGCTAAGAAGTGAGATGGGCCTATAGTTCTTTAGTAGGGCATTGTCGCCCTTCTTGAAGAAGAGTACCACCACACCCCTGCACCATGCCTGTGGCGTTTTGCCCTCGAGTATGACGGAATCAATGAGATCATCCTCAAATAAAAAGGATTATGCGTGACGAAAACAATGTGTGATGCTATTGATGAAGATATTGAATAACAAAGGTCCCAGGTGGGAGCCTTGTGGTACCCCAGAGGTCACATGGAAGTCATCAGATCTAGCCTCATTCAGTACAATGACAGATACACGATCCCTAAGGTATGACTGAAATCATTGCAATAATGGACCATAGATGTATAGTTCTCCAGTTTGTGCAATAAAAGTTGGTGGTCTACTTTTTCGAACGCTTTACTGAAATCAGTATATACTGCGTTAACCTGAATCCGTTGGCCCACAAACTTGAAGATGTTTTATGAAAATAGTACCAAATTGGTGTGTGTTGCCCCGCATGAATCCATGTTGATTGCCTACTATGTAAGGATTTTTTTAAGTGATAGCCACTTAGGGATAGGGATTCACTAATAACTCGAAAACTTTAGGGATAATCGATAAGATCGATATTGGTCTATAGTTTTTATGTCGTTCTTGCTATAATTTTTTAACGTAATTCCTAATCAGGTTACTTTCCATCCGCGTGGAAGAAATAAAAAATAGAAGGGTTAACAGCCTGAAGAAAGACTTAGAACACCTAGCAAGTAGGATTAGGGGAAGCTCGTCTGGATCCGGTGCCTTGCGTACGTCCAAACCTTTTAGTTTGGTAGCAACAAATTCCTCTATAAGCAATATGCAACCAAAAACATTAAATTTTTTAGAACTCAATAGGCTGTTCAAATTATTGGTTAGTAGTGTAAGATATGGGGGGAAGGGGGGGTTCTGTTGATTATAAACTAACGAAAAGTTTTTTTGCGGGATGTTGACAGATATATGTACTATTGTCAGCTACTTCATCATTCAGGTTCATTTGTTCCGGCATTGTGCTTTTGTTTTTAAAATACTTAAAAAAAAGGAGGAGGTCCTCAATTCGTCGGGATCTTTTTTTATGTAGGTTCTCCTATTACTCAAAACGCCTGCTGGACAGATTTAGAAAATTCTTCTTTTGTTTGAAAGGGTATACTTCCTAGGTGCTCCCATGGTCATCAGGCCGGGATCTGATGATGGGATCCCATGGAAATCGAGGGAAATCCTCAAATATTATAGATAGATACAGCGATTTTGGTATTTTCATCTGGTATCATTGGTATGGCGACTAGAAGTCCGTAATGATAAGTATGTCATGTATGTGGGGATATGGGTGTGTGCGTGGACGTATGTGAGTATAAGATTTCCCAAATAGTTAACCGACTATGATGAAGCAAATACCTATAAATAAATGTTACTGATCAAAATTGTACCATCGAACTGATCTGATGACGAAGCCGGAAGGTAGGATCTCCGAAATAAAACAATGTATCCTAGTCGTGTTTGGGCTTATTGGAATCGTCATGGCTATAAATGATTTTCATGGTAATTTGAGGTACCTAAACACAAAAGAGATAAAAAAAACCTATAATCGTAAAATTTAAATCGACTTCCAAATAAAACTTTCGTGACTGGTGTGTGTCTATCTTGGAAAGGGGGTCGTTGCAAATGTGCACTCTAACTTTTGTTATATTAAATAAAACTGAATCTAGAACCTTTGATTTATCATATATATGTTTATATGTACTTTCCAAGTTTATCTTGGACATTGCTGACAACGGTGAAGGAAAACATCTTGAGGAAATCTGGACTTATAGTGAGTTTATTATAAGTTTGTGTTCTGTTGTGTTTATTATAAGGTGTAATTGCTGCAAGGCGTTCCAGTGCGAGGATAAACATATAAATAAATAATCATTCCTGGCATAATTAAACTGCTCTAAGTCATTCAGCGCAATTGACTCTGTAAAAAGGTGGTTAATATAACAATTAGTAATCTCGGGGACTAGAAAGCTACTGCTGTACATCGCTGATGAGCCAGTTGGTGATTAGTTAAATTAAAGTCGCCTGACTTGCCCGCATTCTCAAAGTAATGCTCCAAGACGTCAATTTTAACTGGTGATGGAATTTAGATAGAACAAAAACATAGAACTACACTGTGTATGGTTTTTATATTAATATATAATTTTAGTATTAGTTACGTTAGCTTTTAGATTAGTACAATTTATAATGCCATAGACATGCCTTATTTTTTCAATATGTACAACAATTCTAGTAAGTGATAGTATTCAAACAAATTGTACAGTTAACTTTATTGTAAATGATAGTTTGTCCCAAATAAATTAATAAAGCCTAACATCGATAATATTATTAAGTTAGACCAAAAGAACAAACTTGTGTACTATATAATAGACTACTTGCCCAGTTAAAGTATTATGTTAGGAACTGATAGCTAGTAACTTCATAATACATTGGTATTTTATTTATAAGTATTACTAGTATATGATATGAAGATCATTGTTTCCTTTATAAGTAAAGTATTAACCCCAACTAGAAATAGGACAACGTGCTTCCATTAATTGTATAATACATAGGTAAGGCACGTGAGGATATACTTATGTAGTAGGTCGTATCGTGATAATATAAGACATTATTGTTCCTGAAAATTCATTCAATTCTAGATAATGTAATGTTTACCTCTTGTATTGTGATTTAATAAACGCTTGCTTTTATATCTGTTTTTATTTCTGCATCCGAATTTTATTGTTTTTAGTGCAAATTGGAAAAAAAAAAAACCTATTCAGCACTTTACTGATGGAACATGAATTCGATTCTCATTTCTGTTAATGTGTGTGCTAAGGAAATAAAATAAATCTTAGATTTCCGTTCTGGATGCACCCTTGGCAGTAGAAAATATTAGAGGAAACAATTCATCGTAGAGGTCTTTGGCAGTAAAGATCAGTACAGTTGATACCATAGCAACTGCGAATGTCTGATAGTGAATGGTGAACAAGCTCGCCAACAAAGTGGTTCTGGCACGCATCAATCAATCATTATTTCGGTTCATGATTGATTGAAACGTAATCTTTTCACCTCAACAGTCCATGTCGGAAACACATTTGACACTTGAACCACGCATCAAACTTGTTACAAATAATAAAACCTTTACGTTTGACACTACAAACATTTAGCAATATACACTAGTACACTAGATACAAACAAAAAATATAAAAAGTGAACACTACTCGTAAACCTGTAACTATATAACTGCAAATAATAATCATATCACGCAGACAAGGAACTAGCTTTGTCTTTCTTTCTTACTGCGTGTTGGTGAGTTCAGACCATTTAGTCTTGCCGTTTCTATGATTATGATGATGAGTAAGCAAGCCACAGCAAAGCTTTAAGATCTAAAGCTGTATGTTGGTATCAACGTCTAATTTGAGCACCAAGGAAAATGGTTGCATATACACGTCAATTTTAATTTTATATTGTACTTGTTGACTCATGCAAACATATTTCAGAGGGTTATATTTTTTGGGTATAAGAGATTAGAGCTAGTAAATATTTTAAAAAATAATCCGTATATTTGAAAATAATTATTAACCGCGTTCTAGTCTAATCAAACGAAAATGGAATACGACACAAGCAAAGGTATTCTGGAATTAGTTTCTAAATATAGCCCTGTTACAGACGTCCAGTTCATACCCACGGAGAAGGGGAAATACATCCTCGTGCTCCGCGGCTACACGTACTCACAAGTCGGTGGACGGTTCTTCTACTGTTCGTCGAAGCATATGGGGTGTCGAGCGAGGGTTCGGCTGTTGTCGGGGAAGCTTGTTGCGTCTGCTGATGAACACAACCACGCGCCACCGTCACATGCACGCTGCGGAAACGGCGCTTTTGTCCAACTTCGTCCCAGAGGTCTGTCCAACTTCTCAGGACTAGCCTCAGCTATCCTTCCTTCACCTATTACTTCCCCAACCGTAGCAGCTCTAGCCCTTCATGCTCTCAATTTTCCAAGAATACTTCCCAAAACCGACCTGTGGTCGCGACTCCCGAATCCTGAAGATAAAAAGGATCCTTAGTGAGTTAAGAAGAAATATATATGAGCAATTAATCGTATGACATTTATGTAGTGTCGATATTCGCTGATACGTGTCGAAACTGGACTGTTATACATTGTTATAGAAAAAATGGTTATTATAAAACGTTTACGATAGTTAGGTACTTAATGTTGATGATGCTAAGGCCTTAAATATTTGTGAAAAATATTGCGCAGCTAATATTTTTTTAACCGACTTCAAAAAGGAGGAGGTTCTCAATTCGACTGTATGTTTTTTTTTCGTATGTTTGTTACGCGATTATTCCGCCAATAGTGGACCGAGGTGAATGAATCTAGAAGCAGATAACCCAGATGGGCTATGGGACTCTCCAAAAAGTCTGATAGAACGCGCAGTCAATGTCTCTAAACCGCCTGCAAAAGTTTGTAAGCGCCAACAATGGATGAGCGAGAGTACTCTTAAACTTGTTGAGGAAAGACGAAGGATGAAAGCTTCGGGCGCTGGTGTAAGAACCCTGAACAAACAGATTCCGCGCAGATTCAAGCTGCTTGCAGATCAGACCGAAACGCCAGCTTACGCAAAATATGCGAAGAAATCGAGGCACATAGCGGTAAAAATGAGTCCAGGGACTTACATCACAAGATACGCTCAATAACGAAGACTCTCTCTTATAAAACTTGAGCTATTGAGAACTGTCGTGGGCAAGTGGTCAATGAACTGAAAGAAATATCCGAAACGAGAAGCCGTAGGCGAACAGGGGGAAAAATATTCCACACTATCTGCAGCAAAATATGGCAAAGCGGAGCATGGCCTTAAGATTGGGGACACACTGTCTTCATTCCACTACACAAAAATGGTTCCACGAAGAAGTGCAGCAACTACCGCATGATTGCATTTATATCGCTAGCAAAATTTTACTAAAAGTGTTAAATGAGCGATTGAAGATCATCCTATCCAAAGAAATTGCATCTGAATAGGCAGGGTTTGTAAAAGACAGTACTCGAGAGCAGATCTTTGTAGTGCGCCAAATTATTGAGAATGCCCGAAAGTTCAACAAACTGACGTATATTTGCTTAGATGACTTCTCCAAAGTGTTGGACTCGTAGAAATGCCAGTGTGGTGGCAATCCCTTCTTGCTATGTGCACCCCCAAACACCTTGCTCAACTTTTGAGTTGTCTTTATGAGGATGGAACAGCGTCAGTGAGGAGGGATGACGTATTATCGAATGACTTTCATCCCAGTGCAGGTGTTCGTCAAGGTTGTATAATCTCGCCGCTCCTATTCAACATTTACATAGAACTGATAATGAGGATTACCCTTGAAGATTGGACGGACGGTGTATCAATTGGAGGTCTGAGGGTTTCGAACCTGCGCTATACGGATGATAGTACGCTGTTTGCAACTACTAGTGAACTCATGGCAGATTTGCTATCCAGGATGGAGCATACCAGCTTGATTTTCGGTTTGAGAATTAATAGAATTAAGACGAAGATGATGATTGTCGATCGCGCTAACGAAAACTCGCCCGACGTCACTCAAATTGCGAATTGCGACGTCGTGCAATCATATGTCTTTTTTTTATTGGGACAATCCCACCGCACTATTCCCAAACCAGTGCAACTTCTGAAAGCCAGAATCAACAGAGGCGACCACCAGAAAAACACCGAGGCAATGCAGCTCGACGAAGTCCCAGCGAATGAATTTAACTGTCTGGGATTTCGCAACGAAATTAATATCGGAAGAGTACAAATTTTCACTTCCCTCCATATCAAGCAGGAGACAGAACAAACAAGGCCAATAGGAACAAAGGGTCGTTTACAACTGTGATAAGTCCAGTTGCCTAGCACCGCGGATAAAAATTATTATTAATATTAATTATCCAAGAACTCAGCATCAAGCAGTGTTTATCGGCTTATTCTTGTGTGATGACCAGACGAGGCAACGATTCTAATGAGCGACTTGTAGTCCAGAGAAAAGTGCAACAATCGAAAGCGCGCGGCGAATCATCCATGCGATGGACCGACTAGATGAAGTCTGTAGTAGCTGGTTCACTGCATGACATGCTGACCACGACCACTCTGTCATAAGTGTACCGACGAAGAAGAATAAGTCATAACATCGAAATAGAGTATCTATCGTAGAATCTCATGGGATATAATTTCTATTTTCATATAATGAATAGTTGGTTTAAAATACACTTAAATTAATGGTTAAAATTATAATGTTCATATTGTATAACATTGATTTGATCTAATTATCACTTAATATAATTTAATTTCGGCTTAAATTACGATCGTAAGTAAGGTAATTTAAAGAAGCCCCGCTGCGGTGCTGCTATGTCCGTCAAACGGACGAGAGAGTGAGCGAGCAAAGCGAGCGAATCTAGCACCAACTTTGAACCGCATTAATCACAGTTTTCAGGATCGAGTGTCACGGACTTTGCTTTGTATTGTTGATTTTACAAAAAACTCGTCCAACAATTAGATAAATTATTAGTTATACAAAATGATAATTATACTAAATTACAATGTACCAAACGAACTATACAGTTTTTTTAGAGCATATTCTGTTATACAAACTGAACGTTTTATTAAATGAAAATTATGTAAAGTATTGTAAGATCAAGAAACAAAATATCATTAGAGAGTGATGGCTTTTGATAATAGAACAAATATTATTGTACCAAATGAGCGGCATCCCTTTAATAATTATTTATTATTCTTGTTTACATCGTAGTATATTTTTGTATTACAAATATGTTTTTTTTTACTATTCGTAGTGTTTTAGTTCTTATATAATCTTGTAACGTCCGAGTGCCTACATTTAAGTTACTTTAGTTTTTCTTTAGGATATATTAAATATTTCACACATAGGAAAAGGCCTTAGAATGAGCTGTGAATATTTATGTTGTGATGACACGCATCAGTTGATAGCGGCGTTTACTTAATACTAGACTAGATCGTTATAGAAATGGAATGTTTCTAAATTTGTTGATCTCTAAAATGTATGTATATTTCGAAATTTTAATGTTATAAGCTTCGCTTTCAGTGATAATTCAACGCGATACGTAATTTGGTGATATTTTTTAAGAAATAATTATAGTTATATGAGCCTTATTATATTTACTTTAACTCTACTTAAAGTTATCTACATGTTAATACTTACCAAGTATTCGTATATTAACGTGTATATATCGTTTGTATATAAAATCTTATTTTAAATTTAGACTGCTCCTTTATTACTTATTATATTGTGCTTAAATAATGTTCGTGTTTTTATTTGTAATCCTGTATGAAATACACAGCATGGAGATTGGAGTGGACTTACCACATCAGAAAAAACAAATGAGTTGGTTCCCCTGTTTAATATAAAAAAAATAATCGGTGCAGAAATAGACAAGGTGCTTATAATAGTTCATGTCACCACTCAAATATACAGGATACGGATCAAATACCGCAAAATACGGTTCAAGTATGGAAATGGTAATAATAGTGTTATTAATCTACGGATTTTTAAGTGATCATCTGGAACTACTAGAAAATTAAAACTACATTAGGCTACTGAAGACACACGGCACTACGGTTACAGCGAATCCAAGGCCGAAACACAAATGATGACACGAACAATAAAGCTCACCCATAACCTGAGTTAAAAATCCTGTCCTATTAACACACACAGCAAAATACATATTCATTTATGCCATAGGTGTACGATTTTCAACAAACCGACTGGGTTCTACGAGCTTGATAGTGGAAGGCCACAGCTTCAGGAAGGAGTACGCCTCAGGAGCCAGGGTGTCGTGGCGGTGTTCCAAGAGAGGCTGTCCAGCGACCGCGGTGACCATAGACAATGAACTGCTATGTACCAGATACTGGCACAAGCACTCACCTTTGCGGGTACTGAACGAGCCACGATAGATATTTAGTTTCATTGCAGCTATGGGCAATAGCCATTCAGTGTCCGGAAAGGTCTCAAGAGGTCAACTTCTTTAAAGAATTATATATATGAAAGTTGAAATAATTGATGAACTTTTTCAGATAGAAGGATGATCTTGTCCATCTTGTGTTTCCTAATGATGAAATAGTTGACGACATTTATCAGAGTTTAGTCGTTGATATAGATATTTTACCATAATGGATACTGATTGTACATGTACATTGCTGGTTTAATAAATACTATATTTTGTTAGTATTATTAGTTTGTTTTTATTGTAGACTAGCTTCTGCCAGCGGCTTCGCCCGCGTGAAAAGTGTTTTATCATACCAAGGGAACATTTTAACGAGATAAAAAGTAGCCTATGGGCTATTCCAGACTATAATCTATATCTGTGTCAAACATCATCTATTTCAGCCGTTTTAGCGTGATTGAGTAACAAACATTTTGTTCATTCATGTTAGCATTTATAATATTAAGTAAGATAACTTTTGCAATTTATCCGTATCTTTGAGCCTTCTCTAGTATTAAGAAGTGAGATACAAGGTATAGGAATTGAAATTATATATATGTTGTGTTTTCAGAAACGGTGGAGTTTTACAAAACGGGTCGAGGTCAGATTGGGGCTATCTACAATGGCCAGAAGTTCTACAGGAACTATCAGGGGAGCGACGGGACTGTGTCGTGGATCTGTCGCAACAAACACGTCTGTAACCGCAGGATCAAGACCCGAGGAAAGAAAGTCATCACCATTTCTGATAAAGGGCATTCACTTGAATGTATCGAGTTGGATTTAGAAGCTTATGATGATATTCAACGTGAGGTGTAATAAGTAACCCTATGCTCTTAATGCTCACGTACGAGTAGTTTAGCTGTTGTTTTTCTTTTTTATACACGCTTTTATAAGTTTGGTTTGTATGTATCTATGTAACGGAATCTTTGAACGTCATTTTCACCCTCTTCAAAACGTCGGATTAATTTGAAACTTTGCACACTTATCAAGGACCGATGAAAATACAATAATTTAAATAGTCTAATTATTATTTTATATCGGCTTTTTTTTTCACGGTAGTGCCTTACGCCAAGTACACGTATTAAATAAATGCTCCGGACACAATAGACACGCTAATTATCAACTCCCATCACAGTGAGGTAGTTGCATTAATAAATTGCCGTTTAAAAATAACAAACACACTTTAATGGTAAATTTAACTAAAAATCTAAAAAAAGCTTGGGTTGCTTGATGTTAATTGTAATAGTATTTAATTGACAGATAAGTAAAAGTATTCATTTTAAAAAATATCTTAAAAAGCACTCCACGCTTTTTACACTATTATAAATTTATTGCAAATATTTTTTTACTTTTTAGTATGGTTTTTTGTTACACCGTGTTTTTTTAGTTTTATAAACTATTTTTTTTCCTTATGTAACGTATTATAGCTCAATACAGTTTCAGTAACTTTATTGGTGTATCCGCTATTATCAAATCTATTCATCACAGGGGCAGGCCAGACGGGCCGTTCCACAATTTTGTTATTTTTTAGAGATATCTCAGAAATATCTTTAGTTAATTTTCTAATACTTTTAGGATTGAAAAAATTATATAAGTTATATAAAAGACCATAAGCAGATTTATCGCTTTAGTTACAAGTTACGAGTATATCATTTTTGTCATTAATTAAATTCGTCTATTTATATCGACTTAGTTACTTATTTATAATACCAATGTATTTTTATATTGTTACTAGCTTCTGCCAGCGGCTTCACCCGCGTGAAAGTCGAAAATTATCCCAAGGGAACATATTCCCGGGATAAAAAATATATCCTTTATGCTATTCCTGACTATATCCTTTGTGCTATTCCTGACTATATCCTTTATGCTATTCCTCACTATATCCTTTGTGCTATTCCTGACTATATCCTTTATGCTATTCCTGACTATATCCTTTGTGCTATTCCTGACTATATCCTTTGTGCTACACCTGACTATATCCTTTGTGCTATTCCTGACTATAATCTATCTCTGTGACAAATTTCATCCAGATCCATTCAGCCGTTTTGGCGTGAAGAAGTAACGAACATACACACTGTCAAACTTTCGTCTTTATAACATTAGTGTGAAGTGTGATATTCTTAAGAATAATAAAAAAAGATTCAGGTGATGTATCAATACCTTGGTATCTACATAGCTAAGAAAATTAAAAAATCTGTTACCAGATCTTTGTAGCCATAGTATATAGTAAAATACTTAAATTTCGAATTGCTCTATTTAAATATTGCAAATTACAAACTCCGTAATTGTTATTTATTAATCAATGTGTTATTTGTGTGATATACTTTATTAAATAATACCGGTGGTATGTTATAGACGAATATTTATGTGAAATACGAAATAAATGAGAATATAAATCTTATTTAGGCTTTATCTTAATAAGCACAACCAACCCTTTTCTAAACCTAAGAAACAATGTTGAGAAGCAGCTAATTAAAAACTTTTTAACAAAAAATCAAACCGACTTCTAGAACAAAAAACTACAAAGCAAAAAATTACTTTCTTTTCCGAAGTCGGTGTCTTTTGTACCCATTTTTTTCAGTTTTTCGACACCGACTTCGGAAAAGAAAGTTATTTTTTGCTTTGTAGTTTTTAATTCTAGAAGTCGGTTTGATTTTTTGTTAAAAAGTTTTTTATTTTTCTCTTTTTAGTTTTGGTAGGCATCTCCAATTAACATGATAATCATTTGTGGCCAAAGTACATCTCATGACGATTTCAATAAGCCCAAGCACGACTAGGATACATTGTTTTATTTCAGAGTTCCAGCGCCTACCATCAGGCTTCGTTCGGCTTCATCATCAGAACAGTTCAATGGTACCATTTTCATCAGTACCATTTATTTATAAGTATTTGCTTTATCATAGTCGGTTAATTATTCGAGATATTTTATACCTGTGACATACTTAGCATTTAGGAGTTCCAGTGGCCATCTGTGGTCTTCTTCATCAGTTCCAGTTCACCAAATTATACTTTCTGAGTGCAAGTGATTGCATTGTTGATGAAAATACCAAAATCACTATATGTATGCCTATAATATTTGAGGAGTTCCCTCGATTG
The DNA here is from genome assembly GCA_964057195.1 of Orthosia cruda. NCBI lineage: Eukaryota > Metazoa > Arthropoda > Insecta > Lepidoptera > Noctuidae > Orthosia > Orthosia cruda. Next base: position 40,981,232 of record OZ059829.1, read on the forward strand.
CTCTAGGATCCCATCATCAGAGCCTGACCTGATGACTATGGGACCAACTAGGAAGTATAACCTTCAAAAAAAAAAAAAAATATTTTAAATCGGTCCAGGCGTCTTTGAGTAATCGGGGAACATATATAAAAAAAAAAAAAAAGATTCCGACGAATTGAGAACCTCCTCCTTTTTTTGAAGTCGGTTAAAAATTAATCATAAAATAAAGTTATAGGTATCGTTCAATTATTCATGATGATCAAGGGACAAGCCGGGGCCGTGTTTGAGGTTCAACAAGAACTATCAGGAAAAGGGCGACGTGGTGTCCTGGATCTGTCAGTTCAGGCCTTGCAACCGGAGGATCCGGACGCGGGGAGCCTACGTCCTTGAAATCTCGCAGAGAGACCATTCCGTAGAATGCCTGGACATTCCGTCTTTGAAGGAGAGAGAAAATTTCTGTTTGGATAAATGCTTGATCTGCATTTTTGCTGAAATGATTGAGATTTAGCAATTGAGAACAAATACGTTTAACAAATATGCATGTTTGATGCATCCAAGTTTATCTAGTACTAGCATTTTCCTGCGCTTCGCTCCCGTGGCCCACCCCACAGGACCCCTTTTTGGGATAAAAAAATAGCCTATGCTACTCAAGAATAATGTGGTTTCTACTGATGAAAGAATTTTCAAAACCGGTTAAGCGGTATTTGAATTTATTCATTACAAACAAATCTTTCCTCTTCATAATATTATATACTAGCGGATGCCTCGCGGTTTCACACGCGTAGTGCCCGTTCCCGTGGGAATACAGGGATAAAAATTAGCCTACGTCACTTCGGGATAGTATAGCTTCACAACTGTGATTATTGTTTTGAAATCGGTCCAGTAGTTTTTAAGTTTATTCGTTACATACAAAAACACAAACATACAAATCTTTCCTCTCCATATTAAGTATAAATATTGCGTACAGCCTGTAATTTTATATTTGTCGTAAGCCCGCCTATAAAGTTTCATGATTATTAACAGGCAACCATAGACAATACAATGCAATACGTCGCTTACAATACGATATACTCCATTGAAGCTCAAATTAACGGGGCTCCTACTGGACTCAAAATTTTCTCCAAGAAGTTAGCTGAGTATTTCGGTATTTATTCGTAATTTATGAGATATTATATCATGTCAACCTAATTCAATTTATACCGCGTGATTACAAATAAACTATTGTTTAAATTTGTAGACTTCTGTTTTTAAAATGTGTATTTTGGTTCGTGACATTTAAATCATACTGGGCGCGGCTACCAACGTATTCGGTGGCACCCGTTGGGTAAGTATTAAAGCTTTTATTTACATTAATGGCACCACTGTATGTATCAGCGTTGTCTAGTTTCAGCATTGTATTGCTTCACCCATCCACACAACTATTATTCTTTAAACATTTTATATAAAAAAAACTTTTTACAAAAAAATACTACCTACCGACTTCCAACAAAAAAAACTACAAAGTGAAAAATAACTTCCTTTTTGAAAGTCGGTGTCTTTGGTAGGTACCTTTTTATTGCGTTATGGACACCGACTTCCAAAACGAAAGTTATTTTTCAATTTGTAGTTTTTTTATTTGGAAGTCAGTAGTATTTTTTAATAAAAGTTTTTTTTTCCTCTTTTTAGTTGTACTTACCTAATATGCAAGTAGTTTAGTAAGGTACCGTAGTACCTATAATGCCAGAATAGATTACCCGAAAATCATGAATCTTGAACATAACCGGTGAAATGAGAGTGTACCAAGGTGAACTGTACACATCGGCGTACCCCTTTAGAGCGTAGTGGCGTGATATTATGTTATGAAATGGTATAAACAATAAAAAGACATGCGATTGCAGCAATCCCGACAGATTTGCCGTTTCTTATTGAAGAATTCTGTTTTATATCTCAGAATTTCACATCAGATCTTCACCAAATTAAAATGGGACCAATTTCGGAACATATTCTTTTAAACATTTTCAAAATCGGTTCACAATTGACGGAGAAATCTGTGAACATACACAAAAAAAAAATAACAAAGTCGAACCTCCATGCAGTTGTGACCAGCAAGTCGATGTCTCCAGAGGCTCGACTAGCTGTTTTTCGACAGCACTTATGTATGGAAGTGAAGGTTGGGTATGGCAAAAAAGATATGAAAGTAGGATTAATGCATTAGAAATGCGTTTCTTGCGAAGTATGTGTGGTGTAACTTTAAATGATAGATGGAGGAATAATGTAATAAGAGAACGTTTTGGTTTAAAATAAGATGTGGTGAATAAAATTGAAAGAGTATGTTAAGATAGTTAGGCCATGTTGAGAGGATGAATGAAAGGTGACTAACGAAAGATCACAAGGAAGAAGACAAGGCAGACGTGAATGGAAACTCAGGGGACGCCCTAGAAAGACATACTTAGACCTTATTGGTGATGTTCTTCAGAAAGGCCCGGTGCGCAGTATTCATAATCATAACCGGCGTGTGTTTATGACTAGATTTATGAATGTGAGTGAAGCTAAAGAAGTATGTAAGGATCGTAGCAGGTGGCGTTCTGTAGTTTCTGCCTACCCCAATGGTATTATGTATGTATTTTATATTAAACCCATGCATGATATCTCTGCAGACGACAGTTTCGGATGATGCGTGCTCAAAGTCACTGTACACTGTAACTACATTTTCAGCTTCATTCATAACGACGACAAAGGGTACAACCATGCTTGTGTACAACGGGATGCGATTCTCCAGGAACTACCAGCACCAGGCCAGTGGCAAGGTATCCTATCGGTGCAACAGGCTGGGCTGCACAGCGCGTGTCTGCACTATCGAGAATGAGATCGTGTTGGTGAAGAATAACCATAATCATGCTGATTAGAATTTAAGTGTGTGAATTTAATTTAAACATATAACTGAGTGTAAATCACTACGATTATTTAAAAAACTACTTAAACAACACCTTACTCATCAAAAATAATAACTCACTGCTAAAGTTCGATTACGCTCAGCCTCAACATAAACTTTCTTGTCAACTGTTCACTAATTCTTTGTACTTATTTACTTCTACCTACTAAAGCTTTTATAATTTTGATTTTGATTTACAAGTGTTTTGTTTTTAAACGGTTTTGTTTAGCTTGTCCTGTTTTTTGTTTGGGTCAAATTTAGTAATTGAAATTTTGGATACCTTACTTTGAAAATATGTAAAGATTAACTATTATACCAATCTAAATGTAAACATAATGCTATGTTACTTTTGTTGTCCTGTAAGTACGCTCAACATAACTTAAATTGCTGAGGTATGTAAGTTTTTCATGTAAGTGAATGCCGTTGTAATTCTTTGAGAAATAAAGATTCTTAACCGTAAGTGGGCAAAAGAGCAAGTTTGTTGAAAGAAGCCTACTGTAGACGTCGTTCAATCGTTTCTTCTTCTTCTCCGTGTTCTAGTGCGTAATGCAAGCAAATATGCATATGTACTTAATATTTCTGATCTTATTAGTGTAAACTTAGGGGCTGAAAATCGATAGCATATTTTGTTAATAGATCATCACCATCATCATCTTTTTCTACAAATATTATTTCTTGAAAATCTGTTTTAATGCAGATATTGAATCTCTTGTGCATTATTGTATGTATGAATTCGATTATTGCCTATAGATAAAGTCTCTGTGAATACTATCTATATTACTTTTTACTTTTGTAGTAGATTTGTATCTTTCATTACACTTAACGCTACAGAGTATTATGTGAGTATCCAAACTAGAAAAATAAAAGCTTAGTATACAAACATTTTCCAATATTATTAATTGATTTTGTTTCCAGATAAGGCGCCGTTTTTCTGTGTCTCAAGACTTGGGAGACCTCAACTGTGCGTGGGATCCTACCGGTACTGCAGGACTTGTGTCAAGGGGGCGGTGACCAAGTGGCGATGCACCAGACAACCGCGCGGCTGCAAGGCCAAGCTCCACACCTTCGACAGAGTCATCATCTGGCAAATGAATGTACATAATCATTAGAGAACTAGACAGTCTGCTATATCTCAATGTATGTAATTCCTCGCAAATCATGGTCTCTATATAGTCTTTAATAAAACAAGCCTTATTGAATTAGAAGTTACCGAAAAGATAGTTTAAACATATTTTTATAAGATACATTAATAATAATTCAAACTAGTCAAGTCTGAGTAGAAATGTAGAATTTAATAGAGGATTTAGATTCACTGTAAATATGTACTTAAAAATTAAGACAGATAAGTAACTTTTTGTATAGAGTCATTTGTTTATTGTAGATCTTAAGGCAGAACTCCACAGGTCTGGTAGTGATACTCTTGATAGTCAAAGTAATGAAAAAGTTACAAACGAAATCGTTTTAAACGAAAGAGTCAAAGACAATATGGTAATTAAACAACTTATGTTAGTGTATGTAGATAACAGCCTTTTTTGTATCTTTCAGACCACAAAGATTCGTAGAATTTATTTTTAGTGTTGGGAAATTATGTTAGCGTGTTTGAATTTTGTTTATAATAAATATTTAATTTATTTTGTCTCCTAGATATTTCATTTTTAAATGTAACTTAAAAATCTTCTTATACTAGGTTCGATCCTGAGCAAATTTTTTTTTTTTTTTTTAAATATCTATTTGTATTTTTACCAAAAGTTGATCGATAGACTCGTCCCCTATTTCATTGGAACTTAAGAAATTATGCTGAAATGCAGGTACAGTTTGCGAATTCAACGAACCTTTTGGAATCATTTCAAATCATATATTTATGCCTGTACCACCATACAGGCGCGGATTTACGTTTTTTGCTTGAAGACATTTTTTTACGTGCTACCATTTTTTAGATTCAGATTCAGGTGAAGAGCAAATTGAAGAATATTATTATGCCAAAAGCAAATTCGGTAACCCAATACTAGTATTATCGGGACATCGTTTTAAACTGATGAGGACCAGGGGCAACTACAAAAGATGGATTTGCATCAAGGCAAGGGAGCGATGCAACTCATTCATAGTCACTGAAAATGCAAACATAGTTAAAATGAATATTCGACATACTCATGGTTTAAATATAAAACCGGGTAAGAACGAGTCGGACTCACCCACAGAGGAAGATTAGTTAGTTTGGTAGGAAAGTATACACAATAGGTACACACACAGCACTCGACCAATAAATCCCATAACATTTTTACTCTACTTTTTTTAAATATATAAGTATAGTATTAGTAGATAATAGTAACTTTTACGTTTGCCAGTGCCAGCATTATTTGAAACTGTTCCGGAATCGATAGTATCAGATGTAAGCACCACAGGGGTAAATACCAACGAAACCACTGTTGTGAAATTACAAGTTTACGGACTATGTCAGTTGTAAGAAGAATATTGTTGTAAAAGGATTTATACTCTAAATGCAGTTTGTACAGTTTGTAATGATAGATCATTTATAATTGTTTATAATAAATTTTGTTAAGAAACAAATTGTTTTATATCTTGTCGTTTTAGTGCGTTTGCCATTTGTTTTTAAGAGTTAAACAACTTAATAATGGAAGACACTATTCCACAGACTACCCCACCTTACGAGGTATTGTGGGTTGTTTTCCCTTATCCCATATTGTTTCAATTCTATTGCGTAATAATATATATTAATTTCTACATAGTGACTGAATATAACACGTGAGTCCTAACGTACATTAAACCATTTTTTAAATTTTACAGCATCGGTTGTAAATCCTCTTGTATTCGGGGTTACAAAGTTCGGGAACCCCATTATAACGTGGGGCAAATATCGGTTCATTAAGAAGCTGGCGCGTCGTGTGAAGACTTGGTGGGAGTGCACGGCGAGAAAGTCCAGTGGCTGCCGGTGCGTGGCCGTCACCGTCAACGACCGCCTCGTCAAGCTCAATGGGTGGCACAACCACTAGCGTTTGAAATGAAGTGGATACTGAACGAACTGTGAGATTGAAATGTAATAATGGTTGACAGAATGATTTATTATGATAGGTACAAAAGCTACGTTATATATGATTGTTTTCTACTGATAAAGTTTATCATAACTCCTGTAAAAAAAAGGTCTTCACACCAAAATTGTCGAGCCTCCTTTTTTGACTAGTAGTCGCAATGTCGTCAACCTTATGGCTCAAGCTTCACGGTCCTCACGGACTTTGATGGTTGGGCTTATTGGAAGTAATAATTAAGTTAGTAATAATTTTATTTTGCAAATGGATTAGCCTAGGTTACATCAGTTTTACATTACAAATATGGACGAAGTATTTTATATAGAGAATTTTCGAGAAAAAATACCTCTCAGCCTTAGATTTGCTACCACTAGTCAAATAACGCGGTTTGTATTAGTAAAGTTGTAATTGTTTAACTATTACAGTCTTATTACAAAAAACTTAATAAACCTTGGTTTAAACCTGTAGTATCAAGTCCAGGCTTATCTGCAGAACCATGGTCTAAATTTGTTCGTATTACAAAACTCAAAAAAACCGTGGTCTTCTTAGTACCGTCATTATATACCAATTAAATACCAAAGAATAATACAAATATCCTTCGTTCACCATAATATCATTCTAATGCAACGTTCCGTATGCCCAGAAAAGAAAACGTTTTGATAATATGATAGGGATTAAATGATGCTTAGGAGTGTTAAAAATATTGAGACTTTGTTATTTTGCATGGTTATAAACATTTGTAATTTATCGATTGAAGTTTTGTTTAGATTTAAGCAAATTATTTAAATTCGTATTAATTACTAATAATACATCTTCGTACGTGTAACGAAACGTAACATTCTCGCGCGTTATATGAAACCATAACATTAAACAAAACCATCGCAAGCTGAACAAAGTTCATTAAGCTTTGGAATTTTTAAGTTATCGAAGTCTCTAATAGAACAATTGCCTCTTTGTTAATAATATATATAATAATATATAGTGATGGACCAACAAAAAAAATTTCAATCTGAGAATTGGAATACCGAGGAAAAGTAATATCCTCAATATTAATTAAATCAACCATGTTAATATCCATGTTCGGGTAAAAACAACACAACACAGTAAAAAGATGCTATAACCTAAAAGAGAAACTTTGACAGATACGACTTAGACCATCGTTAAACTAGGGGCCGCCGAAGTTTAGCGTTAGACCATGATTTGGTCTATGGTTTATCGCTAAACCATTATTTATAATATCAAGTTTGCGTAAACCACAGTTTTTAGAGATTTAAACCTGGGTTTTTAGTTAAAACGCTTTTTGTAATAAGACTGTTAGAGTTTAGCTAAAATATTTAAAATATATAAATAAATTATAAACTCAACATTCAATAAGTTAACATTCAAAGAACAAATATTTCTAGTTATTATTGACAATGCGTCCAATTATATTCAGACAGAATTTGCTACATGGTAAAACATACATAATAATATAAAAACGTTTTCCAGTATCTAAAAAATGTTGTGTTTCTTGTAGGAGTCACTGTAAGATAGCAATGTCTTAACTACTTTATTTGAGGTTCTCCATTGCTGTTGGATTTTCCTACTGCGACTCTTAACTACTAAATATATTTATCTATACCCATGCTATAAATCCTCTATAATTTGTTCTGAAACAGTTTATTGCCATCATTAAAATTATCAGTGTCTTACTAACCATAATATCATAGAAACGAGTGTTATAAGTAACGAGAGCAGTGGTGACCCAGCGGTAACGGCTGCGACTTACAAGTTGTAGGTCGTGGGTTCGAACCCAGGCAGGCCTGTGTCCCAGCAGTGGGAACATTAAAAGATGATGATGAGTGTTATAACGGTATACTAAATTTCATTATCACTCCTTTGCAAAAGCAAAGAAATTTAGTGAGAATGTGGCTGTTTGATGATTCAATCAGCCACATTCTCACTACTCAATTCGTGGTCTTTTTATGAATTTCATAAAACAACATTGTTATGCACGCTCGTGATAATAATAAAAAAAAAAAACGAGTACATCAGAATCTGCCAACATTTAACAAGGTGCAAATCAAGTGCATTTCAATAATTGTACGATCCAAAATGTAAATAATGATTACAATAAATAATTATATTATTACCTATACATTGTTTGTATTAGATACTCTGCAATTAAACCTTCCATGAATTTACATATAGTTTTTACAACACTGTACAACACCCTATGGTTTCAGAACATTTTATAGAGGTTTCTTGTCATGGGTGTAGATAAAGTCTTGTATGTGTCTTGTCTTGGGTACATAATATGTAAACACTCTTGTGATACTATAATCATTATAAACTCACGTTCCTGTTTTAATACCCCTTATTATACTACAGTTGCATAAATAACTATAATAGTATTCAAATAATATGTTCTAGGTGTGGTATTATATAAAAATGGAGAAGTATAAAGGATGTTTAAGAAAATTTAAAAGTAATTGTGGTGTGCTTACATTTGAAAATTTCCAGTGACTGAATGGTTTTACCTCACTGCTCTACGGTTACATTTAACGGTCAGTTTGATGAGTACCTACATACAAAGTTTCAAAATACTAAAAAAATACTAAAAAAATACTAAAGTTTCATGAAAATTAAAATGGTTTTGTTAACATAAGCTGGTCTATGTGTAAACCGGGCACAGTTTTCTTGTAATACCAGTAGTTTAAAATTATATGTGCGGTAAAAATATATTGGCTAGACATAAAAATCAAAGGTTTGTTATGTGATCGATATTAATGTTAAATTCTATACAAAAAGTGTTTAAGTTGTAATCCTTATTATTAAAGTTAGTTAAACAATTTGCATTTTTTATTCAATTTGTTTCCAACAATCCTTGAATAAAAAATTAAGCAATCTTTTTAACTCATTGCAAGCTGAAATTAACCTACTGATCACAATCAGTGACCACCATACAAACGGCCTGCTACGTAATACTTCGTAGTTGGAAGTTACCAACGCCAAGTTGGAGCGTGGAGAATTTGCTGCAAAAGTATCCAATGCCATCACTGTTTGTGGATGGAAAGACAATCTAAAGGAAATACCTACGTCAATAATACGTAGTCGGCCTCTGCCATTTTACCAGCTACGTAATATCGCGTAGTAGGCATTCAATGGATAAATCTGTAACATTCTTTTGCATGAAAATTATGAATGATGAATCGGATAAGAAACCTGACATCTAAATAAAAATGGTAAAAGAGATGGTATTACAACATTTATGATTAAATTTCAGAGCCAAAATTTGACCTATCTCAACGCGGGAACCTTGTGGTACAGATAGGACCATGGCGGTTCAACAAACACGCTTGTTGGGGGTCCAAGGTTCGCTGGACTTGCATCAAGAAGAAGAACGGGTGTACTGCAGCCATCACTACCGTTGACAATGTTATCGTCAAGACTCTTGGCAAACATAATCATTAAGTTTTGTGTTATTTGAAGGTTGTAATAAGGGTTTCTTTCAGGCGATTAAGGGTTCTAGATAAAGCGTCATTTTATTAGCGCTAAAGTGGCATGTGACATTTTGGTAGCACATGTCAGAGAATGAAAGATAAAATATCGCTTTGTTAAAGCCTTTTTATGTCTCCCGATAGTGTGCTGGTGTCGACCAAAGCATTTTCTGGCCGCCTCATTGCGTGCCACACTTGGAATGACAACTATTTTAATTTTGTCAATTAATTTATTTGCAAAAATCGTTTATTCGAAAACCAATGGATACTATGGCATTGCAAAATCAATTGGGATTTAGAATGTGTTACACCGTTCTAGTTTCCTTAGTAGCTTCAGTTCTACAAATATCTTTTGGCGCTTGAATGTCATGTCACGAAGGCGCTGTCAGTAAATATTGTATTGGAAAACAAGATGCCGGCAGTAGTTCGGATTAAAGCCACGCAACCCCGGAGCTTCCATTTTCACATTTACTTTTAACATTTAAAGCTGCAACCTTGAAAATAATTCTTGTTAATAACCCTCATATTATTTAATAGTTTACAAGACTTAAAGTACAATTATAAAGCACGTAGCTTATTTTTCCTAAAATCTCAAAAGAGAAATGTATCCCGTTATCAATATGCTATAACTTTGATACTAGTTACTAGTTTAATATTAAATAGAAATGTTAATTAGTTACGGTAATACATGCCTTTATACTAAGGGACTTTACTGATGGCGCGCAGCGACGACCTAAATTTAAATTGTGTTGATAGGTGACATCGCGCTACTATTTTTTAAGTAATTTCACGTGCAAATCGGACGAATGATCGCATTGTGTCCATTTGAACGTTCTTGCAATTGCTTATCGGTATACGACAAAAAATCTCGCATCGCGTCGAGCTATCAGGGAGATCGCTAACTTTATTACTTAACTTCTTTTAAAAGGCAAGTATATTTTTTGTTGGAGCTATGACGATTTCCCCTGTTCACAATGTGCTGTTCTTTTTGATGATCTGTGTTTGTTGTATTATCTATCAAAATAACACCAAAAACCTTTTAAACCAAGACTTACGGTTTAAGCAGTTAAATCGTGTAATTTATAGCAATAAAATAGAGAAATTTTTGACATGTTGTGTTGAGGTGCTCCTTCATCTGGAGCATTCGCCTGTACTGTAACGTTACAGAGTCGGGCATTACATTGCGCAACTTGATGACAATACAATACAATGTGTAATATTTTGAAACAACTTGTAACATCAATGCTCACACCTTGTAAACATTGTGGAATCAAGTAACTGCTCAAAATCGAATCTAATTTTAAATTACAGTAGACATGTCAGTCAGGGAGGCAGTATTGTAATGTAATGCTCAAAATCGAATCTGAAATGTTACATTACAGTCGAATGCTCGTCAAGTCAGGAAGGCAGTATTGTAATGTAATGCTCAAAATAGAATCTGAAATGTTAAATTACAGGCGAACGCTCCAGGTGAGGTAACACCTTTAAGTGATGTCCTTATTAGCTTAACGTGCTTTTAATGAAGTAAGTGCATCTGAAATTTTCTTAATTTATTGTTAAGTGTCCAAGATAAACTGAATATTGCTTTCAATGGTGAAGGCAAACATCGTAGTAAGGAAACCTGGATTTATAGTTACTATAAGCCTGAAATCGCCAACCCGCACTGAGCAAGCGTGGTTTAATCACACATGCTCGTGCCTTCTCTGTATGAGAAGAAGCCTCTGCCCTGCTGTAACAGGCTAATAATATATCGTTAAGTGGTTATTCATTTAATTTAGCAGTAAATGTGGTGATGACTTGTATTCAATACTGCCATGTAGCAATTTTAGGGCAAATCATCATAACTTAAATGTGTGTTGTGTACTGGTAAATAAAGGCACCTCCTTTAAATGGTAGCTACTCAATTACTATGAGATTTTCTAGACTATTTTTTGTATTATCTTTAAGATTTAGTTTATTTTGGTTAGCATATTCAAGTTCCTAAAATTATTAAATTAATTTTCGACGTTGGTGATGAATGTTTTCGTATAGCCGATTTGGATTACATTGAACTTCATATAAACTATAATAAAAAAATGTTCTTTTCGGCCACTGATTAAATTATTTGACGGTTGAGTTTAAAGTGTCGAATAATTTTATATAAGCAAATATTAGTTTTACATTTTTGTCATTCTTATATTTTTAGAAGATCAGCTAAATCGCTGTACCGAACAATATATTATTAAGGATTTTTGTTGAAGTTCATAATTTATAGGTATGTATCAGTTCTGAACACCAAACATGTTTTTCTAACTATCTGTTCTAATATGGTTAGCGAGTTTTAATAAATAAGGCTGTAAGTTGTCAAATTATTGTGAACAAATCGAATAAAATTCTTCCCCAAATGGTTCATAAGTCCCTTATTGTTTGACTGGGTCACAAGTTGCCCATCTACTTAAAGTAAGATTAGCCTTAGATCATGTAGAGATTTATATAAACATAGAATTTACGCTTTATTACTTATATTGATAAAACGTTTCATTTTAATGCTAATAAACATTTCATTTTAAAACAGTTTCTTTTATGTCTTGTCTTGTGTTATCCTTTTGCCTGACTTTGAGGGTTATCTATCTAGTTTAATTAGTTTGGTGAACCAGGAATCTTCATAGAGCATTTGCCATCTGCATTCTTTGCCCATGTAAATAAATCAGTAAAGATAATGATAATCCATTGTTTTGACAGCCGTCAAATTGATATTAGTCATGTTCGGTAGAAGAAATGAGTAACAATAATAATCCGTTCATACTTCTTGGCAATCTGTACCCGGTGTACGGGTTTTTCATTCAAATTCAATTTTAACCGACTTCAAAAAGGAGAAGGTTCTCTATTCAAAGGATTTTTTTTTTCTTTTATGTGTATTCCCCGATTATTCAAAGACGCCTGGGCCGATTTGGAAAATGCTTCTTTTGTTTGAAAAGGTATACTTCCCAGGTGGTCCCATGGTCCCATCTGATGATGGGATCCTGGAGAAATCGAGGGAACTCCTCAAATATTACAGGCATACATATAGCGATTTTGGTATTTTCACCAACAATGCAATTATTTGCACTCAGAAAGTATCATTGGTGGAGTGGAACTGATGATGAAGGCCACAGATGGCTACTGGAACTCCTTAATGCTAAGTATGTCACGGGTATAAGATATATTGAATAGTTAACCGACTGTGAGGACCAAATACTTATAAATAAATGGTACTGATGAAAATGGTACCTTCGAACTGATCAGATGATGAACGAAATAACTGAGCTGATCGAAATACAACTATGTATACTAGTCGTGTTTGGAATTATTGGAATCATCATGAGATTAAGTTTAGCTATAAATTATTTTCATGGTAATTGCAGATACGAAAACAAAAAGAGACAAATAAAAATCATTTTTACAAAAACGACGAACCGATTTCCAAAACATAACACTACAAAGCGAAAAATAACTTTCTTTTCCGAAGTTGGTGTGGATAAACGGCAAACAAAAGTCGGTTTGATTTTTATGTTGATAAGTTTTTTATCAATGTGAATGAATTGTTTTTTACTACCTACCTTATGACTACAATGTGTATATAAAAAAAAACGAAAAAACCCGACAGGTTAAGAAGCGAACTAAAAAGATATATCGATATATATGGTTTTGGTTAATCAGCTCGTGAATATGTATCCTCCGACTGCACAGCATGATTTTGTTCTTGTTCTTGTTTTTTTCGCTTCTTAACCGTTCGGGTTTTTTTTTGATTTTATTAACTTTTTTTTTATGTACAACATAACAGTTATGTTTTTTTTCGAATTACTTTTACATATAAATGGTATATATTTTTTTAATCACAACTAAAAACCCTTCAATTTGATACCCCACCAGGTGGGTTCGGAAGAAAAAAAAATTGGGACCCACAATATGGCGCTCAAAAGCCGCCTTTTTTATATCACATAACTAAGAATACTTGGGCAGTCAAGACCTATCTAACGATGTCTTAATTATATGAATCCGTCTAGTGGTTTGAAAGATATGAGCTAATAAAGAATATTACATACATACAAACAAACAAATATACATGACATACTTACAAGATACGCGCGAAAAAAACATAACCCTTTCCTTACAATCGGGTAAAGGTATGATTTATTTCCTGTTCTTATCTATACCAATATTATAAATAGGAAATATTTTTTTGTTTGTCTGTTTGTTTGTTTGTACCGAATAGGCTCCGAAACTACAGGACCGATTTCAAAAATTCTTTCACCATTAGAAAGCTACATTATTCCTGAGTGACATAGGCTATTTTTTGTCCCGAAAACGGGTCCTGTGGGGTGGTCCACGGGAGCAAAGCCGCGGGGAACAGCTAGTTCTGTCTATAAATATTCTGTCATACACAACCAGTTACTTAAACAAAAAATATTTTCAGATCTGAACCCAGTTTTTGCGCAATCTCAGCGAGGTAACCCCGTCATCATGATCGGTCAGTACCGATTTAACCGAGTCAATAAGTACGGCAGCAGAACACGATGGGTGTGCGTCAAAGCCAAGGCTGGCTGCAGAGCGTCTCTACACACCATGGACAACGCCATCGTCCGAGTATGGGGGTTTCATGACCCACTAGCTCACACAAGTGCTAATAGATTCTAAATCGCTGAAGAGAATCTGAATTGAACGCTGTCGGGGCTACCGTCCCCTGATTGTTAAGACATGTCTCGCTGTTGAAATAAATATGCAATAATTCTTAGAACATAAGGCATTGCATCTCTACGTAAAGATGGGCGTTTTTTGTATGCCGATACTATGCACATTCCAGTTTCGGAAAATATAATTGACGGTTTGGTAGCTACAGTAAGAATCGGCCGTGACTTAGTAAAATTTATGTGACAGCTATTTCGACTGACTGATTTGAAAAATGTTCTAGTTAGTTTTGCAATGTTTGAGACGTAGATACTATGTACTACGTATTTTTTTAAATCTCGCACACTCTGTCAGTAAAGTTCAAAAGCTATACTTATCATTGATGGTTCCTATGAGCTGGGAACAGAATTAGAATTTGGATCTCAGATCGAACTCGGTCTTAACTAAGAGTTTTAACCCCAACGGTAAGAGGTTTGTGACTTACCGTAAGTTAGGTGTTTGTTAATTTATTGATTTTTATATTAACGAACAAAGTCGAGACGTGACTTATCCTGCATTCCTAGAAGTTGCATCGACAGCAATACTTCTCGAATCAATGCAAATATGACAAAAGGTGCTTCCCAATAAATGTTGCTTGTTGCAAAAGTTTACAGATTGAGACTTATATTTTCTTTTTGGTGGATGAAATCAAATGAATCATGAATGATTGTAGTTTATATTATAAGCAGTATTTTATTAAGTTTTAGGGTGGGTTTTAGTGTATAAGTGTTACAATATAGTTTTAAAAGGAAATTGTAGCATCGACTAACTGGATCAGTATAAGCTCTCGCACTACAGTTATACTACAGTAATATATGTAACATAATAAATATTACTTAGGCTTCGGTGGTGGATAAAATAGAGCATCTTTTATTCAGTATTTAATCGTGAGTAATATTTATCTTCAAGAGTTTACTACTTTAGATAATATTACACGTGTATAATTTATGATTTTTTACTTTGTTGTTTTATTCAGACCGTCCTACTTTCCACTGGTAATCTGCAGAATTCCTATCTACGTAAAACATAATGGAAAAGGTATCGTTTCTTAGAAAAAAAACAGAGACAACAAGTCATTGTCCTTAACGACAAAATTTATTTGTTCAATCTTCTCTAGTGTTTTTCTCGTTAAATGCTTTGCTTATATTTCTTTGCGCTAAAGTCCAGAAGGTGCATACTGATAGACGAACTGTTACTCAAGGCTGCTATGGAAAAGACAATGTTCTTATATAAACATGAGATTTAAATAAATAATCAGTATGATTTCCTCAAATAATATTGATTTTATGTATGTTGAGTGAAGGGTAATCTCCGCCACTATTGCACCTATTTGAAAAATTCTTCAACCATTTTTTATTATTAAAAGGTGTGGTTTAATTATATTTGTGTTTTGAATTGGTTTTATTTTGGTTCCAGTTTTAGTGGAAAAAATACTAACGACGACTAACTCTATTATATTGGTGGCTGGCGGTGAACGCTTTTACAAGCATAGCATGAGGGGCCCCAAAACTCACTGGTATTGCGGCAAGAAGACTCGCGGGAAGTGTAAAGCCTCGATCACAACTGTAGGCGAGACCGTTATCAGAACATTGCTACAACACAACCATGACAACCTTGGCTTGCACGATAATTGTGATGTTTTAGAAAAACGTATTTTGAATTGTTACATCTATGAATGACTTTATTTATGATGGTGAATCTTTTATTCTGCCCTCGGAATCCAAAAATTCCATTGTCCATTCCAAGTAGTCTGGAAGAGATCGCGGAATACGATAAGACTGTTTTGTAGTTTTTAATTTCCTTTTGTTTTTTATAATCTGATGTACAATAAATTATATATAATACTAGCTATCCCACGCGGCTTCGCTCCCGTCAACTTGCTACCTACCTATCCATCTATCCTACCTACCCTACATACATGATTGTTGCGTAACTTAAACCTTTTACGCAGCGCAGGCAACGGAAGCGCTCAAAAAGGAATAATTTTGCCCGTTTTTGCAACAGTTTTCATTTATGCTCCGCTCCTATTAGTCGTAGCGTGATGTTATATAGATATCTATCCTGGATAAATGGACTATCAAACGCAAAAATATTTTCTTATTCCAACCAGTAGTTCCTGGGATTAGCGCGTTCAAAACAAACAAACTCATCAGCTTTATAATATTATATAGTATAGATTAAATAAAGTGTCAATTCAGTCAAAGTCAATTAAGAATTAATGGGATTAAAAAAAACTTCTTTTGAGATGAATGGTTCGATGGCGGTGATGGTGGTGGTGGATGTTTCGTTTCTAGTGAAGTTGTCTCTTTAAATATTTTGGGCCCAATATGTGGCCACGTTAATTGTCATGATTTACCTTAATGACATTATCATTTTAAATAATTTGTGGTTTATGTGAAATATTATGTGTCATATTTGTAATTTAGGTATACCTAATAAATACCTGTATTTATATAAGTAGTTCTATAGTTTTTTTTTGAGGGACCTCTATTTTGATTTTCCATTGTGTTCGGTTTTCTTTCTTTTGGACATTAACTCCGTGATGGAATCCAAATAGAAAAGTAAAATAAAATTCGAAGTAAAGGAACAGAAACGAATTGCAGAACGACTGAGATACCAACGGCTTAGAAAACACTGAACAGTTGAAAGAAAAAGAACGCCAGAGTTACCAAAAGAAGAAGGAAAGGAGAACACGAAAGAACGTTAAACATATGAGACGTCAAGAGCACAAAGCTGCGATAAAAAAATGGGAAGAGTATTGTGCTATTAACTTATCGAGCAAAAATAAAAGCTTGAAAAGAAGCTTTTAAGTTAGGGTGGGTGCACCAATGCTAATTTAGATTTCAGTCATTAACGAACGCTTGGTTTAACTTTATTCGTTGATTTGATATGTTCTTGCGCGGTCGTTTAGAAAATTAATTAATTCCTAATAAATTTCATTTTGAATTTGTTTTTAATTTGACGTTAAATTGAATCTGTGTTAATAATCTGCTATGTTTAAGCAAAGGTTGGTTACAAGTCCCTAATAAATAAAGACGAAAAAAAAAGTAAAGGTTAGTAAACGAAGACTTTCTTGTTTGATAAAAGTGTGAAACGGTTTAAGGTTGAAAGCTCGGAAAAGTACGAAAATAGTTGAATTAGACATTGAGAAAAGGTAAAACACGAAATAAAAAACATAGTAGAAATTTCAGAAGAAGACAAGATTGCACAGCATCAAAAATGAAAAGACACAAACAAGAGAAGAAAATTAAATAAAAAGAACTTACCTTACTAAATATATAGTAGAATGGAATAAAATATTGTGATCAGCGAGATAATTAAATGCGTGGTCGTTCTCTTTATTAAAGAGAGTAAAAAGACGTTTTTAAAGAATTACAGATCCATTTCGCTTCTTAGCCACGTATATAAGATGGTTTTGAGAGTCGTCACGAATCGCTTAGGAAGGCTCGACGAGTTTCTACCACTAGAATAGGAGGATACAGCACCATAGACCACATTTCACATCCATAGATACAGTGCGTCAGATTATATAGAAGTCCGAAGAGTATAATCGGCCATTATGCATTGCATTTGTGGACTATGAGAAGGCTTTTGACTCTATCGAGACCTGGTCTGTTTTGGAGTCTATGCAGCGATGCCAAGTTTTCTAGCGATACATTCAAGTGCTGAGATGCCTTTATGAAAATGCTACTATGACCGTCTAAGATCAGGACTAGCAAACTGAACACATCTTACTGCGTCGGGGATGATACAATAATACAACGTTTACTTCGGGCAAACTCTGCAGTTTGGTAAAAAGAACTTTGAGAGGGAGGATAGCAGAAGAATACAGCTGGGCTGGGCGGGCGGCGTTTAGGAAACTTCTTCGAGACTTCTCGTCGCGAATTCCACAGAGCCTAAAGAATCGAGTCTTCAATCAGTGCGTCCTACCTGTTATAACTTTCGGGGCCGAGTCGTGGACGCTCACGTTACGGCTGGTCCATCAGTTTAAGGTCGCTCAGCGAGCTATGGAAAGGGCTATGCTTGGAATTTCTCTGAGGCATCGAATGCGGAACGAAGTGATGCGGCAGATAACCAAAGTTGTCGACATAGCTCAGAAAATAAGCAAGCTGAAGTGGCAATGGGCCGGCCATAATATTAGCCACAGAACCGATGACCGTTGGGATCGACGTCTTCTCGAGTGGAGACCATGAATGGGTAAACGTAGCGTGGGACGCCCTCAGGCTAGGAAGAGCGACAATCTTCGCAGGTGGCTGGTAGCAGCTAGATAAGAACTGCCGAAAATTTAGGCCAATGGCGTGCGATTGGAGAGGCCTATATCTAGCAGTGGACTGCTATAGGCTGATGATGATGATGATAATTAAATAAAGTTGATGTTAAAATCACTGGACTTTGTTTCGTTCTTTTATTCTGCATACTGTGCAAGCTGTGCTTTACTCTACAACTTAGGCAGATCATAGAGTAGGCGAGAAAAAATGCCGTGTCCTGTACTAGTACTAGCAAACCCGAATGACACGGAAGGCTAGGAAAATTTATTTTAAATCGCGATGCCTACAAAGTGTGTTACGAGTAACTAGTCTGCTTAGCAATAATATTGTAAAGGTTCAAGCAGGTTGGAAAAATATTAACAAATATATTGTTTTTTTGTACTTTCCATTTGTATGATTTTCTAACAATATTGTATGTTTGTAGTGCAAATGATTACCTCAAACAGGGGCACTCCGATGCTTGTGGCAGGAGGCATTCGTTTCTACAAGGAGAAGACTTTCGGCCCGAGAGTAAGATGGCAGTGCGCCTTCAGGAAACTTTACAAGTGCAAGGCGTTTATAAGGACTATAGACAGACAGGTTGTCTGCTTTAATAATACACATAACCACCTGAGTACAAGTTAAAATTACAAGCCATAATTTTAAGAAATGATGGCCTGTTTCACGGTGTTTTTATAAGAAACATATCATAAAATCTTCTTATTTTTTATTTGTTATAGGCTCGCGTTAGACCACTATCTCTCCTGATGTTATGTGATGATGTGGTCAAAGGTGAAACACGCTTACCTTGAAGTAACCTATTCACTCTTGACTTGAAGACCCCTAGGTTTTAGCTATCAGGAAACAAAGACACCGGCAGGGAATTCCAGTCCTTAGCTGTCAATCTTGTATTTGAACCCAGTATAATTCGGTTTATTAAATATAAGTAAGTTAACATATGGTGTGTCGTTATGTATGGTGTCGGACTCAAATAATTTAACCATCCCATATCTTCCCGTGGGTGTCGTAAGAGGCAACTAAGGGACATTCAATCCGTATCCAAAAGAATCCGTAAGCTCACTTACATTTTTAAGGATCTCCGGGATATTGCAGAGAAACAGACCATGAGGATGGTGTACGAGGCCTTGGTACAGTCCATCCTTAGTTACTGCATAACCACTTGGGGAGGAGCATGCAAAACAAAAATGATAATGCTTGAGAGAGCTCAAAGGATGATCCTAAAAGTGAGCTTATCAAAGCCACGACGTTTCCCTACCTCCACACTCTACGAGGAAACTCAAGTTTTGACTGTCCGTCAGCTGTAGGTGATGCTGACTATACTTCGCCAGCGCTCCTATTTATCCGAAGAACTAAGAAAACGCAAAGCTCTCACTAGAAGACGCTATGCAGTTTGTGAGTCAACAGCTGTACGCACCCGTTTTGCTGAAGGATTCTTCTCATTTCGTGGAGGAGTATTGTTCAATAAACTCAAATAAGATATTGACCTATCTAAATGTCGCAAAACTAAATGCAAGAATAAACTTAGAAAAAGGTTACTCTAGTTAAGCTACACGGACACTGAAAAATTGATTGAGATGATTTCTTGATTTTTGAATTTTATTAATACATTTATTTATTATTATTTAAAAGTAATTCAATATTCTTACATACATACAAACACTCATTTATATATTTTATATATATATATACAGCTATAAGGTAGTATTGTGTTTCAAACTGACACAAGCTCCAACATACACATATACACAAACACACATACACACACACACATACACACACATACATAAAATTGCTCATTACAAATTATATCATTTTAATTTAAAATAAATAGTTTGAGTGCATAATTTTATATGTATCACATTGTCTAACTATAGCTACCTGCTAGTTTTGTGTTATTCCGAAATTTCACTAATCATAACAAACATCCACAATGGAATCACTGGAAGGGTCGATGTCGGAGTTGATGACACAGTTCCATGCTAGAATGTCGAGGTTTGAGGCGGAACTAACCAGGACTTCCAACACTGCAACCAGCAACCCAAATGATTTAGCGGCTGACTATTCATTGTTCAAGACCTTCGTGCTCCAGGCCCTTAACAGTCTCCAATGTCAGATCCAGGCTCTCGCTGGTGATTTTGATTCACTTGAGATGAGGAGTCGTCGAAAAATGCTCCTTATCCATGGTGTTGGCGAGGTTAGCAGGGAGGAGACGGCGCTGGTGGTTGCTGAAGTTGTGCGAGACAAATTGAAGATGGAGGCGTTTTCTGTTGCTGCAATACGGAGGTGCCATAGAATGGGCAATAAGGCCGGCTCTGGCAAGCCAAGGCCCATTCTGGTGAAGCTGCAAGACATGGACATCCGTGACAAGATCTGGTATGCGAAAACCAAATTAAAAGGTTCTGGAATAACCTTATCTGAATTCTTGACTGGGTCGCGGCATCAGGTTTTCATGGCTGCACGTGAGAAGTTTGGCGTCACCAACTGCTGGACTAAACAAGGTCATATATACATTCTGGGGCCTGATGGGATCAAGCATCGTGTCGTCACCCAAGGCGAGCTTAATTCTGTCGGCGAGCCTAAGCTGGACTCCGATAAGCCAGAGACAGTGGTGGCCAATAGGCCGGCCGCTGTCGCATTGAAGAAGAGGCGTGCTGCAGTCAATATTGTCTCCAAAAAGTGATCAGTGTATCATCAATGTCAGCAACGTTCGGGTTATTTGTTTCAATTATCTTGTCTTTGTTTGTTTGTTTACCTTCTAACTTCATCTTATCTTTTTATTTGTCTCACTCCTACCTTTATAACTTTAAATCTTTCATAACTAACTTTGTTTCATAGCTTTTACTCTTTTGTTGACAAATTGACACTACAGGCCGGGTTCGATGATCTGTCAATCGACAGCAGTCAAAAGTCAGATCAAGAGCTGCGTTCCAGTTCCTTGTTATGCTGAAATTTGAGGCATGTTTTGTTTATGGTAACATAGCATACAACATTTTTCGTTTGTCCGAAACGATTATTTTTGTCATTTATAATTTACGAGTGTTATCGTTTACTGTGATGCAACCACAGACTACCTAGAGATACTAAGTATTTTGCAACTACCCGAGCGATGCATTCTATATTGTTTGTTTCTGTTTTATATTTTATTTTTTGTTAACGCATAACTGGCAGGTGGACGTATATTTTCTACCTACCTTATTTTATTTTTTAAATTGTTACGTATTTATATCTATTTACCTTTTATTTTTTATTTTTTTATATTTATTTTATATTTACGTGTTACATAATGGTGGATAGTGACAATGACAGCTTTTTATCAGCGTATAGTGACAGCGACAGTTTTGGAAGTATACCGTGTGTTGCTGACACGCTTGGGTCACTGTTTTCCGATGTTCCAAAGAATCTTAATGTAGTCCACATTAATGCTCAAAGCATTCCGGCCCATTACCATGACATGCTGGCTAATCTGGACTGTAAGAACATCCATGCAATCCTTGTCTCTGAGTCATGGCTAAAGCCATGCCTTCCTTCCACTTCCTACTCTTTACCCGGATACCAACTAATTAGAAATGATCGCACGGGCGGTGGTGGCGGCGGTGTTGCCATATATCTCCGAAATAACATTCCTTTCTCAGTTGTTCATATGTCATCACAGCCGCCACCGCCGAACGCTGGCGAGCATCTCTTCTTGGAAGTTAATCTTCATCATTCGAAGATTCTGCTTGGTGTCTACTATTGTCCCTCTTTACGTATCAACTATTTTTCCTCTTTTGAAAGTCTACTCGTTAACCTTATTCCTTCTTACAGTCACACTATAATAATGGGTGACTTTAACACTTGTCTTCTCAAACAAGATTCAAGGTCATCATCACTCCAATCTATTTCACATTCTTGCAACTTGCCTCTTCTTCCCTTGAGTGCCACTCACCATTTTCCTAACTGTACTCCCTCACTTCTTGATCTCATACTCGTTTCTTCAACTCAACATGTAGCTAAGCATGGACAATGTACAGCTGACGCCTTCTCCTATCATGACCTTTTATTCCTTTCCTACAAAATTCGCCCCCCAAAGGCTAAGCCCAAGATACTCCTGCGGCGTAGTTTTGGTAGTATGAACCTTGAGAACCTCCGTGAGGATGCTGTCGGCATTGACTGGTCTGATGTCATTGCCGCTAAGTCGATTGATGTTAAAATCAGTTTACTCAATGCCAAGCTTCTTCAGCTATACGACGTTCATGCACCTGTGCGGCCAGTAAAAATGAAGCACCTGCCGGCCCCGTGGCTGACAGACGACTTAAAAGACTTATTGAAGAGGAAAGCAGCAGCTAAGTTTAGATTTAAAAGTAGACCAAATTCTCTAACTCGTAAGAAATATGTTGCGATCCGCAATCGTAGCAATTTGGTGTGTAGGGATGCCCAACGCCGCCACATTCATAAGTCCGTTGATAACGGTGATCCAGCTAAAGTCTGGAAATTTCTTAGATCAATGGGAGTGGGAAAATCGCGCCAAGATTCTTTTCCTAAAGATATAGATCTTGAATTGCTTAATCAACATTTTTCCACATCTTCTAACTTCAATCGTACTATCAAAGCAAAAACGTTAAATTATCTTTCATCTCTTCCCACTCCCGATTATTCACCTCTCGTCTTTAATCAGTTTTCCGATTGTGATGTTAAGAAGAGCATAGAATCAATCTCGTCGAATGCTGTTGGTAGTGACTGTATTAGTCGCAATATGATACTCCCTATCCTTGACGAAATCCTTCCTGTCATCTCACATATCCTCAATCATTCCGTATCTTGCGGTGTTTTTCCCTCTTCATGGAAAGAAGCCCAAATTACTCCTCTTCCTAAAAAGCGCAATCCCGTTTCCTTCTCTGAATTCCGTCCTATCTCCATATTACCATTTCTATCCAAAGTCCTTGAACGCCTTATCCATAACCAACTCAGTACATTCCTGTGCAAGAACCACCTCCTTAATTTTTTCCAATCCGGGTTTCGTCCAGGACATAGTACTACAACAGCTCTTGTTAGGATTACTGACGATATTAGACTTGGTATGGAAAATGGAAATCTGACGGTCCTTTCCTTATTAGACTTCAGCAATGCGTTTAATACCGTCGACTTTGACATCTTACTCGGCATACTCAGCTCTCTTAACATATCTCCAACGGCAATTGATTGGTTTCGTAGTTACCTGTGTGGCCGCCGACAACGTATTTGCATTGAAGATTCTACCTCGTCATGGTGCAATACCTCTGCAGGCGTACCACAGGGCGGCGTTCTTTCTCCTCTTCTCTTTGCTATTTTTATAAATTCTATTTCCAATGAACTTCTCTCGTCCTACCACCTTTACGCTGACGATCTGCAAATATTTTCTCAAGCTCCAGTAGATGAATTGTCGGAGGCTGTTAACATCGTCAATCAAGATTTAGCTCGTATTTCTAAGTGGAGTGTGGCTTATGGTCTGCAGGTTAATCCAACGAAGACTCAAGTCATTGTTGTCGGCAGTCCTAGGTTGCGCTCAAGAATTAACTGGTCACAGCTCCCCCGGATTGTTTTTGATGGCTTAACTATTCCATACAGCGACTCGGTGAAAGACCTGGGTATTTTAGTTGACAAAGACTTTTCGTGGGGTCCTCAGCTGCAAGAAGTTAGCCGCAAGGTGTTTGCGTCTGCGGGGTCTTTACGCAGACTGCGCAATTTCCTTCCTACTGCCACCAAAACTGCGCTCGCCCAATCCCTTCTTCTCCCAATCCTCGATTATGCCGATGTCAGTTATTTAGATCTAACTGAAGTGCAGCTAGATAAGCTTGAGAGACTCCAAAATGTTTGCATTAGATTCATATTTGGTTTACGCAAATATGACCATGTTTCTGATTTTCGTATTAAGCTCAAGTGGCTGCCAATCCGCCTTCGCCGGAATGCCCATATTTTATCATTACTTTACAGTATTCTGTTTATTCCTACAACTCCCTCTTATCTCAAAGAACGCTTTAAGTTCCTTCATGACACACATTCAAGAAACCTGAGATCATCGGAAAATTTGAGACTTTCGATGCCTACTCATTCCACTAAGTTTTACGATAAATCGTTTACGGTCCAGGCTGTGCGATTGTGGAACGAGTTGCCCTTGTCAGTAAGACAAGCCCAGTCACATGCTGCTTTTAAGAACCTGGTTAGAAACCATTTCCTTTCTATATAACGTTTTCCTATTTAGATCTAATTTATTCCATCATTATTCAACCCTTTTTATTTATTTATTTCCATCTATGTATATGTGTAACACATAGTATTATATGTGTATGTTTATATATAAGCTTATGTATAGTATTTAATATAGTAATATATATATATATATATATTAATGTAGCATTACACCACAGACTACCCCCTGTTTTATTCTTAGTCATTAACGTCCATCTAAAGGTTGTCTGGTAGATATCGCTGTCAGCGATAAGGCCGCCTTTGTACCCGTAGAAATAAGTATAATTGTAAAAGAGATGTGTAACTTTAGTTTTTGGTGTACAATAAAGTATATTCTATTCTATTCTAAACACATACACACACACACACACATGCGCACGCATGCACATATTAGCTCATTCATCCACTCACATATCTGCTTACTCACGACGTCCGACAGTCTGAGCAACATAATTTAATGGAGTTCTAAAATACAGGCCTAGGCTTAGTTTAGACTCCTGATCTCCCACAAATTACACACTTTGCCAATATTTCTGTGTCTGACTGTAATTTATGCTCACGTTGATATGTAATTTGTGGAGATAAATAAAGTTTTTTTTTATCATAACAGAGAATGGGGCAGCAGCGTTCTCTGTGCACTTAATAACAAACTGCGATCGCCAACCCGCCTGCCAAGCGTGGCCGTTACGGCAATCCCCCCAAACTGATGAATAGCGCAACCATGAAACGGCCCCTAGTGCCCGGCAACCCGTCTACCCTCGTTTACGGTAGTGCTTGAGGTTACGGCGTGGCAAGGGGTGCGAAGAGTTCCCGGACGGGATCCTGCTACCAGAATACAAACCGATGACTAGCAACACGCGTACAGTCCGGACGAAGATTATCGAACTCGAGGAAGAATTGCCTGGTTTACGATATAGTTGCTGTTCTACTTCCGAGAGGGTGACCGGCAGTCTCAGGGTGGTGTCAGGTCGAACGCCCACAAGTCCCTTGTGCCCAACGTAGTCAGGATCCAGAGTGTGTCGACCAGGGTGGCGTACCTTATAATCAGAATACCCTCAAGGTATTCGCTGAAGGTCATACAGGTCTACGCCCCGACCTCGACACACCCGAACGACGAAGTAGAGTAGAGAGTACGAGAGTAGATACCATGTATAAAGACATTACCAGAGCCATGCATGGTCATGAAACTCACTTCACCGTTGTCATGGGTGACTTCAACGCGAAACTGGGTAAACGAAACAATAATGAGCTGCAAGTGGGGCAATTTGGATTTGGACTACGGAACCACCGGGGTCACATACTGGCTAGTTTCATGGAGACAGAGGGCCTCTATATAATGAACTCTTTCTTCCGAAAACGTGAGTGGACCTGGCAGAGCCCCGATGGTGCGACGAAAAATGAGATAGACTTCATTATGTTGACTAAGAATCACATATTCATAGTGTCTCTGTAATCACCGTATGGTAAGTGGCACATTGAACTTAAATATTAAGCTGGAAAGATATCGACTGATGAAATCTTCGCTCCGTCCAGCACAGATTCAGATCCAAAACCCTGAAAGCTTTCAGCTCCAAAATCGTTTTGAGTGCCTAGGGAGCCCCGTGGACGATTACATCGGTGGGTTCGTAGAAACTGTCCACACGGTCGGGTCCAAGTTTTTTATGACCTGTCGACAAATAGAAACAAGAAACTATCCTACTCTCAAGCTTATGAAGGAGAGCCGTGAAATGATCCTGCAGTCTTCAGACGATGCGTGGAAATACCGGCAACTCAATAGACGGATCTTTAAGTCCTTGAAAAGCGTCCTCCACCGCTTTAATACTGAGCGTATTAAAGACGCAATTGAGAAGAATAAGGGCTCCAAGATGTTTGCAAGAGATCTGGCTATTGGGCAGAGCCAGCTCACGAAACTGAAGACTGACGATGGCGGGATCGTATCCGCCAAACCGGAGATTCTGACGGAGATCGAGGTGTTCTATGGGCAGTTGTACATGTCCATCAGTAAACCCATTGTGAATCTAGTAAACGACCCAAGAGCTAGATTGACCCGACACTATGCCGAAGACATCCCGGACGTTAGCCTCTACGCAATTAGGATGGCTTCGAAACAACTTAAGAACAACAAGGCGCCGGGTGATAACTGAATTACGGCTGAACTTCTGAAGGCGGGTGGAAAACCGGTACTTAAGGAGAACAGAAGCCGTTTGATTGCGTCATTCTCACAGGGAAAACGCAACAGGCATGGTGCAGGGGTGTGGTGGTACCCTTCTTCAAAAAGGGCGACAATGCCAGATTGAAGAATTATAGACCCACCCACTTCTTAGCCATGTCTACAATTTGTTATCAAGAGTCATCACGAATCGTTTCGAGCGCAGGTTTGATGATTTCCAGCCTCCTGAACAAGCCGGTTTCCAAATAGACTTTATTACCGTAGATCTCATACATACGCTGCGGCAGGTTGAACAGAAGACCGAAGAGTATAACCTGCCTCTTTGCTTAGCGTTTGTGGACTACGAGAAAGCATTCGATTCGATAGAGACTCTGGTTGTACTGCAGTCTCTCCAACGGTGCCAAATCGACTACCGGTACATCATGGTGCTGAAGTGTTTGTACAAAAACCATGGCCACCATGACAATCCGACTTCAGGATCGGACCTCGGAACCTATCCTTCTGCAGCGAAGTGTGAGGCAGGGATACATCATATCTCACAAATTATTTTCTGCTGCACTGGAGGATGTCTTCATGGTCCTGGACTGGAGAGGGCTAGGCATCAACGTCAGTGGCGAGTACATCACTCACCTTCGGTTTGCCGACGGTATAGTGGACATGGCTGAGAACATGGAGGACCTTATTAAAATGCTCGATGACCTCAGTAGAGCCTCCAAAAGAATGGGTCTAAAAATGAACATTGACAAAAATGTTGAATGCCCATGTTGCACCCAGTTCCATCAAAGTCGGATACTCTACACGTGAAGTTGTGGACGATTATGTCTACCTGGGACAAACAGTCCAGTTAGGTAGGTCAAATTTTGAGAAAGAGGATAACCGTCGAATACCTTTTCTTCCAACTTACCACAGTGTCTCAAGATTAAAGTCTATGACCTAGACGTGGTCGGTCACAATGTGTCTCATCAGAAGGCCTAAAGTCGCCTAAAGGGCAATGGTGAGGGTAGTTCTCGGCGTTTCCTTGCTTGATCTTATCAGAAATGAAGACATCCGCAAGAGAACTAAGGTTACCGACATAGCCCGAAGAATTCGATTTAAAGAAATTTATTTCTCATTAGAACTTACAGTCCGCTTATAATGAGATACAGAGTAATAATTATAATAATACAGTACTATACAATTTCCTCCAGACCCTTAGAAGTTATAAATTTATAATACACATACATGTTTCTTAAGCTTATTCTTAAATGTATTCACGTTATGACACTCCCTTATATCGTCCGGCAATTCATTGAACAGCTGTGCTCCTTCACATAATATAGTCCTTCTACCGTAATTAGTGCGTACGCTGATAACTTCCAGTTTGTTTTTATATATATTTCTCAGGTTATATGACTTTGTTTTTCTTTATTTGTATGTTAGTTTGTATCGAGTTTGTAGTTATTTTTTTAATAAGAACGCAGGTGTAGTAGATGTATAGCTGTCTAATATTTAATAGTTTAGTTTCTTCGTATAAGGTCTTTGTTGGAGTGAGGTAGTGATAGTGGAACAGTTTTAATTATTTTATTTTGAACTCTTTGAAGTGAGTTTAAATTAGTAACTGCTACGGAGCCCCATACCTCAATCAAATACCCACCCAACTATTATATTATATTAATAATAAACAATATTATACAATTGCCAAAATTAAGTGGCAGTGGGCAGGGCACATTAGAACGGATAGCCGTTGGGGCCGAAAAGATCTTGAGTGGCGACCGCGTACCGGAAGACACAGTGTTGGAAGGCCATCCTCTAGGTGGGGCGACGCGCGACGACCTAATCAAGGCTGCGGGAGTCCGGTGGATGCGAAAAGCACAGGACCGATCAGTGTGGTCATGCTTGGGGGAGGCCTATGTCCAGCAGTGGACGTCTTTCGGCGGCTGAAATGATGATGATGAAGTTAATATAGAAAATACGTGAAGCTCAAAATGTTTACTCACTCGATTTCTGAATTGAGAGTTTGTCAAACTGTTTGTTGACTGTACTTAGTGCTAAAGCAATTGGTCAAAACTTTAAATTTTGTTACTATCTCTTCAATTTTATATACAGGGATTTTATATGTCGGCCAAGCTTTAAGGTACACGAACCAGGCCAGTTATATATCGAGTACATTCTTTACTTGGTTAGTTTAAATATTACAACTCAATAACATCGAAAAATACTAACTGGTATACGTTGGTTTATGGTAAGTAGATAAGTAACATGTACCTAATGTTTTTATCAAGTTTATCATATAAACGTAGTAGAGTTTAGGTTCAACCAATAATCTGTATCGTGAAAATGTCATCCATATTTAGATATAATAATGTTTATTCGACGAAACAGTTATGTAATGTTATTTTATTAATGAAAGCCCACAATTATGTAATTAATTCAATTAGTAATATGGTTAAGACGTAGCTTATGTGGTCTTGAACTGAAATATCAATACAACATAAGTATGAATAGATCCTTTAAGGAATGTACAGATTTTTATATATATTAATAAACTACAAATTAATTTTCATATTCATTATTAATTTCATTTTAAAAATTACCAAACGCTGTCAATGTCCAAGTTTCTCCTTTTGCTGCTTGAGTATATAGCATAGTATTATACCTATTCCTCGCAACCACAATGAGGAGCCAAAGCCGGTTGCTGTGGCCGAAACTTTAGATGGCATCATCATCATATAGGATATTATTGAATGCAAAATCAGTGGAGTTCATAGGCTCATTGAGATAAGTTATACAGTTTTCTTCCCACATTGGTTAACCTACTAAATAAAAATATTTGTTTTCCCTTTTAGTGACAAGTTACACATCAAATAGAGGTAACCCAATATTAGTGGTGGATGGCTTCCGTTTTCACAAGGAGAAGGCTAGCGGTTCAAATATAAGGTGGCAGTGTGGGTACAGGAAACGCTTCAAGTGTAAGGCATTCATCACAACCCGCGACGGGAAAGTAGTTAAGAATGGTTTAGGTCACAATCATACTTAACCTTCTGGGTGTAAGGCATCATCGTTCATCACCGAGCACTGCAAATCTTTAACTACAATATTTGTCTTAGTTCAAAACAAGATCTAAATTTAGCCAACACCTAAACCGGTTAACGTAATGTTCTTAATACAAAATTGACTGAATGTAATAAATTGAATTGATGAAATGAATTGAATTGAAGAAATGAATTGAATTTATGTAATAAATTGAACTGCTGAAATAAATTGAATTGATAGCTTAAGGCCAGCTTTTGTTATTAGAACTATATCTTGGTCGGAATAAAATTCAGTACTCAAAAATTTATTGAACTTGTAACAGTAAGTAAGTAAGTTCGTAAGTTCTCTATAAGACAAACGGTACATGCTATCAATTTTTGTAATGTTTCGGCATCAGTACCGATTGCATATTAAATAAAAGTAAAAGGAATTAAATAAAAATAAACAACAATTCTGCAACAGTCAGGTAATAATTGAGTTGATGTTCAATATAATTTAAATGTACTTATTATAAAAGATTACTCAAAAAGTTAAAACGATTTACAGTTCTGTGATAAGTTTCGAGAAACGTCGGTAAAATTATGTTATATTAAAAACTATTATTGTTTATGAAAATTTAAAACAAAAATGTATAGCCGTTGTATCTGCCTTGAATAAATAATGAAAAGCAAGATTTTTTTTGTGTATCATACAAGCTGTTTATTCCACTGACATGATTAAATTAAATATTTAACAAAAAGCAACGGTGGTGTTGCGTGTTGGTGATGTTCTTCAGAAAAGTCAGGTGCGTAGTACTCACAAAAACGCAAACGTCACGGAGTATGTGAATATCGAAGCAGGTGGTGTTTTGTAGGTAGTTGGTGTATGCAGGTGTTTCTAATTAACCAAGTAATCCGGAAAAGAACACATAGAGAAATGATGATAAAAGCTTTTTAACCGACTTACCAAAAAGGAGGCGGTTCCATGTTAGACTTTTTTATGTACGTCCACCGATTTCTCCGTTAATTGTGGACCGATTTTGGAAATTCTTTTTTGTTTGAAAGACTATGTTCCCAAATTGGTCTCATTTTAATTTTGTGAAGATCCGATGAAGGACTTCGGAATCAAACACTACAAACTAAGGCGTATACTACTTACTTAGGTAAGGCGAATTTTACGCACTTACTTTTGTTACCATTTAAAACTCAATTAGCAGTAAACCAATTTTGGACTCGCCGCAGAACGTATCATTAAACAATTAATTCGCAGCACATTGTGGTTTGTTATTTCTGCATTAACTTCCAAATATTGACATGATGCATAAAGGTGGAAGACTAAACCGAAAATATATGTAATCAATATTGAAAATTACTTTTTTACTTTACAGTTACAAAGTACAGAACAAGTAGAGGTACATTGATGTTACTGGTTGGAGGATACCGTTTTTCAAAGGAGAAAACTATGGGTGTGAAAATTCGATGGCAATGCTCCGTGCGATCCCGAACCAAATGCAAAGCGTTTCTAACTACCATCGACGACCAGATCCTTAAGAGTTGTTTAGAACACAATCATTATGAATAACGATTGTTTACGTTATTATACAGGTTGACTTTGAACTCATTGGAAATATTTCTGGGGATGAAAGTAATCATGATGTATTTAAGCATCTTTAAATCCGGGCAAGTACCAATGTGACTTTTATAATTCATTCATTCAGTTCGCAAGCACATTCGTGAAGTTGGCGTAGTATTGCCAAAACGCTTATGTTTTTCAATTATGTATCTATTACTATTAATGTTTAAGTATATTTCATCCGACAAGATTGCCTGAATTAAAAGTCAACCTGTATAGAAACGTAGGTATTTGGCGCACAATTTTTAGGAGGCACACGAGCTCGGCTCTCTCTATGTATTAGAATCTGCAAAGCTTTTCTATTGCCTCCCCGAAACCGTCCTTCCACGGTGATCTGTGTCACCAACGTTGCGAATATTGTGATAAATCCTATTATTTGCCGATGTGTATTTAGGTTAAGGCAGTTTCTTGATGTCTCTGCCTTAAACAGTATTGTTAAATGAAGTTTCATCAATGTGCAATCTAATAGAGACCCGCAAGGGTATGGTTGTTATAGCAAGATAAAACAGCGCGATATTATTATGACTTTATTTTATAATATATTGGTGTAGTATTTTTGGAAGATGATTTATTTAGTGTTTCTAGCAGTGATGTTGCTCGAGGAGAAGTTATCTCCGTATAAATGGGCCTTAAATGTAAACAAATTGGTGCAATAATCGGGGTACATATTTGAACGTCGAAAATTAAAATACCTACGGGTAAAATGTCCATGTTCACAACATCGAAAACTTAAATATCGAATGAAATATAAAATAACGTAAGTTTATAATGTCGAATGGTTAGATAACCTACGTCCAATATAGCTAAAATCTAATTATCTACAAAAGTGACATCGAAATACCTAAATATCGAAAGTACAGAGTATCGAATGTCCCAAATATCGAAAGTACAGAGTATCGAATGTCCTAAATATCGATATTTATTTATTATGTACGTCACAGGGTAATTTGGTAATTCGGATATTGTGAAAACCGGTTTAATTAGAAAAGCTTAGGGCACCCCGACACGGATAGGTTAGGTTCGAAGGAGATGACGGGAGCTGAAGTGAGCGAGCAAAGCGAGCGAACTCTTCGCCCGTCATCTCCTTCATGTTAGGTTACTTTAGACCCTGCAGACAGAAATAGGAGCCCCGGGCTCCGTCGACTTTGTTGCTTGATTAGTAATCATATTTACCTATTCTATATTAAAACCAGGCAAAGTGTGACAATTTCAAATCTAGCTAATTTTTTCCACTCATACCACATATATCAAAATTTGTTCGATATGTTAACTAATAGGTATTTTTAACGTAAATATAATGAACTTAGGTGTATTAAATGTTGAAATTTTGAACATAGGTATAATGACTATCGACATTTTTAATCAGTCTATATTTTAATCACTCGGCATTTTAACCTTAGACATTTTATAACAATATTCGATATTTCAATACAATCGATATTTAAATTTTCGATGTTTTGAACAGTGAAATTTTATCCATAGGTATTTTTATTTTCGACGTTCAAATAATGTACCCAATAATCGCCTGGCGCCTAAGATGCTCTTTCTTACGCCAAAAGGGGCCAGAAGCTCTCCTTTCAGATGTGCCTTTATATTGACAGTTGACGCTCAATAGGAATGCGATATAATGTTGTAACTAGTTAGTAACTGTAGCATGTATACATAAAAGAATATGCCAACTATACAGTTGTCAGTATATTGTTATATACGCCTTTAGTTAATTCCATCGTGATATTAATAAAGGACTATGATTTTTTAGATAAATTATATTTTTATGGTAACAGGATAATACTAGGTTAAGAAAGTTATAGTTTTCTATTTTAATATGGAATCGCTTATAATAAAAGCATTGATTTTTCTATTGTATTTTGCACATTTGCATTCGTTAAATGATGGAAATAAAATTAATTTTTCATGTAATTACATATATTTTTATTTGTTTTAATCATACCTGATAAAATACGATACAATATACGACGAGGAAAAATTAAAAGGTTAATGATTTCAGATTATTTATCTATGGTCTCATTCTTCTTTCGTAGGACAATCTCTAACAAATAATATTGATAGAATCTGAAAGCTAACCTTACAGTTTAACTAAATAGAATTACCAAAATATTTTTCACACACACTACATTTTGTATTAAAATCCAGATTTTTCAGTGTTTCGGACAGGAAAGAAAGGAACTAAGGTGATGTTTCTGAACGGGTTCCGGTTCTCCAAAGATAGGGTGGTTGGCATCAAGACAAGATGGCGCTGCTCCGTGAGGTATCGCACCAACTGCAAGGCCTTCATCATCACCATCGAAGATGACGTCATCGTCAAGACTTGTCACGACCATAACCATGATTTGAATTTCTACAGGAAACCTTAATTCTAAAAGCGATTGCCGTTTCTTTACTGACAAAAATCTCTGCCAACTTGATTAAGTTTATGGTTTTAGATATATCATAAAAATTACCAAAGAAAATTAAATTTTCCAATCCAGCAAACTTTCACAATCTACGTGAGTATTTACTAACTTATGTAGGTACATAAAATCCGCAGCTTTTCTTCTAGAACATAAAGTCGACATTTTGAAGTGCTCCAATCGTGAGTCATAGGATTTGGGGTTCTTACATTGGTTATTTACATAGGCTAGTTGTCATAGAAAACGTTTTTGGACTAGCTCTAATTTACTGGAGTAAACATCATAAGTAGGATTCCATACTGGACTTCCATACTTCAACACACTACGATCGATGTAATTAAAAACTGGAATGTTGACACTAAGATCCCTAAATGCTTTGAGTTGTGTCGATTGAAACTGGACATCGCGTCTGTCCAGTTTTCAGAACTATATTATATATGTGGTATCTAAACTTAAATTGGCAATCCATAATGACACCTAAATCGCGAATCCACGACACTGCTTCCAGAGGTACATTATTAATTGAGTAAGTTGCGTTAGTGGGATGTCTTTTTCCAGTAAATTTGATATGCTTACATTTACTTACATTAAAAATCATGTGGTTCTCAGTGCACCACTTTGAAACTTTATCAATAGCCGTTTGCAGTTTTACTATGTCTTCAACACCGTCTACTATTTGGTACAATTTTAAGTCGTCAGCATACATGTTTTTACACTTTATTTTACTTGCAAAATTATTAATAAACATTAAGATCAACAAGAGCCCCATGTGTGATCCCTGTGGTACTCCGGATTGTATAATATTTGTCTGAGATTTAAAACCCTGAACAACTACCATTTGTGACCGATTTTTCAAATAAGATTCGCACCGACGCTGCAAAGACCCATGAATACCCATACCCGTTATCTTATTCAGAAGAATATTGTGATCAATGAGGTCAAATGCCTTACTGAAGTCTGTATACACAGCGTGCACCTCTTTACCCTCATCGAGTGCATCTGCAATATCACTGGCAAAACAATAGCCAAACGGTTGGAGCTATAGTCTTCAAGTCTTCAAATTCACAGTATCAGTATCTTGTTGACAAAAAATATACTTTAATTATTTTTAGGGGGGCTATACAGATAAAGGGAGGGCAAAAAAATTACTTTTTAGAGCTCGTAAAGTAGATAAATGCTGTATTTTCTGTTCAAAAGAAAAATTGGAAAACAAAACAATGAGAAGCCACCACATATTTTACTAACACATACCAATATATTGAAAAATCTGATTTTTCTTTTAAATTGCCTATTTTTTCCTATTAAAACAAACTTTGTTTTTGCGTTTTGCTACGGAACCTAAATGTGCAAAGTCCGACACACACCTGGCCGGTTTTTTTTATTTTCTTAAACTATATGTTGGAAAATAAACTAAAATTTAACTGTTTCTGAGTTCCTATAAACAGCAAAATTATAAATTAATTTAATATTATAAGCCCTAGAGTCGAGGGTCCCGCTCTGCGTGCGGACATGAGCGGACCAACCGCTTGACGCGGTTTTATCGTGATTATAATAAGCTCTGCGTGCGGATTCCGCTATGTCTGAACTAGCCCTTATGCACTAGCGGTTTAGTTTGCGGTGAGCCGCCCTCAAATACTAGGCAACCCCGCCTTTAAATGCAGCGCCATCTATTTTTTCAAAACAAAATGTTGAATATTTTTTTAAACCTATGTAACAATAGTAAAATATATATATATTTTTTTTTATGCACCTGCCATGTTATCTCTCCACCACCCTTGGTTGACTAGTAGAGAATGCCTCAGGCATTAAGTCGGCTTATGTACCTGTATGTTGCATGAAGTTTAAATAAGTAAATAACCTCATTATGTTCGAATTTATATATTCTGTTATTTTCTATATTTACTTCAAATATAACATGCGATTATAATTTTCTTCCATGATTTATGTTTATTTAATATTAATGGAAACTCCCTGCATCAAAATTATATTTAACCATAGCAACTAAGAAAAAAATAATCCTTAATAATTTGAGAGAAAGGCGCTGTTTTAAATAAAAAAAAAACTGAATTTTGGTTTTGTTCTAAGTCTCAGTTTTATGGTCCGTAGCTCCATCCAATGGTTAAATATTCTAAATAAGCCTAATAACCTCTTCAACTTATTTGACCATTTGTGAGGCTAACAATTGTCGTAAATACGCATTCTATCGAAATTCGATACCATTGGTCAGCATAGTTGAGTTAACTAGTTATCAAAAAAGTGGCGGTTGAATAGCGGTCAACAGTTATTCCAACCGCGTCAGGCGGCTGGCCGCTCAAATGAACCGCCTAGGCGGGCAATCGCTAGTGCGTAAGGGGGAGAGTGTAGTATATTTAAATTATTTTAAAATTGTTTTTAATTTTGGATATTTATGTACCCGTGATCAAAATGTTACTATGTTAGACATAAATGTATTTATCTATGAATATACGCATTGAACGACGTTGCAATTTTTTTTTTGTTTTTACCTACTTTAGAAATAAATAAGTTGATGATTTTTTTTTATTTTATAATAAACAATATTTTCGCTTTTATATTTTATGGGGTGGAAATAAAAGGTGCTATTAAGTGCAATATTATTTACAAACCTTAATATCTTAAATAATTTGTTTTGCCCGAGAGTTTATTTACACCAGCAATCATTTCAGCCAAGTACAATTACAGCAGCAATACTATTATGTAAAAAAGAAAACCAAATAAATTGTATTTTATTTTACAGTTCAAGAAATATTGTCATGCAGAGGTTTGGTAATGTTGCAAGTGGGTGGGTTCCGATTTTCTCAGCAGAAGAACGCAGCAGCCTACGGGAAATTAAGGTGGCAATGTTCTGTCAAGTCCAGGACTAATTGTACTGCTTCCATCATTACATACGGAAAGAAAATCTTGAAAAGCAACTTGATACATAACCACGAACCAATATGTTAGAAGTTCTCAAGTATATAAATGTAGATCTCGCTTTATTTTGAATTATGAACTAAAACCTGGTATCGAGAGAGACATGCTTGCATAATTAGAGTTCCAAAACAAACTACATTACGCAGCCTATGGAACAGAAGCTGGTCTGCCGAAGTTGCAGTATTAGTATTACGCGTAACTAAACATGCTAGCTCCACATCATTATGCATTATATATATTATATCATACATTATAATAATTATTATAAATTTGAAAGTAACTCTGTCTATCTTTCTGTCTGTCTGTTTTTAGTTTGGTTAAGCGGTTTAAGCGTGAAAAGGTATTTCACGCTTAAACCGCTTAACCGATTTAGATAAAATTTGGTATCGAGATAGTTTGAGTCTCTGGAAAAATATAGGATAGTATTTATCCCGGCAATCATCCTTATGGGGGTGGAAACGGTGACGCACCTACAATATTGTTGCGCGATATAAAAAAATAGGCTTTTACAAATAAAACGTTCTAATTCTACGCAGACGAAGTCACGGGCAACAGCTAGTCACATTAAAATAAGTTCAAAAACTAAAACCAGACTACTGAAAAACCACGCTCTAACTAGTATGCCTTCAATACATTCTGCCGCCTTCAATACATTCTGCAAAGTAGCATACGACCACGGTTATACGCTGAACACCGCTATGAATATGTATGAAATTCAATAAATTATTTATTACATTTAAATTGTTTCTTTAATACCCGATACATATCGAATAGTGTGTACAAAACAATTTGAGATGAGAATATTTTCTTGTTTCAAACTTTTTAGAGCGTAATTTTTCAGTAGTCGGGTTTTAGTTTTTGAACTTATTTTTTATTTAAAGTACTTTGGGGTTTTTGTACAACCACATCACATTTTTTTCCTTTTAGTGTTTGTTCTTTTACATGTATCTAGATAATGCATAAGTTACAATACGTTCTAGATAACATAAAACGATAAAGTAGTTGATTTAAGAAATTTACTATTCACTAAAGGACAGGCATAGGGACAGTATAAATATACAAACAGTATGAAAACTAAGCCTAGTTGATGAAATAATTACCTACGCTCCTATGAAGTAATAAGGTTGTAACTTTTAATGTTTCTAATATTGTTTAACCATTAGGGTATCCTAATATATGTATATATCAGACATTATGTTTGAAATTCTGTAGAAAATATAGAACCCGCTGATGAAGGTCCTACGTACCTACCTATTGTTTTATTATGAACTGAACAAATATATAGGTACTTAGCATATTTTAAATTTGATGTTTCTGACAACTCAGCAAAAACAAATATAATCCATAAATTGTTTCACAGTTATGGAAACATTGTCAAGCAGATGCACGATAATGTTGCAAGTGGATGGGTGCCGATTTTCGCAACAGAAGAAACTTTGAGGCCACGGCAAGGTCCGGTGCCAATGTTCGGCCAATAACTGGACTCGGAGTACGGCTTTCATCATCACCTACGGCAAAATCTTGAGATGTTACTTAGACCATAACCATGAGGGATTTCACTCATATTATGGCTTGTCTAAAACAAACTACCCAAAATTAAGCCTAATTTTGATAAAGTATAAATTTATTCATTCAATCGAGTGTAAATAAAAGTCGCTTGTCCAAGCGGATGGCGAGGTAGTAAGAGACGTAACGCAACGGATCAACTCGGGATGGATGAAATGGCGTTACAAGTCCGTAATTAGGCCTGTCGTAGAAGAAAGGCAGCATATTTGGAATAATGCAGATAATTTGGAATACTTAAGATATCTATATTATTATAAACGCCATCTGTGTTTTTTACGTAAATATAACGTCATCAGATACACGGTGCAAACGAATGTCAAACAGAGAGCGCCATCTTGACATTCCGGCTGCGAGCCACACAGGAACGTGACTTTCAAAACTTTTTCGGTAAGAATGCAATTATTGATCATCATATACTTATGATACGTAAAATCTTCATTGTAATTATTTAAGTGACCTTGTTAGTTTATGATTTTACTTTGATTTTGTTAATATTTCTAGAAATTAAAATAACACATGGAATTTTAGGTTAGGATGACATGGTGTTAATTTGGAATACCGAAAGGGAATATAATTTGGAATATTCCTAATTATATGCAGATTTTTATGTGTTGATATTAATTCATCTGGTTTTTTTTGAAATGTCTACATCCTTGAAATACAAGAAGAGAAAGAAATGGGAGTAGCACGAAATGACAGCTGCTATTGTCGCTGTTCGTGAAAAGAGAATGGGATACTTAAAGGCAGCTAAATATTTCAACACTATTTCGATTTGTTAATGATAAAAGCTCCCCGGTTGAATTGATAACAGATAAACTTATTGTTCGAAGGCCTGTTTTGGGTGTAAATATTGAAAACATGCTGGTGGAGTACATATTAACTATGGAGAATAAATTTTATGTGCTGACCAGAATGGATGTGCGTCGACTGGCGTATCAATTAGCTTTAAAAAATAATATAAAGAATCTTTGTAAGGATGGGTTTGCTGGCTGATACTGGCTTAAGGGGTTTTTAAAACGACAAAGCGAAATTTTGTCCATAAGACAGCCACCTGGAACTTCTCAAGCACGAGCCAACGGGTTCACTAAAGAAAGAATCGACGAATTTTACGACAATCTTGAAAAATCCAGGCTGATAAGTCTTTTCCTGCTGCGCGCATATTCAACGTTGTTGAGAGTGGTCTCTCAATAGTCCAGAGTAAAATTCCACAAATTATAGCCCGAAAAGGAAAGAAACAAATCGGGGCAATGACGTCAGCCAAAAGAGCTTAATAACTATTGTAATTTGTATGAGCCCTGCAGGAATTTTTGTCCCTCTCCTCCTTTAGGTCTATAGGAAAAGCAAATCCATCGAGATGGATCCAAACTCACTTATTTACGCAATGGTTTCAAGACTTTGTTGAATATGTGAAACCAACAGAAGCATCACCAGTGCTCTTGATTCTCGACGGCCATTACAGTCACACCAAGAAAATACAGTTGATAGATCTTGCAAAACAGCATCATGTGACAATCCTGTCACTACCATTCTTACCATACCACCTCTTGTACGCATGAAGTGCAACCAGTGGACCGCACTTTCATGGGACCCTTAAAAGCTTATTATAGTGAAGAAGTTCAGGTATTTCTTAGATAAACTAATAGACCCTTAACACCATATGATGTTGTTGAGATATTTGGGAAAGCCTACATCAAGTTCCAGACTGCAGAAATCGCTGCAAATGGTTTCAAAGTTGGTGGCATATATCCATTTAATCGAATTATATTTAATCAAGCCGATTACATGGCCGCTGCTGCAGATTTTGAAGAGGATCAAAACCTTCAAGTTCAAACTATTCCAACGACGCTCGCCCATGGATGCTCCTCAGCGATTAGACAATTTTGATGAACCTGAGCCAGAGCCGTCAGGTATTGGGACAGGAAGTCATACCCTTATTACTCTGTCTGATATTTCTCACGTGCCCACAGTAAAAAAGAGAACAAGCAATAGAGGACGTAAGCCAGCAAGATCGGCAATAATTTCAAGTTTCCCTTATAAGAAGGACCTTGATACTGCGCAATTTCAGAAGTCTAATAAAGCACAGAAAAAAGTGATTAAGGGAAAAGGCAGGCAGAAAATAGCAAAAAAGCCAAAAAAGAGAAATATGACAGAAAGTGAATCTTCAGATTCTAATTCTGGTGCTATCACTGGAAACAACACAGACTCGTCCGAGGATCTAGCCACGACAAATGAGGGTGCAATTCCTACTGACGAAGACGTCGAGTGTTTTTTATGCAACGGTAAATATAGCGAGGATAAGGGAGGTGAAGAATGGGTACAGTGCTCAATGTGCGAATCATGGGTTCACACTGCTTGTGGTGGTTATGAAACTGGGGTTACTATAAATTAAAACTAAACACTGATTTGTGATAATTGCGACTGATTATTTAATAATTAGAGCTATTGTATGCAATTTTGTTTAAAAATAGTGATTACCAAAGTCTGAAAAAATGTTACAAAGATTATAAGAATATATTAGTTTTTAAGAAAATGTGTGAACAATTTATTAAGGAAAAAATGAATATAATTTGAAATACTTGATTCCAAATTACCTATACCCTATGTGTAATTACGATTTTGGAGTTTTTTTAATTCGATACAAATTTTGATAAGGTTTTAGTTTATGTTTTGTTTGATTGTTTTTTATTATTAAAGTTTAATAATTTTCCAAAAATTTAGTGCATTTTTATTGGGCTATCCCGCTTTCAATTAATCTCCAAAAAACAAATCAGTATTCCAAATATGCTGCCTTTCCTCTACTCTATGGATCAGAATGTTGGGCTGTGAAAAAGATGGATGAAAAGAGATTGCATGTAGCAAGGATGGGAATGTTGAGATGGATGGGCGGAGTGACGAGAATGGATAAAGTGAGAAATGAGTATATTAGAGGAAGTTTTAAAGTGGCGCCAGTGACAGAAAAGTTGAAAGGAAACCGTTTGTCCTGGTATGGTCATGTGATGAGGAGGGATGAAACACATGTTACTAAAAGAGTTATGAAAATAAAATTTGGATGGATGGAGAGGGAGGGGACGGCCAAAGAAAGTCAGTGATGGCGTGGAAGGGGGACAGGACGGTATAAAACTTGGATGGATGGAGAAGGAGGGGACGGCCAAAGAAAGTTAGTGATGGTGTGACGGGGGACAGGACGGTATGGAAGTAGAAAACGTGTTGCGCCGGCCCCAAGTAACATGGGACAAGGGCAGAAAGATG
Organism: Orthosia cruda; assembly: GCA_964057195.1. Classification (NCBI taxonomy): domain Eukaryota; kingdom Metazoa; phylum Arthropoda; class Insecta; order Lepidoptera; family Noctuidae; genus Orthosia; species Orthosia cruda. Next base: position 41,022,753 of record OZ059829.1, read on the forward strand.
ATGATAATTCTTTCTAAAGAATACAAGCACGTCCAAACTTAAAAGTTAACTTAACTAGAATGGGAAACAAAGGGCACATATAGCAACTACCTAATGGACTTTGACGACTTAGAAACACTTAACTTACAATAACATCATTTTCAGGAATCTATAAGATTTTCTTCTTTTCCCTATCTAAAACAAGTCCTAAATATTTTCAGTGACGGAAATGGCAACGAATAGAGGGACACAGATGCTGACGGCGGGTGGGTTTCGTTTTTCCAAGTCCTACACGAATGGGAGCGGTAAGATCAGATGGCAGTGTACCACGAGAAGTCGTACAAGGTGCTCCGCATTTCTCATAACCATCAATGGCACCGTTATAAGAAGCAATTTGATACACAATCATAAAGATTAACAATTATAAGAGAAAAAATTTTTTGGAATTATAAGATTTTACTGGTTAATTAATGTTTTGTATGAAAAATTTTAGTCGAGTAAAAAATTATTGACACCGATTTTTAACACAAGTTTTTTATGTACTAGCGATTGTTGTTATTGCCCAGAGCTAAGGATCGGTTACCAGCTGTGATTTTAATCCTAATTTAACGTGGTATGATGAGTGAAAATTCAGTGAATTTTAGCGCAGTAAACATCATTTTGACAAGAAAACTGTTTTTTGTTAAATTATGTTCAGATATAAGTACCTTTTTAGTACCTTTAGGACTTGGTTCCTTCTTTGCATGAGAATACTTTGTTTGCTTGACCGACTTAATTTCCTTTGAGTTAATTTTGCACTATTTACAAATAGAGTATCTGCGTGTTTCATGACTCTGTATCTCAAATATTTTAAAGCAAGAATTCTTTAGATTCTCATCCGGACTAACTCTCAATGTTATAGCTTTCTCAAGTTTAACCAGTTCCAAATATATTGATTTTTCAGTCGAATGGCTTCAAAAAGGTGAACATGTTGCGAATAGGAGATCACAAGTTTATTAAAGAAAATTTTTGGGACAATAATACTCGCTGGGCATGTTCTAAAAATACACGAACTGGGTGCAGAGCGCATGTTACAACCGTCGAAACCCTGTCATAATGAGATATCTTATATATAAATATTGAATTAAGTAAAATATATTTTGAATTAAATTTGTTATTCATTTCGCTCTTTCAAATCCAAGAAAACTTCACATCCCTGCGTGTCCATTACCACAGTATCTGCCTGGTTTTAGAAAGACTAATAGATTTTCTGTCACTAACAGATTTATTACTTTTCAGTTGAATGGATTCAGAACAGAAGAGGCTATCCAATGATAAAAATAGGAAGATACAAATTTAGTAAATCGAAGACTTGTATTAATAAAGTACGTTGGGCATGTTCTAGAAAGACCCGAACTAGATGCAAAGCGTTTGTGACTACGGTCGACAATTTTGTAGTAAGGAGTTATTTAAGGCATAATCATTGAATTACATAATGTTTCTGACCTCAGAATCGTCTTTATTCATTTCTTTAACAACTCAACATAATTATAATTCATTATAATTAAGAAAAGTGTGTTTTAATTTCTTATTTATTCCCCCAGTCTACAGGATAGTGACTGATAGAAAAACGGAGCTCCTGGTCGTGAACGGCTTTCGCTTTGCGCGCTCCGGAGTCGTTGGGTTGAACGGCCATGTTCGATGGCAGTGCACCACGAAGACGAGGACCAAGTGCAGAGCCCGGTTAACTACCTTTGGAGAATTGATAATCAAGTCTAATTTGAACCACAACCATTTTTACTAGGCAAGTTTTATAGCCGATGTTTGGACAAAGTGTTTGTCAATCTTGCAGCCGAACTATTTTTAGTAAAGTTGATTAGACCAATTTTTTCAAAACAATTTAAATTAAGTTAATCATTTCATGGTTAGTAGGTGGTACTTTAAATGTTTATAACTTTTTAAACGTTTTTCTCCATTGCTTTTATTATATAAGTTGTATGTTATACTTACATGATAACTGTTGGCTATTGTTAAATTTTGGCCTAAGCTCTGAAGGACTGGTTAAATGAGCAGAAGTGTCAATAACAAGTAAAATTTCAAAATTTAAAAACCCTACGATACATTTATCTTGCGAAAACGTCCCGATTCAAACAGATTTTATTTAAACATTTTTTATTTAAAACGATTGAACCGATTTTATTTAAACATAGCTAAGAACACTCTCGACACAGTCACCATTCAAATAAAAAAAACTAAATCAAAATCGGCTCATCCGTTGAGGCGCTATGATGCCACAGACAGACACACAGATACACAGCAACACACGTCAAACTTATATCACCCCTCTTTTTCCGTCGGGGGTTAAAAATAGAAACTACAAATACACAGGAATGTTACCAATTAATGTTTTTATTATGTAATAAACAATCTTTTTTATTCAATTTTTTATCGATTATATAATAGCTATTTATGCAACTGTTACGTTATGGACGGTCTTTTAATACGAGTGCCATTTTTCGGTACAAGCGTAGCGCGTACCGAAATAGGTGGGCACGAGTTATTAAAAGACCAATAACGTACAGTTGCATACAAGATTTTGTCTACGAAGGAAGGAATAAAAAACAGATATAGACAAATGAGTTTTTTTAATAGAAACTTAACTACACACTGACTATTGTTTATCCCGCGTCAACATTTTTTTTATTTAGTCTTTATTAGGTATAAGGCAAAGATCTTGTAGCCGCAACAACCAAATAGTATATAATTAATACTTTTGTTCTAAACTTGTTCCATTTTTAAAAACATCATTTACACATTGTCTCGATTTCGAAGTAATATTATAGGTACAGGCTGTATGTTCAGAATGTCGTTGCTTGTGTTTTAGAATTTATGACGATTCGCATAATGCAACCCGATGTCGTTATGGGTATCATCATGAAACCGCTGTCAATTTTGTAATTCGAATATAACGAAACCGAAGTAGATAAAATTAATTATATGCAAAATTTATTTTCATAAAATATTTTTTTTGTTGCTGCGTTGTATGTTATTCGCAACAACGATATTTAGTTGGGTTAAAGAGTTATATACTATTTTAAACAATAAATTGTTGAAATTTTGCTGGTTGTGGTTCCTATTCCAATGTTGTAATGATTAAAAGTCATGTTCATATTATTCATTATATATTTCATTATATTGTTGATATTTATTTTTATATCTTACTTCATAACACATTTCGTAGATAAAAAAATAAGATGTGTTTTTTCTAGTTTCCATAAAAATGAAAATTGTAGACGGCTCAGGCAGGAATTGACTCAATATCATTCTATTCGCAGTGCCTGTCTTCAGTGAAAGTCGATTTGGGAATCCTGTCATAGAGTTGGGACCTTATCGATTTACGAGATCAACAATATCCTCGTGCGGTCGACGGCGGCGCTGGGTATGTTCTAACAAACTGGCGTCGGGCTGTCGCGCCTCCATCATCACTCTTGATGACGTCATCGTCAAAACAACCAATGAGCACCAGCATTAGATGTAATTTCCATGATTTATGTGGTGTTAGTTCTTAATCAACTTTTTATTTTTTTACTATTATCCTAAATTGAATGTTCTGTGCTTATTTACCATAAGTTATTTTAGAAAATATAGAATTTCTTGTGTTTTTCATTTGGTCAGTAGCATGGCAGCATGGCATGAATGATTTTTGTTTCTTTCTAAAAGTTGTATAATACGGTGTTGCTTATAATGCTTTAGTGTTAATACACCGCTGTGTACAGCACAGAGTTTAATTTAATTTGCCCTTTTGTCAAAGAGCCAAAGAATTTGATTCGATTATTGTAGCATGTTTCATTATATTTCAATAACTTTCTTTAATGAACAATGTTTTATTTCATTACACGGTAGGATGTAGGTACAACAAGCATCGTTAAACAACAATAGCTTCTAAACTTTTAATGTTTTTTGTCCTACCCTCGGTATTAACAAAAAAAATCTAAGTTTCTTCTAGACATTTCACTTTTCATTTGATCAGCCATTTGCTTTTTTTTTGGTTTTTTCTCCCCTAACTGGAAGTTTTTGCTTGCTTTATCTTTCAGTGCCGGTGTTCGGTAATAGTCGATTCGGGAGACCGATGATCCTGGTCGGGCCTTACAAGTTCTGGGCGAACGGGCGTGGAAAAATTAATAAACGTTGGCGCTGCAGTCAGCGGAAATGCATGGCAACACTCATTACCAAAAACGACGTCATCATCAGAACTGCTGGGGAACATAGTCATCCATGATGTTTCGAAGTCGGTAGTATGTTTTAACAAATCTAGGTTATCGAGAAAAGTCCTATAGATATTTTTTAAATGTCCGTTTCCAAAGCTCTTACTCCATACCGTTTTATTTAAGTAAGTAACTGCTCGTATCGTCAATATTGATGACAATCTTAATTTTATTTTCTGGAACAAACTAGACTTTAAGAGACCTAAAAACTACATACTTGTTATGTGTTGATAGTTTGGTCGGGCCTTTAATCAGTATGAGGATGTATGCAAGTGCCCACACAACTGGAAAATTATTAGGTATATGTGGTTTACTTTGGCAATAGTGTTCAGAAGCCAAGGGCTTTAGACTCGTAAAAGAAGTGCCATAAAATGGTCTTATACCATAGAATTAAGTAGCATAAATATCTGCATGATTAGGGTGTGTCCACATCAGGCGAATGCGCCACGAATGCGCGAGCGAGTCGCTAGCGGCGCATTCGCCAGATGTGGACAGGGCCTTACCGGACAATACATGGTGCGATTATTATAAGTAAATATAATTGTAAGAGAAAGTTTATATTCATTCAGGGTTTTCCACATACAGTATGACTGAGGGGAATATAATTAGTTTAACTCAAAGTAACTTAGTAAAAAAAAAATTAAAGCAAATTTTTAATAGAGACTTATTTTCTGGGTAACTTAAAGTAAGTTTTGTAGTAACCGTTATTGCATAAGTATTTTTGGCATGTAAAGATAAAAAAAAAAACTAGAAATATATTTAAAAAAGGAGCAGCAAAAAGAGTAACTTTATTAAAATTAGTAATCTTATCGTTTAGGCAGATATAATTATATGACTCAAATGGTTCTTGATTCCACTGTACTCATAATTCGTTTATTTGCATATTTCTTACATTAATGAGACCCACAGGACCGGACAGGATCAGTGTAGCAACGCTTGGGGGAAGCCTATGGGAAATGGTGATGATGATGATGGAATGTTTTATGATTTTAATAATTTGAATTGTTTTTGAATAATTTTTCGTAAAAATGTTTGTTTTGTTTGTGGTTTTTACTCCATAAGTACTTGTTTATACATTTTACTTTAAGATGTTAGAAGTATTTCGATCATTATTTGTTATATTCTGACACAAACTAGTCCTAGTTTTTAGTTCATTTTATAGTATCATGCAGGATGCATGTGGTGAGAGAGCATTCCAATATTTCAAGGACAACTTAATGTTTGTTTAAGTTTAGGCGCCTACTTGTGAATTTAATTCATATCTTAAATGAATGTTGCAATATTCACCTACTTCATGATTGGTGCTTAGTATAGAAATAATGTAAGTGTTACATAACTTGACCAAGAAATATTAAATGTACGTATAATGTTATGCCTAAAACTCTAATATTGAATGGTTCACTTCAATGTAAAAAGTTGTGTACAACAAAACTAAGTGAACCAAGTATTGTTGCCATTATAAATGTTATTTAAGTTTTATTTAATAATTTAAGAAATTTAATTATTTTTACTTTAAAGTACTGCTTGGCAAATGGTTGTTATTTATGTAATTCGAAGAAAATATTTTTGTTTAATTTTATAATATTATTTCTGAGATATTGTTATAATAATTTTATGGCCGTTAGCTAGGTATAGTTGTTGATTGAATTATTTCATGAATTGGCTGGGCATGTTGTGAGGCAAAAAAGTAAAAAAGGCTATTTTGCAGAAGTCACTTTGTATGTTGCCGGTGCCTTATCGCATCTGTGCGTTTGTGTGTTGTGCCTTGTCTTCGTCTTAACGACTGACGCGACGGTTGATAAATTTTCGTCAGCCTCTTTGTATCTGCCTTCAATTAAGGTGATAATTAAACTTTATCTGTTTTTTTTTTAATTTGATTAGATCCACTGATTTAACAATTTATTAGTGGTTATGTTTCTTGTCAGTACCTACGTTGAAATAAAAGCGGTTTTAGTTTATATTTCTGGTCATTTGATTTTCACAAACAAACTCGCTATTTAATAATTTACGGCATTTTTTTTCGGCTTATCCAAGAAACGGTCGGGTTTCTTGGATAAGCCGAAAAAAAATGCCGTTCATCTCATGTAGTTGGCTAAGAATGCGACTAAAACCTTTGAAAATAATTAGTTGTACGAGTGTATAAGTTTTGATTTCAAATTGACTATACATAAAATGAAAAATATTAAAAATAACTAATTATTATCAAAACAAAAAACCCGACTGCTAAAAATGTATTAACTAAAAAGAGAAAAACATGTACTAGATATAATGGGCGGAGCGAAGTGGTGCTGCCAACGGTGACAAACGAAGTTTTGGTAGGTTTTTCTATAATTTTTGTTTGTCCCCGGCTTTAGAAATGGATGAAGCGTGCTATAGAAATGGATATACATACATACATACGCTCGAGAAACATTATCCTCCCGCAGTCGGATAAAGAAAATAAATAAAGAAAGCTAGTTTATTTGGCACATACAGATACACACTATGTAGGTACAACAAATACATACATACGGCCAAGAGGCTTACTGGCAGCGATGCACTGGTCGCGTCAAAGCTCCAGAGCCTCGAACATCGACGCCGAGTTGCCAGCCTGTAGATTATTTATCGGTTTCATTTCGGGGAGTGTGTGCGACGGAATTTCTCAATTTGATCCCGCCTAGCCCTTTCCATCATCGGACTACAAGAGGTACGGCCATGCGCCATCGGTTCATGGTGGACATCCCACCCATACGCAGGCTCGGATCTTACACGCCTTTCTCGACTGACTGTAAAACATACGGCGACACACTACACAACCTGACCTTTGACAATGCGAGCATTCTCAAACTCTTGCAGAATTTAGATACATCAAAAGGTCCAGCAGGAAGTGACACTGTGTCCCCTCTTTTCTTTGTTAACTGTGCTATATCCCTGTATTTACTAATCACATATATCTTCAACCGGTGTTTCCGTGAGTGTTACTGCCCAACTATATGGCAAACAGCACACATTCACAAAATAGGTTGTAAAAATAGTATGGAGATTTATCGTCCCATATCAATTTTGAATGTTTTAGAATAAATAATGGAGAAAATAGTAACCAACTATAGTTATCCAACTATATATAAATGCCGCAATAACAGCACGGGTTTATTAAGGACCGGTCTACTAACACTCATTTAGCAGTATTTATTGATAGTGTTGCCAGTGATTTGCCAGATGCCAGATGGTTTGAGTCGTACCTTAGGAATAGGTCTCAAATTGTTATACTGGGTATGAGCTATGTGGCTATGAGCTTGGGAGTAGGATCGTATAGTTACTTGTTCCTATTTGTACGACGGGTCTTGAAAATCTTAGACCCGACCGTATGGACAGTTTCCACGAACCCATCGTTGTAATCGTCCACGGAGCTCCCTATGCACTCAAAACGATTCTGAGGTTCGAGCTGAAAGCTTTCGGGGTTTTGGATCTGGATCTGTGCTGGACGGAGCGTAGACTTCATCAGTTGAAATCTTTCCAGCTTAATATTTAAGTTCACTGTGCCTCATACAGTGGTTATTTCCGGTTTTCACCGCGTTGATCACAGAGACATTCAGTATGTACCATAATATAATTAGATTACAAAAAAACAAAGTACCTAACCGACTTACATTACAAGAACACAATAATGTCGACTCCTTAGGTAAAAGTAAAATCAAGTCGGTTAATGTGTTTGTTTGTAACCAAAATAAATTACGGTACCTACTGAATAATCTGTCCGACTTGGTTTTACATTCGATCTCACTACTTTTTGCAGTAGAAGAACTGCGCCGCGAGACTTGTGTTTTTTACATGTTATGTTTTTAATGGGATTATACTTACACAAAAATATATTAATTTATTCATATATAATTTTTTGGATGACTTTAGAAACAAGTAAAATTTCAAAATTTAAAAAACCCCCGACATATTTTTATTTCATGCTACTTAATTTATTTAGTACATAGTAGATACGCTTCGATCGGCAATCTATTGAACACGGAATTTTGACACGATATCTTGCGAAAACACCCCGATTCAAACAGTAAAACGCCCATAACTTTTGAACGGCTGAACCCATTTAATTCAAACATAGCTAAGAACACTCTCGATTTAAGTCACCTTTTAAACAAAAAAATCTAAATCAAAATCGGTTAACCCGTTAGGACGCTATGATGCTACAGACAGATACACAGCAACACACGTCAAACCTATCACACCTCTCTTTTTCCGGCGGGGGTTATAAATAGGAATTAAGGCAATGGGTCTGTAGTTGGCTAAGTAAGTATAACTATTTATAACGCTTTTGGAAACACTTCAGAGCTGATGCATAAATTTACAATGTGACTGAAGTGTGAGGCAATCTTATCTGATACAAATTTTACTACTTTTGTGGCTATGCCATCATGTCCGGAACTGTTTTTATTTTTTAATTATAAAATTTTAAAGATGTAATTAAAAATTCTCAGTGTAAATTAGATATCAAAGATTAAGGTATTATAAGAAAGAAATGAATTTGAAATGGCATTTTAGAAAAAACTTAAAAAAGGTATAGAGGCCAGTTGCCTGCTACCAGGTGGACGTGCGTCAAAGGCATGCATGATTGCAAGACAAACATCGTTCTCATATACAACGAGGTGCACAAAATAATGCATGAAATGAACAGTATCATTGATTTACTACTTTAAGGCAAATATTTTTTGTTTAAATTGGTTACAATTTGTCTTGTTTTATTTTGCCACATTAAATGTTATGGTAAAAATAACTATCTTTTCTTTGAAGCCAAACTGCATGTTCCGAGTTGCCGATCGTCATTTAAGATTTAGATTTATTTATATCGCTGTTTGCGCCGAATTTGTTTGGGGTCATAAAACAAGACGTGCAAGCTGAGCAGCTGCAATATCTTGTTATTCCAACTTGTTTTTCATCCGTCATCTTACCATTCATTGCTCTATAGCTGAATCTGTGTCCTTATTGTCATGTTGCCACATCTGTTAGATTTGAATCTGTCTTGCCACTTTCTGCCGGGCGAGCACGGCCTACTGTGACAGGCTTGAGTCACATAATTTAACACAGTTTGGGAGCAAAAACCGTGATAAAATGCGTGACTTAAGCCTATCCCAGAGTTCATGCTTGCCCAGCAGTTCTAGTGTTTTTACAAGTATGGTAATTCCGTTATATAGTATGATGTGTTCCGGTACAACAAGCGAACCAGAGAGGTCCAAAGCATGCTGGGTCTGTGTAAAGGTCTCCCTTTGGCTGCAAAGCAGGGATCTTCACAATCAACAACAAGATTTATTAAATTATAATTGAACATAATCATGGTTATACTCTAACACATTTTAATCTGATTCCACAATGTGTGGTTGGTGTAAATACTTTTAAGGTGAACTGATTTTATTTAAGTGCGTAAATACATCGTTGACTAAGTTTTAATTAAGTGCTTAGAGAATTTAATTACGTTTTGTTTGAAATAGAATTATACAGGATAGAATGTGTGAGTAAACTCCTATTACTAGTATGAACGCGAAAGTTTGCTAGGAATGTACTCTTCCTAATTCGTTACCTTGAATCTCAGAAACTACTCTCAAGAAATCAGTTCGGTTTCAGAAAAAACAAGTCCACTAACGATGCTATAAAACACCTAACTTCTGCCTTTGTTGATGACCTGGATTCAGAGAAGAAAACCATAGAGTTGTTCCTGGATCCAGCAAAAGCATTCGACACGGTCTCGATTCCCCTGCTTCTTGCAAAACTGGAACATCTGGGAGGCCGTGGAATAGCTCTTAAACTTTTTACAGACTATATGTCTAATAGAACACAATGTGTTGGGATAAACAACTAATTGAGTGAGCTGGAGAGCGTGACTTTCGGTGTGCCCCAAGGGAGTTTTATGGGACCTACGCTTTACCTTATATATGTGAATAACTTGTGTGATTTACAAAATATGGAAATAAGCAAATGAAATGGCTGCAAAGGGCATTGAAATAGTCTCAGACTGGTTGCACTCAAACGTTCTTACCCTAAATACACTCAAAACTAAATACATACCATTTAGTTTAACAAGAGCAATCAACCACCTCCTAACATTATTCAAATAAAGGCCCACACATGTAATATCTCGGGCAACTGCCCTTGTCATGAACGCTTCAATACATCTGCAATCAAATACCTAGGTGTGATCATTGATCAGCATTTAATCACCATCTTAATAGTAATGATTTTCACTGAACTATGATTTTACTGAATCAATTTTAAAAGTCGATATTTAACCGAGTTACCTTAATGCATCAAATACACAAACAACAACAGCACAAACACACACACACTCACACGCGCACACACACTCACACACACACACAATATCAACTACACTCTTTATTATAAGATAATAGTTGTGATAAGCGGTACATTTCCGACCTAAAACCCATTTTTCATTATTTAAAATTAGTTTTAGATAATTATATTGCAAACAACTATATTTTGTGTAAAACAGCAGAGCATCGAAATATTTTAGATATTTTAGACAGAAATAATAAACTCCATTTTTTTTACGTTTAACCTAAGTTTTACATCTGCTGTACTTTGTTTGATCCACGAAATGTTTTTTTCTAAAATACTATGTTTTATAATTTGTGTAACACTAAAAGTACCTGTGCGGTGATCGAGGCAAACTGTTCCACCGTAGTACAGTTTAAACTAGTACGGATGAATCAGTTCCGTTTTTTTCTACCTTTTTGTGCCTACCTACAAAACTTATTAGAACTGTGCAAGCTTGCAACCTTATTACGTGCCTATCTACGAAGCTTTGATAAATTGTGCAAGATTGTTTGTTGTTTTGGAAAATAAAGGTATTACTATTATTTTTATTTGTTTTCCTCACCAAATATTTCTTTATGGTTTTTTATGAAACTCTATAGTAATTTAGCTTATACATCAGAATAACTTATAGGCTAAAATGTATAAAGATACTGTGTAGTCGTACTAATTCCACGCTGGTGGTATCAAGTTTATTATAAAAATGATTAAATTTTATTTTTAAACGCTTGTTCTATGTAATTGTTGTTTTGTTGTAAACTGCTAAAATACAGTGTTGTGTGTTGTATGCTTTCTATTATTTTTTAGATATAAAAAACTAGCGTTCCCATGGGAATACAGGGATAAAAAGTAGCCGTCACCCGGGGATAGTGTAGCTTCCCAACGGTGAAAGAATTTTTGAAATCGGTCCAGTAGTTTTTAGGTTTATTCGTTACATACAAAAATACAAATCTTTCTTCTTTATAATATTAAGTATAGATGGAGTTAACTATTAAAGGATAATTTACAGGCTGCAAGTTTGAGAGGACACGTTTTGGTAATCCTGTGATAGTTGTTGGAAAATACCGATACAATAAGTGGAGTGGTAGCAAAGGTGCCCACGTCAGGTGGACCTGCGTGAAGAACCAGCAAGGTTGCCGGGCAACCATTACTACCATGGACAATATTATAGTTAGGACTAAGAACTATCACACTCATTTGTGAGTTTTGATAGCTGAAAGTCGTAGACTTGTTGTCTGTCTACAATTGATGGTCAAACATGATTTGTGTGTTCAGACATCCTAGTGACCCAAAGTGTCAGCGACTTCTGAAAGTCTGCATTTAAATTGTTGACCCACTGAAAGCATTTATCACCGTATTTACACGGTACATTTAAAGTACTTTTTCCACATGATGAACACAAATTTAGAATAGCTTCTGTTGTGGACTTGTGGTAAAGAGAGATGTTGATGACGAGTTAGAAAGATACTAACGGGCTGACTGACCAGGGTGAGTATGCTAGAAGATTATGATACATACTAGTATTTAGTGCATCCCACCTAAGGAAAGCTAGGTAAACAAGGATTGTAATGCCAAAGTAGTTTTTTAAAATGCAGTGTACTTCGTACATAGAAATAGTCGTATATACTGAAGCCTCTGCCTCCAGAAACTTCGCTGTCTTTTTAGAGTTCTTCCTATAGATATCTTTTCATCTATTATCATTTGTAATTTAGGGTTATGTGCAATTTTATTTTAATTTAAACAAAGAAGTTTTATGTTACATTTATGTTTAGTTTTTCAGTATTAAATTGTGATCTTATCATTTAAACAGCATTAGGCATAATTATGGTAATTTATTTATTTTGACAGTATTCGAACAGTAGAGTGTATGTTTCTGGCATAATAAGAATATATTTATTTATTGAAATGTTGTTTCAATTTTGTCATTGAACTGAACTTAACGCTGTGAGTTTAGAATTCCTTCACAGAATAAAACTTATATACCAGCCTGGCACTGTCCCACTTTAGTACAAAAGTCTCTTCTCAAACGGAGAAGGGACGACCATTAATCAACAAGCTTGCTCAAAGCGGGTTGACGATTTCAAACTTTTGTATAAGACCAATCTTAAAAGAAATCCTTACTAAATGACATCCTCAAAAATTATAAAAAAGTGACTTATAATATCATTCAATTTTAGAAATTAGATTCGCGACGTCTCAACGGGGTTTCCCGCTACTCCTTTTGGGTGGCCATCGGTTTAACAAGTGGGCTGGCAGCAAGGAGCCTAAGATCCACTGGGTATGTGCTAGGAGCATTCCGAACAAGTGCCGAGCAAAAATCACCACTATCGACTACCACGTGGTTAAAGCTATGACTGAGCATAACCACGATTGAACACTGCTTGTGGAAGATCAGACTAAACCCATTAAGCCTGTAATGTGCCACTGCAGGGATTTACCTCTTCAACCATTCTTCAACCATGAACTGCAACCTTATTGCGTAATGAGTATGAAAAATCGACCAATCACATAGACTGAAATTCATATCGCACCTTTCATCTCGCATGCCTTGCAGAATTCATAACGCAATATGGCTGCTGGTGTACTAAGCAATCTGAAAAGGTCCAAGGAGTCTAATCAAACCGAAGAACGGAAGTGGACTAAAATATGGACCGGAATCAGTCAATATATTTTATTTAATCAATATACTTTCAGTATTTAGAAGCTTTAGATTTTATTAATTGACAGCTATAGTGCATTTATGTTTTTATTAATTATATTAATATATTATTTTATGTAATCAAGAGTTTGTTTTCATTCTTCTCGATTAGTCGTGTCTTGCACGTTCTTTGAGTGTATTGTACTTATTTTTACCATTATATCACATTGTCGGCACTATAGGTCTTTTGTAAGTAACCAATTTTCTGAAGAATTATATTGATTATTTATGACTGTTTGAGGCAAAAAAAAAAATAGGTGGTTATATATATATATATATATATATATATACGGTGGTTGGCGGTTTTTAAAACAAACTTTAAAAAATGAAGCATTTCGTGTTTCTCTTAGCAAACCCTTGCATTTGATACCAATATCAAGGTCATCTAAAGCAAATAAAAAGGCAATAAGTCAACTCAATCTGTTTGGGATAACTGCTTTAAAATTCAGTTGCAATATTTGACCTATAAATACTAACTGATTAACAAGACAAGTTAAATAAAAGCTTGTGAAAATACCTTTTTCAAACATAGTCATTAATCAATTCATCTCTTTATATAATTACGAAATAATTTAAACACATAGATTGCTATAATGAATTATAATTCATTATATACATTTTACAGAAATAAGCTTCACAAAATCTAAACGAGGTTGCCCAATTCTCGTCATGGGTCCCTATCGGTTTAACAAACGGGCTGCAAGCAAGGGGCTGAAGATCCAGTGGCTTTGTGATAGAAGCTACTCCAGCAGGTGTCGAGCAAGAATCACCACTATCGACCAACTTATTGTCAAGGTCATGAATGAGCATAATCATAACTGAACATCGTTTGTGGACGCAATAAATAATAATAATTACAAGCCTGTTGTAACTCACTGCAGGGTAAAAGTCCTATTCTCCAAGACCAGTACTCATGTAGAGAGAAAAGTGGACAAAAATAAGGAATGAAAAATAATCGGTCGACATTTAAAAACCTAATTTTTACAACTATGAAGATTTAAATTTGATTACTAGCTACATTGTGTTTGTGTATTCTGCCATCAAAATTATATTTGGTTACTATTGAATTTATATATTAAATAATATTATGAATCGTTAAAAAAATCTAAAGTTCATTATTATGGAAGTACTCACAGGAACAATGCATTATTCTGGCATTAATTATATGTAAAAATATATTATGTCACTCGGGAAAAGTGTAAGATTCTATCAAACCTAAAGCCGAATAAGTCCTACTAAAAAAATCCTTTTCACAAACAAGCAAAGTCACAACTCACTATACCTCTTTATTTTTTTATATCTCTTTAGGAAAAGTTAACACAGATAGTTTTTATTTACAGAAATAAGCTTCACAACATCGCAGCGAGGTGTCCCGATTCTCGCCATGGGTCGCTATCGGTTTAATAAATGGGCTGGAAGTAAGGGACCGAAGATCCATTGGCACTGTGATAGAAGCTATAAAAATAAGTGTCGAGCAAGAATCACCACTATCGGACAGCTTATTATCAAGGCCAAGACTGAGCATAATCACGATTGAATACTGTTTGTGGACGCTTAATCTAAAATAAGTAATTGTTATTAAAAACCTCTAATAGACCATTGCAGGTTCGATTCGCCTTCCACGGGCTACTATGGTTCATTCCTTATAAAGAAAAGTGGAATAAAATCGGCTGGCATTTAAACAAACAAATTTTTAATAATATGTAGATTTAAATTAGATAACTAGCTACATTGTATTTATTTATTAAACTAACTGTCCCCGCGGCTTCGATCCCTTCAACTACCTACCTACCCTACCCTACTTACCTTACCTCTTCTACTACTCTTCTAACCTCCTTCTCCATCCACTCCTCTCTGCTTCGGCTTCTAAGGACTTGTCCTTATGGACAGAAAAAGTGGACAAAAATAAGGACAGAAATAAATCGGCCTGCTTTTCGATAGAAAATTTAGATTTTATTAATGGTTGTGGTGTGTTTGTATTCAATATTATGAATAAATACTTAAAAAAATCTAGAGTTCATTTTAATAGAACTTCTCACGGAGGCCGAGCATTTTTTGGGGATTCAAAGTATCCCTGTCACTCGTAAATATTGTTACTTGCCATTCACAGTATTACAATATTAGAAAAAAGTTAAAATAGATCGATTATTATGATTGATTTACATAAATAAGCTTCACAACATAACAACGAGGTGTCCCGATTCTCGTCATGGGTCGCTTTCGGGTTGGAAGCAAGGCACAACTCGTACAAATACCGAGCAAGAATCGTCACTGTCGTTAGCCAAATAGTCAAGGCTATGATCAAGCACAATCATTAAACACTGCTAGTAGAACAAATACTCGATTAGATTACAGAGTTGAAAAACAAAGTTAAAAATAATTTACACGTGTGAGATAAGCAACCAGTGGTTAATATAATATTATTTTTGTTACATTAAGACTAAGAGACTCTTCAGTGTAATGAATAATAAAAACGAATTGCATTTGTAACAGTAATATAATAACGGCCAATTATTTTCTTTACTTTTCATATAAAAATAGGTATGAGGTATTATTTACTAATAGTTGATCCTACAGGCGTTGTCTTTTCCAAATGAATTCATACAAAAATCGAAATCAAAAAGTTGTTACAGTGTAGTATTTTTGACCCACAGAATGACTGGTAGAGGATGGCTTCTTGCATTAAGTCCGGTTATACACACACAAAGTTGACATATTTCTGTAAAAAATATGCAATTCATACATAAATATGTATTATGGATGATCACATATACGAGTATATATTATCATCATCTGCCTAGCCTTTTCTCAACTTTGTTGGGTTTAGCTTCCAATCTAACCAGATTCAGCTGAGTACCAGTGTTTTACTTGGAGCGACAGCCTATATGACCTCCACAACCCAGTTACTGGGTAACACGATACCTTTTGGCTTGACTGGTGTCAGATCTCAAGCTTCTGACTACCCGTAACGACTGTCAAAGATCTTTAAATGACAGCCGGGACCAACGGCTTACAGTGGTTTCCGAGGCACGGAAGAAACTCGCTATGTACAGATCACCCATCCACGGACTGACCTTGGCAAGCGTTACTTAACCTTGAAGATCTACCCATGCGGCTGTTATTATTTAGCCACGAGCTGTCACATGTCTTCGAATTTTTGGTTCTAAGACATGCCGGTTTCCTCGCGATATTTTCCTTCACCGTTTTGAGAGTGACAGTGGTGATAAAATAATTTACACAGAGAAAAGTATTATTAAAAGAAATATTATATATTATAATGATTATTTACAGAAATTACATTAACGATGTCTCAACAAGGTTTCCCAGTTCTCCTCATGGGTGGGTATCGATTCAACAAATGGGCTGGCAGCAAAGGGGCGAAGGTCCACTGGGTTTGCGTGAGGAGTATCCCGGACAAGTGTCGAGCAAGAATCACAACTTTCAACAACGAAATCATCAAGGCCAACACCGTGCATAATCATGAAAGAAGATGATGATGAAAAGAAAAGATGGATAACACTGCCAACCTTTTCATCAATACCTAAATATCTTGCTTAAGGAACCGTAACACACGATACGAAAAAAAAAGTATTTATTAAATACCTTAATTTTGACACAAACTTGCATTCAAGTTTACCCGACTACGGCGAAGCAAATGGGAGGGTTTTGTTTTTGGCCGGTGTGTGTGTATGTTTGTATTTATGTGTGTTCATCTGTGCCCTCATTACTTCTAAACTACTTATCATAATTTGACAAACGTGGTGTCGTTGAAAGCGTCTTGTTTGTCCGCTGATTTTGCTTGTTTGTCTAGGTGACGTCACTTTAAATTAAATATGGGCCATGTAGGGGGCACAAAGTACAGAACAAAATATATTTTTTGCCTGTCCCAATAAATAATAAAACCCGTCATGTGTGGTATCATTGAACAGGGATTTTTAAATGAAGGTAGGTTTTGGTACATCATATTTTTGTCAAGCGCACCGTTTGCAAGATAAATCCCGTCAAAGTCATGAAATTATTTTTTACCCGAATACGGCGTCGCAGAGTTTATTGATCGGTATGTATGTATACATTTATGTTCATTCGTTCTATAACTGAGTCCTCTTAGGGGTGTTAATTCCGGAAATCCTTTCTTAGTGCTCACTTGCAACACTTGAGGAACCTTTCTGCAAAATTCCATGCTTCTAGGCCTAGCGGTTTTGGCTCTCCGTTGATCGATCAGTCAGTCAGTCAGTTTCTTCTTTTATATATAAATATTTATTTGAATAGCAGCTTCAAATAGTAAGTCCATTTCATCGTATTATGTCAATAAAAATATTAAATAAATTTTGAGATTCCATTCATCTCTCTCTCATTCAGCTCAAATAAATATGTATTTGAATCCCTAGCAAATAAATATTTATTTGAGCTTCGGTCATTTAACTGCCTTTGGAATATTTTTTCTCTCCTTTAAAAACCACTTATTTAAAATTAACACGAGCTGAAGTTGTTATTTATAAACTTGCAATTTATAAATTTACAGAAATAAGGATCACGACGTTACGGAGGGGTGGCCAGTGTCTCCTCATTGGTCATCATCGGTTTTACCGGTGGGCTGGAAGCAAAGAGCCGAAAATTCGCTGGGTGTGTGTTAAAAACGTTCAGGCAAAGTGTCGAGCTAAGGTTACAACTGTCAACAACCAAATTGTTAAGTACGTGAACGAGCATAATCATTATTGAGATATTGGCGCGCAGTCAAATTTATGCAACAATTAGGATTTTATTATTATTACAAACAAAAGCAAGGGCGAATTATAAATGTGCCATCATTTTCATTAATATGTATTTTTGACTCTGCCTAATCCTTTGGGCAATATTGGCGTTGTATGTTGTGTTAAAGGTTTAACTTGTCGAGATAGACAAGTTGACAAAAATATGTTTATTTAATAAATTGTGATGAGTACACATTTGTATTTATTTCATAAATTCGCCCACTCTGAACTTACTAACGAACTACTTAAATTATTTCTTATACTTAACTTATCGTTTATTGCTTTACAGAAATTAGGTTCTTGGAATCCGAACGGGGTTTCCCGCGCCTTCTCATAGGTTGCCATCAGTTTAACAAATGGACTGGAAGCAAAGGGCTGAAAGTCCACTGGGTGTGCGCTAAGAAGGCTCGAACCAGGTGCCGAGCTAGAGTCACCACTGTCAACAACGAAATTATCAAGTCTATGACCGAACACAATCATTGAACACTACTTGTGAAGCCTAATGACTAACGGAAGGATAGCATTTATTATAAAGTCAAAGTCAAATATATTTATTAAACTAGGCTAATGAGCGGCACTTTTGAACGTCAAACAATTAGAAATAACAATTTACAAGTTTAAAAAATTGATTCTACCGTGCATTCGGCAAAGTAGTTTGTTATGGAGTAGAACGCACAAGAAACTCCATACATAATCTTTAAAAAAAAAAGGGGTTTTACAATCCTTACATAAGTACATACATTAATAAATTCATATATGTGAGGACGATACACCCAGAATAACACTACACACTATACTAAGTACATGTTTAAAGTATTAAAAGCATTAACAGGTAAATTCATTAATTTGATAAATAGGAACATGGTTCTCACATACTTACAAATATTGCAAACATACCTATATTTTGTTAGATTCTTAAAATGTAGTATAATGCTGCTATTCCATGTGTATTCAATATCTATCTGCACATTATTGTGAATCTACTTACTGCCCATGAATATAATTACCGTGTTTACTCGCCCGATTTTTTTTTACCAAAAAAAATTAAATAAACAATAGTAGTGCATGCAATGTCATAGGCTGGTAATCACTTTATTAAGAACTGGCCCTTTTGGGCGATTTCAGAATTGAGTATTTAAAGTAAAGAACGTGTCAAACCAACATAAAACCTAATGTTTTATAGGTTTTCAGGCTTAATTTGAGATTAACAAATTCTCAACTTCAAATATTTAAATCAGAAATCGGGGTTTGAAGTGTCTCGCTGTGAAAAAATTTGCCTGTGTGTGGTTTGTCTCGTGTTATCTGTCCAAACATTCAAATTATTCTTTCACTATTCTTCTTGCAAATCAACGATCCATTGCGGGTTGAATCTTAACAGATTCAGATAATACAATTGTTTTAATAGTTAGGTTGTGCGTCACCTGCCAGTCAGTCAGTCAGACATGGATCTTTACGTTAATATAAACGATAAGAAAAACCTCTTACTGTGTTCGTTTTTATTGTAGAACCGTTCTTCACACACACAAGGCGCGGCTTCCCATGCCTTCAGATTGGGAAATACCGGTATCGGTCATCCGGGGGCGGTAACAAATGCCCACCTAAGACTCACTGGCGTTGCATCCGCAGTGTTTCAAATAGGTGTCCGGCGAGAACGACTACCATCAACAATGAAATTGTCAAGTTTTTGCACAATCACAATCATTAAAAATCAAGAAAATTTATACCCTCATAATACATAAGATTTTTGTAAACGTTTTGTAAACAGCCTATTTTTATCGTTTTCATGTCAATGGAAATAAAATGTAAGTCATTAATTCTAAAGCATGTCTGATATAATTAAACATATTTTGGCCAATGTGGCTGTGTGCAATAATTATGTCGATAGAAAATATTTCATTAATCTAAGGATTCATTAATTTATTTATTTATTTCAATAAAATATTTCGTCATACGATACGTTATAGTTATGAAAATTTTAACAAAATAAAATTTTATTTTGTCGGTAAGTATTTTAGTTAGTTAACTCCCATCGAATACGTTGTAGATAGGTACTTAAAATAGAAACATGTGTATGTGTGATCTATATAGCTAGATTTTTCGGAACAAATTTGAGATAGCCTTAGATATCTAACTAATTTTATTGATTACACCAGTAGCTAGAAATAACAAAATATGTGAGTAAGGTATATTCTTAGGTAATTGTGGTAGTCCATTAATAATTATGGAAACGGTGAATTTAATGGTGTATTTTTCTACCAGGGATATTAATAGTTTTCACGATGACACGATGCGGTTCACCATGTCTCCAGATAGGAAAATATTGCTTTTCTACACGGAGTGAGGGTCGAAACAATTTGAAATATTGGTTCATAATTAATATGAAATGTATCGAGCAAAAGGCACTACCTGTGGGGTTATAATTGTAAGAAATGTTTACGAACACAATAATTAATAATGAAACGCGATGGTAATTGAAATATGTTAATAGTTTTTTATACGTGAAAATATATTATCGTTTTTTGTACCATTTGGTCACTTTTAGTGAAAAAGGTCGTTTAAAAAAATACCTATATTGCAGATGACAGTGATGCAGTCTTTTCAACATCTCGATACGGGAAGCCCGTGATATTGATAGGCAGATATCGTTTCAACAAATGGAGTGGCAGCAAGGGTGCTCGCGCTAGGTGGCCTTGTGTCAAAGCTTGTTATGGCTGCAAAGCCTCCATCATCACTATGGATGATGTTATTATCAAATTAGTTCACGAACATAATCATTAAATCATCCATGTAAACACGATAATTTGTGATATTTTTGGTATTCTAATGCCCATGTAGCTATAATAATTTGCGTTATTTATTTGAGTTTAACACATGTTGTGTCTAAAATATTTGATAAGATAATAATATGGTATTTTCCAATTTGACGAAGGCAACAATGGTATTGCCACCTGATAAAAACCTCTTAGGAAGTCTTTACTTTATTAATTTATTTTCTATTTAGTTTACAATGCTGACATGGCCATTTCGTTAATGATAGATTTTGATTAAAATAACAATTGAATAAGTTTATGAGGATGCTAACATCGAATATTAATAGGACTGAACATTTGGAAGATACTGATAGTTTTGCTAATAAAGTGATTACAAAAAAAATATGATTTTTAATTATTCACACGATCAGAAATAAGTCACAGTATGGTTAGAAGTTTTGACGACATGGTTGGCGCAGTGATTGAGCGATCGGCTGCTGCGCTGCGTGTTGCGGGTTTATTTATTTATGTACACATACAATACTTAACAGAGAAAATAAATCTCTAATCTATATAGAAGAGCACAAAGGTACAGCTTATTCGTGTTCGTTTCCCGCACGGAATAAATCTTTACAGATACAGATAGATGCTCGGTATGGTTGTTTGTGTATGTGAGTTTGTATGTTTGTAAATGCACTCACGATATAGGACAAATTCCAAGTTTATAGGGTCATTTTAAATCTGGTTAGGCAGAATAAAATCCTCACTACAATATAATTATGTGCCTAGCCTTTATCCAACTATGGGTTTGGCGCCTTCTAGTCTACCCGGATGCTAACTAGTATTCAGCTAATACTAGTTTTTTACATGAATCACTGCTAATGTGACCTCCAAGTCCCAGTTATTGGGTAATACGATACTCCTTGCTATGACTGATTGTTAGACTATCGGGCTTTTGACTGCCTGTAGCGATTGTCGAAGATCCACAAAGCCAAGATGTTCGGCCTAACATGCTTTCTGCAGTACGGAGAGATTTTCAACCCGTAGAATGTTAACTTGTTCTCTCTTTTTATACAGTTCCTTGTAGAATGTAGTGGCAAGGTTTATAATATATTTCCTAGTCTCCGTGCCTTCCAAGCTATTTTCCAGTTTCTGTATCCATTTTTTGTTTAGGATTAATTCATAATAGGCTTCTTAATTATTCAGATTTTTTGGTATTATTAGTTCCTGGTGCTTGCAGTTATCAGTTTTGATAGATTTATTGGTTGTTTAAAAAAGATTCGTAAGTGCCTTTTTCATTCCTACATTTTTATTTTTGTGTATTACTTCTGTACCTGTCTTTATTAGGCTTTTTGTATGATCACTGAGGATTGATTGTTGTTTCTTGTGTATTCTGTTAATATGTTTTAAGCTGGAAGCATGGTTACTTGAATTAGATCATAATATCTCTAAATATTCTGTGGCGTAGGAGTTATATTGAGTTCAAGATGGGATTTCAAGCAGTTGTTATATTTTGTAATCTCTTCCTCTGTTGTTGGGGTTTTAATGGTGTCCTAAAATGATTCCTGCTTTTCTTTGATTGACATAAATTAAATGTTGCTCGTAGTGGTCTGTGGGCAGAAGTATGTTTCAGTATTTAGAGGATGATTACTATCCATCTCCATCGACCACGGGAAGTGTTGCTTTACGTTACCTGAAATGATTGTAACTTTTAATTTTCATTGGCTTCAAAGCATTTGAAAATATTTTTTCCTATTTAAAAAAATCTATTTTAGGGTTCCGTACCCAAAGAGTAAAAAACGGGCTCCTATTACTAAGACTCCGCGGTGCGTCTGTCTGTTCGTCTGTCACCAGGCTTTATCTCATGAACCGTGATAGCTAGACAGTCGAAATTTTCACAGATGATGTATTTCTGTTGTCGATATAACAAATACTAAAAACAGAATAAAATAAGTATTTAAGTGGGGCTCCCATACTCGTACAACAAACATGATTTTTTTGCCATTATTTGTGATAACGGTACGGAACCCTTCGTGCGTGAGTCCGACTCGCACCAGGCCGGTTTTTTAAACAAGCTTTTTAGCTTACCGTGCATTGTCATCCAAACCAAATGTGTATGCCAAATTTGATCTAATCGGCTGAGGATAACTGCTTTAAAAATCAGTTGCAAGTTTTGACCTAAACATACACTGCAAGTTAATAAAAAAGCATGTAAAGTATAAGTTTATCTATATTGGAGATGAATTTAACCCAGTATTTTAACTTCTCGGTTTGGGTGGCCAGTGATGTTGATGGCAGGGTATCGTTTCAACAAATGGGCTGACAACAGGGGTGCCTGTGCTAGTTGGCCTTGTGGCAAGGCTCGTTATGGCTGCAAAGCCATCATCATCACCGTGGGTAATGTTACTAGCAAATTATTCCACAAACATAATCATTAAAATATCATAATTGATTATGTAACATATTTTTGATATAATTTTGAGATCCTGATTTACAAAAACGGGACATAGCAACACATCTTAAATACTTGAGTTTTATATTTCACTCTGATGAAGGGCACCATGCTAGCCGTATTGCTATCCAAATGATATGTTTTACTGATAAAGTAATTAGTTTATTAGTATTATAGTTATTTACATGATTTAATAAGTCAAACAAAGTGTAGTCAAAAATATACGAATAGTTCAAGAAAGATGCAATTCAGCTGAATGTAAACCTGATTTTAACGATTTTCTTTTGACAATGCGATTTCACTCTTACCTGCTAAAACTAAATGTAAAAAATTCAATTAAATTCATGTTACAGATGCATTTTTCGCAATATCTACCCGTGGGAACCCGGTGATTCAGTTAGGTTCCTACAGGTTCAATAAATGGAGTCGAAGTAGCGGTCCCAAAACACGGTGGATCTGTGTCAAGGACCATAGCGGCTGTCGAGCTAGGATCACCACCGTCAACAAAATCATTGTCAAGTGTTATAATGTGCATAATCATTGAAAATAGATGATGTATCATTGTGTCGCGTCATTATTTTGTCCAATTGTACATTACGGTCTAGTTTTGAGTGTAATACTTACTTAGTGAAAATACTTTTTAGGCATCCGGGAAAACATTCACGATCATTAGGTACTATTATTATGTAGTATGTACATAATAGTAATGTTAATTTTGAATGAACTTGTATTTCTGCGTTACAGGCCCTAAATTCACCAGCTCCCGTTGCGGAAAACCCGTGATCGAATGGAGGGGTTACCGTTTCAATCTGAAGTTTCATAAGCGTCCCGGAGCTCCGGCGCGTTGGGCTTGCGTTAAAACACGACTGGGGTGCAAAGCTACGCTCCTAACTCTTAATGAGGAAATTATTCTCGAAAAATATGAGCATAATCATTAAAATGAACGAAGTGCCGATGTATCATGAAAGTTAATTTATTTCATACGTGTTACATAAAAGCTATTTAGACAAAGACGAGAACTAATGTTGCAGCTATAAAATTAAGAAAATATATTTAAAATTGTATGTAAATCCATTAATCTTTACCCACCTACTAATAAATTGTGATTGTTTTGTTAAGAATATATTTCATTCTTGCATGAGTGGCTAAACGAACTTTGGTTATATTTTTTTGTGTAAAAAGTTTTACTTAGGACCACTTGCGCGTTCCTAGATAACCCAGTGTTAACAGCTAGCTCAGTGTTAATCAGAAACAATCATGTTGCACCACCAAGAGTTAAGGATAAATCTAAAGTTAATATTATAAATTTATTAAAATATTTAACTCGCCCATGTGGGAGACTTAAGTCCCTTAGGCCCAGTTTTATATCCGTAGTAAACTCGACCAATGTTTAAATATATATATAACCAATGGTTGCAAATTTCGGCAAAACACAGTTTTTCTTCAGTTGTTAGCTTTACAAAATAATGGTCCAATAAGTTGGAGAGTTAATTACCGAAATCTAAAACCATTGGTTAGCATATTTAACCATTGCTTGAGTTAACTACGCAAAAATAAACTGGGCCTAAGTCCTGGCTTAGTGTAAAAACTGTCAAAATAAATTACGTAACTTGAAAACATGTATTTTGTATGATATGTCTATATTTTATGTCTATATCACATAAAATAACACCAGATGTGAAGTTAGGGGTATGAAAACGCGATTTCTTTCCTATTTTGAACAAAAAAACTTTAAAACTAATGAAAAAAAATATTTGACGGCTTACTGTGGTTTTTATTCACGCGATTTTTCCGCATATTCTGTGACATATGGAATTGTATGAAGTTGCACGCATTTGCGGTACAAAACATCGCGTGGAAAATATTCGCAAGAATAAAAAAAGCGACGGTGAACGAATGATGAAAATGCAATACGATTAAAATGAAATGCTATGTTAAAAAAACATTAATCTCCCGCAGTCGGGTAAAAAATCAAAGACAAGAAAGTATTACGTATCGTAATTGAGTGTAAAAGGGACACGCAAACAAGTTCCGTTCATAATTCATTCATTTATTTTTGGTCGAATTACATTTCAAAGCACAGGCACACATTGACAAATATCAGGTTAAATACCGGGTTAGTAAACTAGGTATTACTTTTTAATGGTGTCTCACTTACTTGTCAATGGCAACTCGTATCATGAGTTAAAATGTTTACGAATTAACTCCGAGTTTACAAACTCTACATTTATTTATTTAACCCGACTAAACGTGCAAGTGGTCCTTAGTGAAACTTAGTGAAAATGTTGGCTGCAGACAGGTGTTTTTAAGCTTAACTTTGATCAGCTTTTATATTATTATTATGCACAAACATTTAACAATTGCACGTTAATAATTTGCCTCGATGTATATCACTGTAAACCATTGTTTTTTTCAGAGCCAATATTTGCAACGTCTCAGCGTGGTAAACCAGTTATAATAATAGGCAAGTACCGGTACAATAAGTGGGTAGGCAGCAGAGGAGACCGCGCCCGCTGGATATGTGGTAAAGTTAACGCCCTGAAGTGTTCTGCTTCTCTAGTCACGATTCAGAACGTTATAATAAAACAAACGCCTCACAATCATTAGACAGACGCTTTATTTAAGTTAATTACTCAATTAACAGTTCGACTACGACTCGATACCTTTTCTTTACCTGAATTCAGGCAGAAACAGTCAACATTCAGGTACGTTAAAGGCCTAGGTTGAATTTTAAGGCATGCAAGTAAATCAAGTCTAGAGAAATTTTAGGAAACAACTTAGAACAATTTCAAAATATTGTGATCGTAAAATACGATACAAAATGTCTTAATTAGTAGGTCTAGAGGTAAAGAGAGTAATGCAAATCTGGCTAACATCTCAATTGGCCATTATTAGCTCAAAACCGTGTTAAAAAGGCCCAGCTTATAAGATTCATCTATATATTAATATTGGGACACGGTTTCAGTAACTTGAAATTATTATATTAACTTGAAAATGATTAGTGCGTTGAATGAAAAGCGATGAAACTAGTATTATAAAGCTTTAAGGTAATCAATTGCATTACCTTTATTTATTTATTTATTTACCTTGTTCCACAATTTTATTATACTTTAATAATGACGACGTGGCTGAATCTTGGTCAAAACATATATGACATAAATTAGATATACCGAATATGAAGAATGTTAAAATCTTTTAGAAAGTGGTTTTACATTGTGTTTATTTGAATACACAACAACTCCTATCATGATAATAAATGTGATGAACTAGTTAAATGTATTTCATTTGCACCTTGGTTATTCCTGAGTAGGCAAGGCACCTGAGGTGCCCCTCGTAACATGTACTATAAGGTGGGGCCGCCTGCTTGTTAACCAGGCACTTGCATAAAAATGGATGTCATTTTTAATGTTTCCTCTGCTGGGTCACCAGCCACATCTCCGAGAGAGAGATCTCCGTGTGTTGGTGCATGCCATATGTCTTCAAATTTTTGATTCTACGTCGTTTCCTTCACCGTTTTTAGAGCAGTGGTGATGAAATAATTTACACAAAGTAAAGCGCCTGCCTAAGTTCGAACCCACGAGCTACGACACGGAGGTCCGGATACTAAATACTAATAATATTTCAAATTAATTTCAGTTGCTATATCACTACATAGTATAAAAGAAAGTCGTTTTACGCTGTCTGTCTGTCCCTATGAATGCTTAGATCTTTAAAACTACGCAACGGATTTTAATGCGTTTTTTTTTTCATATATAGTGATTCATGAGGAAGGTATATATGTATAAAACATGCATAATATAGTAGAGAAACACTGATAATTTTCGACTTTCACGCGGGCGAAGCCGCTCACAGAAGTTGGTATTAGTATATACGGCAACAAACGGAAATTAATTTGAAACAGGGCATCGCACTGTGGAAACCCGGTATTGCTAATTCGACAGAATCGCTTCAACAAATATTATTGAAGTAAAGGAACAAAGACGTATAGTGCGTGTGTCAAAGCAACCACAGGTTGTCGAACCAGAACCACGACCTTCATTAAGAGCAATAATATCCATCACCATTGAAACGCAGTGAAATAAAAGAAAGGTAATCACGATAAAAAAAAGATGATTAAATAAGTATTCTAGAATGAAAAAAAATATATATTTTTCAATTTAACTGTTTAAGTTTATCGTAATGTTTAGGACTGACGTATAAGTTTTCAATTATTATAGTCTATTCTAAGTCATCGAAAAGGAAAATGTGTGGTGAGAAGGAATTAGTTTATGTAATTTTTCAAGATAATTTCTAGTTCCGCCAATCAATTATGAACTCAGCTCGATAAGCTTTTCACAACTACCCCACTACCGCTTCTGTTATTGGACATAGGTTTCTCCCATGATGCGCCACAAAACAAATTACTCGGTCTTCTGCATCCAGTCTGTTCCCGCCACTTTTTTAAGATCGTTGGTGGATCTAGCTAGGGTCCTGCGCTTAGCTTGCTGATACGCAGTTTCCAGGACATGACTGGTATGCTCCAAAGGCCATTAGTTTTTTGACAAATATGACCAGCTTCCTGCCACTTCAGCTTGCTCTTCAAGCTATGTGGGAAAATAAAGTTATTTTTTGGGTAACTTAATTACATTTTAACGTAAGCATAGTTAGCACCTTTTAACTTTTACTTTGTGGACCAATCCTATTTTTTTAATCTTATTTTTAAGTTTATTATTAAGTATACCTATGATTTGGTGAATAGTATTGTTACGAGTATTTGGATGAAAATATATTTGATTTAAGTAAACTATCGGTGAAGGAGTTTAGTTATGTTGCTTTTTTATTTATGAGTGTTATTTATTAATTTCTAAAATGCATAAAACATATTTTATTTTTGTGTAGTATTTTCCTGCTATTCTATTTTACGTAGGTACAGCTTGCACTGTTTCAGGATATGTTTACACAACATCAAGAAAGGGCAGACCTGTTATACAAATTGGGCAGTATAGATTTAACAAGTACAGTAAATGCAGCGGTCCCACGGCTTCTTGGAAATGCGTTAAAAGTACTAAAGGGTGCAAAGCGTCTCTTTATACCGTGGAACATATCGTCCTTAGATCTCACAATACACATAATCATGACTAACTGTATGATTGTTGAAGTTGTCGTACGTAGTTTCTGGTATTGTACCAAGTTTTGAGACTTGACGAAATGGATGCCATTGTACGAGTACGAGTATAACATGAAGAGAACTGAAGAAGTGTGTGATTCATCTCTCTGAAGCTTTGCTACGAAGAGACTGGCCAATCAATGGTTCAAATAACAAAATTTTCGACCTAATTTAACACTTGTGTATCTATACTAATATTATAAAGAGGTAAAGTTTGTGAGTTTGTGACGTTGTAAGGGGTAATCTCTGTATCTACTGAACCGATTTTGAAAATTCTTTTATCAGTAGAAAGCTACATTATTCCTGAGTGGCTATAATACGTTTAAAAAAAAAAAAGAGATCCTTATGAAAATTGCCATAATGTAACCCAAGGTAGCAAAATGTTGCCTGTAAAATACACTATTTGGCGTGCGCTGAGAAAACTATTGATGATAGATAAAAATTGTAGGTAGGTAGGGAAGGTAAGGTAGGCAGGGTAGCCAGGGTAGCCAGGGTAACCAGGGTAGGCAGGGTAGGGGCAGGGTAGCCAGGGTAGCCATGGTAGCCAGGGTAGGCAGGGTAGCCAGGGTAGGCAGGCAGTGTAGGCCCAGGGTAGCCATGGTAGGCAGGGTAGCCAGGGTATGCAGGGTAGGGGCAGGATAGCCAGGGTAGGCAGGGTAGGTAGGTAGCCAGTTGACGGGAGCGAAGCCCCGAGGGTCAGCTAGTATCTTATATTATATTATCTAAAATTTTTATATGATGTTTTACCTATTGTACAATTATATGATTATTTTATACAAATGTCGAAAGGACCAAATATGTTTTTTTAATACATTTAGTTAATTATTTTTCATGTTTTTTTTCATTTCTAGCTTCTGCTCGCATCTTATATTGCCTGGATTTCAGAATTTAAAGAAATATGAATGCAGTATCTAAGCTGTTTTGCTATGCCTATTATATATATGGTTTCATGTAATGGGTGGTAATGATTTCATTGTTATTTTGCAGGGTAATAGGCAAACTTCCACGCCTATTAATTGGTACTTAATCCTATTTAATATATTGTTTTAGTTCCTGTGTTCTCTTCTTTTTTGTTGAGTAACCATACATTTACCACTTACTAACTTTTTTTGGTAATATTTACCGATTATGATGTCTTCTAAGTTTCAAATAGGTTTTCACATTTGTAAGTTTTTTCAGAGCCCGTAGTTTTTGGCACTTCAAGATATGGAAAACCTGTAATTACTATGGGACGACATAGATACAACCAGCATCCTCAAATTAGTGGTTCCAGAGCCAGGTGGTATTGTGTCAAGGTGAGGTCTGGACGCTGCCCTGCCTCACTAATCACCATTCAAGACATCGTCGTAGCGGTCAAAAATGAACACAATCATTGATTTCTAAAAACTGTCAAGATCTAATTAACTTGGACAGATAATAAAGTGTCATGTTTGCACAGTATTAAATATTTCCTATCGTTAACGTCGTCTATAAATGTTTAGATTGTAAAAGCTGTATTTGTAAAATATATAATAAATAAAAAGAAAGCTTATCATTGCCCGAAAAGCTGCAAAAATAATACTTTATGTAAAACATATTTTGCCAAAAATTAGGAATGGGATATAATAAAGAAGGGACAAGAGCACTGCACCTCTGCACTTCCCTCCCCCCCCTCCTCTCTCCTCGTATCGTGTTTCTGCACTGTATTAGGTATATGTATATGTGTTCTTATTTTAAAGTTCAGGAATTATAGCCTTAGCTTACATTTGATTTTGATAATGAAGTCATCATCATCATCATATCAGCCGAAAGACGTCCACTGAAGGACGTAGGCCTCCACCCTAGTGTCACCGAAGACGAGCAAGATGAAGGAGAAGCAGAATTATCAAATAATTATGAATGAGACGGATAATTTTGCCTAACTTTTTAGAATTCACATGGCTTTCATCATTTCCAATAGTACCAGTTTTTACATAATTTTGAATAGTATTGAATGAAGCAGGATCACTATAGATTGTGGAATAGGCCATCCGGGGAAACCCGTTACAAAAAAACGCGCCAAGGTCTCTACCTCACTGGTGGCGTGGAAACGTGTGTATATTATGAAGAATACAACTTTTTCAACCATTATATCTCAGAAACGGTGACGTTTAGGAGAAAAAATGTTAGTCATTTTTATACTTATCTACAATTTTTGTCTGATCTATTTTTATCATAAAACTTACCGTTCGGCTAAAAAGCGCAATAACCCACATTTGCAAAGTTTGACGTTGAATATTTTTTTTTGCAAGTGTGGGTTCAATGGGGACTTTTGACATTTCATTTATAATGGTGTACGTACCAATTTTAAGCTCTATGCGAATTAATGCAATTTGATATGTCTAATTTGACCGGACTAATAAATATTCTGCCAAAAAAAACGTACACACATATTTAAGCTATTTTGTGTGTGTTGGATGGTAGAATCAATTATTATTAGTTTAAATTTTTTGACGTTCAAAAGTGCCGCTTAATGGCCTAATTAAAATAAAGAAATTTGACTTGACCTTGTGTGAAAGATCATATAATAGATTTTTTAACAAAACTTATTTATTTTAACAGTTTGGGTTACATGTCATGTGTGTATTGTGTTTTGAAGAAAACTCCTGATTTAAAAATTAAATGGTGTTCCTGTTTATGTTTCTTCGTTTTTTGTCACCGACTTCCAAAATTGAAGTTATTTTTCACTTTGTAGTGTATTTTTGGGAGTCGGATGTATTTTTTTTGTAAAAAACGTATATTTTCACTTTTTAGTTGTAGTACATAATGAACAAGTTCTATAATAAGGTACCTATAATGCACAAAGTTATGCCAGAATAAACTACACGAATGACATAAAACTCCAACATAACTGGGTAAGAGTCTACCAAGGTGAACTGTACACATTTGCGTACCCCTTTAGAGCGTACCGGCGTGATGTTCTGTTATGAAATGGCGTAAACAATAAACAGATATGCGATTGCAGCAATCTCGAAAGTTTTGCCTTTTGTTTATTGAACAGTTCTGCTGTATATCTCCAAAGTTCATCATCAGATCTTTACCAAATTTTAATAGAACCACATGAAAAGCTCCAGCTTTCCAATGAAAAAAGAATCATCAAAATCGGCTCACCAAGTAAAAAGTTCTGAGGTACTCATAAAAAAAAACAATCGAATTGATAACCTCCTCCTTTTTGAAGTCGGTTAAAAATGATTTATGTAGTGGCGTGAAACTAGAAAAATCCTATTTTGTAGTTTTATAATTAAAAATATAAATTACCAAAAACTGAACACAGTATATATAGTACTAGCTTCTACCAATGGCTTCGCCCTGTGTTAAAATTCCCTGCCGGAGTCTGTGTTTCCCGATAGCTACAATCTAGGGGTCTTTAAGTCAAGAGGGCATGGGTTTTTTCTAGGCAAGCGTGCTTCACCGTCGACCACATCATCGCTTTCCATCAGGTGAGATAGTGGTCAAGCGCGAGCCTATTGAAAATTTAAAAAAAAAAACCCAAGAGAATATCCCTGCTAATTGAGGATGTGGTCTACCGTCTGCCACGTTTCATTCTTATTCGTTCAGCCGTTAAGAAAAGTTCACAAAAGGACAGACAGCAGACAAAGTTACTATTGCATTTAAAGTATTCATATTATAATTTATGGAAGTATGGATAAGTCGGTCACAAACTCAGTTTGTTTCAGATCGTGCTCACTTTACAACATCAGCTCGCGGGAAACCAATGATAATTTATGATGGATACCGGTTTACTATGAACAAGGGTCGACCTGGTTGCCTGAAGCAACGGTGGCTGTGCGCTAAATGGTCATATGGCTGTAGAGCCTCCATCATTTCGTTCGAAGAAAAAATAATCAAAATCAATGGTACTCATAATTGTGATGGGTAATGTACAATTTCCTTCGTACGGGTTTCACCGAAGCCATTAAAGCGCATTTTGCCATGTGTTGAGCGAGTGAGTGCCTAAATGTTGTAATTGCAAGGAATTGAAATAAAAAATGAACCCATTCAGATCTGAACGTACGTTGCGGCGCGCGCCGTTCTGTGTTAATCGTATATTATCATTATTTGTGTACAGTTGCAAAACTTTTTCGAATAACAACTAGTTTGATGGCTATACTTTAAATTCCGTATTATAGATTCAATCTGTTGTGGGCCAGTCACCTTCTTCTACAAAGAAATTACCTACGCTTTAACTTTGATTGATTGCGACTCCATTTTTGACGGTACAGTCGGTAATAGCTGTTACCTGACCCACCCTGCCTTTAGCTGACCCACTAAAAGTTAGATGAATTTCAACCTTCTGCAATTAGCAGTAGATAATTGTTATTCGATACGTAGGACCTTAACGAACTAGGACGACTTGTTTAAGGTAGGCAAATATTATAGAGTACAGTTATGCAAATTTGATCTTTAACACGTAACGTTAGGGTAGGTAAGCTTTTAAATACTGTTTTGTTACATGATGGGCTTGTTATTTTCAACAATATTAGATAAGTCTCTTAGCATTCTCTCTGATGCCAACAGTGTCCTATCAGTTAACCAAAACTTTATATGCAATTTTTTACTTGGCAAGCAACGATTGGCCAAAACATGATTTGTTTTTTCATCATTAATATTTCACTTAAGAAAATAAATATCCGAAAAACTTTTTTTTTAATAACCTTTGATTATATATATTAACTCTGATAAACTTTTAGTCATAAAGCATATAGATCACAACTGCATAAAAAGTAGTTGTAAATATCCTGACGCTAACGTATTAAAGATCAAATTTTCATATCTGTATTATTATTGTATTTGTTCATCGAGTAGCGCTAGTTTGATAAACTGATACAAATTGAATAACCCTTAACAGTTTTACTGTCCACATAGCAAAAACAATAGTTCAAACAATCACAAATACCATATGTGCGTCTTGGGACTATGAATCTGTTAATGTTACAGGCAGCGGGTACAAATTCATTTGTTTTTAGTGTGGGTCAGGTAACAGCTATTACCTATTGTCCATGTGTAACATTACAGATTCGGAATCTAAGACGTTATATTTATGTTCAATGTAGTTTTAAAAACTTAATCTGTACTAATAATATTATAACGAAGTAAAGTTTGTGTGGTTGTAGGGGGTAATCTCTGGATCTCCTGAACTGATTTAGATGAAATTTGGCATTAAGATAGTTTCAAACCCTGGAAAAGACATAAGACTAAGATCAGATTTAGTTTGTATTCTCTTGGGATGATAAAACACTTTTTACGCGGGCGGAGCCGCGGGCAGAAGCTAGTCGTATCAAAGTAGAATAAAAACAAAAAATATAAATGTATGTAGTTACAAACGAAAATATAGCAAAACAATGCAATTATACAAGTATTTATTTATCCGACTATCTTTCACCCATTTTCTCATAAAATATGCCATAATGTAGCTATATAACTTTCGAAATGTATATATAATTTGAATGTATAATCTTTTTCTATTCTTTCCTTTAACAGTTATTCTAGTCAAAGCAAATAAAACAATTTAAATCAATATAATTCTTGTTGTGCTAGTCAAAAACAAATTAAATTAATATTAATGTTCTTATTGTAAGTTTATTTGTTACATTTTATGCAACTTAACAGTACCAGGCCAACAGGGTGGGTGAAGAGCTATCTTAGAAGGAGCTTTCGTTTTATTGCAGTATTTACTAAGATTTCACTTAAAAACATAATGCATATAAGATTTTTCTCTTTTTAGAAAAGCTTGTCTTTATAACATCGAACCGAGGGAACCAGATGATCCAGTACCGTAACCACAACTTTAGCTTCAACAAGGCCACCATAGGAGTCAAACCGAGGAAGAGGTGGGTGTGCACGAGATGGGCTCACGGCTGCAGGGCTTCTCTCACAACCTTCGGCGATCATATCGTCAAGACTAACAACGACCATAATCATTAAGGACACAACAATACAATTCTTAAAGGGCATCCACAACATAATTTTCTTGACTAATATTTTAAATACTCATTTATTACTTTATTTATTTATCACATATTATTTGATTGAGTGTGTTCTTATTGGTCGGAGAAGACAATACATTGGGAAGAATGGAAGGTTATTGGGAAGACTGTTGAACAACCTTGAACCTAGTAGGTAGTAATAAGGCTGAATATAATTTGAGAGACTTTAATAGAATAATAAAGTGACATTGAAGATTAAGATGAACGTTACACGGTAGTTGAGCCTGATTTAGTAATAAAGATTAGATTTATTTATCGAAAGAAGATGTGTAAACTTTTAAACAAAAAAATATTACCTGACTTCTAAATCAAAACACTACAAAGCGAAAATAACTTTGTTTTTAGAAGTCGGTTTCTTAGGTACCTATTATTTTCCGTTTTACGGCACCGACTTACGAAAAATATATATTTAGTTAGTATTTTTGTTAAAAAGCTTTTTTTCTTTTTAGTTTTGGGACATCATATTACCAAAATAAAATTTAAACCAAACACGACCACATTGTTTTATTACGGAGTTCTAGTGCCTAACCTTCCGGCTTAGTCATCTGATCAGTTCGATGGTACCAATTTTATAAGTACCATTTATTTATATGTGTTTGTTTCATCTTATACGCTTAAATATTCGAGATATGTTATACCTATGACTTATTAAGGAGTTCCAGTGGCCATCTTTACCAAATAATGCTTTCTGAGTGCAAATACTTGCCATGTTCATGAAAATTTCAAAATCAAGAATCTCATGCCTGCCTATAATATTTGAGGAGTGCCCTCGATCTCTCTAAGATCCCATCATCAGATTCAGTTTTGGTGACAATGGGACTACCTCGAAAGTATATCGTTCCAAATAAAAAAGAAATTTGCAAATCCGTCTATAAATGACGAAGTTATGTCCGAACAAGTGTGTAATATTTTACACCAAATAAATATTTGCTGTTAGTATTTGTAAATCTTAGATAATATATTTTATGATACCTAAGTTAACAGATTTATAATTAAATTTTATTTTAAGAAAAAGAGATTTTTGATTTTGGGCCATCACTATGTACATAGAATTCTAACAAATTAATTTGTAGAAGGGTACAGGCGTACCAAAATGATCATTTGAAAAGTTTTTTAATAAGATAACCCTTTCTAGGGCAACCATGACAGTTGTTTTTGACATGACGTTTGACAACTTTGACAGTTTTAAGAAGTGACATCTTTGAGTTTGTCTTTGCTTTGACTTTGAATTAGATGTTTTTCGAAGTTTATTTGTGGTTGTTTTAGTTTTGCAAACTTGTTTATTACTACGCACATTGATTGATTGCTTCTCTGTTGCAATTGTATTCGTGTTGTTTTTTTTTAACGCATATATTACGATGACACGTCAATCAAATGTCACTGTCAAAATTATTCACATACTGCTGAGCTGACCCAACATTTTTAATTTTATGTTGTGTTTCTCTACTTGACAAAGTTACTTTGAGTGTACATTGAAAGGATGTGAAATTTAAGAAAATACATGTGATTTTTTACATATATTGTACATAGTGCTAGCCCAGGCTCCATACATTTCTGGAACATCTCCTTTGTTTTAATATTACAGCTCTGCAACCCTGGTTATTCTATCATACTTACGAATACTATAGTGATGACCCAACAAACTCAATAAAGCAAGATAATAACTGAACAGAAACCATGATAGTTTATATGGAGATAATAAGAAGAACCTTGAATTTTAGTATTACAGTAGTATTTTGATATATTTTCTCCATCGCTTAATAGCACAGCACAACCGTAACGTAACAATCGATGCTACTTACTTGTGTATTGTACAAGGGATATGTAGGTACCCATATTATAGGTACAACCATTTCAGTATTGTTTTTTTTTGTATATAACCAAGGTTTAATTTACCTACAACTTTTTACACAAAAAACTACACAGATAAACCTCTACCCATAACTTTTTGGGAAATGTATACCAATATTATAAAGAGGAAAGATTTTTTGTTTGTTTGTTTGTTTGTAACGAATAGGCTCCAAAACTACTGGACCGAATTCAAAAATTCTTTCACCGTTGGGAAGTTACTCTATCCCCGGGTGACATACTTTTTATCCCTGTATTCCCACGGGAACGGGAACTACGCGTGTGAAACCGCGAGGCGTCCTCTAGTATACTAATATTATGTTATATTTGGTTGCCTATTTCTTCTTATTTTTATTTCGTTTTTTTTTATTATTTTTAGGACCCGTCTTCGTTGTATCTCGAAGAGGAAACACGATGTTATCCTACTGCGGTAATCGATTTAGTTTGAAGGATAGTAGAGCTAAGGTCAGACAAGTATGGAGGTGTATCAAATGGGGCAAAGGGTGCAGGGCCAGGATCCTCACTCTTTATGGAGTAACGCAATCTGTGACAGCTGAACATTCAAACCATTATTAAATTTATATAGTGTGTAACGGAAAGGTGTGGTCATATTTTAAAAACTTCTTCTGCCCATGTTTCTCAAAGGAAGTCATAGACAAATCTAAAAACAAAATGTTTTTCGCGTACAAAAAACTTTACAAAAAACTTTTGGTCAGCCGATGACGACTTTGCATAGATTTTTTTTTTGAAATGGCTTTGACGCAAAGAGAAAACTGTAGCTCCATTTCTTAAGCATATTGCGCAGGGTATAGTAATAGTGTTTGTTTCGTTTAACTTAGTTAAAGTTTATATGAAGAAGGAGCGGTTAAGTGTAATATAGGATAGGCAGGCTATATATATATTGTAGGATTAAAAAAAATATATAAATAGAACCGACTGCTTAAGAAACTATCTAAAAAGATTACAAGCTGCAATAGCATGTCTGTTTATTGTTTACACCATTTCATAACATAACATCACACCGGCACACTTTAACGGGGTACGCAGATGTGTACAGTTCACCCGGGTATAGTCTCATTCCACTGGTTTTGTTCAAGTTTCATGTTATTCGAGTAATCTATTCTGGCATTATAGGTACCTTACTATAGAACTTACCCATCATTACCACAACTAAAAAGTGATAAATAAAAATAAGATTTACAAAAATATACACCGACTTCCAAATAAAAACATTATTATTTTTATATATATATGTAACTTATATATATATATAACTTAAATTTCTTCAAAAAAACGAAGGAACGAAAACAGGAACACCGACTGCCGAAATTGAAGTTATTTTTCACTTGTAGTGTTTTTATTTGGAAGTCGGTTGTATTTTTGCAAAAAGTTTTCTGTGGGCTTTTACTCACGCTCATTCACGTTTGTTTTTAAAACGTCATTTATCTAAGAACACTTCGGCGGTCAAGACGTATCTAACAATGTCTTAATTATGCCATCTAGCGGTTTGCAAAATATGAGGTAATAAAAAATATTATATACATACAAGTTATGCGCGAAAAACATAGCCCTTGCCTTGCAGTCGGGTAAAAACTAGAGTGCCTTATTATCTTAAATGTTTGAGTGCCTTAGCTTTAGCAAAGTTTATATTTAATTAGTAATTGTATTCTCATATATACCTACTGGTTAGCTAGATGTTATTTTTTGTTAACTGGGTACAATCTTTTAAAGACACCAAAATCAACGAATTCCTTAATTCGATACTGATACTTAGGGGTATCATTGAAAATTTGCAAACTGTTTCAAAAATCAATGCCTTTGGCACACAGCAGAAGCTTAGATATAAGTCGACACCAGCAGCCTTTAGGTTCTGCCTTTGACTCTTGCTTATGGTCATCGCGAACTAGGCAGATACCGAATTCTATGCGCTTAAACTGCAAGAGGCAGTGGTTGTGGATGAGAGGAATAATTTCGGCTTCGATAATGTTTCTTTGAAGAGCAGTTTCCTTAAGTTGGGTTCTATTGCACAACTTGGGTGGAGTAAGATTTTAAGTTCTATTTTGTGTGAAGGAAACAGACCAGCCCTAAGTAAGATCAAGGACACTGTTAAACGATAACAATATAGGAATACCGGCTTCTGAAATAGAAGTTATTTTTGACTTTGTAATGTTTTTATTTGGAAGTCGGTTGTATTTTTTTGTAAAAAAGCTTTTTATTACATTCAATTCGATGTGTGAATGCTATGTATTTATAATCGTTTATCGTTTTCATTGTTTATTTTTCTAGTTATTGTTTTAATATATTTTATTACTTATCTTAGTGTTTATTTTAATATCTATTAATTATAAAATAAATAAATAAAATAGTCTGTAGTTTTTACTTTTTTCAAAAATGTTTAATGTACAGTTTTGACGTCTCTACGATTTTATTATATGTATAGATAGATGACAGTTATTTTGATACAGCCATTTATATATTTTTAGGTAATTTTACATTTATGCTGGATTATGAGGCACAATTAAATGTGCACAGTAAGTGAACTCTGTTTTTTTTTTGTTTTTCTTAGTTTATACTATTCTGTTTTTTGCTTTTTATTTATTTATTTAAACTTCATACAAGATACAGTTACATAGGCGGACTTAATGCCTGAGGCATTCTCTACCAGTCAACCAAGGGTGATGGAGAGATAAAGTGGCAGGTGCATAAAAAAAAACTATTATTAATTCTATGATTTTTTAAACGTACCTATTATAGTGTATTTCATTTCCTAATATTTTACTGATAATTAGTAAGTAGGTACTACAATTCTTCTTGAGTATCTGTAATACTCATAATGTTAATAAATAAATTTATTTTTTATATATTTTTGTTTCATTATCTGTTATTTATTTAAGAAAATTAGCCCTTTAGTAAATAGTTAGTTAATTAAAATCTGACTTTAGTTCGGAAACCTTCAGTTGATGTTAATAGAAAATAATATTTTTTTTATCATTTTCATTCACAGGAGTAGTATTTGAGACATCAAGACAAGGCCGGCCAATTGCGGTATACTGTGGACATCGATTCAGCAGGCAGATTACTTACAACAACAAAACGTGGTGGAAATGTAGTAAAAAAAACTCTGGTTGTAAGGCCACACTCGTACTTTTTGAAAAAACTGGGCAGATTGTTAAAAAAATCAATGACCATAATCATTCTCTGACTTGCGACTTCGATCTTCCCAAATATATTTAAAAAAAGGACAAAAAACAAAAATATATATAAACAAAATATACGAGTATCATTGCTATATTCAAGTTTATTACAATTTATATTTAAGAATATTATTTATATTTATATTCAATATGTTGTATTCTGATAAAATTTCAGATGTGTAACCTTTTTTATAACTATGCCACCCGAAAGGTAACAGGTAGCTAGTGGGTACTTTATTAGCCTTAGTAAATTTAACATACATAGATCGTTACATGTTGGAATTCAATATTAGGTGTGACTAATAAATAGCTATTATGTTGTATTTTCTCATTAGTAACTTGTTTTATAACACTAAATCTAAATTTAATATATGCATATGTTTTACTGTAGAAATACGTGTTTTAGTTACCAAATGCATAAAGTAATTACTTTTTGTGTGCTTCAATATTTTCGTATGTATGCTCTTCCTCGTGTTATGAAACTCTTATAGGTAAGTAGTCTACATACTTGGGAAGTAGCTATTTGCCTATTACTAATTTATCTTCTCAACTATTGACTATTTTTCATATCCCTTTTTACAGACTTCATTTTCGCGAGATCTAAGTTCGGTAAGCCAGTAATCCTGTACGATAAGTGCCGCTTCAACCAGCACAGTAGCAGTAAGGGACACAAGGGCTACTTTGTATGTGTCAAGTGGGCGACGGGCTGCAGGGCTGCCATACGAACAAGTAACAATGAAGTTGTTACTGTCAGGAACTTACATAATCATCCATACTAGACGCAAAAGAAACGAGTGAGGAAATGCTTCAGACTGAAGACCTACTTGATATCTAGATGGGGATAGCACTGCGGTCAACTATTGGACAGAATTGACTTGACATTGTTTGGCAGATAACTTACCTGAGAAAAGTCATTAGTCTTCTTATACATGACACCGCGCTATATTCAGTAAAGCAAGCACCGCCATGGTGGCAAAATCCCCCTACGTCTGACTAATAGGGAGAAATTAGAATACACCATGGGTACTATTAATTATAACTCTGATTGTGTGCAAACTACCTGTAAGTCTAGTTAGATCGTTTATTTTAAGCCCGAATGGAGTTTTGTTCTGTTATGTAGGTAATATTTTTGTTGATGATGTATTATTATCTGTTTGTTTATTTTAATATTTATTCCAAAATTGGATAACAATAACAAATTTTATATATTTATAAAATCTCTTTTATTTGAATACACAATTGAATAGTTGAACTGCTAGTTTTCTATAAGAAATGAAATGAAATCGTTCGTTTCTAATATATTTAATAATAGATAGGTTTCAACTATTACCTAAGCCAAATAAAATACTAAAAGCGTACGCGCTTATCGTTCAAATTCTGTTTTTGTTAAAGGCAAAAAAAGGCAATGTCCCGACTGACATCAACGCCCAGCCTGAACCACTAATGATAGAAGTTTGAAATTAGAGGATTCTTATTTTTTACTGTAGGTGTCTTTAAAGAAAGGATTTTACAAAACTCACCACCTAAATGGGTGAAATAGGGGATTAAAGTTTGTATGAAACTGTAATTTTTAATTTGAAATGAATGAAATGTCGTATTTAGCCTCTATATATAAAATACGTTCTTGAGCATTTTTTGAATTTCATCCCTTAAAGGGGTGTTAGAAAATTATTTGGAATTTAGTATTTCTGCTCTTCAAAAGAAACATGTATTTGATCTTTAATAAAATTGACATTATTCTTTTAGAAACAGAGATTACATTCACTGAGTCTAGGAGAGGCAAACCAATGCTACAGATGGGGGCAAACCGGTACTACAAACACAGCTCTAACCGCGATGGTAATCCCAAGGTATTGTGGATCTGCATCAAGTGGTGTTCCGGCTGCAGGTCCTCGATCAAGACCTTCAACAATGAAGTCATCAACATCAATGCCGAACACAACCATAAGCGTCAGCGGAATGCTACTGATTATAATTATTTTAACTCTTAAGAGTAGAAAGAAAGAGAAGAAAGTGGAAAAAAAGTCAGAGTAGAGGAAGTGTTGGTTTAGGATACAGAAGATGGAATATATCGTTTTATTTGTGTACAATAAAGACTTTGCTACCGATGAAGACTCGGAATTTGTATAATCAAATATACCTAAATCTTGTTTGTATGTTTTTGTACAGGATATTATTGTGTATGTTGTTATTGTCTGGCCGTTATGTATATTTTGACGATTTATTATTTTAATGGGGTATTACGAGTTACATGAGTTGTTATCTTTATTTATATCGGTTTTGGGTACCAGTTATGAGCAAAGATCTATTACCAATATCAAGTTATTTTAGTTTATTGTACCTGCTTTGTAGAAAATATATGAAGTTGTTATTGTTGTATGGTGTAATGAAATGGTTTGAATATATAATATGATAAAGTTTTGGTTATATTCAAATTTAATATACCCTAAATATTGGCTACCTAATAACCACCGTTTTAGGAGTCCTACGTGGCGCTCTTATAAAACTGGCTAGACAAAGACGAAGAACATACCTCCAATATAATTTAATCCAATATCATTTAAAGAAAATTCACTCCTTTTCAGCCATAATAAGAACAGTATCCAGGCAAGGAAAACCGATGTTACAAAAGGGTCCTTATCGCTACTACCAACACAATCTCTATAGAACTGGTCCGAAAGGTCTCTGGATTTGTCTGAAGAAGCAGCAATTTGGGTGCCCATCAAGGATTAAAACTATTGAGGACGAGGTTGTTCAGTTCATTGATGAACATAATCATTAGAAGCTATTTAGTACATCATGAACATCACCCCGTCCCCCGAGGGAAAAAGGCGTGATTTTATGTATGTATGAACATGAGCCTTTACCACTCCAGTCCATTATTGCACAAGTATCTTCAAGTGCATGGTCATTTAATGAGGTCCTCACTTACTTTCATGCAGCTGCTACCAGCTATCCTGAGAAGATCGTCTCTCCACCTAGCTTAAGTTTATACGTCTACAATAATGTGTTTTGGTTTATTTACGTCCATATTGTGTAGTTATCCGAATAGTTTCGGGCACAAATATAACTACATTTATGATCTCGCGACGAGTTTGAGAGTTATCTCTTAAGCCAGATGTATATCTGGCTTAAGATATAACTCTCTAATGTCGTTTTTACATGTACGAGTATCCGTGCATGTAAAAACGACATTATCATGGTTATGTATCACAAAATAATAATATCTAGTCAGTAAGTAGCTTTTTTTTCGCCCAGCTAGCTAATTTTGTAAGTGTCTAAAATCAGTAATAATAGAGGAAGTTAGATATGAACAAGGCAAACCATTGCAATAAGCGATTTGATTTTAATAATTTTATATTTTAAATGAATGTATTATTAATATTAACATTATAAGCGGGATATTTACCATGTTTACTGTTTGTAGCGAGTTTCCGATGAATGTATTATTATTGAAAAACAATATATCACGGGAATTTAACGCGATGATTTCGATTATTTATTTACCTATTTCACCCGACGGGTCGGCCGTGTTGCAACGACCGTGGCCCCGGGCAGACTGGTGTCTCGGTGTACTGGCTCCATTAAGGCAGAACATTCTTCCTCTACCCTCACATTTCTACACACAACACTGTGTCCTTATTCTGTAAGTTCGCCGACTGCACAAAACGAGTTAATGTGTTTTGAATGACTGGATTCCACGCCGCGGGTAATTTGTAAACGTCATCCCGATTGAACGTTTTGTGTTTTTTTGTTCAATCGCTTCACGCACAATTCTTGAATAGAAGTGGCGTCCC
This sequence comes from Orthosia cruda, assembly GCA_964057195.1. Lineage (NCBI taxonomy): Eukaryota > Metazoa > Arthropoda > Insecta > Lepidoptera > Noctuidae > Orthosia > Orthosia cruda. The sequence goes on from OZ059829.1 coordinate 41,065,932, forward strand.
GTGGAGAGGACTTGTGGACGATGAAATTCGATCCAGTGATTGCTGCCGCCTTCTAATATGGGGTCCGGCAATCGCCGACTTATTGACCTGCTGGTTTTTTACAGCGGCGATATGTTCTTTGACCCTTTTAGCTATGTCCTCCCATTCAAAAAACATCTTGTGTGAAGTATCTGCGAGTGCACATATATTGCACCGTGAGTTGGATCAAACACATAGAGGTTGCGTATCTCGTGTACGCAAGCTGATATTTCCAATGAAAAAGCTTAGGAGCGTGGTCAGCGTACCATTGTTGAAGACCATTTACTTTGCTTTGGTTTAGTCACTCCTAAGCTATTGCATCTCAGTCTGATTTAAGACTTATATGCTCCGTATTGAGAGAGCGCAGAGAGCCGTTTTAAAGGTGATGCTTTGCAAACCTTATCGCTATTCGACAACTCAGTTATACAAGGACATTTCTGTACTTACAGTCAGGCAACTCTGTGCTCTTTAAATAGTCTTGCGTAAGCATTCTTCCATAACGTATGACCCAAAACTGCTGACAAAGAAACGTCGTAAGGACCTTGTATGCCCTTCTGTTAAGGCTAATACTGTCCTGGCGCGTCGACACTATGTCAGATTGAGTAGCTACCTCTACAATGTAATTAATAAAACTTGTAAAATACACTCTCTTCCAAAATACAGGTGTAGAGTGTTGTAAATGATTATCTCCAGGCTCTAACTTATGACGAAACTGAAAGTCTGTTCTCTAGGTAGGTAATATTCATCAATAGATAATAAGCGCTAACACACACATATTTATGTATTGCCATGCATGCTTGTAAATTAAGTGCATAGTATTAATTAATATTATTTTATTGAATTAAATTATATGAAATTATCTCTGTCATGCAACAGATTATTATTATTAAATTATAATGTATTATTTTATCATCAAATAACTTTATTAGCATAATTAAAATTGTACTTTTGTATTATTGTAATTTTGACATCCAGTAAACTAAAGTGTAGATTAATTTGTAACTTTTAGCTGTAGGAAGAAGGCTGTAGGTTTGCTGCCGGTGTCTGTAACACAGTTTATACTAGTACAGACATCGTCGTTCACTCTATCTTTAAAAACAAAAAACCTTAGTATTCAGTGTTTTTGATTAGGATAGATAAATTGTACCCATTTTTTATGAATACATCTTTATATTTTTTTTATATTTTATTATTTATAGTCTGCTTAGTCTGGCCTATGTAGGAAGATTACAGAATATGGACACAGTCAGTGTTGTGTGTAGAAATGTGAGGGTAGAGGAATAATTGTCTGCCCCAACGGAGCCAGTCACCGAGACACCAGTCTATCCGGGACCACGGTCGTTGCAACACTGTCGAAATGTCGGGTGAAATAGGTAAATAAATAATCGAAATCATCGCGATAAATTCCCGTGATAATTTCAATTATGAAAAGCGAAAGTTTTAAAGTTAATAAATGTATTATTATATTAAGTTTTTATTTTTATTTTAATAAAAATCAAATACCTCACAGAAATCTAAAGAACTTAGCAACGGAACCTTACTGAGCACTGGATGAAATAATTCCAAGCGACAAAAATAGATGACAGTATTTTTCTCATTATCATCATCGACAGCCTGACTTCACCCACTGCCTAGGCCTCTCTTATCTTGTGCTAATCTCCACGCTCCTGTGCTACACCTGCAGTGTATTCTGTAGTCTACAAACTTTCTACTGGCTTCTAACAATATCACATCATTTCAGTCGTGTGGTACTCCGAATCCCGGTGTGGCAAGCCGGTCCTGAACCTCGGCCACCACAGATTCAACCGACATAGTCGCAGTAAAGGTGCTCGATCCCTGTGGACCTGTGTGAAGTGGTCCTCAACCCACAACTGCCGAGCCAGCGTCACTACTTACGATAACGTCATCATCAGCACTTCTGTTAAAGAACATACTCATTCGTAATTTAAGAAGTGTCGTCAAAGGCCAATTCAGACTTGGTGAGCGCAGCTTTCACTGGCAACCAAAATCAACCTTGCGCCATTTGGAAATAAATGATCTCGCTGGATACTTAATGGATCGGCAATATAATATGAGTAAATCGATTGTGCTAGTGCTTACAGGTTAGAAACCAAGAAGGGTTTATCCATATATATTTTTAGTGACAGTCAGGCTGCAATCAAAGCCATGGCATCCTACAAAGTGGACTCCGGACTTATTCTGGATGCTGTCCAAACCTTTGATTTTGTGGTTCCAGAACCATGTGTAGGCATCTCGACGTGCCTCGTAAAAGCCGCATTTAGGAAGTTTGCAGATCACAGACAGCGAACTCATTGGCTATCTAGCACCGGTGTACAAAACTCTAAGAAATTCCTAGGCTCTACGTTCAAAGCCTGGGAATGCATTTGGAACATGAGCAGGGGGCAAATCCGCTACCTGCTTGGGGCCTTTACTGAGCACTTTGGAACTAACGACATGCCCATGAATATGGGTCTAACCGCGACACCCATGTGCAGGTTGTGTGGGGAACATACGGAACGCATGGAGCACCTTCTTTGCACATGCGATGCACTGGTTGGTAAGCGAATGAGTCTCTTAGGGGTTGGATATCCAAGACCAGAAGTCTATATGCTCATATCTCCCAGTCTCGTTCTAAAACTCATGAAAAGAGTTTTCAACGAGATTGGGGAGGAGTAAGTTATCTAGGGGACCACAATATATCCCAATGGGTCGAAGTGTCCGAGTTGTCTCTCGGCCCCTCCACAAGATAATATAAGAAGGGTTTACATTAACCTATCTCTTATTGTTGGTCGTGGGTTCAAATCCGGGCAAGTACCAGGGTGACTTTTTCATTTTATAATTATGTACTTTCTAAGTTTATCTTGGACATCATTTACAACGGTGAAGGAAAACATTGTGAGGAATCTTAGACTTATAGTTAGTATCAATTTTTACTACGTTGGTGTAATATGGCGTTCCAGTGCGAGAATAAACTAATAAATAAATTGTTAGTGTTCTCTTTTTTTGGTATGGTTGCTATATTATTATTAATTCATTTATTTCTAGAGAGTCCATATTACACATTTGTAAATTTTAAATTAAAAAAGATGAATAACAAAATACTTATACCCAGAGCTAAGCTGAATTCTCTTTTATTTATTTTCGAAGATAAGATGCAAAGTATAGAATGTTTACGGTAATAAGACTGAATGGTAGTGTCTAAGTTTTACATTTAATTAATTTGCCTATGAATTGTTAAAAAATATGATACCTACTCATTAATACAAATAATATGAGTGGATATTGGCTAAGTTATTAATAAAATTAATTTATGTAATACAAATACTAGTTATGAACAATTTAAAATTAGAAAGGTGTAGCATTGTTACTTTAATATAAGATTTTAGGTACCTGTACCTAGATGAGATTTGTTTTTTTTTAACTCCTGTTAATGGTTACAGCTGCATCGGTATATTTATGAAAAGATGTATTTTCTTTGTATTCTTACTTTACTTATTTCAGTTTCAATATACACAAAATCACATAAGTGATTCAGATTGGAGAGCATCGTTACTTCATGGCCAACAGAAAGGACATCGGTTCGAAAATACAATGGCGCTGTTCGAAGATGTCAAGTCATAGGTGTCCGGCCTAAATCTATACAGTCAACAGAAAAGTGGTTCGAGCGGTTAATGACAACATACATTTAAAAAAATACAATACAATTAAAATGACAAACACACCTACATAATTACCTATCATTTTGTTACCTATGTATGTATGTTAAACTGTTAGCTCCATCACTTGTCCCTAAGGTTTATTGGAAGACCGTCAATCAAAAGTTTTTGGTTTTCTTTTTCTTTTTCTTTGGATAAAAAGAAAGAAATCTTTTAATTTTGGTTGAACCTTATATTAAAAAAATGTCGTTTACATTTTGCTCAAATAGATAAAAGCCGCTTTACAATAAAGTCGATATGATTTTTTGTGATGTTCACTGTTTTATTTAAAACAGTGAACATCACATAAAAAACTATATTGAATGGGCGACTATACTATACTATACCAAGGCAGTTACTATTTATCCGGTTTACTTAATACCTTTTAGGAGGTTATTGTGAGCTGTGGTAAGAATATTGATACTTAATGTAATTGTATTTGGAGTTCTATCTATTTTAGCATATTATTCTTTTGAAAATAATAGAACAACCAACGAAGCGACATCGCTGTGCGGCGCGGGATTTCGGGTGTATTCGTGTTTTCAACGAATTAGTCCAAGAGTGAGCGAAGCGAGCTTGGTAACTTAGGGCACCCCGACACGGACAGAGGCCCTGCAGACAGAAAGAGCCCCGCACAGCGCGTAATGCGGCTCCGTCTACAATTTTATATCATGTTTCTGTTTTAAACATTTGTATTTGACCACTGTTTGTCGCCTACTTGGTATTTTAGTAAGGCATATTCAATATTTTTGACATCTTTATATTGAATTTATTTTCAATCGTTTAAATACTTTAAAAAAGGTTTAGTCTTCAGTATTCTTTACATACCAATTTTTGACAAAAAACACAAACACTACGTCCCGTAGAGACCCCGTCATTCAGATCGGCCAGAAACGGTACATCAGATCCCACCAAAGTTTTACGAGGCTTCATCTGAAATGGCGGTGGAGTATTATTTACTGCCCATTTAACTATAAATTTAAAACAATAATTATATTGATAAATTGGTACGGAACCCCAAATGTGCGAAGTCGGACACGCAATGTACCGGTTTTTATATTGTTTTTATTAGTGAGGTCGAATAAATTTATTTACGTTTTTCTAACTTGAGGTATTTTCGTTTTCTTTTATGAAAATTGGGTGCTGTTTATCGTTATTCACATGAAGTTATACTTACTTGTGTTCCAAGCTCCTTAGCGTCTAGTTAGACAAATACATTTTATCAGCGATAACGATTGACATAAAGTCAAAAAAATATAGGATTGTTATGCGCTAGCGAGAATTCACGTGAAAAATCCCAAAAAAAAAAGCATTTCGATATTATTCTATTGCTGACAGAATGTCACTTTTGTAAGTAGAACACTGTTTTCCAAAATACTGAAATTCATTAATTATGTTTTTATAGAGTGAAAATTAAAATCAAATTTATATTATTTCACCCCGTAGTTGTTGTGGTTGTCTAATGCTTTAAACAAAAGGTCACACTGAGAGACTTATGAACGAGTTTCAAAAGTGCCCAATGCCCATTGCATTCTAAGAGTGTACTACAGCTACCTATAGGAACATCATGTATAACCCAATGTTATCCAGTATCTAAGCAAAGAGTATTTTATATCGTTTTTAAAATGCCAACATTTATTGCCTTTGACACGTTTGAAAGTGAACCTCATTTCTTTTCTTATAGCACTGCAGTACACGAGATCTATTCATGGAAACCCAATGATTGAGGTTGGCGGGTATCGTTACTACAGGTCTAGGAAGTTTACCAGCGCGAGGCAACACTGGCGGTGCATCAAATGGAACGCAGGGTGTCGATCGAGTATCATAGTGATTGACGGACAACTGATCCAGTGTACGAACCACCATGTCCATTGAACGTGTTCGTTGTTGGAGTACTTTAGTGATGTAAGGATGGATTATGCCTTATAGTTATAAGTTCCTAGTAGTAGAAGAGCTATATTAATATTAAGTTGTATAAATGAAGACATCCGCAAGAGAATCAAGGTTACCGACATAGCCCGAAGAATTGCCAAACTCAAGTGACAGTGGGCAGGCACATTGCTCGCATGACAGATGACCGATGGGGCCAAAAAGTTCTGGAGTAGCGAACGCGAACCGGAAGACGTTGCGTTGAGAGGCCTTCCACTAGGTGGACTGGATATGAGGCACACGGGACCGGTCAATGTGGCGACACTTGGGTGGCCTAAATCCAGCAGTGAACATCATTTGGATGAAATGATGATGATGTATAATATATATATCGATGAATAACTCCTAATGTACTTTGATTGTTAAGTAAGAAGTGACCAAAAAGCAATTTTATTTAAATATTTTAAGTGGAAGTATATAGTTAATTGAGAACAGAGTCATAAACATTACGTTTGTCATGATTGTCTTAAGCAATTAATTGATTTCTTTCTTTTTTCTGTTTTTATACTTTCCCTCACATTTGGAATTTCAACATACTCGTATAAACTCACATACACAAACTGCCAGATCTGAAACAACTGTGCCATACAAATATTTGTTCCGTGCGGGAATCGAACCTGCGACACGCAGTGCAGCACCCGATCACCCAACCACTGCGCCAACCATGTCGTCAAGTGGATTTACTGTTAGTATTATGATCATATTAATTTAATTACTTTTAATAATATAACATAATTTTGAAATAAATTTTATATAATCTTGATTAAAATTATTTTAAATTTTTGCATTTTGCTTACCTTGGTTAAGTAAAACTCAATTCCTGTTTTTTTTTTTCTTTCTCCGTTGTAGAATTCGGGGTTATAAAGTACGGGAAAAGTGCAGTGGGTCTGCGTCAAACAAAACTTAACTTCTTACAGAGCTACGGCAACCACGGAATTCGAACACGTCATCAAATATAGAAATTTTCACAATCATTCTTAGGAAATAATTTATTTATTATGTACACACGGCATAATACATAGATACAACACATCGAGGCAATATTGTATTTGTCTCTCTGTATAATTGTAAGTGTTGTCTGTTTATTAAATAGTCTCACACGAGAGCAGCGATCTCTTAAGACTTAATAGGGTGTAACAATGGACAAGTAGAGTTTCAAGTTTAAAAGTTCTCAATTCAGGAACCAAGGTAAAGTCTCGAGGTTTTATTAGCATAATACGGGTTAACGGGCCTTTTTTAATTCATTTATTAAACGAAAGTTTTAACACTGGCATTAATTTTTTTCTTTAATGCACGTTGGAATTGTAACCAGTTTCATTGTTTTCCTTTTTATATGAATTTCCTTTTACGTTAATTTATTTATTGTATTTTTATTTATGTATTGTTTTCGATGAAATCGAAGGAATGCATTGATTTAAATTTGGATTCTTTACAGATGCCGTGTTCTCGACATCTCGTTACGGGAAGCCAGTGATCTTGTTCAAGAACTTTCGGTACAACTGGTACGTGCCTTATGGTTCGAAAAACGCGCATCTGACCAACAGTAGGAAGCAATGGAGGTGCTGCAAGTGGACCAGCAATCGCTGCAGAGCAAGTCTTATCACCATCAATGACATCATTGTGAAATTCATGCACGAGCATAATCATGGAATGACAACAGACGATACAAATTTATGAAATGGGTTTTTGAAGTGAAATTGCATAGTAAGTCTTTTGTTGTTTAATCCGGCCTTATGAATAAAGACATTTGAATTTGAAGAACTTGATAATATTTTCAAAAAAATAGTCATACTGGCCGACTATTTAGGTATCGTTTCTATGTGTGTTCATAATAAAGTATTTATTAAAGAATGAATCAAATTGGCAATTCATAATGTTTCTTTACATTTTCTTCCTTCCCTTGTCCCATTATTTGGGGTTGGGTATCCTCACTTGCCTGCAAGTTATTCTGTCTTGGGTTATCTTTTCGGCCAATTGGGCTTGCTTGAGGTCGATTTGGTGATTTTAAAAAGAATTTGGTGAGACGTTTATTTATGATTCGTTGTCATATTTTAAGAGTGTGCGAGGTCAATTTTATTCCTCTGTAGTTTTCACACTGAGCCACATAGCCCTTGTTTTTACAAATGGAAGCAGATAGCTTTGACGCTATGACTCTAGAATGCATTTTGTGGCTAGGATGATATTGAATAATTTAGTTAGCCAGGCTACTGCTATCGGGCCAAGACGTTTCCATATCTCCACTGGGATCTCGTCAGGGCCCGTAGCTTTTCGACTTTTTATTTTAGCCACCGCATCTATGACGTCCGCTATATCTACTTCGGGTATTGGTCCATTTGTGGGCTCTTAGCTTACTGGGTCTTCATTTGGGAATTCCTCATTCAGGAGTTCTTCATAGTATTCTAACCATCTTTCTCTAATTTCATTATTGTCTTTTAGCAATTTTTGGTTTTACTCTATATGTACTTATTAACTTTAATGTCCATGTTGGCCTTGTGTCTAAATGCAGCAATTTTTAGTATATCTTCTGCAGTTTTAGCGGTTTCTTTATCATTATAAAAGGTTTTGTTACTGATTGCTCGCCCCTGTGCTACGAATCTCTTTGCATCCTTTTTCGCTTCTTTATAATTGGCCTTACCTTCGTCCTGATGTGAGCTTTGCTTGCTTTTAAATAAAACTGTTTTTATTTGCCCAAGTATCTTTAACCCTTTCGTTCCACCTTTTAGGGTCTTTCCCTTTTCCAAAAGGTCGTTTGGAGACTCCCAAGATATCTGATGCCTTCGCTCTACACTCAGCTTCGAAGTCAGACCAAATATTTTTAGCTAGTTCATACTTCACTCCAATATTGCTTTGGTGATATTCTTTAGCCAGTAGCGTTTCGCCTTTGGGGCTGTCCATATCTTACCACTTTGTCCTAGGTGTTCTATCAACTACGGCTTTTATTGGCTTTGGCAAAACGTAAACGGCAAGTATGCGATGTTGTGAAGTCAGTGACTCGCCTGGTATTACTTTGCAGTCCTTGAAATTTTGCTTGCTTGAAGACTGCAAGGTCTGAGAGGATGTAGTCTATCTGTGAGGCTCGGCCCGCCATCTTAAAGGTGATTAGGTGCTCTTGTTTGTTTTGAAAGTTTTTGTTTATCAAGGTTAGCGAGTGTCTCATTGCAAAGTCCAGGATTTCTTCGTCCTTTTTGTTCATCTCACCATATCCAAAGCATCCATCTGAGCAACCGATTTGTGGGGCATAGACTGATATGAAGTTGGTTATTTGCTAGTCACCTAAAGCCAGTTTGACAGCAATTAGACGGTCGCTTTGCCGAGTCATGCTGATTATGCGCGCCTTAAAGTGATTGTCCAAGACTATTGCCACTCCGTTTATTTTAGTATCTGTGCCGTAGTAGATGACCTGGTAGTCGTTTCCTATGTCCTTTGATTTAGAGCCCTTCCATTTTGTTGCCTGTAGGCAGCAAAAGGTGCTCCCTCCGCCTGTTCCACCGTTCCGATATAAAATTTATCCGCCTTCGCAGCCGTTGAAGTCTTCACCCGTAACCCTGGGCTCGGGACTGCGTTATACCCCGCAGCACTGGGCAGGGACCCAGTGCTGCGGGGTATAACGCAGTCCCTGGCTTGAGGTCGTGGGTTCGAATCCGGGCAAATAACAATGTGACTTTTCCAATCCATGTGTACTTTCTAAGTTTATCTTGGACATCGCTGATAACGGTGAAGGAAAACATCGTTCGGAAATCTGGATTTATAGTGAGTTTGTTATATGATTGTTCTCCATTGGTGTAATTGCTGCACGGCGTTTCAGTTCGAGGAAAAAATAATATATATATCGTTGGCTACACAGTCACCTGACCAGCAACAAGAAGCTATGAAGGTGCTGCAAGTGGACCAGTAATCATTTCAGAGCATGCCTAGTTAACGTCGATGAAGTCATAGGCAAAGTTATGCGCGAGCATAACCATGGGATGACAGCAGCAGATAGAAATTACTAAAATAAGGTTCTCGAAGTTATATGGAATACATGATAGTATTATTGAATTAGAATACTGAAATACACATCATTATCATCATATCAACCGAAAGACGTCCACTGTTAGACATATGCATTACCCAAGCGTTGCCAAGAAAAAAAATTACACTGAAAAACACATACAGAGTAAAATTAAAACTCAAACATTGATCAATTGATGAACTAATATTTTTTATTTAATATGTAGGACATGGTTATTTGTAGTAGTAGAATTGAGAATATAATTTTTCTTTTGTTTTTGGTAAAATAAAATTAGTTAATTCAAGGCATAAAATATTTGCAGTTGTAGTATAAACAGGTGTAAAATAAAAACAGTTGTAGTATAAAAATAGTTGCAATATAAACAGGTGTTCCTCGTGCTCAATCCTCGATCTGTCCTTAAGCAAATATCTTCGGAAGATTACAAATTCTCAACACGCTAACAAGGGAAAAAGACTTATCAGACGTGGCTGTATTCACTGCTTTGGAAAATGCAAACGTGCTGGATTCACTTTTGTGGAAGCATGAAACAAAATTAGAAAAATAAACACAATTTGACTTGTCTGCCCTTATCTTGCTGTGCATAGATAATATTTTTTTATTGTTATGAGTGTAACGGTAAATAAATACTTAAATAAAAAGCAAAATTGGTTCCTGACCTATCAAAATAGCTTACTTATATCTGGGAACAGTGGAGCACATGAACCGGATATATTTTTATTTATTATTGATAGGCTCGCGTTTGACCATTGTCTCACCTGATGGTGAGCGATAATGTGCTCAACGATGGATCATATTCAATTTTCTGTGGCGGTCGGCAGCTTTTTAAATGTGCCTTGAATTGAAATAAATAGGACTCGCCGACGCCGACGGTCCCCATGGCTTGGCCTACTAGAGATTTAATCAATGGTATTCCAGATGGAGGGAGTGTTTATTCTGTAAGTCGGCAACATCGCGAATAGTTGTCAAATATATCACAGTTTGGATAATTTATCAAAATATCGAATTATTTGCCCGCCTTTTAACATAAAGCATGCTTTATGGATCTCCCGTGGAAAACTTCTAAGAATAAAGATTGTTTTAAATAATATTAATATGAAGAAGTCTGAAAACAATCTTCGTCAAAGACATGTCAAGTCAAAAGACATCGGAAATTATACAAATTATCAACGAAGAAGAATCATGAACTCCACAGACGTCTTTTATTTTTTTATAATTATGTTATTTGTCGTTGCAGTTATCTTCTCGACCACTCGATTCGGCAAACCCGTCATGATAATAGGTGATTACAGGTTTAACAAGAACAATAAATGCAGAGGCCTTAACGGTTGGTGGACCTGTAGTCGAGCTAGGAGTAGTGACTGCAAGGCCACCATCACCACTTACGACAACGTCATCATCAAGACTAAAGGATACCATAATCATTAGTTCAAATATTAAAAGTCTGAAAACAATTTTGATTATTAACTTTTAACTATAAAATTCTATGAGTATGGTTCATGATTATTGAGTTTACTAACTATTACTGTGTCGGGTTGTACTCGTAGTCCATGTTATGATGTTCAATTAATATGCGTCGTTACTTCGCATTTTACTTGCACGCTGAAAAGTTTATATTTTTTTTTATGTGGTTCCAGCTGTGTTCATTGTTTACCAAATATTTATTTTTACAGATTATGGTTTTGTAATATTAGATAACTATTTATGTTATAATGAAATAAAATAAATGCTTAACCGATTTGCAAATTAGTTTTGTGACTCTTGAAAAGTGGATGTAGTAGTTTCAAGGAGGTATTTTAGTAATAAATTATTATTTATTCTATTTTAAAAATTTCGAAATTTAATTGAAAATGTATTCAAACACATTATATTGTTAAAATTTCTGTTTAGGTTTACAGCCTCGGATAAATCTGGTGCCCAGGTTTACAAGGTCAAGACTCGGTAACCTAGTGCTTGTCATAGGCAACTGTCGCTACTATAAGAATAACAAAAGCAAAGGAGTCAAAGCGGCTTGGTTCTGCAGCAAGAGAAATGGTGGCTGTCGCGCATCCATCATCATCGCTGGTGAAACTATCTTAGATGTTAGGAATACGCATAATCATGATTTGAGTTATTGATCTACTTAAAGATCTTAACATAACTTTATTGAACTGGGATGTAGATTTACTTTTTGTCTAACTATCGCAAAAACTGTGAGTTTATTTTTAAATGATTAAATTAATTAGGTAAGATATTTAAGCAAATTGTGGCAGCTGTTCAACAGAAAAGACTTTTTGAAGATTAATTAGAACTTACGATAACAATAGCCTGCCATACTAAACCTTTAGTTTATAGCAATTATTTGGGCAAGCTTTGGATTCCAATCTAAAAAGATTTGTTTGTGGATAAAAGAAAAGAGATTTTGTTGGTTTGTACGAATTTGTATGAGAATGCATTAAAGTTTAAAACGTATTATTTTACAAATCGCTTTTTAGTATTGATGTTAGTCGTAGACCGTTTTAAACAAATATCTATTATAAAACTTAAGTACTAAAATAACGTTCTTGAACTTAAAATAAAGGAGAATATTTTTCTTTAAAATTTTGTGTGAATTTAATACTTACTTTTGCATACCCAGGTGCTCGGTGCTCGGTGCTCGGTGTATCGGTAAGTAATCCTATTCTTATTTACAGTGGTTTTCACAACGTCTCGGTTTGGAAAGCCGGTCATATTGCTGGGGGATCATCGCTACAACCAACACAAAACCAATGCTCAGGTTACCTGGTGGTGCTGTAGTCGAACCAGGAGCAGTGGCTGCAAAGCCACCATCACCACATACAACAACGAAATCTACAGGGTAAAAGGAGTCCATAATCATTTAAGAGAATAATAAACGAGAGTTTAGTACCAGATTCAGAATTTTTCCCTTAACGCCCTTGTCTTTAGGTACTTATTATAGAATAAAATTTAAGATGCTACCTTTTGTTACAGACGTCGTGTTTGCGCACACAAAGACAGGTCGACCGATTTTGTTTATAGGTAGTTATCGTTACTATAAGAACAATAGATGTCAAGGGCCCAAGGCGACGTGGTTCTGCATGCGAAGCGGCAGACGTGGTGCCGACCAAGTAGGATGTAAAGCTTCCGTCACCACTGTACACGGGATTATTGTTAATTATAAACATGCTCATAATCATTTGTAGTACAACCTTGATTTTATAAGACATTTGTTTATCCATAATGTTTATTGCCATTAGTAAAACAAATAATGTATTTAATCTTTCATTGCTGTTGGTCTAATAGCACAAAATACGTTTTATGAGATCAAAGGAAGTGGCCTTTACCTAGAGGAGTGTGTAAGGGAATTCTGTGGTATAAGATACATGCTGCACTTTAGAGAGCCAATGCCAACGCCAATGCGTGGCTGCCTACTGATCCCAAAGTATCTATAAAGTATTCCATCAACTCGAAAAGAAGAAGAGGAGATACATAATTATGGTCATTCTTTCTCCATAGAATTTCAAAATAAATTGTATGTATAATAATTGTAATAATCTAAAGAGTTCTTCTGTTAATTATTTATCTGATAGCAAGTTAAAATATTGCCGAGTGCTGTAGGATTTCTAAGACAAAACAAGTCATTTCACTTTAACGAAGTCGCAGGCAGAAACTAATTTTAATTTATTTATTTTAATTGTACTTAAAACTGTGATAATATACAAATTGAGTTTTTAAGTGGGTGTAGATGGACAAATCCGAAACTATGAATACTAGCGAAAAATGCTCAAAGTAGTCACGAGGCCGATTTTGATGAAAACCAATACAGCATCTTTGGATTTTTGAAAAATCAATAATCCTAGCCGTTTGCCGTACGTCATAACTTCTCAGAATTTGAACCATATTACCGACACTGTCGAATAGTTCAATAATACAGCGTGTGATTTTTTTTCTAAATCATCGGGTTCGATGTCTGACTAAGAATAAGTATAGATTTTTCAAAAACCTAATGATGCAGTTTAGTTTTCCTCAAAATCAAGGCCGAGACTTTTTAGTGTTTTTCGCTATTCATCATAGTTTTAGATTTTGCCATCTACGCCCACTTGAAAAACCTGGAACACTGTATAAAAGATGTGATAGGTAAATAAACATTACTTTTCATTATTAAGCTTTTTATTATCACCCCAATATAAAAAATCATCATCATCATCAGCGGTCTTGTAATGTTCCCACTGCTGGGATAAAGTCCTCCCATATAAAAATATTGCATTTCTATTAGGCTGCTTGACGGCTTCGGAGTAAAACTTTTTTGCGCTTTATAAAATACAGTTTCACATACTTACTTACCTATATTTGTTTACTTTGAGAAATGTAACCTAATTATGAGTATATTTTTCAGATTTGATACCTCTGGATGTTCTAACTAAGACACAAAAAGCAACCCTTATGCAAAGCTCGAAGTCTAAATACAAAATAGCATATGAAAATTTTATGTTGTGGAAAAATAACAGCAATGTCCATTCATTTACTGAGGATGTATTTTTAGCTTATTTCAAAGAACTCGCAATTAAATACAAGCCAAGCACGCTGTGGAGCTTGTATTCAATGTTAAAAAGCACTGTTTGGACCACAAATGGTGTTGACCTTAAAACGTTTCACAAGCTAACTAATTTCCTGAAGGAATGCTCAGACGGGTACGAGGGTCAGAAGGTCAAAATATTGTCACCAACTGACGTTGAAACGTTTTTGAAAGAAGCTCCGGATCATGTTTACCTGGCAACAAAGGTCAGTTAAGCTTTCTTAATATACAGTTTGTCCCTGTATGAAGTGCAAAATACTAGACCGCAATGAATAGATAAAAAAAATAGAGTATTCTTCTAGGTTCACTATTTTTCCGTTTATGCTTTGTTCAGACTCGTTGCGTGCTATTATTATTAGTATCTTGGCGACCGAGCTCTGCTCGGGTGAAAATACGGAGAAAAATATATATATATATATAGAATAGAAAACTAATTTGCCCAGATATGAGACTTAGCTATATCGATTTTTCGCCCCCGAAAACACCTTTATTGCAAATTATAACGAAATTGTTAGAGTCGTTTTCGAGAACGCGAATATTATCGAGCAATATTTGTATATATATATATACAAATATTTCTCGTTTAATAGAATAGGATGTATATTAGTCTATATCAGTATTTCCGCACTACTCATACTAAGTGTTTTATACCTTTTCTTTCCAGGTTGCATTGATATTCGGGATTGCTGGGGGATGTAAACGAACGGAACTACAGAATATTACTACAAAAGATATAGAAGATGACGGCAAAATGCTTCTGGTCAGAGTCAAAAATATTAAAAACAATTATCGAAGGTTTCCAATTCACAGTCCATTTTATGAAATCGTCAAGAAATACGATGCTCTACGGTTGAAAAAAGCAAAAAATCTCCGCTATTTCCAAAATTATCAAAATGGGAAATGTACTGTTCAACCTATTGGTGTGAAAAAACTTGGTTCTATGCCAAAGGAAGTCGCCAAGTATTTACATTTACCAGATGCTGAATCTTACACAGGACATAGCTATAGAAGAACTTCAGCTGCTTTGCGAGCTTCTTACACAACATAACTAACTTTAAATCGCGATGGCAGGTCTTTGTTATCACTTACATCTTCTAAACGGCGCGACACAATGGATGTTGATGCAGCTTTCGCAATCACTTAGCACGTTTTCATGTGTTCATGTTTATGTGTGTATTACATTAGATAGATGGATAAATATAAACTGTTGTTTAAACAATAAATATAATTAATTTATATAAAATTTTATTCTTTATATTCAATAATATTTAACTTTAAAATTACTTTAAAATATCACATTTATTGTATTGCATATTTCTTAAATATAAATTAACATAATATAAAATCAATATACAGAAAGTTATGTTATCTATTAATAGGATAACATTCAAACTGAGCAAATGTTTTAATGTAAGAAGAAAAAGCCACCAATCCCCAGATTCATTGACGAAATCAATGCAGCCCAAGCCAGAATAATAAACTGTTACCTTGGTACTATCAAAGTTATTGTTTTGTTTTCAAGCGTTATTAGATAAATTAACTAAATACATTTATTTTGCTGTTACTTGTAATAAAGTTGTTTGAAAATAATATGTAGTTATTTTTTTCGAATGCAGACACAGTTTCTTTGCAAAATGTTCAGTTCAAGTTCTAACTTTATTAATTTACCTCTTTTAGTTCTGATATATACTAAGACGCGCTATGGTAAGCCGGCGATCCAGATGGGGAAATACAGGTTTAACCGGAACAACCGCAGTTCTGGAGCCAGATCCCTGTGGATCTGTTGTAGGAACAGTATGGGATGCAGAGCCACAATTACTACCTTCAATGATGTCGTCATTAAACAGAAATGTGTGCATAACCATTGAGATGGGTACAGGGCAGAAGCATAGCTCGACTGGTGGACGATGCATGTGAACGGTTACCAATTAGCAAGCAAACCTGGGACTATAGACATAGTGACATTCAGCCAGCAATAACGATTGTCATAAGTCCTAAATGTTTGATTCTATTACCCAGGTAAAATATTGGCAGCGCATGTGTGACCCATACATTCTGAGTATAGTTTTAGTTCACTAGTCAAGCTGTTCTCATATATCTGCTCTGATAAATTGCTAATATCATATAGATTATATTTTAGACCCATATTTAGCGTAGGTTTGTCTACACTAGTTGCCTGGTTTTGTTTATTCGTTGAAATAAACCGTCCACAAAGAGCGATTATATTGTTGCTTCCATAGGTAAAATTATATTTACTGTAAATTTCTTATAAATATAAAGTAAAAATCATTTAATTTTAGAAATAAGCTTATAAGGTGCGTTCAATTTATTTCTTTTATTACTTATCTTGTAAAAGTTTTTTTTTTTAATTTACTTATCATTTAACAAAGCTTTTTATATTCTTTGCGTGTACAATTATTATTATTCGTAACATTGTTATTTGTCTTAGCTTTTTCATTTTACTTTCTCTGCTTATTGTTAAAAAATTAATAATTATATTATTTTAGTTTGTTTTGTGTATATACTTTCCATCAATGGAGCTTGGCACAAATACGTTAAACCTTTCCTCGTTATACCAATGTCGTCCCAAAATGACGTCAACCTGTAACGCTTAACGCCAGGTGTAGGGTGTGAAAAAGAGTTAACGCGGCTCTGGCTCAAGCAACAGAAGGAACGCGGATGGGATTTATTCAACAAAAGTCTAACACGCCCTCCCGCTTTACCCAGATTGGGAGAAGTCATTGGGTGATTACACAAAAAAAAAAAAACGAAGTTTTAGGCCAGATCAGTCTACAACCAACCCAACCCCAGGCAGGCGCTATACTTTGTGTAAATTATTTCATCACCACTGCTCTCAAAAACGGTGAAGGAAAACATCGTGAGGCAACCGGCATGTCCTAGAACTAAAAATTCGAAGGCATGTGACATCCACCAACCCGCACTGGGCCCGCGTGGTGGATTACGGCCCATCTCCTCTCACAGAGAGGAGGCCTGTGTCCCAGCAGTGGGAACATTAATAGGCTCATGATGTGATGTGATGTGTGTCTACAAAATATAAAGTTTTTGTTAAACAATCACGCGCACACAATCTAAAGGCCTCACAATATAAAATGCAGATAATTCATATAAAAAAATCTATAGCTCTAAGAAAAATTGATGTTAAGGACTTTAGAATGTACAGTTTGTTTTATTTTTCTGAAGTTTGTTTTGCTCCACAGGTGCTAAAATTTTGCAGACGAATAGAGGTACTCCGCTTCTTCAGATCAAAGAGCACAGGTACAATTGTAAGCGTAAACACGGTGGAAGGATCTACTGGACATGCAATAAAGCCGGTCAAGGATGCAGAGTCTCCATTGTCACTTACGATGACGTCATCATCAGGGTCAAGAATGAACACAACCACCCATAAGGACTCTTAAGCTTTTGTCTGTGAAAATACTTTTTTGTATATTATTTTTGTAAATCAAATATTCTAGGATGGAATGTGGTTTTGATAACCTAGGTTACATTATTTGTAGGTATTGACTAAATGTACTATGGTTACGGTTTTAAAGCATTAGGGCAACTTGAGAATAAGAATGCGATTCGTGAATACGTTTACCTCGTGCAAACTCTGCTATTTGGCTAAATCAACTTTGGCGAAGAAGGCTAACAGAAGAATACAGCCGAGCTAGGTGGTGCCTAAAGACCATATTCTTTAATCAGTGCGTCCTACCTGTTATGACCTACTGGGGCGATGCGTTGACACTCCCGATACGGCTGGTCCATAAGTTTAATGTCACTTATCGAGATATGAAAAGGAGTATGCTTGGAGTTTATCTAAGAGATCGATTTCGGAACGAGATGATACGGCAGAGAACCAAAGTTGTCAACGTAGCTCCCAGAATAAGCAAGCTTAAGTGGCAATGTGGCGGCCATATTAACAGTAGAACCGTCGACCGTTGAGATAGACGTGTTTTTAAGTGATGAACGCGAATTCTTGAACGCAAGTTGGGCCCTCAGGCTAGGTAAAGCGACGATCTTCGTAGTGTGGCTGGTAGCAGGTGGATGAAAGTTGGGTGCGTCTTATGAGACGTAGACGTAGAAATGAAAATAAACCAAATAACTTTATATGATATGCCATATAAAGTTATTATTATTAGTACCAAATAACTTTATATGATATGTCATTAATAGTTATTATGACATATCATATAAAGTTATTTGGTATATTTTCATTTCAATAACGTCCACAATATGTAATAAACGTGAGATGTGCCAACCGTTGATATAAATTACTTACATATAACATTTATATACTCTAAAACTAATTTCGTATAACGTTATTGGATCTAACGTTTATTTAATAGAAAATAATTAAGTCTATCGTTTAAAATAAACACATCAACACGGTCTAGGGATATTTTTAAAAAAGCGAATTACTATCAATGTGTTAATTATTTATATGACATGTATATATTTAAAAGATACGTTATTTAATATTCTACCATTTTTTAATAATGGTTAAGGTACTTCGATTAAAATTTCAGGATTTTATGGAAAAAAATAAAGCATAGACGGAAACCGTATATGAATTAACTTTTAATTTATGAGTAAAAACTGAAAAAAGTCATTTAATTTGTGTTTATAAACTTGAAGTTAGTAGTCTGAGAAAGCGCCCATGATGTTCATAACACATCGGCAACAATTCGGCATGCTCAGAACAAGGTTGTCAATGTCTTGCTGCGGAATATTGTCCCATGTCCTTCTGAGGTGTGCAAAAAGTTGATCTTCTGTAGCCAGATTTTCAGGAACTTCCTTCAGAGCTCTTCTTTGCAGCATATCCCAAGCATGGTCAATGGGATTTAGATCTGGCGATTGAGCAGGCCAGTCTAAGGCCCTAACATTGTGTGTATGTAACCAAGCTGCTACCGTTCTCGCCGTGTGTGCCCGGGCATTGTCGTGCATGAGCAGGAAATCTTGCCCCACTTGTATTCTGTGGGGCAAGATTACGGGCCCCAGCACCTGTTGGACGTATCGTTCTGCCATCATATTGCCCCGCACCCAAACGAGATCCGTCCGTCCTCCAAGACGAATTCCTGCCCAAACCATAATTGTTCCTCCTTGGTATGGGTGAACTTCCTGAGGGTTCTGAAGACGGCTCCATAGTCCAGGAACTCGCCAAACACGCGTCCTTCGTGAATCTGGATGGAAGCCGAACCTGGATTCATCCGTGAACAGCACATTGGACCATTGCTCACGGCCCCAGTCCACGTGGTTCCGAACCCATTCTAATCGTCGTCCACGATTGCCTCTTCGTAAAGGTGGGACCCGGAGTGGTCTACGAGAGCGTAGATTGCTTTCATGCAGTCGCCTTCTTACAGTTTGGTCACTCACAAGCACTTGGTGTTCCACTCGCTGCCTTTGGAGTTGATTGGATTTAGGATTGGGTCGCCGTTGCATTTGGTTGAGCTCGCTCAGTAATTTGCAAAAATCGGTCTTGTCTGGAGGTAGTGATGCGACTTGGCCCCCGGTGCCTCTCCACTACTTCATCTGTGGCACGATAGCGTGTCCACAATCTTGAAATTACATTTTGGTGGGTCCCTATGGCCTCAGCAACATTACGCTGAACAGACCCAGCTTCCAGCATTCCCACAGCTCGTAACATCTCCGCCCTCGTCAAATGTTGGCGTTGCATGGCTACAATACCTCAATTTTAACTTTATCTTTCGTTTAAAAATGAAAAAAAACTGTAACTAAACGTAAATCGTATTGTTTTCTAAATTTCGCACAAATGAAAATTCCCTTTCCTACACATCAAGACATTTTTATGCCACCGAAACAAAAGAATTTTCAAAAATTTTAATTTGGAATTAGTCTGAGATAAATTACAACACAAATCGGTGTATAAAAGATTCCAATGCGGCCAGTACTTTTCGAGTTATTTAATTGAGTATGAAATATCCCTAGACCGTGTTGATGTGTGTATATATTGATACCGGTGTGCTGTCAGTTCACCAAACATTTATTTACAAATTTTTACTTGACAAGCAACGATTGGCAAACACATGATTTGCCATTTTATCATTATGCTCGATGATCTCAGTAGAGCTTCCGAAAGAGTGGGTTTTAGGATGAACATAGACAAACCAACGTGATGTTGAATGCCCATGTTACACCCACTCATATCAAGGTCGGAGACTCTACACTCGAAGTTGTGGGCGACTATGTCAACCTGGGACAAACGATCCAATTGGGTAGGGTCAACTTCGAGAAAGAGGTCAACCGTCGAATCCGACTCGGCTGGGTAGCGTTCGGGCAGTTGCGCGGTATCTTCTCGTCCAACTTACCACAGTGTCTCAAGACGAAAGTTTATGACCAGTGTGTGTTGCCAGTGATGACATACGGCTCTGAGACGTGGTAGCTTACAATGGGCCTTATCAGAAAGCTTACTGTCACTCAAAGGGCAATGGAGAGAGCTATGCTCGGAGTTTCCTTGCGTGATCGAATTAGAAATGCAGAGATCCGCAAGAGAACCAGGATTACCGACATAGCCTGAAGAATTGCCAAACTTAAGTGGCAGTGGGCAGGGCACATTGCTCGCAGAACTGATGGCCGATGGGGAAGGAAAGTTCTGGAGTGGCGATCGCGAACCGAAAGACATTGCGTTGGAAGGCCTCCCACCAGGTTGACCGATGACCTGGTGAAGGTTGCGGGGATCCGCTGGTTGCGAGACGCACGGGACCGGTCATTGTGGCGACGCTTGGGGGAGGTCTTACGTCCAGCAGTGGATGTCTTTCGGCTGATATGATGATGATGATGATGACAACAGCAAGTTTGCCAAATAATTCACTTTAGAAAATAATTACCCGATAAACATTTTTTAATAAAATTTTAAAAAATTAGGATTGAAAATAATTATTAGTACGATAATGGAACGTTTGCCGCTATTTTGAGTGTCGATGACCTGATATGACATGTCATGCATGTCGTTCCTCTTGTATGGTTAAAATAGGTCGAATCTGTTCCAAAACCGAATCGGGGTTCCCCGACTTTTGGCTGCTACCCTTAGGGTGTATATAAAAACTGGAGCCGCGACGGGAGAGTGACCCTCGCCCGCTGTAACAAAGCATAGGCATGGGTGCCTATCCTTTGTTACGTAAGGGCGAAGGGGTTGCATTTCCCGCAGCGCCGGAGACGATCCAGAAGCAACTTTAAAGTTCAATAAAATTGTGTAAAACAATTATGATCACTTTGTGAGTGGTAAAGAAAATGTATTATGAAATGATATTTAGTATAAATGTGATTTTTCCAAAAGAATCTAAATATTAAATGAAAAATTTATCAATGATTGACTAAGTATGGCTAAGTTATAATGTGTATATATGCAATTTTGCTTTGTGTTTTTGATTAGGCGTTTTTATCATATTAGTCAATTTAGGTTTTATTTCTTTTGAGTGGTTTAGATAACGGTTTTATTTTCAATGTATGATGTTTATGAAATTTTTTAATTATTGTTGTTATTTTAAAATTATATAAATCGTTTATTTTATTAACTGATCATTATACCAAATAAAATTGTAGATTCAGTTTGTTATATGTTGTAAATATTAGGGATTGTGTAATCATATCATATATTACTTACCTATGAGAGTTACCGACAACCCAAATAAATGGCGTGTGATTAGAGAGGCCATCTCCAGCAGTTGACTGCTGTGAAAAGTAAGACACAAAAAAGTGCAAACGAACTTTCGTTTCGAAAGTCGGTGTCGTTGGTACCTCTTGTTTTTTTTACCTCTCGTTATCGTTTTGCGACACCGACTTCCGAAACGAGTGTTATTATGCACTTTTTGGTGTTTTACTTTTGAAGTTGATTTATATTTAGTGAAAAGTTTTATTTCTCTCATTTTAGTTTTGGTACACCATTACTAAAGAGTGAGCTAGTTCTGTAGTAAGTGTAGTAAGGTACCTAATGGATTGACAAAATACCCATAGTAACTCAATTTATACACTCATGCTGTTTGTCGCTAAGGAGTTCCATAGTATGTTTCATATCTTGAAAACTGCGGAACCGATTTTGATGAAACTTGCATTATTATCTAAGTTGAGAAGTACTTATCTATTAAACAAAGAATCGCGATCATTATTTCTTTATGGATTAAGTATCTCTATATATCCGATAACGATTTCCTTTCTTCTTTATATGAATGACATTGTTAACGTGACTAATCATAAATGCTTTCTGTTTGCTGATGACATTTTAATTATCTATTCTACCACAAAAAGAAACAATATCTGTTAATGAAATAGATATTAATAATACAATAGAAAATCTTATAAATTGGCTTAATAATAATGATTTATCTATTAACTTCAATAAAGCAATATATTATGTACAATTTAATAAACCTTAGACGGATTAAAAATTTCACAAACATTAAAACGGCTATAATGTCCTATCGGGCATAGTGGAGACCTTGCTGCGATATGGACTAATTGTATGAGGAAATAGTACCAACCATAACAGAGCATTTATCGTTCAAAAGAAATGTGTTCGAGCTATTCAGGGCATTCCACCGGACGTGTCTTGTCAACCAATATTTAAAAAACTCGGTTTGCTACCACTACCTTCACTATATCTATAGTGAAGTTAGTGGTAGCAAACCGAGTTTTATGAAACATGTATGTTTGTACGGAAACACAAAGATCTTTTCAGAACAGCAGCATATGTATGCTCTAGGAATCGGCGTGACAAATTTAGACTTATTTTTGATGAAACCCCTCGATTAACAAAATATAGTAAAAACTGTTTAGCTATGGCTGTACATATATATAATAAACTACAATGAAAACTTAAAATACTAAATAGTAGAATGTTTAAAATTAATTTGTTTAAATGGCTAAATGATAATATTTTTTATAGCATTAAGGAATACTTTGAACATAAGTTGTGCTAGTCATTTTGCATGCTTTAGTCTTAAGTAAAACATGTATGATCTCACCCTTAAGTCATGTAACACTTTTGTATACCATGTTTTATGCAATAAAATAAATAAATAATCCAGTTTTGGCGAAATGCGTGGACATCGCTTGTGAAATTTGGCACACAGGTTTAGAAACCCACATATGTGAATATTGTGCAGTACCAACAATATTACATTCATACGTATCGAATTGATAAACTTCTTTTTGTGTCGGAAAAATATAGGACCAATTTGGTTAGATATTCTGTTACGGCTCTCAAAGTCCTCAAATATGAATAAAGAGGCTACAAGGTCGCAGCTGTCGTAGTGCAGCATAAGCGGCTCTTCAAAAAATTCTACAATAGTTTGACCAAGACCGTTGTATTGCGCCTTAGGAACGCACGGCGAGGCGGGGGACGGGATGGAAAGAGCGTAAGTTTACATGAGTTCGGTATTGTTGGACAGATCTTACGACATTATAAAGCTATACAGTTAAAGCTTCGTATAAATATTAGGAAATATTATACTACTATATTGGTAAGTGAAATAAGTTATTAGGTATGTTTAATTAAAATTGTATTTTTTATTTCAATATTATTTGTTTTATATTATTAGATACTATCATAACCAAAATTAAACCAAAATTAAAACATAAATATTAAATTGACTACAGTTTTTCTGACATAGATTCTGCTTCAACTTCATCTTCCGTTTTGCCATCGTAACTTAAATCAGAGTCGTTCTGCAAATTTATTATTAAAAGTTCGATAAGATTATCAAACCTACTGTCGCGATCCCAGTAAGGTATGCTTTTCTTTTGTTAAAATATTCAGCTGCTTCAAAACTGACGGTTGATAACGCACGACCCATATCTGGATATTTATCTCATGTGCGTCTGACATAGACAGTCCGGTACAATTGACACTAGTTACCGTTGTGAGCGCTGACGGCGCCGGCGGACGGACTGACAGCGGAGCACACATACCTAAAGCTGCCTGTTAACGGGTTAGTTTTTTGTCAATTTCTTGCTGCAACTGTATAGCCGCCAAGTTGCCAATTATATCGCTCAACACAGTGCAACAATTGCTGCAATCTTGCAGTGTCGCCCGGGGATATTGGCAAGATATTTCATGGTAGTCGCATGTATTCAATGTCTAGCCGGATGACTAGATTGCAATTGATTTATCCCGCTTTAACTTTACTGCAATATCGCCGTAAATCGTCTTTACTCTGATGTTTAGGTGCATCTCTTTTCCCACGCTCGCCTCCCCCGCCTGGTCCTGTCACTGCCTGATTAGTGAAGTTGTTTTGTATCCGTTGTTGATTTTATTCTGTTCGATTTCATCAACGAACTCAATGTACGTCCTGAATTATGGGATGTAGAAGCTAGTGCGTATAAAGATCTTAATCTTAAGAAGGATGCTTGGGCCGTAATTGCCGAGAAGTTTCATGTAACAATCGAAGATGCATACGTAAAAATCGTCATTAACTGCTGAGATCTAGCCTCAATAATTGCTCCTCGTCTACGAACAAAATTCCTCGGCAATCTAGTTGCAGAATCTCGCTGGACTACACTCGGCTATGTTTTCCACAATTAAATTGCAACAAGGGTATAAGTTGCAAATATACTGAGCTATATTGGTCAACAAAATTGCCAACAATATGCAATTTTTGTAGCCCGTTTACACCGCACCTTAAGGCGCGGTACAGCGGTCTCGTTCAAACTATTCCGCAAATTGAGTCCTTGTTAATATTATTTGCAAGACAACTTATGTTGGGATACCTAATTATGAAAATTAATTAAGGAAATTGCATCTAGCAAGTAAGATAAGTAAATGTTCAGAAGGGTTATTTATTATTTAGGTTTAGCTGAATTATATAAATAAACCGAATGTTTTTATTATTATAATTAATTTCGTTGATAGTCTTCTCATAATAATTATGTTAATTATTGTTAATGTGAATTCGGCGATCATTGTGCCGATTATCGTTACGGCCAACGGCCTGATGGCCAAGAGCCTCGACGACTATCTGTCGAGGCTGTCATTAGGCGGTTAGATCAAGGGTCTGATACAGAAGGCAGTACTCCTCGATACGGCACGCATTGTGAGGAGGTTCCTGTCTCTGGGAGCCCTAACCAACGGTAGCTTGGATCCTGTTCCCGATACCGGTTGGTCTCTATTTTTTATATTTTAAATGTTTTTTTTAAATTCATTTCTAAAAATATTTTAAAGTGTATAAAATAAGAAAATAAATGCATAAAAGACATATAATATGTTGATTATATAGTTCTTTCTCCTGTTAGACTGGAAGCCGACCCCAAAATAGTTAGGCAAATGATGATGTTGTTCTTTATTTATAATAATTATGTTACCTGCTGTTTTATTGTGGCTATCAACCATTGTTTTTTTATCGATATTCAATTAATATTTAAGGATCATAATGGTACTCGTACTTATTCATTAAGATATTTTACATTTAAAGAATGCTATTTACTTAAAACATTCCCAGCTGAATGAAAAATTAAATATGTATAAAAACTCAATGATTTTCCTTTGCTTCTGTATCATATCGCCACGACATTTACATGTTCTTCTTCTCGTGTCAAATAACTACTTACTTGAAATTTAGATAAAATAATAGCTTTTAATAGCTCATGTCCACAAATTTCATCGTGTAGACTAACAGTATAATTATTGCTATATTATTGTTGCATTTATTATAAAAAGCCTATTTTGATTGCTACACTCATTTAATATGTACTCATCCCTTTATCTCATGGAAGTAGTACCTACAAAAACATATGATTTGCTTATTATTAAAATTTTGCTACATGCATGTATCTGAATCTGATATTTGAATCTGAATGTCATCCGAATCTGAATCTGAAAATCATGTATCTGAATCTGAATGTAGATAAATCATACATGTATCTGAACTGGGCCTGCAGTCTCGACATAGTTTGCGATCGTTACGTTAAGTAACGATCGTTATCTCTTACTGACAAAATACGCTTGCCGTAACGACGCTAACGATAAACGCAAGTCTCGACAGCCGAGTTAGCGTGCAAAATCTGTCACTATATTGACTTAACGTTGTCGGTAGGCTAGCGATGTTCGTATTCATAGTGCGGAGATTTTTTTGAAAAATTATGGCAGTTGAAAAAAATCCTTGTATCATAGGGAAAATTGGTAGACAAGATATTCAAAAAAAACAATTTTTCTTTGAAAATTGAGCAGAAGATAGGTAAACCTTATCATGTTAACAATTGTTTGCATCGAAACTTGTAAGTAGCCTATGCCGTTTTTTTTAAAAATACGCATAACAAAGAAGAAAATAGTTCGCTTCCTTGCAACACAGACGTTGAACATGGGAAACAAACTGTCAATGTCAATTGTCAAGTTTGTAGTTTATACACAAAATACGACATTAAGATAAAATAGGTTTCTTTTTTCGCTGTCGGATTCTGTAAATTCACCACCGGCCATCAGCGTCATAATTTTTTTCTTCTTACCTACAATAAGACCCCCGAGCAGTGCATGACGTTAAATATCAAGTTGGTTTTTAAATGTAAGTACAATCCACGTCAGTTTTATTTATATTTAGTAGAATACAATAGGTATCATAATTACAGGTTTGGATAGACTTAAAAAGCTGCGCCTGCACTAAGGCAGCATAATTATAAAAACAAATCATTCAAACTGGCAACCGAGTCGTCATCACTGCTTCTTTGACTGAAGTGGAGAGACGCATAACATCCTTAATTAGTGTAGAGTACACATTTTGCACAGACTGCCCGGATACTATGCCATTTTCTTTTTTATTATTAGAATCACTAGAGCATTAAGACACATTTTTAGTACATCTAATTTTTTTACAGATGGTGGCAGCTGCAACTCAAGTGCAATCAGACGCTGCCAGAGGCAGGCAAGCTACAAGCCGAGGCATGGATGCTATTTGCACAGGCTGCAAATTCAATAGCGGACAGTTTTACAACTTTTGTAAATAAATATAATAAATGGTTTTATATGTTTTTTATTTAATTCACAGAGGCTCAATAAAATTAAATTATGTAAAACTAGTATTATTGAGTCTTCTTATGCACTCTGCAACAGCTCACTCAGTGCACCACACAAGTTCTGTATAACAAAAACAAGATTTTAGGAGTATTCATACAATGATACACAACGGCATAAGTCGGACTTGATGCTATAAGCCATTATATATCACATTTGGGTCAAATAAATGGAGATGCTAATGAAATAGGTATAAAGATCTAGGGAAAATTATATGTTATGCAAATATAGGTATACCTATTTAATAAATATAATATAATAAAACCTTAAAATAAATCATTTGATTAGGTACCTGTTACTTCAAGACATCTTCATGAGAGTGGGTGTGGTGGCTTCTGGTTCATGTAATTTATATTTTATACATGTGTATTTATGCGTTGGTGAGACAGACACCTAAAAACAGACTTCAGCACACCAAAGCATCTTTCAACGACATTCCTGACTGAACAATGAGTATTTGTTTATTGATACTCTGGTTTCCCTGGGTGCTGATTTTTTAAAGGAGTCTTCAACCATTGTTTCAGAGGATATATATCATCACCTAAAAGATAAAACATAGAATGTACTTTCAGCAGATTATAATGAACATTTATTATTAGTTACCAAGCAGCCATGTACGGTGGTCCCCATTGATATTTTTTTTATGTGTGCAGTCTATGAGTGGGCAGTGGCTAGTGTGCAGTCTATGGCTGTGGAGCATTTCTAAACTTCTCTTTAACTGCACACCGTTCTTCTTGGATCATGGGAAATTTAACATATCATCTTAAAAGGTTTTCATTGATAACCAAAGTTACAGCATGTATTACTCGGCTTACTGACTTTTGGCTTATGCTGCAGCCCCACTGCAAGCCAATAGGTAGTTGGTAGCACCCACTTGACTATTAAGAATAAAATTATAAGTACATCTTGGATATTAGAAAACATAAATAGAAATATTATTTAGGCAGGGTAGGTACCCAACGCAAAGACACTTAGTTGAGACTCCACAGAAAGTCCATAAGACCCTCGTCTTTGAATAGTTGGCGAAGTTCACCAACGAGCTCATGAAACATGTCCTTGTTTATTCGGTAAAGATAGAGAAATTGGCCATCCTCTAAATCCAAAGGATTTTCACCTTTACGCCGGTTTCGTGCATTTTTCCGCCGCATTATTATATCGAGTCTGTGTTCTAGCACGACCAAAGCCCACGCTTAATACTATACAGCCATATGAGCCATATTACTCTAAATATTATTTATTTATTGTTTTTGTAACATCTAAAACCAATGATAACGATCGTTACGACACTTATCGGGCTGTCAAAAATGTTCGCTAGGAAATTCGATATCATACCGATAAATCGTTAACTTAGCGACAATATACGTTAAGTTTGCGATGACAAACGTCAAAAATCGATAGCTTTGACTGTAGAGACTACCAAAAATCGTTATCTTCCGATCGTTAGGACTTAGCGACCGATCGTTACGAGATAACGATCGCTATCTATGTCGAGACTGCAGGCCCTGGACGGGTTCGTGCCAGGGCAATGGACCGGCCAGCTAAAATTGACGACGCAAACGTATATCTCGTACTCGTCTAATTTATAACACCTCTGGTTAACCTGCAAAGCAACAAGAGTAAAAACCCTAAATAAAGACCCAATTATTGATTGGCCGAAAACCTTGATTTTACGCTTAATTACAATAAGATTCGTCCACAAGCTCTATAAAGATGAAATTAAGGATGGGCAAGAGTTTTATACCATCCACGGAGTCATACCCAACAATCAGATTTTGGTGGATAAACTCTGGACTGGATAAACTCTGGATTTTGGTGAACTTTCCAGAGTCACCTGGTAAAGTGATAGACATGCCTTGAAAACAAAACCAACTTATTTCAATGTTTTTATTTGTTTCATAGTTTATAAGGTACACCGCCACGTACGTACATGGCCCACTTGCACCACCCTGTGTTGTCTTACTAACTCAGAGTTAGTAGTTAACCCAGCTAATCATGTACGACGTATTCATTTTATTTAACCTCGTGTTAACTTAACTTTGAGCTAAGTCTTTGGTGCAAGTGGGCTTAAGTTGCAGACTGATTTATGTTCTTGTTTGATTTCAAAATAAATGATGTTTTTATTTTTACTTTTTACTCACGGAAATCAAGAAATAAGAAAGCAGAAATAAATTTTACGGTAATAGCGTGTTATTTGGGCATTACAGTAATTTTAAGTAACTTAAATTAAGAATAGATAGATAACATTATAACTAAATAAATAATTTTGTTGCAGCGGTCGCAGTACCATCATCTGATCCTTCAGACAGTTCATGGCTAGACACTGTATGGACAGGAGTAATCCAGTGGACACGGCACTACAAGCCACCGGGCGAGAACATATCGCTGGTGGGTTGCGACATATTAGCTGCCAAGAGCAACTTGGCAGATCTGCAGGTGGAAGCATGGTCAGAGTCGTTAGAATTACTTCTATTGCCGAAGGAATCACTCGACCGTATTGGCGGCAGGCATTTCTTAGAGCGCACACAGTCAGTGTTGTTTAAAATGAAGCCATCACTTGAGCTCGATGAGCTCACCAGCGCTCTAGCGGGTGGCATGGTCGGCTGCGTAAAGTTCAATACCACGCCCGGCTGCTTCTTCAGGATGTTAGTGCTCATGTACACGCCTAAAACTAAGATGTATCTGGGCCTGATACCAAATGATCAGAATGGTTTTATCGGTCGACTTCACGAACTGATACGATCAAAGTTAGCCGGATTGCGAAATAGAAATGCTGGAGCGGAATAGGTAGGATCAGAAGAAGTAAAATATGAATTTAACTTATAGTACGATACCCAAAGGTTCTGTATTATCCTACTGCATTTTATTTGTTTCAATTTATATAATAAATTTCATATTTTTTAGGTACTCCAAATGTAATCATATAACTATATAGGTACTGACACTGGAAAGTGATTTCGTGTAATTGAACAACACCAGAGCCGAAAAGACGTTTCTCTTTCCAGCGCTGATAGGTCTAGTATTTAAGTATAGGTACTTTCATTAAATATTGTGTAACCATAATTTAATGATATTCTAGTCGTCTGTTTTTATTTTATTAGATGTAGGTAGAGCTTCCAATGGTCACGATTCGGATATTTATTTTATTATTATAATTTATTTATTAAATAAACAAACTTCATTAACATGACCTTGGTTTTAATCAAGGTCATGGTGAATAACACCCACTCCTATCAAGATCGGAGACTCCACACTCGAAGTTGTAGTCGTTTATGTCTACCTGGAACAAACGGTCCAGTTGGGTAGATCTAACTTGGAGAAAGAGGTCAACCGTCGAATCCGACTCGGCTGGGCGGCGTTCAGGAAGTTGCGCGGTATCTTCTCGTCCAATTTACCGCAGTGTCTCAAGATAAAAGTCTTCGACCAGTGTGTGTTGCCAGTGATTACCCATGGGACCGAGATGTGGTCGGTCACAATAGGCCTTATCAAAAAGGTTAAAGTCACCCAAAGAGCAATGGAGAGGGCTATGCTCGGAGTTGCCTTGCGTCATCGCATCAGAAATGAGGATATCCGCAAGAGCACAAAAGTTACCGACATAGCCCGAAGAATTGCGAAACTTAAGTGACAGTGGGCAGGGCACATTGCTCGCAGAACAGGTGACCGATGGGGCTCTAGGCCCCATCGGTCAGTTCTGGAATGGCGACTGCGAACCGGAAGACGATGCATTGGAAGGCCTCCCACTAGGTGGACTAATGACCTGGTTAAGGTTGCAGGAATGCGCTGGATGCGAGACGCACGGGATCGGTCAATGTGGCGACGCCTGGGTTAGGCCTTTTTTATAATCTACTAGCGGGCGCCTCGAGGTTTAACCCGTGTAGTTCCCGTATCCGTGGGATTACAGGGACAAAAAGTAGCCTATGTCACCCGTGAATAGTGTAGCTTGCCAACGGTGAAAGATTTTTTGAAATCGGTCCAGTAGTTTTTAAGTTTATTCGTTATATACAAAAATACAAATCGTTCCTCTTTATAATACTAGTATAGATTATATTATTTTATGTTATATTATATATATACCATACAAAAAATCTAAAATATTAATCATTGCTCTTTATAATATTATTATATATAATATATATTACTATAGTGAGTGACTCTTGCGCATCGAACGCGCGCGCACGTTCGTCCGTGTTACAACTTATATATATATCGTTATATGTATATCGTCACCGTTCGGTGTTATTCGGGGATACACGCTTGTTCAGTTAAAACAAATTTCCAGTGGTTCTCAAACTACTATCGCGATGTTTACCTGCCCGGATTGCAATACCCACCACACTGATGGCCCGACCTGCAGTGCTTGCAAAAGTCAATATGACTTTGGATGTGCTGGGATTACTGAAGCTGGTTATAGGCGTCTAGGGGAAAGGAAGAACAGCTGGCGTTGCCCTAAGTGCAAGTCAAGTCCATTACCTTCTCCTGCCCCAATCTCTCCGGTACCAAGTCAATTGGATAAAATGCAAGAACAGTTGAACCAAATCGTCTTTCAGTTGGCTCCTTTGGCTACTCTTGTTGAGGATGTCAAGTTGATCAAATCGGATGTCAACAATCTAAAGGACTCTCTTGAAATGGCTCATGGATTGATCAAGAACTTCTCAAGTACCATTGACTCCTTGGAAGAACGAGTGTCTTTAGTGGAGAAAGTTGCCACCCAGATTCCAACTCTTCAGGCTGAGATAACCAGACTAAACCGGGAATTGGACGAAAAGGATCAATGGGCCAGGGCGAATAATGTTGAAATTCGGGGGATCCCACAAAAAAGGAATGAAAACCTTTATGAAATAGCCCAGAAAATCGGAAGTTTGTGTGGTTTTCCCATAAAAAAGGAACAAATAAATTATATTGCCCGGGTACCTACACTTGCACCTAATGCAGAGAAACACATAATAATAGCTTTTAATAATCGCTATATTAAGGAAGAACTGGTCGCGTCTGCACGTAAAAGTAAACAACTCACTCTCTCCAATATGGGGTTCTCATCTACCGGTAACTTTTACGTAAACGACCATCTAACGCAGCGGAACAAGAAACTGTTGAGTAAGGCGAGATCATTGGCAAAAGAACGGAACTTTCAGTACATATGGGTGAAACATTCAAAAATCATGGCCAGGAAAGTGGACGGTTCTCCAGTATTTTTTATAAAATGCGAAAACGACCTTGCGAGGATAATTTAAGATACTTTAATTTTAATTTAACTACTTTAATATTTACAATTTATAAAACCTATGTAAAAAGTTTGAGAACCACATTCTGTTCTAAGCGGGGCTATTGTGTTGTGATTTATGACCAGTGTTTTAAAGGTGTCAACAAGTTAACGCACATATCTATGCAATACGCAATGGCATTCTCGTACTTACTGACGCGCCTACTCATACTTATAGCGGTCGCTTTCGCGCGCACACTTAACTACTTAAGATTGAATATGTATTTGCATCTATGTCGGTTTCGATACACGGTACGGACGTCAGTCAAACGAAATAGTTGTGGGTTTACCTGCAATGTTAAAATAAATAAGCGTTATTATATTTCTATTATAATTATGATCCGATTGTTGCGTTTTATAGTTATGGTATACTATTTGACACGTTTTTATCTATCTCTTATACAAATATTATCTGTGCTTGGCTCTTTGCGTGTCGTGTTATTGAATTCGCGACAATCATATCGTCCTGTTTTTATGTTATGTGGGTTTGAGTGTGTCAATTTGACGACGCGTACATTCTTGAGCTACTCACCGTGCGAAATATTTAACAATATAACATTTTCAATTAATTGGCTGCGCTGTAGTTTATGTTTTTGTTTTATTGATGGCTACTTCTAATTTAAGTGTGTACTATCAAAATACTCGGGGACTGCGCACGAAGACGCACATATTTAAACGTAATCTCCTTCTTTCATTATATGATATTGTATCGTTGACTGAGACGTGGTTATTGGAGGGTGTATGTGATAGTGAGTTGTTCGACGAAAGGTATGTTGTCTGGAGACGGGATAGGAACTATGTTGCGACGGGGGAAAGATACGGTGGCGGCGTGCTATTAGCTGTTCGTCGTGAGTATGCTGCGGTTGAGCAGCCCGATTGGCGCTCGTCGGCTGAGGATATTTGGGTCACCATAACATTAAAAAATAATAGTCCTATCAGTAGATCACATCGACTGCATGTATGTACTTTATATCTTTGTAAAGAAAAGTCAGGTAATTCTTTCAATACGCAACTGCAGAATTTCACCGAAAATCTTTCCTTTATTGTTAACGCCCACCCTCAGGATGCGTTCCTGATAATGGGCGATTTTAACTTAAGTCATATCAATTGGTCAGGCGATTTAGGTTCTCTACAGCCTAGTGGGATTAATGGTGAATCTCAGGTATTCTTTTTCGATACCTTATCCGAATGTGACCTCAACCAATATAATTTAAACAGGAATGCAAATAACAGACTACTGGATTATATATTATGTAACTATAAGGTAACGGTAACATCATGCACAGACCCGTTGGTACCGGAAGATAGTCATCATAAGTCGTTAGATATAGTCCTCGATTTTACCAAGGAGTGTTTATTGAAAAGTAAAACCAGACTTAAATATTATTATAATAAAGCGGACTACGGAGCCATAAAAACTTTCTTAAATAACATAAATTGGCAAACATGCTTAAATAATAATACATTAGAGGACGCAGTACAATTATTTTATAAACACCTATATGATGTCATTGAGCAGTATGTTCCTCACAAATTAATAGCCTCTGACTCTTTCCCACCTTGGTATTGTGCTCCTTTAAAGAAACTTCTCAAAGAGAAGTTCAAATTCTTAAAAAAATTTCAAATATATGGTAATACTAGTGACCATGATACTTTTTGTCTTCTTCGTGAGCGTGCCAAACGATTGGAGAAAGAATGCTACTTAAAATATATAAAACACGCGGAAGATGCAATAATTAAATGTCCCAAGTCTTTTTGGTCGTTTATTAAGTCAAATAAAAAGGGATCGAACTCACTCCCATCAACTATTCATTATAATGGTGTTCCAGCTGATACTGGGGATGAAATATGCGATGTGTTTGCTTCTCATTTCCATTCAAACTTTCTACCTCCGTCTACATACTCTTCTTCAATACCCATGTCTATTGATAACAACGCACCAAGCAACATAGGTAGTATAGAAGTCACTGCTGACCTGGTTCTTAAATTATTAAAATCTTTAGATTTAAGTAAGGGTGCAGGGCCCGATAATGTGGTACCATTATTTATTGTCTCTTGTGCTACGTGCTTAACTGAACCTCTTGTTATTCTTTATAAAAGGTCTATCTCGGAAGGACTTGTACCTAAAATATGGAAATCTGCATTTATCACACCCATACATAAGAGTGGTAGCAAGAGTGATGCTAAAAATTATCGCCCCATTTCCAAATTATGCATCTTTGCTAAGATACTGGAAAAAATCGTATATACACAAGTTTATGAGAGTATCTCACCAACTTTGATCACGGAGCAGCATGGTTTTGTAAGCAAGCGGTCAACTTTATCTAATCTGCTGTCTTTCACAGAGTTTACGACGTCTAGCATGGATGCTGGTGGACAGGTCGATGCAATTTTTACTGATTATAGTAAAGCGTTTGACCGAATCGACCACAAAATATTACTACAGAAGTTACTCCAAGCTGGCATCCATGGAGACTTATATCGGTGGTTTGTTTCGTACATTGAAAATCGATCGCAGGCAGTGGTTGTGAATGGGTACTGTTCTAAATGGAGCATCGTCCCTTCTGGGGTACCGCAGGGTTCTTTGCTTGGGCCCCTTCTTTTTAACATATTTATAAATGATGTCACTCAATGCATTAAATACTCACAATTACTCCTTTATGCTGACGACATGAAAATTTTCAAAAAAATCACCAGCTTTGAAGACTGTCAGCTTCTCCAAAATGATTTAGATAGTTTCGAACAATATTGTTTAATCAATAAATTAGACTTAAATGTCAAAAAATGTTTTTTTATAACCTTTACTCGTAAAGTCAAAATTATTAAATTTAAATATTTTATCAAAAGACATGAGTTAGAACAGGTAGACTCAGTACGGGACCTAGGTGTCATTCACGACTCCAAGCTAACTTATGAAAGACATGTAGATCATATTGTCAAAAAAGCTTACAGGACCATGGGCTTCGTCTTGAGAGCCAGCTCTCAGTTTTCGAACTTGAAAGTACTTAAAATTCTTTATTGCTCTTTGGTGCGCAGCGTTCTTGAGTATTGTTCCCAAGTGTGGAATCCTCACTACAATATTTATATAGATAGAATTGAATCCATTCAACGTAGGTTCCTGAAACACTTGCAATATAAGTCTAAAACATATGACCCCAATTATGAGGCGAGATGTCGAAGACACCATATCTTACCATTGTACCAAAGAAGAAAGTTTTCGGATATTGCGTGCCTTGTTAAAATCGCGCAGAATCACATTGACTCACCGGATTTACTATCTCAAGTTAAACTTAAAGTCCCAAATAGAATGACGAGACGTAAAGCATGTGTGGACGTGCCTCAGAGTTCTTCAAACTACAGGCAGAATTCATTTTTTGTGAGGTCCGCTAGAGAATTTAATAAACTTGTTGACTTTCCTGAACTGGATTTGTTTAATTCAAAGCCACGCGTTTTCAACAGAACATCAACGAAATCATGGTTTGGTTCTCTGACTTCAACATAATTTAGTTATTAAATATACTTACTCTAAATTTCCCTTTTTCAAATTTTCAAATTTTGCTTAATATTAGGTTATTTACATTACCTGTTATATCACTAAAGATTGATAACAAGCTTTCTAGATGTTTAAATGCGGAAACATGTAAATGGTATTCAGTTGTTTATATCTGTTTCTACTCTGTATGAATACACTGTATGTTTTCCTAATAAAATAAAATAAAAATAAAAATAAAATAAAATAGATAGGCTCGCGCTTGACCACTATCTCACCTGATGGTAAGCATGATGTGGTCGACGGTGAAACAATACACTTGCCTAGAAAGAGACTCGACTCACAGACTCCGGAAGGTAATACCACTCCTTAGCTAAACGCATAATAAAAGTGTTCCCAAAACGTTTTGTTTGTATTGGTGGGATGTTCACCATGTACCGATGGCGCGTTGCCGTACGTCTGGTAGTCCGATGATGAAACGGGCTAGGTGGAATTAGATCATGCGATTCCATCGCACACTCGCCGAAATATAACCGAAAAAACCGCCAAGCTGGCAACTCGGCGATGATGTTTAAGGCTCTGGAGATTTGACTTGACCAATGCCTCATCGCCGATAAGCCTCTTGGCCTGCTTTTTGGTTGACTCAAGTGCATCAAGCTGGTATTTGGCAGATCCATCCCAGAGATGAGATCAGTACTCCATGCATGATCGAACTTGCAGTTGATACAAGTTGAGCAGCTATTCCGGCGTGAAGTACCTCCTCACCTTTGCAGGGATCCCCAACTTTTTGGCAGCCAGCTGAGCCTTTGCCTCAATGCATGGGCCATAATTTAGAGTCGATGTCAACGTAACGCCAAGATGGTCCATTGCCACGGTCACATCTCGGAAAGTTAGAGCCGGGTGAAATTGGCTACATACAAACTCTTCTTCAAAGAACTCACCCACCTAACACGCTCGTAATAAAGTTATACTGTACAGATTTAGGTACATTATGGTTACTAGCTTGTCTTTTTGCCTTATATGGCACTAGTCCCACCGCCATCGATCAGCTAGTAACGAGTAAAGCTAGAAACGAGTTGGTGAGCATGCAGCGAGTAGCGAGTGGGTAGTTCCAATACTTTTACCGCTCGGCTATGAGCGAGTGTTTCTGTACAACGGCTGATTACTCGCACCAGTACCATCTCACTCGGGGCGGCCGCATTGTAGGTAGAAATGACCGCTGGCTGGTCTCTCGGCGTGAGTTCTGACTGCCAAGCGAGTATGACTTCGCTCAGTGATGCTCACTTGCTCGCTTGGCAGTATCGCTGAGCGAGTATAACTTTCATAGCTCTTGTCGCTGCGACAAACTTGTGGTGAGAGAGTACTCGCCGACAGTGTGAACAGCCAGCGATTACTAAAGCTACAAAAGATATAAGATCCAGAGTCAAGGAAAGAGACACATATAGTATTATTATTGTAGTAGTTCTACTATTACATATAGTATTATTATTATGTACTGTTTCTTTAACAAGAAAATAGTCGATACCTAATCGCTTACTCGTCGGCGGTGGGACAAGTACCTAAAGGTATTAATTCACTAACGTATAAAAGTAATAAGTTATTTTAGAAGATATATTATGAACATTCGCCATAACTAATAAATTTTGTTGCAGTTACCACAGTACCTTCAAGGGCCAGTTTTGGGAAAACTCGATCGCTGATCAAGGTATGGGGAGGCATAATTGAGTGGAAACAACATAACAGGACCAATATTTCGCTACTGTCTTGTAACGTTTTAACTGCCTGTAGTAAACCGGCCGCACGTATGATAGGTGACAATTGGCCGAAGACTTTACAACTGCACTTGATCCCGCATGATACACTCGCTCATGTTGAAGATGAAATCTTCCTTAAGGACATGAGGACGGTAATATTTGACATGGAACCGAGCATTGAACTCATTGAGCTCACTAAAGCCTTGCGGCACGGAATGGTAGCCAGCGTGAAGTTTGCTCCCACTCCTGGCTGCGATATCAAAGTGATCATGATGTTGTACGATCACCGCGCCAATATCTATCTTGGAATTATACCCAACCAACAGAACGAGTTTATCAGCAAACTTCATCACCTCATCCAAAATAAAATTGAGCAGTTATCAAAGTCAAAAGGTTAGAATTCCACTAATCTCTCAGAGCACTGAACTTTAAGGGTCGTTTTACTATGAAGTTTAATACTTGAGGTGTATTACACAAATTCATGAATTCAATCATACCATAGTATGCCAATGTGCGTGAATAGTTCTAACAATAGCATTAAAATTCTGGATATTGTGTGTGTGTAAAAAAAAGTGTATTAGTAAAAAAATACATAAATTTGACCAGTTTTATGTGTACTTGCCATGTGTGTAAAAGTTGTATCAACGGATACTCACTTGGGTGATATTCTAGTCACCTATTGGCAACTTTACTGTTTGTGCGGATATATTTTTAGACATAAATAGGAAGTCTTTACAATAAACTTGATGTGACAATTTCGATATTATAATATAATCTCAAAGAGTATAATTTGATGTAGGTTCACTTTACATAGAATTTACAGGAAAAAAGACATATTTTTAACTGTCACACCTGCAGATAGCGACCCGTCAAAGGTTAAATATCATCAAGGCAGTTGTTACGTACTCAATGAAAAAAAAAATATAAAAGATAAAAACTGTAATGTTCAATGTTTTGTGTCATGTACAATTCAATACCCATTAAATAAATCATCTAAACAATTTTCTCAAATCAACACCAAAATGCAAGCAATGCAAATTCGCCCAAGCTGTGCTTCGGTTTGAAAGATACCTTCTGCTGGAGGGCATTCTAGGCGCTTGGGATAT
The DNA here is from genome assembly GCA_964057195.1 of Orthosia cruda. Taxonomy (NCBI): domain Eukaryota; kingdom Metazoa; phylum Arthropoda; class Insecta; order Lepidoptera; family Noctuidae; genus Orthosia; species Orthosia cruda. The sequence goes on from OZ059829.1 coordinate 41,104,763, forward strand.
TTTAGCTTGGTCTCTCATCACACACAAGTTTAAGGTCATTAAAGGTCCAATTCAATCCACTTCTATTCATTGGATACAAGAAGAACAGGACCGATTGAAGTGACGTCGCTTCAGAAAGACCTAAGTCCAACAGTGGAAGTCTTTCGACTGAAATGACGTTGAAGATGTACATGGTATAAGTTCATCATACTTATTTACTATACTTATTTGTACCCATATTGTGTAAAGTTTAAATTGTTTGATTGTATTTTGAAAAGGTAATATCTAGTAGAAATATTTGGGAGCGAAGAACGGGAACAGATAGTACTTAATGTAGTATTTTTTTTAAAGCTACATGAACACTTTTTTGTTGCAGTGGTCGCAAAACCTTCAAGCACCAATCCGGCAAAACCTGTAAGGATGCTTAAAGCATGGAGAGGAGTACTACAGTGGATACAGCATTAAAAGGCGCCAGGACTGAACGTGTCACCACTCACTTGTAGAATATTAGCTGCCAAAAGTATTCTGCCTCAACTCAAGATGGAAACTTGGCCTGATTCGTTAAAGCTTCACTTGGTGCCGAAGAAGGGAGTCCAATATATGAATGATTCAGGACACTTTAAAAACAAAAAAGTTGTATTATTTGAAATGAATCCGTCCATCGAACTCAGTAAACTCACTCAAGCCATGCAGAGTGGAATGTTCGGCTACGTGAGGTGCGATCCATCGCCGCGTTGTCACATCAAAGTAATGATATTATTGTACACGCCCCGCAAAAAGCAGTTTCTTGGCTTAATACCTAAGGAACAAAATAAGTTTGTCAGTATACTACACGAATTTATTAAAACAGCACTTTATGAGCTTAAGAAGTGAGGTTTTAAACAAATCACCGAACATGAATTCGCGTTTTAATAGTGTTCATGTAGGCACTTATCCAATATTAATTTGTCATGTAAAAATCAGTATACACGATTAATGATTTTAAGAATATTCTAGGTTGTAGATAAACACTCTGTTTTTATATACCTATGTTTTATATTTTGGGAATGAGTCTTGTGCATATGGTATGCATTATTCCTTGGTTTCTATGCTACCACTGAATTTCAAATAATAGGAGTTAAAGTATGAAATTGCCGTTTTATTGTAATAGGTACTTCGAATTGACATAGAACCTTCATGGTTTGAAATTTTTGAGTGAAACTTTTTTCACATGGTACCTATGAAGTTCTTCTTTAAAAAAAATGTGCAACATTCAATTATCAACTTTCAGTTGTTTTTTTTATTCAGCATAGACAAGAAAGATGGATACTTCGAAAAGACGAGTGATTTTTGAATACGAGTTCCGCCGCGGAACTAACGCGGCAGAAACAGCTCGCAATATCAATTTTGCGTTTGGAGAGGGGACTGCTAATGAACGCACCGTGCGATTTTGGTTTAAATGCTTTCGTGATGGAAACTTTGATTTGAAGAACGAACCACCTACCACACACCAAGAGATGTTGGAAACCGATCCGAGCCAAACTATCCAGGAATTAGCGGCATGGTTTAACGTTACCTTACCAACAATATTGAGTAATTTCCAAATCCAGCTAGTCATCATCGTAGAAGATCACAACTCTCGAAATACCCTACCACAAATAAAGGAAGAAAAAAACAACAACAATGAATAAACTAAAACTGCAACATTATTATAATTTAAGATCACTCTTAACAACAGAAAACTATGCCTATATAACCGTATACCTATAACATATCCGATACATCAACAAAGACTTACTCGGCCTAGCGGAAATAAGAATGGTGGTATGCAAAACAGAAGAATGCAGCGGTCACATACTCTTCGAAAGAGTTGCAATACTACAACAAAAATGTGTCATACAGACTAAGGACTATCTTATAGCTATAAATGGCTTCCTAAAAACAAAACTTGAATCAATATTTATAATATAAAGTTATTACTAACTGTATAGCTACTTACTTACATATTTTATACGAAATAAAGATGGATTTATTATTATATTATTATTTTAGTTAGACAAAGACAAAATAACGTCTTGGCAGAGGACGAGAGAGAGGGAAGAAGGGAACGAAAAGAGAAGGCCTTTGCCCAGGAGTGGGACATAACTGGCTTATGAAATAGTATTTTGGTAGTGCCCAAGTTCCCAGTAAGAAAAAAATCTTATCTTAGACAAGGTAACAATACTATAGTAGAACACCAAATTTAGTATATCTGTTTCCTACAGGTCCTATATTTACTCAAACATGGAAAGGTAATCGTCTTCTGCACTTGGGAGACAAAAGGTTTAATTTCGTCAATAGTAACGGCCGCAAAACGTACTGGTACTGCAACCAATCAACCAAGGGCTGCCGAGCGTCTGTGGTCACCTTTGATGACGTGGTTATCAAGATGAAGCCACATAACCATTGCTAACCACTGTTATTTTATTGCAAATGGTTATAATGACACCTATTTTAGATGCACAGTGAGGAACTCTATTAAATTGTTTTGATGTCACATTCGGTTGAATGTGAAATAACTTGTACGCCACAACTTCTCTTTGTCTGTGACAGTTTCTACCTTAGTGAAGTTTCTGTTTACTATTTTGTTTTGTCAAAAGCGGTAATAAATTAATTTCTGAATGTATTTATTTTGTTTTGACAATTTTAAATGTATTAAAAAAAAGTTTATTTATTGTTTTAATTTAGTTAAAGCGTCGGGTGCTTAGTAAGATATTTTTAAAAGGGACTCTAATTTTACCAATATCTGTCAACAAAATATTATAACAATTGGCATCATGCACCCCTCGCTTTTTTACATTTTTTGTTTTGTTAATCGCACTTTTCTTAATTTAAATTTATTGATAATTATTTTCTACTTTTAGTTTGGTTTTCTATTAAAGCGTATTTTTTGTTTTTTTTTTAACTATTTTTTATTTTTTTCCTTTTAGTTTAATTGCTGATCCTGAAGATTCTGGTAAGGATAATGGGACAAACTATTTAAATTATTGCATTGTCATCGGTCCTTGAAAAGTGTAAAAAATTTCAAATTAACACGACGTTTTGAAGGGGGTGAAAATCACGTTCAAATATTCCGTTTCATATATTCAAATATACATACATACCAAGCTAGTAAAAGCGACTTAAAAAAACAAATATGTTCAAAAATGGTGTTAATGAGTTATTTGTTCACAGACACAGGAAAACCAGCGTTCTCGTACACTAGATACGGTACACTCTTGCTCGATATAAGCAAACAAAGATTCAACCTCAAACGCATGTCTGGCGAGCGACGTTATTGGATTTGCAACAAAGCCTGGCGGGGCTGCAAGGCCTCTGTCACCACGCTCGGACCGACAATTATCCACACAAAGAACTTACATTCCCATGCGTAGATCTTTGCCATTAAGTTTCAACATGGGTTCAAAGTTGTTTAACCAAATTATAAACATTTGGATTTTATGGGTATTTTTTTTAATTTTACTTACATCTGAGAATTTTATTGATATCACTTTTTTTTTGTGTTTGCAGACAGTTAGGTTATTATGTTTCTTCAAGCCAGGTCGCATCTCCTCGAACCAGCTAAATCTAAAGTAAATGCTAGTTCAGATTAATTATTCTACAAGAAAGTAACTGCTTATAATTTTAATTTATAGTTCAATGGTCCTATTCTACTAGTTGTGTATCATTCGGTACTTCAGTTGCATCATGAGTTTAATTTATCCTTTTCAGTATACCCAGTCTTTCATCGAGGCTTTCGGTTTTCCATGTATTATTCTGATGCGGTATTACTGTAAAGTTTCAATAAAATCCGTTTAGTAATTTTTGCGTGAAAGAGTAGCAACATCCACACTCACAAAATATAGTTTATGGATAGTATTTATTATAACAATAAAGTTTTGCATATATTTATGTTGTAATAGCAGTACACCACAGACTACCCCCTTTTTCATTCTAAATTCTTTCAGTCCATCCAAAGATTGTCTGGTATGGGCAAAGACCACTCTGGTATGGATCACGGTTCAAAGACCGCCTTTGAACCCGTAGAACTAAGTTTTTCTTATATAAGTGATGAGTAACTTTTATGGTGTATAATAATATGTTCTATTCTATTCTATTATACGTACGTTTTAGTAGGATTTGCGGGCAAATTAAGTAGCTACCAAAAAATATCGTGAATGTTACTCAAATAATAAGCATTATCAATTATAAATTTCTAGCTTCTGCCAGCGAAAGCTTTCGAATAATATTTGTTGACGTTACAAAACGATATATTCCTGTAGTAGATACGAGTATGTACATTCCAAAATTAAAATTTTGTTGTGATTACTTTTATTATAAAACCCTGTATGTTATATACCCAAACAATATTTTCTATCAAGAAACAGGGACATTCAATCTATGGTTTGTACATCTTTATGGTAGGTTAACTGGGTGTAAGTAGAAAATAGAACTTAAGAAGGAGACTTGATTCCCTTTTCCTCCAAAACATCAGTATCTTTCTTCTTGTTACAGTTTTTTACGAAAACTGCTGCGGTAAGACCTATCTCTGGTACAAAGGCTTCTGGTACCGAAAGTATAAACAGTCGGGGACTACGATCTGGTGGGTTTGCTACAAGAGATCCTCCTTGAGATGCACCGGCTCCATCATCACAGATGCAGGGGAACTGGTTAAGACTGTCCCTCGTCACTCCCACGAGCAGAACATGTGGCAGAAAGCTTTCAATGGGCTTCTGAGCTGAAGAGTACAATGAAAATTGATGTTTCAAGCCTATTTTTTTAAGTTTATAATAGTTTTGCGAATTATTTGACTATTCAACGTGTATTTTTAAGGATTGCTCCACTAGTTATCGACTCCATTGACAACGTTCCGTTTGAGAAGTGAATTCACTACCCCATGATTAGATTATCTCATGTATTATGATCCTAATGGAATCTAAAACTAACCTGTGCCTATGCGGGCATGACATTGCGCTGGGTCGCTTGGAGTGTTCCGGCATGATATATATCAAGGATTTTATTTCATAATAATAGTAGTAGTAGTTTTACATAGATACATTCATGTATTATTCTAATGGATTTTATTTACCTAATGCAATATTTTTCAATTTTATCGTTGGGATTTTTGGGAATGATGCAACTATCGAAATAATTCGTGAAACTATTTTATGTTGATGTAGCTATTAAGTATTTTTCTTTTATACCAAGTTACAATTTTGTATGTGTTGTTAGTAGACATGTTCCTGAATGTGAATTTAATGAATTAGTTTGGAGCCTAGAGGATATGATGGCAGTTAACGCAATTCAGGTTTTTTTATGATAGGTAACTCTGCAAAATAGAAAAATGCAAGTAGTAGCGTTGACTGCCTATAAATAAAATTATGACATTTTCCTTTATTTAATTTCTGTTTGGGCGCTTGCCCTTTTAGCTAGGTTTATTTTAGAAAACCCCTTGTTGAGACGAAGTCTGTTTAATGTCACAGGGGTTATATAGTTATGTGTTTTATAATGGGAACACTTTAAAGTGGCGCCTTCATCTTTTAGGTTGATAAAGAATAACCAAAAGATATAATTGGCTGTAATTTAGATGTAAAATTGTAAATGTCATTTACAAGCGCTGAAACAGAAATGCATGTAATATTTGGTTACATTTGTTATTTGATACACGTACACGCTGGCAAACCGTCACTAAAGTGCCTTGTCCACAATAGAGCAAAATAATTCTGAGATTGATGGTCTCTGTCATTTGCAGACTGTTCTAATATATGGGTACTCCCCTTCTTGACATAAAATTTGTAGGCATAATATTGTTTGGCATAACGTTTTCGCTTAACTTTTATTTGCAAAATAATACTGTGGCAAAATAATGATTTGGCATACTGGTATGGTTAGCATAACTGTCATTTGGTCTAATTCCTTTTGGCATAATTTGGATTTGCTTAAATATTTAAGGCATAATATTAATTCGTCATAATAATTTTATGGGCACGTATTTAAACGGCGAAAATTAAAATACCTACGGGTAATAATGTCAATATAAGTTTTTAAACTGTCATGGTCGCTAACATTAACATTATAAGCAGGGTTTTTACCATGTTTACTGTTTGTAGCGAGTTTCCGATATTTCGGTGATGTTGCAAGCACCATGATCACGGATAAACTGAAGTTATTGCGGGTGGGTGTTTATGAGGAGAAAAATCGGTCTACCCCTTTCTTGTTCGTTTTTTGCACTCGGTACCGCTACCACTGTCACTCACAACTCGATTCTATTCCCGACACCCGAAACTCACATTGTCCGCTCGCGAACATTTTACGGCACTTTTTCGGGGTTTACACAGCTGAACCACTGGATTCCAAGCTCTCGACAATTGAAACCCTTCCTCCCGGTTGAAATTCTTATTCTTACTCACCCGCAATAACTTCAGTTTATCCGTGATCATGGTGCTTGCAACAGCACCGAAATATCGGAAACTCGCTACAAACAGTAAACATGGTAAATATCCCGCTTAGAATGTTAATGTTAATAATGTCAATGTTCAAAACATCGAGAATTTAAGTATCAAAATATCGAAAAATGTTATACCTAAGTTTAAAACTGTGAAATGCCGAGTGATTTAAATATCGAATGAATAAAAATGTCGATAGTCATTATACCTAAGTTCAAAATTACAACATTTAATAGACTTAAGTTCATTATATTTACGTTAAAAATACAAATGAAATTCATTAAATAGCAAATAAGTTAAAATAGTTGGAATCTGTACCAAAACCGAATTAACTTAAAATTTACCTCTAGAGTAAACAACCGAAGCCGCGAAGGGAGGCCAGCCCTCGTCGGCTAAAACAAAGCATAGGCACACTTGAGGTGAGCTTACGTTTACGTAAGGGCTAAGGGGTTGCACTTCCCGCAGCGCCGGAGAAGTTACAGAAACAACTTTAAAGTGTCAGAAGCAACTGAAACATATTTTAATATCGATATTTAGGACATTCGATATTCTTTACTTCGAGATTTTGATAATAATATTTTTTTTTATTATATTAAATATATTTGATATAAGGACTTCATTGAATCAGGGGCCGCGAATATGTATGTTTTATTCCAAACAACATTATGCGTTTATAACATTATGCTTTATAAAATTATGCATCATTATTATTATGCCAACAATATTTATGGCAATATACATTATGGCAAAACATTTATGCCTAATAATATTAGGCGTAATGATCATTATGCTGAATTTTGTTATGCCAATGTAAATTATGGGAATACATTTTATGGTTATCATTAGTAAACCCTAACAAATTGTGCTCTAATCTATATATATTTTTGTGGACGGGGTACTAAACACTATCCCCATTTTTAATAAAAATAACCTATTAACTGTTTAGCTACTGATTAGTATGCACTGGCACCGGCTCTCGTTGAAAACCAACGCTTTGGCTCTGAATTGCATGCGAGTCCCGGCATTCTGCTGAGCGATGGCCGTTTTGCGCGGATGTGACGCATACTTTTGCTACATTTTTAATAGGTAACTTTTTCTACGACTACTATTTTTGTAATAGCATGCACAAATAAATTTTATTATTTCCTTCTTTTATTAAAATCTTGAATTTAGAACTTGCTAATGAGCCAGAGGTCGGCAACTAATTTCAAATGGGGTCTGGATCCGAGTTGTTTATTTTATCGAGGTCCAGAAAAATAGAACTCATTATTACTACTACTTACCATTTGTTTTTTTTTATTTTTAATAATCTAAGATGAGGTAATTATAAAAAAAAAACACAAATAGGTAGGTATTCTTAAAAAAATATGCGAAATTCTACGCCTGCGGTCTTGAGCCAGTTTTAGTTTGGTTCACGCGGGGAATAGCTAATGCAAAGAGTGTCGTCTAGTTGGGGTACCTATGTTAATCTCGAACGGAAACCATATTTCCAAAAATATTATTGAAATTGAATAGGTAAGTTATTCAACAATATTTGGCGATCCAAGTTCTGACCTTTCGCGGTCCGGACTGACGTCTAAACAATTGCTAAACAGCTCAGAATTTTTTTTAAATAAGGCCCTACGATTCGTATTTTAAAACATGCTCAAGCATGTATCTCGATTCGAAAATGACTGTTCTTTCTTAATTAAATCTAGTTTTCTAGAAATTTTACTAAATCGAGAGTCATGCTAGAAAATTGTTCTAGAATAATAATATACCACATGTCTAGATTAAAGTAGGCAGAGTCATCCTTACATTTCCCTAGTCTATTACAATGTACTAGTTTAAGTCAGTGCCACTAGCAATATGTTGTACTGTAGCAATTATTTTATGAAGTATGTGAATTTTTGTGAACTCATGTACCAATTAATTGTCTGTAAATATCAAAAGTATGAGAATGAATAAACTTTTCAGTGTTTTTCATTAGTTTTATTGCTGATTTTAAATCAGATTTTAACTATAAAGGCTGGTTTTTGAATTTGATGAAAATCTTTCAGGTAAAAAAACCCCGCATATTTCAGTAAAAAAATATAATATACGAAAGAAATGCCTTTTTTTCAGAAAAACCCTGTCCCTAACACATTTTTTTTATCTTTGCGAAAATGGACGAGATAATCCTTTTCGACATTTTTATTTTGTAGCGATTTATATTTCAACAAATTTCTTTCAAACATTTAATGTTTTTTTGCAGCAACTTATGTGGAGGAAAATGGAAGATCGTACTTATATTGTGAAGGTTATAAGTACAGAATAAACAACCGATCGGGTGATAAGGTTTGGTGGATATGCACCCAGAGAACCGCAAAGACCTGTTGTGGGTCCGTCGTCAGTCATAAAGGACAAGTTTATAAAAGATCTTCGCACACTCATTGACATTCAATCTGCCTAGCTTTTCCCAACCTTGTTGCGGTCATCTTCCAGTCTAACCGGATACAGCTGAGCTCCCGTATTTTATATGAGGCAACTGCCTACCTGGCCTCTACAATCCAGTAACTGAGTAATACGACATCCCTTTGGCAAGACTGGTTTTAGATTTTCTGACTTCTGCCTATCTGTAACGACTGACAACCGTTGACATTATTGTCATGTTTTTTATTTATAAAATCAATTATTTGAAATATAAAACCACTTCAAAAACCAGCTTTTATTCCATATTTCAAAATGCAAAATTTCTGTTCACTCGGTGGGGTATAACTGTTGATATTAGAAATCTTTGACAATCTCGAGACCCTGGGTCGGGTCCTTTGAAAGGCGTGCCAGTGGCCGAAGCCAACTCACATAGGCCTTGTTAGACGTGTATCAAGAAATGTGACACCAACCGACGACGATTATCCTTGTACGCACTCCATAAGTACACCCAAGGAAAATTCCCGGTTGGTGCAGATCTATTGCAAATTATGGTGACAAAATAGATTGGGCTATGGATTTGGAAGGTTTAGTGGACAGATAGCCAACTATAGAAGGACTATTGGCCCCTATCTGACCATTGTTGAATTACACGGCTATAAAATGGCAGGAGGTGACTTGTACACTCAATTAAAGGGCTCCCATCAACGGTCCCTAGCACTTGAGTGACGTGCGCCAAGGGGGCAAACATATCCGGAAGTGCTTGAGGAGTGGAGGGAAAGGAAATAATAATTCGGAATCGTTAATAAAATTGTTAAATCGAATAAATCGTTAAAACTCATAAAACTTGTTTTTTTTTGTTACCCTTCCTGAAATATTTATTTTTAATTGAGTATCCTGTACAGATTTTTGTCAATTTGTTTTTTTTTACAGGCGTGTACACAACGTTGCGTAAAGGCAAAACCCAGCTACATTGTGATGGCTACTCTTACAGAAGAAACAGGTCTTGTGGTGGTAGAGTCTTTTGGATCTGCACAAATAGACACTCCAAGAGGTGTTCTGGTTCCGGAGTTACGTATCAAGGACATTTTATAAAGAAAACGAGTCACTCACATTAAAATCTATTGTTATTTTTTGGTAGGTAATGTAAAGAATATTTTTATTGACTAAATTAAGTACTGTTTATTATATAAATTATCTTCTTAATAACTTCTTAAATGTTGATCATTTATTATTAATACGAAAAAATAAATTACGAAATACGTAACAAAGAGTGGAAGAACCACAAAAATACAAAAAGAAAAGTGTGGTGGGTCTACTTTTTCCAGAGAAAAGCACACTCACATTGAAAATTTCAAGCACTGTTTTTATTTTTTAAAACCAAAATTCTATTACTGATCAAGAAAATATAAATACACACATAAGATCACGTATGTAGGGTTAGGCAGAGGGGCACCTAGAATACGCTCACATTTAGCCAGTTATGTTTAAACTAGCTATGCCCGCGGCTTCGTGATCCACCGGGTGTTAATTTGAATAATGTACATATCAGTCGATGAAAAATGAGACAATAAATGCCAAAATTCACTCAAACTCAAAACATACGTATTGTATCGGTCGACTGCAGCGGTGCAACTTTCAGCAGCCCAACTGGTGTAAGTTTAAGTGCCCGGGTGCCCCGTTGGTAATAGGGTTGCCGGGACTTGCTAGGATCTAGAACTAAAATATACTTATCTGGTCAAGAAGTGGAAGAGTTAAGATGCAGCTACCATAATATGCTTTTGCCTCCCCGCCTTTGGGACTAAATCTCATTTGTCTTTTTCTTATTTTTCCTTAAATCACAGAAGTAACTACCGCACACAGGGATCAAGATTTGCAGCAGATTAACTACCACAATTATTACATAGCAAGGACACTCCTTATTTTGGCAAGCACGTTAAGCCGTTGGTATCGGACTGTCATTCATGGACCTTTCAGAGTTGTTCTCGTTAGGGGGATGTGAAAAGTCGAAATACCGATGATGAAACCGACTATCGCGTTACCAAGGTGATAAAGACCTGAGACCTGATATTAATATCAATTTGATACCTCTTCGCGTTTCTTCGAAAAAGATCTAGAGATATAGACAATGAAGTGATCCTTTATAGGTGCGCTACCACTCGCGACAGAGCTCTGTCCAACATTGCCCGAGAATCCCTGTAAAATGGTAATTTCAATGTGTGCGTGCCAAATGGCGCTTTGTTCGTAGTGGACTCTCTGTCTGCTGCGCGCCGCCGCTTACGTACTTTGTGGTTGTAGGTTCGATCTCCAGCTTTCGCAATTCTTTTTCAAGTATAATTAACACATTTTTATGATTTTTTTATACCGTTCTAATATTTATATAATAATTTCTGCGATTTTTTTATGTTTATTAATATTCCTAGGGAAATTAAGTTAATAATTATGATATTATTTAGTCTGATAAGTACAAATTCTTGCCCTGCTAGGACTCTTTTTCGAGAGTACCCAGTATCTCTGGCAGCTCGAAAACTTACCAAGCGTAGAGGTAAAATTTCTGTGGTACTGAAGGATCGACGGTCACTGTTAAATATCGTAAAAAGTAAAGAAATCGTGACACGAATCCAAGCTTACCATCAACAATTGCACAAATTGAATAAATCTGCCTACCGCTAAGCCGTCTACCCAGGCTTCCATAACCATTTTAGGATTCCGTTCCGCAAAAACACATTATCATTTAATATCTAAGAAAATAATAAATCCCAACTCTTCTTCGTCGAACTTGGCGCCTTTTTTGCATTTATGTTTTTGTCGAGTTTGGTGCCTTTTCTCATTTTTATGGTTTTGGCGGAATCATTATTACACCATTGACACGTCTTGTTACCTTCTAATCTTCGTCGTAAGTGGCGTCGTGATCTTTAACTGATTTTTATGCTCTGTCTATCCTCTAAGGAGTGGAAGCATGATAATCATATGTTTAGACGAATCGATGTATTTATGTTTGTAAACTTATCCTACCAACTCCTTTTTAAAATACAGAATCAATATAGTAGTGTTACGAGCTGGGGTTCAAGGATAAATTATTTAAACAGCAGACTTCAATTAATCACACTTTATTACAAAACACTTCTTAAACAATTCTATTACTTCGCACTATTTTCCTTTTCCGATCGCTCTGTATCGCTTTTCAATCGAAACTGTCTCACGACGAACCCGACCGCTCTTTACATAGCACATAAGATGTTTCTAGAACGTTCCATACTGTTCTAGATAATTCGAGAATCTTCCAGAAGAATCGACTTTCGAACTCATTGTTCCCGAAGCGACTAGACACTTCCAGAATGTTCGGCTCGAATATTCTGGAAAATTTCATTTGACTCGAGCTTTCGAGAAGCTTAGTTCCGCTATTCGATATTAGATTACGCAGAAGCGTCTAGTGACAAGAGGAAGAACTAGCAGTAACTAGTAAGTTACTGCTAGTTCTTCCTCTCGTCACTTGAGGGCGTTGCCTTATCTCGTATCAGTAGCAAAGCAACCCTACTGAGTCCGGCGAGTCCGGTCCTTCTGTACTGTAACTTTATATTTTGTGCTACAACGTACGGATTGTAAGGCAGACCTATACGCCGTCAGCGAAGTAGTAGCTCCTCGAAGGTATAGCATGATGATAATAATATATGTGGTAAACCCGTAAATATTTGCAATTTTGTAACATCTTTAGGTTCTTGTATCAATTCCGTGCAATTTGAACAGTATTGTAGTTAACTGTAGAAAAATTGCAATTTTCATGGACAACTTACACTTGACCAAAAATTTTACCATGGAAAAATTGTTCTCACAACAAAGCACCTAAGATTCCTTAGACAGTTTTCTGGTATCTCCTATGGATTCCGATTTCTCTGTACCGAACCAGTCAAGAAAAACACTCTTTAAGTCTTCTAGGCGGCGTATGTGTTTGGCGTTTTTGCGTCAATCGCGTACAAACATCCTCTGTGACAGACAAACAAAAATTCCAAAAATATAATTTTTGGCATTTATTGTTGATATAAAGTCCCCGTATAAAATTTTCTTAAATATCTTCAAAACACAGACATAGCCGAGTTACAATTTTATTATATGTACACGTATATATAGATTTAAAAAAATTGAGCGCGAGCCAATTGCCATCAAATTTGCAGGAAGCCAGATTTCGGGTTGCCACAGAATACAGATGGAAAAACACAGTAACACTTTTCCTGACTCTGAAATTTAATCCAGAACCTCAAGCTCAGCAGTAGCGCTTGCTGCCAAATGACCTACGAGGAAAGCCTACAAACATGCTTAATTATGTTTATTTTAAGTTTTATAATTTACAAGTGTGTGTTGTTGGCTTGCTGTACGCTTTGGTGCATACTGTTAGAACAACAAACAATTTTTAGTAATTAAATAAGTAATGTGTACAACTTATAAATTCATCCGTTTCATATTCCCATTTTCTTATTCTTTTATCGAAAATATAAATACTTTTTAGATCATAGGATCTAAAAAGTTCGTCCTAAATTATATAATAAACGAATATAATTGAATAACCATCTCGTTTCATTTAAGGTACCTGGGCTACCGAGCTCTGCTCGGCTGAAAATACAGTAAACGACGTTTTCTAAAAATGAAACCTAGCTAGGTCAATTTATCGCCCCCGAAACCTACTAAATTTCAAAAAAATCGTTAGACCCGTTCCGAGATTCAGATTATAATACAAGAATTGCTCGTTTAAAGGTTATATTATAGATAAAGAAGAAGGTACCTATTAAAAAAAAAAAAGTGATTTATTTCTGGTTTAATCATTTCTGAGGTAGGCCTTTGTCCAGCAGTCTTTTGGCTGAACTAATGATGATTATGATGAATAATTTCATTACTTAACCAACAGAAATGCAACGCAATATTTCAGCAAAAAAGAATTACCAGTATTATCTTTTTTCTGCAGCCTGTAACGTGGTCATGAAAGATTGTGGTGGGAACTCATACCTATGGTTCCATGGATATCGATACTCGAAGAGTACCATATCAGGAGACAGGACCTGGTGGGTTTGCAGCAGACGCAGGTCCTTGAGATGCCCAGCTTCCATAGTCACATTCGACGGCCACCCGATAGAGATCAGCGTCAAGAAACATACACACAAGAATTATTGAGACCTGAGCTAGTCAATGTGAAATTCTATTAGCGATAAAGATAGATAGATCTTAGGCGAAGGGAGTATATAATAAGTGAAACTGAAATGCCACGTGGTCGATCCTAAACATTTTGTCAGTTCCACATTCGCTATCGCTGATATAATGTCACTTTGTCTAGCGCCTCAGGGTAAGCAAATCATTTCAATCTGAAATGCATTTTTATTTTTGTATTGAGAAGTATTTTTTTAATAATTATGGGTGTTAACATTAACATGAATGAAAAAATATAAATAACTTAAGGGCAGTAATTAACAAATTGCCGTTAGTGAAGTAATTGCATGTGTCCTATTAATTATATTAAATTATATAATTAGGCTAGTCAATGAATCTCTATGTCACTAATACAAGTGTGCTATGTTAGTTGTGATTTTTAATTAACAAAAAATCTTGAAATTTTATCAATTTATTATTGTTACTGTTGTGTGTTGTTGTTGTAAAATAAACTTTTACAAGTTTTGTTTTATTTAATTTCGGTAATCAGGAAAAATAACTGTATACTGTGAATAAAATTTTCGAAAAAAAAAGACAGGTATAATCGTTATTCAAGGTTTAAAAAAACTGGGTGACCGACCCCGCGTCTGGCGCCCATGTGCTGGTGCGCCGGTAACGGGGTACGCCCCAGAGGAGGGTCCGGCTACGGACAGCAGCGGCGGGTTTGCGGTGAGTGCTAACGCGTGGCTAACGCGACAGCGTGGAGTTTTAGTGGGTTGGAGTCCGACATAACTGCACTATCTCCCCGTGGTAGTGCAGTAAGCATGAGCATTTATCCACTTTTGTTTTTCTAAAATATTCGTTAATTGCAAGAAGATTGATGATCTCATACTAAATTTATTATTTAAAAAATGCATCCAAAAGTATGGTAAGTAAAGGTAAGATTTAGACTAAGTATATAGCCTTATAAAATCTAATAAGTAGCTTTCTCAGAACCCAAATTTTTCTAAAAATTTCAGGACCTCGTTTTGGGAAATCTTTAAGAGGGAATCCTGTCATCCTGGTCGGCCATTTTAGATTCAATAAGGAGCGTACCATTGGGGCCAAGATACGGTGGTCCTGCGTCAAGAAGAGGACTCTTAGATGTACGGCTTCCCTGATGACCGTTGATGGAGTTATCATCAAAACGAATGGAGTACATAATCATCAATAATGACTTTGCAGACTACATAGATCTTTTTATAACATCGATTACGAGAGTTACATAATTATACATAGGATTTCAATGATCATAAATAGTGTAAGCCGGTAACTGTTTTACAGATCCACCGTGCCTAATGTAAATTTATAGGGTATATTTTACTAGGGAAGATCCAATTAAACAAATATATCATTACACATTACACGGTTTATTTTAATAAACAATTATACAGGTAATCATCATCATCATGATTTGAGCCGAAAGACGTCCACTGCTGGACATAGGCCTCCCCCAGGCGTCGCCACATTGACCGATCCCGTGCGTCTCGCATCCAGCGCCTTCCCGCAACCTTAACCAGGTCATCGCTCAACCTAGTGGGAGGCCTTCCAACGTATCGTCTTCCGGTTCGCGGTCGGCATTCCAGAACTTTTCGGCCCCATCGGCCATCCGTTCTGCGAGCAATGTGCCCTGCTCACTGCAACTTAAGTTTAGCAATTCTTCAGGCTATGTCGGTAACTTTGGTTCTCCTGCGGATATCATAATTTCTGTCGTGATTTAAGCTTTGGGTGACTTTAAGCTTTCCGATAAGGCCCATTGTGAGTGACCACGTCTCGGTCCCATAGGTGATCACTGGCAACACAGACTGTTCATAGACTTTTGTCTTGAGACACTTAACGCAGTGTCTCAAGACAAAAATTGGACGAGAAGATACCAAGCAAATTCCCGAACGCTGCCCAGCCGAGTTGGATTCGACGGTTGAGCTCTTTCTCGAAGTTGGACCTACCCAACTGGACCGTTTGTCCCAGGTAGACATAATTGTCTATAACTTCGAGTGTAGAGTCTCCGATCTTGGTAGGAATGGGTGTTACATGGGCATTCACCATGACCTTGGTTTTGTCCATGTTCATACAGGTACATATACCCAAATTGTGGCGAGCCTCTTATGATCTAGATCTTTCCAAATCTTTATCACCTGTTAGTGTTTACTCTAACACACCCCGTCTCCGTAAGTATTAGGGAATACAGAGATGAGACAACATACAACAAGCTCAGAGTCGCTTGTGAGGGTTCGTGAGATGAACTCTTAATAATTTCTAGCTCAATCGAATAATAACAGACCTACTATGGTTGTGCTCACAAAAGAATAATAGCACTTGGGCAAAGCACCCAGAGACATAACCCAGACTGATTGATGACAAATTTATAACAACTGGTCTTATTACAATGAAGTGACCTTATCAAAATGTTCAGTAGAACTACGGCCACATCGTATCACTCTCTCAAGATTATGGGTACTACACTTAGCGTGGTTAACGCTCAGTTTAAATTGATCTCTCGCGGTTGCAATGTCAGTTGGCAACTCCGTTGAAATATCAGTTGGTCGCAGTTGGCGGAACAAAGGACCCTTGGCATCAAACAACAGAGAAGATTTCTGTAGTTACACGAACACGCGGCCTACGGGTACACTCCTTAAATGAAAACGTCTGCGCTATCGTTACCTAGAGCCGGCGACGCCTTCTCGCCACGAGGTTTCTAAATGGAAAAGATGGCCACACTGCAGGCCTTGTTGGGTCAAACCTCTAAACCGCCAAAACCCGGGTCTGTCAGCACGCTTTTCAGGTCTAACCTCAAATCTCGCTGAACTCCGGAACAACTTCGATTGTGCCAGACCACGTGACTACACCAGAGCGTCAAGTCTTTCCACGCACGTGTTAGATTAGGCTAACTAAACAGCCAGACAGGTTCAGCTTCAACTGTTATATGTCCATCCTCGTGTCAGGTTATCAACAGGGTCGCTTTTCCTCCAATAGTAGCAGGATCCAAAGAAACTTGCTCTCTCCTATCGACCCTCGAGAAAGATCTCACCACAGACAAAAAGAGAATTCGCAAATCACTGCCATCTCTGGTCTATGACATTATTATATTTCTAATTATTGTTTAACTATAAAATTGTGGGCATTTAAATCCCTTTGATAATTATTTTTTTATTCTTAAATAACATTGAAATATAATTATACATAACCCAATCTAGAAACAACGCCATCTCTGTGTAACTCTGGAGCACTAAAGTTGCTTCCAGATATTCTAGTACATGTCGCTTAAGACGTCAATTTGCTACGTCACAATAGTTAGTTGAATTTGTTGTTAAGCGGATTAGTGAAATTGTTAAGATCATTGTATTATTATTATTTACTATTGAAAGGCTCGCGCTTGACCACCATCTCACCTGATGGTAAGGGCGATGTGGTCGACGGTGTAACACGCTTGCCTAGAAGAAACCTATTCACTCTTGACTTAAAAACTCCGAGGTTGTAGCTATCGGGAAACACAGACCCCGGCAGGGAATTCCACTCCTTAGCTGTACGCATAATGAAAGTATTTTCAAAACGTTTAGTGCGTATGGGCGGGATGTCCACCATGTACCGATGGCATTATTTTTGTTATACCTTAAGGTGCATTATATTATGTAATGATCATAAATAGTTAGTTGAATTTGTTGTTAAGCGGATTAGTGAAATTGTTAAGATCACTGTATCATTTTTGGTTATATTAGTCATTACATATGATATTGGAGTTTTGTAAGGGAAGAACATAAAGTCGTTTTTTTTATGTAATGTGTTTATTTAATCAAAGTATGTACCATTGCTATCTATGCACTTTTGCCATCTCATAGGTAGCTCATTGATCCCTTAACTAAAAAAACCATTCGGGATTTGGCTGGTTCGCCAGGATTCAGCCATTGCGATGAGCGTTTCCGATTATTGTACAGGATCCACTTTTCATCAAAGGTAATGATTCTATTTAAAATCTCTTCATTATTGTGCCGGTTGAGTAATATAAAGCAGCAGTCGACGCGCGTTTGTCAGTTTGCTGCACTCACTTCATGAGGTACCCACCTTTCAAGCTTTTTCACCTTCCCAATTTGCTTCAAGTGGATTAAAACAGTTTTATTACTAACACCGCAGCCAGCAGCTTACTCGGATGTTGTTTGCGATGGATCCGCTTCCACAATAGCCTTCAATTCTTTATTATCAACTTTGGTGTGCGGCCGTCTACGGGGCTTGTTCTGCAGGTCGAAATTTCCAGAACAAAAACGTTGGCACCAAAAACGCACTGTGTTTCTTTTGCGACACCGTCACCATACTCACACCATTAATCCTTTGAGCCGTTACTGCAGCACTGGTGCCAAGATGGAACTCGCACTCGTAAATAACGCGATTTTTTAAGTTTTCCTTTTTGTAAACTGACTGGCGCAAAGAAAAAACCAAAAGAAAAAAAAAAACAAATGAATTACGGTTTTCCAAATACAAAATAGTATGAGTAAATAGCTGTATAAATTTAAAATTGGAATGCCAAACCAAAGAGGAGATATTTGAGATCAAAGTGGCCAGTACGACAAAACGCTAATTTCATAGTTATGGATCTAATATTATGTAAAGATATTTTCAAGTGATCTGTGATGAATTAATCAAAATAGCTACAAGAAAATAATTCATCTGGTGGAAGTCTTCCGAAAGTCGTATAAGGCAAAATATTTGATGAATTTTAACTTTTATTATAATTTTTATTTGTTGCTCTACTTACAAAAAATTTAAATTGATATTAACATGAATCTGTTCAATAAATCCATGCCTTTTTCTTTGGGTTCAGCTTGATAACTTGAAATAATAAAAAAATACGTGTGAAATATTTTTTCGTTTTATTTTCCAGATCTCGACGATTCAGAATTACTTCCAGTTTTCTTGAAATCGAAGTTCGGTCACCCGGTCATAGAACTAGGTGGCTATAGATACAACAAGCGTTCAGACAGAGCCGGTCGTCGGGCAAGCTGGCGGTGTGTGAAAAAACGTCGACTGCTCTGTCCAGCGTTCATTGTGACTATGGATCAAGAAGTTATAGATATTAGGAATTGTCATAACCACTGACATGATCGTTCACTGAGCTCGCATCGCTTATTATATCTGTGATTTTTCTTATATAGTTGTAAAACTAGAACAAAATCGATCGTCATGGTGAAGGATAGCATGCCCACGTTATTCATGTTATGGAGCACTTTTTATTATGTGAAAGAGAATGCTATGTTACAATGCAAAATTCTCTATAAAGCCATATATTATAATGAAAAATTATTAAGCTTTGATGTACAAATTAATTTCTATTTGTACAAAACAATAAAAATGAAATATCTGTCTGTATTGTGAAAATAACACATTTTTATGTTCTTTTTTTAATGTTTATCTGTCTGTCTGTTTGTTCCAGCTAGGTAAATATTTTTTTATAATTGATAACTCTTATAAATTTTACATATTATCTATCAAAAATCGGATATTAGACATACTGGCAATTTTAAATACATACATAAACTCACGTCTTTTTCCCATGCGGGTAGGCAGAAACTACAGAACGCCACCTGCTACGATCCTTACATACTTCTTTTGCTTCACTCACATTCATGCATCTAGTCATACACACACGCCGGTTATGAGTACTGCGCACCTGGCCTTTTTGAAGAACATCACCTATAAGGTCTGTGTATGTCTTTCTAGGGCGTCCCCTCCCGGCGTTTCCATTCACGTCTGCCTTATAAATACATTTCGTTAGTCGCCTTTCATTCATCCTCTCAACATGGCCAAACCATCTTAACATACTCTTTTCAATTTTAGTCACTACATCTTCTTTTAGACCACAACGTTGTCTTATTACCTCATTCCTCAACCTATCATTTAAAGTTACCCCACACATACTTCGCAAGGAGCGCATTTCTACAATGTTAACAAGAAATATTGAAATTATTATAAATAAATGTACCCGGTGGTACATTTTTATTCTTATAAAGCCTGTAATACCGTAACAAAATTGTTTGTTATATAATACGAGTATTGTCGAGTTTGACAGAAATTATAACATTATTTTGACAGTTATAATGAGTTTTATTTAACCCACCCAACAAGCTCTAGTCAGAAAATTTATCGGTATTTCTACTGTCTCTCGAATCGATAGTAAAGTCGTTTCAAAAATACAGGTGGCTGATTATTCAGTGGCACTCTTTTAAGGGGTGACAGTTCTTAAGAATATAATAGAAACTTTTACTTTTTCACCTAGTACTTTTCACGCGGGTGAAACCGCTACAAGATATTTTAATATAAATTACAAACCATACAACATACTTCAATTTCAGATGCTCTAATGATTCCTACTGCTAGAGGAGCCATGAAGCTGTTGATGGATGATGCTGTGTTCATCAGGAACAAGAAATGGGGTGACAGTGCCTACTGGGTGTGTCGTCGTAGGCCTTACGGCTGTAAGATGACAGTACTTACAAACGGTACCAACGTCACTAAAGTTAGGGGAGAACATTCTAATCACGATTGATTTAAATATGATGAATTTGTCAAGACTAAGTGGTACGCGAAAATATTTAATCAAATTCGACGAATTTTTTGACACCCAAAGATGAAAGGGGAGGCCTTTTAAGAAAGAAAGAAATCAAGAAAATTTGTTTATTTGCGCCAGGCACGACGCATACTATAAAAATAATAATAAAACTTAAATAGGTAGTAGTTTTATTTTTATTTAAGTGTATATAAAGGTAGTTATTGTTAATTAAGTATTTTATACTTGTAAATTTATATATTGGTAATAAATCTATCCCCCCATTACGTAACATAAATTATCAAATTCTGAATTGAAAATTTGGAGTTGTAAAAGAATCTAAAACTACGTTAATACCAAAGTTTGATAGGTTTTCATGTTAAAGTTGAGTTATCAAATATTCAACTTTAAATTCTTAACTCAGGTATCGGAGGTTAGAGTAGCAACAAAGATTTTGTTTACATATGTCTATTAAACTGTTGTGTATATATTTATCTTTTAATTGGAATATTTGTTTATTGTAATATTAATGAGGTTTACTTTCTTAACCACTGTAACATTTATTATAAATCATTATTTTGGTTGAATATACAACGTTTTATGAGCACTGATTTTTATTATTAAGTTGTGATTTACCGCAATATAAAATAGTAAAAACTGTTAAACATTAAAGACAAATATGGGAGGAAGTAGGTACAACAGCTTGAATAATTGTTTTAACAGCAATTAAATTAAATATATAATTTTCATTAAATAACCCAGGTTTTGAAACTAGTAATAGTAACCACTACTAACAGGTAATACTTGTTTCATTTATTTCTAGACCATATGTTAATAGCAACACCCCGAGGAGGTCTGAAGCTATTGATTGAAAACGAAGTTTACTTCAGAAACAAGACGTCGGGACAGCATGCTTACTGGGTGTGTCGAAGAAAGGCCCACGGCTGCCGAGTGACGGTTCATACGTATGGAGTGAACCTCATTAAAATTAAGGGCGAACATACTAATCACTGAAATACACTATTGGAAACTAAAGATGGCTATTGGAAGTGTGTCCATCGGCATCGATGATGACAAACGGTCTGTTGGTCAAATTATGTCGGTCGGAGATGGTCTGTCCACAAGAAGTAAAATAATTGAAATACATGAGCCGCCTCGACATATTTGCCTGATCATTACTCTACTTACGAATCTGAAGACTCACGAAAACCTGTATCTTTTCAAGTTATTCTATATCGTGTTTCCTAAATCTTTAGATCATTTATCATATTTCTCATTTTATACATGTTTATGTAGTTAATCTTTCTTGCACTTTTCTTGTTTGCCAAGCTTTAAAACTGCATGTAATGCCGGGCAGGAATCTGGTGACCTGTAATAAATGCGTGAGTTTTAAATTGTGATATTATTTTTAAACCAAGACTTGGTGAGCGTTAATGTATTTTTCGTATACTTTTTATAATTATCTTTTGTTTTCAAATGTCAATTTCGTAATAACTAGGCGTGGCGGATTTTCACTTACAAACAATGGTCAGGGGTATTACCTATCCCAACCATAATCACAGGCTTGCCGCACGTGATTATGGTTGGGAGGCACTAGTATACTATATAAATCCTGCTGATCGTGGATGCTGTAGGTCCTGGAAATGTGTCAAGAAAATAATTAAATGCCCAACACAGTACGTGCCTAGTGTAATAATTATGTAATAGTCAACAAACACAATCATGATTAAAATATTATATTTTAACCATTATTATTACTGATATATTGGTTGAAACCATAGAAAAATTGCGCAATCTTTGCACGTTATGTTATTTATAGAAATAAAAAAAAGTATATTATTAATATTATAAATTATAGTATTTGAAATGTGTGTTATAATTTACTGATTTCTGACTCAGTGACATAAGGCCGATTCTATTTGTAAAAAAATTATGGTTTTAGTTTATTTAACCATTTTTATTTCTTGCAGCGTCAGCGTTTTTTGGTACAACAACGTATGGCAAGCGTTGTTTATACCTCGGGTTGAATAGGTATACTGTGCATCAGAACGAGGGTCTGAAGACCAGGTGGCGCTGCGTGAAGAAGAACAACGGCTGTCAGGCTTTCGTAATGACCATCAACAACATCATAATCAGACAACGAGAAGACCATAATCACTCGTGAATCATCATCAATCGACTTATCAACGAAATTAGAAACGGCAATGATCAGTGTTATCTCGGGTCGGTACAAACTGAGAGTAGAGAAATGCCGTGGTAAATAATATTCTCCAGACAGCTAGGTGGTAGTGAGGCTGATTGCCCAAGATGTGCTCGACGTATAAGGTACTTTTAAGATCGGGTTTTGTTCGGGGTGGTTTTATTGACCAGTTATTGATTTACCATTTAGTTATTGATGTGCTGAAATTAATGCACAACTAACAAGTAAAATTTCAAAAACCCCCGACACATTTATCTTGCGAAAACATCCCGATTCAAACAGTAAAACGCCCATAACTTTTGAAAGGCTGAACCGATTTTATTCAAACATAGCTAAAAACACTTTCGACACAATCACCTTTTCAACAAAAAAAACTAAATCAAAATCGATTCATAGACACACAGATACACAGATACAAAGTAACACAGACACACAGATACACAGCAACACACCTCAAACTTATAACACCCCTCTTTTTCCGTCGGGGGTTAAAAACAATATATGTAGGCCGCATTGCATTGAAAAATATCTTCCTATTACACATTCGTACTTTTGTATGGACTCTTGCACTCAACAGCCGGTTCCCACCCCGCTTTTTAGGGTTCCGTATCCGAAGAGTCCAAACGGAGCCCTATTGCTATCACTCACGTGGCCGTCTGTCTGTCACAAAATTATGTAACGAATAATTTTTAACTTCCTATTGACATATGAACTTGAAATCTGGTGATAATGTTTATTATTACGTATAGTTTACTAACACATACCAATATATTCTAAATTTGGTACGGAACCCTAAATGTGCGAATTCCGCCACTTGGCCGGTTTTATAGTACTAAAATGCTAAGCAGCCCGATAAAGCTCGAATGCTAAGCTAAGCAAAGCTAAGCGTATTAGCCTTACAACAAGATATTCTAAAATCAAATCTATAAATTTGTAGTATTTTTTTGTATCAATCAATTTATTTGTATCGTAAGTGCTAAATAAACCTAGATATATATGTAATTTTGATCAAGCCATCGTTACAATAAGTTCTAAACTGTTTTCAATGTTTCATGAACTAACTAGTCGTGTTTGGGCTTATTGGAATTGAAATAACATGTACTCTGGCTATAAATGATTTACATGGTAAAATGAGGTACCAACACGAAAAAAGTTTTTGTAAGCATTGCTAACTTAATTATGGAATACTAAAATTTTAAAAGATTGTAAGGCGCTTGTAAAATCTGTTTGGCAATAAAAGTAAACTATACAACTAAACTTACAATTTTCTATTCCTCTAATATAAAGAAACGTTGAACTACTCTTATTGCACAAATACAGTCCTTGCTGGTTGTGCGGCGCAGAGTGCGTGAAACAATTTATATTTTTTTTCTAGTTTTTGGCCTAATTATTGATAATCATTCATGTCATTAATGAGTTGCGCCAGCCACGATGGGAAGTACCAGACTATCATTCCGACACAGCGGAATATCAGGATCAAGTGGCACCTAAGTAAAAACGAGGGTACCAGGCAAAACTTTTTGTCACTGTTTTAATATGGGATTAAGGCTGCCTATCCACTTGAGCGGAGTGAGACAGCGGAGTGAAGACGCGGAGCGGAGAAGTGGAGTGGCGTAGCGGACTGTGTTTTTTCATACACAGAGCTCGGTTGCACTCGTTTCTCCTCTCCGTTTTACCGCTCCACATCACTGCTCTGTTTCTCATCTACGCGGCCTCATAAATATATATGAATTTTGAAACTAGTTTCAAAATCCCTGTCCACTAACACTAACTGAGTTTTTATGTAATTCGAGTGGTTGGCTCCGGAACTCTTTTCTACTCTCCACGCGAAGTGGACAGGCAGCCTAATGATACTGTAAAATATATTTTACCTTAGCTATTTCAGTAATGCCTGACCCTCATAGGTCCTGCTTTTCGGTATCTGACACCAGATTGATTCCTAACTTATCGTTATGAATGAGACCATGTCAAAGAATCAATTGGCATATGAATTATTTTCAATTATATATTATTTTCCTGTTTTGTACAAAATGTTGAGAATAAGGCTTCCGAAAGGACATAATTAATTTTTGAAATAAATTTTGATTTAAGATATCTTCAAAACTATGCATTTTTGGACCACATATTCTAGGGCTCTATGTATTATTTTTACATATAGACAAAAACCCTAGAGTTATGGGATATAAAAAAATAACATATTTTATAAATCATATTTATTTTTATGTTTTAGAAATATATTTCGTGACCAATCGTTACGGGAACAAGACTCTGGTGTTTCAAGACCAACGTTATAACAAGAGCCACGAAAAGGAAGGAAGAGCTTCGTGGAGATGTGTCAAGAGAAACAGTGGCTGTAGAGCAGTGGTCGTGACTTACCTGAACAATGTCGTACAGTTCACAAAACACAATCACGATCTAATTAGTAAAAAAAAGTTAAGACACGAAAGAAAACTTCGGCCTTCAATTTTCATGGCCGATGCGGATATGACTAATTGAAGAAAAACGATAAAAACTAAGCAGTTTTGCAATTTCGTGTATGTGGACTATAGACAGCGAAGAAATTGAGCAATACTCTCACAAAATTTACCTGTCTTCCATCACGTTCTCTATATGTGTGTGCAGAATTCATCACGAGTCTATGCAAGGCCTAATCAGAATCTTACTAAGATTACAAATTATGTTTGTTACTCAATTAAGCTAAAACGGCTGAACGGATCTGGATGAAATTGGGCACAGAGATAGATTATAGTCTGCAGTCTGATTTCATTCCGGTATAATGTTCCCTTGGGATAAGAAAACACTTTCCACGCGGGCAAAGTCGCTGGCAGAAGCTAGTTCTTTATAAAAAGAACGACTGGCCTCATGATTCTGTATCTTTGCCACTCTTTTCTACCCGTATTCTCTTCATACCTGCATTTGGCAAAGTCTATTCTTTATCTATGATGTCGTGACGCATCGTGTCAGACAAACTTGACTCAGTTCGGTATATCCTGTATTAGTATACATACTTATGCTATGATCTCTTTTTGGAGCTTATTTTACTTATGTTTAATAGTAGGTAAGTGTACTTTTTATGATATTGAATGTTTTAATCGATGAAAAAAACGAGGATGTTCTCAATAAAACATGTAGGTATTTTTTTTATTTATGATCAGTTGACCACGCTTATAGGGTGGTCTGATTTCAAAAAATCTTTTTTTATTAGAAAGAATATACCTCAGTGTTGGTCACACATAAATTTGAAAAATTAAATCTACTCTTAAATATAGAAAAAAAAGGATTAATTGATAATTTTTCTATAGAATTTTATATATTATATAAACGAAATAACAAACTGAAAAGGAAAATGCTAGTTTATTTCATAAGTAAACATTTTTAATTTAATTTATTTTAATTTAATATATTTTTATGATAGTTTATAGGAATTACATATTTGTACGTAAAAATAATAATCATAAAATGTTGTGATTACGTATGTTATAAATGTTGCCTCATTAATGTAGTAACAAAAAATAAAATGTAATTATTATACCTCTTGTTATATTCTTGCCTTGCGTTTTCTACCCGTTCCATCTAAACTGACTCCCTACAGTACGGCCAATTATGGTGGCTCTTTTAATGGAATCCTGAACATATTATTAAAACAAGATTCTACTCTAAAATTGTGGCGTAACTAACTTTAAGCACTGGCTTAGAAATACTCATATTATATCCAAATAAAATTACTTACAGGCCCAACATTTTTAAATACTCTTCGAGGCAATCTGGTATTACAATATGAAGGATATACATTCAACAGGGACTATCAGAATAAACACGACGTCGTGGTGTGGCGCTGTAACAAGAAGAATAGAAAGAAATGCAAATCCTTGATCCGCACTCAAAGAAATTCTGTTATTGAATATAATGCTAATCATAATCATTAATCATAATAAATATATGACTACATAAAATAAAAGATGTAAGTCATGATTCCTTGTGGCCTGTTTGACAATAGAAATGTTTTCGCTAACAAAAGCTGTGTCTTCTTTTCTAGAACTGAAAAGATAATTAATGATCCTCTTTTTCCAAACTAATCAAATTATTATACAGGAGAGTTTATTTATCAGAGTGTCATTGTTACCGTACTATTCGAAGAAATTGTAAATATGCCATCTATTATCTATTAATTTTATTAGTTCAGAACGCTAAGGGACAAGAAAAGCCCAATCTGAAAATGAGAGTCCTGCTCAAGAAAATAATTATTCGCATTTTTTTAATTTCTTTATCGAGTAAGGAACACCTGACCAGCCCTCTAATCTCTACGATCAGGCGTAAGCCAATGGTCCCAATAAAAGTTCGAGTGAAAAACTAACAAACCTATTAGAAGTACATCTAGAAGATGTCCAAGATGTAGTTCTAATAAAAATCCAAGTCGTACCTACCATTTATATTTGTGAAACCTGTAACGTTCCCCTGTGCCTTCAAAGGGAAAAACTTGTTTCTGTAACTTTCATGATATTGTATAAAGCGGGAATGATCAGTATTAAACCAAATATTTCCAAAAATAATTTAGTTTCGTATTTCTATCGGTAATTTCAAGTAAGTACCTATTTTAGGTACATTTGTGATTAATATAGATTAAGAATAGATTTGGGTGGTTCCCTATCCATTTGCATAAAAACTTTAGACATAATATAACATGGCATACTTTTGTTTATCCTAATTATATTTACGCATAACATTATTTTCACATAACACCTTACACATAATTTTTAAATTTTAGCATAATTACTCTAATCATAATAATGTTTAAGCATAACATTCTAAAACATTTTTTTTTTTACGCATAATGATATTAATACAATTTTTTATGAGCATAACAATTACGCATAAAATTAACTCCTAAAATTTAACACACTAATATAATTTTTTATACAATATAAATAAATAATTCTTATTCTATGATTATAGGGTTTTTTTTCTGGCTCCTCGCTGCGCTCGTCGCGCTCACGCTCACATTTTTAATTGTCTCTCGTTTTCAGTCAAAAATGTCGTCGCTCGCGCTATACTGGGCTCGCTCCTTTCTGTCAGCTAGGTTCTTGATACCCTGGGAGCCAGTTTTTTTTTATCAGGTAATAAAAAATATACTTCGAAACTTGCATACTTACAAGCAGTTGATAAAAATATACACCTAAAATAAAAAAAACAAAAAATTATTTAAAAATTAAAAAACGCGCTTACCTTGTAAAAATTTGATTTTTGTCAGATGCATGACTATTAATTAATTAATTAATCATTTTTAATGTATAACAGTTACATACTATTATATATAGTAAATATAAAATGAAAATTCAAAATAAAATACGTAAAAATAACTATTTTTTTTAATTTTTTCTTTTAATTTTTATGCCTTAATACTATTATGTCAATAGTCATTAGAGCTAGTAACATTATGCGAATTAAAATTATGCCAAAACAAATTAGCCTTCAAGATAATTATGCCAACATGAACTGTATGGAAAAAAAAACTAATATGGCAAATAATTATTATGGCAAAACAAGTTATGCCAAAACAGTTAAGCCAAAGTATATTAGGAAATAAAAAGGGTACCCGATTTGGATTCAGGAAAAGTACAGATAGTAATATATTTAATTTAATGAACCCAAAACTATTCTAGACCATGTTATGACGTATTTTGTCTCTCTTACGCATGGTGGATACCATGCGTAAGAGAGACAAAGCTATGACGGTTAGAGACCACGATTTTTTATAAAACGGTCACTAATTATCAAATTGATTTAACTTTGATGGCAAAGTGTGGTTAACGGCCGGTTTCTGAATTAAATATTTTGAGTTAAGAACGTCTCATACCCAGCTTTAGTGTTAAAAAACAGGTTTTAAGGCTAAAGTAGAATTTGACAAATACGTAGCTTCAGAAATCGGGGGTTAATGTATTAAGTTGCTTTTTCCAGAACAAGCTACATTTGTTAAGAACTCGCGTGGCAATATAATGTTACTTTATCGTGGACAGAAGTACTGTAGGGATCGTACTAAGAAGAATTCTGAAATTGCTTGGAGATGTAGCAAGAAGAAGAATAGGTGTCGGGCCACCGCCTCGACATTAGATACTTTCGTTGTTGATTCCTATGATGTGCATAATCATATTTAAGTAAAGTGTATCCAATGCTCACACAGTTTAGGACGATGCCCTAGTTTATCAAATTTATATAAGTATTAGTTTTAAGGCATTTTTTTCTAACGAACGTCAATCTCTTATCGGTAGAATGAAATTGACGTTTGAGATTTTTTTATTAAAATGCAGCTAATCGTAGGTAAACTTTTCTTTTGTTATTTTTAAAGAAGATATTACGTTAAGTTTTTTTTTTGTCAATGGAAGCGACGTTTAAGTGTTTTGTTATGAAGCTTTAACATATTATTTGTTGAGAAGCAACCAAGTTCAGTTAAATAACAATTCAAGACTGAATAAGTTAAAAAAAGAAACTTCATGTGCCTTTTTATAGATGATAGGTTTATTAAACTTAAGGAGGAACTTGAAGCATTAAACATACTTATTTTGTTAAGACTGTATTCTTTTATCTTTTCGTCATAAACCAATCAAAGTTTTACAGACCGTTACTAAGATGTAGTTTTCAAACTGTCAATTTATGTTTCAATCACTTAATCGTTTACTGGACACACTTCTTTCAAGTTCTAGTTAAATGCTCAGATACAAATCTTCAAAGAAATCAAAGCCCGTTCCTTAAAGCCACCTTTTCGATGCAGAGCTAAATTATATGAAAAACTAAGCTAAGAGGAAAGACAAATAACTGTTTTAAGAATTTTGACCAGAGTCTAAGAATTGGAATCAAAGAAGGCAATACGCTGCGGACACAGTGACCAAGAAGATCAAGCATAGAGTGAAAAGTTCTTCGAAACTGATAAAAGGAAGCTAACTACCTATAAGTATCTACAGCCTGAAAATAAATGACGAAATTGTATAAAAGTGCAAGGTTATGTTTCTAAATACGCTTTCAATCGGTGGAAAGTTGGTGAACCATGCTAAATAGTGAAAATTATGCTTTTTATACTCCTGTCATTTTCTGAAAACACCATTATTAGTATATGACCAAAGAGATACATCGCATAGTTGGTTGTAGATCTCAATTCACATAGTGATTATTATATTGCCAAATCTGATTAAAGGCAATTGAAGAACATTGTGTTTTAATTTTTTAGACCAAAAATAATGACACGATCCTAGTTTGATTTTGATATCAAGACTTACTCGTACTATTTCTATACTTTTGAGTTGGGTTTGATATGCCATGGTTTCTTTAGCTTAATGGTTTTCGAATTAAGAGGGTAACTATATTCTGTCAGTCTGTTATAGTGTAAGTAATTTTAATTTGTTTGTGTGTTGTGATCCATCATTTATTCAAGAACTTTCTTACAGAATTCGTAGCATCGCTCCTTCGGGCCAGATTCGGTTCAAGAGAGACAACAAACATATTCATTGGAGGACACAAATTCTTCAGACATTCTCGATCACTCGTTGGCAACAGGATAAGATGGACTTGTGCTAAGAAACATAAACACAAATGTAAAGCCTCCGCTGTTACTATCGACGGAGTTGTGGTGTCTACTACAGGTTTGCACTCCCATACCTAAATTCTACTGGCTATACATATTGCCTGGTCGTCGAAAGACACGAAGCGATCAATCGCTTAGAAGAAAACAAGCGGTTCATGTACTATGTGTTTTTGTTATTTATTCGATTGAAATCATGTTGAATCTAATGGAGACTATATTGTTTGAATCTAAATAAAATTAAGTGCTTTAAATTCAGTTGAAGCTGAATTTAGAAAATGTAAGAAGCTATATCAAAAATATTGTGCAGCAATCGTCTACATGTTATATTTTAGAGAATAAGGACTACGTAAAATAAAATTTCACCGCTCGGTGCACGTTGCAGTCGTAGAGACTATGTTAAGAATTTTGACGTGCCTTGAAAGTTCTGAACTATTTATGAAGAAATATCAAAATTATCTACGTTATTTATCATACGTAGAATTTATCAAATATTTGAGATATTAAAAACAAGCTGGAATCTAATGCAATTTTATAATAATTCCTAAACTTAGAAAGGAACCTCAAGGTATTACAGTTTAGTACCCTTGTTGTTCAAATAAACATACGCTATTATATAATAATATCATTTTGAAATGATAGAATTTCGAAGCTGGCAATTTAAACTTACTAGGTGTTTATGTAAGAATCACCGTGATTTGATCGGAATGTAATATATTTTTATAATATTTAATGTATTAAATTGCACATTCCAATTACCTAGGTAAACAAAATCTATGTAAGTTTCGTTAAATGTTTGATATAATGTAATAGTTGTTATAAATAAAACTGATAAAGATTTGTTACCAAAGGTGCTTTGAAATTTACTGGTCAATAGACTCATCATGAAATTGTTTTATAATCTTTGTTAACTTTTTTAAAGCCGAAGATGCACTGCTAGGCGACTCGCAAAGGCGCCAAGCGCACAGTGAGAACGATTAAGAACTATTTAGATCGTTCTTTCTACTTCGCTACTCGTAAGATGACTTGCTGTGTTCTAACCACTAAGTTAGCCGGGTGGCAGTGCATTTTCGAACTAAAAGACGGGACATACGCGGCACGGTATTTCATACAAACTTTCAAGAGTTTCAAGTCCAACAGCATGGTGATTAATAAACCGATTTTTATGATGTACATATTGATTATTTCGAAAAATGATTTAGAGAGAAAGATAGATTTTTTGTCATGAAAATATTAAAATCGTTTTCACCCGAACGTTTGTATGAAATACCGTGCCTTGACATGCTTTAAACAGTAGTTATTGTTTCATGAATATAAAAAGTAGTATTATTTTAATTATTATCTTTTATTGTTTGATTGGCCGGAAAGTATTGTTTTATTAAATTAACTATTGGTATTTAGTGATTGTAAATAATTATAAGTAAGTCGTGTATTTCGTACAGAAATTTGATTGCATTTTGTATTTGCTTTTAATTGTTTTTATATTTTGCACTTTTGTTTTTTGTTTTGAATGGTGCTTTTGTTTTATTATAAGGTGATAAATGTTTCGATGACATTTATGTTTTTACAAAATCTTTTGAGTGTTTTAAAAATAAATCTTTCAAATCATCAGTATTTAATTTATATCAGGTGTTGTTTTTTAACTTATTTAAATAAAGTACTTTTAATAAATTACACAGTTATTTATTGAAATGCAAAAATAATAAGGTATAGTAATTGTGGTAATTTTTTTTTATTGCTTTCGTTTTGGTCCATTCTTGTGCAACCCTATCAGTATAGGTTGTTGTTTTCAGGCCATATAATAAAATTAACAGAGGGTTTCCTGTATGCTCTTGGGTATGTCTACAATCGGAAGCACAGTGTAAAGGACAACAAACTGCGGTGGCACTGCACGTGGTACCACCAGGGCTGCAGGGCAGCAGTACTCACAACTATGTGTATGTCGTCACAGGTTTTACTGAAAAACACTGGCACGACCATCCGAAGTTATTACGGTCTGCGCCGTTATTTATCACATTATAGGCGAGAAATAAAACTCCATCATCATCATCATCATCTTCATCATCCGCAGTCTGACTTCGACCACTGTTGGGCATAGGCCTCTCTTTTCTTGTGCCAATCCCCACGCTCCTTTGCCACCATCACTAACCCCAAAATACAGGCTCAGGCATAGTTTGGGAGTTAGCATCATCATGTTACGTGTTACCTTTGTGTCAAATAAACATTTTTATTTATTATTTTATTTACCATACTACATAACTACATAACTTTATGATGAAAAAATAACTGTATGACCAGTTATTTTAGAACTCTTTTGAGAAATTGGATGTCTTGTAGATTTAATAATAATAATGGTCTATTTCCAAGCTAATAACAATTTACTGTGTTTAAATGTCTATAAAAAGAAAGCATAAAAGCGTACGTGATAAGCTGGATTTTATGGTTATAATAATAACATAAAATCTAGAAAGTGATCTCTTTTCTCGGTAATTCGAGTTTTATCCAAAGTAGTGATATGCGGGTATGGAACTTAAGTTACAAATAGAATCATGAATATCTACTGAAGCAATAGTATTTGAACTTATTATTAACCTTACGAGAAGTGATAGTTAGTTGGGAGCTGTTGTTTGAAAGCTAGCTGAGGTTTTAGACGAAGTCATTCTATCAGCGTTGGCATTTGTCAAAATGCCAAAATAACTCATTCTATCAGCAAAATGAAATGGATTAATGACGTGACAGATGATATTTGACAATTCTATACATCTTTGACATTATAACAATCGTTATCTCTTCGCTTTCGTTGA
The DNA here is from genome assembly GCA_964057195.1 of Orthosia cruda. NCBI lineage: Eukaryota > Metazoa > Arthropoda > Insecta > Lepidoptera > Noctuidae > Orthosia > Orthosia cruda. The sequence continues at coordinate 41,137,857 of OZ059829.1, forward strand.
TAGTATGTCGCTTGTCTAGAGCCTCTTCTCAAAACGTCAGTGTCATATTTATAAAGTGCGACACTATTGAAGCTAATGAAAATGAATTACATAATGTAATTAATTAATTCCAATTATTATTTTATCTATTTTCGTCCAAATACTCAATTAATATAATACTTTTACCAAAGATAGAGTACATGTTGTCATAATTCAAACCATTTTAGAAAACTTTTTGTAAGTTAAGGCTAATATTAAAACGTATTACGTATTAATATATACGCAATAAGTTTAATATACCGTTTATTATAATTATTTACATCCCATGGCCAGGTTGAGTTTATAATCACAAAGTTCAAAAACAAAGTTATATTATATCAGTTATTTCCAACCAATGGTATGTCGACTGAACAACCACGAGACATTTTGGTATTGCTTTTAATTCGAATAACACACATTTTGCACTTTTTCACTGTGATTGTCACTAGGCCTAGACACTAAGTATAAGAAACTTATTCACATACCCATAAGCGCCCTATCGATGGTGACCATGAACCATCTAGTCAGCCGCCTGATGGTTTGACAATCGGTTACATAGAAAAAATTCTAGCAGGCGACTTTAACATGATAGTACCTTTTACTTAGTCTCACAGGGACAGACAAAACATCAACTAGAAGACATAAAAGTTTATGGACGAGCAATACGAAAGAGATGCTGCGTTTACTATCAACGACTCTCTTCTAAGGATACGGCTCTCGTTGCCCAAAGAAAATAACACTAACACATTTTGTAGTGCATGATACACCTATTATGTGTACTCATTGTTAAACTGTATTGATTAAAAAGTATTAAAGTCTATTATTTACTTCCATCTTTTTAAATGAAAATCTTGATCCCACTCTCAGAGGCTATGCTTCATTAGCCCGGGAATAATGACTAACGTGTTCTGCCTCTTTCAGCTAAACTAGTAAAAACAACTGGGAATCGTACATCTCTGCTTGCTAATGGGTACCTGTATAATCGCAGGCACCAGGCCAAGGCTGGAAAGTGGGGCTGGTATTGTGCGAGGTACCACCATGGGTGTAGGGCTTCTGTGATCACCGACGAAAGCCTGGTCATCGATGCTTTCCAAGGGGAACACGATCATACATCTCCGCAGTTGCTCTCTAAGTTTCTAATGAGGCTGTAACCTTGCTGATTTTAGTAAACATACATGGAACATCACGCCTGGACTCCACGAAGCCACCTACGTTATTTCGCCAGTTATGAAAGTGTTTGATTGTTATATTATCTTGGTTGTATTAGAAGTATTGATAAAGCATGTAGTATACGCGGCTGTGAGTATGTGTGTGTACTCTATTCTTTTTTCTTTCTATGAGGGCCGAATTAATTAAAATTACCGTTTTCTTTATGCTTGACTTTCTAAAACACTACTACTAAAATAGTTTTACCACTAATTGCATTCTTTAAGATACTTTTACTACTACTTACTTTTGGTGTAAGTCTGATTCTATTCTAGTAATTTTTTGACATTACCTTAAGGAAAGTGTGTTTTTGATGAGTGGATACAATAAAACCGGTCAAGTGCGAGTCTGAGTCGCACACAGAGGGTACCGTATAAACAGCTACATTCACTAAAATAAATAGGTAATATTACTAAAGTTCATAAACAATGAAAGCACCGAACATTGCTCTAATGAAAGGACAATATTAATTTGAAAACTGTTGTCCCCATACATCAATATAAAACTTTTTTACTTTTACAAGTACATTTTATAAGTTGGTCGACTATTACTCGTAAACTTCATTTTATAAGTTGGTCGACTATTACTCGTAAAATTCATTTTATAAGTTGGTCGACTATTACTCGTAAACTTGTAAAGCCTACTTAGCTATGATAGTTTTCCTTTTAATTTCGTTATATATACTACTGCCGTGATTTGATATTTTTTCAAATATCCAAAAGCAACCATTTAGCTGGCAGGGGGGGGATACGTGACTCTAACAAAAATTTGCAATTTGAAGCTTAATTTTACGCAAACGGATCCCAGAATCGAAGAATGGTTTTTGAAGATCCGTAATATTTTCGAATGGCCTGTAATTTTATTTTACCACTTTGTCGGCATGATATATGTATAATGTATATCCATGCCAAATTATAGCTTTCTAGTACCTCTTAGTCTCTGAGCTAAGCTGCGGATGGACGGAAGGACGGACGGACAGACGGACATTGCGAAACTATAAGTGTTCCTTGTTAACTACGGAACCCTAAAAATTCAGTGTACACGAATATGTGATTACCACTCTCGCTACACACATAAAATATATTATATTGGTTTACGCACTAGAGATTCTTAGTCTAAAGCCCTGTTTCTGAAGAAAGTTGTCACAAAATTAATGCGACAAATCGGCAAACACGTGTTAATTGCTGTTGACATGCGTTTCATTTGTTGAGCGTCGATAATTTCTTCCCAGGAACTTGGTGTAAATAAATTATTTAGATGATTGAAATATAGTTCGCGGTGAAGTTGACATACGATTATTTTCTTTGAATATATAGGTAGGTAGTCATTAGTACATCTGACCGTAAGATTAAGTTATTAAGATAAGACAAGTCAATAGTACATTGTGATACAAGGGTGGAAAATAGGTTATTGCAAACTAGCTGTCATTAACAAGCCCGAGCAGAAGGCTGAACTGAAGAATGATTATAGCCTCTGAAAGTACGCCATGTTTAACAACTGTATTGAAAAATATAAATAAGTAGACTAATAATAATACAGAAAACTTTGAGTAGAAAAAGTATTTCATATGTGCATCGTGCATGTTATATTTTTCTTCATTAATAACTTACAAATATAAGTGAATGTGTGCCATCTATCTGGTATTATTTGTATCAATGTATTTCCTTTTTATTTTCTTTGCTTATTGTTTTAGCAATGGGATTTTAACTCTTCACCGGACCTGCTATCAGATAACGCCCAGTTTATCGAAATTTATGGCAAAATTAATGTTTGCCATGTTTTCAAGCGCGCGTAAACTACTGTGATTGGTTGAAAACAAATCATTAAACCAATCTATTTTTATTGTTAACGCAGCTTGATATAATTTGCCACTTCATTTTAAATATAATCATGCTTTGTCCAGTTATTTAGCTCTCCGATATAGTTGAGCTTCTCGCTCCAATTTTATATTAAGCTATGCGCTGCACTCTTCTTCGCCTCCTCCTTCTTCTTTCTTTTTTTATGGTATGCGTCATACCTGGCGCTGATTAAACTCTTTTTCTTTCCTTTTCCTAATGCTCCGTTGAGCTGTCTCTGTCACCCAACATATTTAATTCTTACTATAATTGCAATGAACAATATATCTTTTCAGAGGCTCGGCCCATATTCATCACTTCTATTCGTGGTCAACCAAAAGTACTAATTGGACGCTACATGTATATTAAGGACCGTGGGAGGGAGAACGGCAAAACAAGATGGCGATGCTCTAAGAAGAATTATAACTGTCTTGCATCCATCACTACTATAGATAATGTTATCGTCAAGTATGGTGGCGAACATAATCATCATTAATATCATCAAACACCAAAAGTGTGGCGTGTCGCCATTAGTACATGGTGGAGATCCCACTCATACATACGAAACGTATTGGGAATACTTTCATTGTGCGTACAGCATTTTTTATATTAATGATAGACTCGTGTGGTAGCTAAAGATTGGAATTCCATAATGGAGTCTTTGTTTCCTGATACTATTCTTATTCTTTATTGTACAAAAAACAAACATTATACAAATACAGTAGGACAGCTTATGTTCAAAGGTGACTACAACCTGGAAGTCTTTAAGTCAAGAGTGACTTTTAGGCAAGCGTGCTTTATTGTCAACTACATCATCGCTTACCATCAGGTGTGATGATGGTCAAACGCGAGCCTAACAATATTAATGAAAAAACATTATTCGTTAAATCTACCTAAACCTGCAACTGCAACTTCATTTAGTTTAGTTAAATTAAGTTAATCGCACCATCTCATGCCACATTTGTTTATTGTCTTTGGAAACACTCATTTGTAAAAGTTATGCTTTTAAAAAATAATACACTTGTTTATTGATACTTTTAGCACGATCCGGCTTTTATTTATCCTAAACCTTATAGTTATTAACTCACTAAAATTTAATCTCTAATCCATAATTATAAGAACATTCAAAACTGTTTTTTTTATGTAGCCGACAATCTTGGTGTTATTGTATTGATTATTTAATTTAGTGCAAAAGACTTCAGTATTTTTGAAAGTAGGTACGTTATCTTTTAATGTGTGTTTCTACCAGTAATGTTGTACAGCTTAAAAAGCATTTTGTATTGTTCTTGAATTGGAAATTGAAAAGAAACAAGCTCTCATACTAGAGTTTGTCAAGCTCGCAATGTTGGATTCCCAATTTAGAAACTGGGGCTTAGACTTTAGGGCGTTTTGATCAACCAGTGAATTATTCAATTGCCGTTCCAAGAGGATCAGTCTGAAAATCACTCTAAAAGCATCTATCTAAAACTGCTTTTGATCCAATATGGTAAAGCTAACTGCGGACTCAAACTCTTCAACATTGATAGACAACGCACAAACGAAGTGGTTAAATAGGGAATGAAGTTCTGTATCCTGTCAAGCGTTAATAAGCAGTAAGTTTGTAGATTTTGCCGATAGCACGAATTGTAAAACCATGACTTAAAAAAAATAACATGAGGCTCTATATTACAGGCCGGATCATTAAACTGGGTAAAGCAGAATACCTTCTCGCTTGTGGACACACTTACAATCGAAAGCGGAATGCCAAGGAACAGAGGGTGCGTTGGTACTGCAGCCGTTATCACCGCGGATGCAAGGCAGCTGTCATCACCACTGCCGACCTGGTCGTCACAGACTACCTGGGTGAACACGATCACGGAACTCCGAAATTGTTTCGAATATCTGCAGGCCTTTATACAACCCTATCTTATTCTGCCTAGCCATTCCTACACTTTGTTGAGGTCTAACCGGATGCCGCCGATTACCAGTATTTTGCATGGGGCAAATGCCAATCTAACCTCCTCAGCTCACTCCTATATATTTGTTTAATAAATGGACAGTGAACCTGTTTGTTATGTTTGATGAAAATCGGTTCAGCCGTTTAAAAGTTATGCGCATTTTAAGCATTGAATCGCCGTTTTTTGTAACACATCGTGTAATAATTACGTGTTTTGATAGATTGTCGATCGAAGCTTGTCCACAACTGGGCATATTATGTAGTTTAAAAAGCATGAATAACAATTTAAAAAACCTCTGATACTAAAACCGCTTAAAAATAAAAAAATAAGACTCGAACTGTCCTCAGGGGACCGCTAAGTTTTTGTTTTGGTGGTTTTTTAATATTCAAATCATCAATAATTAAAACCGTTATTCGCAAAACCTACCAAAAAGTGAAATTCCAACTTAATTTTGCTTTTTTTAATTTGTCACGTCACATACGACAATCATTGTGTTGAATATTTCAATAAAAACGTAAATATGCAAAATAATTCAGTATTTCTGAAAGTTCTGCCTACGTAATCTTTGGGTCTGTTATCTTATTTCGTGTAGTGTGATTTTTCAACTAGCAGTAAAGCATTAAAAATTTTCTGAGAACGTTTTCATTTTGTTATAGTGTTATTACACACTCTGTTTCAGTCCATCCAAAGGTTGTCTGTAAGAGATTGCCCTGTGCGATAAGACCGCCCATTGTACACTTGCTTTTATGAATTTTTGTCCTGTATATATATTTGTGTGGTGTACAATAAAGAATATAATGGATTATTACATTTTAAGGGAAATCAATTAATAATTTAAATGCTGACGAATGTAGATCTCAGCGTGTAAGCATCAACTCAAAACTAATTTTGATCCGGTATGATGAAGCTTACGGTAGACTCAAATTATTTAGAACAATAACTTGGTTAAAAACATATCATAATATTCTTTATTACAGGCCAGATCATTAAACTGGGCAAAAGAGAATGCCTCCTTGCTTTTGGATACACTTACAATAACAAGCAGAGAGCCAAGATGCAGCGCTGGCGTTGGTACTGCAGCCGTTACCACCACGGGTGCAAAGCAGCTGTCATTACTACTCCCAACCTCGTCGTCACTGAATGCCAGGGAGAACATGACCACGGGCCTCCGAAATTATTTGTTAGTTCGACCGGCCTTTACACAAGAATTTCTTAATCTGCCTAGACTTTGCGACGCTATGCTGAGGTTGGGTTCCAGTCTAACCGGATTCGGCTGAATACCAGTATTTTACATGGAGTGACTGCCATTCTGACCTCCACAACTTAGTAACTGAATACCACGATATCCCTTGGCAAGACAGGTCTGAGGTTTTTTATCCCCTGACTACCCGTAACGACAGTTATAGATCTACAAATGACAGACGGGATCATATTTACCACTTCTCTTCGTGGTCAACCAAAAGTGCTAACTGGACGCGACAAGTTCATTTTTGACAGAACGGCAAAACAAGATGGTGAATCTCTAAGTAGAACTATACTCGTAACTGTCTCGCATCCAGTACTAGTTTAGACAATATTATCATGGTGGTGGACATAATCATTTTTATTATTAATTTAATATTAAATCGTAAAAAATAAACGAAAGTGTAACTCCAACTTTATTTTGCTTTGTTGATTATCTCAATAAAACGATTTCAGTGTTTCTGAAAGTACCTGCCTACCCCATATTTTACTTCTTAGTTAAGTTTTTTGTATGTTTAGTTTTTTTCACAGCTTCAGTATCTAATGATTTGCAGCAAAAAAAACAGGAATAGAACTAAGTAGTAGGTATTGAAATTCTGAGATTTTTCTTTTTTTAAGTTGTATTTAATGCCAACCGATAAATTTTTCAAATGACTAAAGAGTTGACTAAAGAGAATCTTTTCAACTCCAAGAAGAAATAACTACTGTTTAACAAGTGTGATGCAGCTAACGGCGGGCGCTTAACTACACGAGCAGCATAAAATTCAAAGTGCACTTTAGCTCTTTTGATAACAATAGTTGAAAATTCATCCACTAAAAAAGAAAGTTTGCTAGGAATTACGTCTTTTATGTATATAGAAAGTCGCATCGCGCTCACGGCTTGTAAAACTATGACTGTGGCTGAAAAACTGTGACTAAAATTAATTAAGAATTTGTTCTATATCACAGGTCAGATCATAAAACTGGGAAGAGGTGAATGCCTTCTCGCTTCTGGGTACACTTTCAATCGCAAGCAGCGTAGTACGTTGCTGGCCAGACATGGCCAGACGTGGCGCTGGTACTGCAGCCGTTACCACCGCGGGTGCAAGGCAGCTGTCATCACCACTGCCGACCTGGTCATCACTGACTTCCTGGGAGCACATGACCACGGGCCTCCGAAATTGTTTCGAAGCTCTGCAGGTCTTTATACAACCCTGTCTTAATCAGCATAGCCTTTCGGACACTGTGTTAAAGTTGGCTTAAAATTTAACCAGATGCCGCTGAATACATGTACATATTTTGCATAGAGCGACTGGCAATCTGACCTCCACAACGCAATAATTAAATAATACGACACCCCTTGTCAAGATAGGTGTCAGATTTATTGCCTTCTGGCTTCCTGTAACGACAACTATAGATCCAGACACAAACGGCAGACGGGATCATGTTTATCAGATCTCTTCGTGGTTAACCAAAAGTACTAACAAGACGTTAGATGTGTATTAAGGACCGTGACAAGGAGAACGGCAAAACAAGATGGCGAAGCACTAAGAACAACCACAACAGACGTTTTCGGTTTTTATTAGCGATCAGCACCCTCCGAATGCCAAGCAATGAACTAAATGTGTAGGTCGAGTACCTACACATTTAGTTCATTGCTTGGCATATTTACTTACGTTTGAATACTATTTTATTTATATTTCGTTTATTAATAGATACTTAAACTGTGTCATTTTACATTAGCGTATGTTTATGAATGTTTTTAGATACACAAGCTTAAGGCTAATGGAGTAAAGAGGATGAGAAAAATAATACAAAAGTATATTATTTAATGAATTTATTACCCATTTATTTCTACACCTGTTTGCCTCTCTAGTTTCGCATCCTTAGCCTTGTTATAATATTCTCAAGCATCACGAAGATGGGTTCAGTCTCAACACTTTCATCAAAATTAAGATAGCTATTGCCAGTGAGGACATCGATGACTTCTTTGCACAAATTCATAGTGAAGAACAGTACACTTTTTTGCTTGCAGCACAATAACACCGTACACGTAAACCAAAAACGCCGCTGCAAAATTTTCATGTGACGTCTAGACTCAGTGTTGCTAACGTGATACCCAATCAGTAATCTACTCTTAATTTTCTATCATCGTAAAAATACTTATCTCGCAGCAGCCGGTGAATTATCCAAATGCTGACAAAAGTTGCCTCGCCACATTAGAATCAATCTGAGCCTCAGCCTGTAACGACGGACTCAAATTCTTTACAACAATGAAAATTAATTATAATATTCTATATTACAGGCCAGATCATTGGACTGGGTGAAACACAATACCTCCTCGCTTTTGGGTACACTTACACTAACAAGCAGAGATACATGAAACGAAGGTGGCGTTGGACCTGCAGCCGTTACGACAACGGCTGCAAAGCAGCTGTCATCGCCACTATGTACCTGGTCGTGACTAAATCCCAGGGATCACACAACCACGGGCCTCCGAATTTATTCTGAAATTAATCTGTCTAGCATTTTCGACAATATGCTGAGGTTGGCTTCCAGTCTAACCGGATGCCGCTGGATACCAGTGTTTTACATGGAGCTAACTGGCTTCCACAACCCGGGTAAAACTTACTCCTTGGTACGACTGGCGTTCGATTTTTTGGTTTTTGAGTTCGATCTTCGATCAGTAATGACATTTTTTGGGCAAATCCCACCGCATTATTCCCAAACCATTGCAACTCGTGAAAGCCCGAATCAACAGTGGCGACCACCAGAAAAGCGCCGAGGCAATGAAGCCTTTTTTAATTTTTTTTTAATTTCAGATGGGTTTGCTCTTGACTCTAGTCTAAGTCATAGGTGACAGAGACAGAGTCGACGATGGAGTGAGCTTACCCAGAAGGAGCCTGTTTACTCTAACTTTGAAGAGATTCGGGTTGAATGCGTTCGAAAACACAGACGCAGGTAGTGAGTTCCATTCATTCGCTGTGCCCATTATGAAGGATGTTTGGAAGCGCTTGGTGCGAATTGGTGAAATGGCAACAAGGTAAGGATGGTAACTTGCAGTGCGTCTAGATGTCCGATGGTAGAAGGGGGCTGGTGGGATGAGGTCGTGGAGTTCTTGAGCACACTCAACGAAATACAGTCTGTAGAAGACCGACAAGCAGGCAACCTTGCGGCGATGAGCCAAGCTGTGAAGCTTGGTATCCACCAGTTCAATGTCGCCGATGAGCCTCTTCAAGCGAGTCAAGATGAGTCAAGCGCGGCAAGCTGATACTTTGCTGAGCCATCCCAAAGGTGGCTGCAATACTCCATGCAGGATCGGACTTGCGCTTTGTACAGGGTTAAAAGCTGTCCAGGCGTAAAGTATCGCTTCACCTTATTTAGGTTGGCCGCAATTTGGGCTTTGTATTCAATGGAAGCTTGACGAAGTCCCGGAGAATGAATTTAAATTTCTTGGATCCCACAACGAAATTAATAAGAAAAGAATAAATGAGGAGTAGGAAAACAAAAACATAATTTCCATTTCCCTCCATATCAAGCAGGAGATAGAAAAAACAAAGCCAATAGGCAAAAGGTCGTTTAAAACTGGGGTAAGCCCAGTTGCCTTGCACCATGGATTAAAATTAACATTAATAATAATGAGTCCTAACATTGTGAGCTTTTATATTTGATTCCAATAATAGGTATGGCAAAAACGCTTGAACGCACGGCAATTTGTTCTAGTTTCCACAAGGTCCGTATAATAAATAACTCCGGATGCAGCGTGTACATTATCCAACCTAATATTACGTTCATTCTGCCAAAGAATACACTCCCATAAGATATGATGTGCAGATTTTACATATTCGCAGTCAGATGTAGAACATTGACATAAAGGCGAGGCAACAAGTTTGAAGGAAAATAATTGAAATGACAAAGATATAGAAATGACAGCCGGGAAAATCGGTTTATCGTGCTTTCAAACTCGGAGGAGTCTAGGTATGTAATGGAAAGGCACCCATCGACAGATCGACCTCGGCAAGCGTTGCATAACCTTCAAGATTGAACCATGCGGCTATTTTTATAAAGGTTTCCAAGTTCTAAATAATTAATTACGTAAAGATAATATACTAAAAAAATATGGGCACGTTCTATGAGCTCTGTTCCTTTGTATCAAATTGTGATCTATGTCATTTTCATTTATGGATCTTTATCCTTTTTATTACACCAATTCAAATGTTCAACTATGACTATTTTTTTATTAGAATTTGACGAAAGTTATACGCATTGATCGCGTCGAGGAATGCAAGCAAAAGCTAGTAATATTTATATTACCTTACTAGCTTTTGCTTGCATAATATTACTTGCTAATTTTTTAATATGCTTATTTACCCAACGCGGCATCTTCTTAATTTATTTATTTATAACTTTTGCATGTACCTATTTTTGTTTTTGAGTAAACTTAATTTTCATAAATGATACTTGATAGTAGAATTTTAACGTTATTTTTGGTTTCACCCAAATCGGGTCGGATAATAATAAAATGAAACACGTATTTCAGATTCATACTTGCCAGAATTTACTGCGAATCGCCGAGGACAACTTCAGTTACAATTAGGACCATACCGATACGGTTCTCATTACGTTGCAGGTGCAAAAACTAGATGGCGCTGTGTCAAGAAACACTTTGATTGCCACGCGGCGGTATATACCATTGGAAATGACATAGTTAAGATTGTGTCCCACCATAATCATGACTGAATAACTTTATTACAAAATAAATAAAAACTATAATATAAACAAATAGTAAAATAGTTTCTACCGATGTACCAATTAGAGTGAGTCGCAACCTTGATAATACTTAGTAGAGTTTATGTTTTATCTTGTTTAATAATTTATGAACCATTATTTTCTAAGTACACAAGCAAATACAGTCTGCATCAAAGATTTGTTTTTCTTTGCCTCTGTATTACGAGTAAACACGCAAAAAAGAAACATGTACATTCTTTTTTGCGTGTTTACTCGTAATACTATAAACTTTGTATTTAGTTGTTTTCTAGGATTCATTAAGCGCTTGATACCTGTGATTTAATAATGGCTGATATTTATAAAAATATAATTAATTCAAAATAAATGAGATGAAAAATATCCTTATTAGACAGATTACTAAAAAGTAAAAAAGTACCCCCAGTGTAATTTTTTTTGACTTGCTTAGATGTATTCTGCAAGCATTCCTTAGCTTTCTCGATGAAATAGTAGGTGCACAACGCTTTTGGTGACGCAAAGCCGGAGCTAGTTCATCAACCATTTTGCCGGTAGAATAATAATATTAATTTCTGAAATAGTTTTATAATTTATTAGAAATATAAAAGGTATGAAGTCCTTACTTTTCATAAGGTAAAGATGACTGCGGTGCGTGCGGCTCCTGCGGTTCGTCTACGTCCTCGTTCACCTTTAAGTTAATATACCATTGACGATCATTTAAGTTTTTGTCTTACCATAATCATAAGTGATTGAGTTTATTACCAGATTAGCCAAATATGTAGTAAACACTAGTCACAGTAGCTCGTATTTATTTGTAGACATTAAAACTTCGTGTTCAGTGGCAGACTTAACCCATTAGACGTTTTGACATCCTAATTGATATATTTTTACCCCCTATTTCTAAATCAACAGGTATATTTTATAAAAAATAATTATATTTTTGTTTCTTCACATTCCTGTAAATAAAACTATTATATATTCTGCCGTTCCCTTGGCTCCTCAGTGGAATACGTGAGGACTGTTGTCGGGAAGGAGTTGGCGTTACTGAAAGGTCATTCGTTCTACTCTGGTGCCAGGAGTGCCTCCACCAACCAGTGGCGCTGCACCAGGTGGGCTAGATGCCGTGCCAGGTTCACCACTGACTCCGCCGGGAGAATTGTATCAGCTCTGCTTGACCACAACCATGAAGCACCTAAGTTGTTGGTGCATCAGGGTGTGCTGTATAGGGTGTAGCTTTTCTTCCTTTATTTTAACTTGATATGTTTCAGTTTTTTTTTACCCGTTATTATATGTGTCATGCTGACTGACACTTAATCTAACCACTGTCTAAGCGTCAGAAATCCAGTACCACAATTCAGAATGATTTGAACAAATGAGTTATTTTTTTAATCTTTGAAAATGTTTCGTTTCGTGTTGCTTAAAATGTTTGTAACCGTAAATATTTATTAATCGCTAATAAAATTTACAAATTAACAACCATGGTTTTGAATTTAACTTTAAACAACCTGTAAACAACTCACAAGCTATAGACATAAAAGTTTATGCCATTAATAACACAATATATTTTTTTTCCTTCACAGTTAAATGGTATAAGAAGACAAATGGAAAAGAGATAGCCATACTAGAGGGGTACACGTTCTGTCTAAAAAACAGTGTTAGTAAGTCAACGGATATGTATGTATGCTCCATAGGAAGCAAATGCAATGCTCGCTTCGTCGTTACAAAGGACAGGAAGTTCATGAAATCTAGTCATCTGGTACATCAGCATCCAACTAGTCATTATATTATTCGTGACGGTGTATATTTTAGAGTGTAAGAACCATTAGACATGTTTTAACGATATCTGTTTTTAGTAACGGTATCTGTTTAAAATTTCAATGTAATACTCAATATATTTCGAAAATCGCTCTTGCTGATCGAAATTCGATGAGCGATGGCAATGCTCGAAATACCAAAATGTAAGAGATTAATCACGTGATAGAGTTAGATTATGTATAATTTATGTAAACCGTTGCTGCATGATACTTACTGTGCCTTGTGACAGACAGTAAAGTACGTGCTCAAACATTTTGTTAGCACCTTTTGTTGTTTTCTTTTTTACTAACACTGGAATTAAGATATTAACTTACACAAATCAGTTTAAAAATGATAACACTGACCTAAACGTAAGTATAAGTCACAGTTTAGTTTCTTTTTTATTTCAAAATTTTAAATCAATAGAGTTTATTTTCAATAATTCTGTTGTTTTACTGGATTCCAGCCAATTTGCAACACTTATGATGCCAAAATTTAAAAGTGTCATTTTGAGTTATGAGACTCGTAACTGGCTTTCAAGATTTTTAGTAAGACAAGTTTTTTTTCAACCAAAGTAAAAATACGTACTATATTTTTCTGAATTCTACCAAAATGTGAATCTAGGCAAGTGACATTTCAACAACGGAAGCGTCACAATAGGGATTGCAAAAATGTCAAAAAATTATGGAAATGCCAAGCGCTGTCGAAATGTCACGATTTTTTTTCATTTTGACATTTCAGCCATCGCCATCGCTTATCGTATGGAACTTTGTCTGGAGCATCAGGTAATTTTTCAGAGTAATTAGATGAATCTTTTATTTTCTAGCAGTCAAATGGTACCGAAAGCAGTCTGGGAAAGAGATAGCCATCCTTCAAGGACATACTTTTTGTCTTCACAGTCGTCAGAAGTACACCGATTCGTACACATGCTCATTTGGAAGAAATTGCAGAGTTCGCTTCGTCATTACAAAGGACAGGCAGATTGTAAAATCCAGTCATCTGAAGCACACTCATCCGCCTCCTACTTTTATAATTCGTAATGGCCTGTATATAAGAACCTAAGAAAGGTTTTTGGATTTATAGAAAATCACTTTTGATACATGTTGATCGGTATGTAATAAATTTGATTATCGTTGGGTTAAAAATATTGATAAATGAACATGGTTTGATTAAGTATTGATTTATTATTTTATAATTAAATTCTTGTAATTCGCGGCGCTGCAAACATTTGTAAAGATCAGAGTATAGAGTTGTGTTTCCGCGAACCGGAGGACGCAACGTTGGCAGGTCTTCCTCTAGGTGCGCTGATGACCTGGTTAAGGCTGAATCTGGTGGGTGTGAGACATACAAGCCCGATCAGTGTGGCGCTTGGGGCAGGCCTAAGCCCAGCAGTTGACGACTGTCGGCTGAAATGATGATGATGAGCTAAGAGAGAAGTCTGTCCATTTCCAAAGCCATCGGTTAAGTTAAGGTTCTAACATTACTAGCATAATTTGTTTAGTTATACTTTGCTACTAAATCACTTATGTTTTGTGAACAAGTTATATCTGTTTTCTAGGAATATGCTTACCTGAAATGAATATTTTTTAAATATGATTTTTCTAAAGATAAATGTGTATCTGGGTAGTGCTGTACGACTTCGACATAAGATCGGAACGTTTTATGGGCCTTTTGATGCAATAATTCCCATATGTTTTAAATAATTAATTATTTTAATGTTAAAGACAAATAAAATATAGCTAAATTCCTTATTTATTTTATTGCCAAGGTCAGGTTATTTTCGGTATCTGTCAGCAGGGGTAACGTTGGTTGCTCTTCATATTCAATTCATTCTCATTAGTAATTCAACGTCGACAGCCATTTACGGCATCATATATTATGTCGATCACGATATAGTGGCTGATGTTCTGTTGAAGCCTTCAACGGTGACGGGCTCCAACAACTTCTGTACTGCACCACCAGACATCGACCACGACCTCCTACCCGCGGTGATACGGGGCAGTCATTGCAATTGCAATCCACGCGACGATCACGCTCACGCATATTTCTTTCTGTCGCAATTGTATTGTTTAAATGTGAACTTTATGGGTGTACCTGTTGTCTCTATATTGTGCCGTGAATATTGTAATTATTGTATCTGTGAAGCTCATTGTCACTGTTCGCCTTCTAAACTATTTAACTATTTTCTCTTCTACGTGGGAAACAATATATCACGGGAATTTAACGCGATGATTTCGATTTTTATTTACCTATTTCACCCGATGTTTCGGCCGTGTTGCAACGACCGTGGTCCCGGGCACAGATAAAATAAAACTACGTTATGGTACAATGGTGTCTCGGTGTACTGGCTCCGTTGGGGCAGAAAATTCTTCCTCTACCCTCACATTTCTATACACAACACTGACCTTGTCCTTAATCTGTAAGTTCGCCGACTGCACAAAACGGGGTAATGTTTTTCGAATCACTGGATTCCATGCCGCGGATAATTTGTAACCGTCATCCCGATTGCACGTTTTGTGTTTTTTAATTTCAATCGCTTCACGCACAATTGTTGAATAGAAGTGGCGTTTCGTGGAGAGGACTTGTGGACGATGAAATTCGATCCAGTGATTGCTGCCACCTTCTAATAGGTGTTCTGCAATCGCCGACTTATAACCGATTTTTTACACTGAACTGAACTTCCGGTTTTTTATATATACACGTCGGGACAAAAGGTGACCAGCATAGTGGGCACACCAAAGGATGTACTGCCGTTTCAATCACCGGGTATTTATAAAATCAACTGCAGCTGCGGTAGTTCCTACATAGGCCAGACTAAGTGGACTGTAGCTGAAAGTGTCAAAGAACATATCGCCGCTGTAAAAAAACCGGCAGTTCAATAAGTAGGTGATTGCAGAACACCTATTAGAAGGCGGCAGCAGTCACTGGATCGAATTTCTTCGTCCACAAGTTCTCTCCACGGAACGCTATTTCTATTCAGGAATTGTGCGTGAAGCGATTGAAATTTAAAAAAAACACAATTTTTCAATAGGGATGACGGTTACAAATTATCCGCGTCATGGAATCCAGTGATTCGAAAAACATAACCTCGTTTTGTGCAGACGGCGAACTTACAGAATAAGGACACGGTCACTGTTGTGTGTAGAAATGTGAGGGTAGAGAAAGAATTGTTTGCCCCAACGGAGCCAGTACACCGAGACACCAGTCTACCCGGTCGTTGCAACACGGCCAAAACATCGGGTGGAATAGGTAAATAAATAATCGAAATCATCGCGTTAAATTCTAGTGATATATTGTTCCTCAATTATGAAACGCGAAATTTTTAAGTTAATATATTTTCTACGTGTTTTGTGTGCTGGACATTACAAATTGTGGGTACCCACATGATACTTTTATTGCGTAATCTATCTTCACAAACCACGTACTTAAAGAAGCCTGTCTGGTAAATGTTTAGCCTTTTTAAACCCTGTATAATGATTCAATTATTTGCTGTGCTTAATATGATTTGTTTCATTTCAGTCGTTTGGTACCCAAAGGAGAATGGAAGAAAAATAGCTGTGTTACAAGGATACACGTTCGGTACTGATGGCAGGACACAGTCAACCTATAAATTTAAGTGCTCAACTAGCAGGCAGTGCAAAGCTCGCTACACTACCACAATGTGTGAAGGAATCATCAAATCATGTTATTTAATACACAATCATCCACCTCCTAAGTTTCAAATACGTAATGGTATTTTTATTAAACTTTAAAAACTCCTTCAAAAGTTTACTTATGAGAACGCTAAATGGTAACGGAACTGTGGTGAACGGTATTTTGACTGCTATCGAAAACTTGCTTATTTTGGATGAGTACTTATTTTAAGTAGGTATATAACAAACATACAAATTGGTAAAAATTACAATATCAATGCCTTTTTTGATATTTTCAAATTATATTTTCTCTAGGTTTTGAGATATCTAATGAAAATAAGCCCGTCAAATACCATATTGAATTAATCTTTGCAAGTTCTAAATTGTATGAAAATAGAAAAAGAGTTCTTTGTCTAGCAGTGGGATAAGATGACTCTAGATTAGACTGATGTTAGGGCAAAATTTTGACAGAATATCGCTTTGGCTTCGATCATCTTTCGAGTTTTAAGTACTCGTATTTGTGGCAATTAAGGCATTGAAACTAGATTAGAAGTAGTTAGGTGTATTTTTTTATAGATACATTGTAATTGTTCTTTATTTTGGTGGTCTAATGATCTATCCGAAAATCTTTTGAATTAGAATGTTAAATAAATGAATATGAAATTTCAAATACGGTTGTTTTATTTTTAAACAAACTCAGATATTTTTTAAAGAGATTTTTGCTGTTTTCGTTGCTTAATATTAATTTTTAATTTTCCACAGTTGAATGGTACCGAAAACCAACCGGGAAAGAGGTAGCTTTGGTACAGGGATACACATTCTGTCTTGACGGTCGAAATAAAAACACAGTTAAATATAAGTGCACTCAGGTCGGCAAATGCAGGGCACGCTTCGTTATCACAAACGACAGAAAACATATAACATCCAGTAATTTGGAACACACTCATCCGCCTTCCTCATATATAATACGGAACGGTATCTATATTAAAATATAGAAACCACATCGCAAGTTTACACAAGAAAAGACCTGCATAAAGCTGAATGGCGTGTCTATCATTATATTGTACAACATGCTCGTATTAGGCTAAACAGTGTAACAATTTGTAGACCCACAAATAAACAAGCCTTATTTTGTTGGACCGTAGCAAGTGCGCTCTGTAGTTTTTGCCTACCTCCAGGAGAAAAGGGCATTGGTTTATTATGTATCTTATTTTTTAGCAAATTGGATAGTATTTTCAATTCCAACGAGTACAAAAAAAAATTGATAGGCTCGCGTTTCACCACTGTGCGATGATGTGGTCGACGGTGAAAAGATTCTTGTAAATGTATATCAAGCGTAACAAATATTAGATTGAATAGTGAAAAGATAATTCTTTGGTTGTATAACTTTCTGTTCGACTGTACGTTTGTAAAATTAATTAATAATTATTTTAATAAAGATCTTGGTTACTTTTTGATTATTATGCCACTGTTTATTTAATTATTTTTAGATAAATAACTTTATTAACTTTAGCAATGTGAAATGTAACAACTTAGTTAACCAATAGCACTGTCACAGCCACAGTTGTCCCAGTTGTTTATCTACTTTTTGTCTTACAGCCACCTACATTTATATTTACATAAACTCACGCCTCTTTCCCATGGGGTAGGCAGAAACTACAGAACGCCACCTGCTACGATCCTTACATACTTCTTTTGCTTCACTCACATTCATACATCTAGTCATACACACACGCCGGTTATGAGTACTGCGCACCTGGCCTTTTTTAAGAACATCACCTATAAGGTCTATGTATGTCTTTCGAGGGCGTCCCCTCCCGGCGTTTCCATTCACGTCTGCCTTGTAAATACATTTCGTTAGTCGCCTTTCATTCATCCTCTCAACATGGCCAAACCATCTTAACATACTCTTTTCAATTTTAGTCACTACATCTTCTTTTAAACCAAAACGTTGTCTTATTACCTCATTTCTCAACCTATCATTTAAAGATACACCACACATACTTCGCAAGGAGCGCATTTCGACTGCATTAATCCTACTTTCATGTCTTTTTTGCCATATCCACCCTTCACTTCCATACATAAGTTTAGGCACCAGCACGCTGTTGTGAACAGCGAGTCGAGCTTCTGGAGACATCGACTTGCTGGTCACAACCTCATTTATTTATTTATTTTTATAACAATTACTTGCTGTACTTACAGTTTGCACCAAAGCGTACAGCAAGCCACCACTACACATATAATAACACTTATAAACTAAAAAACCTAATACCTCATGTATAGCACTATTCACTTTATTCCCTGCATTCACTCTCCTTTCCACATCCTCTTCAATCTTTCTATCCCTTGTGAACATACTGCCCAGATATACAAACTCGTTCACTTGCTCCACACTCTTATCATTTATTTTCACATCACACTCCGATATATCGTTTTCTCTTTCAAACACCATTACCTTAGTCTTGTTCACATTTATACTCATGCCTTTTAACTTAAAAGCTTCATTCATCACAGTCTCTTGCAACTTTTCTGCTGACGATGCAAGTAGAACTTGATCATCTGCATAGAGAAGGTGTTTGACAGGCAAATCATTAATTCTCAATCCGCATTTATGCTCTTTCAAATCCATCAGACAACTATCCATTTACAAGTTGAACAGCCACGGTGACGCTACACAGCCCTGTCTAACACCCCTTGAAATGGAAAACCAGTCCGTATACGCCCCATTAATCCTAACACAAGCACTGGAATCCCTATATAGAGATTTCATTGCTCGTACCAAGTGCCAGTTTACACCGTACCCGGATAGCGTCGACCACAGTTCATCCCTCCACACACTGTCATAGGCCTTCTCCAAGTCAACGAAAGCTTAGTAGACTTTTTTGTGCTTTGCAAGATGTTTTCAGCTATACTCTTACAGCCACAATGCAATCATAATAGGGTTTCTTCAAATATAAACAAGACGACGTTCTAAAAGCTATCAAAGAAATAAACAAACGGTGGTGCGGTAAGAGAAACATGCCGTAAATATATCATTCCTCGTTCAACAATACATTATAAATTTAAGAATAAAAATGCTGTAGAAAGAAAAAGGGGCCTCCCACTGTTCTGACTGCTCAAGAAGAATCTCTGCTTGAATCCTGGTGTAGGCAACTCATTTTGCATTACCGCTGTATTTATTGTCTATGTCTATTATGTTGTCTTAGCTGTAGAATTATATTGTTACCTGTGGCATGCGAGCTGGCAGCCTCGCATTGCGCCGTTATTGCTGTCATTGTCGCCCTTATGCGAGGGTCCATACCATACCGTCCTTGTTGCTCTGTCGCCAACGTTGCCACTCTTAGTAACGCCACGACCAGCGCCGGCGCAGGGCACAAGCCAGTCGCCAGATATATGATTTGCGAGTATGACGCGACCCTGTTTGCTCCATTGTCGTGATGTGAACCCTGTTTTGCTTCGGCTCTAAGCCCCGTATAGTATTTAAGTAGTTCTATTTGTTCTGGGTTTGTGTAATGTGGTGTATTGTTATGTGTGTAAAATAAATGCCACGAGTTTGCCAGTAATTTGGTATTGCATTTCATTGTGTCTAAAATAATCCAGTCCTCATCGCAAAACCTGGATAACAGCAATGGCTAAAAAGGGGTTTCCAGTTAGTAAAGAAATGCTTTTTCAAAGTGTCAGAGATATCATTAAAGAAGACAACTGGCCAAAGCAATACTGCAGGCCGAACCTGGTTTAGCAGCTTTAAAAAAAGGCACCAAGTAATAGATATTCTTCTCTTGGAATCTAGCAAAATAGCCAGAAGTGTAGTAACAGAGACTGCTTTAAGAACATGGCATGCAAATTTTAAGGATTATTTTTGAGTCGCTGAAAGTCTCAAAATCGGTATCCCGGATACTAAGTATTTCCCCACATAAATACAATTTAAAATAAATAGTGCTTAGTTGAAACAAGTACATTAAGTTAAGGTCCTAACAATACTAACATGATATTGGTTTTAAACCTTTATTTTTTTACTTTTATTATTAGTTATGTTAGGCCTCGGTCTCGAATTTTGCGGGCAGCGGAGCGGCAGCGGCGGCGGCGCGGGAGAGCTCCCGCCGCGCCGCTACCGCGCCGCTGTTTTCGAGTCTCGGTCCATTTGACGATACGCATAAGATCCTGCCGCTCCCGCTCCGCTGCCGCCGCCGCACCGCTGCCCGCGGAATTCGAGACCGAGGCCTCACGGTGTAGGTCATTTATATAGAGAGTTTCTCTAAAATAAAAAATAGAAATATTATATATTTCGAATTGATGTTGTTATTTTAAGCTGGTTTATATAGACTTTTTATAATTCCTGTATGACTGTTTTCATTTTCCAAAATCATATATTTTTTAAACTGCCTTTTCCCAGTCGTATGGTGCCGAAAGCCGAATGGAAAAGTGATAGCCGTGGTGCAAGGATACACCTTCTGTCTTGATTATAGAATGCAGACAACTGACAAATATATGTGCTCTTCAGGTAGAAAATGCAAGGCTCGATTCACAATTACAAAGGACAGAGAGCTCATCAAATCATGTCATCTGGAACATAATCATCCGCCTTTTTCGTACATAATACGAAATGGAATTTATATAAAACTTTAAGTAACATGTTTTATATGTGTTACTTCAAAATGTTTTTACAATATGGTTTTTGGTTTCGATATTTTTCTATTATATTAGTACTCAAATGTAAAGTGAATACCTAACTAATAATTGAATTTGTATATAATTAAACTAAACCTGTTAACATCTGAAAAATGTTTTATTTTGATCAGTCAGTTATTTCATTAGGCAAATTTTTATCTTGAAAATAAAAATTAACTTTTTTTTATTTTCGTCGCTAAAATTTGCTTCTTTAATTTTCTAAGAATAGTTTTTTTTGCAGTTAAATGGTACCGAAAACAGAATGGGAAAGAGATAGCCATGGTAGAAGGATACACATTTACTATTGATCGTATGAATGATTCAACGTATAATTACAAGTGCTCCCTAGGCAAGTCATGTAAAGCTCGCTTCACCATCACAAAAGACAGAAGTTACATAAAATCCTGTCATCTGGAACACCAGCATCCGTCTCCTAAATTTGTAATACTCAATGGTGTTTATATAAAAATGTAAGAACAACTTTCTAAAAAGCACGCCTTTTCTTCAACTCACGTCTTACTCAATATTGGTTTTACACGTACTTTTTCTTGAATCTCCGATACAAAATTGCAATAATCAGACTTTTATACATCATCATCTGCCTCCCCTTGTCTCATGTTGTGGTCGGCGGAACACGTTTTCTTCTTCCATACCGTCTTGTCCACCGTCAACCGCTATCACTGACTCCCTTTCCGTTCATATCACTTCTCACACAGTCAGAAAACAATAACACGAAATAATTCAGTTGATATTTCCTGTTAATTTTTAAAAATAAAATGATTAGTTATAGAAAAACTATTTTATTTAACGGGAGTATACTGTGACCATTAGGCAAAAGTCACAAAAAAATTACTAACACATGATGTAAACAAGCATGATGGTCATCGCTTAACGATCATATCCGAACTACGCTGGACGAAACCGAACGTCTCGAGACGAAAGCAATACGCCGTTGCGTATAAAGCAACTGACCCTAGTGCCAGGTTGACCCGACTCTATACCGAAGACATCCTGGACATAGGTCTGTACGAGATTAGGGTGGCCCTGAAGTAGCTTAACCAGGCGTAGGGTGATGACGGAATATCGTCCATGTACTGTTCTGGTTTTGAAACATTTCCAATTACATTAATTCTCTCAATTTTCGACTATATAAATTCGATAAAATTTCGAATTAAAAACCAAGGTTAACATGAAAACGCTGAACAAACTTCATTCAAAGTTATTTTACTTCAAATAATTTCAGGACGTTTTTCGAGCAATCTTCAAGGTTTTTGATGTAGTAGGCGTTTTGAGTGCCAATTGGTACGTTCGCATTCGCATCTCAGTGGCAATCTGTCACAAACATCTCTTATTTCCTTATATCTTGACATGCTTTCGAAATTGTTTGTCACAGAGAGGACATTGCGTCTAAAATATAAATGTTTAAATAAGGTCTTCTGATTTGTAACTATCTAAATATTGCCTTGTTTCTCAAACCATGACTATTATTAACTTGTATTTAATTGTTTAATTTTATAGTCCAATGGTACCGAAAACAGAATGGGAAAGAGATGGCTATGATACAAGGATACACATACAGTATTTACGGTCGAAGTAAGACAACCGATGCGTATAGGTGCACCATCAGCAGAACATGTAAAGCTCGCTTCGTCATCACAAAGGACAGAGAGATCAAGTCATGTCATCTAGAACATAATCATCAGCCTCCTAAGTGTATAATACGCAATGGTTATTATATAAAAATGTAAGACAAACGCTGACGATACTGAAAACCGGCAATAGCAGACGTATTCGCCAAACAGGAACAACGTCCGTGTACTGTTTTGGTTTGAATCAATATTCGATCATATAAATTCGATCTGGCAATATAAAAAACAAATTTAATATAATTAAAATGCTGAACGAACAACATTCAAAGTTATTATATTACTAATATTGACAGGTTGTTTTATAGCAATCTATAAGGTATTTTATGAAATTTGAAGTTTTTCTTCTTTTAGTTCTCATAAATCCTGAAACAATAAACGAATTTTATTTAAACTTCATGTTGTTAAAGTTCTGACGGTATTTCTTTATTTGTATTTTAAGGTATGTTCGCAGTCGCAACCTGTCAGTTGCAACCTGTCACAAGTCAACTCTATGTCTTGACAAGCTTTTGACATTGATTGTCACCAATATGACATTGCGACTGGGATTTTAATGTTTTTTAAATAAGACAATTGACCTAAACCTAGCCCTCTGGTTTATAACTATTTAAATATTGCCTTGTTTCTCAAATTATGAATGTTATTAACATGTATCAAATTGTTTATTTTTTATAGTCGAATGGTACCGAAAACAGAATGGGAATGAGATAGCCATGATACAAGGATACACATATGGTATTGACGGTCGAAGTAAGACAACCGATACGTATAGGTGCACCATCAGCAGAACATGTAGAGCTCGCTTCACCATCACAAAGGACAGAGGGTACATCAAGTCCTGTCATCTGGAACATAATCATCAACCTCCCAAGTTTATGATACTCAATGGTGTTTATATAAAGATGTAAGAACCGCAAACAGGTAACTAGAAACTGGCAATAGCAGTATCGAAGCCGCCACACCAGCTCTTTGTTTGTGTTTGTATGAGATTAGGATGGCCCTGAAGCAGCTTAACAAGGTGTTGGGTGATGACGGAATTACGTCCGTATACTGTTTTGGTTTCGATAAATTTTCGATTACCTTTTAAATTTAATAAAATCTATACTAATATAATATTATAAAGCTGAAGAGTTTGTTTGTTGGTTTGAACGCGTTAATCTCAAGAACTACTGGTTGGAATTGAAAAATTATTTTTGTGTTGGATAGTCCTTTTATCGAGGAAGGTTATACGTTATATAACATCACGCTGCGACCAATTGGAGCGGAGTATAAATGAAAAATGTTGCACAAACCGGCAAAAATATTCGTTTTTGAGATTTCCGTCGCGTGGGCTGCGTAAACGGCTTAATAGCCCCTACAAGTTTCACGAGCCAAAAACTGTTGTTTTTCAGCAAAAATGTCTCAATAACTACAAGATATATTATAAAAAAACATAATGACAACAATAAAAACGACACAGGTCCGTCGTCTACAAGCCCTTGAGCGAGACTGTCACTGAAATCTGAATGGGTCGCGCGAGCGCAACATTTTTTTATAAGTTGAAATACAATAAACTTTGAAAAACAAAATTGATGGCTTACTAGTATACTATATGCCCAGTCCATACCATTCTTTGCAGAGTATTATCCGCCACCAGTAAGCAGTTATCAAAAATATGTAATGTATATTTACTAGATAACTATGTGACGCAAAAATTTGCATTTAAAGATTTATTATTGTATATTTATCTATTATAGTATATTTATCTTGTAGATATTGAGAAATTTGAATTGAAAAAGTAGCTGTTTTCTGTTTTTAGCTCGTGAAACTTGTAGGGGCTCTTAAGTTACGCAAATATCATGTATGATAGAATCGTTCCTCTTTAAAAGTAAAAAAAAAAGTCCGCGCAGGATATCTCTATCTTTTAAGATTGACTCACTATAACAATTTTAATATTATATTAATCAACATCTATACTAATATTATAAAGCTGAAGAAGAGGTTGTTTGTTTGTAGGGTAGTTAGGGTAGGTAGGATAGGTTAGGGTAGGTAAGGTAGCTAGGGTAAGTAGGGTAGGTAGATAGACAGTTGACGGGAGCGAAGCCGCGGGGGTCAGCTAGTCTATACTAATATTATAAAGAGGTAAAGTTTGTGAGTTTGTGACGTTGTAAGGGGTAATCTCTGGATCTACTGAACCGATTTTGAAAATTCTTGCACCGGTAGAAAGCTACATTATTCCTGAGTGTCATAGGCTATAAAATATTTTCAAAAAAAATAGAGATCCTTATGAAAATTGCAATAATGTAACCCAAGGTAGCAAAATGTTGTCTGTAAAACACATTATTTGGCGTGCGCTGAGAAAACTATTGATGATAGATACAAATTAGTAGGTAGGGTAGGTAGGATAGGCAGGTTAGGCAGGGTAGGCAGAGTAGGCAGGGTAGGCAGGGTAAGCAGAGTAGGCAGGGTAAGCAGAGTAGGCAGGGTAGGCAGGGTAGGCATGGTAAGCAGAGTAGGCAGGGTAGGCAGGGTAGGCAGGATAGGCAGGTTCGGCAGGGCAGGCAGGGTAAGCAGAGTAGGCAGGGTAGGCAGGGTAGGTAAGATAGGCAGTGTAGGCAGGAAAGGCAGGGTAGGCAGGGTAGGCAGGGTAGGCAGGGTAGGCCGGGTAGGCAGGGTAGGCAGGATAGGCAGGGTAGGCAGGAAAGGCAGGGTAGGCAGGATAGGCAGGCTAGGCAGGAAAGGCAGGGTAGGCAGGGTAGGCTGGGTAGGCTGGGTAGGCAGGGTAGGCATGGTAAGCCGAGTAGGCAGGGTAGGCAGGGTAGGCATTGTAAGCAGAGTAGGCAGGGTAGGCAGGGTAGGCAGGGTAGGCAGGATAGGCAAGGTAGGCAGGATAGGCAGGGTAGGCGGGAAAGGCAGGTTAGGCAGGGTAAGCAGAGTAGGCAGGGTAGGCAAGATAGGCAGGGTAGGCAGGGTAGGCAGGATAGGCAGGGTAGGCAGGAAAGGCAGGAAAGGCAGGGTAGGCAGGGTAGGCCGGGTAGGCAGGGTAGGCAGGTTAGGCAGGGTAAGCAGAGTAGGCAGGGTAGGCAGGGTAGGCGGGTTAGGCAGGAAAGGTAGGGTTGGCAGGAAAGGCAAGGTAGGCAGGGTAGGCTAGGTAGGCAGGATAGGGAGGGTAGGCAGGATAGGCAGGGTAGGCAGGAAAGGCAGGGTAGGCAGGATAGGTAGTGTAGGCAGGGTAGGCTGGGTGGGCAGGGTAAGCAGAGTAGGCAGGGTAGGCAAGATACGCAGGGTAGGCAGGAAAGGCAGGGTAGGCAGGAAAGGCAGGGTAGGCAGGATAGGTAGGGTAGGCAGGGTAGGCTGGGTAGGCAGGGTAGGCAGGGTAGGCAGGGTAGGCAGGGTAGGCATGGTAAGCAGAGTAGGCAGGGTGGGCAGGATAGGCAGGATAGGCAGGGTAGGCAGGAAAGGCAGGGTAGGCAGGAAAGTCAGGGTAGACAGGGTAGCCAGGGTAGGGGCAGGGTAGGCAGGGTAGGTAGGGTAGGCAGGGTAGGCTGGGTAGGCAGGGTAGCCAGGGGTAGGCAGGATAGACAGGGTAGGAAGGGTAGGCAGGGTAGCCAGGGTAGGCAGGATAGGCAGGTTAGGCATGGTAGGCAGGGTAGGCAGGGTAGGCAGGGCAGGCAGGGTTGGCAGGGTAGCCAGGGAAGGCAGGGTAGGGGCAGGGCAGGCAGGGTCGGCAGGGTAGGCATGGTAGGCAGGATAGGCAAGGTAGGCAGGGTAGGCAGGGTAGCCAGGGTAGGTAGGCAGTTGACGGGAGCGAAGCCCCGAGGGTCAGCTAGTTTTGATATAAAAACAAATTAAAATAAATAAAATGCTGAGTCAACTACATTAAAAGTTATTTTTATTTTCAATGTATTCACAATAGTTTTTCTGACGACCTACAAGGATTTTTATAAAGTTTGAAGTTTTTCTTTTTTTCCTTCTCACAAATCCTAAAACAAATGAATTTATTTTGAACCCTATTAGATAGTTATCTTATTTTGATCAATATCAAGATATTTGTTATTTGCATTCTACAAGATTGGTTTTGAGTTTAAATTCATGTCATTCTAATTAATCCCTAATTCTAATTTGTACAGCTGTTTTATGAATTTTGACCGATTTTAAAGTGTATCGTTGATTTTTTTACAGCGCAATGGTGCCGGCAACAAAATGGGAAAGAGATAGCTATTATAAACGGATTCACTTATGGTATTGATGGTCGGAATAAGTCAACCGATATGTTTAAGTGCACCATCAGCAGGAGATGTAGAGCTCGCTTTTCCATCGCAAAGGACAGAGAGTTCATGACATCCTCCCAACTCAAACACAATCATCCGCCTCCAAAGTTTTTAATACGTAATGGTATTTATTTCAGAATTTAAGATCAATTTCACAAGTTTACCTAAGATAATCTAGATTATTAAGTAATTTTGAATTAAGTATTATGTCAATTGAAAATGTTCACAGAAAACTGATTTGGTTGCGATCAAATTTCAATTACTGAAAAAATAAAAGATTATTTTATCTCATGTGTGACCTACTATAAATATTTTAGCAATGTTATTGCGACAAGTCTAGTCGAGGTCTATTCATTATTCTATTACCAAAAATAATAAGAATCAACTAATATAAAATTAATAAATAAAAATGTTACTTAACCACAAGTTCTTGTCTTTTTGGAAGGTCTGTCGTTTTCATTAGGGTAATTTTTATTTCGGTGTCTGCGATGAAATGAATTTTAAGACCAAACCTTTGTCTTTAAAATTAATCTTATTCTTTTGAATCTATATATATGTGACGAATGACGTTTAATTGATAGTTTTATTCCTCAGTCACATTATTTTTTTTACTTCAGATACTGCATTGCTTAATGTATTTATTACAGTGAGATGGTACCGAACGCAGAATGGAAAAGAGGTAGCCTTGTTACTGGGGTACCGGTTCAGTATTAACAATATCAGGAAGTTGACTGCTTGTTATAGGTGCTCAGCAAAAGGCCAGTGCAACGCTCGCTTCGTCATTACAAAGGACAAGAAGTTTTTGAAATCCTATAATCTGGAACACAATCATCCACCCCCTAATTATGTGATACGTAATGGAATTTATGTAGGCCGGCGATATAAGAACAGGATAAATCGCAGAAATGATGAACAATTGACTATCCTGAAATACGCTTCTTGACTATTTCAAATGTTTATTGAGGTACGTGAAATTAATGTTACTTTATTTTGCAGGTGTCAGTTTAAAATAAATTAGTGAGAGCCTGACATCTGGAACACTGTCATGCCTATATATGTTGGTGTGAATGGTGTTCCAGAAAAATAAAAAATCCAAAATCTAGGAATAATTGCCCATTTTTATTTAAGAAAGAACGGCTTATGTAAAGTCTGTAATAAATCATTTGTTATTGACAGATAAATATGCGTTTCCTTCCTTCCGTCATCTAGTTACGCGTAAGTTACCTTGATTCAGGCTCTTGTTTCACCCGCCTTACTTGAGATTCGGGTTAGATCTCAGGCAATTGTTATTATTAACCTTCAGACATTTCATTTGATATTAAGCTGGTTATTGTCGTATTAAATAGCAATAGTTGCATTTCTTATTATATTTTTTTACAGTGAAATGGTACCGAAGGAAGAATGGAAAAGAGATAGCTATGTTACAGGGGTACACTTTCAGTGTGAACAAGCGAAGTATGTCGACTGATTTTTACGGGTGCTCAGTGGGAAGAAAATGCAAAGCTCGCTTCGTCGTAACAAAGGACAGGGAGTTTCTGAAATCCTATCAACTGGAACATAATCATCCACCACCTAAGTATGTAATACGTAATGGTATTTATATTAGGATTGATTGATTTAACTACTTATTGATGGACTTGACGTAAGAACCATACTAAGTGCCTAAATGTTTTTAAGACATTGCCAAGCGGTTGTTCGACACTTCGCGTCATCGCTGGACTTTTTTTCAGCCAAAGAATCAATATTCCAAAATGATTTTAAATTTATTATAGCTAAATATTACAAATATTCTTATAAATAAGACTTTCGTAATAAAGGACTATCAATATTTTTATCAAAAATCAATGTTATGTAAGCGTTAGTTTAAAATAAATTGGTGAAAGCCTGTAATTTGGAACACTGCCATTTTCCTTTACGGGTGTGGCTGGTGTTTCAGAAATTCAAGCAGGCAAGGCAAGGCGTTCCATATAAGATCCGAAAAATAATAATTTATTATTGTCTGAATAATATGCGTTTCCTTCAGTCATCTAGTTACGTATAAGATTAATCTTTAAATAATACCTAACATTACGGTCTGCTGGTACTTGGAACAGAGTTCAAGCCATTGGTAGTTTAGATCAAGAAGGCCAGAGTCAGGCATCTCCTAACAATACATGCTATATCGTGGAAAACTGGTCTTCTGGATATTGATTGCGGTTGGCTGGTTATTTTCGTATTTAATGGCAATATTGTAAAACTTTTGTGTTACAATTATGGTGTACAATAAAGTTAATATTCTATTTTTAACCCCTCGACATTGTTTTTGTTTAACATAAATAAATCACACTAATATTATAAAGGTGAAAGTTTGTGAGTGTGTTTGTGTGTGTTTGTATGTTTATTACATATTCATGCTCAAACGGCTGGACGGATCTGGATGAAATTTGCCACAGAGATAGATTATAGCCTGGAATAGCACATATAATACTTTTTATCCTGGGAATATGTTCCCTTGGGAAAATGTTCGACATACACGCGGGCGTAGCCGCTGGAAAAAGCATAATATAATTAGAAAAACCCATGAGGGCTTCAGTTTTTGTGCTCACCAATTGGCACTACTGGCGAGTAAGGTCCTTATTTTAGCTGTTAAACGTTATTATTACACGCATTGAAGCAAACTTTGAATTTAAATCATTTGCAATGCCGTAGAAGTGTGATTAAATATAAAATCGAGTATCCTGCAGTTTCGCGAACTCATTTGTTTAGAAAAAAAGTAGGATAACATTTTTCATAACATAAAACTATATAATAGTTAGTGGTTGGTAAAACCCGTACCTATCTTAAGGTCTATCCACACATATCAGGGCCGTGCCCGGGACGTGACAGGGCCGGGCCCAGGTATTGGAGCTGCGTCACTGGCCCTTGCACGGACGTTTGTGAACGAGTTCATATAAAATGTACACACCGGTATTTTTTTGAGCCCCTGACGGGGCACGGTCCGTCCACGTCCTAGGCACGGCCCTGATATGTGTGGACAGACCTTTAATCTCCCATATTTGGAAAATATTCGCAACAATAAAAAAGTAGTTGATAAACTCGGGCTTAAAGCCAAAAAACTACATTTGACATTTTGATGACCTCACTCAACACCAGCGTCCATAGCGGAAAATTAGAATATGAATATAAATAAAGTATTGTTTTTTCTTCAGTTCGATGGTACCAAAAGCAGAACGGGAAAGAGGTATCTTTACCAGAAGGTTACACATTCTGGTGTAATTGTCCAACAAATTCAACCGATGGTTTTGCATGCGCAGTAGGAAAAAATGCAAAGCTCGCTTCGTAACCACAAACGATAGGATACTCACAAAGACAAATTACACACAGTTTTTGTTTAGTTTTCTTAATTCTTTTTTTTTTTCAGTTCAGTGGTACCGAAAACATAACGGGAAAGAGATATCCATACTACAAGGATACACATTTGGGCTTGATCGTCGTAATAAGGCTACCGATGTGTATTGGTGCTCAGAAGGAAAAAAATGCAAAGCTCGCTTCGTAATCACAAAAGATAGGACACTAATAGAATCCTGGCTTCTGGAACACTGTCATCCACCACCTAAATATGTAATACGTGATGGTTTTTGTTTAGAAATTTGATATTTTACACTTTTGTGCGAAAAATTCAAATATCAAAATTAAAAAGGTGCTTTTATTTCGAACAAGGTCATATTTTGTTAAAGTTCTTAAATACTATTTTAATCGTTTATTAGGATATCCATTTATTTCTGTTGGCCACTGCTAATGTTTTGTGTTTGTATTTTCTTAATGGCACTTTAATTTCTTATAGTTCAATGGTACCGAAAAGATAACGGAAAAGAGATCGCCATAATAAATGGACACATGTTTGAGCGTGATGGTCGAAACAAGACTACCGATGTATATTGGTGCTCAGCAGGAATAAAATGCAGAGCTCACTTCGTAACCACAAAAGATAGGGCACTACTGAAATCTTGTTATCTGCAACATTCTCATCCACCACCTAATACGTGATGAGTTTTATTTAAAAAATTAGAAGGCAGGTTCTTAACACACGTGCGAAAAATTAAAATATCAGAATTGAAATGTGATTTTGTTTCGAACAATGTCATATTTTGTTAAGGTTTATTTTAACCACTTTATCTGTTTAATATGTTTTCAGTGCGCCACGACTGACAAGACTGTTCTTGTCGAGGCAATACATAAATATTGCCTCGACATCTCGCTATCTCCTCTGATCAATGATTTTGGTTAATTTTTTTAATATAAATTCTATTTTTTTACAGTTCAATGGTACCGAAAAGACAACGGGAAAGAAATAGCCGTACTACAAGGATACACATTTTGGCGTGATGGTCGAAACAAGACCACCGATTTGTATTGGTGCTCGGTAGGGCGTAAATGCAAAGCTCGCTTCATTACCACAAAAGGCACCCCAATAATGAAATCCTATCATCTGGAACATAATCATCCACCTCCTAGTTATATAATACGTAACGGTGTATATTTAAAAATTTAAAAATAATTTTATACGTTCATTTAATGTCGGTTCTACCAAGATGCAGCCAGCACTTCATACATTCAACTTTCACACTTGTCACTTGCCTTGTGTGAATGCGAGTAATAAAAAAAATAAACAAAAGTTTTTTTATTTCGAAAAACAGAATCTATTAACATTATATATATGCACTTTTATGTAAGTATGATTTCTATCCCCTGAAGTCAAGATAAAACATTTTATTTTCTAGTTATTTTGTTTAATTGTTACCTAAGCTGCAAACATTACGTTGCTTTTTTATATGTTCACAATATATGACACGAAGAAGATGAAGATATTATTATGCATTTTAATAGTAATTTGTTGTCAACAGTTACATGGTACAAGAGTGGAATCGGGAAAGAGATGGCCATTTATTTATTTATTAACTTTAACATAACACGGCAAAGACCAATTACATTAGTTAAAGATGCGTTTAAAAAAAACAAAAATTATAATAAAAACAAACAAAAATTATAGTTATCTATACTTCTATACTAATATTATAAAGAGCAAAGATTTGTATTTTTGTATGTAACGATTAAACTTAAAAACTACTGGACCGATTTCAAAAAATATTTCACCGTTGGGAAGCTAAACTATCGCCGGGTGACATAGGCTACTTTTTATCCCTGTATTCCCACGGGAACGGGAATTATGCAGGTGAAACCACGAGGCGTCCGCTAGTCTATAATAACACGGCAGTCATACGAGTATGCTCATCTCACAATACTCCAGACATACAGACATGATTTTCTTCCATTTGTCCGCGAACACATCAGAATCGGGTTTAGCATCCAAGATAGCGTTAATGCGGAGAGTGTTCGAGGGATGGGAGACTGGGCTCGAGCGACGGTTCCACTCTCCGGTACGGCGAACAATCTGTGCCTCCTGCTGCGTCTATAATTGACTGGGGCAACAAGGTGGGATAGCTCGTCGTGTAGTTCAGAAGCATCAGTTTCCCCGTGAATGATTTTACACATACTTATCCTTCTAACCTTGAGAGAATTCGAGCTTAAACAGCCTAAGAGGAAGTGAGATAGGTATAAGAATGGATAATATCCATATAGACGCATATACAGATACCTCAGAAAAGCTTTCTGGACCTTTCCAAGAGTCGTGTGTACTTCTTTTCACGAGGGTTCCAGACACATGCACTAGACTCCAGCTTACTGCGAACTAGTACATTCGATTTAATCGCACTGATGTTCTTGAAATCTTTAGC
Organism: Orthosia cruda; assembly: GCA_964057195.1. Lineage (NCBI taxonomy): Eukaryota > Metazoa > Arthropoda > Insecta > Lepidoptera > Noctuidae > Orthosia > Orthosia cruda. The sequence goes on from OZ059829.1 coordinate 41,170,581, forward strand.
ATTGCTTAGAATGAAACCTAAACGCCCAAATTAATCTTTTGCTACCAATTCTATATGATTGTGGAATTTTAGTCTCATGTCAAAAGTGACACTCAGATCCTTCATTCCACTTATCCTGGTAGTCGTGTGATTCATTTTGTAAGCAAAATCGATAGAGTGTCGTGCTCGAGTAAAACTCAGGACGTAACATTTGGAAGAGTTAAATTCCGTTTTGTTTGCCATGCTACAAGGATATATATTATGTCGAAAAAACCAAAGCATGATCACGAATATCATGCTCTATAGGAAGTGAAAGCAAAGCTCGTTTCAGCATCACTGAAGACAGAAAAGAAATAAAATTATGCTGTGCAGTCGAAGGATACATATTCGCAAGCTAGCTGACCAAAACCTGATGTATCCCCCGACTGCACAGCATGAGGTTTTTCTTGTTTCGTCTTTTTAGTTCGCTTCTTAAGCAGTCGAGTTTTAGTTTTTTTTTATTTAGAGCTTTTTAGTTAACATTTTTTTTGAATTAGGTACATTTAAACATATAAGTGTTATATATTTCTGAAATCACCTCGAACCTTTATTTTGATACCCCATACGATGGGTTGTTGACAGCCAGTGACACTCACAAGGTTAACACGAATCGATTGACGTAAGAATCATCAAAATCGGCCATTGCGTTTGGTATCTAGAACGCCACATAGGAACATATATACATAGACTGATAAACACATTACCCTCCTTCTGCAGTCGGGTACTTAACCATTAACCATGTGAAAACAAAAAAGATATGTATTTTAAGTTTATTGTCAACAGTTAAATGGTTCAAGAGTGGAAACGGGAAAGAGATAGCCATGCTACAAGGATACACATTTTCTCGTAACACCCAAAGCTTGACAACATATTTGTATTCGTGCTCTGTGGGAAGAAAATGCAAAGCTCGCTTCAGCATCACTAAAGATGGGAAAGAAATGAAAACCTGTTATCCGGAACACAATCATCCACCTCCTAGTTATATAATACGTAATGGTGTATATTTAAAAATCTAGAAATAAATTCATACGTTCAGTGACCTCACTTCAGACATTGAACTTTTACACTTGTGCTAAAAGAAAGCAATCGTTCTATATTTTTTTTAAATAAGTATGATTTTTACCCCTACTGCCAAAACTTCATTTTTCTATAATATTACTGTCATCTACTGTCAAATATTTGTATTATAATAGTCAATTCATGTCGGTGAATCAGTACGTGTTTACTTATATACTATTAAAAAAAATGTACTTATTATAGTTTCTTATTATTTCATAGCTTGTTGTTCAGGCTTTTCATTATTTGTATATTTTCTTTTTCTTTATACCGTAAAGCCAACAAACGCATTTTTTGTAACATGTTCTAATTGTTTATTTTGTTTTACAGTCCAATGGTTCAAAAAAAAGAGTGGTAAGGAAATAGCCATGCTTCAAGGATACACGTTCTGGTGTGATGGCCGAAGTAAGACAACTGATTTGTACATCTGCTCCTTTGGAAGAAAATGCAAAGCTCGCTTCAGCATCACGAAAGACAGGAGACTAATGAAATCCTGTCACCTGGAACACAGCCATCCAGCCCCTAGTTATATAATACGTAATGGTATTTATGTTAGAATGTAGGAAGGGCATCTTATAGGTTTATTTTAAGATGATAAAGTGGAACGAAGTACCTTATTGTAAGTTACAGTTCAGATACTTGGCGATCACAGGTTTTGTTTCATTTCTTTATTGAAATCATATGGTGATAATTAATTTATTGTGCCTGTTACTTTACACATATTATACAAAAAAATCTGCTGCCCAATACATTTATATTTGCTTTACTCGACAAAATGTACTGAACAGCTGATCTAAATACGTAAAACTTGGTCATAATGATGAGTACAATGATCACCTTTCAGGTTTTGCGCTTATTCGTTCACGTTTTATAGCGAAAGGAACTTCGTTCCAACCTGGCAGTTCTCTTTTTAATATTTTTACTACCGCGTAGGTGTTATCACACTGTTAGGTTAAGGGCTCTTCTTACGCAGTGTAGCCTTATAAAAAAAGAAAAATCTTTAAACACAATTGTTACGTATAATTTTGTATTAAAATAAAATACACCGAAAATATACAAAATAGAAAAAGGTATAAAACTTTATTAAGAAAAAAGAAAGACGCAATTATCAATATCGTACTAATTATTCTAAATATTTAGCATACAAAATTTTAGCAAGGTTTTAGGTAGGTATTAAGAATACCTACACGTGCTTTTTCTCAACTCAGTTGCAACCGGTTTAATTATGGCTTAAGTATATACGTAAAGTACGAATCTATAACGTAATATAGGTAAGGTAATAAAAGTTTTAACAACGAAAACTTAAAAACTAAGTTATGTTATTCTAACACAAAAAATTAAACGAAATAAAAATATGTTAACTAAATATAACAGGCATTCCTCCGGAATCCACGCTGGATGAACAAAAACCGCCTTTGGTAGTACATCTCCAAAAACTCAGGCCGTTTCATACAATTATGTACGGAACCCGTTGAAAGATGTTCGGCATCCCGAAGACCCGCAGGTACGCCATGCTTTCTGCCCCGGGGGTAAAGCCGATGTCGGCTCAACTGATTTCTACAGACAAGGAAACGGACTATCAAAATTATGGAACACAAGGGTCTGAAATACCAGAAGAAAGCAACATTCCAATTAATAATTGGGAAGATTGGACATTACGTACCAGTTTTGATTCATGATGTATAAACTTTTGTCAGCATAAAAGGTCTTTTTATGATTAGCTTGTCACCAGTCTTGGCAGGACTGCCCAGTCCTCCAGTCTGTCGCACGGCGACTATGGCATGGTTGTGAAACGAAAGTTGGTGTTTGACAGAGCTCAGTCGCAGCAGCATGCGGTTCGCGGGCTCTGGCGCGTCCGTCAGCTCGTACTTCACATACCCTCTGCCTGAGGACAAGGAATGTGTCCCTACCGTTCCCGCACAAGAATTTACATAGCCATGGTCGTATTGATCCTTGCCACTTTAAAACATATTGACGCAACCAATAATTTGGTAGAAAATTTCAGTGACAAAATATTTTTTATCAATCCAATTAGTCCGAGATAAAAATCAGTTCAGTTCAGTTTTCTTGACAAACGAAATATGAAAATTGGCCATTTTTGTCAAATTAAAGAGGATAAAGCAAATACTAGTATTCTTGTACCGATTACGCTACAGCAGGCAGATTATAAAATGTAGAATTGATAAGATGGTACTTCAATACTTAATTAATTAATGTATTCATGTAACCGAAACAAAACGAGTACGTAAGGTATCGTTAGAAGTGAGTTTCTTTGGTTCATGCCCCTCTTGGGAAATAGGCGTGAGATGAGCATCAATATTAACGGCTTCGTTTATTTTTTAGTTAAGTGTGTCTTAATTTTCGTATAAAAGCTTACTAATATAATTTAGTATTATTCCGTTCATTTATTTGTTATATTTCCTTCGTCAATTTGTATTCGGTGTTCCTATTTTCGTGTCTTAGTTTTTGGCACCGACTGACGAAGTCATGGACTTTTTGGCTAAAATATCTTACGCATCTTATCTTAGGGTATTATTCCATAATGGTACTTATTATTCCAGTGTTTTAATCAATTAAATTTATGTTTCTGCAACAAATAATGTTTTTTTCTTACTATCTACCTACTCGTATAGCGCTTATGTTCAGTTTAAGTTTTTATTTCTGTATTGTTGCTTATTTAACAATAGTGTAATTGGTATTGGCCGATAAAAAAATAAATATTAATAAGTCATTTGACTATTCTATGTTTTGAAACTTAGTCAAAAGTCATATGGTGGGTACATACTACACAGACTTCCTTTCTGATACACTGACACTATTTTGTGTGTACTGCTATATTGCACAGCCAAATTTCTATAGAAATTAATCATAATCTTTATATTTTCTCCTCACAAAAACATGACCTTATGGAACAACTTACAAATTCAATTTAGAAGGGAACATTTTGGAGTCAAGTGAGTGTGCGGAGCTGGTGTCTGATTACAGATTGCCAAAGTTGTTGTTGTTCATGAAACTCTGTGTAAAAATTTGTGTAGTGTGAACCCAACAATATCATAACTAAAATTAATACAGTTAATCTACGAAGCGCTGTATTGTAGGTTACAAAACACCCCAAAAAACGAGTTTAATAACAACAGGTAACTAATAATAATAAAACCGAGAACTAGAGTTACCTTTCATCAGACTTGTAGGGGCAGCTATTATTTCACCCTAAGCTACAAGCGAGTGCTGTGATTGGTGGATAGAGTGCAGCTGTCATTCCTGTTAGTAAATGACATGCGACAGACGTGACGATTAGTCCACCCGTGACCATTCTCGAAGCAAAACGTTTGGTATGTGAAGAGTTTAGTGTTAAAACAATAAAAAATAAATCAAATGCTCTCCCTCAGAACATCAAGATGACAAGTAGTCGTTTCTCTTTTAAATTGAAGGCACTTAAACACATTCGCAAGAACTTAGTATCACAATGTTGATTTGTTGGATTCGTTTTCTCGATAACATTGTTTTTTATGTATGTATCCAAGTATATATTTGTTCTTTCATTTAGTTGTACCAGTCATATTTTATCTGTGTATCACTCTAAGATCGCATACCTACTATATACCCCTCTAAGGAAAATAGTCGTTAAATTTTGTTAATAGCTGTATTTATAGTTACTAAATAAACTAAACTTCTGAGAATTTGGATGAAAAAACAATATGACTTTTTTATAAAGTGATTTCCTTGAGGTTTGGTATTTGAAAAGCACCATACGGACGATTGATTTAAGTATTTTAGTATCTGCTTAGCTACATGAGCTTAGGCACCAGAGCCCAAACTCATGTGCTCGGTCTCCTTTAAAAATTTGTTTCATGTATGACTGTATTGTACTGTACTGTATTATTTCATACATTTGTTTAGTTTTACTCTAGGTATACATCTTCCCAACCTTTAGAGGAATATAGAGGGGTACTGTTATGTTGTTGTTTTTTTTTTGTGTATATGAGATGTTTTTTGGATACTTTGCTAAATATTAATCCATCCCGCTTTTTCAGAACCAGTTTTTAGTTTGACGAGGAATGGAAATCCTGTCATCAATGTTGGTCCCTATCGGTATAACCGATCCAGTGGATACACAGGGTCCAAGTCGCGATGGGTCTGCACGAGATACACATTGGGATGCCGTTCGACAATTATTACTATCGAAAATGTTATCGTTCACCATAAGAAAGATCATAACCACTGAAACGAAGTTTAAGTAAATGAGACAGGTACAATATAAACATAGTTTTGTAACAGATTATTTTATAACTAAATTAAAGTACAGTATTATGATAGCCAGACTTTTCTTTTCCTTTCCTGGTAGATCTAGAGTCTAGACTTTGCAGTCTAGAAAAATCCTTACCAGTCTAAAAAAATATGTCACGATTTGTCATGAACTCGTGGCAATTGACAAACACTTAACTTAGAATTCTGAAATCAGAAATCGGGGTTAATTAACAGCGAAAAAGCTCTCAATAAACCTTGAAACCCAGAATTGCACCTATACATTGATTGGTATTCTGACAAAAACTTCCACGTCCATACCTCCTGTTGAACTGACAACTAACTCCATAGAAAACTTTACAAAAATCGTGAAATTCTCTATTTCAGAGCCAGTTTTCAGCACCACGAAAAAGGGCAATCCTGTGATAAATATAGGCAGCTACCGGTACAACCGACAAAGCGGCTGCAGGGGACCCAAGATGCGGTGGTACTGTACTAGGTACCCGGTAGGTTGCCGGTCGGCCATCTTCACTATCGACAATGTTATTGTTCTCCATAGATCTAAACATAACCATTAGTGTAGTTAATATCAAACTGATTGGCGGCTATGAATAGCATCTAGACGCTACGCAGTACAAATAATTTATTTCGCTTTCACAGTCGTGTACTTCATCTAGTATTTGAAGTGCCTTTTTAGGCAAAAATTGCATGTGTACAAGTACAGTACCGTAAACTTCACAAATGAATTTGCACTGCGCAGTAACTCGCCTCGTGTTCCGAGTCGCATTAAGTTTATTCATCTCTCATCCACTTCGCTTCTTGTCGCAGTTCTGCTGGAAGAAATTTCGTTTGTAATAAGTTGTACGTTTGTGCTCTTCTATCTGTACTTATTCTTTTCTCTGTCGCATGTTTTGTGATTGATCCATACCTAATTTGCAGACGTGTTTTTGTTTATTCAGTGTCGAATTTTGACAGATCAGTATTTTACTTACGTTTTTGTAAAATCGAATCCTATTTTTTTGTTTTGTGTTGTCCGTATGCTGTAGCTAAGATCTATAAAGCGTATTTTTTCGTTTTTATTTTGGTTCATTTACTATATTGGTGAATAATAATTAAATATACTGCATTTTACAGTCTGTATGTGTATTTGCATTTATTTTTAAAACACATTCGGTTTATCTTATTGCCCAATTCCCTTAACTTTTTCAACATAGTTAAAATACTTGATTCACGGACATAAAAAAACTTTATTAAACTTGTTACAAACCTTTTTCTATTCCAGAGCCTATTTTTAGCATCACGAAGGCTGGCAACCCTGTCCTCATCATAGGTTCTTGTCGATACAACCTGAACACACGCTATAAAGGGCCCAAGCAGCGGTGGGTCTGCACGAAGAAGATGAATGGATGCAGAGCGAACATCTTCACGGTCGATAACGTTATCATTAGCCAAAATAATGAACACAACCATTACATTCAGTAACTGATTTTTAGGGTTCCGTACCCAAAGGGTAAAAACGGGACCCTATTACTAAGACTTTCCGTCTGTCTGTCTGTCTTTCACCAGGCTGTATCTCATTTACCATGATAGCTAGACAGTTGAAATTTTTACAAATTATGTATTTCTGTTGCCGCTATAACAACAAATACTGAAACCAGAATAAAATAAATCTTTAAGGAGGGGTCCCATGCAACAAACGTGATTTTTGCCGGTATTTGTGATAATGGTACGGAACCCTTCGTGCGCGAGTCCGACTCGCACTTGGCCGGTTTTTTAGCTTGATAGAATTTTAGGTTAAATTGTCAAACTTAAAATTGCAACTTTAATATATTATTTCCTTCCGGAAAAGTGTTTCTACTTAAATTCTCACTACTTTTTAACCAACTGCCCCAGGAGAATGGTAAAGGTTTTTGTTAATACATTTTTCAAAATCTGCTTTTGATATAAATTACTTACTTGACTTTATTATTTAAAAGAATTAAAAGGCTCAGTGTGTGGCAGCTATGGCGATGGGAATTTAAAAACTCGTCCTGTATAAATATGGTATTTTTTTATATATTTGTACCATTTGTATACCTAAGCCATAAAATAAAAAGACGATTTTGAAAGTCTTTCTAGAACTGCTGATGTGAACAAATATGTAGATGTAAGAAGTGCATAAGAATAAAATGCGTAATTAAATCATACCAACTTTGTAATGCATTACTTTCATTAGTTACTTATAGTAACAACACGTTAACATGATTACATACCTCATGCAGAAAAACAGCGTCCCACTGCAGGGCAAAAGCCTGCCTTCCGTCTTGCCCTATTTCTGGCCAATCCATTAGATAGGAATCTAACAGTTTAGAAAAATCGACTTGGTAACACCTTTTTTTTGCAGAATTAATGTTTTTCGGAAAGACGAAATCCGGCAATCCTGTTCTCTCCATGGGTCCTTATCGGTACAACATGACTGCGGGCTACAAAGGACCCAAACGCCGCTGGGCCTGCACCAGACGTAACCAAGGATGCAGAGCGTACATCTACACGCATAATAATATCTTTATTAGAAGTGCTAATCAACACATCCACTAAATTAAACATGTAATTTTGTGTATATATGTAAGTTTGATATAGCATTTTATATTTTTTTACATATTATATTTTATGAAGCAGTACAACGCAGACTACCTCTTCTTTATATTAAGTTATTTCAATCCATCCAAATGTTGTTTGGTAGATATTTCTGTCAGGGATAAGACCGCCATTGTACATATAGAATTATTTTTTTTGATAAAGAGATGTCTAACTTTTTTGATGTACCTATATTCTATTCTATTCTAAATTAAAAAGGTGATAACACTTTCAAGAGAAGCAAACAACAAATAATATAATTATAATTTCTCAATAATCGTTATCGCTGATAGAATATCACCATTGTTTGAAACCTCTATCTTTATGTACCGTGCAGTTCGTTGCAGGGATCAAAATAAACGACAAAATAAATATGTCAATAAAAATAGTAATATAAATGTTTTAACAAATTAAATGTTTTCCTAATTGTTTTTGTTTGTTTTATTCAATACAGTTATTTAGTACAGACATGCATACACTATGTCATCATAATTTTAGCCGATAGGCGTCTACTGCTTGACATAATCCTCTCCCAAGGGTCGCCACAATTTTAGCCTTCACCAGGTCAATGGTTCACCTTGTTATTGCCCGCGATCGCCACTCCAGAACTTTAAAGCCCCATCGACCATCCGTGCTGCCAGAAATCTGCCCAGACCACTGACAATTAAATTGACAAGTCTTCTAGTTATGTCGGTAACCTTGGTTCTCCTGCGGATCTTTTCATTTCTGATTCGACCACGCAATGAAACTCCGAGCATAGCTCATCGAGTACCATTTTTTTTTTAAATTATATTTTAATACAGAGGTGTTACTTAATTCTAAACTCGCCAAACTTTTACGTTTGATGGCGAGAAGCGCTCTTTTACATCACAATGCACCACCTTACTTACAAACCTACTACTACTATTTGAGTGACTTTAAGCTTTAATTTTTTTCAGAACTACGTTTTGGCAAAACAAAATGCGGCAATCCTGTGCTCTTAATGGGCTCTTATCGGTACCACCTAACCACGGGGTACAAAGGGCCCAAACTTCGATGGGCCTGCTCTCGAAAGAATGTATGTCGCGCGGTTATATACACTGTCAATGATGTCCTCGTCAGCCAAATTAATGAACACAGCCATTGAAGATGAAAGTAGAGCTTCATCTGTCGCTTTCTGTCAGGCGATATTGAAGTTAAGAACTGGTTCGTCAAGTATAAAAAAGCTATTATTTAAAGCTTAAACCACTAACCACGGCTCTCAAAACGGTGAAGGAAAACATCGTGATGAAACGTGACAACTACCAACCCGCACTGGTGCGCGTGGTGGATAACGGCCCATTCCCTCTCATAGAGAAGAGGCCTATGCCCCAGCAGTCATCATCATCATCTGCCTAGTCTTTTTCCCAACTATGTTAGGGTCGGCTTCCAGTCTAACCGGATTAAGCTGAGTACCAGTGTTTTACATGGAACGACTGCCTATCTGACCTGAGTAACTGGGTAACACGATACCTCTTGGCTAGACTGATGTCAGAGCTCAGGTTTCTGACTACCCGTAACAACTATCAAAGGTCTTCAAATGACAGCTGGGACCAACGGCCTAGAACTATGTGAGCTTAAAAAAATCGTTTTCATCGCTGTCAACATGTACCTGTCTACTTTTATATGCCGTGAATTTAGTCCTTGCGTTCGTTCACAAATTTTATAGGTTTGTTGTTCCCATCTCGGTAATTTTCAGGGAACAAAATGAGCGATACTAAATATACTATAAATTCAATGTTATTGTGCAATTAGTTGTTTTAGTAAATTCGTTGTTTTAATACTTAAATAAAATGATCAAATAAGTTTAATGTTAAAATTATTGTTTTTGTTATATTCCTACAATATGCAACTGTCGTCAATTTCATTGGTGGATTCCGGATGTTAACCGGAACTGAAACCACAAAACATGGAACAATTTGAGTGCATTTTTACTTTAAAGAATAAAACACGTAATAAAAATTTATTACTAACTTATTTTTTGGCTACTTTAATTTAATTTTCTTTAGACTATAGTCTGTACTACGATTTATTTGTATAAATTGTATTCTCTTCTTGCACTCTTCTCAATTTTCCTTCTTCACAAGAAGTATTACTCGTATGTCACAATTCTTCATAGTTTTTTTTGACATTTTTTTACAGGTATATATTTTGGTCGATCGAGATCCGGCAATCCTGTTATCTTCTTAGGATGCCATAAATTCAACTTCACCTCAGGGTATAAAGGGCCCAGAATGCGTTGGCACTGCAACAAACGGAATTTCGGATGTAAAGCCAACATCTATACAATCAAAAATGTTCTCGTAGCCATAAAGAATGAACACAATCATTGAATCGAACACATGTACTCCTATGATATGCTCGTACATTGACAGCCCAAAATGTATATATTTTCTTGTAGTGCAGCTAAGGATTGTCTGTAAGAGATTCCCCTGTGCGATAAGACCACCCATTGATCACTTGTTGATAAATGTTTGTGCTGTATTTATTATGTGGTGTATTATATAATAAAGATACTTAATAAATAATAAACAGATTCTTGCTTGAGAGAGCAGTGGTGTGAAAATGAATTGTGGGACGCTTTATATTGTGTAATTTATTTTATCACTACTGCTCCAAAAACGGCGAAATATAATAAATTGTTAGGAAATCGGCAAGTCCTAGAATCAAACATTCTGAGATATGTGACATCTTGGTAGATACCTTGGTTGGTATCAGCACTGGGTCCCCGAGGAGAATTATAACCCACTCCCTCTCACAAAGAGGAGACCGGTCGCCTAGCAATGGGCACGTTATTTATATGTTCATTATACTTATGCATATATGATACTCTTGCCTGTTCTAGAAATAGTTGTTGTTTAGTTTCCATATTTTGATTAAGGATGCTCGTAAAACCTATATTTATTTGTAGGTATAATCTGGGTTTATCTAGTGGCCCCTTCCTATCCTCGTCTATTCTTATCCATATAAGACGATTGCTTATTTATATTCCTAGATAGTGGTTTTATCCATGATGAAATCCTTGTGCACATATGGATAAGTTTAATAAATATTTTAATAAAATTTAATCTATTTTAACACATTCGTTTTCATTAATTATAAATATTTGTTTGTATCCCATGAACGGAAATAATAAATAAAAATTAGGTTTTTTGATGTTTTTGCAGATCCAGTATTCGGCAAAACAAGATCCGGAAATCCAGTTCTTATCATAGGCGACTACAGATATAATCTGTGTTGTGGCCACTACAGTCTCTCCCAAACGGCCAAGAAGCGCTGGGCCTGCGCTAGAAAATCAGGGAAAACAAATTGTCGAGCGGTTGTCATGACCGTCAAAAACACCATTCTTTCTTATATTAACTATCACAACCACTGAACCGTGACTATTATGTAGGTAGTGAATTGTAAAATAGCAGTAGCTGTAGGTATTTATTTAACTTAAGATAAAAAAAACATGTTACTTTGTAAGTTTTATTTAATCTGTGATTTTAATTATGAAAATGGGTGCGGAACATATACATAAACATAAACCATAATATTTCTACAGGTTGTGTTTTCTTTTGTCATACTTTTCCTGTGTGTGTCTGTGTATATATTCTTGTGAAAAAAAATACCCAGTTCTATTCTATTACAGATATCCTAATATTCAGCACGACGAAAAATGCCAACCTGCTAAAAACCTGGCTATTTGTACGCCTAGCTAGGCAAAACATGTCAGTGCAAAAAAAAGTATTTTGAACATTCTGCATGTGAACTCATGTTTGGACAAATAAATTATCTTTATCTCGCCTTGAACCTAGGTCTGTACCGGTACAACCGGAGCAGTAGATACAAGAGAGTCAATGTTCGGTGGATATGTACCCGATACACTTTAGGATGTAAATCTGTCGTCATGCCAGTTAACAACACCACATTCAGTGTTAGGAATTAGCATAGTAAACCAACTAAAAGTACAGTTAATGGGGTAAATTTTCCAACGTCAGCTGTGTCAACGTTGTTTTGCTGATTGTGTATTCTACAGTGCATTCTTCCGGACGAATTAAACTAGTTGATAACTTAAACTTATAAATAAAAGTCTGCTCAGTACGCGGCAGACTTTCATCGTGTGGCACTTGCAATTGCGTCGTGTCTATATATCATCAGCATCTGTGCGCCCGTAGCTTTGCAGTTTGTTTTGGAGGTAAATGTGAAAGTTCATATGTACTTTCTAGTTTCACAGGGAAGTATACTAGGACCACCGCTTTTTACAATTTACATAAATGACAATGCATCCGATGACACTGTTTGAGGATGACAGTACTTTAACAATACCGTGTAATCAGATATATTTTTGTAAATAGGACCTAAATACAACATTAATTGAAACTATAGATTGGTTAGATAATAATAATTTAATAAATGATGGAAAAAAAAAAAAACAAGACGATGATTATAATGCATTTTAGTCAGCGCGTACTGACCTTTCCCAATTTTGTTATAACCTATAATAATATTGCAATTTACACAGGTAACACAACCAAGTTTCTAGGACTACCAATAGATCGTTGTTTAAATTGGAAGACGAACATAGAAGCCCTAAATAAAAAATAAGCAGTAGTGCCTACGCCTTGTACATACTGTCTCGAACTGTTACTATAGATGCGCTATTAACCGCTTACTACGGGCTAACTGAATCGGTTCTCAGATATGGGGTCATCTTTTGGGGTAACTCAACGAACAAAGAATTTCAATTTAAAATACAAAAGAGATGCCTAAGACCCATATTTAAGTAAAAACCACCGACATTTGTAAGCTCTATTTCATCCGTTACAAGATATTAACATTGCCGTCTATTTATATTCTGGAAACGGTAATGTTTGTTAGAAATAATAGAGGCTTAATTTTACGTATGGCAGATGAATTGCCGAGAAACAGGCGTAATCAAAGTCGGCTCTCTCTGCATAGCAGTAGAACGGCACTTATGCGCAAAATTGATTTTTGCGTGGCTGCAATTGTTTATAATAAGCTATCCAAAAGTTGGAGAGACCGTAATAATGTGCAACTGAAGAAACAATTAAAGTCGTTTCTGAGTAAGCGAATTTCTGGCAGAATCTTTCTTTCTGACATAGATTCTTATTCCTATTTTGACATTTGTTTTTGATTTACTTTTTTACAAGGATTTGACTTACATTATTTTTATTAATTTTTTCTACAATTGATTGATATTTTCCCAAAGATTTGACATTTGATTGATATTTTACATAGACTAGACATAAGTTTTTGTTATTGGATACTTTGATTACTTTATATTTTTGACATTGCTATTATTTATTTTTTACTGTTGTAATTTAAAATTACTTTACATAAATTTGACATTTGCTTGATGTTTTCGATATTGTTATTATTTTTTACTGTTGACATACGGAATTATTTTTACATAGATTTGACATTTGCTTGATATTTTTGATATTACTATATCATTTTTTTTATTTTGGAATTATTTTATTTTGAAATTCATTGGAGTTTTTTATCCATCTTTCAAAAAAAAAGGAGGTTCTCAATTCATCGGAAACTTTTTTTTAATAATGTTGTGTAATGGGAAACATGGATGAAACTTTCTGTTTTTTTTGTCAATCCCGATTACACATCATTGTTTGGACGAATAAATATGTCTCATCTTTAATTGTTGGGAACTTTCGCTCGGGGAAAAAGTAAAGAAGTAGTGATTTTTATTGACTTTCCTGTACCCAATTTGTGTTTTAAGTGCTTGTAGTTTATTTTCTATTCTATATTTTTGTATGGCTAGCAAAGCCGATGTCGACTATTCTGCTAATATCGGCATTAATTGGAAAACAAGTGTGTCTAAGATTGGTAATTATTTGAAGATAAATTGTATTCTATTTTGGTCTTAGTTGTTGATATTAGTTTTGTTCATTTTCGTCATAAGAGTGTTTAATACTTTAGATATTACGACGTTTGTTTACTTTACTATAAATGGTATCCTTTTTTGCATAATTAAGTTAAAAACATAATACCTTTTGCATTATTTATTTATTTTTGTTTAGTGCTTTGTAGAAATGCTATGAATAGGCACGAGGAATGGTGTTAAAAGGTAACGTTGTGATTTAAAAGACGATGTAGTGACAAAATTCGAAAATAATATGCTATGATGGTTTATTCAAGTTGAGTGGATGAATGAAAGGTGACAAAAGGGATTTACAAGGCAGACGTGACTGGACACGCCGAAGTGAATACCCTAGACTGACATGCATGTATCTTATTGATAATGTTCATTATATTATGTACTGTCTAAGTTTATTTTGGACATCGCTGACAACGGTGAAGGAAACATCGTGAGGAAACCAGTACGTATAGTCAGTATTTGTAAGTTTGTGTTCCATTGGTGTAATTGCTGCAAGGCGTTCCAGTGTGAGGGTGAACAAAAAAAAAGAATGTTCTTCAGAAAGGCCATGTGCGCAGTACTCATAACCTGATGCCCCCATGGAAAAAAGATGTGAGTAAATGTCTGTATTTTCAATGCCTAAAAAATAAGTATCTCAAGTATTTTAACACCAGTGTGTACTGATCTTACAGTTTTATTTCAGATCTATTGCCACAATTCAGCACGACAAAGAATGGGATTCCTGTGATCATTATGGGATCCTACCGATATAACAAAGCCACTACATGTACAGGTCCTAAAGTACGTTGGTATTGTAATAGATACTATAATGGGTGTAGATCGAGTATTGTGACATTTGAAAACGTCATTATTAACCATAGGTATAATCATAATCATTAAAATACCTGCCTATAACCATTAATATATATTTTACTAGCTTGCGCTCGCAGTTTCGCTCGAGTGTAAAGTTTTTATTATCACATACCTAATTTATAGGGATAAAAACTCTAGCCTATGTGCTATTCCAGACTATAATCTATCCCTGTGTCAAATTTCATCTATATCCGTTCAGCCGTTCTGGCGTGATTGAGTAGAAAACATCCTTCGATCCAAACGATCGCATTTATAGTATAAGTAGGATGAAGTATAGATAATTTATTGATTGTTTTTTTTTATAAATTAATAAAATTCAACTTTGAGCATAATTATGAGCAAACATTAAAATCTGTGAAAGGTTCAGTAGCCTGTAATAGGTAGTGACTTTAGTTAAATATAATGATAATATTGACGTTTGAATTTTCATTTACATTATAAGCTTTTGTTTAAATTCACTTGTATGTAACAGTTTTTTTAGGAAATGTTTTATGGTGCCTTGTTAGAAATGAATTGATGAAGCTTGCTATATTACTTTGAGTAAACAATAAATTTCAATGTAATTTATCTGTGTGTATAAATAAATTATTGTCAAAAAAAGGTACCACCAACTAACACTAATGTTTTATTTCAGTTCCATCGCCAGTTATCACCACAACAAAGAATGGAAATCTTGTGATGACTCTAGGAGCTTACCGGTACAATCGGTCGAATTCATGTAAGGAAGGGCCCAAAGTGCGTTGGTACTGTAATAAGTACAACAGCGGGTGCCGGGCCAATGTTGTTACCTATAGTGGTATCATAATTAACAGTAAGTCTGACCATAATCATTAGAATATAAAGGAGGAGCTTTCACCACGTGAACATCGAAAATTATCGCAATGAAATGTACTATCGGGATAAAAACTATCTTATCACCTAATCCAGTCCATGATCAACTGCACATCTTTTGCGTAACTGTTTGACAGCACGAAGCACGCACGCTCTCTTTCATTTTGATAACCCAACAGTATTAGTTGCGTGATTTACGTAGTCGACTAGATGGATTTTTTAACATAAGCGATAAATATATGCAAAACTGGCATGGGCCATTATTTGAGGTTACGAATTTAGGGTGCTGTTGTTTCAAATATCGTCCAAACCTGTTCAGGCATTGTATTCGTAGTTTGATTGATTAACATCTTTTCAAAAATCTAAACATACCGAAATTCTATATACCTAGTAGGATCCTATCTATATATTTTTTAAATGTTTTTGAGGTTATTGACCGCTTTGTATTGGAAGCTGTGTGTGTTTGTATGTTTCGTGTATTTTTTTTTTACTTGTAAAATATTTAAGTTACCTACCGGCCTACTTATAATTCCATTCCGAGTTGGTCAAGCAACTCTCTCTACATTTGCCTATGAGGTTACCAAAGGGCCTAGACAATTTGACTTGCTATCAGCAATACTCAGACTACTGAAATTTCAAAATGTTTGTGATTGACCACATGATATTTCGATTGCGCATGGCAATCCATTTTAGATAATTATTATCATCGCTTATAAAATGTCTCTTTCTCTAGAACCCCAGTGTAACTTATTGCATTGTAAATGTAAACCATTGAGACTGCAACTATTAAAGTTAGTAAAGAATATTGACTATACTCTGCATTTTTACACACAAACATCTCTATAGATCCTATAACTTCATCTCTTCTTCCTAGTTCTTTTTCTAAAATTAAGAAGATACTGTGGCGTTTGAGTTGGTTTCAATTTTTTTTCTTGGAGCTTACAAAACATCGACCTTATGTTGTGTTGAAATAATCTTTTGATTGACATGTAAGTTTAAAACAATTTACACAAATATTACACTAGTATTAAATACTCGTAGTTAACTCTAAAGTTCTATTTTAGATCTGCCAGTCTTCAGTACAACAAAGCATGGGAATCCTGTCATCATCCTAGGACCATACCGGTACAACGGAGCAACTGATTGCAAAGGCCCCAAAGTTCGCTGGTATTGTAATAGGTACAGCTATGGATGTCGATCCAGTATCGTTACGATCCATAGTACCATAATAAGCCATAAGAATGAACATAACCATTGAAGTTTTGCCATACTTGCAAAAGTGTCTACTGTTTTAAGAACCAACTATATAACGTTTAGCAGACTAAATGGATAAGCTAAAAGTAAAAAATCAACTGCTCCATACATTTATGTTTCGTAACCCGACACATTGTTCTGAACAGCTTATTTTATATTTGGTGATTTCAGAGTTGATCCCGCAGTAAAAGTTGTTGATAATGAAAGGTGAACCCTTATTAAGGTTTGACGTTTATTCTGTTACACGTTTCAGCTTAATGAGCTCGAATATTACCACCTATCAACGAAATGATATGCGCTCATGCATTTCACGTTTGTCCAAATGTCCCTACGTTTTTACAATTTCTATCTCAGTAATATCGTGTATGTTAAGAAAAAAGTTATTAACCACCGTAATAATTTGTATTTGTTTTAAATCATTTATAAAACTGTCATAAGTGCTAATTATCAAATTGAATGACTACTGCTTAACATTTAGAGAAGTATTGATGGTTTTTAATTTTGTAATTACTTTGAAACGAATTTGTTTTTTGTCAATAAATCATAGTATTTTGAAGTGTATTTTTTAAGTTAGTGAAGCTTCTTTTTCGGTTTCACTATTTTCATAATCGTATCTTTCTGATGACTGCCTTTACCTACATTTATTGGGCAGAAATTATATTCCAAATAAATATTCAGTCGTAAACAATCGTAATGATGTGCTTTTCTACGTCAATTTGTCGTGTTTCTTTGTTTTTCGCACTTTCTTTCTCACACAAAAGAAATGTTTAAACCAAGATTTACCTACTGTCACTTTAATTAGGTTTCAGATCTAGCACCAATTTTCAGTACAACAAAGTTTAGGAACCCTGTGATCCTTTTAGGACCCTATCGGTATAATCGGGCAAATGATTGCAAAGGACCGAAATTTCGATGGTATTGTACCAAGCACGCCGTAGGATGTCGATCAAATATATATACTTTAAAAAATATCATAAATAACCATAAGTCCGAGCATAAACATTAAATAACAAGATCTAGAACGTATTCATTGTAGCATATTATCAGACAACAAGACCTTTTTTAAAGAAAAGAACTTAATTAAATATTTTTGTATAAACATTGTTTTTATTGTTATAGAGTTGGCATACAACTCTTATACAATAAAATAAATGAAAGCAACTCGGTGAACAATTACTAAAATAATGTGAATTTTGTTCGCGATCCTGCATCGTTACTTTCGATAGTGGCATTACTAAGCATAAGTCCGAGCATAATCATTAATGAAAACATAATAATGAATTATACTCGAAAAAACATTTTATTTTCTAGAAGACTTGTCTAACCAGTGTATTCGGACAATATACTCGTATCTATTAAGAAAAATTGTGTGATTTTTGGACTGATTGCTGAACAAGTCAAATACCCCCGAAAAATGCTTTCATAGTTATCGTACAGTTTTATGAAACAAATTTAAGTACATTAAGTTTGCAATAGTTATCGTACTACGAGTACTTCATCAAATCAAAAATTTGAATGTTTTCATTCTATCTCATACATTTAGACTATATAGCCGTCAGTTATAACAAATAAAATCAGTAAGTTCATAATTTGGTTTTGTGAATGTGCTTTATAAAATGCTGGTGTACAATAAAAAAAAATCTGTAAGTCTTACATATGATTTTTGTTTCAGATCTAAAACCAACATTCAGTAAGACAAAGTTTGGAAATCCTGTGATCATTCTAGGGCCCTACCGGTATAACGAAACTAATAATTGTAGAGGACCGAAAATGCGGTGGTATTGTAATAAATACAATTATGGGTGTCGGTCCAACATCATTACTTTCGATAATGTCATCATTAGGCATAAGTCCGAGCATAACCATTGAAATATTTACGATTCATAAAAAAATCATGGCTTTTTATAATTAAATTACACAGAAATTGAAAACCTTTCAAATCAATATGACTTACGTCAATAGTAATCTTTGTGCGATCTAAGGATCTTTTGGAAAATAAAATTAACAACTAGAAATAATCGCATTAAATATAAATTAATCAAGCTTAATTCCAACTCGATACAATCAATAAATTATCCCATCTGCATGCACACCCTTTTAGATTTACACTTCACACACAATATAAATATGGAACATAATTCATTATTTATTTATATTTCTGTATTATTCTAATTAAGTTAGTATTATATTGATTCCCTATAAAAGAGGAATCAGTGAGTCAAAATCGTGTATGCTACTTCAATGTTTGTGTGTTGCAAGTGTGATGGGGGAGTAGGTGCCCAGTGCCTGTAACACAGGTTAATTCCCAGTGCAGCGCGGGAATGGGTCTTGCTCTTCCCTGTATTGCAACGCGCCTCGTTTATCTGCTTTGTCTATGTGGTAGTATTTAGAATGTACTCTAAATTTTGTAGTTGAATAAATTGAATTTGTGTCTCATTTATTTTCAGAAAAACATTTTTTTTTATATTTGCTTTTTTTTGATTTCATATATATAAAGTAAAATGTAACCCGACAAGCAAAAAGGCATCTCGTGATAACATTAGTATCAAATCGAAATTAAAAATATTTCTTAATAGTTAATAATTGGAACTAAACTATAACTCGAACCAGTATTATCCGTTACATTAATTATATTTATAACTTCGCACAATCTTTTTTATTATAAATTTTATTAAGACTGCGCTATAAATACTAACTTTTGTTTCAGGACCTATTTTTAGCATGACTAAACTTGGGAATCCTGTTATATTTTTAGGAGGTTACCGATACAATATGAAAAAACATAGTAAAGGGCCCAGAGCACGATGGTACTGTACAAGGCACAACAGTGGGTGTCGATCTAGTATAGTCACTTACAATAATGTTGTTATAAGTAACACTATGTCCGCGCATAATCACTATTTATAAACACATTACTCAAAATAATATCAGCCTGTAACTCTCCAGCTGCAGGCCTTATGTTTCACACACTTACAGAGAACTTATGAGCATTGATTAATTGCCACGCTCAATCAAGGTGGGTTGGCGATTTCAGACTTATGTTAAATATCCTGTTTCCTCACCTCTGTTTTCTTGCACCATTGTCAGCGATCTCGACTAATATTTACAAAATCAAATATTTATTATAACTTATATTTTTTTTACGACTACACGTACTACCTACCTATTACGTATTTTTGACGATCTCATTTATTAGGTTAGAAGTGAAATATTAATGACAAGGATAGTTTTGCCTTATGATTTTACATTTACAATCACTCGGGAACGCTAAAGTGACGTATTCCATATTGGACACCCGCTTTAACGTCACCTGAGTTATTCCACATACGGCACCTATAAATATTTTTCGCAGGTGCCAAATGTGGAATAATTTATTATTTATAATTTTATTCCACTTTTGGCACCTACGGATCAGTAGGTACTAGTGTTGGGATGTTTATTTTTTATATAACTTCAAAATCAAAAATTCCATTAAAATCAGTAGAGGGTTTAGTAACATGATAAAATATAACTTCCTTTTTTAGTTAAGTGTTAAAGATTATAAGTATTTATACCCAAATTATCTGGAAGCCAGAATCATGAAGAAGTATTTACTGGCCTAGAATCATTAACGGTCGAGACCAACGGAGTACCAGGTCGTCAGATTCTAAAATCGCCCGGTAGGTACTCCTTTTACATCTCAAGATTGGAGCCTCGGTAATACTTCCTCATGATTTTAATCTCCTGGTACTTAAGTTAGTATTTACTGGTAATTATTTGGAACCTACGATCCGTAGCCCTCATATGGAATACGTCTTGTGTGACGGTGTTGTATGAATTTTGTGATAAAATTATTAAATAAATTATTCATTAAAATCTTTTTTTAAACAAGCTTGTTTCGTATTCTTCTCAGCAAACCCTTTCATTTGGTACCCATGTCATGGCATTGCACAAAAAATAACTAGACCGCCATCTTGGGCCGTCTGACATATTGGATTTGGAATTACGTCACTTAGCTAACCATGCATTGTCATTCAAACTTATCGTGTATGCAAAACTTCATCTTAATCCGTGGAGGATAACTGCTTTTAAATTCATTTGCAAGATTTGACCCGAACACACTTACAATACATACATACATTACAAGTTAAATAAAAAATTGTAAAAAAATAATATTTAGTTTAACTATTAGAATATTTCGCCGAAACATGTTTATATAGAATACGTATATAATAGCCAACAATCATAAACAGGTAGGTAAGTGCATCTGAGATCATAGACAAAGCGACATTTGATAAGTGTTAATGATTTTCAAAAAGTGAAAGACAGGCGCTACTGAAATGTCACCTTACATTTTTAGGGTTCCGTACCCAAAGGGTAAAAACGGGACCCTATTACTAAAACTCTGCGATCCGTCTGTCTGTCTATCTGTCCGTCTGTCTGTCTGTCTGTCCGTGTGTCACAAGGCTGTATCTCATGAACTATGATAGCTAGACAGTTGTAATTTTTGCAGATGTTGTATTTCTATTGCCGCTAAACAAATACTAAAAACAAAATAAAATAAATATTTAGGTAGGGTTCCCGTACAACAAACGTGATATTTTTTGCCGTTTTTTGCGATAGTGGTACGGAACCCTTCGTGCGCGAGTCCAACTCGCACTTGGCCGGTTTTTATTTTTCGGCAAGCGTTATGGTTGATACTCGTAGGATGTCATCTGCCTAGATTCATTACATTCGTAAGTATAACGTACATTTAAGTATAAAAATGAATAAGCTTAAAAAATATTGTAACTATTTCCAAAGCCCATTTTCGGTACAACTAAAGTTCAGGGAATCTGTGATCACTCTCGGTTCTTACCGGTATAACTGGCGTACAAGTACAAGTACACAAGCCAATTTTATCAAAGCAAACTCAAGTGGAAGTGTACGCGATACTAGTTGGGCTGTTGAGCTTCCCTTGCCACGATATGAAATAAGATTGTTTATAAGACAGAGCATAATCATTGAGATCACTGGGCGTGCTATTGAATGTATAAATCTTGTAAAATAAATGTATTGTTATTGGTTTTTAAATAAATTATGAGTATGATTTTTAATTGGAGTCGGTTCAGCATTTACAGGGATCAATAGTCACTTTCAGTGTACCTCTAGAATTATATATCGAGATCTTGCATTCGAATCTTTACTCACGACATCTTTCTCGTTCCTCTGCATCACCGTCATACCACGACAATTCAATTAGTTTCCACAAAATTTTTCGGTCACCGATTCCACTTTCATTTTCACTTTCACACATACGTTTCGTTATCCAACATTTTTGCCAAAATTAACTAACATTGAGATTTTCTTTTTAGGTACTGCACCAATTTTTTCTAGGACAAGTCAAGGGAATCCTGTGCTCATTCTAGGACCACACCGGTATAACAGAACAAATTCTAACAGTATCAAAACTCAGAAACGCCGTTGGTATTGCAACAAAAAGGCCCTGGGATGTAAAGCGAGTGTTGTTACTTTGGGCAATACCATAATTAGTTATAAGCTTAATCATAACCATATAAATATCTGAGATATTTAAATGACCTCCATGGTCAAAACTTTACGTCATGAAAGTTTATACTAAATTAGTTTTAAAGATCAGTTTTTAGTATACATCCTTATTTTACAAGTTAATAAAATATATTATTAAATGCGCGTGTCAATGTGTTTAATGCTTTGTTTTATTCTTATAAGAATAGCTTCTGTTTCTATCATTCTGTATATAATAGTTTGCTATTGTGCCGTTTGGATATATTATTATTACCCTTCACGTGGTATTCTGATGTATAAGCTATATTTCTGTAAAGTTTCATCAATATCCGTTCAGTAGTTTTTGCGTAAAAGATTAACAAACATCCATCCATCCATCCATCCTCACAAACTTTTACGTTTATAATAGTAGTAGGATAGATCACAGTATAGTTATTTAACAAAGAACCATAGGATCAAAAGTAGTATCTACCACATTATCTACATCGCAAAATGTTAATACAAGTTTGTATTTTCAGAGCCTGTTTTCGGTACAACGAAGAATGGAAACCCTGTGATTACCTATGGCCCTTATCGGTATAACAAGTCCAGTGGATATAAAGGACCCAAAGCTCGGTGGACATGCACCAGGTACCCGTTGGGATGCCGGTCCACTATCATAACTGTCGATAGTATCATTGTTAGTCACAAGGTTGATCACAACCATTGAAGAAAGAAGAAGAAGGAGCAGCTACTACTATCATTATTTCAGCCGAAAGATGGCCACGGCTGGATATAGACCTCTTCTAAGCATAGCGACATCGACCGGTTCTGCCGTCATATCGGTCTACCGTGCCGGTGGCTTTCCAACGATTCGTCTACCGGTTCAGCTACGATTATTTTAAACCCAATTTGTATAATGTGTGATTAGTATTATTATGAGTATCTTAATTGATATAACATATAGCTATTCGTAAATGTGTTTTACTCATTTTTTCAGAATAGAGGTTTGTATGTTTGTAATTAGCTCAAAAACTGCAGGTCCGATGTCATTAATTCTTTCACCATTAGAATGCTACATTATCCCTGAGTAACATAGGCCATATTTATTACTAGAAAAAATTAGGGATCCCTACTAAAACTTCAATAATGTAACCCAAAGTAACACATTTTTTCCTATAAAATTCATTATTTGGTGTGTGCTGAGAAAACTATTGATGATTCATAAAAAAATGTACGTTATGATTAAAGTACTCATTATTAACCACAAAAAAGACTGCGAGGGAATTATATCTAACTATCATAGTGTTAAGTCGCAATAGCAGATTTTGTGTTCTAAAATTTAATCAATTGTCGGTAGAAACAAAAGTTGAATTTAGTTAAGTACATTCGTATCGTAGTATTAAATTCTTCTTCAAATAAATACTTTAATAAATGGGTAGGTTGGTAGGTAGGGTAGATATTAGATTCTTCAAAAAAAATTTTAAATCCCCCTAAATCGTCTTTCGGGGGTAGTTTCGAAAAACGAATGATGACAACCTTTATTGTTTACTTAGGTTGGTATTTATTTCAAGTTTATTTCAAGAGTTTTATTAATCCAAGAAATAAGATTCTTCAAAATAACTTTTATATTTCGAAAAAAATTATAATGACAATCTTTATTTTTTATTTAGTTTAGTATTTGTGGCAAGTTTCAACTTTATTAACCCAAGAAATAAGATTCTTCCATACAAACTTCAACACCCGCTAAATCGTCTTTTGGGGGAGTTTCGAAAAACTAATAATGTCAACCTTTATCATTTCCTTTGTTTACTATTTGTGCCAAGTTTCAAGAATAATAGCCAAAGGAATTAGATTTTTCATACAAACTTTCAACCACTTTTATACCCACTAAGGGTGGAATTTCCAAAAATCCTTTCGTAGTGCTCACTTTGTGACGAGGTCCTTCCTTCCATACTCTTCCGAACACTTATTACTTTTTTAGCAGGCCACGTCATCGTTTACTTTTCACATTATCATTCGATTTTCAATTCAAATTCATAACGCCACATTCTTCCCCCCTTGCACTCTCATTCCTCCCAGTCGTCACTTCAACTTTATAGCCCGCCGAGGCTAGTTACTGTCTGTAACTATAACCATCGTCTTATAATCTTGTTATAATCTTCTAAAAACGCTGTGTGTCAATACTGTACTGTGTGCATTCTTCTAATAATTTTGTGCGATAAATAAATATTCTCCAGTTTGTTTTCACTGTTGTTTGCTTTCACTACAACCAATTAATAACGTGGTCCGGTGAGGTCCCCTCAAATTAAGCAAGCTGGCAAGAAGGCAGAGGGCCCACTGGTACAACTTAAGTTACTCGAGAAACCTTTCTGCCAAATTTCATCTTTATACGTCAAGCGGTTTTCGATATTTCGTGATGAGTGAGTGAGTGGCCTTTCGCTTATGTATATTATTATTAGAATATTAGATGACGTCTTTATTTTTGCCGGCTTGTAGTTTCTATTACAATATTCATTCTACACACACTTAATGTAGAGTAATAACTCATTGCAGAAATTACTGAAAGGCAGTACTCATGTGATATTTTTATGTTTCGATATATACCACTCGCTGATTACAAATCAATTGAACCTAAACTTAAATAATAAAAAGTGTTTGTGTTTTCAGATATTCATCCTGTGTTTAGTACGTCAAGGTGTGGCAACCCGGTGATCATCTTTGGCCCCTATCGGTATAACCGGGTTAATACTTGTAAAGGGCCCAAAATGCGTTGGACATGTACCAGGGTCTCATTGGGGTGCCGATCTACTATTGTGACGATTGACAGTGTCATAGTTAGCCATAAAACTGAACATAACCACTTGGTTTAGTTTTTTATTTAGCTTAAATTTTAATTACGTTGATTGCATAGTACTGTGTGAACGTACTCGTATATGTGGTAGCTTATTTATTAATGCTGTATTTTGAAGATTTGTTTGTAGGTTTTGAATAAAGGTTTTTTAGAGGAAATGGCTTCTATTTTAACTTTTTTTGACCCATGGGTTTCACCACAAATGCCTCATGATTGTTTCAAATCCAAAATTGCATCTGTAAATTTTCGTGATTATCATTAAAAACCGAAGACCCTGGTTTATAAAAACCTTGACTCTGTTTTGTGACTGACTAGCAGATGTTTATCTGATTTTAGAATTTCCTGATCAGTTGCTAAACTTAATATTAGGTCGTATTATTTTTTAATTAATAAGGCCTAATGTTTTAATCGTCTCTGGTTTTTATTTGTAATTTGTTGACAAATTTGATGGGATTCTCACTTGAAAATTTGAACTTATGAAGTAGGTTTGTTATAAATTATGTGTTTTAAGCCTTGCTTGTGCAAATCAAATGTAACAAAGTCAAAATAATGAAATAAATTTAATTTATGGTTACAGAATCAGATCCTGTCTTTAGTACATCAAGGTGTGGCAAACCTGTGATTCTCTTTGGTCCCTATCGGTATAACCGAGTCGCAGTCTGTAAAGGACCCAAAGTGCGATGGACATGTACCCGTATCGGATCAGGATGCAAATCTACAATAGTTACTTTTGACAGTGTTATTGTTAACCACAAAACTGATCATAACCACTAAGATTAGTTACAATAAAAGTAATATAATAATACCAGCCGATTAATGTCCCACTACAGGGCAAGGGCATCTTCTCGTACAACGAAGGAACGAACATCAATTACCAAGCTTACTCAATGTGAGTTAGTGAAGGAAAACATCGAGAAGAAACTTGGACTTATAGTTGATATAACTTTAAAGGATTAGTTACAGTAAAAGAGTTGTTTTACTATTAGAAAATAAATAAAGTGAGACAAAGAAAGCGATGTTGAGACATGTTCACCCAATATTGAGGACCGGACTGGATGCAGAAGGTGCGCGATAGAAGCGTGTAGAGCGATTTAGGGGAGGCCTACGCCACAGAGGCGACTGCTACGAATAGTGATAATAATGCTTGCAAAAAAAGAGATGAAAAGAAAGAATTAACGGATGGAGAAGAAGAGCTAATTTTAGAAGTATTTTCAATACGGTTAGCGTGTTTAGAGGAATTAATGGAATTTTAATTAAGGATTAGTTATAAATTTTAATTTATTTATGCATTAGGTAGAAATAGAGCCATTAGGCTATAAGGTGAGAAAGTAGCCGAGCGCGAGAATAAAGAAAAAAAATAAGAGGCACAATTTAGGTATGCAATAATCAAAATATTATAATTTTAAAACGAAAATAAGCAATAATTACATTGTTGCTCGGATAAGCGACATGCCTGATGGTGGTTGGGTTTTTGGTGGTGGCGACAAGAACTTGGTCCCTTTTTGGGAAAAGCTGATTTGTTTCTTGTACTTCAAGTGAGAGTTATTTATTCATTTTTTTATATTCTTTATTGTTCACCACAAAACATATGTAAAGGACAAATAATCATAAAAGCAAGTGTACAATAGGCGGTCTTATTGCAGAGGGCAATCTATAACTGACAACCTTTATTATTGCAATCCTCAAAGTGCACTCAGATGGTAGGTTAATTATTTATTACTGTGTGTGTGTGTAAGGTTTGCTTTCAGGAGTTAATAAAAAAAAAATAAACAAAAAATGCGTTGGCTTTTTATTTTAACTCTTTATTTACTCATGGGTTTCACAATTATCTTTAGGCAAAAGTATTTTCTGTGTTTAGGTAACGGTAATTTATTATCATCACGGGCTTTTAAAAAAAAAAATAGTTTCCTTATTATGCAATACTGATGCATTGTTACAGATTGTGTGGCAGTTTTTAGCACGACAAAGAGTGGCAACCCTGTGATCATCGTTGGTCACTATCGGTATAATCGGGTTAATAGTTGCAAAGGGCCCAGAAAACGATGGACCTGTACTCGGTACCCGGTAGGATGCCGATCTGTTATCATAACACTCGACGATAAAATTATTAAATATAAGGCTGATCATGACCATTGAGAGTATTGAGATTATAACTTCAAGTTTGTTTTTATTTTTTGTAATGTTAATGCACCTCTTCTTTTTTGCTATAGGTGCACCGCTGCCCAAACCTTCGGCGTATACATACGTGATGTTATGTTTAATACTATATTTCCAGTTTTTTAATTGTTTGCATCAGTAAATATTTGTCTCAAATATTTTTTATTTTGTCCCTAATAGCGAAATTCACATAAATAAAAAATAAACTATCAACTAGCCAAGTAGTTTCTAATTATGTTAATTTGCACAACTGTTGAAGGACTTACTAACAAGCTAAGGGTAGTAACAAATGTGCCAAACCCTTGCCTACATATTTTGGGGTCGGCTTCCAGTCTAATCGGATACAACTGCAGTATCTGATTAAACGGGATTACTCAACTGCTGAGTACCAGTATTTTACATCGAACCTATCTAACCTTCACAAACTAGTAACTGAAAACACAAAACGTAAATGGCAGCAAGCAATATATGTGAATGCATTGATGTAATTTTTTTGCTTTTTAGTTTTATGTTTATGTTAACGAATCAAAGGGCAGCAATAGATGTGAGTGCATTGATAGCATTTTGTTGCTTATAAGTTTTATATTAACGAATCAAAGGGCAGCAATAGATGTGAATGCATTGATGGCATTTTCTTGCTTATTAGTTTTATGTTTATGTTAACGAATCAAAGGGCAGCAATAGATGTGAATGCATTGATGGCATTTTAATCTTATTAGTTTTATGTTTATGTTAACGAATCAAAGGGCAGCAATAGATGTGAATGCATTGATGGCATTTTGTTGCTTATATGTTTTATGTTTATGTTAACGAATAAAAGGGCAGCAACAGATGTGAATGCATTGATGGCATTTTGTCGCCTATAAGTTTTATGTTTATGTTAAGGAATCAAATTAAATGTTCAATTTCATTTGTTTTATTACAGATATGGAACCAGTTTTTAGCACAACATATAGTGGTAATCCTGTTATCATTGTTGGTCCCTATCGATATAACCGGATTTTGAGTTGTAAAGGGCCCAAAGTGCGATGGACTTGTACCAAGTACCCATCGGGGTGCCGGTCTTCAATCATTACTTTTGACAGTGTCATTATTAGCCATAAGACTAAACATAACCATTGAAATGGATTCCGTACACCATTTTATGTGTTTGAATAATGATATAATTTTATAATAACAAATAACTTGCGCGCACGGTTGTCGCAGTAGTTGAGCGATTGACTGCTGTGCTTCGTGTCGCGGGTTCGATTCCCGCACGGAACAAATATTTGTATGACCTACAGATAATTGTTCCGGCTCTGAATGTAAGTGTATGTGAGTTTATATGTTTGTATGACCCACTAACGATTAATGATGTTCCACTACAGCAAAAAACATGTGAAAAATATCTCGGTCTAAGAATGGATAGCTCATTAACGTGGAATGCTCACATTGAACACATAAAGAGTAAACTCTCGGCGCTCTCAGGGTCGTTGCGTAACATAGTTCGTTGTATTCCACCAAAATTGCGCTATACTATTTACAACTCCCTAGTAAAGCCGCATCTACTTAATTTGATCGAAGTCTGGGGCAGTGTTGCAAAGACAAAGCTATCAGAACTCCAAGTTGCCCAAAATAAACTCATAAAAATACTATTCCACTATCCATATCTAACATCTACCAGTAAAATATATCAAGACACAAAATTAATGAATATAAAGCAACTATATATTTACAACACATGTATTTTCGTCAGAAACATTCTCAACAAAAGTGTTCACTCAAACTTAACACTCACCCAATATAAACAAGTTAGTCAACGCAGCACACGGCGAGCAAGCTTGCTAGTTTTACCTAAAATAAGAACTAACTATGGAAAAAAATCGCTAATTTTTGAAGGAGCACAACTCTATAATAAGTTACCGTCCTGTATAAAAATCTACACTCTTTCAATGCATTCAAGACTCAACTTAGCCAGCACATAATTGCGGATCGATCAATTCTGGAGAAATGAATGCATTGGATGGGTAACTTTTAATTGTAATACTGATGACGAACTTTTTGTAATCTATTGTATGTTTTTTAGTATTGTTCTCAAGTAAGTGACATATGTCTTTATTGGGAATAAAGTTTCTTTAAACCGAAACGCACCCACGATACAGGAAGAAATTCCTAGTGTGGAGCAAAGTTTAAAAAAAAAAACATAAAATTTTAATTGTGTTTGTGTGTTTTGTGTTTGTGTTAGTTTTTACTACCGAAAATTAAATGTACCGGATAAAACAGGGTGAATAGGAGTGCAGGGGTGAAAGGAAACTAAACTTTGATTAGGATTTTAACTTTGATATCACTTTATGGTTTCAAAAAAAGCATCGTTTTTATATAATTATTTAAAATTTTGGTGTTAGTACACCAAAATTTTAAATAAAAATGCTAAAATGCTGCTAACAATTTTAAATACGGTGAAATTTTCTTTCAAGTTTATTTTCTGTTCACCCCTGCATTCCTAGTCACCCCGTTTGACGGTAATTCAGCCAAAGTAGAAAACATTTTAATGAAATTTTGAGAAATCCAAATTGGTTTTCTCAGTGTGAAAATACAAATAAGAAAATGGTCAGTAGAATCAACTATTATTATTTTTTAAATTTCTGACATTCAAAAGTACCGCTTAGTGGCCTAATTAGAATAAAAAATATAATACAATCAAGTAGTTTAGTTTTAGTACTATAGTATAGTTATGGTACTGTGTCGTGTTTACTTGTAAGTCATTTCAAATAAATGGTTGTTATTTCAGTTGTTCATCCATTGATTTGGTATATATTTTTAAATAATAAACGTACATTTCATTTGAAGCTTATTACGTCATCATTCCTGGAATTAACGATGTTTATCTGCAATCCATTGCACACGAGGGTTGAGTCACATAGCAGCTAAGATAGTGTCTTTGATCTTCTTGCACTTAGAATAAATATAAAGTATTTATGTTTTATTACAGGTGAAGATTTTCAGCCAGTGTTCAGCACGACAAGGAGTGGTAACCCCGTGATCATATTTGGTCCCTATCGGTATAATCGGGTTTCTACATGTAAAGGGCCAAAAGTTCGCTGGATCTGTACTCGAAGAACCGACTGGTTATGCAAATCGGTTATTGTTACCGTCAATAATGTCATAGTTTCACATAAAAACGAACATAGCCACAACGCGTACACTGAAAAAAGAAATAACTGAACAATTTTGTAATAGTACCTTTAACTCTTTTTGTCAGGTCTTAAAAAAATAAAGGTTTTCCCACCATTTAGTATTTGATAAAACTATTTTTTTTATTTTATTTTAGTCTACACTGTCCCACTGCTGAGCAAATGCCTCCCCCAAATCCTTCCAGGTATTTTTTCCTCAGCCACCTCGAAGTAAGAACTACTATGAATTTTATTTTAGAAAGCCATAATTACGGTCTTGAATTTCGACCACTTGGCGACTACTAGTTGGTTCCGACTACGTATTAAGGCAAGTTGTGTGATATTTGGTAATCAAATTAAATAAATAATTTTACTTGCAGTAAAGACAACTTTCACAACAACGACGAGTGGCAATTCTGTGCTGCACATTGGTGGACATCGATATTATCAGACAGCGTTCGGCCCACCATTGCGACCCAAAATGCGATGGCGATGTGGTAAAAAAAGGAAAGGCTGTAAAGCCTCTGTCTTCACAGTCAACGACATTGTGGTTAAAACTAAAAATGATCACAACCATTAAACATAAGATTTTAATAATATTATTACTGATGATGACATCGCTTCACGCCCTGGTAAAAACTAGCACGTAGTCTGCAATAAACCAAAATGTTTAGTGCAAATTATAACTTAATTTGATATTGAAACCAAGAAACCCAATGATGATCAAAACATTGAATTCCGCGAAGTCCAAATATAATATTCGTGGAAATTGTCAGTTACGAGTAACACTACACAGAAAATGCCTGAGATAGAACTACAGTATTTTGTTTTTATGGTAGGTATGTGTCATACCTACTAGGCGCAAATAAATGTTTCCTTTATTTCTTTTTTTTGAATAATCTATTCTGTTCTATTCTTTCTTTCAAATAATAATCATTTAGTGATGTCAGAATTGAGCTATGGCAGAATAAAACTTAACTCGTGGTTATGTTCATTTTTATGGTTCACAATATCATTGTCGAAATAAGTAACGATTGTAGATCGGCATCGCAATGAGACCCGAGAACTGGTCCATCGTTTTCTGGGCCATTTGCAACGTTTAACCGTCATACCGAAAACGATAATCACAGGATTGCCACTCTTTGTCGTACTAATAACTAGCACACAATCTGTAACATTATAGATTTTTTCACCATTTAGTGTTTCATTCAGCTAAGCATTTCAGAAATTAGACCAATGGGCGACTACACTTGTTTTTCGATTACAATTAAGGCAGTTTTTGTGATATTTGGTAATCAATAAATAATTTTACTTGCAGCAGAGGCAACATTCACAAAAACGAAGAGTGGCAATTTTATCCTGCACTTTGGTGGCCATCGATATTATCAGACAACCTTCGGTTCATCACTGGCCAAAATGCGATGGAGATGTGGCAAAAAAATGACAGGCTGTAAAGCCGTTGTCATAACCGTAAACGATATTGTGATTACAGCTAAAAATGAACACAACCATTAAACATATTTTTTAACATTCCTTACAACTAATGCTATCGTTTCTTTTTGGTAGGTAGGTGGTGGTTCAACTTTTGTTAGATAGGTAATAGTATACCTAAATGTATTTTCTATGTTAGGATATGATTGCAATGGCAGCTACAGATCGTAGACCGCAAGCGACACTAGGTTCTTTTATTGTGTTTGAATCTCTGATTTGCGGTCATTATTTTTGCGATACTATTAATTTTATGGTACTAATATATTTTTTATGTTTATTTAATTGTATCATGCAGCTAACTGATTTTATTGTGTCAATGATTTTTGACACATTTTATTAATATGGAGGTTCCATATTAATAAAATGTGTTGGTATTACCGAAAGCCGGGTCCAAACTTGTGTAACGTGTAATGTAACGTAAATAGTGTGAAGGTATAGGATTTGAGCCACTCAGTTCCCATGAAAATACCCAATAGAAATGTTGCGGTAGCTGTTACACTTACTCACGTTACATTCGTCAAGAACGCCGTCTCAACGAGGACTGCAAGCACCTTTGTGTTTGCGCTAGGACGGATAGCTGATGGATATTCGTACGCGTTATACAGTTACACACATTAATGCTCGTAGTGCTGTTCGCACACAGAATTCACTTAAGATTACTCGATACATTGCATTACACAAGTCTGGACCCGGCTTGCTAAGGACAATGTTAATTTGGCAGTGAAATTGTTTATATTATAATTAGTTATTGATGAAAGCAACAATTAAGTTAGGATAGACGGATTTATCGCATTGGGTTAAATACTCTGTACTGATAAATGTAAAATGTAGAAATGAATATATAAATAAATGTTACTTTAATAGTCTTTAACTATATAAACGAGAAAATGGCCTTCGGTGAATATACATATGTATGTATAGTGTTAAGAAAAGATCAAAGGTGTAAAACATTTCTGATCACAGTGAAAAATAAAATAACTTGATTACAATATATACATTACCATTAAATACAGTGTTTTATTAAATAAATTAAGAAACGTATCTATTTTTCGTGTTCTACGGTAATACCCTGCAATGATTGAGGGCAATCAGGCAGGACCCCCGTCCTGACTGCTTGTCCTCAACCTTATAACTGACGTTTTACGGTAAAATATCCTATTTGTTAACGACAAATTTTAAAAATACAATCTTACAACGCAATATGGTTACTTTTGTAGCACTTTCTGATTTATAATCATAATAATTCTGAGCTCCAGGCTTTCGATATAGGGAGGTACCTGTTCAGAATAAGGCGGAAGGAAACGCCTGGGTGTCACCATTGTGTGGTTCGACTGGAGGACACGGTTGAGCATACGGTGGAGGTCTGCCCCGCTAGGGTGGAGCACCGTCATGGCCTCATGGAGGCGATCAGTGGTGGCGACCTCCTCGCGTCCGGCTCTGGTTTAGGCCACGGTACGGAACTAGAGGGCAAGTAAAGCTGTCACCTGCTTCTGCGAACCAGTAATGCTCGCGATGGAGGAGGCCGAACGCGTGAGGGCGACGCAACGGAGACGTGCGGCGTGAAGGCTCACGCCCCTAGCCACCGCAGGAGACGCCCTGGACGTCGGGAGTCACATGCCGATTCCCGGCCACCGTAGACATACGGCGAGTAATAGGTAGCTTGCCGTCCGATATGGACCAGGCCCGAGTCGGCGGCGCCTAGTGTTCCACGCGCGCCTCAAAGAGATGTCAGCAAAAACTGACGGGGTCTCGGATAAATCTGAAAGAGAGTTACCGCGGTCCTGACACAAGCAACGCAAGGAACACGGGTTGGTTTTAGACAGTAAATAAAATCCGCGACCCAGACAGGGGCTGACACACAATGTCTCGTGGGGCGATCGAAACCGTCTGACCATTGCTCCGCACAAAACTAATCATCTCATTTTGAAAGGTAAACATTTTTTTTTGTTGAAACAATGGTAACCCTAAAATAATATTTTACAAAAAATATAAGGTTGGCCCAAATTAATAATCATAAAAATTTCGTTCATTATAATTAAGTCGAACTGTTGTTTTTTTTTAAACAAAAAATAACTAGTCATAATACCTATCATTTAGACCGACACAACAGATTTCATACAAGCATAAACTCATGCCTTTTTCCTATGGAGGTAGGCAGAAACTACAGTCAGAGCACTCACACGAGGAATATAATATTTCTAGACGTCTATCGGTATAATCTATATATCCCGGAGATACGAAGACACTACAATTTTCAATTTGCATGGTCTGGAGACGACTCGGGGAGCAACATTTTTTTTCTTTTATTTCTTCGTTTTTAGCGGACTGTTTTGGCAATGAAGTCATGATCTTTGGTCCTTATCGATATAACCGGGTGAAAAGATACAAAGGTTTCAAAAAACGATGGCAGTGTACTCGCACTGGGGTGTAAATCAGCTGTCGTCACAGTCGATAAAATAATAGTTTCACTTAGAAAATACCATATCCATTCTTAGAAACAGAAAATAGTGGTAGGTAGGTTCCTATCAAAAAGTCTCTGTTTCAGGTTAAAAATAAATATATTATAGAAACTAATTGCAATTAGTTCAAACTAAACTCATGTTTTGCGTTTAATCGAGATTATTTTGCGTTTCACCACTACTTAATAAACTAGTTTATGCTAAAGCTATTTACGTACATATAAATAATATTAACATATACAGGGTGTCCCAGAAATCGACGTCAAGCCGTAAATGGGTGATAGACCAAGTTATAACAGTTCTCAGAAAAATACGAAAAAAAATCTATCTCATGTTTTTAAAAATTTATGGCCACTTTAAAAATTTACTAAAAAAATCAATCCCTGTAATGGTTCTTTAACTCCAATTGCTACAAATCCCATAATTTATCAAATTTTTTTATTATTATGTAATCTTGAATAATGCTTGTGTAGATTTTTGCCTAAAATTCAAAGCCAACTCCTCCTACTTGGAAGAAAATTAAACTTTTTCAAAACCAAATTTCAAATCAATTCAAATTTCAAATTCAAATTTACTGTTTCGCCCAACTTTAACTGACTGTACTGAAAAAAAAATGTACTACGCTAGTTTGGCAAGTAACATGAAAAATTGGCGCATTTAATAAGGATTCAAAAATGGTGTAACACTTGCTAGATTACGTTTTCAATAATTGGTCAAATTTTTTTTTGTAAATAGTATCGGTTTTTACCCAAAATGTCCATACTTCCTTAAAATGACTTTAGCTTACCTAAAGCTTTGCTAAACTCCGTTTCTAATTCGATAGAGACGGAGAGAGTCATTTTACGAAGTGTGAGCGAGACAGAGAGTGACGCCACCTTTATCAGTGACACAACCTTTATCATGAAACGGAGATACAATTTACCGATGAGTGCGAATGAGACAGCAGTAGTTATTGTTCTGTTTTGTAAGCGCAGACGCACACACAATTACAAATCAGTACGTTACGCTGCTTTGTTTACTGCGCATCTCCGTATTCGTAATTGGAGTTAAAGAACCATTACAGGGATTGATTTTTTTAGTAAATTTTTAAAGTGACCATAAATTTTTAAAAACATGAGATATATTTTTTTTCGTATTTTTCTGAGAACTGTTATAACTTGGTCTATCACCCATTTACGGCTTGACGTCGATTTCTGGGACACCCTGTATACAAATTAATATTAAAAAAATAAAAAAAAAACAAACCTATACACAAATACAAAGGGGAGAGGGAAACGGGCTCATTGTGCATCAAAAAATTCTTCCACATTGATGTCTATGGGAACGCTGGCAGCATTGTCACGTTGGATGGCAATACTGATTCTCTGGCCGTAAAAAAGGCCAGCCCTCTGATCACGTGAAGAGTCGACGAGCTTTGAGCTAATTTCTCGAAAAACTCGATGTGCACTAGGACCCCATGGACCTAATGTTTCAACCCCAAACCGCTCAAACATATAAATTCTAGTAAGGTTGTTATATTTGCGCCGTTTGAGGTTTTCTGCACCAGCAGCAGCCGTCCTAGCACAGCCCGCCACGCCGTGCTAAGAAGAAGGGTTGGCGCAAGGGTGTCAACACATGCCATTTTAATTTTTTAACAAATCGAGAACAAAAACCAAATTGCAATCAGTGTAAAAAAAAAAAACAAAATAATAATGTTTCATAATTTATCATGTTGTAGCACAAATATTTTTTTTTTAACCGACTTCCCAAAATAAAGTAGGTTCGAATGTTTATTTTTTATGCTAAACTCCGTCATGTATAAACGGATTTGCAATTCTTTTTTGTTGGAAAGAAGTTTATTCCGAAATGGTCCCATTTAAATTTGGTAAAGATCTGATGAAGTACCTCGGAGAAATTTATTTTTGTAAATAGTGTCTACTTTATTATCAAGTAAACAATATAAAGATATATGATTACCACATGATTTGACTTTTTTTAATTTAGTTCTTTATTTAATGACTTCCAGGTTGTAAGCTCTCCGGATGTATATACAAGGGCACTAAAATAATTGCATGTTTGCGTAGTCTGAAGACGACTTGGGGAAATTCTTTGTTTTCAACTAACTGTTCTGTTTCAGGTTTTGAGCCAGTTTTCAGTACGACAAAGAGGGGTAATGTCGTCATTATCTATGGTCCCTATAGGTATAATCGAGCTACTAGATATAAAGGTGTGAAACAACGATGGCACTGTACTCACACACCACGTGGATGTAAATCAGTTATCATCACTATCAACGATGAAATAATTTCACATAAAAGAGAACATACCCATGATATAAAACGTACACTTAGGTAGGCTTGTTGTAGAGCAGCGACTTACGTATCGTAGGTCGTGGGTTCGAACCCAGCCAGGCGCTTTACTTTGTGTAAGTTACTTCATCACAACTTCTCTAAAAACGTTGAAGGAAAACATCGTGAGGAAACCGGTATGTCCTAGAACTAAAAATTCGAAGACATGAGACATCCACCAACCCGCTATGTGGCCGCCTGGTGGATTAAGGCTCATTCCCACTCTTACAGAAAGGAGTAGTAGTAGTACATCATCATCATATTTCCACTGCCTCCCAGCAGTGGAAATATGATGATGATGAGGCAGGCTTGTTATAGCTTAAAATACATTTTAAATATCTTTATTGATAAATGTAAATATCTTATGTTTTATATCGTATATTTGGCAAGATATTTTATTTGTTTTTAATAACTCCATAGGGTATGTGCGCTGCCAATGAAACTGTGGCTCTATCTCGCATGCACAGTTTTCAGTGATAGCGTCAGTGCGCCGTTTTTTTTTTCATTCAAATTCTTTTATTGTTTGTCACAGGTGGAAAACGGTTATTATCGTAATATAAATATAGTTCGCTGCAACATACTCACAGGGCGTACAATATTTAATAGTCATTTAAGATCTATTCTATCATTATTCATTTTAAAGTAAATTATCAGTTACTATTATTATACATTTCAAAGAGAAAGAAAAAAATGAAAATATCATTAATTAATAATAATTATTATTTCGTTTATTGATTTATATTCTTATTTAATACATTTTTAAATATTTAAAAAAAGAAAACTTAAAAACAATTATTATTATTGTTAATATAGAGGAGCTCGTGGCTAAATAATAATCTTCAAGGTTAAGCAACGCTTGACGAGGTCGGACCGTGGATGGGTGACCATTTCAACATATCGAGTTTCCTCCGTGCCTCGGAAAGCACGTTAAGCCGTTGGTCCCGGCTGTCATTGAAGATATTTGACAGTCGTTACGAGTAGTCAGAAGCTTGAGATCTGACACCAGTCTAGCCAAGGGGTACCGCTGTTACCCAGTTACTGGGTTGTGGAGGTCAGATAGGCAGTCGCTCCATGTAAAACACTGGTACTCAGCTGAATCCGGTTAGACTGGAAGCCGACCCCAATATAGTTGGGAAAAGGCTAGGCAGATGATGATTATTATTGTTAATATATTATCGTTATTTATATGTCAATAATACAAAAATATTCTTAACAAAATCTCATTCATAACTCATTAATTAATATGTCAAAACTCATGTCAAAATTACATTATAATTAATTCATGTTACACTCTAGACAAAATGCATTGTAATTCATTAAATATCGTCGATATACATTATACATTGGCATCGCTCAGACTTTATGGACTAATTAAAAACAAATATCAAATAAAATATCTTGCGAAACGTGCCATTATGCCGAGCGCTGGTCGTTTTGCGCGGATGTGACGAATACTTTCCTTATTTGTTTTTTTCGTCTACTATTTTTTATTGGTATGCGTCATGCCTGGCGCAAATAAAATATATGTCCTTCATTTATTTTTTCTTTCTTAATTGATTTAATAAAACAAAAAAAAAACAGTTGCTATTAATTATAAGTATTTGGGGTAAACCAAATGACATTGTAAAATAATGTTTTGGAACATAAATGTATAAAAAAATGTGGTCATAAGATCATTAATATTGTAAAATGTTTAGTACTATCATATTTTTTGCATTTTTATAATTATGTAAATAAATGAAAGTTTACGGTTAGCGTAAATGTTTCACTAAAATTCCCTTTCGTTAAAATAATGCCACTTTATTCTAACGAATGATAATTTTCGGCAAGTCGTAATATTTATCACTTACACTGATATAACAAATACATACGTGTTTAATCTTTCGCTCTTTTTTTTTCTCTCATACTATTGTATATTATTAATCCCCGCCGGAAAAAGAGGTGTGTTATAAGTTAGGCGTGTGTTGCTGTGTACCTGTGTATCTATGTGTCTGTCTATGGCATTCTAGCGTCTAAACGGATGAACCGATTTTGATTTCGTTTCTTTTTGTTTGAAAGGTGATTTTGTCGAGAGTGTTCTAAGCTATGTTTGAATAAAATCGGTTCAGCCTTTCAAAAGTTTGGGCGTTTTACTGTTTGAATCGGGATGTTTTCGCAAGATATCGTGTCATAAGTACGTGTTTAATAAATTACCAATCGAAGCGTATCTACTATGTACTAGATAAATGATGTAGCATGAAATAAAAATGTGTCGGGGGATTTTGAAATTTTACTTGTAGTAACTCAGAATCATAATTATTTTTTCTTTATTAGTTTTACTAGTACCTATCGGTACGAGTCGTATCTGCCCGGAATGCAATAGTCATGTAGACGAAGAAGACTCTAATAAAATAATACCAGCCTGAAATTGTCCCACTGCAAGGCAAAGGCCTCTTCTCATACAGTTAAGAACAATAAATTGTTCGCTCTTTTATTTCATATTTTTAAACAAACACCTTTGTTACAGATTTCGAGCCAGTTTTCAGTACGACAAGGAACGGTAATGACGTCATGATCTATGATCATTATCGGTATAATCGGGTGAATAGATACAAAGGTACAAAACAACGATGGCTCTGCACTCGGACAGCGTTGGGATGTAAATCTGTAATCGTCACAGTCAATAGAATTATAGTTTCACATAAGAAAGAACACAACCATATTTGAAATGGTATAATTCCCATTTATGGTCCGGTTTGTTTTAGTTTTCATAGAATGTTCTTTCACTTTTGTAAACTTATTCGTGTGTTTATGGCAAATTATACTAAGAACCTGGAAAAACAATTTGAAATAGTGTTTAACTAACTAACCCTTTGATTTAATGCTGAATATTTGCGGTTGAAAATCGCTCTCGTACAGTATAGTAGGTATATATTATTTGCAATTTCTTTAATGTAATTGCTAGTTCAATATATTTATTATTGTATCGTCAATGTAATGTCAATAAAATATTTGTTCAAACTTAGTACAAGAACTAATAAGAATACACCCAGTTTCCCGAACATAAATCAAAATGACAAATTGTCAAGGCTACGTTACGTAGAGTGCATTAAAGTTGGCTCGCAAAGTTATTTATCTGCGTATAAAATTTACATAGACGTGGCATAATGCGACGTTTTGATTCAGTGTACCGCCGTAATTTTTTGACAACTTAATAAAGGTAAAAATATGTATTTTTTTTTGTTTTTCTACCTGACGCATAAAAATATTTTTAGTCTTTAGGACATGGCACTATTGGTTTTCCATCCAAACGGACTTCGAGGATAAAACCTTTTTTGACAATTTTTTTTTTCTTTTATTCTATAAAATTTTGTTACAGATTTGAAGTTAGTTTTCAATAAGACAAGGAATGGGAATGATGTCATCATCTATGGTCCATATCGCTATAATCGGCTGAATAGATACAAAGGGCCCAAACTACGATGGACCTGCACTCGGACAGCGTTGGGTTGTAAATCTGTTATCGTCACAGTCAATAGAATTATAGTTTCACATAAAAAAGAACACAACCATACTTGAAATGGCAATTATAGGTCTGGTTTGTTTTAGTTTTCATAGAATGTTCTTTCACTTTATAAATTTATTCGTGTGTTTACGGGAAATTATACTAAGAAACTGGACCAACAATTTGAAATAGTATTAAACTAACCCTTTGATTTAATGCTGAATATATGCTGTTGAAAATCGCTCTTGTACAGTATAGTAGGTATATTGGTATATATTATTTAAAATTTCTTTATTGTAATTGGTAGTTCAATATATTTATTATTGTATCGTCAATGTAATGTCAATAAAATATTTGTTTAAACTTAGTACAAGAATTAATAAGAATACACCCAGTTTCCCGAACATAAATGAAAATGACAAATTGTCAAGGCCACGTTACGTAGAGTGCATTAAAGTTGGCTCGCAAAGTTATTTATCCTCGTATAAAATTTACATAGACGTGACGTATTGCGACGTTTTGATTCAGTGTACCGTCGTAATTTTTTGACAACTTAAAAAAGGAAAAATCCGTGTTTTTTTTTGTTTTTCCACCTGACGGATAAAAAATATTTTTAGTAATTTGGTCATAACCATGCCTTGGCACAATTTGGGTTTGCCATCCATTCAAGCGGACTTCGAGTATAATATAATTATTATTTTTACATTTTTTTTTTCTTTTTAACTATGCAATTTTGTTACAGATATGCAGTTAGTTTTCAATAAGACAAAGAATGGGAATGATGTCATCATCTATGGTCCATATCGGTATAATCGGCTGAATAGATACAAAGGGCCCAAACTACGATGGACCTGCACTCGTGCACCATCGGGATGTAAATCAATTATCGTTACAGTCGATAATGTAATAGTTCATCATACCAGAGAACATAACCATACTATTAAACGGGACAACTCAGGCAGGTAGGCCTGAGGCTCCAGACCTGTGGTCCCGAAACTTTTTGGCCTTGTAGAACCCTTGCTATATTTTACGGATTTGCCATATATTTATTTATTCAAATTCATCAACTTCAAAATTGTTTGGTCGCTACTTACTTACTCACTTCGAAAGATTTAAAGTTCTAGCTATAGTTAAGTGTAATGTGAAAACATTCATAGATACTGTTGAATTGTCAAAATGAAAGAATTAAGCTGCTTAAATTAAATCTACTATCGTTGACCCCCATTTACATCTTATGGACCCCAATTTGTTTTTCGGTGACGTGGATCCCATGTTGGTTGGTGTCGATCGCTGAGACACTTTGTGTATCACTGCTCTACACAAAGTGTCATCCTATCAGCGGTGGTGATTGTTGAAATGCCAAAACAACACACACAACAACAATAAACACTTATTCTTTCTTTCTTTCTTCAAAGTGTAAGCGCTTGGCAATCACATTAATTTATTTGACCAATCATTATCGCGACGCTTTCGTTAATAGAATGTCACTTGTATAGAGCCTCTGTTTTAGTTTACAGGAATTTTCTTAATTGCATATTTGTTTAATAAGGTAGTGTATTTTGGGGAAAGAATAAATTGCATGATAGAAAAATGATATGGAATGTGAACAAGCTAAGTTTCAATTTAATTTCAATGCTTGACCTAGTGCCATAAGTTGAAAATCTCGCAAAAATATTGACGAGTTCATTTAGGTGTTACTAGTATTTATGAAAACGGATATAAGTTTATAGATATTGTGAAATGTGTAATAAAATAATAATTAAAGAGTTTTATTATTGAGTGAGTGATTTGAGTTTTTCTATTAAAATAAAGTGTCTATTTGATTTTCGTGGGTTGTTAGCGGATTTTTTCCCTAACATTAGAGACTGCGAAACAATAGCGGTATTTAAAAGAACCATGAAAGAATAATATCTTTGCGTTGTCTTCTGTGGAACTTCTGCCAAACAACTTGTGAAACCCAGTGTTGATGACAACACAAAGTTTTATTATGTCTAGTATTATCTAAGATAATTTGTGATCTGTTGTAAGGAACTGACATACGTCCCTTCCTATTTCCTGTGGTCTATGACCAACACGTATTTATGTGAGTTAAAGTAAATAATTAATAAAGCAAGCAAATTGTATCCATTTTCCAGCCTATATCATCTACAGTCCACTACGAAACCAATCCCAATAATAAAAAAGCTAAAACTATACTAAGCTTTTAACACCCAGTGCCGTTACTTGGTACTGGGGGCCTAACATAAACTTTTAAAATATTTGCCAAGTGCAGGGCAGTTCAACTGCAAGACAGGTTTTGTGTTTGTACCATAAATATTTCCCGCTGACCTGCTTCATGTCAAGTTTGGCTGCTACATAGTCTCTGGTCAGTAAGCTAGCAGCACAGATTAAATAAGAATATTAAAAACATACGTTCTAAAACACTTTAGCGGTTTTACGGTTTTTATACAAATTAAAAATGTTTTCATGATAAAAGTTTAAAATAAAAAAGAGTGATAAAGGAAATATTGTTCCGTGGTAAAAAGGGAATTTGACATTATTTCTGAGAGCGGACGCCCTCCTGTCTACTTAAAAAACTTGAAACAATTTTTTTTCTCAAATTTGACACATCACGTTTATTTTCGAACAAATACAGGTCAATATTAATTTAAGATTAGCCTTAGACGATTAACTGAAAGACATTTGTTTTGTGGCTGTGTCTGTGAGTGGTAGGCAAGTGCAATTAACAAAGTGTGATTTTTGTGACTATCGCTTCAAGACGAGTTTCTTATAAACAATTGGAAACTTTGTGGGATTTTTTGAATACTCACAGAGATATCGCTATAGACCACATGTGCGGTTGCAGTTGATACTGTTTGCTGTGCAACAGAATGTGCAGTTGCTATTTGATAAGAACAGTTCTAGCTAAATTAAGGTCAGGATAAATTGCAGGTCAGCCGTCACGTAGTCACTTACCGGTTTAGATCACGTGATCGCTGGCTGGCCTGCTACTTGGTGCGCTCATGGTACAAATTAGCATGACAGGCTCAGGATATTCGAGCCCGTTCCAGCTTGGTGGAAAAAACCTTCACAAGCGATTCTTCGTTTTAACGAAACAGTTTTGTTACAGATTTTGAACCAGTTTTCAGTACGACGACGAGGGGTAATTACGTCATGATCTTAGGTCCCTATCGATATAATAAGGTTAATAGATACAAAGGGTCCAAACAACGATGGACCTGTAATCGAACAACATATGGATGTAAATCCGTTATTTTCACATTCAATAATAAAATTGTTTCACATAAAAATGAACATAACCATACTTAAAAATGTTGAATATTATAATAATAATGTTAATGTTGTTAATTTGTTATTGTTGTTGTTATTATGTTTAATATTTCGAATACAAAATGCATGGTGCAGTCTTATTTCAGAAGGGTTTTTAACAGTTTGAGATAAGTCTAAAAGTTTCATTGCATTGAAGTGAAGTGTTTGTGTGTGTATTTGATTTTCTCGTCTCTTGCTCAAGCTATTTACAAATCTTTCTAGTCAAATTTCTATATAAGGAGATATCTCATTAATCATAATTATCTCAATGTAATTATATCAAATAAATTGATTCTTATTCTATTCTTATTCTTATTCATTGAGAGATTCTCGTGTACGTACTTGAGCTTTCTCTTTCGTCTTGTCTGTTTATATGTACATAAACCGTTAAATAAATTATCTGCGCATCGTACCTTTAATTTGTTAATGATCTACCTACGCTGTACTGAGTTAAAAAAACGATGTACTTGCTATATCGACACACATCATTTTCTATCAGTAAAACAGGATCATGTCTTTAGACTGACTATATTTACCGGTAAAAGCTGGCACAGACATGCAAGGATTTTTCTTTTAATTACCTCTTTCATAAACGATACATTTTTGTTCCAGATTTCGTGCCAGCTTTTGGTACGTC
The DNA here is from genome assembly GCA_964057195.1 of Orthosia cruda. Classification (NCBI taxonomy): domain Eukaryota; kingdom Metazoa; phylum Arthropoda; class Insecta; order Lepidoptera; family Noctuidae; genus Orthosia; species Orthosia cruda. The sequence continues at coordinate 41,214,727 of OZ059829.1, forward strand.
AAGGACTGACGAATGACGTCTTGAGCTATGGTCCCTATCGGTATAATCGGGTGATTAGATACATAGCGCCCCGCCACGGTCTCCCACTGATGAAATTTAATTCCATAAATATCTAAATTTGACTTAGAGATTCAAGGACTCAAAACCTGCTAGGATCCAATAAATTCTGTCTTTATTATTTTAACGATGAAGTTTTGTTACAGATTTCGAGCCAGTTTTCAGTACAACAAAAAGTGGTAATGACGTCATGATCTATGGTCCCTATCGGTACAATCGGGTGATTAGATACATAGGGCCCAAACAACGATGGCGATGTTCTAGGAAAACGTTGGGGTGCAAATCGGTTATCATCACAGTTGACAACGTTATAGTTGCACATAAAAGAGAACATATCCATTATTGAAAACAAAAACAAAATTGAAATTTAGTTAGACAGTCCTGGTAATGGACATTTAAACGATTTAGCCAAAGAAGCGTGATTGATTAACAAACATGAATCTATGCCACATCTTTAAGAGTTAAATTTTAGATAATGCTGAAAAGGGTGATTAATAAAATATATCAAAGTGCATTAAGACCAAGTTTCAAGTAAATCTAACAAAAAATAAAAATGTTAAATACCAATTTCCCCATCTCTTTTCGTCCCCTTGGGGGTAAAATTTTGAAATATCCCTTCCTTATCACTTATATAAATCGTAATATACAAAAAATACTAAACTCGAAATTTAAGGCCATTCAAAATTATAATTTCAAAAACTTGGAGCCGTTTTGAAAAATTGTTAAATTCTATTTTGTTACAGTGTTTATTAATTGTACATTATGGTACAAGTGTGTAATGTTGGTGATTACCGCTGAGGCGCCTTTGAAACCCCGACCCGTTAGGTGAGGGTCTTAAGAGAGCCGAGGCCGGTAATCATCAATACACACATGTAGCATACGACGTTTTTCAACACACTTGTGAAGAAAATAATACTAAAAATCATTTTCAACAGTGACAACGAGTTGTGAAAATGTTCGCAATGGCGGGCAAAATTAATCAGTTTTCCTATGCGCGCGCATCTAACAATGGTGATCGGCCATAGACTAAAAGAAAATAAAAAGAAGAAGGTTTCCTTTTTATTTGGCTTTTCGCGGATAGCGCCACGTACAAAATGGGGAATTTCAAGTATTTTTTATTAAAGAGAAAAACAAAAGTTATATTTGAGTGAAAGTTTTATTTATTAAACACGTACAAGTTGAAATTATCTATTTAAATCGAAGTTGCAAAAAATGAGCAAGCAATAGGAACTTTCATTTATTTGTACTATTGAGCACGGTCTTTTTTGTATCGAAACTTTTTTAAGAACAAAGCAACTCAACCAATAAATTAAAAAAAAACTCTATAACTCACTTGTGAATAATAGTTACGAAAAAGTCACAGTTTGGTAACAGGTGTCATTATGTGCCTAATTGCGGTGCAATTAGAGCCACTTTATGAGCAAGTGTGTTGAAAAATATATTTTACTTCTAAAGTTTAATTAAAATGTGTGTAAGGTGTTATTTATATTAAATATTATATCTACAGACACCAATATCTATTTAAGTATAACGGGGTCAAATGTTCAGCCTTGTGATTATTGCCGGTTTAATTGGATCCGGAGATGCAAAAACTCAAGAGAGTGGCAGTAATTTTCCTTTCTTATACTCCATTTTTACAAGATAAAGTTTTATTACAGATTTTGAGCCAACTTTCAGTACAGCAACTTTAGGTCCATATCGGTATAATCGGCTGACTAGATACAATGAGCCCAAACAAAGGTGGACCTGTATTCATGCAAATTGATTTACATCCTAGGTAAACGAATTGTCGTCGCAGTTGATAATGTAATAGTTTCACAAAATACAACATATCCATACTTTAAAACGATAAATTAACCCATTTCTTAAATTTAGGTAGCTCTTGCCCGCAGCTCTGCGCGCCTGATAAGTGTTTTGTTATCCCAAGGGAACATTATACCGGGATTTAACGCAACCTATATCCTAATCCAAGCTATGGTCTACCCGTACATAAAGTATTTTATCTACACTCACAACGTAATGTTCCAAATATGAATTCAAAAAATATTGTATAAACACGTACTTTATATTCGTGGATAGGTAAAATAAAAAAAAAACCATTACAGTTTAACATTTTCCTTCGATTTTCAAACAACTGCATCATAAAATAACTTTTCAACAAACTTGCTCATAAAGTGGCTCTAATTTCACCGCAATTAGGCACATAATGACACCTGTAATCAAACTGTGACTTTTTCATTGCTATTATTCACAAATCACAAGTGAGTTATAGTTTTTTTTTTAATTTATTGGTTGAGTTGCTTTGTTCTTAAAAAAGTTTCGATACAAAAAAAGATTTTACTCAATAGTACAAATAAATTAATGTACCTATTGCTTGCTTGCTCATTTCATGCAACTTCGTATTTAAATAGATAATTTAAACTTGTACGTGTATAATAAATAAAACTGTCTCTCAAATATAACCTTTTTTTTTTTGTAAAAAAAACTAAAATAGTAATAAAAAAAACTTGAAAGGCCCCATTTTGTACGTGGCTAAAACTATCCGCGAAAAGCCAAAAAAAAAAGAATCCTTATTATTTTAGTCTATTGCCGATCGCCATTGTTAGATGCGCGCGCATAGGAAAACTGATTAATTTTGCCCGCCATTGTGATTTTTTTTTCACAATTGGTTTTCACTGTTGAAAATGATTTTTTTGTATTATATTCATTGAAAAACGTTTGTGTTGAAGTGTTTTGAAAAACGTCGTATGAGTCACGTGTGTATTGGTGATTACCGTCCTCGGCTCTCTTAAGACCCTCACCTAACGGCTCGGATCTCAATGGCGCCTCAGAGGTAATCACCAACATTGCACACTTGTACCATAATGTACTATTTAATTTTTTATAGCCGCCTTTTACTTTTTAATTTATTGGCACTTATGGGCTCATTGACTTAATGTAGAAAAATTAAGTCATTGTCTTTGGATGCGCACGCTACGCAGCCATGTGCAATGAGAATCTATGCCCGCCATACCACGTATTTTTTTCCGTTTCCATTTTTGTTTTATTTCAATTATACAAGTGAAGATAAAATAGTCGGCTTCGCCTCACGTGATAAACCTACACTCGTGTTTTAATAACCCCTATTATATGACTGTTGCATAAACTACTATTCAAATCTATTAAGCCATTGAGGCGTGATCGATTAACGAACAACAAAATTACCCTCCTCTTTAAGAGTTGTATTTTATATTATGATTTAAAGGTGATTGATAAAATATACCAAAAAACGTGAAGACTCATGTTTGATAAAGTTTACCAAAATTGAAAATAGTATGGTAAAAGAAAATTTTACCGAAGTGTTTATTAACAATTTTAGGTAAGCTCAAATATTTTATTAAACTGGTACTAACTCAATTAATTTTTTTTTCCTTTAAAATAAATTGACTCCCCGACTTCCATGGTATTATTTAAACTATCATGTATCCAATTATTATTATATAGTAGTGACCTGCCTCGGCTTCCTTCTTGTCAACTTTCTCTGAGTTGTATTTAAATCTGACATGGTGACTTAAAACCAGCTAGAGTCGCAATAAATTCTGATTTTTAGTTTATTTTTTTTAACGATATGGTTTTTTACAGATTTCGAACCAGCTTTCGGCACGTCAAAGACTGGTAATGACGTCATGTTCTTAGGTCCCTATCGGTATAACCGGGTAATAAGATACAAAGGGCCCAAGCAACGATGGTACTGTACTCGCACATCATTGAAATGTAAATCAGTTGTCGTCACAGTTGACAACGTTATAGTTTCACATAAAAGAGAACATAACCATCCCTAAAACGGCAAATTAGACAATTTCTTAAAATCTTATTTGTCATTTAGCTTGCTTTTTACCGCGGCTGCGCGCGCCTTTAAGTGTTTATTATCCAAGGGAACATCATACCGGGATATAACGTAACCTATATCCTAATCCAAGCCATGGTCTACCCGTACGCCAAGTATTATTCAAATCCGTTATGCCATTGAGGCGTGATTGATCAAATTTTAGCACCTTTTTAAAAGTCGCATTTTAGATGATGCTGAAATGGTTGTTTATTAGAGTATATAAAAGAGGATTGAGATCGGTGATTGATCATGTTTACCAAAATTGTAAAATGTATGGTATAACAAAATTTCATTAGTTTTTATTAAAAAAATTAAGCTAGTCCAATTATTTGATTAAACTGGTTCTATATACACAATTAAAGTTTTTTTTTCCTTTAAAATAATGCGGCAGTCCGGCTTTCATGGTATTTTATAAATTATTATGTTCTAGCGACCCGCCCCGGCCTCCCACTGATGAAATTAATTCCTGATATATGTAAATCTGTCTTAGAAATACAGGGACTCAAAACCTGCTAGGGTTGCAGTGCCTACTTTTTGTCTTTTATATTTTTATTTATTTGACGTGCAAGTTTTGTTACAGATTTCGAGCCAGTTTTCAGTACAACAAGGAGTGGTAATGACGTCATGATCTTAGGTCACCATCGGTATAATCGGATAAAAAGATACAAAGGGACCAAACGACGATGGCACTGTTGTCGCACTTCATTGAGATGTAAATCAGTTGTCGTCACAGTAGACAACGTTATAGTTTCACATAAAAGAGAACATAACCATACATAAAACGGTAAATGAGGCAATTTCTTAAAATCTTATTTGTCATTTAGCTTGCTTTTTACCGCGGCTGCGCGCGCCTTGTAAGTGTTTTATTATCCCTAGAGAACATCATACCGGGATATTACGTAACCTAATCCAAGCTATGGTCTACCCGTACGTAAAGTATTTTCAAATCTGTTAAGCCATTGAGGCATGATCGATTGACGCCAAGCCATGGTCTACCCGCACCTGCGCCAAGTATTAGTGACCGACAATACGGCTTCCGCCGAAACCGGTCAACTGGGGATCTTCTAGCGTATGCCATTCACATCTGGAGTGAGGCCATCGAGAAGCACGGGGAGGCGCTTGCTGTCTCCCTTGACATATCGAAGGCCTTTGACAGGGTCTGGCACGAGAGCCTTATAGGTAAGCTTCCTTCCTTCGGTCTGCCTAGTGGTCTGTGTGACTGGATTGCAGACTTCCTGAGGGATCGGTCCATCCGAGTGGTTATCGATGGTTGCTCGTCCGGTCAGTTAGGTATTAACGCCGGAGTCCCTCAGGGGTCAGTGCTCTCGGCAACATTGTTCTTGCTGCACATTAATGACCTGCTAAAACCCGGAACCTTTGGGTATGCAGACGACAGCACTGTTGCTGAGAGATACGTATCTGGCGCACGGGCTACTGGGCCTCAAGTCCGGTCTCTTCGGGAGGCTATGGTTGAGCGCTTGAACCTGTCTTTGGAGGCAGTCTCCGAATGGGGCAATGCCAATCTAGTCAGTTTCAATGCTGCTAAGACCCAGGCGTGTCTTTTTTCCGCAAAAAAGAGCCAATTCCACCCGGCTCCATCCTTCCGTGGTGTAACCGTGCCGATAACGGACCATCTCGAACTTCTTGGTGTTACGTTAACATCGACCCTCAATTTTGGTCCATTCATTGAGTCAAAGGCTCAATTGGCTGCAAAAAAGTTGGGGATCCTTGCGAAGGTGAGACGGTACTTCACGCCTGAACAGCTGCTCAACTTGTATAAAGCGCAAGTTCGGTCATGCATGGAGTACTGCTCTCACCTCTGGGATGGATCTGCCAAATACCAGCTAGATGCACTTGAGTCGATTGACAAACGGGCCAAAAGGCTTATTGGCAACGATGCACTGGTCGCCTCAAAGCTCCAGAGCCTCGAACATCGACGCCGAGTTGCCAGCCTGTCGGTTTTTTATCGGTTACATTTCGGGGAGTGCGCGACGGAACTGCACAATCTGATTCCGCCAAGCCCTTTCCATCATCGGACTACAAGACGTACGGCAATGTGCCATCGGTACATGGTGGATATCCCTCCCATACGCACAAAGCGTTTTGAAAATACTTTCATTGTGCGTACAGCTAAGGAGTGGAACTCCCTGCCGGCGTCCTTGTTTCCTGATAGCTACAACCTAGGGGTCTTCAAGTCAAGAGTGAATAGGTTACTTCTAGGCAAGCGTGCTCCACCTTCGACCATATCATCGCTTAACATCAGGCGAGATAGTGGTCAAACGCGAGCCTATAAAGAATAAAAAAAAAAATATTTAAATCCGTAAAGCCATTGAGGCGTGATTGATCAAATTTTAGCACCTTTTTAAATGTGGAGTTTTAGATGATGCTGAAATGGGTGTTTAATTAAGTATATCAAAGAGGATTAAGATCGGTGAATGATCATGTTTACCAAAATTGTAAAAGGTATAATAAAACAAAATTTCATTAGTTTTTATTTAAAAAAATTAAGCTAGACCAATTATTTGATTAAACTAGTACTTTATACTCAATTAAAGTTTTTTTTCCTTTAAAATAATGCGGCTGCCCGGGTTTCGTGGTTTTTTTTTTAAATTATTATGTTCTAGCGACCCGCCCCGGCCTCCAACTGATGAAATTTTATTCCTGATATATCTAAATCTGACTTATAGATTCAAGGAATCAAAACCTGCTAGGGTCGCAGTAAATTCTCTTTTCTTTTTTTAACCATAAAGTTTTGTTACAGATTTCGAGCCAGTTTTCAGTACAACAAAGAGTGGTAATGACGTCATGATCTTAGGTTTCTATCGGTATAATCGGGTAGCAAGATACAAAGGGCCCAAACGACGATGGCACTGTACTCGCACAACATTGGGATGTAAATCTGTTGTCGTCACAGTTGACAACGTTATAGTTTCACATAAAAGAGAACATAACCATACCTAAAACCGTTTTATATAATTTCGATTAATAATTTAATTTAGTTTTGAAAGTAAATTCAATCGAATACCAATTTAATTGATGACATGTATATTTAAATTTGTTTCGTTTTGATTTTATTTTGACATAATTTCATTTTAACATGGTTTAATTTAAATTTGGGTACTTTTATTTAAATTTTATGTTATGTCCTTTGATTTTACTTTATGTTTGTTCTAAATTCTTATTTTATTTTATGCGACTTACTATGACAATGATGTGCATGCCTGTAAGTGACTTGCTTACACAGGATCTTTTCTGAATTTTATTTTCTGGTATGAATTTGTAAATGAGTCATTGGTGTGCATTGTTCAATAAATAAATAAATAAAACGGTAAATCAGGAAATTACTTAAAATCTTATTTACCATTAAACTTGTTTTTTTCCCACGGCTGCGCGCGGGTTGTATGTGTTTTATTATTCCAAGGGAACATCATACCGGGATATTACGTAACCTATATCCTAATCCAAGCCATGGTCTACCCGTACGCCAAGTATCATTCAAATCCGTTAAGTCATTAAGGTGTTATTGATCAAATTATAGCACTTTTTAAGAGTCGAATTTTAGATAATGCTGAAATCAGTGTTTAAAAAAGTATATCAAAGATGATTAAACCGGTGATTGATCATGTTTACCAAAATTGTAAAATGTATGGGAAAACAAAATTTCTTCAGTGTTAATAAAAAAATTAAATAAGTCCAATTATTTTATTTAACTGGTTCTTTAAACTCAATTAAAGTTTTGTTTCCTTTAAAATAATGTGGCTAACCGGCTTTCATGGTAATTAATAAATTATTATATTCTAGCGACCCGCCCCGGCATCCCACTGATGAAATTTAATTCCTGATATATCTAAATCTGACTTGGAGATTCAAGAACTTAAATTCTGCTAGGGTCGTAGTAAATTATGTCTTTTATCTTATTCTTATTTTAACGGTAAAGTTTTGTTACAGATTTCGAGCCAGTTTTCAGTACAACAAAGAGTGGTAATGACGTCATGATCTTAGGTTCCTATCGGTATAATCGGTTGATTAGATACATAGGGCCGAAACAACGTTGGCGCTGTTCTCGGACAACATCGTCGGGGTGCAAATCAGTTATCGTCACAGTTAACAACGTTATAGTTTCACACAAAAGAGAACATAACCATAATTAAATACAAGAAATAGGTAAGCAGGTTTGTTCTAAATTAAAGGATTTTTGTTAATATCGTATTTGCCAATGGTAATGTATTTAGTGCAAAACAGTAAATTACTTTCTGGAATAATATGAACACATAATAATATGTATATTTCATACTTGCAGCATTTAAAAGAAGGGTAAAAGAACAATGTTCTTCTCTTTCGTCATAGTTACGAAAGCAAACATACAAAAAAAAAGTGATATTTATTATTACCTAGCAAGATATTAATACTTGAACTATTTAAAATTACAAGTTTGTTACACTTTAATAGTTTAATTGTTAAGTTGTTCGAAATGAGACCACTCGTTACGGATACACAAATTTTGTCGGATTAAACGGATACGCAAAGTGTTGTGGTGTATGCTCTTAATAACATTTTCTACCTTAACCCTTAGCTCTTCTACAGCCTGATAAAACTTTTTGTAACTAACATATTTACATGGCCCCATAAAAAATAGTCCAGAGGCGTCAGGTCTCGACTTCTTGCAGTCTATCTAATCATCGGGTTTGTACCTATCCAGACAATGAAATGTTCATTAAGGTAAGCCCTGGAAATTCTACTATTGTGAGTAAGAGCACCGTCTTGTTGAAAAATTATATTCATCCTTCAAGAGCTCGGAATCAGGTAGCGTCTATCGGCTATAGTCCAAGCTCGAGTACTCCAGTTCTTTGGACACGTATCCCGACGAGGCAACGACTCTATCAAGCGGCTTATAGTTCAGGGTAGAGTGGAAGGAACGAGAGCGCGCGGCAGGTCGCCCATGTGATGGACCGACCAGATTAAATCTGCAGTGGGTGGCCTATTGAATGAGTGCACACGAATAACAGCCGATAGAGACGGATGGTGTCACATCGTTAAACAAATTATCGTAAACCGAAGTCTCACTGCAACATTGTGACCACGACTGCTCTGCCAAGAGTGTACCGACGAAGAAGAAGAAGAAGTTATCACGTTGTCGGGTCATTATAAATATTGCTTCGTTACTGTTGGGCAATTCGATAATGATGGTACATTATTATGGTTTTTATTTTAAATTTTCGGCCAGCAAGAAATATCTGTGAATAAAATATTTTCACAGCAAATTTACATTATCTGGTCAGCAGGATTATAGAATCGGTCAGCATAAAATACAATTTTTGTAAGTGGTGCCGCAATTTTGAACGAATTTGTCCAAGAGCGAGCGTTGCGAGCTCGGGTGCTTAAACCAACACGGATAGGTTCGAAGGGGATGACGGGAGCTAAAGTCATCTTCTTCATGTAAAGTTACTTTAGACCCTGCAGACAGAAGAGAGATGAAAAAAAATGCCCTATTAATCACATGGTCCATAACATAATTTAATTATGTTTTATTTGAAAAGGTGTTATTTTTTGTATTTTATTTTTTATTACGTGTATTCTTGGCGCAGATTTTCTGTAAGAGATTTTATTATTATTATTTCTGTTGTCTATTGGCTCGCGCTTGCCTAGAAAATTCACTCTTGATTTAAAACCCCTAGATTGTAGCTATAATAATAATAATGGATTATAAACTATTATCATCACCTTTGTACATATTTTCCTGTTCCTTTTATCTTGGCTGTATACGTGTATAAACTTTTACGTAAAACAGTTACATCTAATTTATTTCTATTTTAAATCCCGACGGAAAATCAGGTGTTATAACTTTGAAGTAGTTATCTGTGTATTGGTATATATGTGTATCAGTTTGTGGTATCATATCTCCTAAACGAATGAACCGATTTTGATTTAGTTTTTTGTTTATTAGATGACTTTGTCGAGCGTGTTCTTAGCTATGTTTGATGAAAATCGGTTCAGCCGTTCGTAACACGACACTTTAAATATTACTATGCCTATGGGTACAATGGCATTCTTATAGCTGACAGCTATTTCTGCTAGACATAGACTGAACATGTTAGTGGTGACCAATATCATAAAAATAAACTAATCTAAATATACAAAATCTTTTTCATTTACACCATGTAAGTTACAGAAAGTAAAATTCTAGCAGCCATCATTTTGACATTTGACATTAGAGTGGACAGACGATAATGATGACATACGACACGGCATCGCTGTGAATACGGCTGAAATGAAAATAATAAAATTATATATAAATAACAAAAATATACGTAAGGAAATTTTAGTTTGTCTTGCTATCTTGGCGCATCCCTCTTAAACATTTAATTCAATTTCAGTCAAATGGATGATGAAGAGGAACGGCAAAGAACTGGCGATGGTAAACGGGTACACGTTCTATTGCCACAAGAATACTGCGAAGACGAAGATCTGGACATGCACCAATGGATGGCTATGTAAGGCCAGGCTGATCACTGGTAGTGAACTGGAACCCTTAAAGCGGACCGTTATATCTGCTAAGCTGGAGCACATACATCCAGCGCCAACCTTCATGATTGTTGATGGGTTCTATGTTAGGATACACTGAGTTCGCCCAGGATTTCTGGGCGAACTCAGTGTGTCCGAGTGGATAATCAAAAAAGTACATACCACCCAGTTACACATGGCGTGCCTCAGGGAAGCATACTGGGGCCGACCCTATTCCTCGTGTACTTAAATGAGCTTACTAGTCTTAAACTTATCAAAGGTGAAATTATCTCTTTCGCGGATGACACGGCGCTGGTATTTGCGGGTGATAGTTGGGAAGAGGTCTTCTCTATTGCACAACATGGCTTTGACACGATTAGGGGTTAATTATAGCATCTCCCAAAGCCAGTCATAAGATGCCTCTATATCTGAGTCTTATTATTTTAAATATAAGTACATAGCAACATAACTTTATAACCTTCTCCCGGATACATAATTATGGTGAAAGTGAAGCCACCATCGTTTAGCCAAAGGACTAAAAGGTCAGAAAAAGGATGTTTCCTTATCTATAAGCAGTAAAATGCTTGACAAGTAATCAAATTACTTTCAATGTATACATTTTAATACTCATGTTTCATAGTGCTTTACTATAATATGTATTACCTTTGTTGACAATTAAAACTTATCATTCGAACCAATTTGTGATTTTTACAACAAATATATAAAATAATGTCTAACTTTTTTATTTTTTTGCATTGATTATTCTCATCATCATTGTAATTATTGTGGGTTGTGGTGTCCATCGCTTGTAATTGTTCTTCAATCATATTCAAATCCTGTTCCTTGGTTTCCGTCATTGTAATACCTACTTCTGTGAAGAAAACACTTCTTTCAATAAAGTGTTTTTTCAGTGATATTTGTAAATAAAATTGACGGGAAGGAGCTATTGTAAACGGATACACATTTTACTGGCGCAGAACTCATTTGAATAACAACATCTGGACTTTCACCAATGGAAATTGCAAGGTTGATCATTATTAAGGGCTTAGACTGTTCAGGAAGGTGATGTCATCCAGGCTAGTGCACAAACATGCTTCTCCAACATTTACCATTCGTGATGGCATTTATATGATGTTTTTCTAGCTTATAGTTTTTATTTAATAAAATTGTATGAAACTGTAGATTTTGAAGATTTCTTGACAGAAATCACAAGACGTCTATTAAGAAACTTCAAACCTTCTTCAAAATTTTCCAGTTGCATGATTCTACTTAAATGATTATTTCTTCCATTTTGTAACATCCGGTAATTAAAGTATTTTTATGACATATTTCGTTTTTATTAAAACCTCTGGTCCTACAACTAATAAGATTTACCTGTAACACACAACAATAACCACGCATGTTATCGTACGCTTTGCATGCTTTTACTGCACGAAATAACTCTAATGTGTGCTTACCCAATAACAAATTCGCTATTAACACCAACAAAAAATTACAGTAAAATTCGTGAAGCGACTCAACGGCAAAGAAGTGGCGCTTGTCAGCGGCTATACATTCTACTGTCGTAAGCAGAGCTTGAAGAAGACTACCAAGATCTGGAACTGTACTTATGGAGGGACCTGTCATGCTAGGATGGAGATCACCAATCATGACAAGCCATCGAAACGTATCGTGCTTTCAGCTAAACTGGAACATAAGCATGCACCCTCAGAGTACTGCATCAGTAATGGGTTCTATGTTAAATTGTAATTTGGTATTTAAGATTTTTAGGGCGTATGGAATTAGTAGTGTTGGAGCTTTGGGAAAAAGAAGAATACTTTAAGGGTCGCAGCAGGTGGCATATCTTTTTGCCTGCTTGCATGGAGAAGGGCTTAAGTTTATGGCTGTCTTTGACAAGTCATGCAGCTCAAAAACTGCTAATTTTAAATGCTTCGCAAGCATTGGATTTATAAGATTATAAAAGAGTGTAGTATAGCACTCGTGAGCTTCTATTTTACTCAATTTCAGGTTACATAATCGTATTGTTATAGGTAAAAATATCTACGTATACCAACTTCTTCTTTTAAAGAATGTATTTAACAAGCAAAAAGTTTAATAAAAACTGTAACCCGACTACGGTTTTTTTTGCCTATGTTACTCGGAACATAATATAGGATCGATTGACACCTTATTCATCAAAATCGGATGAATAGTTTAGACGCTAAACATACATACATATATAGACTGCTAAAATCAGAACCCTTCCTTTTGGCTTCGCCGTAGTATGGTAAAAGAAATGGAAAAAAATTGTGGTTCAGTGCAAATGTTTATACTTAGACCACGTTTCCTCCTGCAAGCAGCTCACATGCAAGTAGAATTTCGTTGTGGGACACGATCGTATTTTAGTAATTTTGTAAAATGTTTTCCATTACACCTCAGTAGCCTGCAAAGTAATGCAACTTGCACGTGAGCTGGTTGCAGGTGGAAACGTGGTCTAAGTATAGAGTAACATAAGCTGTTAAAGAAGTTGTGAGCTTATTTTTAGTCAGTAGATAGCTATCTAGAACTTATATGTTACTCTAGTTCGTCAAACTCTCAGAATTGAAGACCGCTATTAGTATAATCATTTACATCACTCAGTTCGAGTCCAAATATTTTCGCTCTTGTTATCCATAACTTTAGCGACTCAATAAGAGCATTAAGTTGTACCCTCATCTGACCCATCCCTCAATCAACCCTAGTCTTTCATTGCTGTCAATGCTGGAATAGGCCGTCCCCTCCCGGCGTTTTCATTCACGTCTGCCTAGTAAATACCTTTTGTCAGTCGCCTTTCATTCATCCGCTCAACAAGACCAAACCATCTTAGCATACTCTTTAAATTGTTTGTCACTACATCTTCTTTTAAACCACAACGTTATCTTATAACATCATTCCGCAATCTATCATTTAAAGTTACATAATTTTTTTGCCATACCCAACCTTCACTTCAATACATAAGTGTAAGGTCACCATTGGGTTGTTGTGAGCAGCCAGTCGAGCTACTTTAGACATCGACTGGTTGATCATAACCGCATGTAGAGCTCCATTCACTTTATTGCCTGCATTCACTCTCCTTTCCACATCCTCTTCAATCTTTCCATCCGTTGTGAACATACTTCCCAAATATACAAACTCATTCACTTGCTCCATACTCTCATCATTTATTTACACTTCACACTGCGATTCATCGTCTTCTGTTTCATACACCATTCCCTTAGTATTGTTCACATTTGTACTCATCCCTTTTAACTTAAAAGCTATATTCATCACAGTTATCGTGCATTGCAACTGTTTTGCTGACGATGCAAGTACTTGATCATATGAATAGAGAAGGCATTTAACAGGCAACTTATTCATCCTCAATCCGCACTCATGCTCTTTCAAAACTATCAGAAAACTATCCATGTACAATTTGAACAGCCACGGTGACGCTACACAGTCCTGCACACCGCTTGAGATTAAAACCAAGTCCGTGTACGCCCCATTAATCCTAACACAAGATGACCACAGTCGCAAGTAATTTTTATTAACAAAAAACACCACAATCGTAAGTAATTGTTATTGGTAGTTAGCCAGATGTTTTTTCATTATAATTATAGAGGAAAATAAAATTCTAGTCGTATTTAAAATATTTTAGCTGTAATCAAGTACATACAACGTATGTTAAATGTTTGGAAAAATCTATTTTACTTACATATAGAGTAACTAGAAATTATTCTAGTCAAATTTTAAAACTATTTTATCTATATTAAAGTAAAATCTTTAGGTTATATGTTTGCAAAATACTATTTTACCAATACCTAGAATTCCACACCCAGACACATTTTAAAACTAATAAATAGTATTAAAGTCAAAATATATGTTAAATGTAAAAAAATACTATTTTACTTACACATACCGAAAAAAAATCTGGTCATATTTTGAAACTATTTTAGCTCTAGGGTAATTAATTGAAATACACTGTATTGTAGATACATAATATATATGTTAAATGTTTGCAAAATACTTTTTAATGATCACATTTAAATATTTGTGTGTGTTGTGTTTGTGTGCGTGTGTATGGATCACAAATAAATAATGTTTTAAAATACAACATACTGTTTTAAATATATTCCGGAATGTGCCGGCAATCGCGGCAGACGAAAGTGAAGATGGCGGGGCGGGCTCGACTCCTATCTAACAAACTAGCCTGCATTAGGAGAAAACAGACTTGTTCTGAAAAGGGAGAGGAAGGCAATGAGATAATATAGCGTTGTCAGATTGAAAATATGTTGACATAATTCAATTTGGCTCATCTTCATTATCATAACTTTAGCTGACATACGTTCACTGCTGGACATAGGCCTCCCCTTTCAATTCGTACCGGCTTCAACCAAATGAAAAGGCAAAAGTAAGCAACGTTTTTGTTCGTCTGAAATCTATGTTTAAATATTTACTAAAATGTTATTAAATTTATTTCAGAAGACTTTCAAGCAATTCACGTGAAATGGGCGAACAAAATGGATGGGAAGGAACTTGCTATTATAAATGGATACACATTCACTTGCCGTAAAAAAAATGCCCGCAAAAATTGGACTTGGCTTTGCAGTTTGGGGAAGTATAAGAAGTGCAAAGCAGAATTGGTCACGACTCCCAATATGGTACCTGTGGAACGGTACGTGGTATCAGCCACGTTAGACCACACACATCCACCTCCATCATTGAAATACCAGCTATTTAACTAATATGAAGATGTAAATGTTTCCTCCTGTAAATAATTTAGGCACAGAAGAAAAATTTATAATCATTCTTTGATCGTTCGTTTGTCTTGTACCTTATAAACGATGTACCTGATGGCTCGACGTGATTCGATTTACATCACACCGATAAGCATTGGAGAGTTCGCTATTGTGAATGTAAACTTTCTATCGCCAGACACAAAACACTAAGACAAACAGCTGGTGTTGCACTCCAGGATCATCCTGCAAGACCAATCTGTTAATTACGAATGATGCGTCATTGTGGATCGAAAGGTCATGTCCATGAAACTTAACCACGATCATGCACCAACAGCTTTTGTCAGAAATGTCTACTTTACAAATAGGACAGGAGTACTTTATAAATGGGTAAATGAAATTTTACCTACCAAATGTTCAAAACTACTAGTCTTAGAATTTAGACTTAATTGTATATCTTTTTGACTTACAATGAGAATGTTATGGAGTATTGTTATTCTAGTCCTTTTCTTTAATATTATTAATTATGTTTAAAATGTAAAAAATATATAAGGCTTATGTTAATATTTACAAATGATTATTTCATAATAGTATCTCCAAGTTCAAAAAAAATATGTAAATTATTAAGTTTTTTTGATTAAGTTTTTTACAGTTTTCAGTAAGAGCCAATAAATGAACTTCTTTTTCTTTCTTAAATATTCTCAATTTTTGTCTGACCAGTATGTAGCCACCTGGACAGATCTATCATTTGCCACGATCAGATCGCCAAAGATGCAGGCGGCTGGGCACGAAGGGCAGATAAGGAGGTGAGGCATATTCGGCGACGGGGTCCCACACTGGCATTGTGTTTGAGATGGGTCTATACCCATCTGACCAGATTTTTTGTACAGCGGCCAACCTGGACCCGCAATTGGTTTAGGGATTTCCAGATTGGCCACTGCAGTACTACAATATAAAAAATACAATATTCTTTGTTGTGGTACAACATGTTTTCTTCGGGTTTAGACTTCTTTAGCTGCTAGGTTCCCGATCCAGACCGATAGTGAATGACTTCATGCAGGTGTTGGTTACATAGTAGGCAGATTTGATTTGTTACGCGTAAATACGCGGTCAGTGACAAGTAGGTATATATTATTAATGTAAATATGTATATATCTACTAAGCCTATTAGTACTGCAATATAACTTACTAACATAACATTTAAGTCTGAAACACATCTGTTGGTTTTTTTTTGGGCAAATAAATATATAAAATTTATTTCCAGTGAGCTGGGTGGCAAAACCCAACGGGAAAGTACTAGCAATAGTGGATGGACACACGTTCTACTGTCGCAGATTTCATCCAATAAAAAGTACATGGAGCTGCACTCAAGCTGGCAAGTGCAGAGCAAGATTACTGATTTCTAGCGAAGATCTGGTTGCAGAGCGCAGGGTTGTGTCAGCTAGACTTGACCACAACCACGCACCACCTTCTTTTATCATCAGCAATGGAGTATATGTAAAAACTAATTCATTGCAAACCGCGTGGACCGGACATCGGGATATATATGGATATCCTGTCGCTACGAATAATTTTGAAGGCTATAAGTTTCCAAAAAAAGAAGATCCAAGTTACTAGCGACGTATAACCAACTTCAACGTCTGTAACATGTGAAATAAAGAACTTCATACCAGCTTTCTTTCCTTATTTAGCCCCTTTAGGGGATGGATTTTAAAAATTCCTTTAAGTTTTACTTTTGTTATATTAAGAACTCTTAGTACGAAATCTAAAGCTTCTAGAGTGTGCGTCTTCCGTCTTTGAATGATTTTGATACTTTTTATTTTACTCTACAATTGGTGTTTGGTTTAAGTTATAAAATTGATGTTTATATAGATCTTACTCGTAGTTAAATGGGTAATGGGATTTTTTATAATTTATTCAACTATTTATACAGTTTATAAGTAATAATAAGTAGATTTTAATATTATTGTTATCTTTATTTTGCGTCGTTAAGTATTTATTAAAGATATTTAAGCTACTGCTGAGAAGTGTTTCATTCAGAGCTTTGCACATTTTGATGGTTTATTCACATTGTTTTCACTAACTAACGTAACGCCTCTGTAATAACATGTGTAAGTATATCTTTATCTACCGTCAAAAAAAAAACCGGTATGGTACTAATAAAAATGTTATCTTTTCAGTAACTTGGGTAAAAAAATCCAACGGAAAGGAACTGGCTATTGTCGATGGTTATACCTTTTACCTTCACAAACAAAGCATGGTCAAGAGCACCTGGACTTGCACCAACGCTATGAGGTGCAAGGCGAGAATGATGATGACAAACAGAACCGACCCAGCACACCGCACAGTCTTGACATTTAAGCTGGACCATAATCATAAGCCGCCATCTTTTAAAATAGATAACGGGTTTTACGTGAAGACAACTTCATTTTATTATTGAGGAATCTTTATCATCATATAACATCATACCTCTATATTATAATAGGTTAGGTAAAGATGCAGAGTTTAAGCATATTTCACACGGATTGTTCTTATTCTTTATTGTGCACAAAACATACAAATACAATAGTTCAGTATAAGTACAAAAGCGAGCTTAACCCATAGTTGGGTTCTCTAACAGCAAACCTCAGTTGCGTAGAGAAATGTGCATATGAGGATACTATATCCATGTGCACAACAAAAACTTAATTGTTTTACAATTTAAAAAAAACTTACTAAATAAGCTAAACAAATACGTGTACAACATACAATGCATAAACATAATACATACAACATACTATATAACAAAAATATTACAATAAAATTATAAATACATAAATTAATGTTGAAGTCACTGTGGTGTTCTGATTTACAGATCCACATTTTTTAACTCTATTTACAATTCATAACACTATACAAACCATACCTTCATATATTTTGATATTTTATCAACTTTTGTAATTCATTTTTATGTTTTCTTTCATACTGTTTGTACCTGAAAAGCATACTTTTAATTATATCTGATTGTTTTAATATCTGAAACTTAAATTATATTGATAATAATTATGTCATTCTTGCAATATTTTTCTATTGTGACATTTTCATCTGACATGACATCTGTCTGTCTATTTTATTTTTCTTAAAACCATAGACCGTAAACCTAGCTTAAAGGAGGTTTAGTCCATGGTACCTCATGGACTAAACCTCCTTTAAGCTAGGTTCACACTATTATAAGGGTAGCGTTGACTGAGCCCTTTGTGAACCGTTTTTATTCGTTCTGGACTTTATTTCTTAATTTAAATTTGAATTTGAAATGTAGATAGAACACAGAACGAAGAAAAACGGGCGTCAATTTTTTGTTTTGAAACGGGACTGAACGCCGGAAGACGGTTGAATTCTCTACTGTGACATTTTCATCTGACATGACATCTGTCTGTCTATTCCAGCACCCCACGTCGTGCGAAGCCGGCCCTTCTGTTTTTATTCTTAATATCCTTTTATTAATTTTTTAGTTTATAATTATTTATTTTTTATTAACGTGGAGTAGCTCAGAGGGAGCTAAACGTAACGCTACAGTTTGGCGCCCAACTCTTTAAAATTGGGCACACCGTTTTTATTTGTACGCCCAATTTTTCAGAATCCACCCCATCACCCACACTCTACCTATTTTTAACGTGGGCTCGATTTTATTCTCTCAAAATTCTAAAAACATACTTGCACAAGTATTACTAGTAAGCTAACTTTTGGTTTCTTATTCAGGCCTTCATGTCATCATCATTTTTCCTTTGTCACTTTTGCTAGCACCTTTTTTTTTTTAATTCTTCACTATTTATACCGAACCTACTAGGCAATTTCTTTTTATCCTTCTTTGTTTTTATTTTTCTTTTAGAGCGGTGTGCACAACTCTGAAAGCCTTATGTGCACAGAGCGGTCCCGTAACTCTGTAAAAATAAGCCAAATGCGTGGAGTCTTGTAAATATGTAAAATATTTCCTCTCATACTAGTTTCCTCTCAAACTAGTTTCCTCTCAAACTAGTTTCCTCTCAAACTAGTTCACTCTCAAACTAGTTCCCTCTCAAACTAGTTCCATAAAACTAGTTCCCTCTCAAACTAGTTACCTCTCAAACTAGTTCCCTCTTAAACTTAGTTCCCTCTTCCCTCTTGTAAATATTTCCCTCTCAAGCTAGAATTCCCTCTTCCCTCTTAGACTTAGGTCCCTCTTACCTCCTCCCTCTTGTAAATATTTCCCTCTCAAGCTAGAATTCCCTCTTCCCTCTTAGACTTAGGTCCCTCTTTCCTCTTCCCTCTTAAACTTAGGTCCCTCTTCCTTTTTCCCTCTTTGACTTATATTTTTTAACGGGTTATCAAACAGGTGCGGGTTACGACACCTAATTAAAAAAATAAGCCTTCGTAATCTTTATTAATATTTCCTTGTGGAGTATGCGTCATTGAATGTGAACCATATCCCCTATGTGTGATTGAATGAGAGTGTTTGACGAAAGTATGAAAGATGTTGTGTGATAGAGCAAGGATTATATTTAAACCTCAAAATTTTCTTCAAGTTGAAAATTTTTCTGGGGTCATCGGGGAAATGTGGTGTTCTGATTTACAGATCCACATTTTTTAACTCTATTTACAATTCATAACACTATACAAACCATGCCTTCATACATTTTGATATTTTATCAACTTTTGTAATTCATTTTTATGTTTTCTTTCATACTGTTTGTACCTGAAAAGCATACTTTTAATTATATCTGATTATTTTAATATCTGAAACTTAAATTATATTGATAATTTGTAATTCTTGCAATATTTTTCTATTGTGACATTTTCATCTAACATGACATCTGTCTGTCTATTTTATTTTTCTTAAAACCATAGACCGTAACATAGGTACCATGGACTAAACCTCCTTTAAGCTAGGTTTACACTATTATAAGGGTAGCGTTGACTGACCCCTTTGTGAACCGTTTTTATTCGTTCTGGACTTTATTTCTTAATTGAAATTTGAATTTGATATGTAGATAGAACACAGAACGAAGAAAAACGGGCGTCAATTTTGAGTTTAGGATCTGGACTGAACGCTGAAAGACGGTTGAATTCTTAATACTACCAAGTGTACTATTGTATCTGAAGACTCTTTAAAACTATAACTTATACGGCTGTGAATGATATCAATCTTTGAGTGCACTAAAATATATATATTGTGAGTGATATACTGTATATGATTTTACCTACGTATCAGACTACTATCCGTTTCACTCCTGGCTGCCTGCCTTCCTACTCTCTTACGCCTCTTCCTACTGTATGCCTACACAACTGCATACCAAACCGTATGCCTGAAAGACCGTCGTGGTGTCTGCTCACCTGTCTCTCTCAAGCTTACCACGACTTTTGAAGAGTTCCAGTCTGTCCAGCCGCCTGCCTAAACGATATGCTACCTACTCTACTACCTACCTGCCCGATTGCCTGCTTGTCGTCGTGGAGCCCACTCACCCGCTTACCTCGGGCATACCACGGCTTCCAGCCCGTCCTGCTGCCTGGTTAGCTGCCTAACTCCAGCACCCCACGTCGTGCGAAGCCGGACCATAGTTTTTATTATCTTTATCCTTTTTCTTAGTTTTAAATAAATATTCCCTTTTATTTTTACTAACGTGGCTAACGTTAGCTCTCCGGAGCTTACGTTACGCTACATCACATGTAATAGTTGATCACATCATCATGTAATAATAATAATGTTCATCACATGTAATGATTTTATAATTAAATCTACTCAAATCAATATAAAAATAAAAACAAAATGTATGTTAATAGTTTGTTTAGTAAGAAATAAAGAACTCATGACTAACTACAGCTTATCACGATTACTTAGAAATTCTTGAGATCATTATGAGGTAAGTGGCGATACTTCAATGTCTTCTGAAATATCTTGCAAACTATCAAATATACAAAATGTATTATTCTCATATGTGTATATAGTGCTGATACAAGGGACGAAGAACAGTGAATAAATAAGTGTAGTAGACATTATCTTTGGGTGTTTTATAATAATATATAATATTGTTAATAAACATGTAAATGTTTATAACCTACATTATCTAGTCGTAGAAGTTTCATAAAACCAGTTGTTCTATCTAGTCCCAATTATAGTCAAAGAGGAATTCTATTTTTTATTTATTTCTACATGTATTATTTACATTGTAAGTAGTTTGTGATTTTTCGAAGCATTCCAATCAATATATTCAGATATGTATGCGTAACAGTGTATTTTTTAACCCATCTGATGCGTCTTTTTTGCAAGACCATCATCATCTTCCTGCCCTCTTCCCATGTTACTTGGGATCGTCGCAACACGTTTTCTTCTTCAATTTGCATGTAATGAAAAATTATGCACAGCGATTTACAATAAACAATACTATACACTAGGTACATACTTAACATAAACTTACTTTATTTTCCAGTGACATTTGTAAAGAAAACAAACGGCAAAGAGCTTGCCGTTGTAAATGGCTATACATTCTACTGCCACTTTCGAAACCTTTCATCTAATAACTGGACCTGCTCTTCTGGTCGAACCTGCAAAGCCACGCTGATTATCACTAATGATGATAGAAGACGCCTAATTAAAGCTAGGTTGGAACACACTCATCCACCTCCACATTTTATCATTTCTAAAGGATGTTATGTCAAGCTGTGATAGGCTATTAAAGAATTTATTAGCCAAAGTCGCACTTTGTGAAATCGTATGTTATTTATTACTTACTATGTAACGGCTTGGATTGTCAGCACTTGTTTTTCATCGTTGTAAAGGTTTATATACAAATCAGTCATCAATTAGTCACTGATTGTGTGAGAATGACTAAGACGCATCGGTGGTTACATTCATGACTTGATTGAGGAGTGTCCTACGATCGCTACCAAACTATATTTCTTGACGTGACTGAACTAAGCGACGCGCAGGTACGTGTCTGACATTACGTAATTTCTGAGACAATGTAGATGCCCATTTTATATATTTGACTTTTTTATTAATTATATAATCGTATAATTAATTAGTTTTTATGTTTAGCCTTATTTTATTTGTATAATATTATATGATTGAACAATTAATTTGTTTATTTATTTCTGTAAACCAATTTAAGTCCTGTAAAACAGTTTGCCTTACTTACATAAAAGTACGTTGAAACCTCGCTAACACTTTGCTAACTGACAACTTCTTTTTTGTCATACTGCCAAATATTTGGGATGCAGTTAGAGAAGGTTTATAATACACTTTGGATTATTTATTTTCCAGTCAAGTTTGTAAAGAAACAGAACGGCAAAGAGCTTGTTATTGCAAATGGCTACACATTCTACTGTCACGCGCGATGCCGGTCTACTAACATTTGGAGATGCTCTTCTGGACGGTCCTGCAAAGCTCAGCTATTCATCACCAATGATGGGACAAGGGTTCTTGTCAAAGCGAAATTGGAACACACTCATGCACCTCCTAACTTTATTGTCAAAAACGGAATTTTTATCAAGCTGTAATGGGCAAGGAAATTGAGTACCTATGTGTTGGTCATATTCGGGTGTAAGAAAAAGGCGTCAGCTTATGTGTCTTGTATGTTGTGGACAAAAGTGAAATTACATTTATTCTCAATTAATTTGTTTTTATTTTCTGTAGATCATTTAACACGTTCGTAATCACGACGGACGTGCGTGAGTTGCAGCTCCGCTATCAGCTTTCTACCGGGCACGCAATTAATATTTTGTTATATTCTTAATAAAATTCTTAGTTTTGAAATATTCTTAACTAGCGTTCGACAGTAGTTTCACCCGCGTGCAAATTATTCCTTTTTTATGGCAAAGGCTTCCTTATTTTCATTAAGGGAACTCTTATTTATCTCATCTCAGTATTTATTATAATTAAACCATTCAATCATTATTGGATTGTCAACTAGTAGGTTAGTTAGTGAGCAAGTTGAAGATAGTTGTAGCACTATCCCTTTTTGCAACGGAATCATGATAGTATTAAGACGTCATAGTAAGGTCCCAAGAGGATAAACCAATATTTAGTTTGCTGACAGCAATCCGATAGCGATGTAGACACCTAGAGTTATTTTAAATAAACAAGTCTTTCTAATAATGATTGTGCGTCCGTTAATCCCCGCTAACTTAGGATTTTTGCTTTTTCAGTGAAATGGGCAACGAAAAATAACGGCAAAGAGCTTGCTATTGTGAATGGGTATTCATTCTATTGCCACTGGCAACGTCAGGCTACTAACGTCTGGAGCTGTTCCAAAGGACCCCCCTGCAAGGCTCAGTTGACTTTTTCCAACGGCGATGATCGGGAGCTGCTTAAAGCTAAATTGGAGCACAACCATCCACCTCCCAAATTTGCTATATGTGAAGGAAATTTTGTCAGATTTCGCAAATAATTAAAGTTAATTAAATAGGAAATAATAATTGATTTATTCTTCAGACAACAGACAGTCCATACAGACAAATACAGATACGTAAAGGATGTAAGTAACAACTAAGATGTTAGTAACAATATAGCTTATGAACTATGATAGTTCATAAACACTACAAGATACAGTGTTGTTTTGAACAACTGATCCATAGGGCGCTCGAGTACAGGGATGTGCAGTATACTAGGTATAAAAAGTAATTCATGGTTTTTTGCAAGAAATATCACGACGTGTAGATTCTATTGATTGAAGTAAAAACGATTAAAGTGACGTACCGAACTATGCGTCCAAAATGAAATTAGTACGTACGGTGCGTTGCTTTACACTTACAGAACACAGGCTAGCAGAAAAGTTATACTGGCTGCTTTGACACATGTGAATTTCGAATCAGTTTAAATTTAATCAAACAGACAGCCGTTGGCTGAGCTGAGAAGTTCGTTTTTATGATTGTGTTTAAAAATGTAACAGTGGTTTGTTCTTAATAATTATCATATTTATGATATCAGAGTTTGATTTTCGTAGTAAATAGTATCCCGTACCCTTCGGTACTGCGAATATTTAAGTCTACTTTGGTGGCATCGAAGTGCACGGAACGTTTTTTTCTTTTTCCGTTCTGTCTATTGATTGCAGTTCTATAGAAATAAATAATTCTAAATAAAATAAACCAGTATGCTCCGATGCCAACGATGTGGATTGGATTTTTCGGAAAACCGTTCAACTATAAATACACATTAAGTATAAAAATATTTGGTATGTTTCATAAAAGAGAAGAAAACTAAAAAATGTGGATGTAAAATGATATATTTTCTATTTGCATAATAATCTTTTTCTTTCTTAGTGAGCTTCGTAACTAAAAAGAACGGCAAAGAGCTTGCTCTTGTAAACGGGTACTCTTTCTACTGCCACTGGAGACGTCAGCTGACCAGTACTTGGAGCTGTTCTTCCGGTCACATCTGCAAGGCTCAGCTGATCACCGCCAATAATGCTGCTCGGTACGTTGTACGAGCTAATCTGATACACAATCATGCACCTCCAAGATTTGTCTTTTGTAAGGGACATTATGTGAAAGTGGGCAAATGATGGCATCCTTATTTATTAACATTCCATAGTGTTAACAACATTATCTTAAAATCGCTTAAAGTTTAATAAATACTGTCGGGTACAATAAAACATTAATAAAAAAAATATGGTAAATAGTTATTATCATTAAGTACTTATTTTGTAACCTTTATTTTGAATCTCGATAAATACTTACCTAATAAGATGTTCTATTGCTATAATTACTTAAGTACCTGTGTTTTTTGTCTACCCTAGTTTGTAATTAAAATGAAGATTCTAAGTATGCAGCGTCTTTAGCTGCCCACCCACTGCGTTGGCATCGCATTGTACCTGCGTTATATTTTTAAATAGCTTATGCCGAGATGAGATAGGAGCCTTTTAGCTCTCGCCCATTTTTTTTTTAAGGTTGTTACGTACTGGCCTGGCCTGCACTAGTAAAGTTTTTGCTTTCGATGATTATTTTGATATGTTTACTAATTTATTGTTTTAATATAATATTGCCATTTTTTATAATTTTACTCATACATTCTAGAACAACAATTTCGACTGTATTATTTTATTAACATTCGCACATTTTTTTTGTTTTATTATGATTAAATATAACATTCTAGAAACATTATTTTGAATTGTATTACTATAGAAGGAAAACATGAAGTTCTATTTATTTTTTATTTCTTTAATTGTATGTAATAAAATTATATAAAACACAAATTGTTTTGTTATTTCAAACTATTAACTTTTTAACGAGTGCCAATACATACTTACATATAATTCTGTTGGCTATTCACATTCGTCTTCATCACTGCCTTTTATATCACTTAGATTGACCATGCATCTTGAATGTTTCTTCTTAAACTATACTTGATGGGACAGCATAAATCAGCACACAATTATTTCAGGCTGCTAAAACCAAAAAACAAAAGATTATTTACACACAATTTACTGGTACTTTAGATACAAGTATTTTAGATATTAGGTATTTTAGATATTAGGTATTTTAGATACAAGGTAGCAAACCTATAAAATCAGTTAAAAAATAAATTGGAACCCAATAGTGAACTCTTTCAATTTATAATTTTGATTTGGTACGGTTTTTAACGCACTATTAGTGATCGAACGTAGTGAGGGTAGAACGGAAATAATAAATATGCTGCACCAAATCCAAGATACATCGGACAATGGCCAGGAAAAGATGAATTCTTTATCATAATACTTTCTGTTTTCAGTGCAATGGGTGAAAAAAACAAACGGAAAGGAGCTTGGTATCGTAAATGGCTACACCTTTTCTTGTTGCAGAGAGTATAGCAGCAGAAGAACCAGTTGGAGGTGCACCAACTCGGCAAAGTGCAAAGCAAGAATGGTAGTCGTTAAACCATCGGATTCCGCGAGAATTTCTACTGCTTATCTGGAACACACACACCAACCTCCCAATTTTATGGTTTCCAATGGGGTTTATTTTAAAATATGAAATTTAGAACCGTCGGCGTCGTATCGTAGGAGAGACAAATAAAAAACGTATAAATATATTTATTTAGGTGGACTTACGGAATCCAGTGCGACAGTAGACACACATCACATTACATCATCAGCCTATTAATGTTCCCACTGCTGGGACACAGGCCTCCTCTCTGTGAGAGGGGATGGGCCATAATCCACCACGCGGGCCCAGTGCGGGTTGGTGGATATCACATGTCTTCGAATTTTTGGTTTCTAGGACATGCCGGTTTCCTCACGATGTTTTTCTACACAGTCGACAGCCTTTCATTAAAATTTTTATTGATTGTCCAGGACAGTTCTAATTGTTATAAAGATGGCATTAAACCATTTTCTATTTAAATACAGTCCGCTTTTATTTCCACCACAAATAAAAATTTGACAGAATTGGTCCTTCAAGGATCTTGCCGTCAAGTTTCAAAGAATAAAAGGTCTCCGCATTGATACCATTAAAGTCCGGTAATGTCTGACATAATTATGCTGCACAAACCTTGAATAACCTACTGATAACAATTAAAAAAGTTGCAAGCTGTTAAAAAAGTTACGAGCTAAGTAACTTAAGGGACTACATACGCTTTAGTGCCGTAAAACGGTAACTTTCTAAAGCATACTCCTTAGTAATGGCAAGGTTAAAAGGTTTGAAAAAAAAATATTTATTATTGATTTATGTACATAATTTTGAACACAAGGTTTTCCGTGTAACTAATAGTATTGCTTTAAAAAAATAATTAACAACACGATATTTATTCGCAACTTTTGGAAACTTCTCCAAAACGACTTGGATGTTGAAAAATATTTTTACACAGAAAAATTGATGGATGGAATTTTTTCATAACTAACATAGCATAAGTAAATCAAATAATATTTTGCAAACAAAACTGTTCAAAAGGAGGTTCAATATTGATATTTTGGCATCGAGCGGGCGCACGGCCAGTACTGCGGTAACATTGGGGCGTATATAGCGCCTTAAAACGAGTACACGTGCAAATTAAAGGTAAATAACGGTAGCTAAACAAATAAAGAAGAACTCTTCTTTGCATATCGACATTGTGGCGAAGAAAGAATTCGCCGTAATGTCGATAAGAAGAATCGGTATCCGATAAATAAAGGACGGTGGAAGAAAAACCTATCAGTTTTAAATCATAAATAACAATTAAAATGAATAAAACAGTTAAGCACACCTCTGATTTTGGTACTAGAGTTAAGAAAATCCTTGCAGACAATGAATTTTCATGCATACTTTGTCAGCCTATAGCACCGATACCCCATGGATTTGGAGTATGTGACATGGGTACCCTACCCATGTAGGTGTATTTCGCAATCGATCGGCATGCAGTTTGTCCGTATTGATTTCTAGATTAATAGTGATACACACCTACCTACCTCTCATTTCAATTAATTTAAAAAAACCATCTCCTCAATTTTATTTATTCAAAAATTGTAATTTACATTGGAACCCTTTAGTATCATCTAAAGGTAAAAGTAAATCAAATAGTTTATCATATTCAACAACATGTAATCGATATCGGTTACGACATCACTAATTTTGAGTAAATAACTATATCTACCCCCCACCGGATTGGCCGTGCATGTGCTACTCCACCCGGCCGCGATAGGAATTAATTTCGTTTAAAAAATACCCACATTTAACAATTCTATTTTCTATTCTATCAACTGATGTTTTTAATGTTAAATGAATAGTTTATAGGTTGTTTTAGATAGACTTTGTTTAAATAAAGTGTACATAATGATATTTAGTAGGTATGTAAACTGTTGGTATGCGTTTAAATTCAGTGCTAAGACTTTGTGCATTCTTAATAATGTTGTGATAAAATGAACTGTTCATAGTGTATTATTACCTCAGTGCAATGCGTTTGTAAAGGTTCTTCAGCCTAAGAAATACTTACGAAGACTTTTTTGTTACCCTTCGTAATATTGAAAAAAACATCAAGGTCTCCGGCGAAATATCGACTTTAAGCTCTTTAGTGGCGACAATTCATACAGGAGTTATTAACGTCCTGGTCAGGACATTGTGCAGCAACCGCACACGTCCAGAGGAAGAGGTCCTTACGAGGTCCTCTGATGACGTGGTTCGGACCCTTCGAATGTTCGACTCATCCTCACAGAGCCGAACTAAGAGGAACGAAAATCTTCAGATCATCGTCCATCCTGTGGATGGTTTAGACATTTGTGAGTTCGTTCCATTTTTTTTCCTATTTATCCGTTCATCGACATATTCCTTACGTTTAAATAATAATTTAAATCTCTAGGTGACATTCTTTTTCCAAGCTTTTATTAAACTTGCAATGTATGTATGTATATAAGTGTGATCCGATCAAATCTTGCAACTGAATTTTAAAGCAGTTATCCTCCACCAATTAAGATTAAATTTTGCATAAACATTTACTTTGGATGACAATGCATGGTAAGCTAAGTGACGTCATTCTAAATCCAATAGGGCGGACGGCCCAAGATGGCGGACTAATTTTTTTTGTGCAATGCCATGATATGGGTATCAAATATTATTGGGTATTTATAGCCTTTCATTAGTAACATAGAAGAACATTTTTAACATCTATTGAATTTGTTTACGCAAATCTTTCGCTTCTTATCTACGAGTTTAACAGCTGATCGCTCGGCATCATACTGAGTACCTAGCAGCTGTTACTTTGTTCACAAATCTAAGCTCACAATTTTTAGCAGTTCTACCTTCATAAGCTAAATATTGAGCTTGACAGCTTAAACTGTTATATTTAGATAGCATATTTAGTGAATTCATTACAAAATGTGAAATTTGACAAATTGCAGTTTGACAATGAAGTGTTGTTGAACAACCCTAATGATGGGAGCAAGGAGTTCGAGAACCGGTGCTATATGCTGGTGATGACGGTGCCAAGAATATTTTGTGCTTGTCCTTCCCAGTCTTGCAGTCTTCGAGCGGATGCTGTAACAGGTGACGAGGATGTATAGGTGCGTGGCTTTAGTATAATTGTATAAGATTACAAAATATTCATTTACCTGTTTTCCACTGTGCCTCCAATTTTGAGACACTTGAGTATATTTCGCTTAATCAATCACGGTAAGAAATGTGATTATTAATAATTTTCACTATCTACGCGTATCTTTCAGAGACGCACCTCGGTTGGTTGGAGTGGGCACTATGGCGCGAGGACTTATAAAAATTATTGTTTTTTTTTTATCGGATATTTTCCAATTTTATTGCAGTTTCGGGTTAACCATAACCATAAAAACCATTTGGGTTTTGCGAAGCATAGCCCTACGACGACGCACTAATTCTGAATTATGGACCTGCGAATTTTATTATATATATATCCGAATATCTCGAAAACGGTGTGTCCTAGGCAAAAAATAACCAAAATGTAGCCCCTCCTGTGTTGCCCACTACCATTTTGGAAATATAGACCGTTTTATACAAAATAAAATAAAATTCGGGTTCTTAATCAGGAAACGGTGCGTCGTAGGGCTATGTTTCTCAAAAACTAAATGATTGTTATGGTCAAGGTCAACCCGGTACTGCAATAAATTTAGGAAAATCCAGAAAAAAAAACATGGAAGTAGCGAAGTCAAAATTTCATTATTTACCTATTTTTTTTAATTTTGGTTTTCTTTGCTGCTCATAGTGCCCCTAAGGGCATACTACAACTCCTAAAACTCCGCCCCTAAGACGACCCATTGACCGGTGCGTTTCTATTTATTGAAAATTTTGAATTTAAAGCACATTATGATGCTTCATATTTGCTTTTTTACTTCCCACAGTAGTCGTGGGAAAAGTGAACAGCAAGGGCGGGCGTGCACAATGCCCGAGGGCTGCTAGCCAATGGCAACACTGGTAACCGAGTTATTTTGCGGTAAGCTGAATTGTAAATAATAATACATCACTTAGTACATAGTCTTACCTTTACGTCCATCTATAATGACGATTGTGAAATTACTGTAGACTGCCAAATTTTACCACACATCCCCAAAGCTTTACTGTTTGCCCACAATTCATCCACTCTTACTCTTTCTATTTTAATGGATAGTCACTTAATTCTACTCTCATTCACAGGTCAGCGGGTGAGGTCTGAACTGCACGCGTAGGCTGCACACCTCACGTCCACATGACATTGGCATATTTAGGTGCGGCGCGAAGGCGACACAAAGTGGGCCCCCGATCAGAGACCAAAAACAAAAAGATAAAAAAATAGAAAAGTAAAGAAAGAAAGTGAAAGTGTCATTCTACCAGCGATGGCAATTGTCGAAATGCCAAAATGTAAGGCATTGATCACGTGACGTATCGATAGCACTTGCCATTGCTATTCATTAATGCCATTTTATCAATTACTATCGCGACGCTTTCGTTGATAGTGTATCACTTGTTTAGAGCCTTAGAACTTGGTTACAAAGACTCCACCGCGAATGTTGTACACCTCTCATTGAATCTTTTTTTTTTTTGTTCGGGCTGTTCAAGGTATTACCTAGGTATAACCTTTGTCTATTCAAATACAGTCCACTTTTATAACTATGTTATTTTATTCATTTACCCCGTTTTTTCTGTAGGACGTCATTTTTCTCTCTCCATCAGCGTCAAACATATTATTATCTTGTGATTATATTTGACAGTTTGTCAACTACTCCACATACGAATTATATTCGTTATGTTCTCTTTTTTATTTTATTTATTACTTATTTAAATAAATTGAAATAGGATCCTATTACATGGAATTTAAATATAACCAGTGCAATGTCAATACGTAGATACTATAGACGCACCTCTGCCTAACCCTCCGGGGAAAATAGGCGTGATGTTATGTTATGTTACTGTATGTTTTGTTGTGTTCTGTTGTGTTGTGTTTTGTTGGGTTGGGTTGTGTTGGGTTGTGTTGCGTTGTGTTGTGTTGTATTATGTTATGTCTTAGTTATTTTTTTTCCACGCTGATTGAGTTACGACTTTTTATTTACAGTCTTTTGGGTAAGAAATGCTGATGCAAAGGGGCGTGCTATTGTAAATCGCTACGCATATTACAACAACAACAACGACTGGACAAGTAACCATTCAACTATAGATAATATAGCCATAACTGAAGAACAGCTTTTTAAAGTAAATGAAATAAATTAATTTGCAACGTAATAAAAAAACTTTTTGAAAAAAAATACTACCGACTTCCAAATACAAAACTACAAAGTGAAAAATAACTAAATTTTTTGAAGTCGGTGTCTTTCGTAGGTACCATTTTTTTGCGTTTAGGACACCGACTTCAAAAAATTTAGTTATTTTACACTTTGTAGTTTTGTATTTGGAAGTCGGTAGTATTTTTTTGCAAAAAGTTTTTTTTATTTTTCACTTTTTAGTTGTACGTACCTAATAGGCAAGTTAGTAAGGGAACTATTTCGCCAGAATAGATTTCATGAAACTTGAACATAACCGGTGAAATGAGAGATCTGCTTACCCCTTAAGAGCGAACTGGCGTGATGTTATGTTATGAAATGTTATAAACAACAAACAGACATGCGATTGCAGCAATCCCTAGAGATTTGCCGTTATTTATTGAAGAGTTCTGTTGTATATCTCCGAAGTTCTTCATCAGATCTTCACCAAATTAAAATGGGACCAATTTCGGAACATACTTTTTCAAACAAAAAAAGAATTTTCAAAATCGGTCCACAATTGACGGAGTAATCGGTGAACATACACAAAAAAAAAAAAAAAACGAACTTGAAGTCGAACATAGAACCTCCTCCTTTTTGGAAAGTCGGTTAAAAAGAAGAGCACCTTTGACATCTGCATTGTTTGCCAGAAACCTGTTTGTGGACCATGCGTTAAACAAACCTTTAAAGTTTGCCTTAAATGTGACAATGTGTGGTAATATATGTGTGTCTTTGTTTAATATGTGATGTGTGTGTACTAATCATTGAATTTTTTGTTTGTTTTTAGGTTGGCAAAATTATAATATAAAATGAAATTGAACATCATATTTTTTTTTAATATTGCTTTTTTGCTGATTTATAAAAAAAATCCTATCCACAATTTTACCTTTAGTGACTATTTTTTTTTCATGTGGGTTCATCTACATTTTAATAAAACTAAATGCTATTTCGCTAAATGCTAATCGGATTAAAGATTTGATTATATACCTAATTTAGACCAGACTAATATAATATCATTTTGATGGTAATAATGTTTTTTTTTTTACTTTTTCTGGTACGGTGAAAAAATTTAATGGAATGGAACTATTTACTGTCAACGGATACATTTTCTACTGTAGGAGACTAAGAGATCGGGAGAACTTCTGGTACTGCAATTACTATTAAATTATTGCCAGTCTTAAAATCAAACATGACGTTGATCCCTCAAAACGCCAACTTGTGTCTATCAAGGAGGAAAGATACGCATCCTCCTAGGTCCTTTGAGATGTCTCACGGAATTTTTCGTTTTAAAAGTAAAAGGAGAAATTCAGACAGGCTCTGGAGTGCTATTCTCTAAGGATATAGCCTTGAGTGCAGCGCTGCACCAGAAATGAAACTACAGTTTGGTATTCGCTAAGCCGCGAATAGCGACACTAAGCTGTGACGGCCGTGAGTTAAAACTACTCAACGTCGAGCAATGTTATGCTTTAAAAAATAATTAACAACACGATATTTTTCCGCTTCTTTTGCATACTCCTCCAAAATGACTTGGATGTTTAAAATTATTCTTACACTGAAAAATTTATGCTTAGAATTTCTTCTAAACCTGCATAGGATCAAAAATATTTTGCAAACAAAACTGTCCAAAAGGAGATCCAATATTGATATTCTGGCACCGAGCGGGCGCACGCCCAGTAGCGCGTTAACATTGGCGAATATAATATACGCCTTAAGAAGGAGAACCATCTAGATGAACCTAAATTTTTTGGAGATTCCTAAAGGAGTTATGTAAAAAGTTACAGTATGTTGTCGTAGTGAACAAATTATTGATAATATCTGTTTTTATCTACTCTTGTTATATCATAACTCATAATATGAATTTTTACAATAGTTATCAAGTTATCTATTATAAGTAGGTACGCGTATGTATTTCGCCATCCACCAATGTATGTAATTCGTAAACAACAAATATTTTTCTTGTGGTATTTGTATTAATTTCCATTATATTTTAATTATTTTATGAAAGTCTGACTTCTTCCAAAGTTTTTAAAACATGAACAGCCCATTTTCATTGAGAATTTATTGTTTTTGATTCATTGTAGTAGTAATTATCTAATATTGTTCAGGGTTTGATTAAGAAATGTATCTATTTTCAGTTCAATGGGTGAAAAAACCTAATGGCACAGAACTTGCTATTGTAAACGGATACACCTTTTACGCCAGAAGTTTAAGTCCTCGTCTGAATAAATGGTATTGCACGTGGGGAAGAACGTGTAGATCTACCCTTGCCTTCGTATACAATGACAATCCCTCAAAACGCAAAATATTGTCAATCAATGAGAACCACACTCATAATCCTCCATCGTTTGTGATTACTAATGGATATTATTTAAAAATTTAAGTCATGTTTCCAACTTATTAAAAACTAGCGGACGCCTCGCGGTTTCACCCGCGTTTTTTTCCGTTTCCGTGGGAATACAGATATATAAAGTAGCATATGTCACCCGGGGATAGTGTAGCTTCCCAACGGTGAAAAAATTTTTGAAATCGGTGCAGTAGACTTTAAGTTTATTCATTACATACAAAAATAGGAACCTTTCCTCTTTATAATATTAGTAAATATAGATATAGAAAAACTGACTCCTTCCAATTCATTTTTCTTCTGAATAAATGAACACAATATCTTGTAATTTAAAACTTTGTCCATTTTTGCTAAGCATTTCAAAATGATTTGCTTTTATTGTGAATATTTTTGAGTTGTAATTGATGTTACATTCACATTGTCAACCGTATAAGAAATATGTACCACAAATCAATAAAAATGACGTTTGATTATCTAATATTTTGGCTGCCGGTCAATTAAGACACGTTATTTTAAACTTTTTATTCTTATACTAGTCTCTATAACATATTAGGTTATGATTAAATCAACTAATATTCTTTTTTCAGGGCTAG
Organism: Orthosia cruda; assembly: GCA_964057195.1. NCBI lineage: Eukaryota > Metazoa > Arthropoda > Insecta > Lepidoptera > Noctuidae > Orthosia > Orthosia cruda. The sequence continues at coordinate 41,248,956 of OZ059829.1, forward strand.
ATTGTAATAAAAGTACGGTCCATCCTTTTGATGAACTCGACTACAATAAAACAATGAATTAAGATAGATTAATCAATCATCAATTATAATAATTTCATTCTGATCCATTATTTTTTTAAATTAAATCATAGGTATAATTCTTTCCAGCTATGAATAAAACGAAAAAATATTTATTTTTGGTTCAATATTCAGTAAAATCTTATTTAAATAAATGTGCAATAAGCTTTTAATTGTTTTACTTTAAAAGTTATTTGTGTAACTTCTGTCGTGGTAGTTTTATATATTATTACTTTTTTTAGATCTTTGGACTAAAAAAAACTAGCGGAAAGGAAATTGCTTTTGTAAACGGATACACTTTCTATTATAAAAATATATGTGGTATGTGGAGTCCCTGAAATTGCATCACAGGAGGTTTGTGCGAAGGTTCACCGCTGCCAGAGCTTTTACACCTCTCAACGAAAAATACTGTTTCTCAAGGAGAACCATACGCACAAACCGCCGAATTTTAGGATTACTGCTTTTATCATAAAATGTAAGATTTATTAGAAATTTCACAAATGGGTTGTAAAAAAATCTCAAGCACGATAGGCGAGGTCATCAGCCACTGGGCCACCACGATTTACCTTAGTAAAAATCGCTTATTGGTGAAATATAAATCAAATCGCGTCGAGCCGTCGGAAGGTCGCTTAAATGTTGGAATAATCAAATTTACAACATTGAAATAAAACCTGCACTATAATTATTTAGTGTATATTCTACGGTTTATGGCTGTACTTAAAAGTCTATTAGTACGTTGCCCAACCTTGGGTTTGATCCTGAGATCCCATGCTTGGCAGTCCTGCTTGCCACCGGGCGGGCGGTAGTCAGCTATGATTATTATACCAAGGTTATTTTTTCCAGTGTCTTGGGTAAGGAAGCCAAATGGATATGAACTTGCTGTCTTGAACGGATATACTTTTTATTGTAAGAAGAAAACTGCTCTGACAAATACCTGGGGTTGCACCTTTGGTTGTCGAGCCAGGCTGATCATTTCCAACGAAGTCATACCTATGATGCGTAGAGTAGTGTCTGTTAAGGAGAACCACTCTCATTGCCCTCCGGCGTTTGTGATAAATAATGGAGTTTATGTTAAACTCTAAAGTGTTTAGCGACTTGATTATTTTAATAATTCTTTTCTATAATTTATTTTATCAAAATTATGTATTATTACAAAATAATGCAAAATATAAATTGTGAAAGCTGATTCCCAAATTAGACCAGTGTAGTGCCTGTATCTTAAAAAGTACACTTAAACACAAGTTCAAATAATGAATACTCGTCTATCTCATTATACAAACGGTTATTGTCATTTATTATATTATACATTAAGTAAAATATTAAACATCTCATTACAAGTTTTATTTTATTATCCTACCTGCTTCTTTCGAGACAATGCAATAATATGGAGGTGGTGGTGAATAGGAACTCTTTAACTAAACAAGATAGCGTCATCATGTTTGGGCTCACAAAATTTATACTGACAAGTGTTATTTACATTTAGTACCTTGTTTTTGTAGAAAGCCGCTGTAGAAACAACCTGGCCGATAGAGTATCATAGACCTATCCAAAACATAGTGCCAGTATGGGGCCCCTTTGCAGGATACGGCCCAGCTCCTTGTCTGCCTTTCATGGCCAACAACTTGCACCTTTCAGGCTTTGAACGTAGCGAATGATAGAGCTGTCCGAGTAGCTACATACTGGTCGGACAAAATCTGAATGGTTGAGACTTTTGTTAGTTACAATTTTATATCTATCTTTTTATTTATTTCATGGTAAAAACACACAGCATGATTTTTTCTTGTTTACAGCTTTTAAGTTCGCTTTTTAAGCAGTCGGGTTTTTTTTTTTATAACTATAGCCCGGCAAAATAAACATTGACCCTTGCATAAATTCACGACAAGCTGAAAAGGGATACCACTATAATGAAATCCTGAAAAGTCCTCATTGATCCCGGTGTGCAAAAAATTTTATTCAAGGTCAAAGGTCGCAAAAATGGGTGTTTTGGATTTTTTGGCCAAACGGTTAGTTTTTTGATAAAAATAGCTCTGACTAAAATTGTAGACCAGGTAATTATCTATTAAAATTGTCCTAATACTATTTGCTCTAGAAAAAGCCATTTGAAAGTTAGCTGGAGCTATATTCTCCATAATATGCATGACTACGCTGTCTCTGAACATTATTGGAATGTTGTTATTGGTGAAGACATTGATCTGTTGGTATTAATAAAATTAATGCTCGAACTTCAGGTGACAAAATTATTTATTTTTTGAAACCTGGCAAGGCTTAATCTTCAGATTTTTTTGCCATCTTTTATTTTTACATGCTTTCACTAGCCGTGATACTACATCAGCATTATTCAGGAAGGAAAAAGAAAAAGAATTTAGTAAGATGTGTCCAAGTGTTCGCAGATTTAAATTCTACGCCAGGCGCTCTGAGCGTTCACGGTATTCGCTTTCTTCTTTCAGTCTATGGAGCTCCAGAAAAAATCACATATATTGATAAGTATCGTTACTTATTCTTTGCTAAACAATCACGTAATAAAAAACGTGTACCTCAGCTTCTGCTCAGCAACATTTCTACAGAGTGTATTACCAGGTTCAAGTGTGGCTTGGCAATGCACTTGTTCCAGAAGAATGGGGTTGGAAGCTAATTGACAATGTACTGGAGCCAAGCCATACTCTACTTCCGCCTTCATGCCAGACACAGCTCCTTAACACCATTTTTTTGCAATTGCAAGAAGGGGTGTAGTTCAAAATGCAGCTGCAATAAAGTGGACTTATTTTGTTCAACAAAATGCATCAGTTGTCAAGCCCAGTCGTGTTCAAACGTTGAAAGAAGAAGATACCAATATTAAGTTATAGCAGATATCGTTGCTACAACATTTTTTAGCGACTTAGGAAGATGCAGAGTAAAAAGAAGATAATTATGGAAGAAGAAATGAATAAGAAGATGAACCTCAATAAGACCTGATTTACCACTAAAACAGACCGTGGAGTATGCCTACCGGTGAAACCACGTTACAAAAACGGTAGTGACATCGTAGGTGGCGTGGAAACGTGTGCATTTTATGGAGAATATAGCTCTAGCTAACTTTTGAATAGCTTTTTCTCAGTAATGGTAAATCTTAGAGAAAAAAGTATTAGGACAATTTTAGCAGATAATTACCTGATCTACAATTTTAGTCTGAACTATTTTTATCGTGAGACTAACCGTTTGGCCAATAAATTAGTTAGTTTGGACAAAAAACCTAGATTTTTTTTTTGCATACACTGTATCATTGCGGACTTTTCAAGATTTCATTATAGTGGTAACCCTTACGTGCCTTAATGCAAGGGTACCCCTATTTTTTGGACTAATTTGACCGGGCTACTACTCCGGTACATGAAGTCCTGTTTTTGATTCCCGGGTGGTTCAGTGTGTTATTGGGTTTTCCATTTAGAATTTCTCAGTAGCAGCGCTGTGTCTAGAATTGTGCCCGGTTGATGGTAATATGCTCACAGCTCTGCCTAACCCTTCGGTCAATACAGGCGAGATGTTATAATATTTGATAGGCGATATATTCAATTACTAAGATGTCCGGATGAAAGAATATAACGGATAATGAACGTTCAAACCTAGGACTAGCAAACTCAGCGACAGATGAGAAAATGGGACGTAATTTCCTTGAAATGGAGCATTCAGTATGTTTATGTCGCTGAACTGGAAAGAAGAAATTAATTTCACACTGGCAATAGAGGAGTTGAAATCATCTTAATAAGTCAGCTGTATCGCCGTACTAGAAGCTGAACTCCCTAGTGCTACTACTGACATGGTCTTGGAATCCATTCCCGGCTCGGGCTGTGTTGTTGGGGTTTTAAATGGTTTTTTTTTATTTTTTTTTATTATCAATAGGCTCGCGCTTGACCACTATCTCACTTGATGGAAAGCGATGATGTAGTCGACGGTGAAGCACGCTTGCCTAGAAAAAACCCATTCACTCTTGACTTAAAGACCCCTAGATTGTAGCTATCGGGAAACACAGACTCCGGCAGGGAATTCCACTCCTTATTTGTACGCATAATAAAAGTGTCCCCAAAACTTTTTGTGCGTATGGGTGGGATGTCCACCATGTACCGATGACGCATCACCGTGCGACTGGTTGTCCGATGATGGAACGGGCTGGGCGGAATTAAATCATGCAATTCCATCGCACACTCCCCGAAATGCAACCGATAAAATACCGACAAGCTGGCAACTCGGCGACGATGTTCAAGGCTCTGGAGCTTTGATTTGACCAGTGCTTCATCGCCGATGAGTCTCTTGGCCCGCTTTTCGATCGCTTTTCTCAATAGCAACCCGGTTTTTGGATTTGGTCCCGGTCGATCGCAATAGGCTCACCAACTATTGCTTGGGACTTACATAACTGGCGAAATATGGGTTTGCTATGCTCTTCTACCTAAACATTTGGGTAATACTGGCGTTATTTTATTATAAATATAATAAAACCATCATTCGGTAACAAACATACATTCACACACACATCCATCCAAACTTTTACATTTATAATATTAGTAAGATTTATTATTTTATTAACCACCGCAAAAAAAAATATTATGTCAATCAGGCAGCGTGAAAATACGTCACAAATAATTTGACCAATTTTATTTTCAGTTCAATGGGTACGAAAAGTTAATGGAAAGGAGCTTATTGTGATGAACGGATATACCTTCTTTTGTAAACATAAATTGGGTTATAAGAACAGCTGGAATTGCACCTACGGAAGAGACTGTACAGCAAGATTGATCATTACTAACCACGTCACACCCGCGAAGCGCGAAATAATATCTGTTAAGGAGAACCATAAGCATGCAGCCCCGAATTTTGTGATCACTAATGGACTTTATGTTAAAATTTAAGATTTATTGACCCAGCGGCAAGACAAAATTATTTTACGAAAAGGTCCTGTAATTTGACTAACTGAATTGTTTAATAAATACCTTTTATTTAAAAACTCGTAAAATTATCCAATGTATGAAATAAAATAAAGTTTAAATCTCTAATGAATTTTATGTTTAATGACGTTTGATAGAATATATATAAAATACACATAATAAACCAAAAAAAAATTATTGGAACTAACATAAAAGTCTTTGCTTTTCTTTCAACTTATATATTGAGATAGTGTATTTGATGAAAAAAATAATGGCATGTTGAAGGTGCTTTATATTAAATATATTAAATAACAGCGTAACTGTTTCTACATTTTTTTACAGTGAAATTTGTATTCAAGCCTACCGGGAAAGAAATTGCCATTTTGAATGGTTATACTTTTTATTGTCGAGTACAAAGTAAAACGACACTTCTTTGGACTTGTACTGCTGGCAAAGTCTGCAGAGCCAGGCTGATCACCACCAACGAGGCAGATCCTGAACAGAGGGTTTTAAGATCGGCCAGGATGGAGCACGATCACTACCCTCCACAATTTGTTATTTCCAATGGACACTATATTAAGCTTCATTAAACTCTTTATTATTATTATATAAAATTTATTTAGCTGTGTCGGTAAATGGCTACCGAGAAATCAATAAAATAGAATAATATACTTTATTTTACACCTACTTTACTTTTTACTTTATTTTTTTAAAGTTACACAACTGTCAATCAAGCTGCCTTTATTTTACTTCCCTGACCAATGAGTCATATACGATTCATATGAGTGTTTTCTAATAATTCCATGAATCATGTGTGACTCATTTCTACATACAACTTCAAGTGAATTTTGTCTATAATATAACGTGATACGATATCTTTTGTGTCCGTTTCTAAACTGGTGATATTTTTAATGCAGTTTTGGACTTGCCCAGTATTTTAGCGGTATACAAATACGCTGTACTAGGACAGGGAATAATTAAAACATTTTATTGATAAATAAAATTACTAACTTTTACTTAACTTAAACGTTTTGTTTATACAATATTTTTGATACAGTATACATTTTGTTTTCTGATTTATCTGGTATAATTAAAGTATCGTTGATGCTTTAGTCATGTTTTTTTTCACAACAACTGTAGTATCTTACAGAAAATGTTTATTTTTCTTAACTACCTTCCAATAGTTCCCTCTTCGTACACTTGCTCAAATATCTGCGCCTCACATCGCGATCGTGTAAGCATTTTCATACCTATTTGAAACTATGTCTACTAACTACACATTTTTTTAAATCGTGTTAAACTGAAGATTATTCTTTTCGTTATAGAGTGAGATGGGGAAAACAGAGAAACGGTAAAGAACTTGCCATTGTGGACGGCTATACATTTTACTGTAAATATCAAAATATTTGGAATCTTCACTGGTGCACCCTTCGGGAATAATTGCAAAGCGAGTTTCATAACGTCTAATAGCACCAATCCTTCGAAGAGGGCACTTAAATCTACTAAATTGGAACACGTTCATCCACCTCCAAAGTTTGTGATATCGATGGGTTTTATGATATAAAAGTCTCTAAAATAGCCAAGGGGCTTACCAAACCAGTCAAGGCTGGTTAAATGACCACGATATATTATAACAGACTCTTTTAAACTTTGATAAACATCATAATCCAATATAAAACATAAACCAAATAAACAAGTAATTGATATCATAGTGAAATCCTGTTCGTGTATTCTGTTCGTGTATTATGGGTTCAAAATTATTTATGTATTTAAGATTCGCCAACAAGTTACATAACAAAAAGTTTCAGAAAATATAGAAATTGATATACATACTGTTATGCACACTCAATTATATGCGACTAGACCTTACACATTATTGAGTATACATGCAGTACATAACAAAATATATATATATCACAATAACGTTCCAATACAGATTAAATTCAATAAAATTAATATGAAATACAGATTTAGCATCGTCTATTTTTTAAATTATATTGAGATATATAATTAAAAAACAGACGATGCCAAATTAGATCACCAAAATACAGCAATGAAATTAAAATATAGATTATGCCAAATTAAAATAAAATACTAATTATGTCACATTAAAATATAGATTACGTTAAGTTAAAATACAATAAAATTAAAATACAGATTATGTCAAATTAAAATAGAATATAATTAAAAAAACAGATATACTCAAAATGAACAGTTCCTGTGGGATACGGGAGGAACACGCGGGAAAAAGCAGTGCTTCTATCCAATTCAACTACCCAGTTTTTTCCAGATGCAGCTCAATATCATTATATAATATGGAGCCAGAACTGCCGGGTGAACGTGCTTTCCTCAGTATGGTGGGGTTCTCCATAAAATCTATGACTTACTGACCGACTGCGGCTAGCGTGGGGTAAACTTGATCAATAGACTAGTACGGCTGATACTTTATTAGCTGCGAGCCCCTAATCCTGTGTATTCATATGTGTATTTATATTCTAACCAATTGTTGCATGTCACAGCCAGACGGCGATAGCTTTTCATACATGTCTGTAAAAGGCACGTTTGTTTAACTAACGGTCAGTCTGACTGTCAAACTTAGCCAGTAACAAAATCTATCCATTAATTCCAGAACACCATAAAATGTCCGTTTTATTTCCAGTGTTGCAATGGGTGAGAAAGAAAGATGGGAAGGAACTGGCTGTGGTCAACGGCTACACTTTCTATTGTCATAAAAGCAATGTGAGAACTAACACTTGGAGCTGCACCAAGGGAGGGTTTTGCAAAGCAAGGCTCATCATCACCAATGACCCCAGAGCATCATATCGGACCGTGGTATCAGCGAAACTGGAGCATGCACATGCACCACCAGCATTTATCATATCAAATGGATTTTATGTCAAAATTTAGCAAGCTAGCTGGTTACCTGTTTGGCAGGAATTGATGTATGAGGGGAAGGTCCGTTTCGATCAGTGGACGTCTTTGGGCTGAATAATAATGATTCCAAGCTATTTTTGTAACACATTCTAATAAACTTCATCCTCAATGTATAGTAGTGTTAGGTATATTTATTGTACTTAAATCTTAAAGACGCCAAACATAAGAAAGTTTTATTTATACGCAGCAATTTAATTGCCTAATACCTAGCAGTTAATGTAAGCAATAATCAAAACCAATTAAATTGCGGTGTGTAAATTTCATGTACAATATACATCAATAGACTGAAAATCACTGGCCAAATGAGTTAGTATTGCCATACACAGTTCAACCAAATTGATTTAAAAAGATTATTGTATGACTCAATTTATACATAAATACGATACAGTGGGTCATCATATCCAAATTGACTACCAAATATTATCAGACATCAGATGTACAACTTTTAGAATCAGAACCGTATCCTATACATATATAGTATTGATACTCTAGAATCTTATAAATTTTGTACTGGCACTTACATGTATTATTATTGTACTTTAAACATGCGTCTAACATATTCTTATACTCTTATATTACTTATAAACCTGTTGTAAATATTTCCACATCAGGTCATAATTAGATAATTTGCTTTTCATGTGCTTAATTGAAGTATTTATATATTATGTGTGTTGTATTAGTTTTTTGTGCTTAATTTATTTTCAAGGGTTTATAGATAATCTTAATTAAACTAGTAATTAGTATTATCTGTACTTATGCACATCGAAACTTTTCATAAATAGAGATTTGTTTTCGAATATATTATTTTGTTTTCCAGTTTAAAGCTTAAGTTTCGGTAGTGTACATCTCGAAAACTTGCCAAAGATTTAAAAAATGCATTTCGTCTAAGTTAGTGCTATATTATTTATAGATAATTCTGCGATCTCTAAAGTGTTTGCCAAGTGCGAAGACTCTGGTGGCATTATTTATAAAAAAATATTTGTGTGCCAATAATACGCGGTTCAACCACATTGGTGGATATAATAAGTTTAATAAAAACTGTAACCCGACTACGGGTTTTTAACCCTTTATTACTCGGGTCATAATTCCGAAAAGATTGACACCTTATTCATCAAAATCAGATGAATAGTTTAGGCGCTACGGAGGTATATACGTAAATACAAACATACATACATACTTACTTCGCCGTAGTCGGGTAAAAAACATGGTCGACATTATATTATTCACGGTTGCTTTATTCAATTGAATGACCCGTGGATTATCGTGGATATGATAAAGTATGTAATTCAAGACCTATATAGAATTTTGTAAGTATACTTAAGTTACACGTGGCCAAAAACTTATTCAGTAGTGAGTAATCCCTTTTCAATCAAAATTACATAGAAAGTAGCATTAAAAAGATAAAATAATTTTAGATAATATTAAAAGCCAAAAGCAAGTTATTGCAGTCAAATTTGGTATTTAAATTAAGGCTCTGAACAGATAAGCTAGATTTGAACTGCACGACAGCTGCAAAATTTTAGTTCGGATGCAGTTTTCGTACTGTAACTGTAGTTTTGCAGCTGGCGTGAGAGCTTCAAATGAAAACGTACAGGTATGTAGAATGTTAACAGTACACGTAATGTAATAAACTTGTGGTGATCATTCTTTTGTTTTTATTCAACGTACTTTCAGGTTTAATCCTCTATATAAGTTAACTTTATATGCATTAGTTATAGTTAGACAAATTAACTATTGACTAAAACTTTCATAGTCTGCTGATTGGAATAAAATGTGCAAAGAAATATTGTATTATTCAGCTTTATGATGACTGTGTTGAACTGATTGAAATCTAGTAGTGTCATCGTTAGTAGTACAAAATGTCGTTAGTTTGTCAGTTTGTTTGGTGGATGCTGTATCTTTCATCACCTAACGTTTCTGCAGGGCTTCATAAGTAGACTTCAATCATCGTTCTAGAGAAATGGCTATGAAAATAAAATAATCAAAGATCAATATTCACCAGTATTTATTTTCAGTGATTCTGCTGGCAAAATCACGGTACTCAGGGAAACATCTGGTTATGTTCAACGACTACACCTACTACTGCAAGAAACAATGCAAGAAGACCAAGAACTTCCATTGGTACTGCTCCACACATAACTGTAGAGGATGCAATGCTAAGCTCAAGTTGGATGAGAAATTTGCCATTGTAGGCCTTGACAATGAACACACTCATCCTCCAGCCAAATATTGTATCCACGGTGGGCAGTATATAAAGATTTAACATTTGCACTACAGACAACGTCGTTTGACGTTGCATATATCAGTAAAACCGGCTACACAAGTCACTACATGCTTAACAAGCCAGCATGGGCTATTGTGTACAAACTCTATTTGGCAATTAAACATAGAGACATCGTTGTCATTGATAATATCTTCGCTTCTATTGTTAATCACCTCTTCTTTATTCTTCTTCTATCTAACTGCATTATGATGTGCATTGACATAGTATCCACGAGGAATTTCACTCTGAACTTTCTTTTTTGCTACCACTTTTCTAAATGGCTTAAATTTCGCCTCGGCAAAAGCTGTTGTTATACTGAAAAAGAAATGTGTGTCTTCCCCTTTGCATTTCTTGTCTTCCCTTTCTTTACAGTTTTCATATTAGACTGCTTATCAGTTAATGAGTTTTCGAGTTACATTTTCTACAGAATCACTGCCTCACTCTCATAGCGAGTTTAAAAAAATAATTCAAGTAGCTTGTTTGTGGCCGTTATCGTCACAAAAGCATCGAAAATGATTGTATTTTTGCATGTCTTTTTTCTTTTAATCACTAATTTTAAGCTATATATATGTTTTTACAATAAACGAAGATGATTTTTGATCATACTGAAGGAAATGAAGTGAGAGTAACTATACATATGAATTAAATTATAATTATATATCTAATAGGGATAGAGCAAAATATTATAAGAATGAAATTTTAGTATCTAAAGTCGTAACAATCTAAGAAGTCCGATTTGACAGCTATAAACATACTTAATAATAATTAAACTTGATGCTTGCTAATGATATTCGTTGTTATAGTCTATGGGTAACATAGTAATTAATAAGGATTATGAATTTGATTTTTCAATTTCTTACGTAGAAAGTTATCTCAGCATGTAAAATGAGAAACGTCAACGGACTTCTTAGATTGTGACGACTTTAGTGATAGCATTATATATACCTACATCTAATGTAGATATGGCTTTTATCAAAATTATGTATTTTAATCTAATGTTGATGTCAACAGTACTTCCTTAATAATGAAATCGTAAAAAAAAATAACAGTAGACAGCATTAGTGTTTTAAGTAAGAATAAGGTTCGCTTTCTGCCTAAAACGATCGTACAGGACAATGTTGACTTATATTTTGTAATTTTATTCTATAATAAAGGGAATGATAATGTTGTATTGTTGTTTTATGCATAGTCATCTGTCATCAATTAAATTGTAAACAAGGTATGTTATGTACTGGTACTGTAACATGGTTTAAAAATTCTTGGTTATGATAACAATTACCAATTTTAGTTAGCGTCAATATACTGTAAACAATCATCATATTACGTAGCAAAGGCGCAAATTGGTGTTACTGAGGTTCTTACAGAAACAGATCTAATTTAGCTCGAATTGACACAAAAATACAAGAAAAGAATATTGCATCTAAAGACCACTGCTGACAAAATCAATCACTAGCGGTGTGCCTATCACTCGGTGAGCAGTTGTACCAGCAGCATAATCGTCTCTTGTGTGCTCCAAGAGTTGCCACAACTCTACAAACCTAAAAAATTCAAGAAAATATATATAGCGTTCAAGATTTGTAAAATATTTCTAAGATGAAAACTTTATGAAATATGACCTCTCTTTCTCTCTTCCTTTCATGTCCTGCTGTTTTTATTTTTATTTAATAAACATGATTAATACAATGTATATGAATTAATTATATTCTCCTAACATTTTTATGCCCCGGATTCAAACCATTCATTTAATCTAGAAATTGATACATTTAATTAGGTACAAAGGTTTCCTTCATCAGTATTACTGTATACCGGTCTTTTTTTAATACAGGGGTCCAGTACGTCAAGTCCAGAACAGGCACAAGTATGATTCTACTGAACGATTACACGTACTGCCTTGTCTGGCGTTCTCCGACTAAAGGCACGACTCATTGGCGATGCTCTTCTCACAACGGAAAGAAGTGCAAGGCAAAACTTATCACGGATACCACTGGTAACATAAACGGGAACTCAAACCACACACATGCTCCTTACAAGTATGCAGTAATTAAAGGAATGTATATTAGAATTGGATAGTACGATAAGATTATACGATATAGACTACTGGTTAGTACAGTAATCCCCAATCTTTTTGGCCGTAGTCTTGCCGATGCATATGGCATGGCGCACTGCTATTTTACTATACGATTTACTACTGCGCAGTCATTTAGTGCCAACTTCAGATCGGTCAAACAGATTGGAGATTACTGTCCTACTATGATATTAAGAAACTTGATGGCTGAATAAGCCAATTCGACAATGGGTCGGTCGACATCCGCTAATATTTGATGCATTAAAATGGTAGAACCTAATATAGGCTTTCGTGCACATGTAACTCTTGTAGATTTTAAAAGTTCTTGTAATTAAATTTAAAAAAAATTACTTCTAATGTTCTGTAAAGATTTTGAAGAGCTGTTTTTTTATTAGGTACCATAAATAAATATTAATCTCTTTACTAGAATTAGGCCACTACAACAATTTTAAGCTTGCTTTCAAGACAGTTTACTAAAGGTAAGTAGATATACTACTTGGCTCTTAATTAATTTATATTTCAGTCTGTCAATCATGGTTTTCAATAACGTTGAGTTATTAAAGAACGCCAGAGAGGGTCACATCTAATTATTATTAACGAATGTACCCATGTAAACATAAAAGTGAATCGTTCAATGTTTGCTTTAAAATAGATTGCATTGTGGCAATGGTCCATCTGGTTTATTCTATACTTTAAGTTCTTGTTGTGAACTGACTATCTTCTCTATACTTTGACTTCTGTAACACAGGTTTTTAACTAGCTCAGAAGTCAATTATATTGTTGTAAATACTTCACTTTTGTCAATAAAATATTTGATTTGCCTTTAAGTTCTTTTTGTGAACTGACTATCTTCTACGAGACAATTTTGGATAATTTTGTTTTGGAAAATTCTCTCCATTCTATATTCACGTGATTTCTAGTCCTTTCTTATCTTTTCCCTTCGTTCGTTTCCTCCTTTATCTTTTCCGTGAATGAGTTTGTTTGAGCCTTGTATATCTTCGTTAAGGATTAACTATTGTCGCTTGTATTCATCTTACTATTGTATTTAATCGCTCAGGCCCGGCTGGTACCAAATGGTATCAACAAATGATACCACCTGGTACCAGCCGGGCCTGAGAGGCTAAAATAGATATTAAGTAGGCACTGTTTTAGATTACTAGTTTATTTTTATGGTTTTTCCTCAAGGCCAAATTCTTGTGTTATTAAAAAAGGTCAAATTCAAGTCGCAATATCGACTCAGTAACAATAAATGGCTAAAACTTGACAAAAGGAATGGAAATTATAGATGTTTTGAAGCGTGTCTACTACTAGGTATATTATATATGTATAGTTTAAAAAGCATGAAATAAAAATTAAATTTAAAAAACACCCGACATATGAACCTCTAAAAAACAAAAAAATAAGCATTTTAGGCGCAGGCCACATAGAAATGGCGTCGGGCTCGGACGTGGCACGGGCGGCTTCCTATTCCATTCAAATTTCATACAAAATGCATGGAAATAAAGCGCAATTTAGGACACACCGTATGTCGTTGCTCGGACGTGGTTATGACGCGCCATTTCGGCATCCGCGCCTTATCAAATTGCGCTTTATGGCCATGCATGTTGTATGAATTTTGAATGGAATAGGAAGCCGCCCGTGCCATATCCGCGCCCGACGCCATTTCTGTGTGGCTTGCGCCTTAGATAAGCTTTTTAGATGTTTTTATGTCGGGTGTGTAGTAAATTAAATTTTTATGTCTTTACAGATGAGCTAATACTTTGTTAATATATGGACGTAAAGATTTAAATGTTAAACTTCATGTATCGAAATAAATCCACTTCTGTCTTTACAGGGAAACGCAGTTTCTACTTTATTTTTATTCTTTTTTTTTATTGCATTATATATATATTGGTTATCATTAGTGGGCTTTCTTATAGACAAATCCGTTTATGAAATTAAAAAATATCCATCAGCAATAGGCCCGAGCTTCGAACCTTGCGGAAATCTCACTTTTCCTATGATTATAATATAAATGGCGGACCTTTTACTGCAAGTTGTACCTACTGGTTTAGATACTGCTAGTATTAGACCTGGTTGCACCACCCTGAGTTACCTTACTAATTCTGAATTTGTAAGTAACCCTGTGTTATTTATGACATACATATAAATTAAACTCGTGTTAGCAATTTACTCTGAGTAAATTTTTCACGCTAGTGGACCATGATGATTACACGAACATTTGCCTCAAGGTAGACCGGAAACTTAGAGAAGGTTGAATTTAGATATATGGGCAGTGAATGACTTAGCTGAGATGATATTAAACATTACTAGTTATGCACCTAAGCTTTTTTTGCTAAGTCCTTTATAGCAAAAATCAGTTTTTAATGTTTTGTCGCTGCAAAAAGCTAATAACTTACTTTGATTTTAATCATAGTTTTTCGTACAGGTTTTCTTGCTCTTTAATTTAAATGAACACTTCGTTTTTATCTTGATTCTTCCGGCTCTTATAGTAATGAAGTAATAGGTCACATGTTTGTTTTCGATTATTTTTAGAAGATCAGAGGTCTTAGACATAATGTCATCAATGTTTAGACACTTTTGTTAATAGAATTTCACTGGTCTAGCGCCTTAGGAATAAAACCAATTACAATATAATGATTTTACAAACAAAATGTATCATTATGCATTTTCTTAAAAGCATTTTATTTTAAACTAGTTATTCCCCGTGGCTTCGCACCTGTGGCGCACCCCACAGAACCCGTTTTGGGGCAAAAAATAGCCTATGTTACTCATAAAAAATGTAGCTTTCTACTGGTGCAAGATTTTTCAAAATCGTTTAAGTAGTTTTTGCGTTACCCACTAAACAAACAAGTTTATAAAAAATCTTTCCTCTTTATCTAATACCTTTAATTGAGCAATTCTTGTTGTAAGTATATACATATATAATCAGAATCTCGGAAACGGCTCCAACGGTTTTCATGAAATGTAGTATGCAGGGGGTTTCGGGGGCGATAAATCGATCTAGCTAGGGTTCATTTTTAGAAAACGTCGTTTTCTCTATTTTCACCCGAGCAGAGCTCGGTCGCCCAGTTACAAAATTATTATATACTAGCTTGTGGCAGCGGCTTCGCCCGCGTTCATTTCGAACATTATCCCAAGGGAACATATTCCCGGGATAAAAAGTATCCTATGTGCTATGCCAGACTATAATCTATTTCTGTGCCAAATTTCATCCAGATCCGTTCTGTAGTTTTTGCGTGAAAGAGTAACAAACATACATACATCCATCCTCACAAACTTTCGCATTTATAATATTAATAAAAGTTTAGTAGGATAATGTAGATTAATTACATCAATTACATTAAAATCATTGGTCTAGTGGTGGCAAGTCGCTACTACTGAGGTCCTAGGTATGATTCACGGGTCGGGCAAATTGTTATTTGGTTTGCCCATCTGGAATTTCTCAGTAATTTGGAGTCTGGATTTATGTCCGGTTGATGGCAATAACACCAGTCTAGCCCAGGGGTACCGTGTTACCAAGTTACTGGGTTGTGTAGGTCAGATAGGCAGTCGCTCCATGTAAAAACACTGGTACTCAGCTGAATCCGGTAAGACTGGAAGCCGACCCCAATATAGTTGGGAAAAGGCTAGGCAGATTGATTGATGGCAATAAGCTACTGCCTAACTTTATGGGGAAATCAGGCGTGATGTTATGTTATTATTTCTTGTATAGTTACACAAGCATTATCCTTCCTGAAATATGCATCAGCTGGCAAAAAATAATGATTGACTTCTAAGTGTAAAAACCTTCATTAGTCGATATCCTAGCGCATCAATGCCATCTACATTTATTAATATTTTTTGCTGCACCAGTAAAAGAAATTTAAATCGTTAAAACTTTTTCAGGTAGTTTTGAGCTATATATTCGCTTTGAGATTAGACAGACCAGCATTACCTAATCAGTGCTTATCGAAAATGTTTGCAACACGGTCATTATTGATTATTGGCATATTCTGCCTTGGCAGTGTTATCGGTAAGTGTGTCCCTGTCTATAAAGTTTTGATATTATTTAATTATTATTAGATTAAGTATTATATATTAAGTGTTTTTGTATGTTCATATATAAATGTAATGGGCTATAAATAGGATTCTATCTACTATAATGAAAGAAGTTCATTATAGTAGATAAAAACATAATGTTTATGCTAAATATGCTGAAATTACCTAAGGATAATAAATTAAACTGTTTTCTAACCATTACCATAAATAAAGCTACAAAGAACTAATTGCAAAAATTTGTACTCAATCAACAAATTCTATTCCAGGTGAGAGGGAAGTATGCGACTTCGAAGACAGCAAATGTTTGACGGAGACAGCTAACCTGACGTTTGAGCAGTTCATAGCTGGCGTTCCAGGCGTGCAGTCTTCCGAAACTTTGCACGACAAATATATTGAAGCCAATTTGGATAAACTTTCGTATAAATTATTTGACGCCAATCTCTCTGGAATGAAGACATGCAAAGTGGACTTGGTGAAGTAAGTGTTTTTTTAAGCGAGACACCCTTACTTATTGCAACATTTTCGAAAAATTTCTTCTAGTTTTGGATTGATTTTAATTCAAAGGTCGTCAAATTATTGGTCTTTATTGTAGATACCGCGCGCGATACATTGGAAATACTGGCTACTTCTTTCCTTATTATCTTAAGAAATGTTGTGTGTAGCAAAAATAAAAACATTAAGTTGTTTGTGTCAAATTCCAGGATTTCTGCCAAAGACCTAAAATACGACTATCACATTGGTTGTCGTCATCTCACTCTGGAGGCAGGATATGAACTTAATGGTGAACTCGGCCCACAACATGTTGAAGGAAAGGGCGATTGCAAAGTTGATTTTTGTAAGTATAGTTTATAGTTTAACATTAGTAAATCATACTAGTATTCGGCTGCATCTGGTTGGACTAGAAGCCGATTACACAAGCAATACGGTCCAGAAGGCTAGGAAGATGTTGAAACACGTTATTAATATATCTGTTTAGCGAGTGTGTCCCTGGGCCTGGGTGCAATCCCTGGTTCGCAAACATTCTTATTATAATAAAATATTGTTTGTCCATGGTGCTAGGCAACTGGGCTTATAACAGTTGTAAACGACCTTTGTGCCTATTGGCCTTGTTTGTTCTGTCTCCTGCTTGATATGAAGGAAAGTGGAAGTGGAATTTCGTTGCGCGATCCAAGACAGTTGAAGTCACTCGCCGGAACTTCGTCGAGTTTCATTGCCTCGGCGCTTTTCTGGTGGTCATTGTTGATTCTGGCTTTCAGAAGTTGCAGTGGTTTGGGAGTAGTGTGATGGAATTGTCCCAAAAAATAAAGCAAAACTTTCTTATCGATTTTTCCATTCAGAAATTCTCAAAAATTTATGCATTCCACCTCGAGCTCTATCTTGGGCCTCGGGAATTACAAGCAAAAATGTGTTTACTATAATAAATGATAATAATACCAGCCTGTAATTTTCCCACTGCAGGGCTCAGGCCTCTCTTCTCATAGAGAGAATGCACAAGCATTGTACACCACGCTTACTCAAAACGGGTCGACGATTTCAAACTTATATTAACTTTAAGTCCAGGTTTCCTCACGATGTTTTCTTTCACCGTTAACAGCAACGCCCCCGAAAACTTAGAAAGTAAAAATGAATTTGAAAAGTCACATTAGATTTTGCTCGAATTAGAACCCACTATCTCAAGCACGAGCAGCGAGTTCTTAGTCACTGGACTATCATGACATGATACCACGCTATAAATGTGTACCTATAATTTAACAACAACAAATATGAGGAATGCATGGGAGATCGGAATAGATAACTATTGACTTCAGTAAAGACAATCTTCGGACTTTTCGAGTATCTCTCTCTATATTATTATTATCCCAATTCTCCTCGTGATTTTTGTCAGAATAGTCAAGAGATATACTAAGGCTATGTTGAGATTATTATTGAAGATGGACATTTATGTTCGAAAGGTCCTGCCACGCTTTTATGGACCAGTTCTTATGCTCTCAGTTCTTGTGATCTTTGGATTCTTCGATTCAATCCGAGGTTTTTATTTATTATTTGTAAAACATTACCTAAATTATCTTGTTTCAGATGATTATCAGTTCCAGTTCCATGGTGATTACACCCCTAAGGAAGGCAAGAACGGAGAGAGTCACATCCATTTAAAAACTCATGACTTGAAAGCAGTGGTTGGAGAGAACGGAAAGGTCGTCTATGATTTCAAGAATCTCTTTAATGGCGATAAGGATCTATGTAAGAATTCTGCTTTTTATCTTAATTATTCAAATCAAAGTTCAAAATGAATCTCCAACTTTTTCTTGGTTTACAATTTTCTATTCATAGAAGCAGCCTTCAGAATGAATTTGTGGCTGATTAATTGCCCCTAAACATTTTTCGCAAAATGATGATCTAAACTCACCTCCTCTTTGAAGGTTTTTAGCTGATTTGTAATTTTTAAGTGCCTCTTCTATATTTTCAGCTGAGAAAGCGCACACACATATTAACACAAACTGGGTAGCTATGCACGAATCAACTTATTACCAAACTATGAAAGCGTTAACAGATCATTACATAGACAACGTCAACGCTTACTTGGATATCACGCCTGTTCAAAAGTTGTTCTCTCGTGAAAAATAAGGACGAAGAAGCAAAAATGAATAAGCAATCTCAATTAATCTTGCCCAATAAAGAAACATGCAATTATTTATCTCTAGTTTTATTGATTTTATGACATCTTCAGCTACTTTGTTTTATCAAATGATTTATTTATGAAGTCTGTTTTCACTCAACTTTATCAGTATTATTTAGGTCTAATTTTATTTATGTTGCCGAAATTTTGACAGATGTGACAGTGAGCTTTAAAGGTTTAAAAATTTGTTTGCTTGTTATAATTCCTTTAGAAGAAAACGCAAAGGATTCACCCATTAGAATTCTCATAACTTCGAACAAAATTATCTAGAATTCAATCTCAGAGTCCGCAGTATGCCCTGTCACCTGTACTTGCGAAGACTTTATGACTGCGACACCGAATGGTTGAATGGCTGAATTCTGGACCAAACACAATATTTATTTATTTATATTTTCCACCGACACGCTAAGAAGAAGAACTAAAGGGTTTTTCAATTGGCGCGTGTAGATTTTGGCGGCCCGTGGCGTCCATTTTGTTTTGGTGACATCTAACAAATCTTTTTTTTATTATTCAGTTACTTATGCTAAATTAACATGGCAAGTTACACGATTGAACAGCACGTACAAAGAGCAATACGACTGGGCTTCGGTCTATGCAAACAAACCACAATCGACCGATGCCCTAAAGGTGATCATAACGCAAGCCATCGCTCAAATTCAGCCAAATCTATGCAGAAGAGTCATGGAAAATTGGACCACTCAGATCCGTGCCACTGCATATAGCCGAGGTGGGCATTTGAACGATCTCATATTTCACACTTAATGGCACAAGTGGGCCTGTCAAATATGAAAAGAATTTTGTTAATACCTCACACATAGCTTGTTTTATTTCATTTCAACATCTACCGCCCTAATTGAAAAACTCTTTAGATTATCTAGAAAATGAAATATTGTTTACAAACGTAACGTACTATGTTTTTACAATAAAGGATCTCTAATGATATAAGACTTAGATTAGGGTGCTTTTTGGACAGCATAAAGAAGTTTTGCATTAAGCAGTCAAAACTGTGTTATATGAGTATAACATATAAGCCTGACTAGTCCCACTGAAGTGTAGATGCCTCCGTTTCCTTACTTCCGCTGTTCCCGGTCTAATGATATTCGCCATCTCCTCCTGGGCCTGCTACGTTGCCGTTTGTTGTTGTTTGTGATACAACTCACTGTCAGATCCACCATCTTCCTAGACAAATCTTTTACAGGCCGCTGGTCTATGGAATGCATTGCTTGTGACAATAAAATGCGCGCAATCACTACCGATCTTTAAAAGACTGGTAAAGGAGCACTACCTGTCACTGTGATCTTATTCTTGTTGGAGCTGTATTGTTTTCTTGCCTGTATAAATGTATTTATGTATATATTTTAGTATTTTATATTTATATATCTATTTTAGTATTTTATATTTAGTGCTTCCTATGTTTGTAACTTATTAAATTTTAAAATTGCACCAAGTGCAACCCCATGTCGTGTCTAGGCTATATCTCTCCATTCTGGGTTGCCTGGAAGAGATCGCAGAACGCGATAAGGCCGCCTGTTGTATGTTTGTTGTTATTTTAAGGTTTCCGTGTGTTATGTTTTTATCTTGGTGTACAATAAAGTAAAAATAAACTAGAGGACGCCTCGCGGTTTCACCCGCGTAGTTCCCGTTCCCGTGGGAATACAGGGATACAAAGTAGCCTATGTCACCCGGGGATAGAGTAGCTTCCCAACGGTAAAGAATTTTTTAAATCGGTCCAGTAGTTTTGGAGCCTATTCGGTACAAACAAACAAACAAACAAAAAAATCTTTCCTCTTTATAATATTGGTATAGATAAATAAATAATACATGTTTTTTTTAAATAAATTTGGTCTGGGACCTTAGTTTCTAATTATGTTCTGTTTCGAATGCTTGGAAGCAAGCTAACGTACAGCCCGTGCCCAAGAAGGGCAGTCGAGCTGACCCGCAGGCTTATTACGTATGAAACAGCAATCAGCAATAATTGCGCAGAGATTTTGTACAATAATCGCGCGATTATCGCTTAACGTCAAAAAATCGCCAGGCTTATTTTTGCGAAATAATTGCTTTTCAATCGCAAATCCGCATTATGTATGAGCGATAGCCACACCATAATAATTTTACGACAGCATTTTTTTTTATTGTTAGCAAAACAATAAAAACCTGGTAAATAAAATATGCATTTATCTTTCGTATCATTTCGTATTACGCATGGCTTTTGACAGCAGAGCGACAGCCATCGGCGAGCAATGTGGCTGTCAAATTGCGATTACTTTTTCCCTTGTTGTTGGTCGATTTCCAATCGCTCGCTGATGGCTGAGTAGGTACAGAAGTTTTGAGTTTTTGGCGGTATTTTTTTGTTTATTTATTTTGTGGCAACCTACTTTAATTATCCGCAAATTAATTCCTAGTGAATAAAGAAATACATAAAAAAAACACAAAAACTGAAATAAAAAAAATGCATATTGGTGTAGTTTTATGTCTCAAATGTCTACGCAACAAAACAATTTGTTGAATTATTGGAACAGACGTGATCTCGGTAAAGTGCAGAAGAAATTTTTATTGTAGTTTTGGCTACCTCAGCGAAGCTTGCCAAAAATTTTGACACGCTAGTAAAATACTTACAAACACATTATAATGTGTTATGCCCGCAATAAGTATATTTTATAATATTCTTATTTTTATATGGCTAGCACCGATAACGACTATTCTGCCAATGTCTAAAGTAAATTGGAAAACAAGTGTATTCAACGATCTATTTCATAGCTCAAATACGAGATGATGATGTCCATTTAGTGATGTCCTAATGCGGTATCGATTCAATTTATTATAAGAATAGATTATTACAAAGCAATTTTAATCGATTTAACACATTTTAATCATCCAATTTTTCAAATAATTTTAATAAAGGACAATGGCAGAAGCCCATACATTGTTTTAGCTTAGATTAAATTCCTATATCAATCAATGAAAAATATCTGGTTTAACTCAGGGCCATTTTCTGAATTAGTTTGTGCATAAATATTTGTTCGAGAACGCCCAGAATATTCATTCATGAACTTTTGTAGGTTATGTCTGGGTAGCTATATAGGTGAAATTATTCAATTTCTTGGAAGTCAAAGGGCAATATCGCATAAGTATTTCCCTTACCTAGTTATTTCAGCATAAATTTAAAAATATACACTTTGAAAGGAGTATATTTATTTATACTAAGCGACTTTGACGTGTATCAAAAGGTCATCGTCAGCATTTCAACAACCAAGATATATTTTTTTTTGACTTGAATACTAGTCTGTTTGCCTATCATTAATTGAAAGTAAGTAATTTATTTATTTCTAATACACTACCTACCTGCTACACATAGACATAAACTGTATTTTTTATTCATTTTATTATAATAACGATGAAGGAATTGATATTTGTTGCACGTCACTTCAAAAATTCAAGTGACTGGTCCACCAAAAATAAATAATCACCATAATGTCTTTTGTTTTATATCTACCTCACACATAAAATTTGTTTTACTGTATTAATTTCTAATTTCTAAAGACTTCACTGTTTATGAGTGTTATTTCTGCACTATTATTGTAACTTTCTGTTATAATTTTGTTTTTGCATGATGTGTCTATCGCATCATATTGTACACCTTGTTTATATTATTGCTTGTATTATAAAGTTATTATTAGTGTGAAAATTGTAGATAGGCCAATAAATGACAAATACATTAGTGATTTATTTACTACAGTCACTACTTGTCACTTGGCAGAATAAGTGTAAGATAGCAGCACTAAGCTAATGAAATTTAGCGAATAAATCAAATAACTTTCATACATAATGTTTTTTTTATACGTGGTGAACCTGTTAATGTTATACTTTGAAAAAACGTATACAATTAATGGATTTTCTTTGTACATAACTCACTTTCAGTCGCTTAAATTTAAGTCAGCTAAGATTTCGCCATTGTTCTTTATCAAATTAACTATTATATATTAAGTAAATAAAATGAAAATATTCAATAATCACTGCCATATTTACTGTTAAAAATTATTTATATCTGCACATATTAATCTAACGGAATATTGGAGCTGAATAGTAATTAATTGAAAAAAACAGCGTCCACGAAGTGTTTCATTTTCATAAGCTGGATACTTAATCAAATGATACATTTTATAATCTGGACAGGTATAACAGCTTCTGTTAAAAGTTATTGTCAAAAAAAGACTTGACTTAAAGGCCTCAGTAGCCAGGTCGTTATATTGATCGCGCGATAATTGTACAATTATTGTTGCTTGCTGTTCCTTACGTAATAAGCCCGCAGGTCAACTACAGACCCATATCTGTAAGGTCTATATTCTGTTAGAGTATGGAGCGTGTACTTAACACAAAACTCCTGGCATACCTAGAAACTAACGATATCCTTAGTGACCGTCAATACGGCTTCCGCCGAAATCGGTCTACTGGAGATCTTCTAGCGTATGCCATTCACATATGGAGTGAGGCCATCGAGAGGCACGGGGAGGCGCTTGCCGTCTCCCTCGACATCTCGAAGGCTTTTGATAGGGTCTGGCACGAAAGCCTTTTTGGTAAGCTTCCTTCATTCGGTCTGCCCGGTGGTCTGTGTGATTGGATAGCAGACTACCTGAGGAATCGGTCTATTCGAGTAGTTATCGATAGCTGCTCGTTGGACCAATTGGATATCAATGCCGGGGTCCCTCAGGGGTCGGTACTCTCAGCAACATTATTCAATAATAATGGGGCGATGCCAATCTGGTCAGGTTTAATGCTACTAAAACCCAGGCCTGTCTTTTTTCCGCTAAAATGAGCCAATTGCACCCGGCTCCAACTTTCCGAGATGTAACCGTGCCAATAACGGACCATCTTGAGCTTTTTGGCGTTACGTTGACATCGAGTCTCAATTTTGGCCCATACATTGAGGCAATGGCTCAGCTGGCTGCCAAAAAGTTGGGCATCCTTGCAAAGGTGAGAAAATAGGCACTTCACGCCGGAACAGCTGCTCAACTTGTTTCAAGCGCAAGTTAGATCATGCATCGAGTGCTGTTCTCATCTCTGGGACGGATCTGCCAAATACCAGCTTGATGCACTAGAGTCGATATTATTTTTCAGTGGAAATCAAATACATAGAGTCCTGGAAAGGGGCGCAGTCCCTTCTTATTGACAATTACAACTATGGTCGCCACTCTCAATCGAAGAAAAATAATACGCTGGGTCTTTTCTATTCACAACCATAAGAAGATAATAACCATAGAGATAAGAAAATCAAATAGTTGCCACTAATTTTTGAACATAATCCTCCAATGAAATTCGTTGTGTGTTATGGGAAATTTATTCAGATATAAACTTGTATTTTTGTACTTTTTTACCATTTATGCAATTTTATGTTAAATTCAAAAATATAATCAGTAGTAAAACTTAAAGTTTAGCGTTTCATTGTGTTACCTAAGACCACCACGAAGTAAGGTTTTTAAATTCCGTTCATTTTGTTCCTTTACTTGTATTTTCTTTGTAACCGACTTCAAAAAAGAAGGTGGTTCTGATTGACTACTAATCTACCATTATCTTATTTTTCAGTGCAATACCAATACGTTGAGTCCCAAAAGGGTTCACAATTAATTCTTAAAAACGGTTTCACCTACAGACGCCTCAGTGAGTCAAAAAATAAAAATAAATCTCGTTGGAATTGTTCTACGCATATGAATAAAAACTGCAAAGCTGAGCTCACAATTTCTGAGAATAATAAAATAATTACTGGTTTTTTTTAACATAATCATCCTCCAAGCAAATTCTTTGTAGGAAATGGAAAATTTATTCGTATATAAAGTTGAATTTAATTTTCATTCCCATTGGGATAATAGCCTTGGTCTGTGTGTAATCAGTAATAAAACTTCAAAATTTGGCTTTTATTTTTATCATAGACCACCACAACGCAAAAATTGGAAATACTGTTCACTTTTGTCGCTTTATTTGGCTTTTTGTTTGTTACTGAATTCAAAAAGTTGGTGGTTCACAATTGACTATTAATCTACTTTTGTATTATTTTCAGTGGCCTTCCAATATATAGAATCCCGGCAGGGTTCACGACTAATTCTTATTAACGACTATACCTATGGTCGCTATCATCAGGATACGAATAAGAATACTACTCGTTGGAGCTGTTCTACTCACTATTCTAAGAAGTGCAAAGCTAAAATCGTCACGGATGGCAAAAACAATATAATTTCAGCTAATTATGAACACAACCATCCTCCAAGTAAATTTGTTTCATGTCAAGGGAAATATATTCGGATATAATTTTACAGATTTTTTTGTAACTATTTTCCATGAACTATTTCCTTTCTATTATTTCTTCACCTATGGCTTATTGGCTTCTTTCCTTTCTTATCGCTATCAGTCAAGGACGAAAAACAATTCTCGTTGGAACTGTTCCACTCATGTCACAAAATTGCAAGATTGATCCGAGTTTGTCATTAGTGACGAAAGTAAAATAATTTCAGCTAATTATGAACCCAATCATCCTCCAAGCAAATTCATTATACCGAAACGGAAATTTATTCAGAAATAAACTTGTGCTTTCTTTTTCATTTTTATTTTGACAATATCCTCGGCCATTGTTAAATGAGAAAATATAATCAGTAGCGAAACTTCAAACTTTTGTGTTTCATTTTGTCACATAAGACCACCATGACGTAAGGATTGGAAATACCGTTCACTTTTGTTTCTTTAATTGTATTTTTTGTTTGTAACTGATTTAAAAAAGAGGTGGTTCTCAACTTGACTATTAATCTACCATTGTCTTATTTTCCAGAGAACTTCCATTACATTGAGTCCGAAAATGGTCTCAATTAATTTAAAAAAAAAACGTCAGACAAAAACTTAAAACATTTCTAGTTGGAACTGTTCTTAAAAAGTGCAAGGTCATTTCTGATAACAACAAAATAATTGCCGCTTATTGTGAACATAATCATCCTCCAAGCGGTTTCGTTTTATGTCGAGAGTATGTGTGTGTTTTATCTGAGTATAATTACTTATTTCACTGGCTTTCTTTTCTTTTTCCTTTTCTTTATAATTTTACCCACACCAAAAAATAATAATTTCTTAATTTGACTATTAATGTTCTATTTTTAGTGGTATGCCGAAATATTAGGTCCCGGAAAGGGTCACAATTATTTCTTAAAAGGGATACACCAATTCTAAGGGAACCATTTGTTAGTCAAAGACCAAAGACATTTCATGTTGGAAGTGTCAGTTACTCAAGTCCATAAAAAGTACAAGGCTGCGTTCCTCACTTATGAGGAAAATAAAATTATTTTTGCTAATTATGAACTAAGCATCCATTTTATCTCGAGGGATAAATATTCAAATATAATTTCTTTTAAAGACTTTCACTCGCATTATTCTTTGGTTTTTCTTTATTTTTATCGGTCCCAAAAATTAAGACGGGTTTACAATTACGCTAAGGAACACAACTCATTCTTATTAATGACTATACCTATTATTATTATGTCCTTTATTCATTTCTTTTCTTATTTTATACATTTTCAAATATTTTTATAAAATAAATTAAAAAACAAAAACATTTAAAAATATAAAAAATAGAGGACCACCGGTATCGGGAACAGGGACCAAGCTACCGGCGGTCAGGGCTCCAGAGAGAGGAACCTCCTAACAATACGAGCCGTGTCCAGCAGTACTGCTTTCTGGATCAGGCCCTTGACCCAGCCGCCTAACGAGAGCCTCCTAAGGTGTTGGTCGAGGCTCGTGGCTATTAAGCCATTGGCTGAAACTTATTATTATTATGAGCGTATTATGTCCCACTGCAGGACAAAGGCGGCCCTTCTGTCTTTCCATTTTTTCCTGTCTCTTGTTACATCTGGCCAATCCTTCAGATATACGTCTAATTCGTCACGCCATCTCTTTCTGGACCTACCGAGTCGTCGGTTTCTGTTATTCGGAATCCAGTCAGTGGTTACTTTTGCCCAATTCTGTTGCGACATGCGGCATACCTATGGACGCTATTATCAATATAAGAACAAGAATACTACTCGTTGGAACTTGTTCTACTCACACTAATAGGAAATAAAGAAAGAGGTGCAAGGCTAAATTGGTCACGAATAGCAAAAATAAAATAATTTCAGCTAATTACGAACACAATCATCCTCCAAGGTAATTTGTTTTATGTTGAAATGGTCAATATATTCGGATATAACCAGATTTACTGGTTTTTTTCTTTGATTTTCTTCTATTTTTTTTGTATTTTCTTGTTTAATTTATTTTTTCGCCTTTTTCAATATATTTCCCGGCCTTTAAATAAGAAGGTGGTTTTGAATTTGAAAGTTTAACTAGCTGTCGTTTTTTTTTCAGTGAACTTCGATTACGTAGTGTCCCAGAAGGGATCACAACTAATTCTTATTAACAACTATACCTTTGGTCGCAAATATGAGTATAAAATATAACTCATTGGGTCTGCTTTACTCACAACGGCAAGAAATGCAAGGCTAAACTCGTCATGACGGGGAAAAATAATATAATTGCCGCTAATTACGAACACAATCATCCTCCAAGCAAATTTGTTTTATGTCGTAATGGGAAATATATTCAGATATAACCAGTTTTACTGTTTTTTCTTTGAATTTCTTAATTTGAAAGTTTAACTATTCGTCGTTTTTTTTCAGTGATCATCGATAACGTAGTGTCCCAGAAGGGATCACAACTAATTCTTATTGATGACAATACCTTTGGTCGCAAATATGAGTATAAAAATAAAATCAAAAAAGAAAATAAAGTTAAGAAAGAAAAAAAAGTGTGGAAAGTTTTATGTTATCGGTAATAATATACTTTTACTAAAT
Source organism: Orthosia cruda (assembly GCA_964057195.1). Classification (NCBI taxonomy): domain Eukaryota; kingdom Metazoa; phylum Arthropoda; class Insecta; order Lepidoptera; family Noctuidae; genus Orthosia; species Orthosia cruda. The sequence goes on from OZ059829.1 coordinate 41,276,737, forward strand.
TTTCTTTCCTTTTTTTGATTTTACGATCATGTTGCTGCGCATCAGTTGTCACAGCGCCTATGTTTTCCAATTATCTATTACTTAGAAATACGAATGTACTAGAAGTCCAAACAATTTGGCAGCATCCAAAAAATTTGGCATTAAATCCGTCTGAACGTGTATGCATGAAGTATTAAAGAAATTAATATTTTTTTCCATTATATTAATAAGCTCGCCATTTGGTCCCATAATAATATTGTTTTAGTAGGATTTCAGTTACTTGTCTTCAATAAATAGGTATTTAAAACTGCTCATGAAAGTATGCTGATGTCCTTCAAACTTCACAAATATAATAGTGTTTTAAGAATTTGAGCGGGATATTAGTTAATACATATAAGTTCAGTCTCGATCAGTTGAAAATCAAAACCAGGCTCTCCAGGATCTGCTACCAGAGTCCTAAATTACTTTGGTTACATCGGCCGAATACAGCCAGATAACCTGGAGAAATTGGTTGTTATGGGAAAAGTGGATGGAAAAAGGTCACGCGGAAACTCAGCCATTGGATCAGATCAGAACAGATCAGGGCAATAGCTGAAGACAGAATGGCTTGGAAGCAATTCATCAATCACTCCGTCAAAGCTTTCCAAAACAGGCATGACCTTCAGTACTGAAGATAACAAATAAAAACAGACTAGAATTTAAAAAAAAACGTTATAACAAAAAAATTAAGCCGACCTCTTCGATGAAGAATACACCTCTAAAAAAACAGTGAAGCGGTGTCTTTGGTATCTATTGTTTTTCGTTTTTCGACACCTACTTCGGATCGGTCGAAGTTTTTCGTTTTGGTACCTCAAATTACCATGAAAATCATTTATAGCAAAGTACATGTCACACAAGTGTCAATAAACCTAAACACGACTAGGATACATTGTTTTATTTCGGAGTTCCAGTTCCTACCTTCCGGTATCATTACCAGTTCAGTTAGATGGTTTCGTTTTCATCAGTACCATTTATTTATATGCTTCGTCATAGTCGGTTAACTAATCGAGATATCTTAAACATACTTAATTAATCATTAAGGAGTTCCGGTGGCCATCTGTGGTCTCCTTCATCAGTTCCACTTCACATACATTCTGAGTGCAAATGATTGCATTTTTGATGAAAATACCAAAATCGCTATATCTTTGCCTATAATATTTAAGGAGTTCGCTCGATTTCCATGGGATCCCATCATCAGATTCTGACTTGGTGACAAAGGGACTACCTGGGAAGTATTCCTTTTTAAAAACAAAAGAATTTTTAAATCAGTTCACAATTGGCGGAGTAATCGCGTAAAAAACATGCAGTCGAATTGAGTCCCCAAAATTAAAATATATATTTTGTTTTTGCCAAGGATTTCCAAAACTATATTTTTCATTTCGTAGTGTTTTTCTTTGTGTCACATTATAACAACTTACACAGTCCTTGATGTTGATAATTTGTTTCAGATTATGAAATAAGCTTCGTCGAATCCGAAAGAGGTCAGAATTTGATTCTGTGTGCAGATTATACCTACTCATTCCGTCGTCAACTGTCGCGGAGACAAGGCGCTCATCAATGGGTCTGCACATCCTACAACAAACTGAATTGTAAAGCTGAACTTCAGTTGGATGCTGATAGGAGAGTTGTGTCCAAACGAGGACACCATAATCATCCACCACCCATTTATTACGTGTGTGATGGTATTTTAAGAAGAATATAAACAAAGGACTATCACAATCGATCCAGAAATCGATAAGAACAAACTGTATGCCGATCGATTGCTTAGCACGAGCGAAATAACCCTATCCAAGTCATGCGGTATCGGAGCTATAGGCTGACAACGTATGCATGAAAAATCATTATCTACTAAGGATTTTCTTCAACATAGTACCAAAATCAGTCGTGCGGTCGACTGTACCGAAACATAGAAGACAAACGATGATGAAGTTGTCGTTTTGTTTTTGTTTTATGTACATATTAGATCAAAATGATAAATATTTTAGTGTCTTTACTATCGATAGCTTCTATAGTATTATCAGTAGAATCAGAAATGAAGACATCCGCAAGAGAAACAACGGTACCGATATAGCCCGAACAATTGCCAAACTTAAGAGGCAGTGGGCAGGGCACATTGCACGCAGAACGTATGACCGTTGGGGCCGAAAAGTTCTGTTCAGTTTAAGTTGGAAGGCCTCCCTCTAGGTGGAGCGACGACCTGGTCAAGACCAGCGAGTCTGGTAGATGCGAAACGCATAGGACCGATCAGTGTGGATACGCTTGGGGGTGGCCTATGTCCAGCAGAAGGTCTTGAAAAAAGGTGAGGAAAGTTGAAGTCTTTCGGCTGAAATGATGATGATGATGATCAGAGGCTCTAAGACAAGTGCAATAAGATGTCAGCGACGGCGATGGTCGAAATGCCTAAATATAAGGGACTGATCACGTGACATTTCGATAGGGTTTGACATTCCCAAACATTTTTGTCTTTTCCAATCGCTAGCGCCACGTTTTCATTGATATAATGTCACTTGTCTAGGGCCTCAGGCAAGGGCCTAACTGTTTAAATGCGTCGTCTGTAAAATATTTTGTTTGATTTAAACGCAAACATACAAGTTTTTACATTCATAATATTTGTAGGATTTAGGCTATTGCAGGAGGATTTGTGTGAGAATTATGTGAATTCACGTTTAGCCGGTCGCAGACCATGTGCTAAAGGAAGTTTAGATAAGTTTAGTTGGCATAGCTTAGGTAATTTTTCATAATTGTCTGAAAACCGTGAACTACGAGTATGTTGTAAATTTACCCCAGCGTTGCAAGCTAGCAACTTAACACTTGTTTCTGTATATCTGTCTACATATTAAAGTACTGAACATGAATATGTTTGTGTTTTTATCTATAAGGTGGTGAAACTATGACTATTTTCTTGATCACCCCAGCGCACAAATATTTGATTGCATGCCAAAATACGACGAACATCTACTATCTTCGGCGAGTCTTAGAGATTTTTAATCGGATCTCACAGACATGGCGCAACTGAACTCTTTTTAACCCCCGACGAAAATGTGGCATCATAGCTCCTAAACGGATGAACCGGTTTTGATTTCGTTTTGTTGTGTTTGAAAGGTGACTTTATGGAGAGTGTTTTTAGCTATGTGTTATTGATGTAAATCGGTTCAGCCGTTCAAAAGTTGTGGGCGTTTTACTATTAGAATCGGGCTGTTTTCGCAAGATATCGTGATATAATTACGTGTTCAATAGATTGTCAATCGAAACGTGTCTACTACTAGATAAATTATGTAGCATGAAATAAAAATATAGCGGGAGGTTTTTTAAATTTTCCTTGGTATACTAGTGAACACAAAACGACAATGCTGCAACGAAGCATTTTATAGAAATTGTTTTAAAATATCAGTATAGATAAAACCATGTCTATAATTTTTTTTGGACTCACTATCGCGTCACACCTTTCTCAAAATCGTGCAAACATCGTGAGGAAACCGGCATGTCCTAGAGATTTTCGACGTCATGTGACACCCACCAATCCGCACTGGGCCCGCGTAGTGTATTACGGCCCATTCCTTCTCACAGAGAGGAGGCCAATGTCCCAGTAGCAGGAAGATTAAAAGGCTGATTCGGGTCCAGTTGTCCACAGTTCAGTGTTTTCGTTGGGATTATATTGTTATAATTATTTTTTGTTGGTTTTTCAGACATCAAGTTCATAACATCGCAAATGGGAAGGCCACTGATAATGCTGAACGAGTTCACATACACTTTCGTTAATCGATCAGAAACGAAGGGCACATTCCGATGGAAATGCACGTCTCAGTTCCGAAGTAAATGCAAAGCTAAGATTATATTGGATACTAAGCAAAAGATCGTATCGGCAGTTTTTGATCATAGTCATCCTCCGCCTAAGTATTACGTTCATAATGGAAAATACATTAAATATCGATAAGTAGCTTATGGTTCATTTATTTTAGTAAGAAGGTTGACATTTGTATGTAGTTAACAAGATTAATTCATGACCCATCTAGGCTTATTTTTTACTACAGACATTCTAATATAATTAGGTCGAATTTTGCTTAATTATATATTTCCTTAGCAACAAAAATGTTATAGATTTAACAAGAAAGTGACAAATAGTTTATTCATCTCACTGTCATTTCAATGACATGCCTCCATTTTGTCGTCTTGTTATTTTATTTTAATTAAAAAATAAGGATCTGTAACCGAAATAGTTTGTATATGCTTTGAAAATAAAATATTATTCTGTACTTTTCAGCAAACCATGCTTGGATGACAATTAATTCCAAATCCAAACATGATTTCTGCTTTACCAAAAAAATACTTATAATTCAAAAATACATTTATTGCAATGATCACAAAACTCAAAATTGCACAACCCTATTGAATTCATTGAAACCTTCGCGTTTCATAATTGAAAAACAATATATCACGGGAATTTAACGCGATGATTGATTTGACGTCGGTTGAAATAGGTAAATAAACAATCGAAATCATCGCGTTAAATTCCCGTGATATATTGTTTTTCATTGAAACCGTTTTTATATTATAATATCTTCTCCCAGCGGCTTCGCCCGCGTGAAAGTCGGAATTTGTCACACGGAACCGTATATTTTGCCGGGATAATAAATAGCCATTGTGGTATTTCTGACTATAATCTCTGTGTGCCAAATTTCATCCAGATCCGTCCAGCCGTTTGAGCGTGAAGAAGTACTTACAAATGTTTACCTTTATAATATTAGTGTAAATAGTTTTTGCCCGCGACTCCGCCCGCGTAAAAAGTGTTTTATCATCTCCACTACCGGGATAAAAACTATAACAATCCTATGTCTTTATAAAATATTAGATACTAAATATATATACATATGCTTATAAATATCAGATATGAGAGGAAAGATAATGCTCTTTTAATAGATTTTTGTTTGTTAATGGATAATATTTTATTTCTTAGAATTTGAATAAACTAGGCAATTATTTGAATGGAATGAAACGTTTTCCCTTGCCTCATCTTACCTTAGTTTTACCTGGAATGGAAATGCCAGGCCCTAGAAGAACATATACGGAACTTGTACGTGATGTTCTTCAAAACGTCAGGGTGCGTAGAACTCATAACCAGCTTGCTTGTATGGTCAAAATGTATAAACATAAACGAAGCAATATGTAAAGATTATAGCAGGTGGTGTATGCAATAAAGGCGTTAGTGAACGTGTATTTAATCGAGACTTAAAACAAACTTTTAATTTCAGACTACAAATACATAAGATCGAGAGCGGGCAAGCCGTTGATATTATACAAGGAATATACTTTCTGGCATCACAAACATTTCCAGATAAAGGGGACCCATCATTGGCTGTGTACCGCTAGTAGCAGAAAGCACTGCAGGGCTAAACTTGTGCTGGATAACTACAATAATATTTTATCTGGCAACCGCTATCATAATCATGTACCACCCAAATATTATGTGTTAAATGGGAAATATGTTAGGGTTGGATAGTGTCTTTGTTAACCGTAACGGTCAAAGCACACTCGAGTGGAGCCGAAGCGAAGCGAAGCGTCGTTTTAAAAATATACACAATTATTGACCCCTGTCTCCATACCACGAAATGCACACATTCCATTCAAGGTCGTATTCGCCAGGCAACATTTGATGCACAACATGTTGCTTAGTGGATACAAGGCTTTGAAATAACAAAAGACGCGCGAATTCGCGCATATCCTACACAATTTGACGCGTCGCTTCGGCTCCACTTTACGTTATGTTAGATACTATGTACATTTTCCGAACAAGGAGTCTTGTCACTGCGTCGACTCTGCCTCAGTGAGCTTTGACCCTAATAAAGTGTTTAAGGCACTTTTGTCTGTACATTTATATTTACTTGAGCATACAAGTTTCAATAAATTATGTGTTTATAATAAGTTCTAATATAAACACAGGACCATATTGTAGCTAATAAAATGTACTTTAAATTCACCACAGTTTAGATCATTATAAATGCAGAAGGTTGATACAAATATATAAATCTTATAGAAACTTCATATGTGAAGACTTTGGGCATTTTTTGCATAAAATTTTTAGGCTTAATATTGTTTTCCATAACGTTTTCGGTTAACTTTTATTAGCATAATACTGTGGCATAATAATACTTTGGGATAATGCATCTTATATCTCTTAGCATAACTGTCATTTGGTCTAGTTTGTTTTGGCATAATTTGAATTTGCATAAATAATAAAAATACAATAAATAGTTAAAAGTAAAAAATATATTCTTACGATCATGAAATGGAACGTTTGCCGCCATTTTGTGGATCAGTGACTTGATATGACGTGTCAATCATTCCGTTTCTCTCATTACATTTACATTATTTATTACTCTTCATGGCTTCCCTTCCCCCTCGGACCACGAAAGTGTTTAGACGTGCATTACGTACAAGATATTTTTTCTTAAATATTTATTCCAAATTAATAGTTATTTCAAAATTAAATGTTAAATATATTTCGCAAAAGTACTAGGTGCGCATAAAGTTTGAAGAGAACGCGAAACGCAGAGTACTGGAGTAAACAAGCCGGCAACAGTAAAGACGGAGATAGAAGGCGGAGCCTGCTGCGCGTAAGCCGTGCGTGCGCCATCCTTGTCGGCTGCCACAGCTCAAGAGCGATAGCGATTAGCGAGTAACTTATTTATATTTATGTTTACTTTGCTTTGTCTTGTTTTTGTAGTTCTGATTATACAAATTAGCAAGTTAGGGTAACATGCCTAAGGCAACACCCAAAACTCCTCCGAATCAGTTCTCATCGCGTTCGGAGTCTGATATCCGGAAGCTGCATGCAGACGAAGACTCGGAAGGGAAAATCACCCAGAGGGCCAAACGCAGATGCCTTTCAGATGAAGTCACCGGTGATGAACTGGATATTTTTAAAAACGATATCAAGAAGATGATCACTGAGATGATGTGTACTCAGAGCACCCGATTGGACAAATTGGAAGGACATATTAAAGACATAAAAAAACACTACACGGAAATTAAGGTCACAAATAACGATCTCGAAAAGGCAATGACAGCGGTCTCTGATCAATTACAGTCACTTGAAAACAAAATTACGGGACTAGAAAATCTACGTGGCTCCATGGCAAACCAGCTTGCTACGATAGAAAACAAGTTGGAAGTTCTCGACCACAATCTTATCAAGACCTCTATAGAATTACGCAATGTACCTAAAAGGCAGAATGAGACCAAAACAATGCTGTATGAAACTATAACGCACCTATCAGCACATATAGGCCTTGATACAGAATCTGCTAATATCCGTGATATTGTAAGACTACCCTCAAAAAAGGAAAACTTAACATCGAGTTTATCAGTCGAGTTCTGTAATACGCTGACGAAAACGAAGTTTCTTGCTGCTGTTAAAGACTATAATAAACGCAATCCCAAGGACAAGATAAAATCAACCCATCTGAACATAAAATCTGCACAGGAAATACCTATTTACATCACCGAGCTTTTAACAGCGAATACTAAAAGGTTATTTTACCTTACTAGAAACCACGCTAAGCAACACCAGTATAACTATTGTTGGACGTCGAATGGAAGAGTTATGCTAAAAAAGGATCCTGATAGCCAGGCTATCTTGATAAAAAGCGAAGAACAACTGAAGCAGCTGGCGACAATCATCAAAGCATGACTACTTGCATTTAAGTATACCCTGCTATATCATACGTATTATTTGATTATCCTTACGATTTTTTCGAACTTATATGTTAAAATACTAAATACAAACACAAACAAAACTCACACACTTAACTATTACTATCAACACAACATACTCTCATACATTAATAACTCAACACCAAAATATTACATATTCACCATGGTACCCTTTACATATGCTTGCGTTCATCCCTATTATTCCTTACTTAGCTACTTCAATATCATAAAAAATATGTTTTTAAATTTAGTACTCCCAATCATAAGCTTCCCACACACGTCTCTAAAACAAATACCACCCTATTTTCTCGTAACCATCAAACAACTTTTACCCTACTGCAAAAATGCATAATACCATAAACAATTTAATTGACAACATCGACGAACTATCTGTATCAACTACCTATACATGCGCACCTGAAGAAACACTCTCCATTGTGAAGTGTCCTAAAAACTTCATTAAGATCCTGACACAAAACATTCGCTCTATAAACCGTAACTTCCTAAACTTGCAAACGCTTCTGCACCGAATACCTTTCGATTGCGATTTGGTTGTTTTAACTGAATGCTGGTTACCTTGTTCTAGCAATAGCACTATCCCGATTCTCAATAATTACTCCGCGTTCATGACAACCAAACATATAAATCAGAGTGATGGTGTAGTGGTGTATTCGAAGTCGGACATGTCTGTTACATGCGAAGAACCAGATTTCCACCGAACTGCATCGGGTCTTATTATAAAAATTAACTTTGACTTGGCGATAATCTGTATTTATCGATCGCCGTCAATAGACAATATAAACAGCTTTCTCTCAGTTCTTAACGACATTCTTCCGTCGCTACATAGATTTAAATCGGTAGTTATAACTGGTGACCTGAACGTGGACATTAAACCTACCACATCTGACATGCGCTCCCACGATTACCTAAATTGCCTCGCTTTTCACGGTTATCTTCCTGCTCACACCTTACCGACCAGGGATGGCAACTGTTTGGACCACACGTTCCTCAAAACAATTTCCCCCACGCACACATTTGTCTTAAGTTCCACAATAACTGATCACTCCTCCTCCTTACTTTGCATTCACGATAAATGTCTACGAACGGTCACAAACTATCTTGTAACAAAAATAGACTATGAAGGACTTGACAAATCAATTTCAAAACTGGACTTCACTCCTATTTTCAGTATAAAAGACGCAAATATAGCTACCGATAGATTACTGAACTTAATGACTGTATCCATTTTTGAAAATACCACAGTTAAAAAAGTTTCATCTAAAAATAGAATCCTCAAACCGTGGATCACACCTGGTTTGTTACGGTGCATAAGAAACAGGGATGCTCTACATAAGAAAGTTAAAAATTGCCCAGGAAATGAAATTCTAAAAATGACTTATCTTCGATACAGAAATTTTTGTATTAGTGTTTTAAAGAAAGCAAAGAAAACATATGATACAGAGGAACTAAATAAAGCTAGTAAAAATCCAAAAACACTATGGGACACTATTAAACGGGTAACTAACACTACTAAAACTAAGAATACATCTGCTCAATTACTAACTTTGTCATCTACACCTATTGAGTCTTGCAACACTATTAACTCATACTTCGTAAACATTGGTGAGAGGCTTGCAAATGATATAATTCACACCAGTACTACACAGCCATTGACAGTCACTCAACCTACTTCTCATATCACATCGACTTCATCGTTCGTCCTTGACCCTACTGACATTGACGAAATTACAACAGTCATCCATTCTTTGCGCTCTGATGCGGCAACTGGCTGGGATGGGATATCACCCTACATCCTGAAGAGGTACTCAATTTCCCTGGCACCCATACTATGCCATATTTTTAACCTCTGTTTCGAGACTGCCGTCTTTCCCTCTTCTTTTAAAAAGGCAATCATTCACCCAGTCTTCAAGGGAGGCGACGGGAACCTGCCGAATAATTACCGTCCCATTGCAGTACTGACTGCCTTATCCAAGGTACTAGAACGGCTTATCAATAAAAGACTAGTATACTACCTAGAACATTACAAACTAATATCACCACAACAATTTGGATTTCGTAAAAACAAGTCTACCTGTGACGCAGTTCAGGAATTAACTAACAATATCGTACACAACCTGAACACTAATAAAAAGGTCCTTACGGTATTCTTAGACCTTGCGAAGGCCTTTGACACCGTTCCCGTCCGTTCTCTCTTACTCAAACTTGAAAAGATGGGCGTCAGGGGATTGCAACTTGATCTATTTCAAAACTACCTCACAAATCGCTCCCAGATAGTCAAGATTGACCGTCACAGCAGCCATGAGCTCCCCATCTACTATGGCGTTCCGCAAGGAAGCATATTGGGACCCACTTTATTTCTAGTTTTCATAAATGACTTATGCAACATAAATATCCCAAATGCCAAGATAACATCCTTTGCAGATGACACTGCTATCACTTTTGTCGGTAACACATGGTCTGATCTCGAAGACAAGGCACAACATGGCTTTAATGTAGCGCTAAACTGGCTTTATTTTCATATGCTTACACTTAATACCTCTAAAACCAAGTTCATTACCTACTCGATCAGTTCTGCTACCCAACCAAACCCACCAGTAGCACTTAAAGCTCACACATGCAATTTGCTGACTCAAGTTTCATGCCAATGTGCAACTATATCCTCTACGGATGAAATCAAATACCTAGGTGTTATTATAGATAAGAATCTTAAATATAAATCTCATGTTAATGTCCTTACTGGCAGAGTTCGCAAACTTATATATATCTTCAAAACCTTAAGAAATATTGCTAATCCTATAATTATACGTAATGTCTATTTTGCCTTATGCCTATCTATAATTACCTATTGCATTCCCTGTTGGGGTGGTGCTGCAAAAACTATCCTTAAACCGTTGGAAATTGCACATCGCGCCATACTGAAAGTGGCTACCTTCCGTCCACTAATTTATCCAACTGATCAGTTATACAAAAACTGCAACGTTCTCAACGTGCGGCAACACTTTATTTTACAATTAATTTTGTTGCAACACCGCATAACCCCCTATATTGAAATTACCAAACGCCGAAAAGATAAAATATGTACTCCTCCAAAAACTCGCTTGTCGTTTACTAGAAGATTCTTTTATTATTTAGGTCCGTCTCTTTATAATACAATAAACAAAAATTGTCCAATATATAAACTGTCTTATCATAATTGTAAAAAGACCGTCCGCATATTCCTTCAAAATAAAACCTACGACGAAACAGAAAAATATTTAATATAATTTAATTATGATAAGTTTGTAAATTGTACCACTCACTCAAAACATAGACCCACACAAATCCAATCTCCTTACTTACGCACGCTTACACTGACTTACACAGCTGCACGCTCACGCACATGCATACACACACAAACCTATACACGCACACACAGCACACACGCACAAACACACAAGCACACACACACACGCACACACACACAAATGCGTTCGCGCTCAAATAATTATAGATTTTAAGAATTTGAAAAAGTAACTTGTAGAAATTAAATTGTAGCAATACAATAAGAGGGTATCGGCACTGTTACTCCTTAATACAGGCTATTTCATAGCCTAGCAAGGAGGACAGCACGTCACCCACTTGATTGTCAGAAATTTACAACTACCTACTTTGTAAAACTGTTACATGTACCTACTGCAATCTGTTTTTATATAAATAAAGATTATTATTATTATTATTATGGTTAAAGAAATGGTCGAATCTGATCCAAAACCGAATTAAAGCACCCCGACAGCACGTAGTCTTTTGGCTACTACCTCTAGAGTGTATATAAAAAACCGGAGGCGCGAAGGGAGGGCAGCACCCGCCCGCTCTAAAAAAGCATAAGGCTGCCTATCCCTTGTTACGTAAGGGCTAAGGGCTTGCTCTACCCGCAGCGCTGGAGAAGTTGCAGAAGCAACTTTAAAGTGTTTCTATATCGATATTTAGGACATTCGATACTACGTAGTTCGATATTTTGATATTTTTTTTTTTAAATTCAATTATTTTAAATATATTTGATATAAGGACTCAATTGAATTAGGTTAAGATGCGGCGGGCCACACCCTTTGGCCACCCTGGAGCCGCGAATATGTTTTTTTTTTCCAAAGAACATTTTGATTAAATACCATTATGAGTTTATAGCATACGAGTATGTTTATGCATCATTAATTAATATGCCAATAGCGTTTCTGGCAATATACATTATGGCAAAACATTTACGCCTAATAATTATTATGCGTAATGATCACTATGCTGAATTTCGTTAAACCAATGTAAATTATGGTAATACAATTTATGCTTATCATTAGTAAACCGAAGACTTTTGCTGTATAGGTGTTTTAGGTGCTAATGGAGTAAATTATTGTTTTTGTTAAACGATGTTTTCATTTAAATTAAACCATTTGACTAATATAGTTAATTGATAGGAACTGGTATAGTGGAAAACAAGGTCGTAATGTGTCGAAATTTCGTGTCGTAATTTCATGTTTTTTCAGTTTGTCGCTTCATCTAACTGGGGGGCGCAGGCGTCACATGCTACGCTTACCCATACGCTTCACTGCAGGACTCCAAACTACTCCACCGGCATTCAATCCTTCGACAAAAAATAACTACCCCACTGCCACTTCAGCTTTCTGACTCTGCAAGCTATGTCGGCACTCCAGTACTTCCCAGAACAGTTTAATTTATTAAATATGTTTAGTTTCAGATAATATCAAGTACATCTCGTCAAGAACAGGCAAGCAGTTGATACTGCTTGATAACTACACGTATTTTCATTTCAAATCTTGTCAAAGTAAAGGCACTAATCACTGGCTGTGTACTTCAAGAAGTAGTAAAAAGTGCAAAGGAAAACTTACCTTAGGTGTTGACAATAACGTCGTTGTATACAACCATGAACACAATCATACGCCACCGCAATATTATTGTATTCGTGGAAATTATATAAGGATTACATAAAATCCTACTAATATTATAATTGTGAATGGCTGGGTATTGGGGTGTTTGTTAATCAAGTCTCCACGACTGTATGAAGGTGAATGGAACTAGTACTCATCCTGGTCTATGACAAAGGATATTCTATATCTCGGGAGTATGTAACCTTAGGAGAGTTCCAGACTGTCACACAGGCGAAATTACTGCCAGAAGTTTTATGTTTATACTCAAAAACTCATATCATACCTGATTTTCTTACCGACAGATTTGCATCGCTTCTTATAAATGTCTGGAGTTTTATGTTTTTATTATTTTGTTTTATTTTTTATTATTATTTGTTTTAATTCGTGTAAAAGTGTTAATTTAAAACAATTTACCTTTAGTACCTGGCAAAGAATTCTCCCGGTTTCTGAATTAAGTATTTAGTATATATCAAACTTTAGTTAATCTTCGTCTTTATGTCTTTGTAGGGTTAAATTGGGTTTGTGGGGTTTAATTTGTTCTTTAGCCTAAATATTCGAGTTGGCCTTAGATAGAAATTTATTTTTTGAACGATTTAAATGACAAGTAAATTTTCTTTTTCGATATTTAGTCAATTATTTGTGTCTCAGATTACGTATTATTTAATAAATAGGTAACTATGTAACATCAATTTTATATTATATATCAAGCTTCTTATTACCTACTCTCTACGATTAGTTTGTAATGTTTCGTTTATTTTCGTTTGTTATGTTTTATCATATCACTATTTTTCAAAAGCACTATTTTATTTTATAATTATTATTTTTTAATTATTAAATAAACTTAACATTTTTTGTTTGTTACTATTGTTGAATTTTATTCATCTACTGTCAAGTTTGTGTTTTAGCAACAAACAACAGCTAATGGCTCTAATATTCAACCATAATTATATTTTTATGTGAGTACGATTTTTGGTTGATTTAAACAAATTAAAAGTACCATGGGTTTATTTACTTTTATTTCATTAATTATCTTTATAAGATTTTCAAAGATCTTCAGCAGGAACAACTGCTAACACATAAATAAATACCAGCTCTTTACAGTCCCACTGCAGGGCTTGGGCATATTTTCACACAACGAAGGCACAAGCATTAATCGCCACGCTTGCTCAATGTGGATATGCGATTTCAAACTTATATTAACTATTTAAGTCCAGGTTTCCTCTCGATTTCACTTTCACCGTTATCAGCGATGTCCAAGAAAAACTTAGAATGCACTTATGAATGGAATTGAATGAGAGGCGAGGTCTTAGCCACTAAGCTATCAAGACAGTTAAGAGCAAAATTGGTGCTTAATGTAGTTTGTATTAAATTCCAGATTACATATTTATAAGATCAATGAATGGTAAGCGGCAGTGGATACTCAGCAAAGACTACACATATGCCTTTCAGATGAACGTAGAGTCACAAGACGTTGGATATTGGGTCTGCACATCGATTTTTCAACACAAATGCAAAGCGAAACTAGTATTAGATAGAGAACAAAACATAATTGGTGCTGTTTATGAGCATAACCATGCACCGCCGATTGAAGGAGTGCACTTTAAATTATAAAAAAGCCTGAGAACTCTTCTCATACAGAGAAGGCATGAGCATATTTTTTTTATTTTGCAGATAGGCTCACGCTTGACCACTTTCTCACCTAATGGAAAGCAATAATGTGGTCGAAGGTGGAGCACGCTTGCCTAGAAGTAACCTATAATTCACTCTTGACTAAAATAATCCTAGGTTGTAGCTATCATTAAAAACAAAAACAAGCAGGGAATTCCACTCCTTAGCTGAAAGATAAGAAAAATAACCTTGTAGCTACATAATATTTTCCCGTCAGACATGGAAGGATGCATGCAAGCATGGAAGGGAGAGTGAATAGGTTACTTCTAGGCAAGCAAGCTTCACTGTCGACTACATCATCGCTAACCGTCACGTGAGATAGTGGTCGAAAGCAAGTCTGTCAATAATAATAAAAATTATTTACTTAAAAAAAAAAGTTCATTTAAAAAAACAAAAAACCCGACTGCTTAAAAAGCGAACTAAAAAGACGTAAATGATGATGAAAAAATACATGTTCGCGAGATGGCTGACCAAAACCAGATGTATCCTTCGACTGCACAGCATGCTTTTCTTCTTGTTTACGTCTTTTTAGTTCGCTTTTTAAGCAATCGGGTTTTTTTATTTTTAAATGAACTTTTTTTATTTATAACTTTCTAGTTATTTTTTTTTTAGAATTAGTTACATTTAAACATATAAGTGTTATATATTTTTGAAATCACCTCTTAAAATCCTTTATTTTGATACCCCACACGATGGGATTGGAAGAAAAAAACGTTGGTGCCTCGCAAAATGGCGCCCAAAATCCGCAATTTTCTATTTTCCAATTTGAATGTAGCCAGTGACACTTGCAGGATTAAGACGAATCGATTGACGTAAGAATCATCAAAATCGGCCAACGCGTTTGGTCTCTAGAACGCCACGTAGGAAGAAACATACATACATACATAGACTGATAAACACATTACCCTCCTTCGGCAGTCGAGTAAAAAACTGATCGACTGAGATAGGTACAACATAAAATGTTTTTTTTTTTACTATTTTGATTTTATTCGTTTCTTTGCATAAGATATTGTTGTGTGCTTTTTGTGCCAAATAAACTTTTTTTATTACTTTTATTTTCTTCTTTCTGTGTTGTCTTTATAAATGTGTTTCGTGTTTTCCTTAATTTTTAAGTTCCTGAAAACAAATAAAATCACATGCCCAATATAACAGCCTATGTGAGTCTTAATTGTTGTTATGGACAACCAACCACTATCATCATCATCATTTTATCCGACAGTAGTCCACTGTTGGACATAGGCCTTCCGCAAGCGTCGCCACACTAATCGGTCTGTATGTGTGCAGAATCAAATAAAACATGCTTATCAAGAACTTTGATTTCATAGCCATGAACGCCATAGAAATTTAACTACTTTTGTATCATAAAACAATAGATCAACACTCCCTTACACACAACCACACAGTTAAACCAATTTAATATCAGCAAGGAAATAGGTCTTACTGTTATGTGTAGTTTGAAAACATTAGTAATACTTTCGATCTAGATTTCAGAACCTATAACAATGAGTCATATTGTACGGTAATAAAGCTTAATTTTCTTTGTTTCAGACATTATCAGGTACATACAATCAACAAAGTGCAAGCAAGTGATAGAGTACAATGGATTTATCTACTACCATCAACGCAGCCTGCGGTCGAACAACTGTGATTACTGGACCTGTACTTCGCATATTACTAAACAGTGTCGTGGGAAACTAGTATTAGATCTGGATAGAAATAAAATAGTAAGAAAAAGACATCACAATCATCAACCGCCCAAATTTTATTTTTCCGATGGACAATATTTTAAATTGTAATAAAACCATTAAAAAAAAGTCACAAAGACGTGCATTTGGAGGGGATCTATCGTATTTGAAATCATCTGTTCAAAATATCGAGAATTACTATCTCACAAAAAATCTTTACAAACTTTAGGTGTCTGCAATAGTCCGGTGTTGTACTTGTTATACACATGTGACATCCCAGAACTGGAAAACAACACCATTGCGACCTTTGCAGATGATACTGCAATTATGGCTACCGGATCAAGCCACAGAGAAGCTGTAGAAAAAGTTCAACTAGCTGTGAACAAAGTTTATGACTGGACACAAAAATGGAAGATCAAACTGAAAGAGTCAAAATCGATTCACATTGACTTCACAAATAAATAGTTGGACTATCACCCAATCTACATAAATGGCATGCAAGTGCCTTATGTTAATACAGCCAAATACCTTGGCATAACTCTCGACGCCAAGTTGCGTTGGAAAGCTCATGTCAAAAAGAAAAGACAGGAACTCGACATACGTTATAAAAGTATGTATTGGTTACTCGAAAAGAAATCCTGTCTATCAATACATAATAAACTAACCATATACAAGCATATACTGATGCCAATTTGGACGTATGGTATCCAACTTAAGGGCTGTACTAAACAAAGCAATGTCAAATTAATCCAACTATTCCAAAATAAAGTGCTCAGGGATGCTGTGAATGCACCCTGGTACATAAGAAATGACGATCTTCACCGTGACCTTAAAATGGAATTCATCACCACCATCATCCAAAAATTTGCTAAAGCCCACGAACTCAGACTTCATCGACACGTCAATGTTGAGGCTATCCAGCCTCAACATTGACGTGTGTCTGTCAACTGTCTAGCAGACAATACAGACTTAGTGCGTAGGCTAAAAAAAACTAAACCTTTTGAATTAGTGTAGTGTACAAAGTGAATGAATAATAGTGACGATGCTGTGCTTTATATATAACACATGAACATAGTGTTTTTACAAATATATCAGACTCTAAGAAAGTGCTACGGACTTGTGTAAAAGTGCAAATGGACACTATTCTTAGTTTTAACATAATCTAAAACGTAACATATTAAGTTAGAGTTAAATTGCTTATTAGTCTTTTAGGCTAGATCGTAATTAATTATTAAGAATTTTGTTCTTTTTAATAAAGTATACAAAAAAATAATAGACCGATGACATATTAACGATCCGTATGTTACGTATTTAAGTAACTGTGCTTTTTGTATTGTATTTTTATTTCTTGATTTGCCGAATAAATAAGTTATTTATCTAACTTACTACTATAAAATGGTTTACTTTCGTAATAAAAAATGCTTACTAAAAACTTCAAATGTAATGTATGTAATTAAACTCTTATCTGTGTACTCGAAGTTGAAAAACAAAGTCAATAACTTTCATAATAAGTTTATGTCGCTTAAGACAATCACGTTAGTAGCTGTCTTTGGTTTTGTGAGATGAATGATTGATAATGTAACAAGTTTATCTTAAAATATTGTATTGGTAATTTCAAATTACATACTCAAGTTATATATTCAATATACACAAGTATAGGCAATCATATCTGTAGTTTTGTGAAATAAGTAATTCAATTTGTGTAACAGATTTTGATTTTGTCGTA
Organism: Orthosia cruda; assembly: GCA_964057195.1. Taxonomy (NCBI): domain Eukaryota; kingdom Metazoa; phylum Arthropoda; class Insecta; order Lepidoptera; family Noctuidae; genus Orthosia; species Orthosia cruda. The sequence continues at coordinate 41,294,481 of OZ059829.1, forward strand.
TATAAAGTAGCCAATAATACGGCTCTTCAGTGTTAAAGTAAAAATAAATACATTTGTTATCTCATATCAAATATAGCTTCAAATTATATACTCAAGTAATACATATTCAAGTTACATACTCAATATTAGGAACTAAATCAGAAACTTTCTCAAAATAATCTTTGCATAAGTCGATCATGTCAGTAGCTATGTGTAATTTTGTGAAATTAGTAAAAATATTTTATTTCTTTGAGATTCTCGGGACCTTTATTTCTTTGAAAGCCGTCTCAGGGGCCGAAACCAATTCGCAAAGGCCTTGTTAGACATGTAGGATGAAATGTGACACCAACCGGCGATTATCTCTGTATGCACTAGTCACTACGCAAGAGCGCCCAAGAAGAATCTCCGGCTGGTGCAGGACTATTGCATGATATGGATAAAAAAAACACTTTGGGCTGTCGGTTTGGGAGGTTTTGTGGATCAATTACCTACAATTTTAGCTATTGGCCCTTGCCTGACCACTGTTGAACTATACTGCTATAAAAATCAATTAATTGTTATTCCACGTCAAAATAGATTAAAATTAAATATGATCTCAAGATAATAATCTCAATTATAGGAACCAATGCAGAAACATTTTTAATGTAATCATCGCATAAGACAGTCATGCCAGTAGAAGCTTTGTCAAATTAGTAAAAATATATTAATTGTTATTCCACGTCAACATTGATTCAAATATATTATTTAGTACTCAAAATATAATCTCAATTTTAAGAACTAAGACATATCAGTAGCTATGTGTAGAGCTTTTTAAAATGAGTAAAAATAAATACATTGCTATTCCACATCAAATATAAATTCAAATACTCTTATCACAGAATTTTGGTATTTAATCTGGGCAGGTACGTAAACCCTATTTTTTTAACTTTTCCCAACATTAGGAATTTTACCTGTATCATTGTTGCGTTCACAATTTTATAGACTATATACACAAACAATCAGAGCCGGCAAATCTATTTATGTGCCATACATATACTAGTTCCGTGCGGGAATGGCGAATGCGCGAATTTCAATGAAATGTTACGTTATTTTGGTTACCTTACTGCACGGTTATTATCTGATTGATGTTAGTATTCAATTTGGTTGCTTTATCCAAATTGGAAAGCATACAAGAAACTTGACAGCTTCACTCATTATTGCTTGAACAATATTTTAATAAATCTGTGTTTGTATTTTTTTCAGAAATAAAGTACATAAAATCGATGAGAGGTAACAAATTAATACTGCTGCGAGAGTACACGTATTTCTGGCAGCGGACCATTCACTCGAAAGCCATTGAACATTGGATTTGCACCTCGAGTCGCAGTAAAAAATGCAAAGGCAAATTAGTAATAGGTGCTGGCAAAAAGATAATCAGAGCAAATTATGAGCATAACCATCAACCACCGCAATTTAATGTAATGGATGGAGTGCACGTTAGAGTACCTTGTAATAAAATAATCTTATAATCTTAAAACTCTTGATACATGGGGTCTTAGTGCTCACTGCGTTAACGTCTAGTTGATGCTTCGCGTGACACAAGGACTGGTTTTACCCTGTAATCTTTAAATATAATGTCAAAAACGCTTTGTGTTGGAACTTCAAATATAGAGTAAAATAACTGCTTACTGAGAGGTTTTATTATTAACTACCGATTAAAAAAAAAACAAAAAATGAAGGGCGTGCGTGAATTGCGTATGACAGATTTACTGATTTTCTTTTCTTTCAAAAGGTGTAGTTAAGCCTATTATGCAATGCAATGTGCCATGAAGCTCAATATTAAATAAAATAATCTTTTTTCCTTGTTTCAGATAATATGACATACATAAAATCAATGAAGGGCAACAAGCTAATACTACTCAGAGATTACACTTACTTTTGGCAGCGAACCCTACAAACGCAAGGCATCGAACATTGGATTTGCACCTCGAGTCGCAGCAAAAAATGCAAAGGAAAATTAGTGATAGACGCAAACAAAACTATTATCACTGCAAATTATGAACATAACCATCCACCGCCGCAATATTCTATTATTGACGGAGTGCATTATAGATTATAGTAAAAAATGGTCATGGGACCTGAATCAGACCAAATCTGCTCATCGCTAAATACCAAGCTGCAAGACGCTCTCGACGACGCCTAAAACAGAAGTAGATGGTGCAAATTGGTGAAGGAGAAGATATGTCCAAGACGACCGGGGAATCACGACCCTCAGTAATGAGGAACACGATATGAGGAGATGATGATGGGGCCCAAGTGTGTCTCCATATCAAGAATAACTCTCGCCGAGTAATCAACACTTTGCGTGGCCAAAGGACTGGCTTCTTTGTCCAAAGAATGCATTTGATATATATATACAGCATTGCTATTCAACGTGGCAATGCTGTCAGTTTTTCTCGGCACTTTTCAGATGACAGCGTTGTGGATGAGTACTTGGACACCTAAGTGTATTTTGTTCTCGTATATATGAACTTATGTACGTAGTTAGGATTAGTATAGTTTAAACAAAAAAATATATTTAAACTTTGAAAAAAATCTCCACGGACACTGTTTGTTAGCATTTAGTATGCTAACAAACAGTGTCCGTGGAGTTTCTTGCACGTTCTTCTCTATAGAGACACACTGACGCTTGCGACTGTGCAACTAGCTTTATTTTTGTTTTATTTTGCTGATAAAACAAAAGTACCTTAATGGTTAAGTTGAAATAAAATATTTAGATTTTGATTTATTTGAAAGGTTTCTTTTCAATTTCTTTACCAGAATCTCACGTCCACTCCTAATATAATTAGTTGTTAATATTTCGTTGACCAATCGCAATAGTTCATGTGATAATTTATATCATGTTCACGTAACGTTGTATGTTAACACTTCCGAATTTGCTGGTTTCAATCAAATTGAAATTGAATGTATACCGTGTAAATGTACCTTAAGTTTTGGCAAATCTGAATTTAGGAAATAATTGTGATTATTAATTTTGTATGTCTCATTTCAGAATACAAGTACATAAAATCCATAAGAGGTAAGCCGATAATCTTGTACAAAGACTACAGGTTTTCTCATCGGCGTCTCGTTCCAACGAAAGGCCACGACTACTGGGCATGTACTTCAAGTCGGAGCAAAGAGTGCAAGGCGGAACTGGTGATGGACAGTGACCGTAAAGTTATAGCCAGTAATGATCACCACAGCCATACACCTCCTCAGTTATGTGTCCTAAAAAAAAGAGTATATCAGAAGTTATCACAAAAATGTTAGTGGTAAAATTTATGGTTGAATGTTATACCTGAATGCTATACCATTCGAATGAAACGTAAAATAATAATAATAAGTGGTTTTATTTCATATTTTTAACATTGTATTTTTATGTAATAATTATGATTACTTTAATTTACATGATATTGGTATTTTTTAGGGTTCCGTACCCAAAGGGTAAAAACGGGACCCTATTACTAAGACTCCGCGGTCCGTCTGTCTGTCTGTCTGTCTGTCTGTCACCAGGCTGTATCTCATGAACCGTGATAGCTAGACAGTTGAAATTTTCACAGATGATGTATTTCTGTTGCCGCTATAACAACAAATGCTAAAAACAGAATAAAATAAATATATAAGGGGGGCTCCCATACAACAAACGTGATCTTTTGCCGTTTTTTTTTGCGATAATGGTACGGAACCCTTCGTGCGCGAGTCCGACTCGCACTTGGCCGGTTTTTTACTTCCTCGATTTAAAAAAAAGATCTGTGTAGTTATTCACAATGTTTTGTAATTTAGGAATAGCTGTACTTACTATTTATAGATGAAATCTGAAAAAGAAAACGAAACAAAAGGCTTCGTTCAAAGTATTATAGAATATAGACTAAGTAAGTCTGTATTCGAAGTTAAAACAAAATGAAATAACCAAGAAACATACTGGACTGGACTTATCATAGTTACTTAAATTATTTACCTTTCTTTCGATTTCTTCTTTCTTTCTGAATGTAATAACCACATTCTCGACGGATAGTGGTTTTCAATTTCAGACGTTACTTAATTCATTTTATCAAAAGTACAACATCTTTATAACAGGTTGATTGATTAATATTAATATAATAGGTATTTTTTATGTCAATAACTATAAATTAAAAAGATCTTTAATTTTTAGCATTCAATTTCTCTTTTGATTGTAAATATAGTATATAATAAACTTGTATTATATAAAAGAGGTGCCTGGTAGAATACTAAGTCCTTAATTTAGTACTAAAAATAAATAAGTGATTAAAGTTGTTTTTTTTTATTTATTTAAAGAATGCAATTTTCCGGCAGAATTCATAAAAAATAGTGATATATTTGCTTTTTTTAAAGAAAATCTACCTAGGTAGATTAGTAGGTAAGTATTTCTTTTCGCCGTTTCTTGGTTAGTCGTGTATTAAAAACTATTTGTGCTTACGTTACGAGTACTTTCAGCCCCTGAACGATGGGTACTGAAGTCATAACCATATAGAATAAAACTTTACCACCTTTTTAAGTTCCAATTCCTTTTACAGATTTCCAATATATAACATCGAGAAAATTCCTTTTACAGATTTCCAATATATAACATCGAGAAAAGGACACCCTTTAATGCTGAATGGTGGCTACTCCTACTACCGCCATCGTATCACAAAGAACAATGTCCACTGGAAGTGTTCATCACGCCTAAGTAAAACCTGTAAAGCTAGGATCACACTGGACACTAACGGCTATATTCTAGACGTCATTCATGACCATAGCCACCCCAAACCAACACTTAGGTTTAAAGATATTTCTTACTCATAAGAACTTATGCATAACAGATCATTTTTATTTAGATACAGAGTTACTTAATCTAATAGTACATTGTGTATTAAGGGCGGTAGGTAAGGAATTACGATCGAGACTCTAGTAGAAAGGCTTTCTGAGTCGAGGTTCGTAATTCCCGTACCGCCCGTGATACACACAATGTTTTTCATCACATTTGCGAGTAATAATTATGAATTATAGCTTTAATACACAAGTCAGCACAGCTGTTATTACGAAATACGTGAACCTTTTTTTTAAGCGGTTGGCGAATTTTTGCCCACACCACAGATTATACAGTGTTTCGTTCAGAAATTTTAAGAGCAAATACTTACGTAGGTATACAGCCATGACGGAGTGTAAAAAGAATTAAATAATTTCGACGTTTTCATACTATAACTATTAAAATCGATTATTAAGAACATTAGTTGAGTATTTAAGTAACATGTAGCGAGATTGCAAAGAAATTCTTGTTTAGATAACATTTTATGACAATTTTTCAATTGCGTGTAAACTCCTTGCTTGAACTTGCATGACCTGTGTGCTGTGCTGTAAATTAAAAAAATATTACTTACCGCCCTAGGGCTTCATGACAAACAAAAAAGCCCGAGGGTTTTATATGGGGCATTACGGCTAAGTTAACCTGTATGTTTTGATACTGTTTACGTGCAAGTGTGATGAAATAGTACATTGTGTATTAAGGGCGGTAAGTAAGGAATTACGATCGAGACTTTAGTAGAAGCCTGAAGTCGAAGACTGAGGGCTTTCTGAGTCGAGGTTCATAATTCCCGTACCGCCCGTGATACATACAATGTTTTTCATCATATTTGCAAGTAATAATTATAATTCATATAGCTTTAATACACAAGTCAGCACAGCTGTTATTACGAATAACGCAATACGTGAACTTTTTTTTAAGCGGTTGGCGAATTTTTGCCCACGTCACAGATTATACAGTGTTTCGTTCAGAAACTTTAAGGACAAATACTTACGTAGGTATACATCCATGACGGAGTGTAAAAATAATTAAATAATTTCGACGTTTTCATACTATAACTATTCAAATCGATTATTAAGAACATTTGTTGAGTATTTAAGTAACATGTAGCGAGATTGCAAAGAAATTCCTGTTTAGATAACATATTAAGACAATTTTTCAGTTGCGTGTAAACTCCTTGCTTGAACTTGCATGACCTGCGTGCTGTGCCATAAATTAAAAAAAATATTACTTACCGCCCTAGGGTTTCATGACAAAAAGAAAGCCCGAGGGTTTTATATGGGGCATTACGGCCAAGTTAACCTGTATGTTTAGATACTTTTTACGTGCAAGTGTGATGAAAATAATAATAATGTAATATTTGATTCTGGGGCGTTGGCAACGTTATAGGGTACATACATGTTTTTTTAAGTTTATTCTTAAATATGTTAATATTATCACACCTCTTTATATCCTCCGGTAAATTATTGAGCAGCTGTGCTTCCTCCACTAATACTGTTTTTTTGCCATAATTAGTCCGTGCACATGCAGTTGCTAGTTGGAATTTGTTTTTACTTCTTGTGTTGTATGTTATTGTTCTTTTATGCAATTATTTGTTTGATTGTGCAGAATTCGACGTTATTTTTTATTAGAATGCAGGTGTAATATGTGTAAAGTTGTGTGAGATTTAGCAGTTTAGTTTTTTCGTATAATTTTTTTGTTGGATATAGTTAGTGGTAGTGAAATAATACTTTAATAATTTGGTTTGTGTTCTTTGTAGTGGGTTTAGATTAGATTTAGCGGCTGATCCCCACACTTCGATTAGGTATTCGAGGTTTGATTTTACTAGAGAGTTATATATAATTAGGCGTACTTTTTTCAGGATACATTTTGTACCTTATCGTGGCGCTTCCAATTAATAGTGATATTAACTTTGTTTTGACATGGTCGATGTGCAGTTTCCAAGTAAGTTTGTCATGGTAGATGTCTCAGTCCGAGATATTTTTCGAGAACGTTTTTGGTAGAACGTTTGATTGTTTCTCCGTTGAACGTCGGTGGGAATCCCGTTAATGGCTTATTTTTCGCGGCGAATATCATAAATGATGTTTTTGAGTTGTTAAAAGTCAATAAGTTATATTTTAACCATTCGTTGAGCAGGTCAAGTTCCTTTTGCGCATCGGTTATAAAGTTTTGCAGAGATTTATTGAAATAAAAAAGGCAGGTGTCGTCCGCGTATAACGTTTGGTGACCTGTCAGCCCTATTTTATCAATATTATTTATGTAGATAAGGAATAGTTATGCGCTAATAATTGAGGACAGCCGTATGTTACGTTTTGCATCGAGCTGTTGATGTTATCTATCTTAACGACATGTTGCCTATTTTGTAAATATGAAGTGAACATACTTAGGGCGCTGCCTCAAATGCCTATGTTGATTAATTTCTGTAGTAACTTTTGATGGCCTAACGTATCATACGCTTTTTGAGGTCAATGAAAATGGTTGTAATGACAACTCGTCACACTAGCTACGTCGTCCCTATCCTTAATAGGTCACTTTCACTAATACATCACTTTGTACATGTAGTCAGCTTCCCAATTTTTCTCAAGCCGTATTACGTCTCTTTCCCAACTCGTGCGACGCTTTGTTCAATATACTGTAATGTACAAAATTATAAAGTGCTATAGCCGATGCATTTCTGAGGTACAAAATGTGAAAAAGAAGAGGTTGCCTGGTGGCCTTATTATTAATAAAAAAAAAAACATATTTTAATTTTTGGCGATGTCATTTTATTGAATTTTTATTATTACTCAAAACTCATTTATTGTTTTTTCAGCTTCAACTTCATGCCATTTAGTCTCTTAAAATTTATATAAATATTTAAATAAGATTACCTAATTATTAAAAATAAATGCTCTGGTGAAAATGTTTAGATATTTTGTGCTTATGTGTACATAAGCGTCGGACGAGTTGGGAAAGAGACGTAATACGGCTTGAGACAAATTGGGAAGTTGACTACATGTATAAAGTGACGTATTAGTGAAAGTGACCTAATAAGGATAGGGACGACATAGCTAGTGTAACCAGTTGTCATTACGACCATGAAAATACCTACAACAACGCTTTTTAGATTATTATGACTTTTCATTTTCGTTATTAGTTCTACTGAGGCTGTGAGAGTGCTTGATTTAGGGCGGAAACCGTATTGTTGATGAATGAGGTTTTTTTTCTTAGTCAGATACTTGTTTAGGCATAATTTATACAGCAAAATACTCGTGCGAATATTTTCAAAATAACGGGTAAGACCGATATCGGTCGATAGTTACCGGGATCAGTTCTTCTTCCAGGTTTGTAAATTGGATTGACCCTTGCAATTTTAAGTTAGCCGGGGAAAGTGCCGCGCGTTAAACACAAATTTATGTAGTTCATTAATCTTTCCAAAATTATAGTTTTAAGGCATTTAATAGCTTTTGTGCTGATACCGTCCAGCCTGTACTAGTGTTGGAGTAAAGAATGTCAATACTTTTTGATATTTCGTCAGTGTTTCAGGGAGAAAGTTTGTCCAGAGTTATGTCATGCGTGTAATTGCTGTCGTATATGAGAATATTACCTGTGTTTATGTGGTACGTGTCAGGTTTTTCGTTAGCTAATGCCGCGCCTATTGATGCAAAGAATGAGTTAAGTATATTACAAATTTAATTACTGTTTGTTATATATTCTGAGTTCAAAGTTCAGTTTGGGAGGAGCATTGCTATCTTTGATTTTATTCGCTGCTAAGTTATTAATGATTCCCCTTATTTTTTTAGGTTGTTTGTAGTTGTTATGACATAAGCTATGGTAGTAGGTTTTCTTCCTTGTATTTATTAGGTTTTTACTCTGTCCTATTCTTAATTGAAATTCCTCTGTAGTTATTCGTCGTTTAGATAAGATTTGAGTACAATTATTTAACACATCTGCTTCCAACAAGCACCGGAGGCGTATCACTTATAACATTTCATTTTTGTAACGGATAATATATTAGAATTTAAACAAATCATGCTTTTTATTGTATTAATCGAAAAGTCAATTACCTAAGGAATCGACCATGTGACATTTTAGATTTGTTATTTTATCTACAGCCTCATATTCCTCTACTTTAGCGCCAATGTACTTTGGAATAACACACTGTAAATAATGCCTATGACTTAGGCGCAGGATCGATCAAGGCTTAGTTTGGGAAGCCTTTGTCCCCTAGATAAAATTACATTGATTTAAAATTTGACTTTTGGTGATCGTTATCCAGGTAGGAATCTTCAAAATTTCGAAATGTTTGAAATTACATTACACATATCCTTAATTTTTAACCCCCGACGGAAAAAGAGGGGTGTTATAAGTTTGACGTGTGTTGCAGTGTATCTGTGTATCTGTGTGTCTGTCTGTGGCATCATAGCGCCTCAACGGATGAACCGATTTTAATTTAGTTTTTTTTTGTTTGAAAGGTGATTGTGTCGAGAGTGTGTTCTTAGCTATGTTTGAATAAAATCGGTTCAGCCGTTCAAAAGTTTTGGGCGTTTTACTGTTTGAATCAGGATGTTTTCGCAAGATAAATGTGTCGGGTGATTTTTAAATTTTGAAATTTTACTTGTGGACTTTTGCTTAATGAACCTTTTAATCATTTCAAAATATTAATATATTTATACTTTGTTACAGAATCCAAGCGAAAATCAACGAAAGGAAAACCTGTAATGGTGTACAAAGGTTATCCGTTCTGGCACCAGAGGCATTTTCCAAAAACTAGCACTGATTTTTGGCGCTGCAAAGCTTACCGAAAAGGATGCAAAGCGGTGATAAGTTCCGATAAGGATGGCAAGATATATGGGAATAGTAAACATTATCATTCACCACCAGATGCTAGTGTTCATGATGGCATATATATAGCCAACTAAAGAAAAGTGAAGACAGCAAATCAGTAAATGTAAGGGAAAGCCCGTATGGTAGTGAAATTGGTGGTCATGGCCTACACACAGTACAGCTAGGGCACTCTCTCGTAGAATAGATTTTAGAATACCGACAGAAATAAACGTTTTGCCGATTTCCTGTGAAGTTTGCCCATCGGCGCTTCGTCATATATAAACCTTTTTGCTTAACGTTCCATCGAGACACCAGCAAGGTAGTATTTTACTGAGGCATCGCTTAAGTGGCCTTTATAATTTATGAAGGACCGAATCTGCACGTTGTACATGCTTAATCTCATAGAGGATGCCCAGCTTTTAGGCTGCAATCTGTTGCTCAATAGCCGAAGTTGAGATCTGAGGTCAACTCCATGCCTAAAAGCTTGCAAATTATTTGCGGCTACTTTTTTTTGGAAAATCGGTCACCAACGATATCGTAATGTTACAAATGTTGAGACAAAATTGTGTAGAGATTTATTTTAATTTTTAGGAGGCATATAAGTGATTTATGTAATAATAATGTTTTTTTTTATTATTATAATGTAATAAAAATTACTCGTTTTTTATATTTACCAAAAGACTACTTATCAACAAGGGCTACTTGTCAATTTAATTACTACCGACGTTTTTACATAAAAAGTATATTGATTTGTTTTAGATTTCAAGTATATCAATTCGAAGCAAGGCAAGCGGTCAATTCTACATAAGAAGTACCCATACTGCTTCAATAATTACTCTTCTACCAAAGGCACAACCATCTGGAATTGTTCTGGACGCATCAGAAAAAACTGCAAGGCGAAACTTATAGTAAATAATCATGATAAAATTGTATATATGAAAACAGAGCACACTCATCCACCTCCCCAATTTTACATAAGTAATGGAAATTACATATTGTTGTAGTTGTTGCGTTTTAGCATGGCAATAGTGGTCATTTTTCTGTGCACTTGTGTATGGTATGTGGATGTGAATGGACGACCCATTGGTCTAGACGTCTTAAGTGCGACTGCTGATCATGGAGCCCTGGGTTCGATGCCCTGTTATGGCAAAAAGTGTTTGATCAAGCTGGTTGCTAGTCTCCGTTGAGATCGGCCGCCATGGGAAAAATCGATCACACCCCCCTTTGAACTACTAAGATTTTCTATAGTGGCCACCTTCACCAACTTTACGTTATATTGATGATAATAATATTGATGATCATACAGAGTGAGTGTTTCAAGTGGGCGTGGATGGCCAAATCCTAAACGACGAAGAACAGCAAAAACACTCAAAAGAGTCACGAGCCCGATATTGATGAAAACTAAAACAGCATCATTAGATTTTTGAAAAATCAATATTCCGTGCCAGAAATTGAACCCGTCGATTTTGGAAAAAAAAACACACGCTGTATTACTCCATTCAATAGTGTCGCTAATAAGGATAAAGTTCTTGGAAGTAATTATGTTATGTCATGTTTGGGTAGTAACTTGAGAAAAGACCTCATTTAAGACGACTCAGGACGATAGTGAAGCTTATTTCCATTTTCAATTTTAAAATTCGAAAGAATTGAGGTGGGTGAATGTCCGTTATTGTCATGTTCAAACCCAAAAACTAGGTACAAAGAGCTGTTTGTCCAATGGACATCAGAATGGTTCCCACTCTAGGGTGGATCATCTGTTTCACTCTAGATGGGGCGTAGGGTTCTGAAGAACTATTAAAAACCAAAAAAAATGCCTCTGGTTAGGTTCATCGTCATCAGACTTTTAATGTTTTCAGTGCTGGTACACAGGCCTCCTCTCTGTGAAAGGGAAAGGGCCGTAATCCACCACGCGGACAGAGAGCGGATTGGTGGATGTCACATGTCTTCGAATTTTTGGTTCTAGGTCATGCCGGTTTCCTCACGATGTTTTACTTCACCGTTTTGAGAGCAGTGGTGATGAAATAATTACACAATGTAAAGCGCCTGTCTGAGTTTGAAACCACAATCTACTACTTGTAAGTCGCGACCATTACCACTGGGCCACCTCTGCTCTCTCTCTGGTTAGGTTAGCTGAATTAAAAATATTGGTTTTATTTTTGTCTTTTTTCTAATTAAAATGTGATCGTGGTTAATTCCTTGTCTTCTTAAATTGATTCATGTTTTTTTCTGCCTAAATAAAATCAATTAAATCTTAAACTTCTTTCAATCGTTTCTCCTTTGTATATTTTCGAAATCATCATCTTCATCATATCAGCTGAAAGACGTCCACTGCTGGACATAGGCCTCCCCCAAGCGTCGCAACTTTGACCGGCCCTTTGCGTCTCGCAACCAGCGGATCCCTGCAACCTTCAACAGGTCATCGGTCAACCTGGCGGGAGGGAGGCCTTCCAAAGCAACGTCTCCTTGTTCGCTGTAACCACTCCAGAACCTTTCTGCCCTATCGGCCATCCGTTCTGCCAGCAATGTGCCACTTAAGTTTGGCAATTCTTCGGGCTATGTCGGTAACCCTGGTTGTCTTGCGGATCTCTACATTTCTGATTCGATCACGCAAGGAGAATCCGAGCATAGCCTTCTCCATTGCCCTTTGAGTTACTAAGCTTTCTGATGAGGCCCATTGTAAGCGACCACGTCTCAGAGCATATGTCATCACTGGCAACACACACTGGTCATAGACTTTTGTCTTGAGACACTGTGGTAAGTTGGACGAGAAGATACCGCGCAACTGCCCGAACGCTGCCCAGCCGAGTTGGTTCGACGGTTGACCTCTTTCTCGAAGTTGGCCCTACCCAACTGGATCTTTTGTCCCAAGTAGACATAGTCGCCCACAACTTCGATTGCAGAGTCTCCGACCTGGATAGGAGTGGTTGTAACATGAACATTCAACATCACCTTGGTTTTCTCCATGTTCATCCTAAGACCCACTCTTTCGGAAGCTCTACTGAGGTCATCGAGCATTGTACTGATGTCCTCCATGGTCTCAGCCATGACTTCTATATCGTCGGCAAACTGAAGGTGAGTGATGTACTCGACATTGCCGTTGATGCCTAGCCCTCTCTAGTCCAGAAACTTGAAGACATTCTCCAGTGCAGCGGTGAACAGTTTCGGAGATAATTATGACGTCTCCCTGTCTCATACCTCGCTGCAGGAGGACGGGTTTCGAGGTCTGATCCTGAAGTCGAACTGACATGGTGGCGTTTTTTACAAACACTTCAACACTTCGATGTACCGTGTGGTGTTCTGATTTACAGATCAACATTTTTTAACTCTATTTACAATTTATAACACTATTATATTTATGTTTTCTTTCTTTTGTTATCATCTGAAAAGCATACTTTTAGTTATATCTGATTGTTTTAATATCTGAAACTTAAATTATATTGTTAATTTGTAATTCTTGCAATATTTTTCTACTGTGACATTTTCATCTGACATGACATCTGTCTGTCTATTTTATTTTTCTTAAAACCATAGACCGTAACATAGGTACCATGGACTAAACCTTCTTTAAGCTAGGTTTACACTATTATAAGGGTAACGTAGACTGACCCCTTTGTGAACCATTTTTTATTCGTTCTGGTCTTTATTTCTTAATTGAAATTTAAATTTGAAACGGAGATATATGACACAGAACGATGAAAAACGGGCGTCAATTTTTAGTTTCGAATCTGGACTGAACGCCGAAAGACGGTTGAGTTCTTAATACTACCAAGTGTACTATTGTATCTGAAAACTCTTTAAACTATAATATATACGGCTATGAATGTTATCTAATCTTTGAGTGCAATAAATATAATTCATTCAGTGTGAACTTAAATATGAGCATTTTTACTGGGACAACGCTTCATCTTAAAGGGCTCGTTTGATCGGCGTATGAAACCACAGCCCGGCCTCCACACCCCTTGCTGCCTGTGCCTTCGACCATCTATCTGCATGTGCCTGCCTATCCGTCCTGTTGCCTACTCTACAGCCTGCCTATCCGATTGCCTGCTTGTCCGTCGTGGTGCCAGCTCATCTGCCTACCCAGGGCCTACCACGTCTTCCTGTCTGACCTGCAGCCCGGTTAGCTGCCTAACTCCAGCACCCCACGACGTGCGAAGCCGGCTCTTCTGTTTTTATACTCAATATCCTTTTATTATTTTTTTAGTTTATAATTATTTAATTTACTAACGTGGCTTACGTTTAGCTCCCTCTGAGCTAAACGTAACGCTACAACCAGTAGTCAATTTGGCACCGTTGGAGAGACTACAGTACAGCCCAATTCTCGATCGAATCGAAGGCTTTCTCGTAGTCCACAAACGCTAAACAGAGAGGCAGGTTGTACTCTTTGGTATTTTGTTTTCTTCTGGAACTTGAGGTCAATTCTTCACAATGGGTTCGTATTCAGTTTTCAACATAGCTTCTCGTCAACAAACAGTTGCAAAGGAAAAATAGTAGTCGATAATTGTAATGATAAAATTCTATCTGGTGTCCTTGACCATAACCATCCACCACCTCGGTTTATCAGCAAAAACCGGCCAAGTGCGAGTCGGACTCGCACACGAAGGGTTCCGTACCATAATGACAAAAAACGCCAAAAAAGTCACATAACAGATGTGACTATTTAGTAGGGGAGCCCCACTTAAATATTTATTTTATTCTGTTTTTAGTATTTTTTGTTATAGTGGCAACAGAAATACATCATCTGTGAAAATTTCAACTGTCTAGCTATCACAGCCTGGTGACAGACAGACAGACCGACAGACAGACAGACGGACCGCGAAGTCTTAGTAATAGGGTCCCGTTTTTATCATTTGGGTACGGAACCCTAAAAATGGACTACATATCAGAATATAAGTATTATTTATTAGCACGTTTCTACAAATAGCTAGTTCAATATTTATATATTTTGTAAGATAAAGCAGCGGTGTTACAATTTTATTTTGGTTTACAATAAAATATGTTCTATTTATCTATATACTTCATCGAAAAATCCGAAAGCCGTAAATTTGTACCTACATAAAAAAAAGAAGATTATCAACTTATTTGCAGTTGGTAAACTGACCGCGACTTATGTCGATGTATGGGGACTACAGTTTTCCAACGGCAAAGTTAATTTTGTCCCTCTATTCTGTTTATGTTATCGTTAGAGCAATGTTCGGTGCCTTCATAGTTTATGAACTTCATTAATGTTATTCAAATATTTTGGTGAATGTAGCTATTTGTACGGAACCCTCAGTGCGCGAGTCCGACTCGCACTTGGCCAGTTTGTTTTCATATATAAGTGTTATCTTTTACTACATTACTTCTAATCACCCCAACTGTCCAATTTTATTAGACAATTTTAAAGCATTTAAAAAAAAACATTTGTAATGTTATTGTCTTAATTTTAATAATCATATAATGTAGCAATTTACTAAATTAGTTTGGCTATTTTTTTATCTCGAAAACGGGTCCTGTAGTGTGGGCTACGGGAGCGAAGCCGCGGGGTAATGCTAGTCTGAAATAAAGTAAATCTGGTAAACGTCATAACCATAAGTTATCTTTGTTTGATATTAATATTGAGATTGTACAGTGTCGGCAGTAAAATTTTTCTTTATTACGTTCATTTGAAAAAAAAAGTTTCAAGCTCTAGTATCTCTTTATTAAATTTGTTTACAAAAAAACCGTTCACATTTCTTATACTAAATCTTTTCCTTATTTCAGATTTCAAGTACATAAAATCTCAGAGAAGCAACCGGTTACTTCTGCATAAAGGGTACACTTACAATTTCTCTAATTACTCTGTTACCAAAAATACTACCTACTGGCAATGTTCAGGAAGCTTCGCAAATAAGTGCAGAGCGAAAATAATAGTAGGTGTTAATGAAACAATTTTAAGTAGTAACACATATCATAATCATCCACCTCCACAATTTTTTATAAGAGATGGCCGATATATCAGAGTTTGAAATATAAGCTTGAAATGTCAGTATCTTAATATTATTATATGATTTACTAACTTCTGCCTGGCTTAGCCCGCGTGACAGTCAGAAATTATGTCACGGGAACCGAGAATTATGCTACCGGGATGAAAAGTATAGTATAAGATAAAAAGATAATTTTTATGTAGAATTACTTCACTTTTACGGATGAAAAGTTGTGTTTGATTACAGTATCTTATTAATAAACATTGAGTTCTTATGTTATGTTCTTTTTCTCAAACATGCATGGAAATATTGTCATTATTTTCGAAAAAAGAACACGCGAAGTATCGAATTTACTGACAAAGAAAATCAAATCCATTGCAGGAGCGTTTTTTGAATTTGGAACATTAAAACGCTCCAGCAATGTTGATAATAGCTATTTATGCAACTGTTACGTTATGGACGGTCTTTTAATACGAGTGCCATTTGGTAAGCACGAGTTATTAAAAGACCAATAACTTACAGTTGCATACAAGATTTTATCTACGAAGGAAGGAATAAAACACAGATATAGACAAATAAGTATTTTAGGAAGTGTGTTTAAGTATTTCTTTTCTCATATACATGTCTTGATTTTTCTGGTAGTAAATTATTTGTAGCCGCAACTGCTTTATTAACAAATAGAGCAGTTGCGGCTACTACTACTATCTGGTGGAGTATTTTCAATATCACTTGATGTTGAAGACATTTTTAATAAAATTTGGAATAAAATTTCACTCAGAGTTTTTTGCCCGTGTCCACTTTATTTTTTATTTAGTCTTTATTAGGTATAAGGCAAAGATCTTGTAGCCGCAACAGCCAAATAGTATACGATACTTTTGTTCCAAACTTTTAAAAACATCATTTACATTGTCTCGATTTCGAAGTAATATTATAGGTACCTGGCTGTATGTTCAGAATGTCTTTGCTTGTGTTTTAGAATTTATGACGATTCGCATAATGCCGATATGGGTATGTCGATATGGGTATCATAATAAAACCGATGTCAATTTTGTAATTCGAATATAACGAAACCGACGTAGATAAAACCCTTTGCAGGAGCGTTTTTTAAATTTGGAACATTACAACGCTCCAGCAATGTTGTTGTAACTTTTAATAAATTAAATGTATAATATAAAAATTATGTTTTATTTCCCTGCGTTTTTTTGAGAAAAGCACTTATACATGTCGGGTTTGGTCAATAGTACGGATGTCAAAACGAATCGCAAGCACGCCATCTGGCGGCAAAGCAAGAACAAATACGCATTGGCGCGCTTTTTCTAACCGCTTGCATCGTGGGAACAGCAGAATATGGCAGTTGAGTGCTGACCGCTTTAGAGCTAACACGTCGTAGAATCAGTGTCGATACGTAATATTAGTAAGCAAGATTGTAACTGTGACTATTATAATAAACCCAGTGTATCGAATAATTTCTGTGATTTTATTTGCACGATTGTACCCACCGACCTGCCCACACACGATGTCTTAACCTAAGGGAATACATCCTGACTTCCCGGTGGTTTGCATCTATCGGCGAGCCATGATGCGACATGCATAATTATATGCCTCGGTGCAAATGGCAATTGCCTGTCTCATAGTTAGTGAAGTCTTCGTCTACGGCTCGGCCTTCAATCTCATACTCGACCTGAAATTGCCTATTGCCCGGCCTTTGCAATAATGTACTATTATTTTATTAAAATGTATAATAAACACTACTTGCTTGTTTAAAAGTTATTTGGATATATATACATTATAATATACATTATAATATCAGTCAACTCTTTTAAATATAACCTATAATTGGAATTTACTTTTGTTTTCTTTTCAGATATTAAGTACATTACTTCAAAGCAAGGGAAACAGTTGCTTATGCACAAAGCGTACACTTACAGCTTTACGAATTATTCTTCTGTCAAAAAAACTACCTACTGGCAATGCTCAGCGCGAACAGCGAGCAGGTGTAAAGCAAAACTAATAGTAGATGATTGTGGTAAAATTACATCTGGTAACCAAGACCACACTCATCCACCGCCAAGATATTTTATCAAAAATGGAAAATATATCAAAATTTAGAAAAACAACTCTTCACTGTATCTTTTATAACATTCGCTATTTTTCATATATTTATTTATTTTAAGCCTGTTCTGTCCCACTGGCAAGGCAAAAAAAAGCCTTTATTTTATAATTATTTTTGACATTAGCTTGTATAAACTTATCAATTTGATCAGAGTAAACACTGTAGGTAAAGACTGTCATTAAGTTACTATTTTTGATTTCATAACTTTATCTCAAATATGCTTGGAAATATGAGCATTATTTTGACAACCTTGTTCTAGATAAATCGAAATTGCTGTACTGTCCAAATACATGCGAGCAGCGGCCGGCAAAAATTGTATAAAAATCCATATCTGTCGTGGTTTAGCGGCCAAATAAATTACATAGTAAACTCATATCTGTCGTGTCATTTAAAAGTGGAACGATCTTTCACTCCAAAACATGGCAACCATGGCAAAGGTTTTATTTATTTTTTTAACTGGCTTGCAAATAGAAAGCTGTTTATTGAAAAAAAAGCATATGAATACTTTAACGCGGGCAAAATTATTGTTGTTCGTCATTGATTTTGAAAAGTAATTGTATTTGACAAAATGAGTTCTAGGTACTACTTAGTTTTAATTGTCACGCATTATTTGAGAAAAGTACTATATAAGCCTTGGCCATAACTAGGCATTGATGGACTTATTATGTGTGCCTCGGCGTCGCCTCGGCCCATATTTACACGTTTGTCCATCAATGCCTCTTTTGTTGGCCGCTGCAATAATGTACTATAACTTTACGATATGCAAGTAGATAATTATTATTTGATATCAATTTTACGTTAATTACGTTATTTCTATCGTTTTAAAATACACTGTAAAATAATAAAATCCTTTTGACTTGTATTTTTTTCATGTATTTTATTTAAAGAGCTTTATACTCGTTGATTGGCTTGACGTGACAGTTTCATCCATACTAATATTATAAATGCTAAAGTAACACACGAAGTACACTGTATGACTGTCTACCTGTTTCCGTCTTAACGGCGAAACAGATTTACTAGTATATCCCGGGAGCATGTTCCATTGCGATGATTTTCGACTTCAACGCGGGCGAAGCCGCTGGCAAAAACTACTGATATACAATTTTGTGTCTTAATGATTTTCCTTTGTTTCAGATTTCCAGTACATCAAATCTAAGAAAGGCAAACAGTTAATTTTATATAAAAACCATTCTTACAGCTTTAATAAATACACTTCTTCAAAAAAAACAACTTACTGGGTGTGCTCCAGCCAAACCGCAAAAAAATGCAAGGCAACAATAGTCTTAAACGATCATGGTGAAATAATACCTGGTAACCAGGAACACACTCATCCACCACCTAAATTTGTCATCAGTAATGGTAATTACATCAGAATATAAAATAAAATTATGTAATATAACCAATTATAAGATAATACCAGCCTATTAACTGACCCACTGTAGGGCTAAATCTCATCTTATTCAATGAAGGTGTGATGAGTAATAGAAGTCTAGAGATCGTGGAAAGTGCCGCAACCTCCATTGAAAAGGATGGATTCTCGGGACAGCTGGGCGTTGTCTTGTGGGTAACTGTCTGGCTATTGAACTTGTATCTGTTCAAATCGCGCGGATAACTTAAATAGTGTGATGTAGGATTTATGGCACGTCAGGTCTTTTTTATAGTTCGCATGTAAAGGTATAGAAGCCGCTACAGTGAGTATTGATCAGTGATCACCACGATTGCTGCCACGCGCATCATTGGGTGTGTTTAAATAAATAAATGCATTTTAGAATTGGAAATATATGTGCCTTCCTACAATTAGTATTATTGAGATGATAATAATTAATCAAAATTAGTAAGGACATATTAAGTAGGTATTAATAATTTTATTAAATATAAAATACGCATTTTGATTGTGATTGTGATTCAATTTAGATGAATAAATTAATAAGCAGAAATAAACATTAATGGTACGTAAATCGTATGTAATTTGATATAAAAATAAATAGATACATTGGCAATACAACTGAAATGTTATTATGGAAAAATATTAAGCGGTATTCCTCTCTCCTAGGCACTGACTGTATCTAGAATATTGCTGTGCCCGACAGGGTCCATAATTGTTTCTTTAACTTAAATTCACCACCTGTATGTACATTATGGATGCAATAAATTGAATTTGACATATTTATGTATAATTTTTACATTAGGTAATTACTTTTCATTATGTTGAAACTCAATGTTTCTTCAGACTGATCAATTTCTGAACGATGTCCATAAAATTTTCATGTCTTTTAATGCATTTTAAATTGGATTTACTTGATACATAAACTTATAATCAACTTTTGTTTTGTTTCAGATATCAAGTACATCACATCGGTGAAAGGGAAACAGTTAATTTTATATAAAAAGTATCGTTACTGCTTTAATACATACACTTCTTCCAAAAAAACAAGTCACTGGATATGCTCCAGCCACTCCGCAAAATCCTGCAAGGCGAAAATAGTCTTAAACAATCATGGTAAAATAACACCTAGTGCGCAGGAACATACCCATCCCCCACCAACATTCGTTATATGTAATGGTAATTACATTCGAATTTGAAATAAAATAACTTAACATATCACTAAGATACAGGCAGTGCCTAGTTTGGGGCCCATATCGGCACTCGTATCAAATCAAATCGCTCGGATAACTTCGTTAGAGCGATGTACAATTTTTGTGACGTCAGGACTTTTTTGTGGTGGTATTGAAGCAGCTACAATGGGCATTGATCACGACGCTTGTACAAAGTGGGTTGACTATATATATAAATTTTCTTCCAACTATGCTTTAATTTCATCAAAATCACACTAAAAACTCAGTACAAAGCGAGCCTTTATTGCTCTAGAGCAATAAAAATGTATGAAATTTCATTATTGCACAGTTTATTTTTTAATCGCACCAAAAGGTGCCAATCTCAATGGATCTCTCTATTCAGCCAGCCGATATCAATACTTTTTTTTTTACGTACTTTTTTACGTATTATTCGTTTCTATCCTACTTGTTCCAAATTTAAAAAATGATTGCTGCTAACTCTGATTTAAAAATGAAAGAAATTTAAAAAAGTGATTTGGCGGGAACTTTGTTAATTTTGCTTGACAATATTTTTGGAAACGATAAAGTGTGATACTATCTGATTTTGAGTGCTTCGGCTTCGAATTAAAATGGAATCATCTAGCGACACATTAACTCCGGAAAACATTCTAAATGAAGTCGACAGTGTTATAGAAACTTCTATTTTAACTGTTTGATATGAGTTTCTTTTATCTACTATTCCTATAGGTAATAGTTGAAAGAAAAGCAGATTATGCACCTCGCCTTAAGTAATTTATATTGCCCTCGTGCCTGTTAGATTAGAGCCCTCTCTAACGCTCGGGTTCTAAATCAGGCACTCGGTGCAATAATAAATTACTTTGTGCTCGATGCAATAATCTACTATTAATTACTATTATTCATAGGTTCGCGTTTGACCACTATCTCAACTGATGATAAGGGAAGATGTGGTCGATGGTCAAGCATGCTTTCCTATTCACTATTGACTTAAAGTCCCCCGGATTGTAGTTATCGTTTTGTATCATACATCATTGTCTTTGTTTAAATTCATTAATATTAGCATTGGTAACGTATCGACGGCAGCAAATAACAAAAGGATATGTACAAAATCACTTCCTTTCAGGAGAGCGTTTTTAACGCCAAAATGTTATAACTTCTACAAGAACAATCCCAGCTTTTTCAAATTGGCAATAGTTAATTAATACGGTATTTCGAAGAAAACAGTGAAGGTCAGATACTGATAAATATTTCGTAATAAAGCATATGTCTTTATCTACTTCGCACAACATAAATAACTAAATTAGTTTGTTCTCGTTTTCTTGCCAAACTTTATTTTAATTTATTTCTTATAGTATATATGTTTCTTTTAATGTATTATAATGAAAAGTAGATTACAAAATTGAGGTTGTAGGAATAATTAAGTGAATTGTAACTAGTTTAAAAAATTCAACCGCCTTTGCTGAAATGGACAACTGGAATTGTACAATATACACACGGACAACTACTTTGCGTTTGTACTTCGTTACTTCGTCAAAATAGGGTGTATCTTTCAAAATGTGATTTTTTGTAAAAAAAAATTGTTGGTGAAATAAATAATTCTGAATTCAATTATGTAAAGAAGTGACATTCGCAAAAATGCAGACAATCGTTTTGTTGTTTGCTGCCGTCGGTATGTATATTTCTATAGCAAATATAATTAAGATAATTGTGTAAATGAATAATTCTTACTTGACTTTTATTTTGTAACTGATTGTTTCTTCAGACCGATCAATTTCTGAACTAATTTTTGCGATTTATCGTAATATAATTCTACAAACTTTTCGTGTCTTTTAATGATTGTTTAGATTTACATGACGTGGCATTTTATACAGATAATGAACTAACTTGCAACTAGGTAATATTTTTGACTTGTTTTATATTTTCTATACATCAAATCTAAGAAAGGCAAACGGTTAATTTTGTATAGAATGTATTGTTACTGCTTTAATAAATACTCGTCTAATTCAGAGAAGGTATGTAGTCCCGCAACCGTATTTTGTGTGCAACATATCTGATGGTGGTTATCGAGCTATTGTACTCGTATTGTTGCAGGATTTGTGTGACGTCAACTCTAATTTTTAACCGACTTCCCAAAAAGGAGGAGGTTATCAATTCGACTGTATTTTTTTTTAATGTGTGTTATTCCTCAACTTGAACTGAACTTGTTACTGGGTGAACCGATTTTGATGATTTTTTTATTATTTGAAAGCGTTTGAGAACATTTTAGGTCAGCAGGAAGTACCTTTTAGGTTTTGATTCCCTTGCGATTCGTAAAACTTGCGATATAAATTTCTTTTGATTGCATTGATTCAGAAGTTTGATTCCAACTTGATGTTACTTCAACGGAACCCTAAACACATATTTAATTTAAGAAGAATATGCTTTTAAAGAAGAAAATAAACTAAAAATTAAAACAGGCCTATAAATTTTCATTATAAAATAATTAATATCATATAACAGCTTGTTGCAAGATTAACCTGGGTAGATAAACAAGAATACAATATGTAACTTGTTCTTGTTCTTCCTAAGAAAAAAATAATGTTTTTTTGTAAAATAGTTATTATAATATAGTTACTAAAAAAATTATAATATTTTAATTCTTTTTGCAACTGATTGACTGTTTCTTCAGACTGATCGATTTGGGGCGTTGTTTTGCGCTTTTATCATAATAAAATTTTATAAACTCTTCATGTCTTTCAAATTACTGTTTAGAATTTAAAATACAGAAACATAAATGCATTTACAATGTATTTAAAGGCAGGGGGGATGGTGATGATCAACTCCAGATTTTATTATTTACAACAGAATTCAACTACAACATAATATGAATAATAAATAACGTACTTATTTACAAACTATATACAAGCGCGTATAAAAAGGAAATAGGGAAAAGGCAAGGAAAAAAAATAGGTAAAATATTCGTTCACATTCGTTTGAGTCTAGATTTGTTTTTGTCACGTTTTTATACGGATATATAATATAGCTTTAACATTAATAATGATTTTGTATTGTTTCAGATTTCAAGTACATCAAAACAGAGCAAGGCAAACAGTCAAAAGGAGCAAATAGACCAATTATTAAGGAACACAACACTATCGCAACCAAACAAGAGATTCTCAACTCTGTCAGACGTCACAACAACTTGAATCCAACCCAAAAACTTAACACCTCCCACTTTGGATTAAGCGGCAACACCAATGCGGTCTACATAGGTGAAGACTTAACTAATAGCACCAGGAAACTTTTCGATTTGGCACGCGAGTTTTGCAAAGAAAAACAATTCAAGTTTTGTTGGATTTCTCGCGGAAGAGTACTGATACGAAAAACAGAAGGGCAGTCGGCGATGCTTATTGGAAGTGAAGAACACATTGAAAAACTAAGACAAGAATGACTTGATTCTACATGGGTGCTATCTGTAAGCTCCTACTTCCAACATTTTTGCATGCTACATGTGTATAATTTTAATGCGATTGTATACAACAATACATATACTAACATAAAACAAACCACTCGCACCCAACACATATACACTTACAATCCAATACTGCACAATCATACTAACTATTCATACAATTATTTATATCTTCACGATGTTTGCGTTTACCGTTATCGGTGATGCGTAATGAACTTAAAGGCTTATTAGATATATCCTGATTAAGCAAATTTATTTATTAAGAATCTTATTACTGAGTTTTTGAACTAATCATAAGATCAAAAAGTTATTACATAGAAAATATCATATTGGAAATGTATATTGATAATAATTTACTGTCATTGTATTAAATCATATGTATTATGTTTGTACACTGTTATACATATGATTATAAAATGACAGCATTCACAACGTATTATATAGACATATTAACTTTAAAACTTTATTAACTTTTTCGTATTATATAGAAATTAACACATATTTTATTTTGTGCGTTATTCCAAATCTTCTTCAGATTGTGGTCTATTTTGTGTAACTTATAATTTAAGCAAACTTAAGTAAATAGAAAATAAACATTAATAAATTAATACAAAACTAATTAGCAAATCTGTTTTGTTACTAGTAATACAAAAGTTCGCAAGTCCTAATAATTTTATGTCAGTGTATTAAATAGGCTGGATCAATCTTTTAATATTGAAAAATCGACCACCGTTCAATTTAGCAATGACTTTGCGTTGTTTCAGATTTCAAGATCATCAAATCTAAGAAAGGCAAAGAGCTAATTCTGTACAATAGATATCCTTACTTCTTCGGCAAATACTCTTCTACAAAAAGAACGGCCTACTGGCGATGCACAAGCCACACCATAAAAAAATGCAAGGCGACAATATTTGTAGATAATGATGGTAAAGTTGTACGTGGTGAGCATGAACACACCCATTTGCCACCAAAATTCTTTATAAATAACGGACAATATTTCAGAATCTAGTAATAAAAGGTGTGCAATTTTAGCTTTTAGGGAACACCCTAAATCGATTGATGTGTCCATTAAATGCCTGATGATTTGTTGAAGATTGTGGTTGATTTCAAATCTTTGTCATATTGAGTTAAATTTTTGTATTTTTATCCAAATAAAATGTTTTAAGCTCTTGGCATATTTTAATGTTAGTTAAATAAGCTTAATATGACGCTTTTAATACCAAAATAATTGACCTTGCAATTTATTAATGAATTTGCTTTGTTTTAGATTTCAAGATCATCAAATCGAAGCAAGGAAAGCAGTTAATTTTGTACAAAGAATATAAATACTTCTTCGGTAAATACTCTTCTACTAAAGGAACGGCTTACTGGCGATGCTCAAGCCGCACCATACAAAAATGCAAGGCGACAATATTTGTAGACGATGATGGCAAAATTATATGTGGTAAACAGAAGCACACCCATCCCCCACCCAAATTCTTTATCGATAATGAACAATATCTCAGAATCTATTAATAAAAGGTTTTTATTGTTAGTTTTTAGTCTATCCATCAAATGCATGGAGATCTAGTGACGATTTTAATAGACAGCTGGTAGACTTGTTTTGCGTTTTTCTGTGTTTACTTTTTAATTTCGAACCGGAGCTTCTGAGGGAGATCGAGACATTCTATGGGCAGTTGTAAACATCAATCAGCAAACCTGTTGCGAATCTACCAAGAACTAGATTGACCCGAAACTATACCGACGACATCCCGGACGTCAGCCTGTACGAGAATAGGATCGCTCTGAAACAGCTTAAAAACAACAAGGCGCCGGGTGATGACGGAATCATGGCCGAACTCTCAAGGGGGGTGGGAAACCGGTCCTTAAGGGCCTTCAGAAGCTGTTTGATTCTGTCATACTCTTGGGCAAAACGCCACATGCATGGTGCAGGGGTGTGTTGGTACTCTTCTTCAAGAAGGGCGACAATGCCCGGCTGAAGAATTATAGGCCCATCTCACTTCTTAGTCATTCTACAAGTTGTTTTCAAGAGTCATCACGAATCGTCTCGCGCGCAGGTTTGACAAATTCCAGCCTCCCGAACAAGCCGGATTCCGAAAAGGCTTTAGAACCGTAGAACACATACATACGCTGCGGCAGGTAATACAGAAGACACCAGATCGACTACCGGTACATCGAGGTGTTGAAGTGTTTGTACAAAAACGTTACCATGTCAGTCCGTCTTCAGGATCAGACTTCTAAACCTATCCTTCTTCAGCGCGGTGTGAGACAGGGAGACGTCATTTCTCCGAAACTATTCACTGCTGTGCTGGAGGATATCTTCAAGGTTCTGGACTGGAGGGGGCTGGGCATCAACGTTAATAGCGAGTACATCACTCATCTTCGGTTTGCCGACGACAAAGTGGTCATGGCTGAGACCATGGAGGGCCTCAGTAAAATGCTCGATGACCTCAGTAGAGCTTCCGAAAGAGTGGGTCTTAAAATGAACATGGACAAAACCAAGATCATGGTGAATGCCCATATGCACCCAATCCTATCAAGATCGGAGACTCTATACTCGAGGTCGTAGATGATTATGTCTACCTGGAACAAACGGTCCAGTTGTGTTGGTCTAACTTCGAGAAAGAGGTCAACCGTCGAATCCAACTCGGCTGGGCAGCGTTCAGGCAGTTGCGCGGTATCTTCTCGTCCAACTTACCACAGTATCTCAAGACAAAAGTCTATGACCAGACTGGATGGCCGATGGGGCCGAAAAGTTCTGGGATGGCGACCGCGAACCGGAAGACGATGCGTTGGAAGGTCTGCCACTAGGTGGATCGATGACCTGGTTAAGGGGATCGGTCAATGTGGCGACGCCTAGAGGAGGCTGAATTGATGATGATGACAATTATGAATCTAGTTAGATTGAGTCTTTGTTCTATGTAGTTTAATTCATAAACCGATTCAATGTCAATCGAATTTATAGTTACATCTTATTATCGATTGACATTAATGTCCTCAACTAGTGAGTTTTTTAATTCAATAAATTTAACCATAATTACTACAATATTAGGACAAGATACTTTTAAGTTTATTTTGTATTTTTTCTGTTATGTGAGCTAATTTAATGTTTGATTATTTTTATGTAAGTAATATTTATGCTAATAAACATGTATATTAAAAAATTCGTCTTTTAATGTGTGGATAGATTGCCTAAGTTCTGCCAGTCCTCTACAGTTACCCTGATGAGGGAAACGCAATGATCAACAGTACGTCCTATCATCCCCTCAGCAAACGAAAGTACAACTTGTGTCACCAAAAAAACTACACATCGCTCCAAGAAATTTATTTCGCTATTAATTCCCGATGGAATTTGACTGAAATCTGAAGAGTTTACTATAGCAGTTGTCAACGATGAAATCAAAGGTCAACCTCCCAAAATAGTGAGGATACACTTAAGTTCTGGGAAACGAGCTATCTTAACTGCTCAAATCAATTTGAACTCCGTGGATCGTCAGGGACCACACAGCATCCAGGACAGTATTATGATCCAGACCCCCGTACAAATAGACAACGTGCAAACGGACACCTATCACATCACAAGGATCAACATTCATTCATTTAACAATCATTTCGGTTTCTTTCCAATCCCCCGGCTGTGGTAAACGTAATTTGTGTCTATTATAAATAAACACACTAAACATCAACACTAACATTATGTTTATATTTATTAGTATTATACAGTTGTATACACCATTCGCTTGGGCGTGGTGCACCCAAAATCTACCACCTAGTGTATGCATAAGGGACGCGCATTAAGATGTACGGTTTCTTGGAACCTAATTCAAATTTAGCACTTCGGAGAGACTTAAAGGGATCCGGTGAATAGAAGAGACTTTAACTCTGACTCTGTTCCGCATACCTTCTATAACTTTGTTGTATTTTTTTCAGATTTCAAGTACATCACATCGACAAAAGGCAGGCGTTTAATACTTTATAAAGATCATACATATCACTTGTGTCACCGCTCTCCTACAAAAGGAACAACCTACTGGCAATGCTCAAAGAGGTCCAAAAGAATAAATTGCAAGTCGAAACTAGTTGTAGATGACAATAATGATAAAATTATATCTCGTATAAACCAAGAACACTGCCATCTCCCAGTCAACTACCAGGTGCGAGTGCCACCGCGACCAACACATCCTGCTCTGGTGTGTTGCAGGTAACTTCTTCGTAATAAAATTCGATATAAATATCTATACGCATTTTAATAAGTGTTAAGATTGTGTCTATGTGAATCTATGTGATTTTTGAATTATTAAGAGTCCTTTTCAGATTATTAATATTTTTGTCTTTATTTCAGAGATCAAGTTCGTAAGTTCGCAGATTGGTGAGATGTTAATACTGTACAAAAAACACACACATCGTAAGACCCACCGCGCTCCTGGAATAGAAACGTCCTGCTGACAATGCATAAAAAAGACTTGTTGCGCGAAACTAGTTGTAGATGATTCTGGTTAAAATAAAGCTAGTTACCAAAGAAACTCTAATCCCCCACTCATATATTTAAGGAATAGTTTTGGAGATTATATCAAAGGTAAAAATAAGAGGAATGATATTATTTTGTTGATATATTTCTTTTTTATTTTCGATTTAAATTTGATCAGGATCTGACGAGTATTTTTTGAGTTATTCTTAATAATGCGTATTTTCATTGTAATATAAGATACCATAACGAAAAATAAAATACTATTTAATAAGAATTTTAAACCGACTTTCAGAACAATAATACAAAACTTATACAATACTACAAAGCGAAAAATAACTTTCCATTTGGAAGTCGGTGTCAAAACAAAAAAAAATAGATTCCCAAAAACACCGACTAAGAAAGTAATTTTTCGCTTTGTAGTGTTTTGTTTTGGAAATCAGTTTAATTTATTTGTGAAACCGTTTTTAGAAGCTTATTCTGCCTTACTTCTGACTCTGTTCCATTTCTCGTGTTTGTACGACTCTTCTTTCAAGATTTTTAAATAAATCAATCTTTGAGAGATATTGGATTTTTCTATCAGTACAGTAATATTTGTATCAGAATCAGAACTGCCAGAGATTACCAACAAAAACTTTTACCTCTTGTTAATATAAAATTTAGAATTATTTTCAGTTTTTTTTGCATCTTTTCTATTGAGGCTAGTTAATTAATACGAGTATGTCTGCTTCATATCCTGTTTTTATGTTTTGTAGGTAACTTTCACGTAATAAAAAAATCGATAAGTCTTTTAATAGGTGATTTTAAATGTAAGTAAATATTAAGCGTTCTTTTTCAAATTTTTGATAAATTTTGCTTTATTTCAGAGATCAAGTACGTAAAATCAAGGCGAAATAAACCGTTGATACTTTTCAAAGAGCATACATACCACTTCTGTTATCGCGCTCCTAAAAAAGGAACTTCCTACTGGCAATGCGCAAAGAGGACCGGAAATATTGTATGCAGAGCAAAACTAGTTGTAGATGATAGTGATAAAGTTATATCTGGTAACCCAGAGCACTCCCATCCTCCAGCCGAGTACTTTATGGATAGCAATGGAGAATATATCTTAGTCCATTAGTCTGCTAATAATTTGCTTAACAGCTCAGAGATTTTATAAACAAGGCCCTAAGTATTAACGGTGCTTCTTATGGTAAGTGTATAACAAGAAATTGCAATATTGTACTTTCCTCGCATTATACATCCTTTGGCCCTGTGGGCAACGAAGCAAAATAAAATTAAAGGATATTCTGTGATATCCTATTTTCCGGAATAAAAACTAGCCACAACGTAACTTTGTATCAGTAAAAAGATTTCGTAATCAGGTCAGAACTTTAAGAAATTACGTAATAAAAACAAACAATGTTACCTCATTTTAATATTTAATTTAGTGTACTTTTTAGAAGTTTTACATGGTTTTCGAGGCTTATGCAATATGTGGTGCATTATGTTTTCGTGTTAATTTAGATGCATACAACTGAATAAAATTCTAAACAAAGATTTTTTATTTTTGATAAGTCCGCGTTTAATCCCTATCTCACCAGATAGTGAGCGATGATTTGGTTGACGTCTGTTAGTAATGATTTGATTGTCTGAATATTTTTATTTATATCTAGACTAGCTGCCACTCAAGCCTGGCCTGCCTTCCCACTGACGGAAGGGAGGCCTTTGCCCTGCAGTGGGACATAACAGGCTCATAATAATAATAATAGCTGCCACTCACGCCTTCACCTACAGGTTCACCTGATTGGAATTCGGACATTTATCTTAGTAAATTCATTTCTTTATATAATTTATGCAAATAAATGTACGTACAGAGAGGCAGACTAATGCCTTGACTATTTTCTATCAGTCAACCTTTATAATTAATTAAAAGCCTACTTTACAGTGACATAGCATTTACATCAGAATCTTACTCTGACGTATTTGCTATATTACTGTGAAAGAGTAACTAACGATGTCAAATGATAATGTTTAGCAATCCGATACTTTTCAAATTCTTAATAAATTTTGCTTTATTTCAGAGATCAAGTAAGTAAAATCAAGGAAAAATAAACCGTTGATACTTTTCAAAGAGCACACATACCACTTCGGTTATCGCGCTCCTAAAAAAAGGAACGTACTACTGGCAATGCGCAAAGATGACCGGCAACATTGTTTGTAGAAACCTAATAGAAACTTTGTTTTTTTTCAGATTTTAAGTTCATCAAATCGACGAAAGGCAAGGAGTTAATTTTGTACAAAGATCACACATACAGCCTCGGTTACCGCTCTTCTATCAGAAAAACTACCTACTGTAAATGTACCGTAAAAAAATGCAAGGCGAAACTTGTTATGGGTGAAAATGGCAATATTATATCTACGAGTAGTATCCTGGAACACTGCCATCTCTCACGCCAGTACTTATTCAGCAATGGAGAATATATCAGAATCAGTTAACCTTCAAGTGGACGCGCGCTCATTTGAAACGGCAGCGGTCGCGCTTAGCCTATAGATCCTATGGAAGTTTTCAGGCGTTTAGAGCATCGATTAAGCAAACATGATTTACTAATTTACATTCACACATTATCTATTTTATGGAGAGAGTTTAGTTTAGCTCAGAGTTTCCATGCGTGATTGAATTATAAATAAAGACATCCGTAAAAGAGTCAAGGTTGCCGACATAGACCGAAAAATTGCCAGTGGCAGTGGGCAGGGCACATTTCTCGCAGAACGGATGGCCGAACATGTACCCACATCTCGATATTATGAATGAAAATATATCGAGTGCGGTCGATTCTTTGCCGCGCGACCACTTGAAGGATAATAAAGGAGTAATAGAATGTCTTAACACATTTAACTAACTAATGGCAAGGCTATCCCTTTTTGTTTTCGATATTTTATGTTGCGCTTTTTACGCTGGGTGTTTTCAGTTGATATTGTATCATTTGAAAACACCCAGCAAATGCTGATTTAGCAAATCTTTCGGTATGCATGCGCGGTGTAAAACGTATATTTGAATTTGTGTTGTTTTACATGACTGTATTTTTTTGTCATTTTTGGCATTATTTGTTGTTATTTTCTCCATATTCTATTGCTTGTCATTTTTGAAATTGTGCATCTTGTGCTGACAAGATACTTTTTTATTTCTTTCTTTTCTGGTATTTCATATTTAATTGTTTCGTAAGCTTTCGTTTGTTTTTTTTTGCTACACAGTAAAATTAATATATCAAGATTTGCACTTTTATCTGTATCTACTCTTTTCTTTTGGCTGACTAAAGTTTGATGAGGCATTTTTGTTTTATTTTTTTTTTCATAGTGCAAGTAGGGGTAAGCGACAAATTCTGTAGGTACAACAAATACATGTACGGTTTTGGCTATGACTTTTCTACAAAAAATCTAGTTACTGGTGGTGTACTAGACGCTGCGTGAAAAATTGCAAACCGACATTACTGGTAAATGAACATAGTAAATCAATATCTGCTTTTCGTGACCACAACCATCCGCAACCAAACACTTCTTGATGGACGGACAATACATCAGAATTTGAATAATATTATTCATGTTATATTCATCTATATAATAAAAAAATCGTCGTTATTTTACAAAACTCGCTCGTAAATCACACTGGAATATTGTTGGATCTTGCGAACTGTTTTTTTACCAGCAACAAAACTAGTTTTGTATTATTTTTATTCAAGTAATTTTTTTTATAACAAAATTTTGCTTAAATTTAACAAAACTAAGGAATTGTAAATTAAAAAAATCGCTGTAAAGAAAAAAGCTTCTCAAGATCCAATAATTTTGCTCAGTGTTTATTTTTCATGAGTTCTGTCCTGAAATCTTACCTAGTAAATTACGCATCTCATTCGAATAACCTATTCTTTAATAAACCTTATTCTTATAGGCATAAGGTTATTTGAGTACCAACAAATGTGAATAGCGTACGTACGTAAGCTAATTTAAAAAAAAAAAAAATTAAGTATGATATTGTTGTTTGAATTACGGCCAATATATAGTTGTAAAAATACCCATTGTTTTATTATTCGTATTTTTTCTAATGGTTAGCTTAAACATTGGTGTTATTGCTTAACTGTTGTCATATATTATAAAGTTTGTGCTGTTTAAAGTTAACGAAAGGTGCTAAGACAGGTATTTTTCTGAAAAGTTGGCAACGTGCCAAATTAATATTCCAATATTTGAATGTTATATGAAAGGTAGGACGAAAAATAATATGAACAGAACTTGATAAATGATAAAGCAGTCAAATGGGACATGACTAGAAAAAATGCAGCCAGGCTTTTTCATGTACCAAAATTGGCAATTCAAATTCGTCACAACAAGCCGGACAAAACTAGTCAACGCCCAGGTCATTCTACAATTTTAACACCAGAAAAAGAAACATCTCTTGCCAACTGGATAATAAGCATTTCGAAAAAGGCGTTCCTAAGGTCTTAAGAGAATAAAGAATCCAGTTTTACCAAATGTATGCGATATACAAAAAGAGAAAACGCTTTAAAAAAAACAAAAACCCGACTGCTTAAAAAGCGAACTAAAAAGTCGTAAACAAGAAGAAAATTATGCTGTGCAATCGTAGAATACAATATGTTCGCGGGCTGGCTGACCAAAACCAGATGTATCCTCTGACTGCACAGCATGATTTTCTTCTTGTTTACGACTTTTTAGTTCGCTTTTTAAGCAGGCGGGTTTTTTGATATTTTTATTTAAAAAAATATATTTATAACTTCTTAGTATTTTTTTTTTTAGAATTAGGTACATTTAAACCTACAAGTGTTATATATTTTTGAAATCACCTCTTGAAACCCTTTATTTTGATACCCCATACGATGGGTTTGGAAGAAAAGAAAAATTGACAATTTTAATGTAGCCAGTGACACTCGCAGGGTTAAGACGAATCGATTGACGTAAGAATCATCAAAATCGGCCAACGCGTGTGGTCTCTAGAACGCCACATAGGAACATACATACATATATAGACTGATAAACACATTACCCTCCTTCGACAGTCGGGTAAAAAGGACAACCAGGAAAAAATTGGATGAAGCTCTTTTTGAAGAGACATTCTGAGATTGGAATCTAAACCCCTAGCTGTATGAGCAGCTAGTTCTTATCAACATAAGATATTTTATCATTATAATGAACATGAAAATATAAGGGTCAAGCATTCTGTAGTTTTTGTGTATGTAAAAAGGTGTCAGTTTATAAATGTATGTGTGTAAATTAAGTAGATAATATATTATCACTATAAGAGAGAGAGAGCGAGCTTATAAGAGAGCTTAAAAAAATAAGCTTTACTATTTTATATTTCGATCTCATGAATCTAATTGTATGACCCTCCTACCTCATGGTGTATATGTGTTGTTAGTACATACTTTCGTGTCATTAAAATCGTGTGGAAAAAGCGCCTTTTAATAAGGCTAGATGAGATTTTCATATCAAGGTATTCTGTTACTGTTCAACTCAATAATAACTAGCTATGCTCTCTTGCTTCTATTTCAGATTTCAAGTACATCAGGTCGCAGAAAGGAAAGCAGCTAATTCTGCACAAAGGGTACACTTATAGCTACACTAGTTACTCTGCTATGAAGAATACTACTTTCTGGCGTTGCAGTACCAGCCGTATAAAAAATAAGTGCGACGCTTCGCTTTTTGTAAGCGAAAGTGGCGATATAGTAGGTGGACGCATAGAACACAGCCATCTACCATCCAAAAAAAGGCATTTTTTGCCTAGAAAATTACGAATATAAGAATAGTATATACCTACTACACCAGCTTATGCCAGCGGCTTCACTCGCTTGGTACTCATCCTAAGGAAACATAGTCCCGGGATAAAAAATACCCTATATCCTAATCGAAGCCATGGTCTACCCGTAGCTTGGGGGTTAGTGATGACGCATTCGGATACACAGCCTTTACGCATAAGCATGAATGCATAGTATTACGTTAGGATTGTATTCAATCCTTTTACGTACCATTGTATCGCTAACATCAATATTTTTATTACTAGTTTTGTTTCTTTGTCAACAAATTTATGGTTAGTGCTAAATAAATTTCATTTATTTTCTTTACCAGACAATTGGTCACTGTTCTTCACTTTCTTAACAATGTGTATAATTAATTAAATTTAGCAGTTAACATAATATATGTATACATATATATGTAAAAAATATATTCAAATCAATGTATAAGTATACAATGTTAAAAATAAAATACTTTAAAAATTTGAAGTATTTTTCCAAGTGGTTGAATTGGATTGATTTTGTGTTTACTTGCTCAAATATATCTTTTTCAACTAGATAAATACCTATAACTTTATTTCAGATGTCAAGTACATACATACAATGCAAGGCAAGCGGTTAGCTCTACACAAAGGGCACACATATAATTTCAATCATCAGTCTGCCACCAAAGGGACTGTTTATTGGCAATGTTCAGGAAGAACAAGAAAAAAGTGCAAAGCAAAAATATTAGTTGATAGTGATGATAAAATTATATCAGGTAGCATAGAACATAGCCATGCACCACCAAAATTTATCGTTGATTCTTTTGGCCAATATATCAAAATATGACACTCAAACTACTAAAATATTTTTAAAACTAAACGAAGAAAACTCTTTATCGTGCGTTTGGCGGATGAGAATTACACTGGAAGAATTGTCCGACCGACATGACCGATATTTAAAATTTTGAGTGCAGGTTTTTCAGTTGGCCATTGTGTTTTGAAAAGATCTTATCTAGAGTGATGGATGATATTCTCGTTTGCTTTTATTAAACAAATGAGAATATCTTCCATCAGCTTTAATGATTTTCTTTACATCTTTTATTTCAATTTGTCGGTTTCTCTATATATATGTGTGATTGTGCGTCATACCTGGCGCATTGAACACTGTTTCTTTTTTTTTTTTTTATCTAAACCAAACAGCTTAGACGTCTTAGGGGCTTTTTAATGTACTTATAATAAAACTATTGTAAGTACATTTCGATACAAGTGGGCAAAATTTGTCATTGCAGCCGGTGCAGATTAGACGCCTAAGCCGACAGCAAGGCCGCTATGGAGCCGAGAGACTGCAATGACAAAATACCCACGAGTATATAATGTACCTAATTGTATGTAATATATTTCAAATCACAAAAACTATTAATAAAATCGAAAACATAATATTTTGTAACAAAATAATTGTGTATCATTGCCAAGTCATATTATGTAGTATGCATTATAAGTTGCAGTTTTTATTTCAGATGTCAAGTACATACATACAATGCAAGGCAAGCGGTTAGCTCTACACAAAGGGCACACATATAATTTCAATCATCAGTCTGCCACCAAAGGGACTGTTTATTGGCAATGTTCAGGAAGAACAAGAAAAAAGTGCAAAGCAAAAATATTAGTTGATAGTGATGATAAAATTATATCAGGTAGCATAGAACATAGCCATGCACCACCAAAATTTATCGTTGATTCTTTTGGCCAATATATCAAAATATGACACTCAAACTACTAAAATATTTTTAAAACTAAACGAAGAAAACTCTTTATCGTGCGTTTGGCGGATGAGAATTACACTGGAAGAATTGTCCGACCGACATGACCGATATTTAAAATTTTGAGTGCAGGTTTTTCAGTTGGCCATTGTGTTTTGAAAAGATCTTATCTAGAGTGATGGATGATATTCTCGTTTGCTTTTATTAAACAAATGAGAATATCTTCCATCAGCTTTAATGATTTTCTTTACATCTTTTATTTCAATTTGTCGGTTTCTCTATATATATGTGTGATTGTGCGTCATACCTGGCGCATTGAACACTGTTTCTTTTTTTTTTTTTTATCTAAACCAAACAGCTTAGACGTCTTAGGGGCTTTTTAATGTACTTATAATAAAACTATTGTAAGTACATTTCGATACAAGTGGGCAAAATTTGTCATTGCAGCCGGTGCAGATTAGACGCCTAAGCCGACAGCAAGGCCGCTATGGAGCCGAGAGACTGCAATGACAAAATACCCACGAGTATATAATGTACCTAATTGTATGTAATATATTTCAAATCACAAAAACTATTAATAAAATCGAAAACATAATATTTTGTAACAAAATAATTGTGTATCATTGCCAAGTCATATTATGTAGTATGCATTATAAGTTGCAGTTTTTTTTTCGAGTACTATTTTTGGTTTTGAATAAGAGGCAAGCTGCTAAACAGTTTAATTCTAAAATTATTAAAAAGAACAACTGTTTGTTTTTGTATTTAGGACAAAAATAAATTTTGGTTTGCTGAAATATACAGTTTATTTAAGGTATTTAATTTGTTAACCCAGTTTAAATATTCATAATCATAATCATAATCATTTATTCATTTGCGAATATGGGTACAAAAGTAAAGATATTATACAAACAATAGTGTCCATTAGCCATATCCTACCATAAGGTATGCAAATTACAAATACACAGGTATCCTATAAAACTAGAATTTAACAGTGAAAATATATTACTTATGTATGGAGATAGTTTAACATTATATATGTGTATCCTGTAAATATTCAGTGACAGAGTAGTACGCTTTTTTTAGTAGCAGTATTTTTATATTGTTTTTAAATATATTAATATCACTTATCTCCAGAATTGAATTTGGTAAATGGTTATATATGCGTGGAGCCATACATAATATACTTTTGTTTAATAACGCTGTTTTATTGCTTGGTAAACATACTTTGAATCTGTATCTTTTGCTATTTAACTTATTAAAATAGTTTGTATTCTTCCTAACGAACATTATTACCTCCAATATATATATACATGGCAACGTAAGAATCTTTAATTTCAAAAATGATGGTCTGCAGCTGTCAGTTACTTTAATGCTATTTATGGCTCGTATACATTTCTTCTGGGCTTTAAACACTGCTTCTTTATTAGTAGAATTACCCCAAAAAATAACACAATACTTAAGAATAGGTGCAACATAGCCGTTGTAGGCTGTAAGGACTGTAGAAGTGTTGACCGTTTGTTTAAGTTTAAACAATGCATAAGAAAATGTGTTCAATTTAGTGCATAATGTATGGATATGTTCTTTAAAATTTAAATTATTATCTATCTGTATACCAAGAAATCTCGTAACGTCAACTTCTTGGATGCTATTATTTTGGTAATTTATGTTCATATTTGCTATTTTACTTACTCTACTTCTGAACGTCATGAAATTGGTTTTGTCGAGATTGATATGTAAATTGTTTGATGTTAACCAGTTTACAATGCTATCTAAAGTCATATTTATCTCAAGTTCCATGTGTGATTTATTATCTCCTGTGAACAGTACTGTACTATCATCAGCAAATAGGATTGTGTTGTATTTTGTCGCTTTTGGAAGATCATTGATGTATATTATAAAAAATGGCGGACCCAATACACTTCCTTGTGGAACGCCAGATATAACCTGTCTACATGAGGATGAATAAGTTATCATTTTTTTTACATTCGGACATATCCTTGTTATTTGTGTTATTTGCGTTCTATTACTTAAGTATGATTTAATCAGGTCATAAATGTTTCCTCTGACACCATAAGCGTATAATTTATTTAAGAGTATATTGTGATCCACATAATCGAAAGCTTTTGTGAGGTCCATAAACAGTGCGCACTTTGTTTACCTCGATCCATGTGGGTTAATATGTTGTGGAGAAAATTATATACTGCTATGTTAATTGTTTTATTTTTACGAAAACCAGTCTGTTCTTTGCAAAGTAAATTGTTTCTTTCAAAGTAATTATAAATACCATCATGGATCACTTTCTCGAATATCTTCGATATGACTGGTACAAGTGCTATTGGACGATAGCAGCTCATGTTATTTATATTATTTTTCTTGAATAAAGGTTTAATTATAGTTAATTTTAACTTTTCTGGGTAGACTCCATTTGCTATACTTAAATTTATTAAATGACTAAGTATAATTGATAACTTATCACCCACGTGTTTTATGACTTTTGTTGATATATTGTCATATCCAGTACTATTTGTGTTCTTTAGGGCTCTAATTATTTGGTATATATCTTCTGGTATAGTTGGACGCATAAATATTGAGTTTGCTTCGAACGGGATTTTGCATCTTGAATGGTTTGGTGAGGAAGCTTTAGTTTTATCAATGAAGAAATCATTGAAATAGTTTGCAATCTGTTTAGGGTCAGTTATTATATTACCACCTACAGTAATCTGTTGTATTTGATCCTTTGGTATATTTAGTTTATTGGTATTTATAATTTTCCAAGCAGCTTGCGATTTATTTCGGGCAGTTTTTATGTAATTTTCATTGCGAGACTTTTGCGTTAACTTAATGACCTGATTTAATCGTGTGGATAAATTTAAGAATTTGGTTTTATTATTTTCTGTAGAATTTTTCCTGTAGTCCCATAAAAGTTGTCGCTTTCGTTTACAGCAGAATCTAAGACCTTTTGTAATCCATCGAGGGCGAGATCTTGCAGATATTTTTATCTGTATAGTAGGGAAGCAAATATTATAGAATAGGAGGAATAGTTCATAAAACTCATCAAATGCTAGGTTGGGATCTGTATTGACAAAAACGTTAGTGAAATGAAGAGAATTTATGCATTTTTTGAATTTACGAATGTTCTCTTTAGAGTAGTCTCTTTTTTCTATGTTCCATGATTTACAGAGGAAATTAAATTTGATTGGACATGTGAGCAACTGAGCAGTGTGATCAGACAGCGCAAATTCAATAACCTTAGCGGAACATCCCTTAATATTAAATATAATATTATCAATGCATGTTTTGCTTGATAACCGTGTTGGTTCGTTGATGCCTAATTTTAAGTTGTAACTGTGTAGAATTTGCATAAATTCAATTGCATCGTAAGTTTTCTTAAGCAAATTTATATTGAAGTCGCCACAAATTACAACTTTCTTTTTACCGTAACAAAATTGACTAAGAAGAGAGTCTAGTTTACTAAAAAATACATACACACAATACTAGAAGGCGTAAAAAAGCAATGCGTATCTGTGTTGCGATATAAAAAAATACGCTCACTCTGACTATAGAAATTGGACCACGTTGGTCTTAATACTGCGCTATGAGTCAATTTTGTTTTTGTGTTGTCGGTGTACTATAGGTGCAGCCACCCCATCAGATAATTCAGGCGTTATGTTAAGTGAGAGCCAGTTTTCGAAGTAGTATTTTGAAAAAGACTTTATTGTGTTACTTTGTTTGTTTTAGGTTTCCAGTACGTATATTCTAGGAAAGGCAAGCAGTTACTTCTATATAAAGACTACACATACCACTTCAAGCACCGCTCTTCTGTGAAAAAAACTAACTATTGGCGCTGCAGCGCATCACAGTGCAAGGCGAATATACTTGTAGATGATCATGGTAACATTGTTTCTTTTAACAAAGAGCAACACTGCCATGCTCCACCCAAATACATTATTAGTGATGGAAAATATATCAGAATTTAAAATTTGTAGTTTGTTTTTGTGGAAGTGTACTAATAGTAGTAAAAATAATTGCTTAATTATATTTAACACATGCCTACCTGATCCCACAAATTTTATTTTTTGTTCAATTACAAATACACATTATTTTTACAGATAAAACCCAAAGTCATTAAAGAAGTTATACAATGCGACACCCAGAAACTGATCACACACCTACTTGCCTCCATGATGGACCAGTCCCAAGTAACGGCTCCGGGTGCCGACACAAGTTACATAGAGGACAACACATAAACTTTCACCCTCTGGCATTCGGCCAAAGAGCAGGAAAAAATGTCGAACTGCTGAGAGATGCTATTAATAATCGTAACAGCCCGACACGGGTGCAAACTTTAATGAGTTTATATGGGCTATCGAAGTTTTAAACAAATTCTTCCTCGGCCCCAACCGTTGCCTACTGTTTGGTACGAGTAATCTCTTTGCGGATTGATAAGCATACCACGAAACTACATAAAGACATATTTCACCAGAACAAGATTGCGCCTTAATTCCAACGTATAGGACTCAACCATCACTATTACAAAGAGATTTGCGTACATAAGCGAGTAAAACGGGTAGACGCCAAATTGCCTTATGTATAGGTACCGTTCAAAATTGACCCCAAGATCTCGCACCGACCCCACCCGCGGTATGCCGTGACCGCCCATACTATATTCGTGACGTCCGCGTGAAGGACATTATATTACACTTCGTCACATTCGTAATTTGTTCTCTATACTCCACGCTACCACTCGATCGATATAACGCTCAAGCTTTTCACAGTGCGTTTCGTTGGTTATCCGCATGAACAACTTCAGATCGTCAGCGAATAATTGGCAGCCAGCATCTTCAATGACCTCCGGGTCAATGACCATGATAATGAATTCCAAGGGTCCTAAATTTGTCCCCTGGTTTACCCCCGTAAGAATGCGATACGGATCTGAGGTGTAACCTGCGTATTCTACCATTTGATTGGGGTTTCCCAATAAGCTGGAAAATAACTTTAGATGGGCTGGGGTAAAACCAGCCTTCACAAATTTACTGAGAACAATATCATTATCCACACTATCGAATGCCTTCCCGAAGACAAATTAAGCGACCTGCCTCAGAGTCCAGTACTGTGGCGGCCTGGTTTAAGAAACACATTAAATTCGAATTCGTGCTGCGGCCTACGCGGAAACTATGCTACAACTCGTTGAGCTGTGAGGCTATTTGCGAGTGGATAGATGAACTAAACGCAAACTTGAAGACCTTAGCAAATCGTGAAAATACTGCTACTGGTCTATTTCCACTAAAGTCTGATCTTGGGGCACTTTTTGGTACCGGGGTAACCCTGGTCAACTTCCAAACGTCCGGATACGAGCATTCCCGCAGGGTTATTACGTATCTTTTGCAAGAGCAAAACGATAGCGATTTATACGCAATAATTGCTCTTCCATACATAAGTTTTAGAATTTTTGGCGGTTTATTTTTTAAATAAGTTCATTTGACAAACAGCGATCGATTAGCAAACGATTGTGTAAGACCTACCATATCTACACTGCAGGTAATGCCGACTTTTATGACATAAAGCGTTTGATCGCTATCGTTTTGCTCTTGCAAAAGATACGTAATAAGCCTGCCGTAAGAAGCTATTGAATAGATGCATGAGTGGCCGGGCTAGAACATTCCTACAATCTCCGACTGGCCCAACCGAACGCTTGGAATTGAGGCGCGTGAGTGTGCCCCACCTCGCCGATAGACAGCTGCCCCACGTGCTCGCGGGCGCCGCGCTTGGGCGCCATCGCTCCATAAACCTAATGAAAGTAGTCCTGGGCACACTCAAGCTCTGGCATCGGCTCATAATTCCTAGTATCTTCAAATTGATAACTTTTTCTTTATATCTTTGCCCCACACTACTTTTTCAGACTAAAACTACTTTTTTACCGTTTAAAACGCTTGCTCCCAATGAAACCCCAAAAAGACCTGGCTTCTTTAAAAAATATCTCAATACGGTCTTGATATTTTTGGTATGCAGTACTGATCATAACTTCGAAAACAGAACGAAAGTAAGAAAAGTTAATATAGTCGCTCTCCTCGTCGCAGACCTAGTCTTCTTAAAAGATTTATGCCAAAAAGCCTTCTGTTTAGTCAAGTTGAAACGATTGTAGAACTAACGATGTCAGCAGCGAACAGTAAAAATAAATATTTACCACAATAAAATCTTTAAAATTTAGACTCTTCTTCTAAATGGTTACATTGGCTTGATTTTGTGTTTACTTGCTAACAAATCATTAATATTTTAAATTAATAAACATGAATTTATTTCAGATATCAAGTACATAAAGACATCGAAAAACAAGCAGTTGGTTCTCCATCGAGGGTACACGTATAATTTCAATCACAAGTCTTCTACCAAAGGGACTGTCAATTGGCTATGTTCAGGAAGAATAAGAAAAAACTGCAAGGCAAAAATATTTGTTGATAGTTGTGATAAAATTATATCTGGCAAACTAGACCATAACCATCCACCGCCACGATTTTTCATTGGTCCTAACGGCCAATATGTAAAAATTTAAATCATAATATCCATCTTGGAACTGAGAATTTTTTCACTAGATATGGAAGAATATCAGAATTTAACTGGAACTGTAATTTTGCTGTCTTAATTATGAAATTTAATCAGTGTTTATTTATTTAGGACCTCCAACAAAACATGTACACAAGAGAATACAACGTTTAAAAGTATGACGTTATGATTAGTGGACTCCTTCAATAAGAAGGCCACAGCATGCTTTTGAGTCTTGACTAAGTTTTAGGCCATCTACAAGCGTTGCCACATTGACCGGTCCTGTGCGTCTCGCTTTTCGGTTCGCGGTCGCCACGCCAGAACTTTTCTGCCCCATCGGCCATCCGTTCTGCGAGCAATATCCCCTGCCAACTGCCACTTAAGTTTGGCAATTCTTTGGGCTATGTCGGTAACCCTGGTTCTCTTGCGGATCTTTACAGTTCTGATTCGATCACGCAAGGAAACGCCTAAATAGCCCTATCCATTGCCCTTTTGGTGACGCTTTCGGATGAAGCTCATAGTGTGCAACCACCTCTTGAGCATCACTGGCAACACACACTGGTCATAGACTTTCGTCATGACACACTGTGGTAAAGAAGGAGAAGATACCGCGCAACTTCTCGAACGCTGATTCGACAGTTGACCTCTTTCCCAAAGTTGGCCCTATCCAACTAGACCGCTTGTCTCAGGTAGACATAGTCGTCCACAACTTCAAGTGTTGACTTTCCGACCCTGATAGGAGTGGCTGTAACATGGGCGTTCAACATCACCTTGGTTTTGTCCATGTTCATCCTAAGACCCACTCTTTCGGCAGCTCTACTGAGGTCATCGAGCATTTTACTGAGATCCCCCATGGTCTCAGCCATGACCACTGTCGCCGACATACCAAAGGTGAGCAATGTACTCGCATTGACGTTGATGCTCTTCAGTCCAGAACCTTGCAGAAATCCTCCAGTACAGCGGTGAACAGTTACAGAGATATGATGTCTCCCTGTCTCACACCTCGCTGCACAAGGATAGGTTCCGAGGTCTGATCCTGAAGTCCAACTGACATGGTGGCATTTTTGTACCAACACTTCAACACTTCGATGTCCGGTAGTCGATTTGACATCGTTGGAGAGACTGCAGTACAGCCCAAATCTCGA
This sequence comes from Orthosia cruda, assembly GCA_964057195.1. Taxonomy (NCBI): domain Eukaryota; kingdom Metazoa; phylum Arthropoda; class Insecta; order Lepidoptera; family Noctuidae; genus Orthosia; species Orthosia cruda. The sequence continues at coordinate 41,337,845 of OZ059829.1, forward strand.
TCGAATTGGCTAAGTTTAAATTGTAATAACTAGCTAATTTGTAAAAACGTATTCAAATAATTAAAAATAAAAAATTAAAAAAAAACACATACATACTTAATTATTTGATTGACTTATTTAATTCGTAATTATATTCAAACTGAAAGAAACTCTAATTTTAGATATAAAAGACAAACACTTTTAAAAGTATTATAATAAAATGAAAAGGATTATAATTATTATTATAAACAATATTAAGTATGATTCATTTTTCTTTAGTCTTTGTTAGTTGATATAGAAAATAATACACTTTATTGTATAAAAAAGTTAGACATACTTTTAATTATTTTTCTCTCGTGTCTGTGTCGTGTGTTTGTGCAAGTCACAAACAAAATATTTTTTCCTTTCTTGCTTTCTTTTCTTAACAATTTCCATTTGTTATATGTTCTGTGATGATCTTTTTTTAATATACTTGAGTTCTTAGATATGGGCCACGTTGAATTTTATTCCATTTAATTCATTTCAATATTAATACAAGCTATTAGTGTGTTAATTTGTTTGTTTTAGATTTCAAGAGCACTTCCATCCACCACCAAAATACTTTGTCAGTAACGGACATTTTTTTTTTTCTTTATTGTTTATTTGTGGAAGTTTGCTACATATAAAATATTAAATCTATTTGCATACAAGAGTCCCAAGTGCAGTTGATTTCTTCCAAAGCTAAGGTGCCTAATATAACTTTATAGAAAACACCACGACTAGATTAATTTAAAGCATAGCTTAAATCAGTAGTAGACCAAGAAACTTCTTCTAGTTAGACTTTTTCTAAAACTTTGGGAAACAGTAAATCATTTCACTTTAGAACTATGTATTTCAGAACTGGTTCTTAAGATTTTTGTCCTGTGGCAATAAAATCTCTTAATTATTTTCTGTTTTTCTAAGCGCTTGATTTTGTATTTTTCTGCTCAAAATACCACCATATTTTCAATTTGATAAACATGCCTTCATTTCAGACTAGCTCACCAGTGTGATATTATCCCATGGGAATTTACTCCTGAGATAAAAGTAATAAAAATATCTGAAATTAATATATTAGAATCTTACAGGTCATGAAGTTCTTTATTTTAAACTAAAATATTTAGGTAGATTTCTTGTTGCGAACAGGACAAAAGCATGTCTCACCTTCATTTATAGTTAGTGAGTTGGTTTATTTTTTATTTTATTTTATGGTATATGTCAAACCTGGCGCAAATAAACATTTTTACCACCTTTCTGCATGTTTTTTCTTTCTTTCTTCATGTTTCCGATTGAATATTTAGGTTTATAAATTATACGCAGATATCAGCTATATTGAATTTTAATAAATTTATTATTTAGTTACTTTGTCTGTTTCAGATTTCCAGTATGTATATCATAGGAACGGCAAGTTACTTTTGTACCAAGACTACACATACCACTTCAAGCACCGATCTCTTATGAAAAGAACCTCCTATTGGCACTGCAGCATAAAAAAGTGCAAAGCGAATGTACTTGTAGATGATTATGGTACAATTGTACCTGGTTACAACCAGCATTGCCATTGCCCGCAAAAATACATAGTCAGGGATGGACAATATATCAAACATTAATTTTCTTTCGTGGAGGTGTATTATTGTTATATTTGATTAAATAATAATTATATAATACATATTAAGTATTCATTCTTCAGATCTAATATTATAAATTTTAATACTAATAAAATTCTTTTAATATGTCGCATTTTTTAAGTGGCTTGATTTTATATTCCTAACCAACTGTATGTTTTCAACTTAACATACATAGCTATATTTTAGATGTTAATTACATGAGTACAATGAACAGAAAGTGGTCAGTTTTACTGCATAACGGGTACACATGTAATTTAAAACATCAGTCATCTTCCAAAGGGACTGTCCAGCTAAGGTTTCAGCCATATTACATTTATAAAAAAAAAATTTTGATACTTTGTTATTTCAGATTTCAAGTACCTACATAAATTCTGAGGAATGTTTTTTACTTCTGTACAAAATGCAAACATACCGCTTTAAGCACCGCTCTTCTATATAAAGAACTTACCAATGGGTTTGCAGCAAGATAATGTGCAACGTGAATCTACTTATAGATTATCAAGATAGAATTGTATCTGTTGACATAAGTAAATCACAGCAATTACGCACCGAAGTACTATATCAATAATGGAAAGTAGGTATATAAAAACGTCATATTAGGTGTTGCTTATGTGGGAGTTTATTATATAGTGCCCGGTACGTAAGTCAGCACGCGCATATGCCCTGAACTGACCAACCACCATATAGAGCGAACGGAACGTAGACGTGACACGATTGGTCAATCCCTCCTTGAGTCAACTGACCAACCAATTGCGCGCTCGGAAAGGTCCTAAACGTTCCCCGCGTCCCGCATCACTACCAAAGAGACCTAAAAAACTACTTCTGCGCATCTAACGACTCTCGCCAACTTACGTGCTGGGGATTATAATATTGTTTTCAAAGAACTTAGTCTTAGTGATTTTTATTCCATTATTTTTAGCTCAGACTGCAATGTATTTCAGAAACGTGTTTTTTTACTTGTAAATTGACTGTTTCTTCTATTTTATACTTTCCAATTTTTATTTAATTATGTTTTTGTTTTTACAGTCTTTAGACTCGCGCTTGACCACTATCGCACCTGGTGGTAAGCGATGATGTGCTCGTGGGTGAAGCATGATTGCCTAGAAATAACCTATTCACCATTGACTTAAATACCTTTAGATTGTAGCAGTCGGGAAACACAGACTCCGGGCGAAAATTCCACTCCTTAGCTGTACGCATAATAAAAGTGTCTCCGCAAAACGTTTTGTGCTGGCAACGATGTTGAAGGCTCTGGAGCTTTGACTAGAACAGTGCCTCATTGCCGATGAGCCTCTTGGCCCGCTTTTCGATCGACTTAAGTGCATCAAGTTGATATTTAGCAGATCCTTCCCAGAGGTGAGAGCAGTACTCCATGCATAATTGAACTTGAGCTTCATACAAGTTGAGCAGCTGTTCCGGCGTGAAGTACCTTCTCACCTTTGCAAGGATCCCCAACTTTATGGCAACCAGCTGAGCCTTTGCCTCAATGTATGTGCCAAAACTGAGAGGCGATGTCAACGTAACGCCAGAAACTCAAAATGATCCGATGGATAATTCGTTAATTACTTAATTAATAATGATATTTGAATTGTTATTTATTAGTATTGTATTTAATCATATTGTTTAATTGTTTTGATTGCATTTTATTATAATTTATAATGATCTATTCTGTGGATGATTTGCTTGTCTGTGTGTGAGATTCTTGTTTACACAGTATCTTTTCTTAATGTTTTTGATTTGTAAAATATTTCTAATAATCGTAAATGGAAATAGTATATAGTATAGTAGTTGAGGAGCTCGTGGCTAAATAATAACAGCCGTACGGGTCGATCTTAAGGTTAAGCAAGGCTTGGCGAGGTCGGGCCGTGGATGGGTGACCATTTCAACATACCGAGTTTCCTCCGTGCCTCGGAAAGCACGTTAAGCCGTTGGTCCCGGCTGTCATTTGAAGATCTTTGACAGTCGTTACGAGTAGTCAGAAGCTTGAAATCTGACACCAGTCTAGCCAAGGAGTACCGTATTACCCAGTTAGTGGGTTGTGGAGGTCAGATAGGCAGTCGCTCCATGTAAAATACTGGTACTCAGCTGAATCCGGTTAGACTGGAAGCCGACCCCAACATAGTTGGGAAAAGGCTAGGCAGATAAAATCGTAGATGGAAATAAATAAAAATAAAGACTTTAATTTGATTAGGTAGGGAATAACTATTTAATTTATTGTGGATAGGCTCGCGCTTTACCACTATTAAAAAAATTATTTAGGTAATTTAATTTTAAAAGACTTTTTTGCCCTATAATTAAAATAAATATATATTTTTTTAATTATTTAATTCATAATAATTTTAATTTTAATTTCAACCTGTGTGGCTGCTTGTCCGTCGCGGTACCTGATCACCACCTGCATACCTCGAGCATAGAAGAGTACCCGTCCGTCCTGCTGCCTGTCTAGCTGTCGAACGCAAGCAACCAACGACGTCTGAAGCCGGTCCCTCAGTTTATATCCTTTTCCTTAATTTTAATTTTTTAATTACTTTTTATTTTATTAACGTGGCTTACGTTTAGCTCCCTCTGAGCTAAACGTAACGCTACATTTTAATAACAAATGTTTTTTTAATTAGAATTTTACTTAGATGCCCTAGTCATAGTAGAATGGCTCTCATTAAGTAATTTTTTTTTTCGTATATATTTTTGAGTTTCGTTTTGTTACTTTATATTATACAATTTATTATTTGCCTTAAGAGTTGTCTTCAGATTTTTGTTTGTTCCAGAACTTCCACTATCCTACCAATTCATAAACACGAGTCATGGTACGAGGTTAATTTTGGCCTATGGATTTACTTTCTGCCACCAGCGAAAATATGCGAGGGCCTGTACCAGCCATTGGCGATGCTCATCCAAACAGAGCAAGAAATGTAGAGCAACGATAATATTATTTGATGACAACACCATCAAGATGGCGAACCATGATCACAATCATCCACCACCCGAGTTTATTATTCGTAATGGAAAATATTTTAAAATTAAATAGTTATTTACCAATTTATTTTTAAATTCATCTCTACTAAGCAACCTAGGGAACAAATCATGAAAAAACAGTTGCGTTGCATATTTTAGACGGAAAATGAAGTATTTACATAAGTACTTACATCATTTACAAATTATCTTTCTTGTTTTCTTTATAGATCTTTTAAAATCATAACTTTCTTAAATATTTGTTTTTTTCTTGTTTGGTCTCTCTTTTCTTCTTGCAAGTCTGTCTGGCAATGTTTGCGTAATTTTCTTATGAAGTATTTTATCTTTTCTATCTGGAATATTTTTCTTATTACATACTTTACATATTATTATATAAAACACAAAAACTTAACTGTTCATATAATGCTGGAAAGCAGTGTATTGAATAATTTATTGTATATTTTATTACAATATACATATATATATAGTACGTATCAATGCTATCAATTTTTTTGTATTGACCGTACAGTAAATTTGCTGCTGAAAGCTGATTAGCAAGTATTTGACATTAACAGTGCCTTACAAGAATTTAATTCCATAGTCGTAAGAAAATTTATTGTTAGTGTTACCACTGGAAGTGTGGTAGACTGTATAGTACATATTAGATAATTATGTTTACGTTAATGTTTGATAAAATGAAAACATTAATTTTTGTAAGATTAGAGTAAGAACCGATGTTAATGGTTGTGAAATAAATATTTTTTTATGATACAAAGTATTTGATTTTAAAATTACGTACTGACATTAAAAAGTTTTAGACTTGTCATTTTTACCGTTTTAAAAATAAAGAAAGTTCTCAACGCATCTGATTTATTTCTAAGCTCAAATTTATTACAACGCAGTAATCTATGCTTAGCTTAGATTTTTTTTGCTTGCACTTGCCTAAAAGTAATATATTCGCTCTTGACTTAAAGACCCTCAGATTATGCCAGGAAACACAGACTCGTGCATGGGATCATAAAACATTTACCAACAAGCTCGATTGGAGCTGAAATCTTGCATACACGTTAAGACAATACACGGTAAGCTAAAAATCTTGTTTATAAAAACTTTTCTCTAAATTGGTTTTTCTTTTTTCAGTTATAAAGTACATTAATTCAGAACGCGGTACACAGTTAATACTGTACAAGGACTTTACTTACTATCAAAAACGCCACGTTAAAGCTAAAGGCCTCCGTTATTGGCTTTGTACGGAATATAAACGCGTGCATTGCAATGTCACGTTAATAGTTGACAATTATGGCAAGTTTACACTTTCTGGCAATCCTGAACACAACCATCCTCCCCGGAATTATGTAGTCACTCAAAACGGGTATTACATCAGAATTAGAAAAGGACCGGATTAAATACAACTAAAAAGCTCAAGATATGAAAACTGCTTGTCATAACGTGTAACATAAGTTAATAAAAAACCTAGTAATAATGAATTATTTTATTTTTAAAACCACCTGCAATCATTTTAATAATTGCACGTTTACAATCTATAAATCATATGTGACACTTATGTCACATCATGATGCTACACATTTGTGTACATTACATTCCATATAACAACTTTCTTCAAATCTAATAAGTCACTGATAGCCGAAGAATATCTGATAAATTGAATAGTAAAGGCGTTGATCTGTGCAAAGTGTGCGTGCCACATGTAATATAAGAATAAGATTGATGGTGAAATCTAAAAAATATTTAAAGTACCTAATGAAAAGAAAACGTAACTTAATCAGAATTGGAGTTCTTACACTCTGAGAGGCAGCTACAAAGGCCGAAGAAGCGGTCGAAACGTCCACGGAAGAAGGCAGTGGTCCCTGATGAGATCCGCCTTGCTAACCGAGACGCTAATCGTATGTGTAGCTCAAAACCTCACGATAAAAGATCAAGAATACAGTTTTCAAAATGTGAAGTGACACTTTGCGCTGTTCCTTTGTTTTAAATTATTTCATAGTGAGCGTATTGTCCAACGGCTTATGAATATACAAAAACATAAACATATTTTTTTTTTTTGAGATTTAACAATCATCTATATAAATGTTATTTTCCTGTAATTAAAACTTATCCTTAATGCAAATGTGGCCCGTATTTTGCCACCACACTTTCGTTACGACCACTTACTTTATCTTTAAAAAATCTGAAGAGAAATTTAAAATAACTGAAAATTAAAATAACTTAAATTAAATTTAATTTAGTAAAAAATACTTTCTTAAAATGAAATCAGCGGAGTAATTGTGTAACACACTATTTGCCACAATCGATCGCAATCTCTTTCATTTTGTCAATTCAACCTCATGTTGTTTTCACCCTCTTATAGTTTGCGTAGCACGTAAGTCGTAGATTCGTACTGCTACGTCGTAACTCACACTGTGCTACGATCCCGTGATCGTAGACCCGCGTATAACCTGTGGTTCTATGTGGGTTTGGCAATATAGTTCTGAATATTGTGGGATCCTGCCCGATTATAAAGTCTTTAATGTCATATACATACATGTTAAATATATAAAACTACAAAAACTTATGAAAGAGTTTTATTTTTTTCAGTTTGTCAAGAATACATATGGAAAAAACTGATCATCTATGAGAACTACACTTTCATGTTCTATCGCTTAAATAAATTTTGCGCTTACTGGTGTTGTACAAGTAGTTCCACACATGGCTGCAAAGTGAAACTGGGTATAGGCAACGATGGCAGAATGTGTTCTTTCAGTCATAATCATAATCATCCACCAGCATGTATAAAATTAAAACAAACAGTGAAGGAAACGATTGTTGATGAGTATGGGGAGGATAAGCGAAAATTAAAGACACGAAGAACGCCTAAAAAGTAGTTGAATAGTAAGATGAATACTACTAGAAAAGATGATTTTGATTTTGATTTTGATTTTACGAAAGAAGACAAACATATTCGTCAAACCTTGAGACATCAAGAGCATGCGAGGCTTTCGTAAACTTGAATAAATATACTGTCACAAAAAAATAATGTTTTAATCTACCTATCTAGGTGCGTAACTATTTTGGTGTACAATTAGTCCCTTGTAGTTTTTCGTATTTAATATACCAATGTAAAATATTTAGTTATGTGTGATATGGAGTTTTAAAATCAATATAATGATACACATTTATATTTACAAAATTGGAGCTATGAACAAGTACTTAATAGTTACTTTTTTAAGACCCGCGGCTTCACTCGCGTGTTTATATTTTATTATTCCAAAGAAACTTACTACTGGGATAAGAAGTATCTTGTGTCTAGATCCAGGCCATGGTCTACACTTGTGCTACAGTTTTACCTAAATCCGTTCAACCGTTCGTGAAAAAGAAACAGACAACCTAACTTCGTTTAGGTGTATCGCATTTCAATTATTATAATCGTATAGATGGATAAATAGACTTTAAATTTTCCAGATTTTCAGTTCATCGAGTCGCAGCAAGGCAAGAAGTTGATACTATACAAGGGTCACACCTTCTGCTATGCTCGTTTAAGCAAGGATGCTCACCATTGGAGATGCACGTTATGCTCCCACAAGAGCTGCAGGGCAAAGCTAGTGGTGGACTTAAACAATCAATTTGTATCTGCAAATGATATCCATAATCATCCAGCTCGAAAATTCATTATTAGTGATGGCGTTTATATTAAAATTTAATGTAATAATTATTAAAATTGTTAAGAGATTAACGAAGTTCTAGATAAAGTGAAGTTCCAGTCTCCCACAAAGGGTTTTATGAATGTCACTTTTATGTATAGTTTGTAAGACTACTTTGAAGAAGACAACTACTACTTTGTAAATTTATTTTATGTGTTCCATCAGTTATAGAGTTTGGTGAAATGCCAAAATGTTTGGGATTCACCACGTGAGCATGTCAATGCCATACATTTTAGACAATTTGACAATAATCTTTGATCTTTTTCTTTTTATCTTTTTTTATGACCGTCTTAATGTCGACATTACATTTCGCAAAAGACATAAAAAATATTTTATTAATTATAAGTATCACTTCTTCTTCTTATTTCTTTTTTTATCATTATAATTATAAGCACCTACTATCTGTTGTGCGTTTAATAATTTATTTAATAACTGATAAATTAGGTTTAAACACAAATAATTGTATTAATAGATACTAATTAAAGATTCTGCTTGACTTTGATTTTTTTTTTATTTTTCATCTTGGTCGTCTTTTAATTTATCTTACTTTATATTATATATCTATAACAATATTATAAAGAGATAATAAGACAACGTTGTGGTCTAAAAGAAGATGTAGTGACTAAAATTGAAAAGAGTATGTTAAGATGGTTTGGCCATGTTGAGAGGATGAATGAAAGGCGACTAACGAAATGTATTTACAAGGCAGACTTGAATGGAAACGCCGGGAGGGGACGCCCTAGAAAGACATACATAGACCTTATAGGTGATGTTCTTCAAAAAGGCCAGGTGCGCAGTACTCATAACCGCCGTGTGTGTATGACTAGATGCATGAATGTGAGTGAAGCAAAAGAAGTATGTAAGGATCGTAGCAGGTGGCATTCTGTAGTTTCTGCCTACCCCCATGGGAAAAAGGCGTGAGTTTATGTATGTATGTATGTATAAAGAGGAAAGATTTTTTTGTTTGTTTGTATGTATGTTTGTTGTTTACGCAATAGGCGCCGAAACTACAGGACCGAATTTAAAAATTCTTACACATATGGAAAGCTACATTATTCCCGAGTAACATAGGCTATAATTTTGACGGGAGCGCAGCCGCGGGGGTCAGCAAGTAATATTATAAATGCGAAAGTTTGGATGGATATATATTTGTTACTCAATCACGCCAGAACGGCTGAACGGATCTGGATGAAATATGACACAGAGAAAAATTATAGTCTGGAATTGCACGTAGGCTTTTCATCCTGGTATAATGTTCCCTTGGGATGATAAAAAACTTTTCACGCGGGCGAAGCCGCTAGCAGAAGCTTGTGTTTAAATAAATGCATGTTTAAAAATAAAAAAAAACGATTTCAACATCCGTAAGTAAACTTTTTCCCCATTTCTTTTTTAAAATTTTCTACCAGAACTGTTAATAACCAAAGATTTGTTTTTAGAATTCCAGTTTATAAGAACGCAGCAAAGCAATAAACTGATACTCCATCAAGAATACACATACTGGTATGTACGAAGAAACATTAAAAGGAATACAACGACTTGGAAATGCTCCTCTCACAACAGTAGAAAATGCAAAGCCTCCTTGGAATTGGACTATGGAAATAAGATCGTGGATCCGGATATAGAGCACACCCATCCCCCACCCATACTTAATCCTTCAAACTACGAACCGATATTAGTCCCCACTGATCACTTATGTGTTACTTATGGGCCAGATGGGCATCGAAACGCTTAACTACAAAGTGACTTTTACTTCATCTGCAATCTTTCAGTGAGTAAAGTATCAATTCTTGAATAAGAGCAAATTTTACGAAGGGATGAACTGTGAAATATGAAATTAAAATTTAACTGTAGAGCAAGTCAGGCCATTCTATAGATCATCATCAACCTTTTAATGTTACCACTGCTAGGAACCAGACCTACTCTCTGTGAGAGCGGGAATATATAGTTGATGGCCGCGAGGATCCGCATGCAAGAAGAGAGAAGCTTGGAGAAGGCCTATTTCTATCTGTGGATGTCTTTCGGTTGAAATGATGATAATAACGTTAAATGTATTGAACGGTTGCTTTCTGTTTGCTTTAACTTGTCAACATTAAGGGTAAGTAAGTACAGCTGGTCTTTAATTTCAAATTCAAAACTGATCTCCTAGAAGAAAGTATTCAAATTCAGGAGTACTTTCACCCCTTATAGATTTCCAGCAACTTTAAATATTTTTATGCAGTTTATTACCTTTTTGTAATCATAATAATACCAGCCTGTAACTGCAAGGCAAAGGCCTCTCCTTATACAGAGATGGCACGATCATTGACCACGATGCTTGCTCAAGGTGGGTTGGTTTTTATAATAATTATTATAAAAATGTATGTATTGTATTATGTAATACTTTGGTATTTGTATAGGTATCTTTGTAGTGCCTTCAATAATTAGACCATTTGTGTGTTTACAAGTAATAAAAATAACGGAGTAGGTACTTAGTATTTTCTACGAATATGTAACTTATACACCATATTTTACTAGTTGAGTCTACATAAATCGCATTTAATAGGGGGCGAGCTTATAATCATAATACCGGCACAAATTCAAACCCCAGGCTGCTTTTGTAGTTCTTAAAAAATAATATATTAATACAATACACTTTTTTTGTTTTTTAACAAAGGCAAACATAATATTTCACATTTAATTGTAATTTATGGTATGAATACTTTCAAAATATTATATTAACATTATTTAATACAATATTAATTATTATTATTCTATATTGTCATAATAATACATTATTATTATTAAAGATATACTTATAAGCAATCATTTTAAATGTCATTGACTTACTGTATCTAAACTCAGACATTTTAAATACTACACAGAAAAAGAACGAATCCTGAATAAGGAGTGTCTATAATAAAGCTATATATGTAGATCAACTGATTTTAGTTTGTTTTATTCTAATCTACATTATATACTAAGTGAGTTGCAGGTGGTTTAAAAAATGTCTAGTTCAGATGAGCCTCAAAACCGGCGTGCGAGAGTATAGTATGAACGCAAACGAATGAAAAATTATGTAAGGGACGCAGCATAAGGCGTTCCGTAGTTTCTAACTATCCCCACTGGAAAATTACGTGACTTTATATACCTACGTATCTTCTTGTTCTTCCTCGCTCTATCCCACTTTAGGGGGTGTCGGTTCTCCACCTTTTATGGGGCGAGTGCAATATATTGTGACTTTATATACCTATATAATATATATTGTATTATGAATAAAAAAATATGTATTATAATATCTATTAGCGCCAAGTGTGCCGCAATCATAAAGAAAAACACAATAAGTAACTCTAACATTAAAAGCGGGCTATTTACCATGTTTACTGTTTGTTGCGAGTTTCCGATGTTTCGGTGCTGTTGCAAGCACCATGATCACGAATAAACTGAAGTTATTGCGGGTGGGTGCAACAAATATTAAACATGGTAAATATCCCGCTTCTAATGTTAATGTTAGTGACCATGACAGTTTAAAAACCTAAAATAAGTAACTGTACAAAAATGCGCCAAAGCCGCGCAAAACTGCCATCGCTCAGCAAAAAGCTGGAACTCGTGTACGAGACAGAACCGCAGCGCTGGATAATAGTGACAGCCGGTGGCGTTTATTGGAATAGTGAAAAGCATGAAAATCCGCGCGTGAAAAAGGAAAAAAAATACAGAAGAAAACGTCCATGGATAAGAAATAAAAACTATACAAATTAAGACATTTTCGTTTAGTAAAAAATATCTAGACTTTATGCGAGTATCCATAAAATTGTAAAATAATTAAATATTGCGGTGTTTGAACTAATCATTTAACTTGTGCCGTCTAAAGTAGAAAGTAGTAATCGTACGTAGATGGTGAAGCAATCGGTCAAAAAGTAGTTGGTGAAGTAATCATTAGAGAAGTAGATAAAGGTTGGTCAGTTAGAAAAGTTAAAAACAGATGAACAGTGACAAAGAATTGTTTCAGAAATAACATTCATAAAGTCACAAAAAGGTAAGCAGTTAATACTCCTGAATGACTTTATGTACTGGCACGCAAACCAAGCTAGGAAGAAAAAGATAGGCCGTTGGAGATGTTCGTCACATAATAGTAGAAGATGCAAAGCGAAGCTAGAGTTAGACCTTTTCAACCATATCATGCAGGCTGATTTGAAACACAATCATCCGCCTCCTCAATATTGTATTAATAATGGAAAATATTTTAGAATTGCTTAACAGACACAGACTTGTAACTTGAGGTATATTACAAGTCTGTTTCCGCCCTATGAAGCGCGACTTACGATATTGTCTGCGATTACCATATTCTGGGCGACAATGCCCATTCCTGTAACTTGCATAAAAGTGTGCAAATAAATACAAGTATAAAAGTGTGTAACTAGCTCGGCATTACACCATAATAACTTCTGATTGGTGAATGTCACAGTTGCCGTAGTAGTATAAATGTCTACTGTGACATGTAAGCTACTTGTGTATTGTTGCCTTATTTAATCTCGTTACATTAATAAACACCGTGCCGACGACTAAAGACTTCCTTGATATGTTCGTGTAATTGCGCTGAGCATAATTTGCACCTGTCATAGCCATTGTCAGAATTATCACGCGCCGTCACTTTAGTGTAAGATATACTCACTGACATGATTGGTTTATGCGCAATGTTTTGACAATGCCCACTCTAGCAGTGGCTGCCGAGGCATCTTCGTGGTCTGTGGATTTTGTGAAGTTATTAAGTAAATAAAGACGCATTGAAGGGCTTCGGATGTTCGGATGTTCGGTGTTGAGTATGGAACGATTCCTTACGGATTCTTTATATTATTTTTCAAATTGCATGTTTTGTCTTTTATTTATTTAGTATATTTATTTTTCTGTTTCGATATCAAGTAGATAATATGCATATTATCATTGTTACTTTACACTTTGTTATATATTGTTTTTCCTTTTTTTGTTTATTGTTTTTGGCTAAAGGCGTTTTCGAGGTGACAAACTCCTTTGACTGTTGTTATAACATAAAGAATATATGTTTGGTTCAATTTAAATTGATAGACTTCTTATTATTTAATAGTTTCTGTGCCTCACTATCAAATTTTTAAAGAAAAATGGATCACGGTCGAAGCATGATTTTAAATGGTTCACCCTTGTTTGGTATAACAACTTTTGATATAAAGTTACTAATTCAAACAACGTTTAAGAAAATAATCAATTTGTATAATATCGATTAACATAATTTTCATTTCATCGAATATTTATTTGCGATAACAACATTTACGCTATTGGTCCAAGTTATAATGTTCATTGTAAATATTTGTCTGTCTGCAGGGTCTAAAGGAACCTCACATGTAGATTAATGACAATTCGATCATTATGGTCAATCAATTATTATGGGAGCTTAGGGCACCCCTATGTTACTTTAGACCCTGCAGATAGAAATAGGAGCCCCGCGCAGCGGGGCTCCGTCGCCCTTCCTTAGTAATTACACATTATAATTAAATTTGTTTATTCTGTGCAACTGACATATAGAATAGATGCATTTTTTTTGTCAATGACTAAGCAATTGACTGAATAGAAATGGTAAATTGAAAACTGGTGATGCTAAATTTTTGGCTTATTTTATTTTGCGTAAAATGTGTTATTCCAACTGAAATATTCAAATGACATTATTTCAAAGAAATAAATATACCAAATAAAAATCTACCAATTAATTATTCAGTCAAATGAATAATTATATGAAATGACTTTATTGTAACTAAAATTAGCCGGAGCGATTTTCGGCAAAACGTTGTTATACCAAACAAGGGTGAACCATGTTAAATAGCCTAAACCTTCCTCATAATTGCGTTATAAAATGCAAAAATCTAATTTGACTGGTGGTTTCAATGATTAGTGCGTTATAAAAAAACAAGCAATTGTGCAGCCTTGTTATATTAGGAGAATTTCATAAATACGTATTTAATTATAATTCGCTTGCAGTGAAAAAAATTGAGAATGGGCCAGCGGACAACCCGCGCTGGATCCGCGTGGTGGATTACGGCCCATTCCCTTTCAAGAGAGGCGGCCTATGTCCCAGCAGTGGGCACATTAGAAAGGGGGCAGATGATGGGTATAATCACCATAATTATTTACCCCTTTGTGTTTGGTTCCTCTAAACCCTGCAGAGAGAAATAGGAGCTCCGTTTAACGGTACTTATTTCTTACGATGCAGTAGGTAGATTTTAGAACTCAATATGTTTTTAGTTTAAAGATAGCCTTTCAGAGAGCCTTCACATGCAAATGGTAATACTTGAATGCCACATCATCATAATATTCTAGGTGTACAGTTCTGCGTGCTTGGCTGGGATAATAATTATCACAACGAATAATTCTATAAGGGTTCTATTCCTTTTTTGAGGTTTGTTAATCTCTAAGAAAACAACTATTTATTAAAGCATTAAACTATTTATTAAACTAATTAAGTTCATAAATGAGCCCCTGTAAACCAAGCACTACTAATACTAACTGATAGTAAAAAAGAAAAGATTGTAACAATTTATTGTATTTCAGTTTTCAAGTTCATCAGATCACAAAAAGGGAGCGCGTTAATACTACACAACGGGTACACTTATTACAATACTCATCAATCGAAGCCTGGGCTATCCCGCTGGAGGTGTTCTTCAATGAAAAGCAAATGCTGTAAAGCGCTTTTACTGCTGGACAGCAACTATACTACAATCTTAGATGGCAATTATGAGCACACACATTCACCACCTGTACGTAATACTCATGATCAAAGAAATTTAGTTGTTTATAGATCTATAGTGTAAAATGTGACAATATTCGCTCCCTATGGGGGCGAATCCCCCTATTACATCATCATCTTCCTGTCCTTGTCCTATGTTACTTGAGGTCGGCGCAACACGTCTTCTTCTTCCATACCGTCCTATCCACCGTCACGCTATAACTGCTTCCCTTTTCTTTCATATCCTTCCTGCTTTCCACAGTCCATCCATCTCTTCTTTGGCCTTCCCTTGCCTCTTCATCCATTCACATTTATATTCATACATTTTTATTAACTTTCATCCCTCCTCATCACATGACACACTAGGCCAAACGGTTGTCTCCTATTATAGTTCTCGCCAAACTTATTGGCCGCCCTGATGTTGGCTACAATGGCTGCGCAGTAGGAAATCTCATACAAAAACAGCACCGTTTCGTGCCTCGCGCATCCGGTAAACCAACTTCAGGGTGGCCAATAAGTTTGGCGAGGGCTATACATTGGCGAAATTTGGATGTACTATAGGTGCAAATCTGCTTTACCATTCGGAGAATACAGGAATGATGTTATGTTGTGTCAGTATTATTTATTTTAATATGATAATGATAACTGTAACCAATAATAATGTAAATAATTTTAACAATACACTTTGTATTGTTAAAATTATTTAAGTCTCGCATAGATCTATAATTATGCAATTACTTACGTAATGTTACGTATATTTATAGTTGCATCAATCTAAACAATTTATTTGTATAAGAGTAAATGATTAGTAATAATATTTAATTTATTTAATTACCTCAAAACGATTAAAGAAAACAAAGGCTGGTTTATCATCATCGTCCAGCAATGGCCGATTGTTGGCTGATATGATATCAGCCAAAAATCGTCTATTGCTGGACATAGGCCTTTCCCAAGTATCGCCACATCGATCAGTCTTGTGCGTCTCGCATCCAGCGGATTGCTGCAACTTTAATCAGGTCATCGGTCCATCTAGAAGAAAGCTTCCCAAGGCTTAGTCAAGAATAAAAAAACAATGACATCGTAATTATGTGACTTCCACCAACCTGAAACCTATTGGGTCCGCGTGACAAGTAGTGGGTCCAAGGTTAACCTACTCTTACAGATAAGAGACCGGTGTCCCAGCAGTGAAAATATTATAAACTGAAAATGCTTGAGGATAGGATAAACAAACCCTCCGGTTTCCGAATTAAGAATTCTAAGTTAAGAACTTGTTAAACTCTACTTTAGCATAAGAACTTATCAAACATTAGCTTTAGATTTTGTCAAGTTTGTAACGTTAAGTTCTCAATTCAGTAACCGGGACTTTTTATACCTGGAAAATCGAATTAAAAAAAATATATTATTCTGTTTCAGACTTCAAGTTCATATAGAAACAGGTGAATGTTTAGTACTTCGTAACGGCTTAGCGTACTTTCGCGAATCGAAGAAACTAAAACGTGTCCGATGGAAATGTTCTATGCGAAACAAAGGCTGCAATGAAGTATACATTGCAGCCTTTGTTTATGACTTAATTTTGAAAACTATTATAGACACTAATTATGACCATACACATCCCCCGCTATACATACGTATATTAATTGATTTCAAGAGTCGTCCCGAATCGTCTAGCGCGAAGTCTCGATGAGTTTCAGCCATCAGAACACTTCGGGTTCCGAGCAGAATACAGCATCATAGATCACACCCACACAGCACGGCAAATTGTACAGAAGTCAGAAGAGTATAATAGGCCCCTGTGTTTTGACTCTATCGAGGCCTGGTCTGTTTTGGAGTATAAGCAACGATGCCAAGTTGATTGGTGATACATCCAAGTGCTGAGGATGCCTTTATGAAAATGCTGCAATGACCGTCCAAGTTCAAGACCAGCAAACTGAACACAATATCCTACTGCTATCGAGGAGTGAGACAAGGGGACGTAATTGTCCCCAAATTGTTCAGTAACGCGTTGGAGGTTGTGTTTAAGATGCTGGACTGGGCAGGACGGGGCATTAATATAAACGGAGAGTACATCTCACACTTGAGATTTGCGGACGACATCGTCATAATGGCTAAATTGCTGTATGACCTGCAGCAGATGCTGGACGGCCTAGCTGACTTTTCTGTACGCATCGGTATCCGGATGAACTTGGACAAAACTCAGGTTATATTCAACTCAAGTGTAAGTGGTTTTACTTATGTAGGTATCTATTTGTCGTAGAAAAATGAGATTTTCTGTACATTGTTGTAACGATCACTTTTCTACTATGTAAAGTGTTTCTCTATTCTACATACATTAATCAAAAATGTATTGTTGTACAATACAATTAAAAAAAGGCTTACAAAAAAAAAAAATGTTTTGTAAGCTGTTATTTGCAACAGTTATTTTAATTTTAATTAATTATAGGTATACTTCAGCATCTTATTTTTTAAGTTTCGGTTACTCTGCGCAAGTGAGTTAATGCCCGTTATCATAAACACTAGGCGACACGTAAACTATTGCCTTAATATTGCTAACACTGTTAAACCAGAATTTGATGTTAAGTATTTGTCAAACTATACTCTAGCTTGCACAACTTTCAAACTTCGGCATTAAAGTTTGACACGTTCTTAACTCCTAATATGTACTCGATTCAGAGACCAGCCCATAATCCAACAGAGTGATCTTATATTGGCTTCCATACATGTATCGTTTATATTAAGTGAAAACGGACATAAGACCGACCAGCCGGTCGATTTTGTAGACATCTCACTATGATGAATCAGGTGAATTGAGCCAACTGATGCTAGGGATCTACAGCCCACTCCAAGTTCAATTTACCGTAGTTATCAAGGTGAGATATTTACAGAATTGCTGAACAAGTTGGTATTTCCATCTCCTCTCCCCGAATATGAATGTTTGCTTTTATTTCAGAATACAAATTAATAAATACCATATCGGGCAAGCAGTGTTTACTGTACAAAGGCTACAATTTTTCTCTATACCGCACTGGGAAGAGAGGCACTCAAAACTGGAGGTGCCCAGCACACAACAGGAAAAAATGCAGAGCAAGATTAGTACTTGATAGTCATACAAACATTTTTTCAGCCAATACACAGCATAGTCATCCACCACCAGAACATTTTATTTTTAATGGCAATTATGTTAAATTGTAACATGTGCGTTTTAAATCATATTTGTTAATTGTTTGAATTAAAATATACATTGCTTTGACTATTTTGTATTATATTTTTTATTTTAGGTAAAACACCACCACACCAATCTACCCATTTTTCGAAGATAAAACATCAAACCGTTGGCTCGTATTCCCCAATATTTAATTTGATCCATTTACTTGGATTATTTTGAAAACAGTCTTTGTTAAAGTAAATATATTTTGACAAATAAACGTATTTGTATTTTTTTTAAATCGATGCTCAAGATTATTTCAGATCTTGGAGAGTATTTAATCCGCCTTCTTATACGTCAGAGAGAAATATACAGATCCCCATTATAACATGTAAGCTGATTTGAAAGACTTCCCACTATGTGAAGAACAGAACCGACAGATAGGAAAGGAAGAAATATTTGCCTATAAACTTAGGCAAAATAATATTTCCGCTGTCGAATACTGCCCATTTGGGACATGTGGACTATATGACCATTAAATTTGTGCGATTGCTAATGTTTTTAATGCTTTCAGATTACGAATTAGTGGGATCCCGTTCTGGAAAACAATTGATTCTGCTAAATCACTACACATACGGCCTAGCCTGCAAGTTTCCGAAAAAAGGGACAAGCCATTGGAGGTGCTCCTCGCACAGAAGTAAAGGCTGCAAGGCAAGACTAGTGATAGACAGCAATAATGTAATCGAAGTAGCGCAAACTGAACACTATCATCCACCGGCAAAATATTGCGTAGTTGGGGGAAAATATATTCGTAATTAACATGGTCGCATAAAGCCAGTTGAGATTATATAGTAAGTCATTAGGCATATAAGCTAAGTAACTTGCACGCTGTTGCCACAAGTTTTAAGTATGTCATTTACTTTCTTTGAGTAAAAAGTCAGAAAATAAAAGTTAAGATATTCTGGTAAGCAAATGAAAAAAAGATTATTCTTTAAGACTTAGGGGTCAGGCTACTGCTCTTCGCCCACTGCAGGTTTCAAGTTCATTACAGAAGAGGCATAAAACAATAACATTTCAGCAATGGATGATTGTTGCCTGATATGATATCAGCCAAAAATCGTCCATTGCTGGATATAGGCCTTCCCCAAGTGTTGCCACATCGATCAGTCTTCTGTGTCTCGCATCCAGCGGATTGCTGTAGCTTTAATCAGGTCATCAGTTCATCAAAAAGAAGGCTTCCCAAGGCTTACACACGAATAAAAAAAAAACGATGACATCATAATTATGTGATAACCACCAACCTGAAATCTATTGGATCCGCGTGAGAGGAAATTCACCGGCGCAATCCACGGTTAACTTCCTTTCACAGGGAAGAGGTCGGGTTCCCAGCAGTGGAAATATTATAGACTGAAAATGAAAGGATAAGCAAACCCTCCGGTTAAGGCATTAAGAATTCGAAGTTAAGAACTTGTCAAACTCTACTTTAGCATAAGAACTTATCAAACATTAGCTTTTGGTTTTGTCAAGTTTGTAACGTTAATTTCTCAATTCAGAAACCGGGACTTTTTTATACCTATAATTTTTTATTCGATTTAGTATAAAAAATATGTAAGTCGTAACGACTGTCAAAGATCTTCAAATAACAACTGGGATCAACTGCTTAACTTGCTTTCCGAGGCACGGAAGAAACTCGGTATGTTGAAACGGTCATTCATCCAGGGACCGACCTCGTCAAGCGTTGTTTAACCTTGAAGATCGACCCACGCGGCTGTTTTAATTTAGCCGCGCTCTATTCTACATACATTATTCAAAAAATTATTATTGTATAATTACAATTTATAATGTCACATTTTATAAATCTTTAAAAAATAAATACATATTTGTAAGCTTCTCTTTGTAACAGTTATTTTGATTTTAATTCATTATAGGGATACTTCAGCATCTTCTTTTTTAAGTTTCGGTTACTCTGCGCAAGTGAATTAATGCCCGTTTTCATAAACACTAGGCGACACGTAAACTGGTGCCTTAATATTGCTAACATAAGGCTGGACTCACACATTTTGAATTCCACTCTGAATTTAGAGTCGGAATTCGTAATCTGAATTCCGGCAATGAGTAAATCTTAATCTGAAAAAATCTGAATGAAAATTTATGCATTGCCGGGCTTTCTTAAATAATAATATGAATTCCGAGTCTGGATTCAGAGAAGAATTCAGAATGTGTGTGAGAGGCCACACAAAATCCGAATTTGATGTTGAGTATTTGTCAAACTATACTCTAGCTTGCAGACCTGTCAAATATCGGCATTCATGTTTGACACGTTCTTAACTACAAATATATACTTGATCCAGAGACCAGCCCTTAAACCAACAGAGTGATCTTATTTTGGCTTCCATTCACGTGTCGTTTATATTTAGTGAAAACGGACATAAGACCGACCAGCCGGTCGATTTTGTAGACATCTCACTATGATGAACTAGGTGAAGTGAGCCAACTGATGCTAGGGATCTACAGCCCACTCCAAGTTCAATTTACCTTAGTTATCAAGGTGAGATTTCTACAGAATTGCTGAACAAGTTGGTATTTCCATCACCTCACCTCGAATATTAGTGTTTGCTTTTGTTTCAGAATACAAATTAGTAAAAACCATGTCGGGCAAGCAGTTTTTACTGTACAAGGGCTACAATTTTTCTCTATACCACACTGGGAAGAAAGGCACACAAAACTGGAGGTGCCCAGCACTCAACAGAAAAAAATGCAGAGCAAGATTAGTACTTGATAGTCATAAAAACATTTCTTCAGCCAATACACAGCATAGTCATCCACCACCAGAACATTTTATTCTTAATGGAAATTATGTTAAGTTGTAAACATGTGCGTTTGTATTGTTGCGGTGCGTAAATCATATTTGTTAATTGATTGAATTAAAATATACATTGCTTTGATTATATTTGTATTATATTTATTTTTATTTTAGGTAATACGAGTACACCACCACACCAATCTACCCATTTTTTGAAGATAAAATATTAAACCGTTGGCTCGTACTCCCCAATATTTAATTTGATCCATTTACTTGGATTATTTTGAAAACAGTCTTTGTTAAAGTAAAAGCTACTCTTTGGTAAAGTAAACATATTTTGACAAAAAAACGTATTTGTATTTTTTTTTTAATCGAGAGCTAAAGATTATTTCAGATCTTGGTGAGAATTTAATCCGCCCGCTTATAGGTCAGAGAGAAATATGCTGATCCCCATTATAACATTTAAGCTGATTTGAAAGACTTCCCACTAAGTGAAGAACAAAACCGACAGAAAGTAAAGGAATACGTCGAATTCTGCCCATTTGGGACATGTGGACTATATGACCATTAAATTTGTGCGATTGCTAATGTTTTAATGCTTTCAGATTACGAATTAGTGGGATCCCGTTCTGGAAAACAATTGATTCTGCTAAATCACTACACATACGGCCTAGCCTGCAAATTTCCGAAAAAAGGGACAAGCCATTGGAGGTGCTCCTCGCACAAAAGTAAAGGCTGCAAGGCAAGACTAGTGATAGACAGCAATAATGTAATCGAAGTAGCGCAAACTGAACACTATCATCCACCGGCAAAATATTGCGTAGTTGGGGGAAAATATATTCGTGTTTAACATGGTCGCATAAAGCCAGTTGAGATTATATAGTTAGTCATTAGGCATATATGCTAAGTAACTTGCACGCTGTTGCCACAAGTTTTAAGTATGTCATTTACTTTCTTTGAGTAAAAAGTCAGAAAACTAAAAGTTAAGACATTCTGGTAAGCAAATGAAAAAAAGATTATTCTTTAAAACTTGGGGGTCAGGCTCCTGCTCTTCGCCCACTGCAGGTTTCAAGTTCATTACAGAAGAGGCATAAAACAATAAAATTTCAGCAATGGATGATTGTTGCCTGATATGATATCAGCCAAAAATCGTCCGAGAGGAAATTCAGCGATGAGGCACTGGTTAAGTCAAAGCTTCAGAGCCTTGATCATCGTCGCCGAGTTGCCAGCTTGTCGGTTTTTTATCGGTTACATTTCGGGGAGTGTGCGATGGAATTGCATGATTTAATTCCACCCAGCCCGTTCCATCATCGGACTACCAGACGTACGGCGATGCGTCATCGGTACATGGTGGGCATACCACCCATACGCACTAAACGTTTTGAGAATACTTTTATTATGCGTACAGCTAAGGAGTGGAATTCCCTGCCGGAGTCTGTGTTTCCCGATAGCTACAATCTAAGGGTCTTTAAGTCAAGAGTGAATAGGTTACTTCTAGGCAAGCGTGCTCCACCGTCGACCACATCATCGCTTACTATCAGGTGAGATAGCGGTCAAGCGCGAGCCAATATTAGACTCAAAAAAAAATAAAAAATATTCACCGCCGCAATCCACGGTTAACTTCCTTTCACAGGGAAGAGGTCGGGTTCCCAGCAGTGGAAATATTATAGACTGAAAATGAAAGGATAAGCAAACCCTCCGGTTTAGGCATTATGAATTCGAAGTTAAGAACTTGTCTTTAGCATAACAACTTATCAAACATTAGCTTTTGGTTTTGTTAAGTTTGTAACGTTAAGTTCTCAATTCAGAAACTGGGACATTTTTATACCTATAATTTTTTATTCGATTTAGTATAAAAAATATGTTAGTCTGTTTCAGACTTCAAGTTCATATCGTGTATAGAAACAGGTGAATGTTTAGTACTTCGTAACGGCTAGATATACTTTCGGGAATCGAAGAAACTAAAACGAGGTGTCCAATGGAGTTGTTATATGCGAAACAAATGCTGCAATGGTGTATGTATTGCAGTCTTTGTTTTTGACATAATTTTTAAAACAAAATTATAAACACTAATTATGACCATACACATCCCCCGCTATACATACGTATATAAATTGTTTTCAAGAGTCGTCACGAATCGTCTAGCGTGAAGACTCTACGAGTTCTAGCCATTGGAGCATGCCAGGTTCCGAGGAGGATACAGCATCATAGATCACATCCACTCAGTACGGCAAATTAAACAGAGGCAAATTCCGAAGAGTATAATCGGCTCCTATGTTTTGACTCTATCGAGACCTGGTCGGTTTTGTAGTCTATGCAACGATTACAAGTTGATTGGCGATACATAAAAGTGCTGAGATCATCATCATCAGCCTTTTAATGTTCCCACTGCTGGGACACAGGCATCCTCTCTGTGAGAGGGAATGGGCCGTAATCCACCACGCTGGCCCAGTGCGGGTTTGTCGATGGATAGCACATGTCTTCGAATTTTTGGTTCTAGGATATGCTAATTACCTCACGATGTTTTCCTTCACCGTTTTGAGAGCAGTGGTGATGAAATAATTTACACAAAGTAAAACGACTGCCTAGGTTCGAACTCACGATCTACAAGTTGTAAGGCGCCACTGGGCCACCAGTGCTGAGATGCCGTTTTATTTATTTTTATTATTTATTCATTATTATTTTAGGAAAATAATAATTAAAATGAATGATATGATGTGTCATTCATTCCGTTCCTCTTGTACCTCGTACTTGCTTAATAACTAAGGTAACATGAATAATAATGCTGTGCTGTATCAAAGTGATGGTATAGTTATCGTAACTCACTCCTATTAATTGTTGTAAGTAGTTTTACTTATGTTATAGGTATCTTTTTGTCGTCGAAAATTGAGATTTTCTCTACATTGTTGTAACAGTCATTTTTCATAATATATTTCTATTCTACATACAATCAATCTGCCTAGCCTTTGCCCAATTATGTTGGGGTCGGCTTTCAGTCTTACCGGATTCAGGTGAATACCAGTGTTTTACATGGAGCGGTAACACGGTACACCTTGGCAAGACTGGTGTCAGATCTCAAGCTTCTGACTACCCGTAACGACTGTCAAAGATCTTCAAATGGCAGCCGGGATCAAATGCGTAACTTGTTTTCCGAGGCACGGAAGAAACTCGGTATGTTGAAATGGTCACCCAGCCAAGGACCGACCTCGTCAAGAGTTGCTTAACCTTGAAGATCGACCCATGCGGCTGTTTTAATTTAGCCACGCTCTATTCTACATACATTATTCAAAAATTTATTATTGTATAATTACAATTTATAATTTCACATTTTATAAATCTATAAAAAATAAATACATATTTGTAAGCTTTACTTTGTAACAGTTATTTTGATTTTAATTCATTATAGGGATACTTCAGCATCTTCTTTTTTAAGTTTCGGTTACTCTGCGCAAGTGAATTAATGCCCGTTTTCATAAACACTAGGCGACACGTAAACTGGTGCCTTAATATTGCTAACATAAGGCTGGACTCACACATTCTGAATTCCACTCTGAATTCAGAATCGGAATTCGTAATCTGAATTCCGGCAATGAGTAAATAGTAATCTGAATGAAAATTTATGCATTGCCGGGCTTTCTTAAATAATAATATGAATTCCGAGTCTGGATTCAGAGAAGAATTCAGAATGTGTGTGAGGGGCCACACAAAATCCGAATTTGATGTTGAGTATTTGTCAAACTATACTCTAGCTTGGAGACCTGTCAAACATCGGCATTCATGTTTGACACGTTCTTAACTCCAAATATGTACTTGATCCAGAGACCAGCCCTTAAACCAACAGAATGATCTTATATTGGCTTCCATTCACGTGTCGTTTATATTTAGTGAAAACGGACATAAGACCGACCAGCCGGTCGATTTTGTAGACATCTCACTATGATGAATTAGGTGAAGTGAGCCAACTGATGCTAGGGATCGACAACCCACTCCAAGTTCAATTTACCGTAGTTATCAAGGTGAGATTTTTACAGAATTGCTGAACAAATTGGTATTTCCATCACCTCACCTCGAATATGAATGTTTGCTTTTGTTTCAGAATACAAATTAGTAAAAACCATATCGGGCAAGCAGTTTTTACTGTACAAGGGCTACAATTTTTCTCTATACCACACTGGGAAGAAAGGCACACAAAACTGGAGGTGCCCAGCTCACAACAGAAAAAAATGCAGAGCAAGATTAGTAGTTGATAGTCATAAAAACATTTCTTCAGCCAATACACAGCATAGTCATCCACCACCAGAACATTTTATTCTTAATGGAAATTATGTTAAGTTGTAACATGTGCGTTTGTATTGTTGCTGTGCTTAAATCATATTTGTTAATTTTTTGAATTAAAATATACATTGCTTTGATTATTTTTGTATTATATTTATTTTTATCTTAAGTAAAACCAATCAACCAACCAACCTACAAACCAATCCATTATTCGAAGATAAAATATTAAACCCTTGGTTTAATATTTTATCTTCGAATAAGAGTAGCTAAGAGTAGCTTTTACCTTAACAGTCTTTGTTAAAGTAAAAGCTACTCTTTGGTAAAGTAAACATATTTGACAAATAAAGGTATTTTTTTTAAATCGAGAGCTAAAGATTATTTCAGATCTTGGTCAGAATTGAATCCGCCCGCTTATAGGTCAGAGAGAAATATGCAGATCACCATTATAACATGTAAGCTGATTTGAAAGACTTCCCACTACGTGAATAACAGAACCGACAGAAAGTAAATGAAGAAATGTTTGTCTACAAGCTTAGGCAATATAATATTTCCGCCGTCGAACACTGCTCATTTGGGACATGTGGACTATATTACCATTAAAATTGTGCGATTTCTAATGTTTTTAATGCTTTCAGATTACGAATTAGTGGAATCCCGTTCTGGAAAACAATTGATTCTGCTAAATCACTACACATACGGCCTAGCCTGCAAGTTTCCGAAAAAAGGGACAAGCCATTGGAGGTGCTCCTCGCACAATAGTAAACGCTGCAAGGCAAGACTGGTGATAGACAGCAATAATGTAATCGAAGTAGCGCAAACTGAACACTATCATCCACCGGCAAAATATTGCGTAGTTGAGGGAAAATATGTTCGAGTTTAACATGGTCGCGTAAAGCCAGTTGAGCTTATATAGTAAGTCATTAGGCTAAGTAACTTGCATGCTGTTGCCACAAGTTTTAAGTATGTCATTTACTTTCTTTGAGTAAAAAGGCAGAAAATCAAAGTTAAGACATTCTGGTAAGCAAATGAAAAACAGATTGTTCTTTAAAACTTGGGGTCAGGCTACTGCTCTTACTGCTCTTCGCCCACAGCAGGTTTCAAGTTCATTACAGAAGAAGCATAAAACCATAACATTTCGTCTTTTTAACCGTCTTCCCAAAAAGGAGGAGTTTATAAATCCGGCTGTATTTTTTTATGTTTGTTACCTCACAACTTTTTAATTTAATTTGTTTACCCATAATGTTTATCATATACAAACGCTTTGAATGAGTTTAGACTATTAACATTACGCTCTTGACGCTTGTTACTCCAAGATATGATGCTCCATGGACTAGTACATAATAAGTTTAATTGCTGTGATTTGATAAGTAAAATATGCTATACTGTACCTAGAACAGTAATGAGACGAGAGGCACGCTCTTATCCACCTTTTGCTACAAGTACCTGTCGTACAAATGCAGGAGAGAGAGCGCCGCTCCGGAGATCGGTTCAAGCTTACAATAATAATTTTAACGATATCGATGTATTTGCCCTATTTAAACATTAAGGAGATGTTCAAAAAATGTATGGAGCCTTGGCGCGCACTGAGAACACTATATGTAAAAATCGCTATATGAAATAAACAAGTAGAGCAAAACAAATACAACAAACATTAAAAATGGTGGATCAGATCAGCAGTGTGTGAAAAATTATTGTTATTTTGACATATAATTGACGTGTCATCGCATATCTGCGATAACACATAAGATATAAACTTACCGAAAAAAAAACTCCTTACAAAAACAATGTGTTACGGTGGTTATTTGCACAGTTTTTGAATGCACATTGCTGCATTTTTAACGTATTAATGTTGGCTATGATTGGGCCATACTAATTTGAAATAGTGCCACAACCGTATTTGTGGCTATATTTTGCGGCCCGTTTTTGAAGCGCTGACCGCGAATCTAGTGTATTCTTCATCGAAGAGGTAAAACACCACCACACCAATCTCACCCATACCCATTTTTCGAAGATAAAATATTAAACCGTTGGCTCGTATTCCCCAATATTTAATTTGATCCATTTACTTGGATTATTTTGAAAACAGTCTTTGTTAAAGTAAAAGCTACTCTTTGGTAAAGTAAACATATTTTGACAAATAAAGGTTTTTTTTTTTTAAATCGAGAGCTCAAGATTATTTCAGATCTTGGTGAGAATTTAATCCCGCGCTTATAAGTCAGAGAGAAATATGCAGATCCCCATTATAACATGTAAGCTGATTTGAAAGACTTTCCACTACGTGAGGAACAGAACCGACAGAAAGTAAAGGAAGAAATGTTTGCCTACAAGCTTAGGCAATATAATATTTCCGCCGTCGAATACTGCCCATTTGGGACATGTGGACTATATAACCATTAAATTTGTGCGATTTCTAATGTTTTTAATGCTTTCAGATTACGAATTAGTGGAATCCCGTTCTGGAAAACAATTGATTCTGCTAAATCACTACACATACGGCCTAGCCTGCAAGTTTCCGAAAAAAGGGACAAGCCATTGGAGGTGCTCCTCACACAATAGTAAAGGCTGCAAGGCAAGACTGGTGATAGACAGCAATAATGTAATCGAAGTAGCGCAAACTGAACACTATCATCCACCGGCAAAATATTGCGTAGTTGAGGGAAAATATATTCGTGTTTAACATGCTCGCATAAAGCCAGTTGAGATTATATAGTAAGTCATTAGTCATATAGGCTAAGTAACTTGCATGCTGTTGCCACAAGTTTTAAGTATGTCATTTACTTTCTTTGAGTAAAAAGTCAGAAAATCAAAGTTAAGACATTCTGGTAAGCAAATGAAAAAAAGATTATTCTTTAAAACTTGGGGGTCAGGCTGCTCTTCGCCCACTGCAGGTTTCAAGTTCATTACAGAAGAGGCATACAACCAAAACTTTTCTTCTTTTTAACCGACTTCCCAAGAAGGAGGAGGTTATAAATTCGACTGTATTTTTGTATGTTTGTTACCTCAGAACTTTTTAATTTAAGCCTATTAACATTACGCTCTTGACGCTTGTTACTCCAAGGTATGATGCTCCATGGACTAGTACATAATATGTTTAATTGCTCTGATTTGATAAGTAATATATGCTATACTGTACCTAGAACAGTAATGAGACGAGAGGCACGCTCTTATTCACCTTTTGCTACAACTATCTGTCGTACAAATGCAGGAGAGAGAGCGCCGCTCCGGAGATCGGTTCAAGCTTACAATAATAATTTTAACGATATCGATGTATTTGCCCTATTTAAACATAAAGGAGATGTTCAAAAAATGTATGGAGCCTTGGCGCGCACTAAGAACACTATATGTAAAAATCGCTATATGAAATAAACAAGTAGAGCAAAACAAATACAACAAACATTAAAAATGGTGGATCAGATCAGCAGTGTGTGAAATAATTGACATATAATTGACGTGTCATCGCATATCTGCGTTAAAAATATACAACACGAATTCAATTGCAACAGCGAAGCAATCAATCAATGTCAGCAGTAGTAAACTGGGTTGCAAAACTAAAACAATCACTAAACATACCGCAACTGATTTTGAATTGGATATACCACTTCAAAATCAAAGCAAAGAAAGACTTAAAGATTGACATCTTCTTAAAACTGTTAAACTCGTTAAACGTCATTTCAAAAACAACTATCATGGCTGCCCTGTAAATAGGACTATCTTATTAAAAAACTTTTCAAATGATAATTTTTGTACGCCTGTACACTTCTTCACATTAATTTGTTAGCATTTAAATGGCATTTCCCTTTTTTTTCCTATTTACCTATGTAGTGTATATAGTGATGGTCCAAAATCAAACATTTCCTTTAATAACAAATTATTAAGCGTCTAGCCCAAGTTTTAAATTATTTTGTATTATTTTAGTAGGTATTAACTATTAGATTCTATGATAACGAAAAAAAATTTTTGTAGTTTTATATTGATTTTATTTAATTTTATCAAAACTGTATCTAATATAAGTTAGTGTCATGTGGAAACGTAGTGGATTGTACATTTATTACTTATAGCATACTGTTTATCTAGATATAATATACAATGTACGGTTGTTTGTTTGCCCAAATAAAAAATACTAATATTTAATAACCAATAAAATTCTTACCTGATACATGCATTTTAATTGTACGTGCTTATGCATACCGGAACCTACCCACAAACTCGTTAAAATTTAGTTAAGTATACAGGAGGCCTTTGAAATACACCTTCTACAATTCCAGTAAGTTTTAAAATGGTTTGACAACATTTGCTCAGCAAAACATTATTTTGATAAGATTACCAAGTTTTTTTTTTTATATTTTGCGTCTCACTGTTAAAATCAAAGATTTACCTACTGCTCTGCCGGGCTTACCTGTGGAGACTAAACTAGAGACTCCAGCTAGGTACAAAAAGATTAACCTAAGCGACCATGCTGAGGGCTACCCCCTATGGGGTTGAACCTCGGCTCAGGGCCTGCCTGGGGATCAACAAAGGCTGGATCGTGATTAAGCGATTCTAACATCCGTTCGAAAAATATGTTCGTGGAGAAGTACGGACAAGAAACTCCTTTTTTATACCGACTTCAAAAAAAAAGGTAGTAATCAATTCGACACGTAATATTGTTGGAACTGCACAATATTCACATTTTTTTTTGTCTATGTGGGCTTTTAAACACGTGTGCATGTACGTACAAGGTATGTGTATGTACAAGGGGCTTTCAATGTATTGTTGGTATAGGCTAAGAAATAATTTGCTCAAGTGTGACAAGGGGAAGAAAATAATGATGATGAAGGCCACAACGTAAGATGTTGATGATTCGCATATAATTTTGAACTATAACGTTTATATATTTATTTGTTTTTTTTATGGTAAATGTCATGCTTGGAGTTTGGCAAATAATATTAACAAATTGTAACGTTGTTTTTTTATTGAAGTAATCCAAATTTCATAAATGTTTGGTCCAAATGCCATAAACAAAAAGTACTTTTACATTTGTAACAAATTAGATGATGACCTGGTTTGCCCTGATTGGTGAGAAGCATTTAACCGCTTGCTTATAAACTGCAGAAATATGCTGTTTGCTATATAACATGTAGGTCAACACATAGTCTGATTTCTAAAATTTTGAATGCTTTCAGAGTATAAACTGATACAATCGCCCTCTGGAAACGATTTGATCCTGCTAAACCACTACACGTACATTTATTACCGCTCATTTCAAAAGAAAGGGACAAGCCATTGGAGATGCTCCATGTACAATGGTAAAGGTTGCAAGGCAAGACTGGTGTTAGACAACAAACATGTAATCAAAACAGCGAATACCGAACACACTCATATACCATTAAAATATTGCATAATTGACGGGAAGTATATGCGAGCTTAACAAGTTTACTTAAAGCCGCAAAATATTTTATCCTATATTTATAGGAACCTGCAGTGGATGGAAAGCCGTTACCTGACAGCTAAGTTTTAAACAATGAATACATTTGTTTTTTGAGCACCACATGACATTACTATTAGGCATTATGTCGTTGTCATTTTATATTTACAAGTCAACAGAATAAATGATAGTTTGAAAAACTAAAAAACACGCTATAATAGAAAACAAAACAAAAAGTAGAAAATAATTTTCAATAAATTTAAATTATCGATAGTGTGATTAACGTGGGGTGCTTTGTAATATATTTCCAAAATGATGCTATCCTTAATTTAAATTTATTGAAAATTATTTTCTACTTTTTGTTTTGTTTTCTATTATAGCGTGTTTTTTAGTTTTTTAAACTATCATTTATTTTTCGTTCAATCGCTAATCCTGAAGATCCTGGTAAGGATAATGGGACAAACCATTTAAATGATTGCATTGTCATCGGTCCTTGATATGTGTGCAAAGTTTCATTTTGAAGGGGGTGAAAACCACGTTCAAGGAATCACACTATTCTTAATTTAAATTTATTGAAAATTATTTTCTACTTTTTAGTTTTGTTTTCTATTATACCGTGTTTTTTAGATTTTAAACTATCATTTTTTTTTCTTTCAATCTCTAATCCTGAAGATCCTGGTAAGGATAATGCGACAAACCATTTAAATGATTGCATTGTCATCGGTCCTTGATATGTGTGCAAAGTTTCATTTTGAAGGGGGTGAAAATCACGTTCAAAGATTCCGTTACATAGATACATAGTTACATACATACCAAACTAATAAAAGCGTGTTAAAAATACCTGTCCAATATTTTTTATTAATCTACCTGACGGACAAATAACAAATTTTCAGTTTTTTTTTTAAATTAAATATTTAAGACTTATCAGATACAATAGGGATGTTCCCTATTGTATCTGATAAGTCTTAAATATTTAATCATATTTAGAAAAACATTTATATTTAATAAATATAACCAGTAATACATATTTGAAAATATTTTTTATTTTGCACTTCCACTGGCTAAGCTAGCTTGAAAAAGAGGTGAATAAAATCCAAATTCAAATCTTTTATTTGCAGAATATGGGTGGGTATACAGGTGTTAAAAATTTAAAATATATATCGCCATAATCAGGCTCACTCCATGCAAATTCAAAAAAACGTATTAACAATTTACAAATTAATTAATTATATACAGTATAAAAAGGTTCAAAGGTTCCATATTACGTATTTTTCGCCAACCTGCCTTGAGCAAGGCGTGATGACCAATGCTCGTGCTTTCTTTGTATGGATAGTGGCGTTTGCCGCCCAGCAGTGGGACTGTTACAGGCTGGTATTATTGTTATTGTAAAAAAAGACCAAGTAACTAGTTACAAAAAATGTGACAAGAGCAAAAGAAGGTTGGTGGTGATTCACCTATCATTTGAATTACAAGCTGCAAAAGTATTATGTCTTACCACGGTCAATGCAATTTCTCTTACTTACGATGAGTTTTTTTTGTTTAAGGTTACACTTTTATCAAGTCACAGACAGGCAAGACGATGGTATTATTTAATAAATATACATATTCTCATCATAGACAAGCTACAGACAATGGCAACGCCCACTGGCGATGTTCTACTCACAACGGAAGAGGATGTAAAGCAAGAGTAGTGATAAACGATAAGAAGATAACTGGCAACTTTATTCATAACCATCCTCCTACAAAAAAACAGCTCAAAGCTTACACTGAAAACCTATACAGTCAGGATGATGTAGCCAAGCAGCCTCAACGTGGCAGCCGCATCCAAGCTATCGCAGACAGGTTGCCGCAGCGAGACCACCAGAGCCAAGCTATCGCAGACAAGCTATCGTAGCCAAGGTACCGCATCCTGGCTATTTCAGCTAGGCCATATTTGCCAGGCTATCGCATTTATTGTGAGGCTATCACAGCCGCTGTCAAATTATAAGTTATTCAGTTATTTAATCACTTTATGGATTTACCTTCTCAACAATAAATTTGAAACGATATTTTTATGATGTTTTATTTTCGGCAGAATGTTGTCTGTAGGCAAAAAAGAAATGCTGACTTCAAGATCAGTTTCTAAATAAATCGATTTCATAAAAATATCAACACAATATTAAAGAAGGAAGTTATGTTTTACTTGGCATTTTGAAGATCTTTATCCACAAATACTGCATCGACGGGAACGATGAAAGAATTTTTTAAATCGGTCTAGTAGTTTTTAAGTTTATTTGTTACATACGACCATACAAAAAAAAACAAAAAGAAATTATGATATTAGTATAGATAGATATAGATGGAAACTATGAACATAATTTCCATTTCGTTCTTGCCATCTAATAATAAACTCTATTATTAGATGGCAAGAACGAAAGTTCGAAGTTTGTCATAAATATTTTATAGAATATGAAGTCATTGATTGTGTTTATTTACGCTGTTTTTGCTTTGTGCAAGTGCATAGAAAGCCTTATCAAATAAACGCGCCATCTATATTTATCTACCGTTAAGATATATTTTTCTTTCTTGCTTTTGTTTTTCTATAGGTAGTGGCCATTTTAAATTAAGGTTACATCGTTGTAATCATTTTGTTGTTTGACAAGGTAAGCAGGGTACAGACTATTCTGTAGATGTATTTACACGTATTTATAAAACCATAAGTATCTTTTATTACCTAGGTATTAGGTATGTTGGTTTTGATATAATATAAAAAATAAATATGGCTAATGTTGGTTTTATTATATTGACAAGGTTCTAAGCGTCGTGAGGGCTTTCTTCAAACGACTGTTTGCCTATTTTAAACCTTAACAGTATTAATACATGTTTATTTTTTCTTTAAGGTTACACAATAGTAATGTCAAAGGAAGGCAAACCTTTGATTGTTATAAACCAGTATACATATTATCAGATTAAAAAATCATTGAAAACTGGCGTTGGAGAGTGGCGGTGTTTCTCACACAATGGCAAAGGATGCATCTCAAGAGTGTTATTCAACAAAGGTGGAATCGTGTTGGGAAACTATGAACACAACCATCCCCCTAAGAATGATATATCTCTTGCTAATTCGTGGCGACTGTGAACTTTATTCCCTAAGTAATTGATGTCTTTTTATATTGATGATTTTATTTATTTGTTTGACCTGTTTGAGTCGCATATAAACATATTACTCCCTCTCTTTATGTCTTCGAAGTATTAACGAGCAGTATAATCGAATTACAAAATATTAATTATCTCGACATCAGATTATAAACAAAACTTAAAATTTAATTGATTTTGTAATAAAACAAGTCGTGTAAACAATGTGTAACGCCGTTCGTTACAATTTCAACTTTTTCTCGCATTTATATCAAAAATTGTTACTTATAGCATCTTTTTCTATGGATATTATAACCAAGGCATGTGATTCCAGCATGAAATAATATCAATTCACGTTATGGGAAAGTGCTAGCTCTTTTCAAGGACTATACCTACAGTTATTATATAACATTTTAAGATGAAAGGGGTGACCGGTGCTGGCGGGGCTGGGCGGTGCTCCCCACGTCTTAGCCAGGGCTGTCGATCCATATTGATTTTAAATAGCGATAACAGGGTGAAATGGGGCATTTAGACCACACACACCCTCCGTATAAGTTTTATTATCAGAATAAGTTTGTTAAAGTTAAATAATTAAAAATAAGTTCATTATACCGCCGGTTTTGAATTGAGAATTAATTAGTTTAGAAGTTGGTAAATTCTAACGCCAAAATTTGTAAAGTTTTCATGTTAGAGTTTGACAAGTTCTTAACTTCTAGTTCTTAGTTCAGAGACCAGGGTATGATAATAAACCGTCGGTGTTGTAAAGCTAAAAGCTGTAAGATTGAGAAAGTTGCCAAAGAATTTAGTCCGATTTAAGATTAAAACTTATTAAGTACATGTATTGGTTGTTCTAACATTAAATTATACGACGTATCATACTTAGTGCGGTGTGCATGTATAAACCAGATGAATAAACGTTAGTTGTTATCAAAGCAATACAAGTATGTATGGAAGCGTTTTATGCTTGTCCACCCCTATAGGAAAAGGCCTCATGTTATATTATATTATGGAATGGAAGTCTGACCGCACACTACCGTATCGTATTAGGCGCGTGTCCTTAAAGACAAGTAAAATTTCAAAATTTAAATAACCCCCCGACACATTTATCTTGCGAAAACATCCCGGATCAAACAGTAAAACGCCCATAACTTTGAACGGCTGAACCGATGTTATTCAAACATAGCTAAGAACACTCTCAACACAATTACCTTTCAAACAAAAAAAACTAAATCAAAATCGGTTCATCCGTTGAGGTGCTATGATGCCACAGACAGACACACAGATACATAGCGTGTAGCTATGTATCTGTGTATCTGTGCTGCAGCAACACACGTCAAACTTATAACACCTCTCTTTCTTCGTCAGGGGTTAAAAATGGCCTACGGCTACTACAAAACTATATTTTTTTGACGTGACTGATGTGTGTATATCGTTAAAAAAATTAGTTGTTTTCACTCTTAATATTGTATAACAATATGATTGATTGATAATCTATGATTGATATCTAGATTTTTGATTGATAATCTATGTTTGTGTACCGCGTGTATGTTTGTGTATGTGTACCGCAATACAATTATACTTGCATGTGAGTTCCTAGCAGGTGGGAAGCCGGCCTAAATGATAAAATAAATGATAAATTATTTTATTTCTGTAACTCTTCTAACTTCTGCCTAACTATTGAACCTTATTAAAACTAAAATAAATGTTTTTTTTTGCGTTTTTATAAATGATTTTTAAATAGAATAGAACGGAATAAGTGATAGTGGTCAAGCGCGAGCATATAGAATATAAAAAAAATGAGTATTCACTTGCTTGTCATTATACCTTCTCTCTTCTTATAATATCTTAAAATTTTATTTTTAATATAAATATGATGAAAAAGAATGAACAGAAATTAATAAAAATGTACCTAATCTTTTTGTAACAGTAGCATATATATAACAAAAAAAAAAAATAAACGAAACGTTTTATCAATAAAATTCAACAAGTAAATATTATTGTCGCATTTTTGTATTGAAAACGTACTTGACATCGTCTTAAATTTATTATGTATAATAAATTGTAATTATTTTGATGTATACATCGAATGCACTTAATGTTGCCCTTATTACCAGACTGCCTGTAATGTTTATTTTAGTTAGTACCTATGTATGCGTCAAAACTTGCAACCAAATTTTGAAACAGTTATCTCCAACCGATTGAGCTGAAAACCATAGACGACAAGGCACGGTTAGTTAAGTGACATCATTCTAAATCCAATATGGGCGACTCACAAAGATGGCGGACAATTTTTTTTTTTGCTTCCTCATGCTTTCAATTAATGAAAGGAATACGACAAAGCTTGTTTCAAAAAGTTTTCTTTATATAATGTATCTATTTTCGTCTCTTTTCAGATTGCAAATGGATTTTGGAAAGGGATGGGTTCATTTATTACTGTAAAAGGAAAAACGGCCCACGCGTGCGCTGGTATTGTAAACAGAGGAAGTACACTGCTTGTGATGTCTCTATGGTTACCTATGAAAACCAAACCGTACTCTTTACTGGTAAACATAACCACTATTAGACGTAAAACCCAACTTGCGACATGTCAAAGGACAACTTCTACAAATCTTTGTGAATCTCGTCAACGATCTTCCTCCATTTTTCTCTGTCCCTGACCTCCCTTTTCTGGTATTCTGCTAAACAGAACCACAATTGTAAATAGACTTAAAAATTTAAGTCTATTTACAATTCATAACACTATACAAACCATACCTTCATATCTTTTGATATTGTATCAACTTTTGTAATTCATTTTTATGTTTTCTTTCTATTGTTATCATCTGAAAAGCATACATTTAGTTATTTCTGATTGTTTTAATATCTGAAACTTAAATTATATTGATAATTTGTAATTCTTGCAATATTTTTCTACTGTGACATTTTCATCTGACATGACATCTGTCTGTCTATTTTATTTTTCTTAAACCATAGACCGTAACATAGGTACCATTGACTAGACCTCCTTTAAGCTAGGTGTACACTATTATAAGGGTAGCGTAGACTGACCCCTTTGTGAACCATTTTTTATTCGTTCTGGTCTTTATTTCTTAATTGAAATTTGAAATGTAGAGATAGAACACAGAACGATGAAAAACGGGCGTCAATTTTTAGTTTCGGATCTGGACTGAACGCCGAAAGACGGTGGATTTTCTTAAATACTATCAAGTGTACTATTGTATCTGAAAACTCCTTAAACTATAACATATACGGCTGTGAATTTTATCTAATCTTTGAGTGCAATAAATATAATGTATTCAGTGTGGAACTTAAATATGAGCATTTTTACTGGTTCATTAACCTCGTTGGTCACCGTTCATCTTAAAGGGCTCGTTTGATCGGCGTATGAAGCCACAGCCCGGCCTCCACATCCCTTGCTGCCTGTGCCTGCACCCCTTGCTGCATGTGCCTGCACCTGTGCTACTGCCTACCTGCTCGTTAGCCTGACTATTAGTTCAGCTGCCTTCGACCATCTATCTGTGTGCCTGCCTATCCGTCCTGCTGTCTACTCTACATCCTGCCTATCCGATTACCGTCGTGGTGCCTGCTCATCTGCCTACCCAGGGCCTACCACGTCTTCCTGCCTGGTTAGCTGCACACGTCGTGCGAAGCCGGACCATAGTTTTTATTATCTTTATCCTTTTTCTTAGTTTTAATTTATATTCCCTTTTATTTTTACTAACGTGGCTTACGTTTAGCTCCCTCTGAGCTAAACGTTACGCTACACTTTGTCAAGATGTTTTCCTTCATATGCTTCTCAAATTTTCCTCGACACAATCCTTTTAACGCTGCCTGGATATCCCTCTGGATCTTTTCAGATGCGGCATTCATGTTTCGTCAACTTACATTATAAATTGACGAAAATTATTTGTGTTAGATTTCTGTGTTAGTATCTGCTCTGATAAAATGTCACAAAACTATATTTTGTAACACCAATTCTGTTGATGATGCACAAACATTTTGAAGTAAGTCATTTGAAGCAAGAGTTGTTTTTTTAATAATTTGATAAGGTAGCTCATTTGAGAAGGTTAATTAAATAATAATGTATTCTCATAAAATTATTTTTAGATTAATTCTTATCTTAATATATATAAATCTCGTGTCACAATGTTTGTCCTCAATGGACTCCTAAACCACTTAACCGATTATAATAAAATTCGCACACCATGTGCAGTTCGATCCAACTTGAGAGATAGGATAGTTTAAATCTCAAATTATAGTCGCAATTTTAATTTATTGCTAATTATTTGTCTGTTATTATTTGACAGTCACAATAACCTGACGCTATAACTCCAGAACGCCCGAACCGATTTCAACGGTTTTGCATTCGTTGGAAAGGTCTCGGGCTCCGTGAGGTTTGTAGGGTAAGTAGGGTAGGGTAGGTAGGGTAGGGTAGGTAGGGTAGGGTAGGTAGGGTAGGGTAGGTAGGGTAGGGTAGGTAGGGTAGGGTAGGTAGGGCAGGGTAGGGTAGGTAGGGTAGGGTAGGTAGGGTAGGGTAGGTAGGGTAGGGTAGGTAGGGTAGGGTAGGTAGGGTAGGGTAGGTAGGGTAGGGTAGGTAGGGTAGGGTAGGTAGGGTAGGGTAGGTAGGGTAGGGTAGGTAGGGTAGGGTAGGTAGGGTAGGGTAGATAGGGTAGGGTAGGTAGGGTAGGGTAGGTAGGGTAGGGTAGGTAGGGTAGGGTAGGTAGGGTTTTTTACGTTATTGGTGCCTATGTTTTATCTTATCCTCATTCATACTATATCTCGCTTTTATGCTTCTCGCACTTTTATGCCTCATACTATATCTTTCATTCATCCTTCACCATTTATTCAGTGGGTGGGACTCCCACTTCATGACCTACTTCCTATGCTCATTACTGCTTATGCGTCCTATTTCAATTCTTTATTTCATTTCAGAACTATGGGGAAATAATTTGTTTTACTAGGGTTTTTATTTACATTGTTTAGCATTACATCATTTTCTACTTATTTAATAATCTAAAACTAATTATTGTAGGTACTCTTTTTACATAATCTTATTTGCTATACATCATTATACACTTATTTAATAAATCTACTTTACACATAAATTACAATTTGTCTTATCCTACTGCTTATGCTATTTTACAATTTTTGTCCTTTTTTCCTATGTTTACTGAACTATATACATAATATAATAGTAACATAGTTGTCTTATCTAGTTTTATTTTTATTTATCACTTTCTCGGCTATATTCACACAGTAGTCTATTAATATATTACGATTTTTGCCCGACATAACTTCTCGTACGCTTTCCCTATGCAGTTCCACACCCAATTCCTGTTCCAGGTTGTAGCGCTCTTTGGCGTACACCGGACATTCTAGGATGATATGCGGGACTGATTCCGCGACATTATGGTCGCAGGTGCACGATGGGCTTTCCTTACACTTGAAACGATTCAAGTATTCTGAAAACCCACCGTGCCCTGTTAGGACTTGCGTGAGTACGCCTGTTGGCCTCACCCGTTGTACAATACGGTAGGCAGCCACGGCGTCCGGAAGAAACATTCTCGTCACCGAGGCCGTCTCGCCCGACACATATCTCTGGTTCCACTCACCA
Organism: Orthosia cruda; assembly: GCA_964057195.1. Taxonomy (NCBI): domain Eukaryota; kingdom Metazoa; phylum Arthropoda; class Insecta; order Lepidoptera; family Noctuidae; genus Orthosia; species Orthosia cruda. Next base: position 41,377,196 of record OZ059829.1, read on the forward strand.
AGCGTATCCAGACGGATTTGTCGCTTGATGAATGAAACCGGACACTGGTCATAGTCCGGCTTCCTCCGTAACGACAATGCCGCTTTCTTTGCCAACTCGTCCGCGCGCTCATTTCCCGGCAAGCCCGCGTGGGCCTTGACCCAGAAGAAAGACACATCTTTTTTCTGGTCCAATGCCCGAGCCAAGTTGGCTCGTGCGCGGACCGCTAGGGGATGGAGAGAGCCATGGCTTGCAAGCGTCTGCAATGCTGCCATTGAGTCGCTGTACAAACCATAGCTCATCTCTTTGCGCGTGAGGATAACGTCCGTTGCTTTGCAAATGGCTAGTAATTCCGCCTGGTAGACAGTGCAGTACGCGGCGAGGCTAAGCTTGAGGTTCTGGATTTCACCCTCATTATCCCACAAGGATAATGCGGCTCCGACCTTCCCCTCAATCTTGCTGCCGTCAGTGAATATTCGCACTGCCTGCACGTTCTGGCTGTCCACAAGCTGTTGGTCTGCCAGGCACATGAATTCCAAAGCCATTTGTTTGGCAGGGTGAGACGTCTCTGCAAATCTCACCATACCCTCAATCTCCCGGTCTCCTGGCACGAACTGGGACGACCCTCTCCTGGCCTCATACAGGGCGGCTGCCTCTTGTATGCGGAGGTCTAGAGGCAGCACGCCCGCCAGTACCAGTGCCGAGTTTAATGAGACTGTACGGTAAGACTTGCAGAGCTTCTGGACGAATCCTCGTTGGACAGAGCCTAGCTTCCTAAACTTTTTCGTAGCGGGAGCCCAGGCTCCAGCCGCGTACATGATAATCGGTTCTATTGTTGCAGTGTATATGACCTTTATAACCTCCCTATTTAGGCCCCAGCTAACCCATGCCGCGCGTGCAAGCTGCTTGTACACCTCCGCTGCCTTTTTGCAGACATTTTTGGTGTGCTCGTTGAAAGTTAGTCTGTCGTCGATGGTTAAACCCAGCAGCTTCATACTCCTTACCATGCCAATGTCGACCCCGGCCATGCTCAGAATCGGCGTGTCGTACTTACGTTTATTGGTTATAAGCATCGCACAGGTTTTGTGCGGTGCAAACCTCAACTTATTTCTGACGCCCCAACTCTGAACATGGGCGAGGGCTGCATTGGCAGTTCGGGAGACTTCAGCCGCTGTGTCACCATCAACGACTAAAACTATATCGTCGGCAAACGCCTGCACGAAGTATCCGCTTTTCTCCAAGTCTTGCAGTAGCGGGTCCAGTATTAGGTTCCAAAAGATTGGACCTCCGATTGACCCCTGGACACAGCCCTTGTTGGTTTCCCTCGTGCACTCCTCCCCAGCATACCTTACTCTTACTTTTCTGCAGTCGAGATAGCTGTCGATTAGCCTTCTGGTGTTCACGGGGCACTTTTCCTCAGCCAGCCTGACTTTGATTGCGGGCCACCAGGCGCTATCGAAGGCCCCCTCTATATCCAATGACACCAGGACAATTAGCTTCTTCAGCCTCAACTTGTACTGCACGTGCTTTATTAGAGTATAGAGGGCGTCCTCGGTGCTCTTCTGGGGCATAAAGCCAAACTGACGAGTACTAAACCGCGGCACCAGCTGCCACTTGATCCTCGCCACTACCATCCTCTCCAGGACCTTCCCCAAGACCGGTAGAAGACCTATCGGTCTGTATGACTTGGGGTTCGTATAATTTTCCTTGCCCGGTTTTCGGAGGACTACCACCGTTGCCTCTTTCCATGTGTCCGGGAAGTGTGCCAGTTCTAGGCACTTGTTGTACAGGGCAAGGAAAGCGTCCAGGTCCTGGTAGATCGCTCGACTGCAGATGTCCGACGTAAACCCATCCGCTCCCGGGGCTTTCTTTGGGTTGAAGCGTCCCACGGCTGTCTTCAGCTCCAGTGGTGTAAATGGTGGGTCATGATTTTCATCATGACACCATTCATTTACCCGTCTGGCTGCTTCCCTGGTCAATCTTTGGTCTGCGTTATCCTCTTCCTCTATATCCTTTGGATAAAACGTATCGGCGAGTAAGGCTGCTGATTCCTTTGGGTTCAGAAATGCACCATCGCTCATCAGGGTCAGGTCCTCCTGTCTCCTGGTGGTCCCTCTGATGACTCTATAAATGCCCTCCCATAGGTTTTCTCCGTCCTGCTTCTCGCAGAAGCTTTTCCAGCTTGCGACTTGGGCTTCTTTGGCTTGGGACTCATACTCCTCTTTTGCTTTCAAATACTCATTGACGACCATCGCTCTGCGGACCGGTGCGGCGTTGCGGACACGGTTCTTCAGAGTTGCAACACTCTTCTTCTTCGATGCGAGGTCCTCGGACCACCACGGAATGGTAATTTTACTTTTCTTACATAATTTTGGGATAGCATCATCACAAGCCTTTTCAATTACCTTTTTATAACTTACTACCATTTGTTCGAGTTCAAATTTATTTACTATCTGATTTATATTATTTACGCTAATATTATTTTCTGTCTTTTGTTCCCCCAATTTATTTTTAAAGTTTTCCCAATTTGCCTTTTTTGTATTGTACTTCCTTGTTGTTCTAATTATGCTAATCCCTTTTTCTCTCTTTTTTCTTACGTTAAACAAAATGGTGTTGTGGTCCGAGCTCGTTGCCCCTGTGTCAACCCGCCAGCCGTCCACCAAGTCAAAAAGCTCGAGCGAACATGCCGTCACGTCCACATGGCTCTTGAATACTACACCGCCTCTTATTGTGTAAAAGGTCGGCATATCTCCAGTGTTGAGTATCTGAAGCTCCAACTCCCACAGGGTCCCGGACATCTCTTCTCCCCTGGGGTCTTCACTGGTACTTCCCCACCAGGTGCTCTTTGCGTTTGCATCTCCGCCTATAAGGAGTAGTCTGGTACTCATCTCCAACTTTATTTTGGTCAGCTGTTCCAGGTAGGGCCCTATGGGTTGGTCTGGCTCGAAGTAATAAGAGACTGCTGCGATTTCCCAGGCTTTGGTCCGGATCCCCACCACGACGATGTTGTTCGTGGTGAGTTTTGGGTAGGGAATGACATCAAGGTCATTATCAAAGACGGCTATTGCCGCCTTTACCCTCCCACTTCCTTCAACCTCGCACTGGTAGACTCTCGCGCCACGGTAGCTCTTCATACTTCGTGCTCCCCCCACATAGGGTTCCTGGATCAGTGCCCATGCGATGTTACGCTCACTGGCCTCTAAGAAGAGCTCGGTGGTTGCCAGTTCCTTCCTTTGTAGGTTGGCTTGAGCCACTCCATTTCTTCTGGTGGGGGTGCCTGCCCTGTCGCCCGTATCCACCTTAGCAATGGTATGCTACCATGGATCTGGCCAGAACTTCGCATCTCCTTTTAACTGGGCATTCGTCACTAAAGGCATTATGCTCTACACTCTCCAGCTTTGCTCGTATGCAGTTACAGCAAGACGGAGCTGTTCCGGCCAGCCACTCTGCACATTGCTTCCTCACGTGTGGGCCTCCGCAGTGACTGCATTTCTCCACTTGCTCCTTACAGAGCCTTCGCCCATGCCCAAATCCAAGACACAGGGAACACTGGACCAGCGGAGTGTGGTCAGTTACATGGATCTTCTGCATTTCGATGTGGACGGTCCGTCTGTCCTGCAGTCTATTCCACAGTCTTGGGGATACCCGGAGGACCACGTGGTGGGTAGGTAGGGTAGGGTAGGTGGGGTAGGGTAGGTAGGGTAGGGTAGGTAGGGTAGGGTAGGTAGGGTAGGGTAGGTAGGGTAGGGTAGGTAGGGTAGGTAGGGTAGGGTAGGGTAGGTAGGGTAGGGTAGGTAGGGTAGGGTAGGGTAGGTAGGGTAGGTAGGGTAGGTAGGGTAGGTAGGGTAGGTAGGGTAGGGTAGGATAGGGTAGGGTAGGGTAGGTAGGGTAGGGTTTTTTTTTTTTTTTTTTTTTTTTTGGGCGCCTACCTCTCCGCGCAAGGCGGAGTCTGCGAGCTAGGGAGGTTCCCCGGACATAATCCGAGACCTTAGGGACTCGTCTTTAATCAAAATTCAATATTACATAATTCTTATCTCTATAACAGTCTTAGTCTATCACATGACGAGTATCTTATTTTATTTATATTATCTACAACCTTATTCTAACTTATTATACAGCATGTTACTAATAGTACCTTATTTCTATTTTATCTATAGTTTGTATTATTCTGTCTGCTTCCGACTATATATAATTATATACAACTTTGAGCATTGATGTTATTTATTTTTGTTTATCGTTTTTTGTGCAATGTTTACACAATATTCAATAAATTCATTGCTGTATTTTTTATTAGAGATAAGTGTATTAAAATTCCCTGGTCTTATATCAATTTCCAACTTTTGCTCGAGCTCGTACCTTTCGAGACCATAGGCCGGGCAGTCCGTCAGTAGGTGGGTCACTGTCTCGTCTTGGTCAGAGTCGCACACACATGATGGGCTTTCCTTACACCTGAGCCTGTTCAGGTATTCTGAAAACCCACCATGTCCGGTCATTACCTGTGTAATTACCCCTGTAGGTCTTAATTTTCTAATTATTTTATATGCTTCAACAGCGTCCGGGAAGAAGAGTTTTGTTGTTGAGGCTGTGTCACCCATCCTGTACCTTCGGTTCCATTCGGCAAGCGAATCCTTTCGGATTTGCCGCTTGACGAATGAAACCGGACACTGATCGTAGTCCGGCCTCTTCTTTAGTTTTAGCGCCGCATCCTTGGCCAACTGGTCGGCTCTCTCGTTCCCCTGCATTCCCGCGTGAGCTTTAATCCAGAACAAAGATATATCTTTGTTCTGGGATTTGCATTGCCGCAGATTTTGTCTGATTTCGACTGCAAGGGGATGAGAAGAGCGGTGGTTTACGACCGTATCGAGTGAGGATCTTGAGTCACTATAGATTCCGTAGGTCTCGTATGTGCTCTTTTGTATCTCCCGCGGTAGGGTAGGGTAGGTAGGGTAGGGTAGGTAGGGTAGGGTAGGTAGGGTAGGTAGGGTAGGTAGGGTAGGGTAGGTAGGGTAGGTAGGGTAGGGTAGATAGAGTTGGGTAGATAGAGTTAGGTAGGGTAGATGAATGTTTGGTGTTTTTATGGCAAAACAAAGTTTGCCGGGTCAGCTAGTATATTTATTAAATAAATATAGAACATTATGTAATAGATAATAATATTTAACTTTATTGATTCATTGTGTACATATACCATGTTCATTAAACAATTTTTTAATAATATTTGTTTTTAATTAAGAGGAGGAAATAATGTTATGTTTATAACTATGTTTAAGTTTATTGTTTTTTATCACCTTGTACAAAAGACAAATTAAAGTTAAGTTTATTATTTAGTCAAATGTGGGACCTCTTATTTTAAAAGCGACAAAAAGTATTCATCTTTTTCTAAACACATGCCTAGTTGTTTTCAGACGTTTACTGTATGATAGTTATCTACTGTCAGACGGTACAAAAAATCCGATCTATATTCATCAAATAAATATTATCTTCAAGGTTACTAATCAGACGAAAAATCACTGTAAATCTTCGACCTTTATTAATTTTGATTTTGATTTCAGAATACAAATTCATTCCACTACCTACTGGAAGCTACTTGCTCAAAATTGGCCACCACACTTATTCTACAAACCGGGTCAATTTCTCCGGTCATTGTACCTGGTACTGTTCGAAGAGGATCAGCAAAAAGTGCCAAGTTCGTGTCAAGATGGTAAACAAGGAGATTTTAGGCACCGTCGGAGAACACACACATGACCCTAAAGAATGGCCAAACAAAATGAAAGCCAAAGTTGAAGAAGTTGCCTGGATATGAATAGCAGCCAGCATCTTGCAAATGCTTTATGGATGTCTATTTAGTATTTAATGTGATATTCGACAAATATTTATATAACTATAGATGCGCTTGCTAATAACAATGTGCTGAGCAGAAGTTTGGGTTGTAGCTGTAGACCGGGAGGGGTAGCTCTGGAAGGACATATGGGGATCTTATAGGTGATGTGCTTTTGAAAGACTAGGTGCACAGTGCTTATAACTATCACGCGTGTATGACTAGATGAATGAACGTAAATGTAGCAAAAGGGGTACCCTCGTGGCGGTATAGATCGTAGCAGATGGCGATCTGTAGTTTCTGCCAACCCGAATGGGAAAAAGAAACTAGATACGTCTTTTCCAATAACATTCCCGCTTACGCAATGTGCGTCGAGCCTAGTCTCGGTCGTCATAGCCATAGTCACAATTTTTACGCGGGCCGACAATTTCTATGAAAATGGAGACACTCGCTGACAAGCTGGTTTTGTATAGAATATTTTTGAAAACAGTGGCAGCTAG